>JAYJKI010000315.1:1272016-2544032 GCA_035609135.1 Eleutherodactylus coqui
CACCCACAGTATGCCAAGAGCGTCCTTTTAAGATAAGGTGGTGGGCTGGTGTGCAGTAGCATATATACCCATTGTATAAGAAAGTGTTGTCTATTACAGTAGGATACATCACAGCCTTCCATTGCAGATATTCCCACATAGGTTCAAAATGTGACACGAACAGAGCCGAAGTTCTCAACCTCTTGTAAGGAGTGTAAAAAAGCTCATGCTAAGTTTTTAAAGGTACTTGCACTTTGCAGCGTGCTTTTAACTCCTAAGAAACCTTTCACACGGGATGCAGGGCAGATGTGGATTTTGTCAACTAGTGTATCTTGTGGAATTTCTTGTGTTTTTGTTCCGCAGATTTTTAGGTGCAAATTACACCTGCTGTATGTTTAAAAATCCACAACAATTCCACAACACGTCCTGCATTCCGCAGAAGAAACCTCTTCTGCAAAATTGAATCTTGTGGGTTTTGAACTAAGGTATGATTGATTTTTTTTTTTTTTTTTTTAATGTAGCACTTTAGGGCATGTTGTATTTTTCAATTGTACCACTTAATGCACTAAGACATTTTTTTGTAAATAGAGTGAAATGGAAAAAAAATCCCCACAATTTCACCATTGTTGTGGGTGTATTGTCTGTACGGCATACACACTGCAGCAAAGATGTCAATTTTATTCCATTGGTCAATACGATAATGACAATACATTTTTTCCTTAGCGGTACTACTTTAAGAGAAGGAAAAAAAAAAAGTTTCTGCTATCATCTTTACATCGATGAGGTTGTGTGACGACTGGTGGCTTCTCTTGGTGCTACGCAAGTACATACAACCGTTTAATTGCTTTTTATTAAGTGTTTTGGAGACTAAGACCAAAAAAAGCTGCAATGCTTGAAAGAGCCGGGGCCGCGGGAGAGGTGAGTGCCCGCGCTGCTCTCTGCAGACGCTCAGGTCTGGTCCCGCTGCGAGAATTCTCGTAGCTGGATCCGACCCGGCTGTCTGCAGGCGGCCTAAAATGAATCTTCTTCAGTATTTTTTTTGCCATTGAGTTTATTGGCACCAGGATGACATACTATTGAGAGGTAGCGGATTATAAATGTCCTGTCTAACCATTGAGTTGTATTACGTTATCACGCCTTTAACAATAGTTCTAGCATGGTTTAATTTTGGCAGGTATGTCTACCCTTGTAACAATGAGGGAAGGTAATACTGTGTCCGGTACTTGGCTGCTGCCCGATTTTGCTCTTCTAACTTTAGTCTCATTGAGGGGTCTTGTTTCTTGATGGCTACTGCGCTTGTTGTGCATGGTTCTAGTATGGAGAGAGCCCACCGGCGCAGAGTTGGCATTCCCTGCAGTAGACTTCTGGGCTAGTAACGAGTACGGCCATTGCAGACAGTCAGCGTCCTTGATTGGTGTTCTTGGAATGCAAGATGTGACGAAGGACAGCGGTTCGGGTCCTCTAAGAAGATCACTCATGGCATCAAGACGTTTCCTTTCTAACCCTACATCAAGGTTGTGGAGAACTTCTCCTGTTGGGAAATTACCCATAACTCCATTTGAGGGGATCTTTACCAGCTGCTGGAGAAGAATCTCCCTCCTTCGTGCCATTTGCTCTGCATGCCCGTTTCCAGGTGAAGCTTTCAATGGTGGCAGTAACATGGGTGTGTTATACATTAGTGGCTCCTTTGTATTATAACAATTGGTACAAATAGGAATGGCTTTCCCTGTGAAAGGTGAGGAGCTGCTCTGCAAATCCTTCTTGGCTTGTCTTTGTTCTTTAATGGCTACGTCTAGAGAAGAGTCTTTGCTGTTACGGCTTTCTGTTTGTGAGAGGACAGTGGAAGGGCAGTGACCTGTAAAGCCGTTCTCTGCTGGGAGTAGGACGTGATCCGTGCCGCTCGGCTCAGTCCTTGGCTTGTCCTTATGATTGGGTTTAGTTTCTACAGCTGTATCCTTACTTGCAGATATAAAACACAAGTCTGGACATAAGATACAGTCTGCGGCGTCTCCATGTTTAAGTCTCTTCTGCGTCTTCGGAGGGTGAAGACACGCTGTTGCTGATAGTGGACCCCAGCCAGAAGCCTGCACAATTAGAAACCGCCAAGCATTAATTTTTTACAACTACACTGATTAGGCATTCAGCTAGAAATACACTTCATAGACTGTACATCTGAGCCTGCCGCTAATCGAGAGCCCTTGAAAAGGCATCTATCACTTTACAGAGTGCGTAACATGAAAGCCATCATCCGGTCCTAGAACTGAATTTCTCCTGAGACTTGGAGCAGGGACGGTTGATAGGGATACTGCCTGGTGTCCACTTTTACAGCGCGCGCGCGGAAATACTATTGATGGCCTATCAGTAGTTGATTGGCCGGGGTCCGTCGCGCGGGCGCAAGCCGTCAGCGTTGCAATACCACAGAAGTCAGAGTGGAAGTCTCTGCGCTGACCTCCCATGTAGTTGGCCGGTGCTTGTAGCTGCAGGCATGGCTCCTATTAAAGGGGTTGTCCCGCGGCAGCAAGTGGGGTATACACTTCTGTATGGCCATATTAATGCACTTTGTAATATACATCGTGCATTAAATATGAGCCGTACAGAAGTTATTAACTTACCCCCTCCGGTGCGGGCGTCCCCGTCGCCATGGTGCCGTCTAACTTCAGCGTCTAATCGCCCGATTAGACGCGCTTGCGCAGATGGGTCTTTTCCCTTCAGCTCGGTCCGGCAGCAGCGGCGTTCTGGCTCCGCCCCCTTGTACGTGTCATCGCGTAGCTCCGCCCCGTCACGTGCCGATTCCAGCCTCCTGATTGGCACATGTGACGGGGGCGGAGAGCCGTGGCTGCAGTTACAAGCGCCGGCCACTACACAGAGGACGGCACAGAGACTTCTGCTCCGACCTCTATTATTGCGGCGCTGACAGTATGTGCCCGCTCAGCTGATCGGTCGGGGTCCTAAGCGACAGACCCCGATCAACTATCGATGACCTATCCTGACGATAGGTCATTAATAGTATTTCCACAGAAAACCCCTTTGAGGAATCTATACAATGACCTGAGAAAATATGTAAGCTTATTTCTGTTTGCATACCACCGAATATATAGCTTGGCCGCTGCCATAAGCCGTGTTCATATGGCTGTAATTGTGTGCTGATCTAGATTGGGTTCAGTAGAGGCAAAGGGGGTCTGGTCCTAACTGTAGTCTCACAGCCAGCTGAAATTAGCTTAAAGGGAACTGGTCTGCAGAGAAAATAGCTTTAAAATAACTGTTGTGTTATGCAGCATGATACAAGTAGAGCGCACACCGTTGCCGACATCTGCGGTGGTAACTCGGATGTCTTGCCAACGTGCCGTGTGCACCTTTGGTGGCATTTTCTGGTGAATGCACAGTACTCTGGTGAACTCTCGGGGTATACCTCTCTCTTCACTGCACATGTGTGGGGAGGACGTGGCCCGAGACACCCACAGCATGGTCACGAAATTTCAGCGCTGACTTTGATACAGGGAGAGATGGCAAGCGGGAGGAGAAGCTGACTCAAAGGGATGATGATGATGCCACCACCGCCTCTTTGACTGGAGACTGTTTATTTGCATACTGGCCACCCAACCCTCAAAGTAAGTTACTCTCCTCCCTGCCCCTTATTCAGCTTGTTTTGGGGCTGATGCTTCTGCGGACGCAGTAAGGTTATGGGCCAGAACCTTGTCCTGGACAATCTCAGCCCGAAGAGCATTATGGTTCAAGAATTTGGTCAGATCTTTCATCCAAAAAAAGATAGTGTGCCATTCCCCATCAGGCAGAATACCTGTTTGGACCCGTTTTGGATGACATTAGATAAAGCTTCTGAGAAGAATTAAAGTTTTCCAACTTTGATCTTTTCTTCCTTTTAACAAGCCCTTTAGTAGGCAGAAACGAGCTCGTCCAGTCAGAAGGAAGGACTGTGGAAAGGTTCGATAGGTGGGTGAAAAGGCCCGTTTGACAACTCCTTCCCGGATAGGAGAAGAAAGTTTCGACAACAATGACAGCAGGGATCAGGTAGGGGGAAGGCTGGTGTAGTCTCTTCGTGCCTGCTCACACGTGTCAGGAAGTACTTGGATAAAAGACACTATAGCAGAAGGTTTGAAGCTGGAATTTCATTTTTTTCCCTCAGATATATTGTTACAAAAAATTTGGTAGGAGCGTGGGGGCAGGCGGTTGCAAGTCAAATTAAAAATGTCATCTTTTAACTGCTATTAGACTATGTGAACCCAGACGAGATCGGTACGAGTTTCTACTGCCCCCTGTAAGAAAATCTGACTGCTCTTTCAGAACTATTATCAATCTAAGAAGTCTGAATCTATATTTAAATGTTTAAAAAAAAAAAAAATTCAAAATGGGTCCCATAAAAATCTACCTTATAACTCCTGTTTCCTTACGGTTTCACGGCTGTCCTGTGGAAGTATGCTCCTGGAAACCCACAGAACTACAGGTCCCAGGAGCACAGTGTGACAATTGCAGCATCTCAAAGAATTGAAGGTCGGCATATCAGCATTCTGTCAATTTAGTGACTCTCTTACATAAATCGCCAGGGAGATACATGGTTGAGATCTCAGAGATTGAGAAAATCCAGTAGTTGGTAGATGCTGCCTTCCAATAGGTGGCGCTGCAGCGGTATTGTTCCATCTTCCCAATTTACATAGGAATGTGAAACACTTAATTAGTGCACAAGAACTGCGGCGGATGAGCTGGTGATGAAAGCACGAGCTCATTCACTCAGGCACAGAATCGTGAGAGTCTCAGGCCGTGGAAAAGGGGCATTAGGTCCATTAAAGCCTCTTCTAGGTCCAGACCAGTTATCAGAAGAAAAGTTCCCACCCGGGATCTCAACTGTGTAGTGGCACCGAGCACTACACAAGGGTCATAGCAGCGGCTTCTGCTCTGATCCCGGAGTATCCCGCCCGTAACAGCAGGCGCTGCCTGCAAAACTCCTTTTTAAGTTTACAATTCTGCTTCCATATCTGTCAGTTGGTCAGCCTCCTATAGGGCTTAGCGCTCCCTGTACTAGAGCAATAACCACATATTAGGCCGAACGAGCAGATGCAACTATTGAGCAAATTTGCAAGGCAGCTATTTGGTCTCCTTGCATGTTCTATAGACATGATCATCTTGATCTTCACTCTGTGCCTGACTTATCTAATGGGAGGGAAGCTCTTCCAGCTATTGTCCCACCCTCTCTCCTGGTGCCGTCCTGGGCTCCAGACAAATCAGATGACCAATTAGTGTAATTAGCATGTCCTGGTGCAGCGAAGAGGCTCCTCCTTTCGTGTACAGCCGTGTGGCCCGCTTGTGTCATACTGCATATCACTGGTTTCAACTTAATCTTTCTGCTGACAAGTTCCCATTAGGGCCTTTTCGGTGTCCTTATTTTGGCCAGAATACCCCGTTCAGCTGAACTGAGCAAAGATCACTACCAACTCTGATGTTAACATGGTGCAGGTGAAGCAGGGCAGCCTTGGTAAATGCATGAAAAAATGTGTAGGTCCTAGGAAGCAGTTTTAGTTGTATCCTTGAACCGGTAAGTATGGGGCACTCAAATACTCTAATAAAGGAGTCCTATTTTCCTTGAATCTGATCTAGAACAAGGACCGTGGGACACCGCCTCGTTCCTCATGACTGCACGACCCCAGTGGGGAGATGAATGGGAGTGTTGGTCACACATGCACCGCTCAATGGCTATGGGCCTGCCGGACGCAGCTGAGTGATAAACTGTGGTTGTGCAGTGACTAGGAACGGACAGGGGGGACCCTTATTCCAACGATTACTGGGACCCCAGTAATCAGATATTTCTGGCCCATACTGTAAATAGGCATTAGGGGGCCTTCTGGGGTATAAACTAGGATCTGAACTGTGGGACTGAGGAGTAATGTCTACTCACGGCTTCTTCCCACCCCGTCCCAATCCTCCACTGTATGGACTTGTGATCCTCTTCCTGAACCTTCTCGCTGATCTCCAGTAATGCTTCGGTCAGGTCCTTCTCCCGTTGCTCTTCACAAGGAGAGCAGACTTTTTGTGGAAATTCTGCGGGTTCTTGCGTTTCCAGTAGTGAATCGTTATCTCGGACGGCCATTGGCGAGTGCAATACCTGCAGTATAAAATAGAGAACTTAGGAACCAAGCCCATCATCATAAGACCAGTCGGGGTTAAAAGTGATTGTCCCATTTACTAAACGTTTATTTTCCTTTAATTAACAGGTGTTAAAATAACAAGCGGTACTTACCTGTCCTCGGCCCGGACGAGCCAGTCCAGCAGTCCCATAGTCCTATGGATCTTCGTTCTGGAATGGCTACCACCTGAGCACTACAGCCAATCAGAGGCTGCGGCAGGCATGAGCCGTTCTCTTAGAATAGCCAGGCCCAGCATCTAAGTGGATGTGCCAGGAGATAAGCACCCGCAGGCCGTCGCCCCTCACTGCACTGGTCAGGTGGTAGCCATTCCGAAAAAAAAGACTGGGAAGACGGTGAGACTGCAGCACTGGACCGGTGGCTGCTTGGTTTAACCCTTGTGTGCCTGTCAGATGTCACAAAGTTCTGAAATAGCAAAAAAAACCCATAATTCGGCAGTGAATAAGCCCTCACTATGCCTACAGATCAGATGAAACCAGTTACGCACATAATGTATGTCTCGCCAACTAACCTCCACCGCATGGCGGGCGCCCCTGACCGCAGCGCCAGATGTCTGATTAATGGGCGTCTCCCCGTGTAAAGTGACATTTGTCAATGTAATTAATAACCATGTGCCAGACGTTGCATTTCACCGTCTGCTTATTAAATTACACCCTCTATTGCTGTGTCTTTGGTGGAGGACATTAATAACGCTATACTGTGATGTCATCATTTAGAAAAACATAGAACTGAACACAGCGGCTGAGTGAGATCCAGACCGCCGTCTGCCGGTACGCCCCCATGTGCCCGGGAAAGGCCAAGGGTAAGGTTCTAGTGGAACTAGCCCTCCAGCACACCGGTAAGACCACCTTCACATCTACATGGGAAGAGCTGCTGGCCGGCATACAGTCCTGATGAAACGGCACAGCAAGCCATTTCTGCCAGGCAAACGCCAGCCAGGCTAGTGGAAGCCACATGGACCCCCATTATAGTGAATGGGGTCCATCGGGCGTATGTCAGATCTAGAACTTCAGTTTTTTTTCTTTGTTTGGGTCCGAGGACAGCGTAAATCAGAAACACTAAATGAAGGTGTGGCAGGGGGCCCAAGGGCGGCACGTAGGCGCAGATTTACAAAATACTTCAGTCAGGCAGTAAAAGCCTTCAGAAGCTTCAGTTGGGGCTGGTGTGACTGCCGCCCAGTAGCGGGCTGTTAGACTCAGTGTGTCTGAGAGACAAAACGCCTGAACGGACCCCAGCGCAGGCGTGAAAGCAGCCCAATATGAACACGCGTTTGGCCGGACTGCGCGTCTTCTAACCCAAACTGCTTCCTATGATGCTCCACATTCAGAGCGCAACGCTGACGGTCGGGCCGTGATTCGCGGACGTATTTACGAATTACGCCTGTAATACGAGTGTATGAAGCCGCTGTAAGGCCGGCTTGTCATAAGCGTATATCAGCACTGCGCTTTTCTGAAATGAACAGTGCTTTTTTTTGCGCGCACATCAGCGTATTTTACTGTACATTTTGCCCTGCGAGGAATATTCATTTGCGCGCGGCAAACAGACGTACTGATTGAAAAGGCTAATCAGTTTCAGATGCGTTCTCTTTCCAGCTCAATTATGCACTGTGCCCCCCCCCCCCCCCATTGACTTCTATGGGGACGTATGGTGTGCAAATACGCAGAAAAATAGAGCATGTACGGTTTATTTTTTCTTGCGTTACTGAAATGCGTGCGCAAAATACAGGAATGTGAATAAAACCATTGAAATCAATGGCTTCTATTCTCTGTGTGATGTGCGCACAAATACGTCCGTGTGAAATCAGCTGGGTGTTCACGTGTGGCCAATGCTGCCACCATTTAGCCAGTACGGTTGTCCTTTTCCCAGCAAAATCACCAGCTGCTGAAAGTGGGCATACCCTTACCCTGCCGTGAAGAGTGGGCATACCCTTACCACGTGTGGAAACCTGGCTCCCACACTACTTAACCCTTTCCAATCCACTGTCTGACGTTCAAAGACATGATTTAAGGCTGTACAGCTCCGATGTTGGAAGACGTCCGTCGGGGTTCTCTTACTGTATATTGCCAGCCTCTCTGCTGTCAGGGCCTATCCAATATGTCACCTCATGCAGTACTGGCTTTAGCCAGCAGATAGTGCCGTTGTATAACAGCAGAAAAAGAGTAAGCCCCCTAGGAAAACCAGAATACAAATTGGATTGGAAAGGGTTAATAGCTTCCCATGGACATTATGGTCTTGCAATGGGCAATAACTAGCATTACTGCACTGGACAATATCGCATTAGAGAATGACGCCCCTGTGCGACAATAAGGTATTAAAAGTATTTTACTTATAATTAGACCAATCAAATGCGGTAAAATACTGATTTAAAAGGAAGATTCACTATAATGTGACTCCTACAATTAATGGGTTTTAATTAGGAGTCTTGCAGGCGGTACAACTGAAGAGCAAACCAAGGATATCGCAGCAGCGGCTGTGTGATAAGTAATTACAGAGGATACAGCCTTGTATGTCGCACCGTCTCTCAGATAACCCTCAGTAAGTCACGCAGGCCCCATTACCGCAGACATCACAGGCTCACTGGGGAGGAATAGTGCCATCGCTACAAGACATTATCCCTGGATGTAGCTCATCACGGCCACTAATTAAAACAACTACTAATTACATATTCACACCAGGCCATAGGCTGTCCAAGAATTACATGCAGAGCTCACACCGGGCAGGACCTGGCCCTCAGATCTCAGCACTGAGGCACCCGATGTAAGGGATACAGAAGGGGTGAGAAAGTGGCCCAGCTACAGGGAAAAACGTTAAGGGGTTGTCCAGGGGGGGGCAAAATCCTTCCTCGGGCCTGTAGTATAAGAACCTCCACTTCCGAGGGCGGGTCATGTGACACGGCCCCTCACTCATCGCAATTACCAAGGCGGCTGGTTAATAATGTCCTTCTGACATGAACTCTAAGATACAGTAGTGTTAAATATACATTGTCTCCATAACCTATTGTTGTAGTTAAGCCGTCCAATTAGGTTATCAGTTCTCCCACATGGTATTTCTTCTACTGACACACCATTCGCTCCGAGGTCCTCCTGACATTACTGCAAACGAAGCATCAACAGTAGTATTTATTCACACATGTTAATACTTCGTGGGGCTCCTTTGGCCCTAATGACATTGGGTACTCTCCATGGCATACTTTCTACTAACATCTGATACACTTCTTCTGGTATTACCCTCCATTCATCCTGCAAACGTCTAGCAAGTTCTCTAAAAGACACATCAGTCCGTCCACAACAGTGTATGGAGTGATGAATCGCATTACTCCATCTTCACATCAGAAGGACGTACCTGGGGGTGGAGGACGCTGGGGAATGCCTTTTGCCCAAGTGTGTTGTGCCAACAGTTGAGTACGGTGGAGGTTCCAATATGATCTGGGGATGGGTTACGTGGCATGGTCTTAGTCCATTCGTTGTAATAGCAAGAACCATGAACACGGAGGTGTGCCGTGACAGTCTAGAGCAGTGGTTTTCAAACTTTTTCGGCCATGGAGCCCTTTCTGAAGCAAAAGTGTCTCATGGAGCACCATGGAGGGTGTGGTCAGTAGAGGGGTTAGAGGCGTGGCTTATCACGACATATGATTTTTTTTACCTCCATCATTAAAAAAAGGATAGGGTGGTTAAAAAACAAAACATGGAGGAACGCTGGAGTGCTGGATGGGCTATACATTACATTTAAAATGAACCTGCTGCAGAATTAAATCCCGCACCTCATGTCAATATCCACGCGGGTTTTGTGCTCATTTTCTCCACAGCGTGCAGATAGGATTTTCAAAATCTCATCCACTTTGCTTCTACAGCCACTGTAAGTTCGGCAGCAAATCTGCTCCGTGAAGTAATAGTGACCCCCTATATTGGTGGCCCCAGTAGTAATCGTGTTCGCTATATTGGCCTCAATAGTAATAGGCTCCCCCATTGCAGCCCCAGTAGTGATAACAACCCCCCCCCCCCCAGTAGTAATAGGGTCCCCAACTGCTGCTATGCTCTTCAGATGCAGGGAGAGGTTTAGCAGTGCAGATTACAATAGGGGCGATTAGGACAGCCATGGGCCCCCTTGGAGTCTCAGACCCAGGGCGGTCGCCCAATCATAATCCGCTAGTGGTCCCTGCTCTACTCACCCCATAGCAGTGTCTGGAAAGCCTGTACTGAGGAAATAAGCATGCAGGACCTGTGGTTGGCATAGCAACGTGGAGCACATGACTGGCTCATTACAGGCTATCCGGACATCACTACAGAAGGGATTAGACTGGGTACCTAGACCCTCCGTCGGAGCCCCTGACAGTCACTTTGGCAGCGCTTGGGGCTCTGTGGAGCACACTTTGGAAAACCTGATCTACACAATAATGTGCTGCCGACAATGTGGTAATACTCTGGGAACGGTCGGCCATACTTCCAACAAGACAACGCGCCTTCTCACAAATCCAACGCTGTTTTTCATTGGTTTGACGGTATGGATGTTCCACGATTGGACCGGCTGCACAGAGTCCTGAACCTGAACATCAACATTGGGTCAGGAAATATGAACAGCGTCCATCTTCACTGAGATAACTCCACAGACGTTTGCAGGATGAATGGAGGGAGATACCAGCTGAAGTGTATCGGACATTAGTAGAAAGTATGTCACGGCGAGTGTCCGATGTCATAAAGGCCAAAGGAGCCCCACTAGGTGTTAACATATGGAAATAAATGCTACTTTTGTTCCTTAATCAGGTGTCCTACTTTTGGTAGGATGGTGTATATGTCGGGATGCATGCTGGTAGGGCATGATGGCAGAATGGAACTGGGTGGCCACCCTCTTCCATAATATGATGGGCACAGAGAACGGCTATATCATGTGACCCGCTGTTGGAAGTGGACATTTCCGTGTCGCAATGTTATCCCTATGGGGCTTGAATTCTGTACCTGTTAATTAGCGCATCTTTACTTCAAAACCGCAAGATTAGATTCCGGAATTAAGGACGTCTTACATAAGAGGTTGTCGTGGATTCCCAACATACAGGAGATGGAAAACCGCTATTAAAGGCGGCGGAAAAAAAAACACGAGACATTCCACAGAACCCATTCCAAGTTAAAACTGAAAAAAAGCTGCACTCACGGACAACGCCCACGTCGGCGCTGCGCCCGGCGGACAACACCCACGTCGGCGCTGCGCCCGGCGGACAACACCCACGTCGGCGCTGCGCCCGGCGGACAACACCCACGTCGGCGCTGCGCCCGGCGGACAACACCCACGTCGGCGCTGCGCCCGGCGGACAAGTCTTCCCCGTGTGACAGGTCTATTAGGCCACGGTCAACACAGGACAGGATTGGCTGCACACTGTCTGCAGCGCAACATTGGTATCAGAATTGGCACAGTCTCGCTCTTACCATGGTTACCCCCCTCATCTGAAGAGGTGGGCATCACATGAGGTCTCGCCACCATCAGCGACCAGCCAAGGCTTTAATATCCGCCCGCATTTCACTTCCCGCACAGATTTTGGGCAGAACTATTCTGCAGCGCCTGAAGATTCTGACAACCTCCTCCATTTTGGCGCGGATGCTTTGTGCGGAGGTCCGTGTGGGGAATATGTGGCAGAGCCGCTCCCTGTGAACGTGGCCTTAGCGCACATGTGACCACTGCTCGGCCCTCAGCGACACTCGCGGCCTCCGTTCTTGTGGGGGTCCCGGACGTTGCACCCCTACTGATCACTCGCCCGTGGGATAGGGGACCCGTTTATTACGATGGGCGGCCCCTTTAACTGCGGATTCTGCTTTTACGTAAGCAAAAATAATTCCTTAAACGTTCTGCGCCCCGGCCGGCTGCACACGGGCGTAAGCGTATCTACGGGATGGGCACTGCGTTTTTGCATGCATGTATTTGAATTCTGCTTGCGCAAAAAAAATAAAAAATACGCAGGCACACGCCCACTGATTATAACAGGCAATCAAGCTTAATATGTGCGTTTTACGGGCGCAATACGCAGAAAATAAAACCCATTGATTTCAATGTTCAATTCAATCTCGCAAAAAAACCCCAAAAAAACGTAGCATGCGCCACTTTATTGCGCAGAGAAAGAGAACATACTGAAATCATGAAGCTTTTGTCCACGGCCGAGCGCGTCAATTTTTTTTTTCACGACTTGTGCAAAAAAAGTCCAGAGAAATACGCCAATGTATGCGCAAATACGCAACACTCCTTCCGCAAAAACGCATCATACACTCGTGGGAGCCCAGCCTTAGTGTCGTTAGTAGTTTAGCTCCTCCCCATTTCAAGATCTCCGCTTGCAGTCAGTGAATGGAAGCATAATTACTGACATCTAGGTCCAGTTGCTCGCCTTGGTCCATGAGAAGCATCTACATGGCTTTTTCTCACAATGCACAGCTGATGGGACACCTACAGAGACTACAAGTCCCAGCATTCCCATCTGTCTCACAGCAATACCAGAAAACTAGCCGGTAGCAGCCATGGAACTACAGGTCCAAGCAGTACTAGCACAAGGTCCCCATACTGCCAGCTCTACACATACCTGCCCGTGCGGTGTACAGGACGTGGAGCTATGCGGCCATCGCTAGTCCCCGCTCGGCATCTCCCTCCGCCTAAACAAGCCGCAGCCGTTGTCACGGTTACGTGTGTGTCACGTGGTCCGGGCGTGGATTTCCCGCCGCTGTGTCACGTGACTTCGGGCGCGCCGCTCCTGATGCAGGTGTGAGGAGAGGAGGCGGTGCCGCCCTCTAGACCTCACCTGTATGCCCGGTAGTGAAGAAGGGGCAAATATAGATACCCCGAGCCAGCAGGCTCTGAGCCCACCATACCCAGTAGTGCTGCTGCGGGCACACTGGCCGGAGGTTTATTAACCCTTTCACAACCAGACCCTTTCTTTTTCTATTTTTTTTCCGTTTTTGTGTTTTACTCCGCACTTTCCCAAAATTTGCCCGCACATGTAGCAGCCTGACGGCCTTTTTTTTTTGTTTGTTTGTTTTTTGCTAAATTTGTATTTTTCTATTCAATGTACTGAAAAACTTTTATAAAAATTTCAAAGTTGAAAAAAAATTAAAAAACAACGATATTCCGGCATTTTAAGGCGGTTCTTGGTTTTGCAGTATACACCCTGCAGCAAAAAATGTGCATCGCTTTATTCTAGGGGTCCGCACAATTACAGCCATAACTAATTTATAGAGGTTTTTTTCTGTACTATTAAAAACATTTAAAAAAAAACCTTTTCTGACGTTATTTTCTGCCCACCATCACTTTTTATTTCTCCATGGCTCTAGTTGTGTCGGCGCTCGTCTTTTGCAGGGCGTCCTGTAGTTTCTGTTTATACCATTTTGGGGGATATGCAACTTTTTGATCGCTTTTAGTTACATTTTTTTCTTGGCAGACAGCTTGACCCCAAAAAGTGCAATTCTGGCAATGTTTTATTTTTTACTAATGGTATAAATAATGCATCCCTCTGATAGATCGGCTTCTGCGGAGTCCATACCAAATGTTTTTTTTATTATAAATATGGAAAAATATTTATTTTTTAACTTTTATTTTTACATTTTAAAGAACTTTTTTCCACTCATTCTTACTTTTTTTAGTTCACATAGGGGACTCGAACTTGCACTCATTTGATGGCTAACACCACAGGCTGTCTTAATAGACAGAAATACATGGCGACACTGAGGGCTGTCAGAAGGCACCAGGCTGCCCTAACAGTTGAACAGCACCTCACAGACTCATTGCAATGGGGTCATTTGGGACCCCCAAAAACTGATTGGGGCATTTGTAGAGTTAACAGTCACGATAGGGCTCAGCTACCTCCATACAAACCCTGATGCTGGAGGGCGTATATGTATGCCCAAAAGTATCAAGAGGTTGAATAACATTAGTGATCTCTATATCGCTGCGTTTTCTTGAGGCAATATTGCGAATTTGCCAGGATTTTCAGGAGGGGCTTAAATATAAGCCCTACCCTAAAAATAAGCCCTAGCTGCGTAAAAAAAATACATCACTAAAAAGGCGCTGTCCAGCTCTGCCGCACGTCTCCCCTGTAACTCTGGCACTTGTTTGAAGTCTTCCGACATAGCTTCTTGGTCAGGAGTTTGAAAAACCCCGACTCCAGAAAGCACTGCCTCTGATTGGTTCTTGAGCACCGCAGCTCAGCTAATCAGTGTCAATGCTTGATGAGCCAATCACAGTCGTTCAATGAATTGCTGTGATTGGTTCATCAAGCGCTGGCTCTGATTGGCTAAGTCACTGCGCTTGAGGACGAATCACAGCCAGCGCTTCCAGGAGGCGGGGTTTTTCAAACTCCTGACCAGTAAGCGCTGAGGGAGAACTACAAGCAAGTCTGCTGCGGATCTGGGAAGATGTGCGACGGGGCGGACAGCGCCTCGTTAGTGATGTATTTTTTTAATGCAGCTAAGGCTTGTTTTAGGGCTTTTACAGTAGGATTTCCTACTGTAAAAGTTGCTTTGCACCGCACGAAAACTGTGTTTTTGTGCGATGTGATGCAATACAGAGGAATACTCCGTAGGGAAACGTGCTAGAAAACCTCGCAAATAGTGCCAATATCTAGCAACCCGCTATTTTTTTCTCTCGCAATG
This sequence comes from Eleutherodactylus coqui, assembly GCA_035609135.1. Taxonomy (NCBI): domain Eukaryota; kingdom Metazoa; phylum Chordata; class Amphibia; order Anura; family Eleutherodactylidae; genus Eleutherodactylus; species Eleutherodactylus coqui. The sequence goes on from JAYJKI010000315.1 coordinate 1,286,766, forward strand.
TAGCAGCCTACAAAACATTGCTAATATGAAGGAACCCACTGGAAAGCAATTTTTGTAGCACTGTCGCATCACCAGAAAATTGCGCAATTTTGTCGCCCCTGTGAAACCAGCATAAATCCCCTGTCCATTATAGCACCGGATTTTTGGTACGGATTCCACTTCTTCAAATGAAGGCAGGGGCGTAACTATAGAGGGTGCAGGGGATGCGGTTGCACCCGGCCCCAGGAGCCTTAGAGGGCCCATAAGGCCTCTCTTCTCCATATAGGGAACCCAGTACTATAAGTAAAGCATTATAGATGGGGGCCCTGCTACAGATTTTGCATCGGGGCCCGGGAGCTTCAAGTTACGCCTCTGAATGAAGGGGTGAATTCAGCACCAAAATCCGTATGAAATGGTGCAGATTTTGATGTGAATTTTGCGCTGTGGATCTGCTGCGGACGCTTCACAGCACATTCCGCCCCGTGTGGACAGACCCATGGGGTAACCTCTATCTATATGGCCTATTAGGCTATGGCCGCACAGGGCGGATTTGTCACTGAAAAATCTGCAGCATTTACAGTAAGAGTGAAGTGAACAAGGTTTTCAAAATGTTTCTCACGCTGCGGAAATGAACCTAGAATCATGGAATGGGGAGTTGGAAGGACCTCCGGGGTCATCGGGTCCCCCTGCTCAATGGGGTGCGGAATTTAAATCCACAGCTTGCCAATTTCAACTGCGGATTTTGTTGTGGTATCCACCTCTTCAAGTGAGGGGTGAATGCTGCACCAAATTCCACATGTAAAACTACGTCAAAATGCTGCAATTTGTGATGCGGATTTTGAGCTGCGGAATGTCTACTGCAAATATTCCCTTAGGCTAGCTTCACATGGCCGAGCGCTCTATTGGCCTGATATCGCGCTTGTATACCTGTATCCCCGGAGATGCAAGGCGTTTTGGTGTCAAAAACTCCTCTCATTGCCCCAGTATAGTTGCGATCCTGCGACGTGGCTGTTTTCTATGGGAAACTTCGCACCGCACGCCATGCAATGTGTTTTCCAGCTCCAATGAAAACAATGGGCGATGCATTCTGTGGGAACACCCAAAGATAGGACATGCCGGAATTGTTTCCCGTACCAAAGAATCACTCATGTATATGATCCCATTCAAGAGAATTTGGTTTATATTCGTGCGAGATTTGTGAGTCTTGCATCGCACAAATCTCGCATGATTTTCACGGCTGTGTGAAAGCGGCCTTTGAGAGAGGGACCCAACCATTTTGGGACACCCTCTATTGGTCACAGCAATGAGCCTTTGTTAGGAGCATCTCTTCTGCTCTGAAGAGCTCAGCACAATCATGTATTACATATTTACTCACCGGTTCAACGGGCGTCATCTAACACATCGTTGGGGAAATGTGGATAAGTGAGCCACTTCTACCCTGGGTGGGCAACTAAAGATGAGTGAGCACGCTCGGTTAAGGCAGTTACTCGAGCGAGCATCGCTTTTTCCGAGTAACTGGCTACTCGTCCCAAAAGATTCAGGGGGGGGGGGGGAGTGAGAGAGATCTCTCTCCACCCCCCCACCCCCCATGCAACCCTCCGCTCACCCCTGTCGCCCCCTGAATATTTTTTTCGGACGAGTAGGCAGTTACTCGAAAAAAGCAAGGCTTGCTTGAGTAATTGCCTTAACCGAGCATGCTCGCTCATCTCTAGGGTCAACCCTTATAATTACTACAAACTATTTGTAATGCTAGCAATAAGTTTCAACTTCGTCATATTTGTTACTGTACATGCCCCTACCAACAGGGGAGTATTAACTCTTTCCAATCCACTGTCTGACGTCTGAAGACATTATGATTTATAGCTGTACAGCTCCGATGTTGGAAGACGTCCGTCGGGGTTCTCTTACTGTATATTACGAGCCTCTCTGCTGTCGGAGCCTATCCTACGTGTCACCTCATGCAGTGCTGGCTTTAGCCAGCAGATAGCGCCGTTGTATAACGACAGAAAAAGAGTAAGCCCCCTAGGAAAACCAGGATACAACTTGGATTGGAAAGGGTTAAGGCCCCTTTACTTGGCTTGGTTATTGAGCACGAACTGGGAGATGTACAGCCAGCTGTATGGGGACGAACAATCATAGAAACCATCAATACCAGCGATTCTCAGCCCGTGTAAAACAAATGTCAGCGAGCATCATCCGACATGCTTTGTTGATTGGCGCTCGTTACATTAAATCCGTATAAATTCACCCTTGGGATATACTTTACGCAAGCTGTATCTAGTTTTTATGCTCTAGTATCACCTCTGATTGCTTACAACGTCCAATTCCACTTCTGTGAAGAGTCTGACAATCAATCTTCACTAAGGTCATAGAAATGCTGCACGGATCTACAGGGCTGATGAACAAACCACAAGTGCTTGCGGTAAGGACAATTTATTGGCCTCCTGCATTTCTCTCTTTTCAATACACAGATAACCTGGAGATGAGTAAGAGCAACCCCTCATGTTGATCCAGAAGAAGGGGAAAAAACAATGAGGTAGAAGGCAATTTTCCCCATTTAAGGAAAAAAAATTCCTTCTTGACTCCTGGCAATTGGAATATTCCCCGATCACCGACCCTTCTGAAGTCATTTATGTGAAGATCTAAACCATGAAGAAGGTTTTATTTCAGCTGAGAAGAATACATTAAAGGGGACCCCCTTTGGTCATGAGAATGAAGATCCCACACTCCCCCATATGAATTGGAGCAGCAGGTGATGATGGAGATAGCGGAGCGCTGTACTCGGCTATCGTTGGCCGACCCATAGAGTTGAATGAAGCAGCAGCGCACATTTTTGGCAACTACTTTCTTCATACAGGGGACACATTGCACCCCAATTCCTAATTAGTGGTAGGTCCAGTGGTTGGGCCCCACCAATCAGACACTTATCCCGATCCTGTAGATAAGGGGTAACTTTAAATCTTGAGACGACCTGTTTAAATATTTATGGAAAATACATTACAATATTATTAAACATTGAATCACTAATAAATATTGAAAAAATAGATGAAGTCCAATTTCACATTTGCACTGGCGCCTCCAGCCAGAGGTCCTATTGCAGATCCGGCTGCTAATACCGGCATTGCATGCAGCGCTTTTTTTCCTTCCAAAAGTCAGGCAGCTTGATGGAAAGCGGTTGGCCCCGATTATGAGGTCTGTCTGGTGTTGTTTGGTTCAGTCCAGAGATTAAATCAATTGGCCGCAGGGATCCCCCTTTCCTGCTCCCCGAACGGAGCAGGAATGCGGAATCCCCACACAGGTGTGAAACCACCCTAAAACCCACTTTTACATATGTTCTACCCCTCCTTTGTGAATCCGGACAACGTTTCTTGTACGAGATAGTACAACTGATGATAAAACTGATCTCATACGAGGGTGGCCCTGAAACTAAGCCTCCTATCTTATTAGGTTGGCATTAGAGATGAGCAAGCACGCTCGGTAAGTGCAGGTACTCGTGCTCGCTCATCTCTAGTTGGCACACAACGTCAGAAGCAGATGTTTGTTATATGGCAATAGAGTTTGAACCTTCCCGCCAATATCTGGTAAATTTTGTTGCCGTGTGACAGATGGCAGCAGAGGGCCAAACTGACAAAATGGCGTCTGACTTAGTGCGTATAAGGCGAATATGTGTAATTCAATTCCCTCATTCGGAAAAAAATGCACCCATTGACATTCAGTGCACTTGCTGAACATTACCAGAGACAAAACAATGGATGTTAGCGCAGTGGGGCGATGGGTGGCGCGTTTCATCAGTGGCGACAGTGACGTAAAAGACAGGCCACATTCCAGATGGCCATGCACAGCTGTCACACAATGACATGAAGAATGTCTTGATCAGCTCATCCGTGAACATTGGCGAATTATGACCAGGGAACTGTGTAAGGAGTGGAGTATCGGCTTAAATGCATTTGAAACAATGCTTTGCAGCTGATCGAGAGATTCTTCCTTTCGTGGTGCGACAGCTGTACACGGCCATCCGGAACGTGGTTTGTCTTTCACATCGCTGTCACCACTGTTGAAGCACATCACCCATCACCTTACTGTGCTTACATCCACTGTTCGGTCTCTGTAAATGACTGTCCCTCTGCTACATAGTATCTTAGGCAGAAGAATGACATATGTCCATCCAGTTCAGCCTTTTACCCCCAATGTTGATCCAGAAGAAGGCAAAAAAAAATTAGGTAGAAGCCAATTTTTTCCATTTAAGAGGAAATTGCATGGCAAAAAAGTTTACCAGCTCTCTATTATAGCTGTAGCAGTAAAGGTGGTACACCCATCCATCCACCATCCTTGGGCACCATAGTTGCCCGTAGCACGTCACATCCTGCCCAGTTGAGTTATCCTGCCACAATCTCATTTACCATGGCCGCTGGACTTGTACTCGTTATAATCTGTAGCGATATCTATCTTCATTGATCTGGTGAAATGTAATCTATCTGTAATCCTTGTGCTAAAATCCCCTCGCCTACATTATAATGTGCTACAGTAACTCATTGTAGCGTTCACCGTCTCACAATGTAAAACTCTCATAGGGTGATTCATGCTGAGATGACATTAGGATTGCTTTCTAATACCTGCAGTAAGACTCCCCCATCGTTCCAGTGACTGTGTTGTACATCACGGTGGCGGTGACGTGCGCCTGTGCACACCACAGGAATAGACAATGTAGCTGTGACCTTCACTTGGTGCTCAGCCCCTGCTACAAAGTCATTGCATTATTGCCTTCCATGAGCTGTCCTTAGCAACAGTGGTAAGCTTTGGCTTTCTAGTAACAAAATAATTAACGTCTATAGAAAAAAGTGTAGATCTACTTGTCAGAGCCCCTGGGGTGAAGGCATGCAGGCCGATCGTATGGAGACGCAGCATAGAAGAATAGAAGTGTTACGGTCTATGGAGTTATACAGCCAGGCTTTTCAGCTGCCATGAATGGCTCGTATACATTTCCCAACAGAGCCCTTTAGCTCTACAATCAAAAGGATCACACCGTTCAATACAGGTTTTGTAACGGAGACATAATTAACTAATCTTACGTAATCTTCAGATGCCGAACACTAAAAATGACATTGAACATGCGAGATTGGTTCTTTTTTTAAGTTACAGAGCAGAAGGAAAGAATGCAGAGTTATGTACAAAAGGTTTTTATTGGAGCGAAACACGTATCAATTACACATCTTGAAGATACATTAGAGTAATATATTATGTATACTTGTCGCAGGGTCTTTCCTTAAATAAATCGTGGTATTTGTATAGCGCCAACTTATTCCGCAGCGCTTTCAGGTAATTATTACTTATTACCCCCCACCAAACTGGGTTCTCATTTTACCAACCTCAGAAGGATGGAAGGCTGAGTCAACCTTGAGCCGGCTACCTGAATCATGTGGGGATTGAACTTGCAACCATCAGGTCATAGGTGAGAGCTTACACTCTGCAGCACACGAGGCTCGTTTCCTTCTATTTTAAAAGCAAAACCTAATTTTAAGTATGATGTAATCAATACTGGTGATATCGCACTCCTCAAGTGGACTATTCCTTGTATAGGCCACTCCTCAATTGTATTAGTCATAGTCAGGGGATGTCGAAGGCATCACAATGAATACCTAGAGTGGAAATGGTATCTGGCTCCATCCCAAAATCAACCATATAACACAGGAACCTAAACAAATAAGGGCGTAGGAAAGAGGAACAAGAAAGCATGAAAGTAGAAGAGTAGAGACAAATAAAGAAATAGGAGAGGAGAAGAGAAAGGGGTTAAGGTGTACCCATCGGGAGCGACCCACAAACCATGTCCATCCAGCATGTTCTATGTTCATGAACTATTTAACAACCAGTTAGAGAAAGAAGACGAGCTTCTGAAGTGTATCCATATCGAACAGAGCGGAATACCTCTTAGTTCTTGTCTAGGTCTGAGCCTCTAAGTTCTTCCATGTATCTCAACTGATCTGGAGCCTCCACCAGCACTATTCTTGGAATACCAATGTTTTGGAATATCAATGATGACCTGTCGCATTGCCATTATAAAGTGTTGTAGAAGGCCTATTTTAAATTTGGAGACCAAACCTGGGTACTTGGATAAAAGCGCGACTTCTGTGGTGATATCAATCTGGGATCTACATAATTGTTTGTACAGACTAGAAATATCTTGCCATAGAGGAAATAAAAGTGGGCACTCCCACCAAAAGTGTAACAATGATCCCACTGCTGAAGAGCATCTCCAACAGGTATCTGGCATTGATGGATATATTTTAAGAATTTTAACAGGGGTCCTATACCATTGGAGAATGCGGAATTAACCCTTTCCACTCCAATGACTGACCTGTTCCGACATCATGAAATTCCTCCACAGCTCCAATGTTGGAACAGGCCCGCCACTGCAGTGCATCTAAACCTGCTCGTCAGACACATCGGGTGCAGATGCACTCCTGCACTGGTCCTCATCAAGGACGCCCGAGGAGAAGGCAGAAAGGATTTTTAACCCTTTCTGCCTTCTCCTTTACACATCACATAGCGCTCAATTAGCGCTATGTAATGCAGAGAGAATATGGAAGCAACACTTCTGCATTCCACCCAGCGATCATGTGACTGCCGGGAGCCTCCTCACCTTAGCTGTCATTTACAGCCGAAATCAGGAGGATGAAGAGAGAATGACTGATTTTCTCTCTGGTGATCCTCAGAAATAGCTGTCACTAATGGGTAAATGCATCACTGTGCTAGACTAGCCAGGGCTAGGATTTCCTACACTGCTAACCTTATGGGGTTTTCTCGTGCAATGGTATGGAGAGTATACCTAAAATGATGTGATCCAGGAAATACATCCAGTGAGAGGTAAACCAGTGGACATGAACAACTCATTGATGGGTCAGAGGAGGATGTCAAGAATCATTTTTTGAACAGTCAAGCAAACTGCAGAAGAAAGAGTATAAATCTTTAAAGGGGTTGTCCCGAGGCAGCAAGTGGGTCTATACACTTCTGCATGGCCATAATAATGCACTTTGTAATGTACATCGTGCATTAATTATGAGCCATACAGAAGTTATAAAAAGTTTTATACTTACCTGCTCCGTTGCTGGCGTCCTCGTCTCCATGGTGCCGACTAATTTTCGCCCTCCGATGGCCAAATTAGCCGCGCTTGCGCAGTCCGGGTCTTCTCCTCTTCTCTATGGGGCTCCGTGTAGCTCCGTGTAGCTCCGCCCCGTCACGTGCCGATTCCAGCCAATCAGGAGGCTGGAATCGGCAATGGACCGCACAGAAGCCCTGCGGTCCATGAAGACAGAGGATCCCGGCGGCCATCTTCAGCAGGTGAGTATGAAGACGCCGGACCGCCGGGATTCAGGTAAGCGCTGTGCGGGTGGTTTTTTTAACCCCTGCATCGGGGTTGTCTCGCGCCGAACGGGGGGGGGGGTTTAAAAAAAAAAAAAACCCGTTTCGGCGCGGGACATCTCCTTTAATGGCTGCATCTCTCTACTGTCACTGGAGATGCTCATTAACAACCACTTCTCTATGCAAAAGTAATCTGAAGAGAGCAGTTGAAAGTGATTATAAATAAGTCACGCTGGAACTCTTCAGGAAGATGGCGATGAGGCAGGGGCCTACAAATTGTTTGGAAGGAGATGGAGGGGAGTCTGCTGTGCTGCTGAGGACTTAAGTCTGTTATCCTTCTTAGACTGAGCAAGTGGAGATCAAAAAGAACCTACATTGCAAGATATCCTTCAGGCCATTACAAAATGTAATGCACTCTCTACAATTACTATGCAAGTAGGGCTCTTACGAGACGATATGGGACTTATATGCCATCATATGCAAAAAATATCCGAGCGGACCACTGCGGTGAAGGGGCGTATGAGTGATTTAGAGGACCATTAGGCTCCTATGCAAAGAGATGTTCATCAGATGCTCTCCAGTCTTGAGGATAATTTGGAAAGCAGATCATGCAGAAATAATATCCGTATTGTCAGCATGCCTGAAAAGGTGGAGGGTACTAATCCATCGGAGTGCTTCGAGACCTGGCTTCAGAATGTATGTGTTAAGGAAACGTTGTTCACAATGTACGCTGTGGTAAGAGTGCACAGAGTACCTATGAGGGCACCGCTCCCGGGTGCCTCACCTCGTTCATTGTCGGTCAAGTAGCTACATTTTAAGGACCGAGATGCAATGCTATGTAAAGACAGGGAAATGAGAGACATTCAAGTGGATGATCACCGTATTTCATTCTTACCCAATGTCTCGACGGAAATTTAAAACCGCAGGGCAGCATTCCAAGATGTTACATGTTGACTGAGTAATGAGCACCTTGCTTATGCCATGCTATATCCCTCAAGGTTGTGGGTGGTGGCTAATGGAGAAACACATTTCTTTGCCAACCGAAAGACGCGATGAACTGGTTAGGTCGTCATGAGCGGCAAGTGCAATGTCAAGACGATTGACCATCATGCCGCTTTAGCTGATTTTCTGTCCTTCTCTGGACTGAGTCTGCATTTTTTTCTTATGCTCTTTTCTTTATCCTCTTGTGGTTTTGTTGGGAGGATGCTCTTGAGAGGCTCGAAAGAACAAAGAACCAAAGTATGGGCACTGTTCTACTTCCCCTGTGCTACGGAGGACTGGTGCCAGGCCTGTTTCTTGTGAAACAGGTCTTGAGAGTTTTTCCTTGTAGGCTTTTATTGTTGTTTGTACACTGTTTTCTACTGACAAGAGTTTTGTCTTCTCAATTTTAATGTTTTTTTATAAGCTGGATATGGGAATTTAATTTCTTTTAGGTTACATTAACATCCTTCCTGATGTGAAGAGATACACTGATTAGTAACATGCAGGGTGGTGAATCCCAAGTGGTTCCCCATTAGGAAAACAACTGCGACCACATTTAGTGTAAACAACGCAACTTTACTAAATGCAACCGCCAACAAGTGGTACAGAAACTGAAGGAAAAGCTTAAACGTTGCAAGCTTATAATACGGGAAAGACTGTTTGTCCTCCTCTACTCTGTTCCTGCTTACTTCACAGGAGCCCCTGTAGACCATGTTGTTTTATAGGTGCCTGATTGTCCTATAATCCCCAATAGTGTCCACATCCCTAAATTAGGCCACCACTAGGCAATCAATCCCATGATGCAGCTCTTCCCCAGCACGCATGCTCGCTATTTCTGGCAGTTCCGTAGGGCTGACAGATGAAGCAATGTGTATTCTTGACCGCCACTCCATTCATCCATGAGAAACAAAGGACCCCAATTCTCCTCATTGGTAGGTGTACTAGCAACTGGACCTTCACTGATTAAACACTTATTCCCTCATCCTGTGTATAGGGGATACGTTATAATCTTGGTAGAACCCCTTTAAGGGCCCTGGAACCAGAACTGGACTTGATATGTAGCAGTAAGGAGAGCTCTAAGGCTTTGTCCGACACTTCTATGTACCCAGTTGTGTGTCCGCATGGCCTCAGCTGGGGTGGTAGAGATGGCCATAAACATTATATATAAGACGTTTAGTTCAAATTAGTTTTTTCATATTAAAGCATTTCAATCTTTTTCTACTGGTGCCTCACTAGAGATAACGTAGTAAGGTCTGGGCCTCGCTATCGGCTGAAGTCCATGCCACAATTTTTAAAAGTTACTTCATCTTAAAATTTCTCAAATGATCCCAAAGAAACATTAAAAGAAGTGCAGGGTAGTTCTGTTGCTAAACTGGAAATAGCTGAACCCACAGAAGCCCTGTGCAACATATAATCCCTTTGGTCAAAACTCCCTAAACCACTTAGGGGCACCTCACAGTGTGAAGTGAAATACATTTGAACCCGTTCTTCTACCCTAAACCACCAGGAAAACTAGGAGATAAATGTACGAGGCTGGGAGACCGACCACCGGGACCTCCAGTGATCACGAGAATGGCAGTACCCTAGCCCCCTTGTGAATGGAGTTATACTGCTAATGTGTGAGCACGGCTCTATTTCCATGGAACTGATAGATAGCCAACCATTTACTACCTTGTTCAAGCTGCCATTGATAAAATATTAATATATACAGAATATATACATCAAAAGTATATGTAAGGAATATGTTGGCAATTAAAGGGTTATTCCGTGCTTTTACCATTGATGACCTGTCCTCGGGCTAATGGTCCAATACAGTAAAAAAAACTAAAATCAGCGCTCTGAAGAAAAAAGGTTTTTACCGATCCTTCAGCAGTTCAAATACCAATAAAATCCTTTTATTACAACGCGTTTCGTCGCACACTGCGATTTGTTTCCAAGCACAATACAACCGCAAAATTACTTACACCTCTTATATTCTTATGTGAGCTCACATGTGCTCCCCCTATGGCGTTCACCTTGATCGTCCGACTTCACTTCCGGGTTCGGTGAGCCGTCAGGAGGTAGGGGAAGGAAAGGGGAAAGGGAGCCTGCACGTCATGGTGTTTTTATAATGACGGAGGTAAAATCATACGTCGCCATAAGCCCCGCCCCTGACGTGTTGGCACTTTGCGATAAATAAGTAGGTTTTGGGTTACAGTTTGGCCATTTGGTCTCTAAAAGGTTATTCATCACTGCGTTATATGTTCAAAAAATGATGCCATTAAAAAAATAACTAGTCTTGCAAAAAACAAGCCCCCCTATGGTATGTCAGTGGAAAAATTAAAAAGTTATGGCTCCTGGAATGCGACGATCAAAAAAATGGGTTGGTCGTTAAGGCGCAAACAGGCTTTGTCAATAAGAGGTTAAACAAAAAATGAGTAGGAGTCCCTTACCATTCATTCCACATGAGCTACTCTCCTGGAGTCCGTGTTGTAATACATAGAATGATACCTTTCAGACTTTTGTGAAAGTTGATTCAGAGGGTCCTTATATTTGCCTGCATTGCAAATAGTAAAATGATATATGTATACTTGTGGCTGTCTATATCCCTCCCCCTTATAGTGGTGGGGTAATGAAACAGATTTTACAATTTGTGGATGGCGTACCTAATAGCCCACTAATTAGGGATTACAATACAATTACACAATCTCATTGGGAAGGGGTTCAGACAAGCCACTGTGATGCGGCAGGGGATATTTCTCCATTGGGAAGGATGATGCAGGAAGCTTTATTGATTGATCAATCTCTGGAGAGCCAAACACGTAGGAGTGCAGCAGTATTCATGTCACTCCTCAGACACCATCCAGGATAGACTTAGCGTTAGGGAATGGCCTATTATATACTAATATTGCTGGTGTTAGGTTATTACCCCATACTATCTCTGATCGCGCTGCAGTATTTGGTGGACTCTAATGGTGGGGCCTGGCTTTGGAAACTTCACACCCATTGGCTTAATGAAGATACAGCAATCTTTAACGGGGTTTTTTTTCACATATAATCATAATTCGGTTTCTAGGGCGGTGGAGTGGCACAAAATGACCCGGATTAGATCTGATATCACAGATACAAAAGTCTGCGTCAGAGATCGAGATACATTTGGCCTTGATCTCTTTGCCTCTGTATCGCAGAGAAACTTTCTTGGCTCACCTCCAGATGAGACTCAGGAGGCAGTATCCCCAGATGTAGATGGTCTGCCTGCAGAAGTCTAAGGCTGGGCTCACACAGGACGGATTTGCCGCGGAAATTCCATGCAAATCCGCCCTCGGCTCCTTATCCTGGGATTAGCCTACCATGTGGATGAGATTTTGCAAAAATCTCGTCCACACGGGGCGGTCAATCCATCACGGGAAAACCGGCGCAGAATTGACAGCCGCAGCATGTCAATTCTTTTTTTTTTCCGTTGTGGCCTCATTCCTCTCTATGGGGAGAGAAAGCTGCAACGGAATGCTGGCGTCCGAACCACTCCAAAACCAGCGGCAAAATGCAGCGGGTTTTGAAGCTGCAGTTCTCCTATGGAAATCTCTAATGATTATTTGCTGACAAACACAGCATGTTATTACTAGGTGAGCAAAGTACTGTCTAGTTAGTGTCCAGCCGGGCAGGTGTTTTATTTCTGTTTATTGTACAAAGTTTATGTTCTGCAAGTGGCTGTTTTCAACAGATTTTTCTGTTGCTGGAATAAAGCTGTATGGACTTTATATGGGCTGCGTGAGTGACTGTCCTTGCTGATCCTCTCCCCCTAAACCCAAACATTGACACACCTTCCACAACCTACTTCTTCCGGGCCAGCACTGAAGATGAATGGAGCAGCACCACACATGTGCAGTCGCCGCTCCATTCAATCTTCTTAATGCTTGGGTGAAAGAGAAGAGGGGGCACTGGACCCTTATTCTTGGGACTGGTGGGGGACTTAGTGGTGAGACCTCCACCAATCAGACTTTTTATCAACTAACTTTTGGATAGAAAATAAAAGTCAAATTTTGGGATAACTCCTTTAAGACTCTCATCTGTGTTTTGGGTTTCTGTTCTTCTGTTCTGTCCTAAGAACTGAAAAATGGAAACAAGCATTTCCATTTAATCGTCCATTGATCTCAATAGTGTTTTAGGGCTCTTAGTATGTCTCAGTTCCTGTCCGTTCCATCAGGTTTCTGTTGCTTTCAGTGAATTAATAGCGTAGTCTGCCTCACTATTTTAACCTTACAAGAAAATGGAAACCTAACAGAAATTAGGCTTCTAGGTTTTTAAAAAATATATTGTTTTCAATGGAGGACGGATACAAACAAAGAGCCTTCCACTGATCGCTGTGCACGCTGAGAGGGAAAGTACAAATATATATATATTATTTACATCAAAAAGCGGATGTGTTAAAACATTTGCGAACTGATACATTTGGAGGCTAAGGTACCCCCTTTTGGATGGATCCATCTAACTGATCTGTCAAAAAAAGTTTTAAAAACTATGTTAATGGGATTGTAGATGGATCTGTTAAAAATGAAACCAAACATGGATATGAAAAGAGCTTCCGTCCATCCATGCTTAGTTCAGTAGAACCCTTGGAAGTTAGGGGGGAGACCGGGTGTTACGTCTATAACATGAACATTAAAATGCAGTCGTATTAAGGTGTCCTGCACACGGGCGCAGAGTCCGTGGCGGGCGTCAGCCTCTGGACTCCGCACCAAATACAGCCTGTAGTATTCAATGGCAAAACGCCATTTCATCTCCACGAGTGGAAATCGATTGTGATTTTCCGCTCGTGGAGAATAAATTGCAGCATGCTGTGATTTTGTGCGGGTTACGCACGACCGTATTCCATTGAGATCAACGGAAGCCGTCCGTCCCGTGGCACTTCCGCAGTGAGCACTGCGGAAGTATCGCGGGATACGCGTCACCCCCTAGCGCCGGCGGCTACTGCGCATGTGTGACTGAGTGCCGGACAGGTAAGTAGGGGTCAGCGGGTCAAACTCTGCTGTGGGAATCCCGCATGCAGGGTCTGACCCGCCCGTATGCAGGAGGCCTTAGGGCGCCTGCACACGAGCGGAAATTCCGCGGCGGGATTTCCGCTGCTGGAAGCCTGCATAGGATTGCGTTAACAGACGGCCGCGGTTTGGCCGCGCAAAATCTCGTACGGCAAACAAACCGCGGCATGTTCTATTTCTGTGCGGGGCTCGCCCGGCGCCGGCTGCCCAGCAAGTCGGCACATCAAACAGCCGGAGCCGCAGGTGCGGGTGAGTACGCGCCGCTCTCTGCGGAGCTCCAAGCCTTGACATGGTTGCTACACTATATATACACCCTGTTTCCCTGAAAATAAGACATACCCTGAAAATAAGACATAGCATGATTTTCCAGAATTTTTGAGGATGCAAAATGATTTTTCAGGCTTTTTGAGGATGCTTGAAATATAAGCCCTACTCCAAAATTAAGCCCTGCTAACAGTTAATTGAAAAAGTAAATTTAAATAGTGTCCAGGCAGCTGTACATGTAAAAAAGTTAAACCTTTTGAACAAAAATTAATATAAGAGACTCTGTCTTATTTTCGGGGAAACACGGTAATACCTATAACTTTTGTAATGACAAATGCCATAAGTCATGTATGAGTAAGCGAACATATGTACAGCTTATATGCATGTTAATACAAGTTAGGCTTACACCTGAGTCTATGGCAACAGACTGAACAAATTTATTGACCTCTCCAGCATTTCTCGAACAGTTAATCGGGAAGGGTATCATCTCTCCTTAAAGGGGTTGTCCCGCGCCGAAACGGGTTTTGTTTTTTTTTCAATAGCCCCCCCGTTCGGCGCGAGACAAACCCGATGCAGGGATAAAAAAAACAAACCGGGTAGTACTTACCCGAATCCCCGCGCTCCGGTGACTTCTTACTTACCTTGTGAAGATGGCCGCCAGGATCTTCACCCTCGGTGGACCGCAGGTCTTCTGTGCGGTCCATTGCCGATTCCAGCCTCCTGATTGGCTGGAATCGGCACACGTGACGGGGCGGAGCTACGAGGAGCCGCTCTCCGGCACGAGCAGCCCCATTCAACACGGAGAAGACCGGACTGCGCAAGCGCGTCTAATCGGGCGATTAGACGCTGACAATTAGACGGCACCATGGAGACGGGGACGCCAGCAACGGAACAGGTAAGTGAATAACTTCTGTATGGCTCATAATTAATGCACGATGTACATTACAAAGTGCATTAATATGGCCATACAGAAGTGTATAACCCCAACTTTGTTTCGCGGGACAACCCCTTTAAGGAGAACACCTAGAAGTTGTGTGAGAAGACACCTAGGGGGTGAGTGGGGAGACTTATAAGGCCATGCAAGCTCCTTTGGGAAATATATGCAAATAAGGAAGATGGAACTATACCTCTGCACCACCTACTGGAAGGCAACATTCCGGCAAATCAATGTCAGACCCTTTATACAAGCCTGATGACAATAATTGGGAATTGACAAAAGCCAGATTCCATACACAGACAGCTGCTTCGGGGTTTTTGCCCCTTATCAGTGTGCAGTAGGTTTCTGGCAGGGCTATGATGTGGATCAGGAAGGGTATATTTTCTCCTTAAGGAGAGCACCTACCTAGAACAGTTAAATAATAGGAATACCAAACCTGAAGTCTGTCTTCTCTACATTGTGTCTAGTTGCAGGCACCTGTAGTACTCTGTTATCAGGGACTTCAGGCTGGGAGAGGGACTGTAGTGTTCTTCTGTGGAATGACTTATTTTCCCTTTTGAGATCTTCCAGAAACCTTTTTACATGCATATAAGTGATTACATTTGCTTCTCATTTTGACGTCTGTTATAATAGAATCTGAAACCTGCTGGACCCCCATTAGAATGATATACTGTCAGCATAAGTAGGTATATTCACAAAATTATCACAAAACTCTTAATAAGCTCCATTTTTCACCGCAGTCAACTTGAAATATATGTAAATAAATAAAACATTATGTTAATATGCATGAGGGATGATTACAACGCGGTTTAATCTCCTGCCTCAAGCAACAGAATGGTTCTAGATGCCCCTTGAGATTTCTGTCTTTAATTGGAATTAATTGTTTCGCTTTCTTGCCTTAAAAATGCTCAGAGCAGAAGTCTTCTCCAGGATGTCCTTAGTTTTCGAGTGATCTAGAGGAGTTGGTTCATTGCATGCAGCCTGTGCTGTGACCCATCCACTTATGTGCTTATTGTAGGGAGGACAGAGCTGAATGTGACATCTGTAGGGGAACAGACAGGCTAAAAGCAGGAGGCCTAAGCTGGCCATACACAATAGATGTATATTGGCCAAACCCATTGATTCGTGGTACCGGTCGAATAGCTAATAGTGTATGGGAGCCTCTCCCCCAATGGCAGTTATTGGGTGAGAGAAGATCGGGCAGCAGTATTTCAGCATGCCCAATCTTATTGTTCTCTGGGAGACAAGTCACCACCATAGGAATCCAGAAGTAGTGTACTCCACTCTCCTCAATCAGAACATATACACATTCGGCCAAGATAAGTAGGCACATGTATGGACGGGGGTCAGAAGAGACAGCTGTCAGCCAAACGCTCTGCTGTCTAATATGTATTGTACAGTCAGCCTTACAGGTAGGGAAAGGAGAAGAACTCACTAATGGGACAGTTTAGTGATGATACCTTATGCCGGATTGTTGCTCACAGGCCTGGAAGCACATGGACTAGCCAGCTGCCATAGTGCTCCGTACCCATGCCAGCCACCATACCCTATTAGTGTTCTCAGCTAAGGTACCATTCATACTGGCGGTATTGAACAGAAAACTAAAATACGTAAAAAATTACTATCATCACATAAAGAATCCTTTGTGACATTGGTATTTATTGGCCAACTGCCAGCCCTTGTCTGCCTGAAAGGTATCAGTCATGTTGCATTAGTTGGCATGAGTACTTTTTTCTCTTTTAAAGCGACCGTCTGGTTTCAGGGCAAAATTCTGTCCCGGGACCAGAGGAGCAGGGGGTCATATCACCTGCAGTAGTTCTTTGCTGCCCCTTCGATCCTCTGTTTTCAGTTGTTCAAGATGGCTGTAGCAATTTTCTAGCTACCTAATGCACACTGTGAACTGCTCTCTGATTGGCCAGTTCTGGTCACATGAGCAGGTCTGGACAATCAGGGAGCAGGTATAGTGTATTAGTAGTCTAACACTACAAATGTACTGTGGGGATTAGGTAGTCTGAAGATTGTGTCGGCCATCTTGAACCCAGAAATGGGGGATGAGACGAATTAGAGAGAAAATCAACAACAGGTAAATAACTCCTTCCTCTCTGTTCCTCAGAAAGAATTTTGTCCTAAAGCTGGAGGGTCGCTTTATCTATGTCCCTGACCATTTGATTGGAGTCCAACTTAGTCTAGTGTATGGCCAGCAACAGAGGCAGCCCAGTGGTCTTGGAACTGAAAAATAACAAGTCTTATACCCTGCTGTGTCTCCCACAAACACAAATTCCTATTTCCAAAATCAGTGCCTCTGTCCCATCATTTTACAGTAAGGAGCAATAACTTAGAGAACTCCTAGTGCTGCTGATCCTAGGAGGGAGGGGGGTGAAGCTCGATGGTCGGCAATGAAGGTGCGAGGGGGTAAGTACACACACAGATACATAATCACTGATCCTGCAGCTAAACTGCATCTAGTCCCACCATACCTACATGTGGATGGAACCTATCAAAATATTTAGAGTAAGGTGACCAGATTTTCCCAAGGTCCAAGTGGGACAGAGAGGTGTGGTCAGGGGGCGGGCCTTATCACAACATATGACTTTACCTCCAAGTATAGAAGTAAGGGCAGCAGTCAGTAGGTGCCAAATCTTAATCCCTAATTCTTTTATTCCTCTGCGACACAAAGAATGCACAACGTTTCGACCCCTATTGTAGCACCGTATAGGCCTACTCCCTAATTCTGGCTATGATTGATTGTATGTTGTCTCACAGTACACTCGGGTATATGTAAATCGCAAATATATATCATAAAAAAGACCAGTCCTACCTTCCAAAAAAGTGAACGTTTTTCCTTTTGATGTGGTGCTTTACGCAGATGATGGATCCACAGTAGCAGTTGTACTCTCAGTTGCTGTTGCCAATGCCTCATACTTCATTGAAGAATGGATGTTTCTTAGAAGAGTGGCCTCAGTAATAATAGTGTCCCCTATATTGGCCTCAGTAGTAATTGTGACCCTCACAGTAGCCCCAGGAGTAAGACTGATATACTTACCTCCTCCTTGTCTTCAAAGCGCCGCTGCTCCTCTTTTTGGTGCTGCTTTGAGCGGACGTGTGAGTGCCTGGACTCGTAATCGCTTCTCCTTCCCTCCTGCGAACGAGAGGTCAGGGGAGGAGCATCCTAGGTGAACACACCGCTGTCATTTTGTGCAGCAGTGCCACTGAGCGATTACTAGCCGGGGAGCCACGACACCCCAGCTGATAATCACTTTCATGGAGACCAGACATCCTGGGACAAAAAGCTGTCCCACGTAGGGACCCTAGGGACAGCAAGACACAGGCTCCCAAAACGGGACTGTCCCGCCTAAATCGGGATGTCTGGTCACTTGAGAGGCAAAAGTAGACAGGCCTGTGCAAAATAGGAAACATTAGGCTACGCTGAGTGCTAGATTACTTTTTGAATATATATTCATAACAGAATTTTTTCTTCTGCCATTTAGTCCCCTAGGACATCGGAGCTCTGCGCAAATATTTACACTTAGGAAATAGAATCCATCTAATTCTATAAAAAGCATCTGAGATGGGAAAAAGAAACCCCAGACTTAATACTGGTGATGAAAAAAGAAATCTACAGAATTAACTCTTGCTTGTCTGTAAAATCGCATTGTACAAAAATCTCAAGTTTGCGCTTTTGCGATTTTTGTGCGATGCGATTTTAACATTGGAAAGTCCCATTGAAAAAAACGCCATTTTTTTGGATTTACGCCATGTGTGATTTTTTTAAATTAGTAAAGGGAGAAAAGTGGGGTTTTTACGTATTCATTTTTATTATTATTTTTAACTTTCTATTTTTGTTCCACTGGAGGACTTGAATATCATCATTTGTTATCATTCATCTGATACACTACTATACTTCAAAATAGCAGGGTATTAGAATGGTTATGAAGCTCAGCCAGTGGCTAAACCTTGTAGACCACCATAGCTGGCGGACCCGGAGCCCATACTCAAGTCTTCGGGTGCCATTGCAACCCATCGGGACCCTGCAATCACATTGCAGGCGTCCAGTGGGTGACAGAGGGAGCCCCCTCCCTCTGTCAGCCTTTTTTCATGCTGCAGTGTGATCACGGCATGTAAAAGGTTAAATAGCGAGAATCGAAGGTTTCTGCAGTTCCCGCTATAAGAGCAAGTGCCCAGCTGTCACCTGGCAACTGTGCACTCGCTCTCCCCGGCATGGGACAGCCGCGTCAGACTTCTAATGCAGCACAGCGTCTTTTGACAGCGCTGCAGATTAAAGCCTCTTAACCCCTTAAAGACACGGCCTGTATTGACGTTAAGGACGCAACGATGGGGGATTTTCATCTTCACTATTCAAAAGCCATAACTTTTTTATATTTCTGTTGATTTTTCCATGGCCGGAGCTCTGTGAGGGCTTGTTTTTTGCGTCATGAGCTGTAGTTTTTTATTTGTTCCATTTTAGGGCACATATGGCTTTTTTTGATCACTTTTATTGCACTTTTTGGGAGGTAAAACGAACAAAATAAGCACCTTGCCTCCTTTTTATTTACGTTTTTTGCTGCGCAGGATTATTAGTGTGTTCAAATTATAGTACAGGTCATTATGGAAACGATGATACCAAATATGTAGAGTTTTTCTTACATTTTTAATTTTTTTATACAAATAGGGGAAAATGAGCAAAAGCAGTGGTTTTGCCAGTAAAATTCCCATGTTGATTGGCTGGACTGTCTGTGACATTGTATGCTAAATCTGGTTATACATTACAACAGCCGGGAAAGACCACTATATGTTGAAACTATTGTATCCTACGGCCATTGTAACTTCAGAGATCACCGTACATTGCTGCATTAAATCAAACTTCACTCCATTATGGCTAAGAAGTTTTCATCTGCAATCCAGCCGCGGCTCATCTGGAAGTGTGGGGCAGCAGAGGTCGAGCAAGTATACCTCCGCTTCATTCACTTAAAGGGAATTACCTGAGATAGACGAGTCTGCCATCTCAGGCAATCCCATTAAAGTGAATGCAGTGGAGCCATGCACGCACTTTCTCCGCTGGTGAGCTGCGACTGGATTGCAGATAAAGGCTGTGGTGAGACAACCCCTTTATTGGAGAGAAGCACAATGATACATGTATATCAATACACAGCAGTTCCAACAGTGAATGTAAATTCAGGCCCAGATGGACCCTGGGGTGCATTAGAGGATATGCAAATAATGAAGATGGAACAATACCTGCGCACCTATTGGATGGCAGCATTCCTGCAAATCAATGCCCGATCCTTTATACAGTTCTTTCTAACAATGACTGGGAATTGAAAACTAAGTCAGAATCCATACACAGATAGCTGTTTCAGGGTTTTTGCCCCTCATCAGTGTGTAGTAGGTGGTACTGGTGCATCTTGTCTCCACCAGCAGAATGAGTGGAGACCAAGTGCATGCCCAGAACTGCGCCCACAACTTGGGATTGGCTAGGCCATTGTCCCCGGCGTTGCGCTCACACAGATCCCTCGCCGGCAACTGACACCCAGCCTGGCAACGCTGACACCCATACTGGCGATGGAGGTGCCGTGCATCTAGGGGCAGAAGACAGTGGCTGACTGACTGCAGAACAGTGAGCGTGGAGCCAGGAGCACAGAGGGGAGGCTGGCGGGAAGACTGAGCACCGGCCCATGCGTGGACACATGGCAGCCCCCCCATGGGGACTGTGACAGCGGGGCCACTAGCGGAGATACATTCCAGCAGGGGACTGTGACAGCGGAGCTGGGAGGGCACCGGACAGTGGGTTTGGAAAACTCACCAGCAGCGGGGCCAGGAGGGAGATGCCAGCGGAACACTCACACCTGCGGGATCGGGAGGGAAAATGGAAGCGGGACACTGACAGCAGCGGCGGCCTTGGGAGAGTAGATACCAGCGGAACACTCACAGCTGCGGGGTCTGGAGGGGAGATGGAACACTGACAGTGTGTTCCACACCACAGATGGCAGGCCAGTGGGGACACACAATCAGCACGTGTGGGTGTCACCTGCCCCTCCCCTGTATCTTAACACAGCTAACACGTCTCCACCCATTCTGTGGAGTCAAGATGCAGCAGTACCGCAGTAGGTTTCTGGCTTGGCTAGTGAGAGGTCTATTACGTGGGTTGGGAGAGGTACTGCAAATAAGGAAGATGCAGGAATGCTGCTATCCAATAGGTGGCGCTGCAGAGGTATTGTTCCTTGTTTGCATATATTTCCCAGAGGAGCATGCATGGCCTTATAAGTCTCCTTTCTCACCTCCTAGGTGTCTCCTCATGCACCTTCTAGGTGCTCTCCTGACCCAGGATATACCCTGCCATTGTTGTAGACTAGAAAGTTCAGAAATGGACATGCTGGCGTACTCACTGATCCAGCTATCCTGGCACAATTAGGCCAGTCTCACACGATCGGATATGAATTGTGGATTCTGCGATGGTCCGCGGTAATACACGGTTTAATCAAACACATTGGGTTACACAATTACACTCACATTAGGGGGTTTGGAATTGCATAATCCACTTGAGGAAATGAAAATCCATTGTGTTCAATTTTACCGTGGAATATGTGACCATAGAGCCCATTGTGCTTTATATTCCTGCAGCCCATACACAATTACATTGCGTATGGGCTGCGGGCACCGGCATAATCGCTTAGTGATGATGTGGCAAATACAACCAAATAGAAAAAATCTGCATTGCACATGACCGCTTATGTGCATACGCAGCCTACGCAATACAATTAGGCACGGTATGCAGGGTCACCGGCCGGCCTGTTATTGCATAACTGTAATCACAAACCTAAAGGTGTAGCAGTAGGAAAGTTGGCATTGCATATGCCCACAGTTATGTGTAATCGATGACAGGCTATGTGTAATTGTACCCACAGATCCCGCCTCACACTACAGATCCAGTAAGTATATGTTTTCAACAACAGGCACACTGACATTGATTATATGCTTGTACCTACACAGTAGCAGGCATATGTAATGTCTGCCACCTAGATGCCACTTATCATAGAGGAGTGTACATGTATTAGTTTATCACCTTAACCCTATTATTGCTTTACTCCGAGCGGAGGATGCAGAAGACAAGCGGGGTGGCCCCGCTTGTCTTGTGCATCCAGCTGTTCTCCGCTCGGAGCGCCCGGCTGTTATACAACTGAGCGCTACGAGCGGAGGATGCAGAAGACAAGTAAGGTGGCCTCGCTTGTCTTCTGCATCCAACTGTTCTCTGCATGGAGCGCCCGGCTGTTATACAGCTGAGTGCTCTGAGCGGGGTATGGAGAACACAGCTGGACCGCTCTGTTCTTCATATCCAGCTGTTATCAGGGAGCGGGATACAGCTAAAACAATGGTATCAGCTGTATCCCGCTGTTAATCCCTGATAAGGCTCATCGTTGTCTTGCAGCGCGCTGAAAGACAACGATGAGCGACGACTTAACGAAAACTGCACAATGTCAGTGCAGTTATACACGATTATCGCTCAAAAGATGGCTTTTGAGCAATAATCGTGTCTAAATGGGCCTTTAGGAAGGGACATTAAAAATCGATTCGATTTTAAGTGTAATTATCTTGCTTTTTGCAATTATTTTTACACAATTTCCACGTGTTTTGTATCCGTTTTTCATATTCATTAAAAAACATACATTAATGTACAGTCTCTGCATTTCCTGCTTCTCTTTGTTATTTTTTATAGCTCCCATGGTTACATGCATTATAGGAGTGCACATTGGTGGCAGTGACAAGCAATAGGAAAGTTGGCATTTCATATGCCCACAGCTATGCCAAGATATGTGTAATTGTACCCACAGACCTGGCATTGCACTATATGCCTTCAACAACTGGTATTGATCACATGCTTGTACCTAGACATCATGTTTAGAATATATAGGTGTACCAACAGATTCTGCAATATGAATATTGGCATTGATCAATTCAGCACTAGCCAAGCTGGCACTGCATGAATGTGCCCACAAGTCGGTGGTAGTTGTACATCTCTCTCCTATCAGCAGCAGCTATTGAACCGAGCTGCCAGCAGTGCCAGTGTTAATGATCTGCATGGTGGGGAGGAGTGACGAGGGAGGTGACACTAGTGTCTTAGATGAATGAGGAATGCACCAGAGATGGCTCAGCCCTTGCACTGAGCGCACAGCCCGGAGACCCACTGCAGCAGCCGGGGATGGAGCCGGATCAGCACCACGGCCAGGAGTAAGAGCCTGCAGCGCTGCTGCATCCGTCCTGCGCCGTGCACGATGCTGAGCGCCTCCTCCTCCAGTGCAGCTGCTAGCTCCTGCAGGGATGTGATGTGCGTCACCACACGTCAGCCCCAGCATCTTCCTCCTTCCAGCATCCACGCTCTGCCCCTCTCATGCAGCGGGGACACCGAGCCCGGCACACGGAGCAGCTGCCTGGGGTGTATGGACACCATGCCCACCCATCGCCACCTCCTGCCACGCAACTTCAGCTGCACAGCGGTGCTCTATGGGGAGAGCCCGGAGAGCCCCGAAGAAGAGGAAGAAGTCAACCAGCATGAAGAAGAGACGGTGGAGAAGACCAAGGAGCCCTGCAAACCCAGCAGCAGGGGGAGAGAGGTCAACCTGGTGCCACAGAGCCCAACTGCCCGGAGAAGAGCCAAGTCCTTGCCTACACCAGCTGAGAGGAGGCATCTGGAGGTGGTGGCTCCAAGAAAGAAGGAGGTACGTTTTGCAGACTCTCTAGGGCTGGAGTTAACCTCAGTTCGGCACTTTAGCGATGCAGAGTTGCCTAGAGTTCCTTATCATGTTCTTGCCGGGCTGCGCTGTCGGGAAGCCTGTCCCGCGGGGGCGGAGCTTAGCACGTTGTTGCTCCGCCCAGCTCCTACTATTCCTCAACTGGAGCCTTTATTCACCAACCCAAGCACTAACCCAGACTTCCTAGACTTGGTGAGACAACGCAGGGTGTGCCTGGAGACTATACACACCGATCCATTCAGTGTTAGTGGGGATCTCAGAGTGCTTAATCTGTCCTATGAGAAGGAGGTGATGGTCAGATACACAGTGGATTCTTGGGGTACTTCTTCGGAAGTGATGGCCTCCTACCAGCGTGGATATAGCGACAGGTATTCTGACCGATTTTCATTCAAGTTGCTCTGCCCGACCTTGTTGAATAAGGAAGGGTTGTTGGAGTTTGCTATCCGGTACAAGGTTTGCGGGACGGAATATTGGGATAATAACGACGGACAAAACTACAAGGTGAAGAGTCACAGAGCCACTGTGTCTCCACCGAAGGAGTACGAAAGTGCATGGATTCACTTCATTTAGGGCTGTGGAGGGTCTGGGAAGGCACGGGATAAGTGTTGTAGCCTTCGGGTCACTATGTTGGAAGAGTCAAGATGAGGCAACCACTCAAAGAGCCATGGAGATTGTGGGTCCAAAGGGAGGATTCACATAAGCTACTGTATTGGGTCATTATTAGTCTAGTTAGGAACTCCTAATTTTGTTTGATATCGGGTCATTTGGTCTATGTTATTGAGCCACCACCAGGAGACAATAATTAGGCTCATGCAAGGCTAGAAGTCACGGTCTTTTTGAAATGAAGGTTCAAAAATTGCAATAAGGTTGGTAAGCGGCACGTTAAGGAGCATCATTGTGAAATGCCACGCTGCCTTTCAAGAAGTCGACACTTTCATAGTCACCAAGAGCTCAGGATATGATTATATTACGGAGATGAAGACCACCGGCAACTCTCAATAACCATTATGGGCAGTAATCCCAACGGAGATGACGTTGTATAAAGAGCAGCGACCCATAAGGCCTGAATTGTCCAACTCCAAGACTATTCCGAAAAAGGTCTCTGTAACCCACCTAATTTTATAGGGAAGAGAACTGCCTGGATGTCTTCGTTCATTTCTTTTCTGCTGTGGATTCTTTTTGGATGAATGCCTCACCTTCTGTACTAAGAACCTGTTTTAAAGTGCACCGATGACCCACATTTATTTACGCTGAATCGGCATTCGATTACTGAGACGTGAGGCACCCGGTGCCTCGTGATGTAATGTTGTGACATGTTCCCATTGAAGTGACCTCCTACGTCCTCATCAATACTGTTCAGTGCACCAAGTGTCTGGCCCACTGTGTGTTGGCGGTTATAATTACACCTCATTATTTCATTCTCATCATCCCGTAGACGCATGGTGCAGATTTACCACTTTAGTAGTATGGTGCTTTTTGGTGTTTTTTTAACCACTTGTGTGCCCAGTCTTTTATGTTAGCTGTTGATACGATTAAAGGGTTATTCCCATCTCAGTACGTTATTCCCTATTCACAAGATAGGGGATAGCTTGTTGATTAGTAGAGGTCCTACCATTGAGACCCCCACCAATTCCGAGAATTCAGCCCTGACGTGTGCCGAAGTGTGGGCTAAGCAGACCATGCTTTCACTCCATTCATTTCAATGGGATCACTAGACATAGGTGAGTTCAAGCACTATTTTTGGTGCTCCCATTGAAGTCATTAGAGCTGAGTAGTGGATACGTGGCTTACTTTGCCCACACATTGGGATGCGCCAGTGGTGAAGTCTTGGGATCGGGATCCTGTGGATATGGGATAACCTGCTGAGATGGGAATAACCCTTTAAGATGTTCATTTTCTAGTGGGGCAGACTTTTGGTGCTCTGCTGGCCCTTTCTAGGACTAGTGAAGACACTCGGTCACTATGGTGATGTCTCTTAGGCCTCATGCACACGGACATTTTACGGTAACGGACGAATTCCAATTGTAAGGGCTTACACGGGCGCAAGTGCCCCGGTATTCCACACTTAAAATATACAGTACACAGCAAATACACAAGTATGTGCATATTTGCTGCGTATGCTAAATCCTCATAGCCCATATTGATACTTGGTACGCACGAAAATAGGACATGCTGCGTTTTTTTCAAATGCGTAAAAGAAACGCAGGTGTGAGTGGCCTAATAGAATTCAATGGGCTTTTAGCAACATGTGTTACGCGTGTGAAAAATGTGCGCATTGTATGTGGGCGACATACGCCCCCCGTGTGAGTGATCCCTCAGGCTGTGTTCACAACAGAGATTTCAGGGGTAAGCCAGTGCAGAAATCCACACATTTAAGTGCGGATTTCTGCCACGGATTTGCATATTGACTGAGGATCCACATGCGGATTAAGCCTCGTTCAATGGGGCTAATCTGCGTACAGAAAACCCGATGTGGATTCTGCATCAGGAAGCGACATGTCACTTTTTTTCCGCATGTGGATTTCTAATCAGTGCACTGAAAAAAATAATTGGGACACATTTGACCTGGCCTTGATGCAGAATCAGTGCAGATTCCTTGTCAAATCTGGTCAAAATCCACTGTGTGAACATGGCCTAATAGACATATATGGTCCCATTGGGTACCTTTATGGGCGTATGACTTCAGACATAAAATAAACGTTGTGCCATGTTGCATCAAATGCCATGTTACCGCATGGAGGCATCAAGCAGTGGTACGCAGAGTGTAGCTCTATAGGACAGAAGCTTTGTGGACTCCATGTGCTGTGCCGCGTGTATTGGGTCTTGAAGTAGAACGCTCAACGTATCGAGTGTTAGCCAATATTGTTTATTGGTCTTCTTGTGGGTTCTCCCTCCTTTCCTGATTACCCAAACCACTCTGCCAGCCTTGGCAAACCATACTACAGTGAAACCTCTTTGAGACGACCATTCAAAATTGTGTTGAAAAGTGGTCTTATGGGGTGGTCAAGGAAGATGTGCCAGTATGCATAATATATGGCGCAACTTAAAATCTGGTTTGGATAAGCGGGCGATCTTCTCAAAGAGGTTTCACTATATATACCTTTAGATTTCCTACTGGTTTGGAGCGTTTTACAAGCAGTTGAGTCTATAGTGCCTCTTGTTTTATTTCTGTATGTATTCATTTGTGATTGTACATGGCACAAGCTCGGTGAATGCCTACTCCACCACGTCTGCCATCGCATTGAGTGCAGAGCTGTGTTAAACAGGTCACCGCTGAATAATTGATGGACCTGCACTGTTCATTGCCATATGTAGGCTCGCTTGCTTTTCACTCAACACTTCCCCAAAACCCGGGGTTTATATTTAGACTCTGATGTCAGAGAAGGTGGACTGTAGACAGACGTGTGTTATCTCCACCGGCATTGTTATACCACAGGCCAGCTTAGATCCTGCACAGTTTATGCTTAGTAGACTCAGCAGCGGAAGCCAGTAGTTCACAACTTTTGCTGCATGTTGGCGGAGTAGATCGCGGGGCAGTGAAACAAAATGACAATGGTTATTAATTATATCTGTGGTCATGTATGGGAAGTGACAATTTCCTCAAATGTGGGTGTGGATACATTTCCACACCTGATCGCGCTGATCGCTTATACGTAAAAATGAGACGTCAAATGTGAGGCATTGCAACATGTAAGAGCACTTTCCATTGGCGAGACATTATTGTGCCCTTTTTTGGATCTACAGGTTGACGTTGGCACTTATATATGCCCCACCGATGTTTTATTCTCCGTTCACATGGGTTTCATTGCTAGCTGTGCCGTAAAAAATTTGAAACGGTTTTCAATGGATTCTTATAGATCTCTAAGGCCCCTTTAACGCGGCCCAGAAAATTGTGCAAGATTTGTACTTTGCGAGACGCACAAAACTCGCACGAATACGAACCCCATTCTTTTGAATAGAGTCATATACATGAGTGATTTTTGGTCCTGCATTGCGGTCTGGGAAAAATCATGGCGTGTCTTATCTTTGGGCGTTCCCTCAGAATGTCTCGCCCATTGTTTTCAATGAGGTCGGCAAAAGCATCATATGGAGTGCGAGGTGCACGCCAGATGCAATGTGAGGTTCCCCATTGAAAACAATGGAAACACTTGCCGATCCTGTAGCGTGGTTGAAGGATCGCTGCTTCACTGAAGTGATGGAAGGGCTTTTTGACACAAAAACGCTCGCATCCACAGGAGAATCGCACGCTGGCGAGCGTGATATCGGCTTGATATCGCACTCCTTCGAGTGAAATTGGGCTAATCTATGCATCGTTTTTTTATTGGATAACAGAACTTTTGACAACGGATCAGATAGCAGCTTTGAAGTTAAAAATCTAATTGACCCTTTGATGTTCCAAATTGTGAAATGTTCAGCAAGGAGAAGAAAAACATTTCTATTGTAAAGATGAAGAAATGCTGATTGTGCATATTAGCAGATTAGTAATGTGTTAAAGGGACAGTAAAGTTACACGGGCTAATTAGGCTAAAGACGTTCGTTTTCCCAGTCATCGGCCCCTGTAATCATGATCAGTCGCCAAATGAAAAAATGCTCATTCATTAGTTGATTGGATCTTCTATGCTGGCTTAGAAATCCTCGCCCGCCTCCAGTATACCTCCCCTTGTAAACTGAATGTGCTGCTGATGAACGGTATTAGTATGGGGGCCAATGATTGTGTTAATGATCTCATCCCCATACTACCGATCCTCTACCACAGGTAAACGACACTAACGAGCGCCGATCTATTGCTACACTGTTGATCAGTGTCATTAATCGGGCAGAGAAATGACTCATGTAATGGGGCCCTCAGACCAAAGTTTCTTATCATCAGTTGCTTAACTTTATTGCTCCCTGTTAGCAGCCACTTTGGGGTGGGTAGAAGCAATCAGCTTACTGATGGGAAGTCGAGAAAAAATTTCTGCACCCTCGATCAATATTTTGCTTCATTTATTTATAGTTCTGAGAGCCTCTGTAGACATTTGCTCATATATATATATATATATATATATATATATATATGTATATATATATATATATATGGACTATATTAGCAGTTTTTATATGTACGCTGAGGTCTGTCCACTCCTGTGACATGTCTCTTTTAGTCGGTACTTGTATTTCCAATGGAATACCAATGCAGAAACATCTTTCCTTAGAACTCTTCACTGTATTATTCCTCTGTTATCCCTCCTGGAAATATACAAATAAAGCCAGAGCTACACTGCAACACGTGTGGCATTACATCAAGTTACATTAAAATTGCGTAAGGCCTTATTTACACGACCGTATTTATGCCACGTAAAAAAATCGACCAAAAATCGCGACCATTTGAGGCATTGTATTCAAATGTATTCATTCTGATGAACGATTTTTGGGTACGTAAAATAATTGCGCCGGGAAAAATAGCACAAATGTAACCATTTTCGGTCGCCGATTTTATACCCGGAATGAAAAGATAGATCTTACTCTGTCTTTTGCTGAGATATGACGTAAGCTCCCATAGACTTCCGACATCCAACAGTGGAAAAAGAACACAGTTTCCAGATTTAACCATTATTGGTCATTCTGATCATTTTACATCGATCGATGGCTTTCATCGCTACTGGGTATTTCTTTTGCGATACACAGCAGCGCCCCGCAGCGCCCCACGCAGCTACAGTTCGGGATTCGATCGCGTCAATTATTCATTCATGCGATTATATGGTTCGTGGGGCAAGCATAAAAACGCATACGGTCATGTGAAGGAGGCCTAACTGTTCCAGAGCTGCAGTTTCGCAAGAAACTCATAATCACATGCAGCTTACATTGATGCTCGGGGTGAAAAAAGTCGCCTGCGAC
The DNA here is from genome assembly GCA_035609135.1 of Eleutherodactylus coqui. Classification (NCBI taxonomy): domain Eukaryota; kingdom Metazoa; phylum Chordata; class Amphibia; order Anura; family Eleutherodactylidae; genus Eleutherodactylus; species Eleutherodactylus coqui. Next base: position 1,315,919 of record JAYJKI010000315.1, read on the forward strand.
ACACTGAGCTGGGTTTTTGCAACTGTCATGTTGCAGATGCGTCAAGTCGCAACGAGACACCATCAAGAATCATTAGACATGACATCGCATGTTGCCTTTAGCTCATAGGGCTAAAAGTAGGTGACAGTGTCTCTTTAAGCAAATCTAATGGCCCCTAAAGAATAGAATGCAGTGGGATTCGGGGAAGCTGTTTGCAGCATAGACTTTGTAAATCATATGTTTAATTTCCTTAATGTTCGCGGCTTCTTCTGCAGAAGTACAGCTCACACTGCGGGCTCCATCGCCCGCCTCGTCGTTGGTAGCGTCTGGCGTAATCGCGGTTGGTGACAGCTGAGCTATTACAGTGTCCTCCTGCCTCTTCTCGGATTCTGCACGTCCGCAGCCACAGAAAGGCTCTCGACAGACGTCACTTCACACATTTCTTGCCATTCTTTCTCGGCTTCCTTCTCTCTTAGCCGAGTGACATTCTCTAATAACCTCCCCTGTGTGTGACATTGTAGCAGAGTCGTACATGTCGCTTTTGTCTCTTCTGCGCTAGTGAGATATTGTTAAAGGTTACATGTGAAGCGAATGGAACAGCATGATGTAGGGATGAACAAAGCGCAGGTCTCCTTCGCACTGCAGGCTTTTTATACGCTGAAGATCAAGGAGAGTTCCTCGCTTCTTGACTGTAAGACGCTGTAAGCCTCTCAGCAACATCTCTATGGCTTGCAATGAAGTAGCTTCTTCCCATGCTTCTCTGTCCACAATCCAAGTCAGTGTACACCAGTGGTCCGCAACCTGAGGGTCTCCAGCTGTTGTAGAACTACAACTCCCAACATGCCCTAAGAGTACCGTATTTGGCTGCTGGGAGTTGCCTTTGGGGACCGTTGCATATTGATGTGTAATCGTGATGTAGCTGGGAAAATCAGGTCAACCGGAGGGATGATCCTGACACTAATGTTTTAGGGGGTGTATTACAGATAATGGTCATTACGTGAAGGGAACATTAAATAATGTATTTTATAGTCCTTACCAGGGAATTCTTTAAGACTGTAATCCCCATTAACTGCAAACAGAGTAGGCTGGATGGGATTATGGAAAATGACGAGGGACGGTGGACTCATTTTAAGGGTATGTTCATATGGGTCAGAAATGTGCAGGGGAATTAGCTGAGGAAAACTCCAAAGCAGTTCCAGTACAAACATGATGGATGGGATTTTAGGAACTCCCATCTATAGAGCACAGAGAGCATCCGCAGTTTAAATTGTGTTTTTTCACAATGGAGGGGGTAGAATCTGTGACCCATCCAGACCCAAATCTGGATCATTTGCTACAGATTTGCAGCTGCAGAGAAGTGTGAACACAGGGCTACCTTCACACAATGAAAGCCCGCAGCATATACTCCGCAGTGGTAAAATACACACCAAAATAATGCAGATTTTGCCAGTTTTTAACTCTTGTATTTCAAGGATTGTAATCTGTAGTACAAATAGGCAATCTGGGGATTTAGAATCTGCAGCATTTTTGAAAAACACTGCAGATTCATTGCGGAATTTTTTGCGTCATGTGAAGGAGGTTTTTTTAAAAATCTCCTTATGGCGTGTACTGTAAATGCTGCAGAATTTCCACAGCAATACCCGCTGTATTTCTATGTATATATGTGTTCAGCGGTCTAAGGCTTTGTTCACATCAGCATCAGAGGCTGCATTCAGAGCAGCCGGCACTGATTACCACAATAATCAGGTTTAATCTGTTTATTGGGTTTGAAATCTAACATACAAAGGTAAACGGAGGTGCAGGTATAGATTTTTAACCCTTTCCAATCCACTGTCTGACGTCTGAAGACTTTCTGATTGAAGGCTGTACAGCTCCAATGTCGGAAGACGTCCGGCAGGGTATTCTTACTGTATATTTCTGTCCCGCTCTGTTGTCGGGGGCCTCTCCAGCATGTCCCATACTGCAGTACTGGCCAGCAGCCAGCGCCATTGTATAATGGCAGAAAGAGAAAGCCCCCTAGAAAACCTTGAATCCAAAATTGGATTGCAAAGGGTTAACACATGGCCTTGATTTCCATGGCAAGAGTTGTACCAAATAGTTCATGGTAACTTTTTTCCAGCTTTTCTCATAGTCCTTCCCATACCATAACAGCATGTAGAGGGTTCTCAGCCATTCTTTTGGTAACAGGCTGTAGAGTTACCTTTTATGCTAGGAGTCTCTTTGTCGGAGCAAGTTGCTCATCATGAAGTTATCTGTCATGCATAATCACTTTAGTGGATTATCACTTTACACAATCCAGTATTGTAGCAACTTCAAAGCGTACTAACGGTAGTATAGGTTATAGAAAAGAAGCATAGAGAAAAGCTAGGAAAGAAGAAGAGAAAGAGAGAGAGAGAGAGAGAAGAGGAAGGAAGAGAAGAAGAAAAAGAAAACAAAGGGGGGAAAGGAAAGGGACTCAATAAATGTGTATATATATATTAATGGGGATGAGTAAGGGCAGATATGGGTGGATGTGTTTGCGTATGTTAGGAAGCATATTAGGGATATAATGGAGGGTACTGCTAAGTGCCATGTTCTCACTTCAATAAATGTAAGAATTCTGGGGTTTCCCGAAAGGCGGTCCATGCCAACCATGAGCTCACGAATGTGTGTAGGTTGGGAGAATTTTCGTATCACAGTAATCAGGGATGAAATAGCATTGGATACAGATCTATTTCATCCAGGAAAATGCTGGACTGTAAAACTGCAACTGGACTAAACCCATAATAATTAATGGGTTCCGTTCTTGCAGTGTTTGCTTTTGCCATAATTCGGCTCCCAGGACAGAACCGACCAGCAGAAAATGAAAGCACAAGTGTGAACGAGTCCTGACGCTTTCAAACTAGAAAGGCTTTTGAGTCCTTATTACTGATGTAGGCTGAATGCAGTGTGGTCCGTCTTGTGACTTGTTGGCATTGTCATCGTGATCTAGCATGACGTCAGCGCTATCATACCTATGAGTAGCATCGGGAGAATATAGCCCTTCAATGCCTTCATGACTTTAGTAGAGCTATTAGGCCGGCTACTATTAGGTGTCACCTTCTTTTATGCTGCTTAATTGGAGTTTATGTTACAGGTCCCTATACTGTGCTGACAAAGAAATTGGCAACTACTGCTGATAATACTACTAATTATTATACTGGGTCCATTAAAAGCCAGAAGCTACCTAAATATCCGTAATATGATGAATAATAGATGCATATTGTCCTTATGTGCTAAATTAATGCGGTACATTGCACCTCTGGAAATCCAGCACATTGAATACAGTATATATATATATATATATATATATATATATATATATATATTTATATTTATATTTATAACTGTAGTCTATATATTCTATACAGTAACCAGCAATTGGCACCATTGAGTTCTCTCTCATTATCACCAGTATGAGGTTGTAAGACACAATGACTTCTAATTAAGATTCTGCAAGTGATGGGGAAAGCTCATTCTTCAGTTTTCCAGTCTGTTGCTTAGTGGTTTAGCAGCTTGTGGCTGTTTTTTTGTAATACAATTCCCAGGATCTAAGCCTTGGGAAGGTCATTCTGTGACCAGAGAGTCGCTGACATATTGACAGATGCGGAAACAGGCATTTTACCACCATTTTTCCTGTTTCATTCTGACAACTTCGCTGGGTTATAAAGGAATAGAAATCAGTTGTTTAGTTATATGTTTGTAGCAATTTTTGTTTTGATGTTTTTGCTTTGTTACCTTTTCAGACATAAACATCTTTGTAACAACGTTAGGTTTTGTATGAGGGGGTTTTAAAGTGAATTGTTTATTGGACACCCCAGTTAGGGGCCCTTTGTATAACACAAAACTCAATATAAATGGCTTGTTTATACTGGATGGTCACTTTATTGGGTAGAATTCTCCATTATATCTGATTTTGCCATCATTTTTATAACCCACTTAGAGTCAGATTACCTCCTTGCTTTTACTGGCATTTTCCATCGCAGCATGTATAACGATGGTCTTGGGGATCAGCCAGATCCTCTGCCATCTAGACACAGGCCAAATAACATGTGGATTGGATGCTATTGCTGTTCACACACGACAGAGGATTGCTCATATGTGGACGAATGACCCTTACTATGATCGTTCATTCTCATACAGATTGCATTTGTCAGCAGCACATCTCCCCATTTATACCGGGAGATGTGCTGCTGGCAAGCAATCGTTTCCAATGCCCGCATTAAGGCTCCCTGCACTTCAAAGCCGGATTCCAAATGACGGAATCCGCTGCCGGTCCACAATGTTCATTACGTCAGGCTGCGGGTCGAACGGCTTCCATTGACTTCAATGGAAGCCGTTCACATGGGATCTGCGGAAAAATGTAGCATGCTGCGATTTTTCCTCCGCTTGCAAAAACTGCAACTGGTTTTCACAAATGTGGAGGGAGAATTAATTTCCCATAGCATGCTATGGGCGCTATTTGCTGTGGATCCGCGGTGTGAACGCCTGCCATGGATTCTGCAGCAAATATCCGGCTGTGGGCCGGAGCCCGAACAATGTGATCAATAATGAACAAGTGTTTACTGATTTCTCAGCTGATCGCTGGTATATTCATATGGGCCAATGATCGGACAGATGATCTTCGGCCCATATAAAAGGGCCTTAAGAAAGAGAAAGTGGTTGACTACTCTATTCTGTCCAGCAGTAATGCTGGAGAGGAATAGAAACCTGCTTAAACCTTATTAGTCTCCACTTGACTAATGAAAGCCAATGGTTCCCTTCTGGGTTTCATCTGCCTTTCATTGTCAGGATTCTGACAGTGGCGTATTACCTTAGCCAAATATGCATGTATATCTGGGAGTAATAGTTATCAGCCCAAGGAACATTTGGCTGACAGCTATAATCTGCATGGTAGAATGTAACCCCATACATAGAGTAAACATGGTCTGAGCAGCCTCTTATGCAGATCCCCAGGTTGCCTATGGTACTAGTTATGTGCCGCAGTAAGCAGCCATCCCGGTATTGCAGGATTCGGAGTCATCTCATGTTGACAGTCAGTTCATTATCTAATTATATTGCCATTTCTTTTATTTATCCTTAAAACTAATATATAGCATAACCTTTACTGAGCCTATGAGAATATAGAGAACTCAATATGGTGTTGTTATTGGAATATCTTCAATCATGAGGAGTTTTAGGGCCCCTCTTGCGGCCCTGCAAATACCTGAATGTACATGGGCGGCTGTCTCTGTGAACACAACAAAACATAAAATAGTGATAGCGACTAGTAAGGAGAGAAGTAAATGGAACTTCTCATCCCGTTCGCTTCCCAGCTGTATTCTTAGATTGCTCATTTAGCTAATGGCAGTGTTTCCAGTAATGACCATATGCCAGAAAAAGCCTAATTAAGCAATTATATATACTTTATATGGCTAAAACCTAGCTTTACATAGATGTCATTAGTGAAATGTAACAAAAATTCCCTAAATATGTGAAAATGTCTAAGATTTTTAAGGCAATCTAGAAAATAACGACCAGTCTGGATGTAGAAGTGAATAAGCTTTACCCTATAAATGATAGTTTTTCACCAGAGTATATTTCTGATAATTGACTACTAGATACTAGGATAATTTAAACTATGAAATAATACTTTATTTTATATTAAAGATGGAGAAGATATTTACGGAAAACTTAGAGAGAAATGTATAGAGAGATGCTGCTGTAACTATAAAGCATGATGTGTCTCTGTGCCAGACCAAGCATAGAGTACCATAGAGATGTCATTACTCAGTGCATGTAATTTACATGTGTTTTCGTAGGCCTTTTCTTAGCTGTTATTTGCTGGATTTTAACTATAAACATGTGATATTATCAGCATTTAATACAAATATACAGTAGATACTTTTAGTCTTCTTCCTGCAGAATCGCACACAAGTATGGTGTCACTATGGCCTGGTAACTGCAGCGGGATTTAACCAGTTTCGAACAATCATGTCAGACATTTTTGTTGTATTCAGGAAAATGAATTATGGAGCGCTGCTCTGGAGTGATGGGACCCTTTTATGCCTAGTGGCTTACAATAAATTGCATTTGTCTCGTGTCTTTTGATGATTCATCCATTTGCTATGTGATTGTTCTATTGTAGGGTCATATAAGGAGTTAATATTTCTTGCATGGTACGCCTCATGCAAAATGTGCTCTATTAGGAGGAATAGTAATAAGTTTCATAGGAAATGTTATTTATAAAGAAGCTGCTAAGCTGTGCTAGATAGGAATGTGATTATTTATATTAGGTGGCAGATATTGGAATGAGACTATAGAGTTAAAGTGGGAACCTATCAATGTGTGGGTTAGTTCTTTAAAGGTAGATGCAGCAATGTAACCAACCTTAGGAAGGGTAAAGTCAGTGGATACATTATATCTTGCTGTGGACTAATCATTAAATAGGAGTTGCATGATTCTGCAGGATCAACTGCTTCAGGTCTGCAGCCTTGATGGCCATAGCAATCCTGGCCATATTACTGTACCTTTGGCCATAGTACTCCTGGCCATACTTGGCCGTTGCCATTAGACCCGTTTTGGTAAAGCAGTTAAAGATGGCCACTACAATAGCAGGCCTTGTGCAGCCCCTTGGAGATTTTTTTATATTTACTAGGGTTTGGGTCTGGATTAGGTTAAAGTGACCCTCCTGTTTCAGGACCACAATCTATTCTGCACCCAGAGGGGAAGAGGATATATTACCTGCAGTTGAGCTATGCTCATCACTTTGTTCCATGTCCATTTTCGGGCCAAGATGCCTTCAGACTACTTAATCCCCACAATGCATTGGTAGTCTTAGACTACTAATGCACTAAAACTGCTCTCTGATTGGCCAAAGCTGCTCACATGATCAGCACTGGCCAAGCCGAGAGCAGTGCATAGTGTGCATTAGTTATTTAGAAAATTGTGGTGGCCATATTGGAAACGAGCCTGAACCTGGGGGATCAGAGGCTTATAACTGCAGGTGTTATACCTCCCACCCCTCCAGTCCTTGGACAGAATGAGTACCGGGGAGTAGTTTTAGGTCATGATCAGCAGTGCACTGCAATACAGAGGGGTATTTCAGCAATCGGCGCTCAGATTATGGTCATTTCACAACACTTTAATTTCTCACCTTCTACAGAGCCCTCCACCATATAGTTATTGGTCTTGAGGAAAGATTTGGTAGCTTTTCTTTCATAGGGCGAGGGCTTTTCATCCACAATATACACTCCTGGTCATCCTGATTGACCTATGTGTCAACTTTAATTCTGGTCATGCATATAGTAATTACCACCTAAAGTCAAAACATGATCTAGATATTACTTTTGGCCTACTATTTATGGTGAGAGATCCTCCTACTCTTAAACCATGCTCAGCGGGGGTGGAGCCACTGGCACAGTGGGAGGGGCCTGGCCTTTCCATTTTAATGAAATGACCAAATGAAACAGACCAAATGCCCCTGTGCTAGACTTTGTAAAAGTTTTGGATTTACTATGTGGTCATTTTTGGTGTTGTGTGTTTTTTGTTTTGGGACGTTGTGGTGTTTAGTGTTGCTAGAATGTTTTTTTACTATCTGCTGTGAATAAATACAAATGATATTTTTCCTTAAGCCAGCGACTTGCTGGAGACTCGTGAGGTTGGGGAAACTTTTGATTACTTGAACTTGAGAGCTGTCTCTACAGCGGCAGTCTAGTCAGGGGCTTTAGAGGGAGGATATTCACATACTGTACCAAGTCTTCTATTACAGATAGTACATATCTATGAAGAATTCCTCAGGACAGGTTTCTATCATGTTCTTCCTGTGACAAATACCTACTTCACTAATGCACAGTTGCCTAAAATAGTGTTTTATTTTTATATGGTGTGTACAGATGAATAGCTTAGCACCTAGAACGCAACATGGAAAGTGTGTCGGATGTCACCAACAGTTGTCACAGAACAATCTTCCGTTCCATCATTTGTGTCAATGTGGATACATCTATCAGCGTGAACTACTCAGAAGTGCTCTACAGAACCTTGTAGCCTAATGACTACTGGTTTTAGCATTTTCCAAACTTCTTTCTCTAAGTTCAAACTTTTTTGAGGAGTTGTAAGTGGGAGATCTTGGTGATCCTCTCACCCCGATTCCTCCGGAGCCTTAAGGTTCTTATATACATTAGACAAACGTTGACTGAACTCATGGATATTGTCGCAATTGACCAACTATTTAATGTGTATGGGAAGGGGGGGGGGGGGGGTCCTCACTCAGATGCTGTGGGAAGAAGGGCTGGGCATATTGGATTTCAACATGCCTGATAATTTGGGAGGATTCATAAAAGGAGCTATGATGCCAGAATTCTGTGTAAAAAGCTGCTATTTTTTGCTCAGTTACTACTTGTGTAGAAATGTGCTGCTTTCAAGTATTCTTGCACTGCCCTAGCCTCTTTTCTAAAAAGTGGGCAGGGCTTAGCAGGAGAGGGTGGGGCCGCTTGTGACCAATCAAATTCAGTATAATTTATAGCAGAAGCTAGTATAAATGATAGTGGATATCTATGTCAGGTTTCACCTGGCACAGACTTCAAGAAGAGGCATATGTTTAAGTGCTTGCGCCTCTTAATACATTTGGCGCTTCTTACACCAGGTACATTTGTCTAAGACCTACATATAAAATGTCGAGCTCAGATAAATGCGCCCCTTTGTTTCTATGGGAGATAAGCCCACGGCAGAGGATTCTGACAGTGGTGTATTACCTTAGCCAAATATGCATGTATATGGGGGAGTAATAGTTATCAGCCCAAGGAACATTTGGCTGACAGCTATAATCTGCATGGTAGAAAGAAACTCCCTCTGATGGGATTATATTGTATAATGAGTCGAACATCACAGGAATTTGTAGTAGTTTTTTTCCTTGAGTTTCACATTAGGATGTGGATGTCATTTAATATAGGGATACATTACCATACATGAGAGGAAAGGAAATGTTCCTTACAGCATTTTTTTCTATTCTGATTTGTTTCTGCATTAAAAGGGCTTTTCTAGGACTTTAACCCTTTCCAATCCAATTTCTATCCTGGTTTTCCTAAGGGGCTTACTCTTTTTCTGTCGTTTTACAATGGCGCTATATGCTGGGTAAAACCAGGTGACATGTTGAGTAGGCTCAGACAGCAAAGAGGCTGGCGATATACAGTAAGAGAACCCCGACGGGCATCTTCCAACATTGGAGCTGTACAGCCTTAAATCATAATGTCTTCAGAGGTCAGACAGTGGATTGGAAAGGGTTAAAAGAACATTTTACAGGTTCAAAATGGTGTAAAAAAAAAAAAAAAAAAAAAAGGATACTGACCTGTTGCAGTGGCTTTCATCCAGCACTGGTGCCGCGGTACCCACCAATTGGGACCCAGAAGAAGCAGCTTCAGCAGCCAGGGAAAAACCACTGCTAAGGCCTGTGATTGGTGAGTTGTAACATGTGGAATGAACGGCACATGACTACCCGCTGCTGCTTCTGGGTTCCGAGTGAAGGACACCAGGGCTGCAGCGCTGGATGGAGAGCTGCTGGTGCAGGTGTGTATCTGTTTTTCTTTTTCAATTTTACACCCCTTTAATTACCTTTAAATTCCTTAGTAAAGTACAAGGAAGAATTCAATAGTTTGACAAAACATATTTGCTAGGTAATCAAATATTCGTCATTACTAGACAGTCGCAGAAAAGTATGTGAAACCTGTAAAAGTAGAGAAACTACATGACGATTCTAACACAGTGTTACAGGTGATTCTCCAGGTTCTCTCCCACATTTGTGCTGGAAGCAAATGTCAGACTGTCAGTATTTCTGTATTATCGGTTTCTCCTTTATAGCAAATACACTGTATTAGTATTTCGTAGAGTTATTCCGCGTGCTTACCCCATTTGTGCTGAGATGTCCGATTTCAATTGCTTGATACTATAGGACCTTAAAGGGATGGAGAGTTTAGGGTCTATAATCTCTCTATGGGGCTGAATATTATAGCGCTGATATAAATCTTCCTTCTAAAAACCCATTTAAGACGTCTTCTGAGTATCGGTAGTTTATACTTCCATGCCAGCTTCGGGCTACATCTAGGAGGTAATGTTCAGCAGGGGACCGTTTTACCATTTTCAACCTCCATTTTTGTGTGTGTGTTCAGTGATGTCATTGGGCTAATATAGTGTCTACATTGTATGAGATTAGTCCCCAAAAATTAAAGTAAAATGTAGCTTTGTATGTGGCACAGTACCAGTCATGCTACACAGAGTTAGCCATTTTGTGCCCGTTTTTTTTTTATATATATATTCGTATGATTGCAGTTGACTCTGTGCCTTGTGAGTCAATGATACCGCTATAGATGGCCAAATGTATAATTTATGTACAATTCTGGCCACACTGCGGTTTCCTCTTCTAACTTGCACTTTTGGCGCTGTACTAGAGGCAGGAGGGGTTGATAGCTCATATGGCGCTTATACCTTTAAAGAATGGATTAAATTGTCCAGTAAAAATGGAAACGGGCGGAGGGGTACACCTGCTGAGCGTACCTACAGGTGCCCATACACATTGCACCCTTAATGGATTCTGTAAGAGTCAGTGATGGGAATCTAATGGGCATGTGGTTGATAAATGGTCATCAATCAAACCAGTCTGGGGCCACAATTATCCTGTATACAAACATCCTCCAAGCAGCTGTGATGGAGATACAGTTATACATACCCTTTAAATGAATGGGAGTTACTGAAATGCAGTAGGGCCGGGAGGGCAATACTCAGTTTCTGTAATTCCCATCCATTCTACTGCTGAAATTGCTACATAATTTGTGTTAATCCCAAAATTGACTAATGTCTCAACTTTCAGACTACCACCAATGGCATCATGAGCACCATTCAAAGTTGTGCAGATGCCAGGGTCCACAAAAAAAAAATGCAACGCAATCTATAGGAAAGTTGGAATAAACAAGAGACCCAACGTAACTGTCAACCAGTATTGACCTGTGGCCAGTCCTGCCACCATCCTTCTGGCTACAAAGGGGTTTTCTGGCACTAAACTATTGATGGCCTATCCTCAGTTTATTGGTGGGGGTCTGCTGCTCGGGATCCCCGTCAATCAGCTGATTGAAGAGATAATAGCACTACTGTCACTTCAGTCCATAACAGGCATACTACCATACATTGTATAGCGAGTCCCCTTCACTTGAATGGGACTGAACTGCTCTCCGGCCAAGTGACGAGTGAACTTGACATCACATGACTGAGAAGCCTCTTCAATCAGCTGATCCGAAGGGATCCTGAGCGGTGGACCCCCGTCAATCCCCTATCTGAGGATAGGTCATCAGTAGTCTAGTCCCGTAAAACTCCTATAATTATATATGTGGTTGACTTGCAGACAATGGATGAATTGGTTGAACACTGACATCATTTTCAAAATGGCTTCCTTCTATGTATGATATACTGTAAAATATGCACACGCAGCGAGCTATACAGACGTGAAGTTCCATTGTATCACTGTGAGACGTTGCACTTGTATTGTGTGAATTAGAGGTTTTGATTTCCTGTTGTCCGGTTCTCTCGGTTTTTATCGTTCACATGTAATAACGTTGGTCACTATACAATTTATGGACATATCAGCTGTTAGTGCACAATAAAACTGTCTTAACCATAAGTAGTCTATCCACACGACGGGAGCAGATTCTTCTTGTGTTACGTGTGCATGTATTGTGTGTGTGTTGTGCCTTACAATATATGTGTTAGAGCTGTGAAAACTATCAGGAAAAATTAAACTCTGCACTCAGGTAGTCACTAATGGAACCTCAACCATATCACCACTTTGCCAAAAGTAGCAAGTAATGGGACCATACGCTAAAATACCGTCACGTAGAGGAAATAAAAGTACTTTTTCAATACTTGGCCTTTTATTTGACACACTGGGCCTCTTATAAAAAAAGTTAGTGCAAACAAAAGGGAAGTTTTCGCCTATGGCCTCCATGTTTAAAAAAAGTATACAAGGTGGGCCACGGAAAAACATAAGCCACACTCCTGTCTAAAAGAAAACCTGCCTTTATTGCCCATTGCAACCAATCACAGTGCAGCTTTCATTTTACCTCAGCTGTGCTGTGATTGGTTGCTATGGGCAACAAAGACAGATGTTCTATTAGTTTTTATAAGAGTTTGGTGGGGACTATTTTTCTGTGGCCGTGGGTAACAAGGCCACACTAATACAGATAATAACCAATCATATTGCAGCTTTAATTTCCTGTTCTACACCGAAAATCAAAAGCTGAAGCCTGATTGGTTGCCCCGGGCAAGACTTCCTGTATGCCGTTTTGCAGTAATTTTTATTCGAGGCCGATCGTTAGTGATGTTTGTGTTGGGTTTTTCCCTTTTCTGTTCACATGACATAGTACATTGGAGTTTCTATCCACCCTGCTGCCAAGTCAGTTCCAGAATACCGCGGTCACAGGATTTCTATATGATCATACTGTCATTATAATATTACGTTTTGAAATAAAACTATATTATGTTTCAACGTCATCACCGTGCCTATTGTTCTCGTTTGTTCCATTGCAGAGGGTGCTTCACATTTGCCTAATTAAACGTTTTTCATGATTGACACGTTTCCTAATTCTTTGGGATTTGCAGAATAAAATGCTGTATGCCTGGTTTTATGTTTCTCTTATTAAGGCTGTGAAACTTCTCTCATCATTACGGCTCAGTGCAATGAAATTATATATAATATAAAAGGGTGTAAAATTAAAGGGCTTGTCCATGAGTTTTCAAAAAGTGGCCAAAGGTAGGTAATAATAAAAGTTTTTACCAGCATTTGCCCTTTTAAATGTCCTGCTGCTCGAGTGCAGCCGCTATAGTCCTCCTGCCCACTCTAGAAAGCTCCTGCAGAGGTGACATACTGTTCATCACTCACATGAGCGCTGCAGCCAATCACTGGCTTCAGCAGTCATGTGAGCATGATCAGCATGTGACCACTAAGAACAGTGATTGGCTGCTACAGTCATGTGAATGATGGATGGCTTGTGACTACTTGAGGAGCTTCTGGGACCAGAGCAGCTGGGGGCGATTTAACCGGTGGGTACTGCTTGATTTTTTTGTTTTAGTCCGTTCCCTGCCCTTAGACACTTTTTGAAAACCTCTTTAATGAGATTAGTCATTGAGGCCATTTTCACATGATAGTATTTTGCATCAGTATTTGCATGCCAAAACCGGGAGTGGGTCCAAAACTCAAATAAGGTGGAAGTGTTTTCACTACGGGCTTTGGCTTACAGATACTGATGAAGAATATCCATTCTGAAGCTTTGGCTGCCTTGAGGTGTCTGCACATTGCACTTCCCCTCACTCTCATATCTCCTACTACAGCTGGCTGAACAGAGGATGTGGCTGCCGGATGGGGTCCGGTTCTTTCCCAGCTCTGGGACAAGCATGGCCGGCTGCACAGTACAGCAGACTTTGCTGAGCAGGGGATGTGGCTTCCAGTGGTCAAGGTAAAAAGCAGCTGCATCCTCTGTTCAGCAGAGTCTGCTGAACTGCGCACAACCTGTAAATAACAGTCATAGAGGTATCATGTAATACAAGGGCCAAACAATGTCACCACATACTACCTCCATGTAGTGTCTTAATAATAACACCATACTGTTACCAAATAATACCTTCACACCAGGACCACATGTTACCACTACAAAGTGTCCGTGTGGTGTTTTTGTATTCAGTAACAGTATGGTGGTACTATTCACAGACCAATATTGCTATACAGTGACCATATATTGGTAGATGCTGGTTCTACATGGGAGCTCTGCACACTGTATAAGTGAACACAGTCCCGTTAACCCCTTAGTGACCAAGCCTGTATGCGCCTTAATGACCAAGCCACATTTTGGAAATCTGACATGTGTCACATTAACATTGAATAACTCCGTAAAGGTTTTGCATATCTAAGTGATTCTGACATTGTGTTTTTGCCACATTTTGTACTTCATATACGTGGTAAAAATAGACCGATAGAATTTTTGTATATTTATTAAAAGCGCCAAAACTGGGAAAATTTTGAAAAAGTTGTCATATTTTTAACTGCAAAATGTCAAATAGGTGCAAACATACTGTACAATTTTTGGATGAGATATGTATTTACATCTGTTTTCTTTATTTTTGGAACCACACTGGAAAAACTTCGGGGGACATTGCCGGAGACCTTAGGAAAGCAATTTCACCTCCCCTTATGGTTCGGATCCATTGGATAACGGTGATCCAGAACCGCATACCACCGCCCCCCCGTGAAATCTCCAGGCTGTCGGCTAGGTTTGGTAGCCAGGAGCAGGGAGATTTTAAATTACCCCAGCAATCTGTGACGCATGTATCTGCCATTTTGGCGAAGGGCGTGTGCACAGAAGTCGTGGTAAAGTCTGAGGATAAATCTGGGGGCCTTGGGTACATAATTGAAACTTAAAGTTTTTTAACTTTTTTTTTTCTTACTTTACATGACTCCTGTTATTCATTGGATAACGACGATCATGTGACCAGGAACCGCAGACAGCGGTTCCCGGTGACATCTCTTTCCTCTCGCCTACACATGATAGCCGGGAGCCAGAGAGATTTTAAATTTCAAGGGCCACATGATCAGATGGCTAGGTAAGTTGCAGGAAGACCAGAACGTCGCGGGACATCACGGGGGACGGGGTGAGTACTTTCAGCACCCCTCATGGATCTGATCCGTGAGGGGAGCTGAAACCTTAACGTTCTATTCAACGCGATCACCGTTGGCTAACAGCGATCACATGACCAGGGGCCAGATATCTTGGCCCCACATGACAGCTCCGGCAGCCAACAGCATGGAGCTGTCACGTCCACAGCCCACGTGGCTTTAATACCCAGAGCAAGCGTGCTTTGACGGCCCTGGGGATTAAAGCCCAGTCACTCACAGTTGACATTTTCTCTAATTTGAGTCTTTCACATTCTGTTATGTTCTCTATCCAGCCCAGATGGTTCTAATGACTTCTGGTGAGAACTTGTGGCTCGACAGAGTTGGCCACCTAACACCCTCCCCACCCTGTACACAAAGTGCACATCCTACTTTACCTTTAACAGCATGGTTCTGCTGCTTCTCTAAATACTGTGCCTGCTGAATTCCCCCATGCCCTGATAGGGCCAGATTTTCCAGATTGTAAAAGTCCCCCAGAATGTCATAATTCCCCTTTGTGCCCTGCACAGTAATAGTGCCCCCTCTGTGTGCCACGCAGTAATAATTCTCACTTAATGGCACTAATACAATAGTATTGGTGCCTCCATACAGTAAGTGACCCCACTTGTGTGCACACACAGAAATAGTGTACTCCTCATAGTAATAGTGCCCCCTTACTACCCCTACACTGTGATAGTGCCCAACACACACTGCAGATTCCGGAGGCGGACGACCGTTCCGGATTCCGCAATTCAAATCCGCCCGTGTGCATTCACCCTTATCCACATTCTTCACAACAATGAAGAAGGATCCCAGAGACCACCAGTACTTACCTGCCATGTAGAAAGGCCATCCTTACAACAAAAATGTCCTTCTATATAAGCAAAGCACAAAAACTATGTTCACTTTTTTGCACAGAATCCAAGAAAAGAAGAAAATGGTCATCGCTGTGCTGCTCCCTTATGATTGTATAACCTGTGCTGACGGATACAGGGGGGATGGCTGAGAATATAATAAATGAATACACCAATACCAGTATAAACTGATATAATACACAGCGACGGCCCCCACACATAGCAAGCCCTGAGTGTAAACTGGCCGCTATGGATGTCCGAAGATATTTTTGTAAGAACGAACTGTGCATGAACCGGATATCTGTGTGACCTACATATCTGTTCATGTGTCAGTGAATATTCTTTGCCTCGGAGCCAAGAGACATTCTGCAGCGCGTAAAAACCTATATGATATGTGCAGTATGGATCCTGATGTGCTTTAGAATTATAATATACAGGGTTTATGTATGATCTGTGGCATCACAGAAGCCATTGCATCAGTCAGTCGTGATCTGCTACAATATGGATGGCAGGTCTTGTCTACAGGCTCCATGAGTGTCCAGTGACAAAGGGGGCCACACTGACCACCCCTGATGTGGAAAATGTTTGATGCCGTATCACATAATTCAATGAGTTTGTTTCCATTGATATCAAATGTATGTATCTGAGTGTCATTAGACGGGAGTTATGAGGGTTGGAAATGAGGAAGATCATTTGTAACAACCTGGTATAAAGAATGAGATGTAAGAAGCTGGTAATCTATCATTGGAGACACTTTTATTTAGTAGACCGTGTTCTGACCTCCAGGCACCCCAAACCATAATAAATAACAGAAACCTCAAAGTCTATTGATCTCTGTAATGAATCAGCAGGCTCCGGTGTCTGCAGACATTAGATCATAGCGCCCCTGGGAGACATTTTCAAATATTCATCTTGTTAGTTGTAACTATGGTGAATATATACACACACACACACACACATAGATAGATAGATATATACACACACACACACACATATATATATATATACACACACACACACATATATATATATATACACACTACCGTTCAAAAGTTTGGGGTCACCCAAACAATTTTGCGTTTTCCATGAAAAGTCACACTTATTCACCACCATGCGTTGTGAAATGAATAGAAAATAGAGTCAAGACATTGACAAGGTTAGAAATAATGATTTGTATTTGAAAAAACATTGTTTTTACATCAAACTTTGCTTTCGTCAAAGAATCCTCCTTTTGCAGCAATTACAGCATTGCACACCTTTGACATTCTAGCTGTTAATTTGTTGAGGTAAGCTTGAGAAATTGCACCCCACGCTTCTAGAAGCATCTCCCACAAGTTGGATTGGTTGGATGGGCACTTCTGGCGTACCATACGGTCAAGCTGCTCCCACAACAGCTCAATGGGGTTCAGATCTGGTGACTGCGCTGGCCACTCCATTACCGATAGAATACCAGCTGCCTGCTTCTGCTGTAAATAGTTCTTGCACAATTTGGAGGTGTGTTTAGGGTCATTGTCCTGTTGTAGGATGAAATTGGTTCCAATCAAGCGCTGTCCACTGGGTATGGCATGGCGTTGCAAAATGGAGTGATAGCCTTCCTTATTCAGAATCCCTTTTACCCTGTACAAATCTCCCACCTTACCAGCACCAAAGCAACCCCAGACCATCACATTACCTCCACCATGCTTAACAGATGGCGTCAGGCATTCTTCCAGCATCTTTTCATTTGTTCTGCGTCTCACAAACGTTCTTCTTTGTGATCCAAACACCTCAAACTTGGATTCATCCGTCCACAACACTTTTTTCCAGTCTTCCTCTGTCCAATGTCTGTGTTCTTTTGCCCATCTTAATCTTTTTCTTTTATTGGCCAGTCTCAGATATGGCTTTTTCTTTGCCACTCTGCCCTGAAGCCCAAAATCCCGCAGCCGCCTCTTCACTGTAGATGTTGACACTGGTGTTTTGCGGGTACTATTTAATGAAGATGCCAGTTGGGTACCTGTGAGGCGTCTGTTTCTCAAACTAGAGACTCTAATGTGCTTATCTTCTTGCTTAGTTGTGCAACGCGGCCTCCCACTTCTTTTTCTACTCTGGTTAGAGCCTGTTTGTGCTGTCCTCTGAATGGAGTAGTACACACCGTTGTAGGAAATCTTCAATTTCTTAGCAATTTCTCGCATGGAATAGCCTTCATTTCTAAGAACAAGAATAGACTGTCGAGTTTCAGATGAAAGTTCTCTTTTTCTGGCCATTTTGAGCGTTTAATTTACCCCACAAATGTGATGCTCCAGAAACTCAATCTGCTCACAGGAAGGTCAGTTTTGTAGCTTCTGTAACGAGCTAGACTGTTTTCAGATGTGTGAACATGATTGCACAAGGGTTTTCTAATCATCAATTAGCCTTCTGAGCCAATGAGCAAACACATTGTACCATTAGAATACTGGAGTGATAGTTGCTGGAAATGGGCCTCTATTCACCTTTGTAGATATTGCACAAAAACCAGGCATTTGCAGCTAGAATAGTCATTTACCACATTAGCAATGTATAGAGTGCATTTGTTTAAAGTTAGGACTAGTTTAAAGTTATCTTCATTGAAAAGTACAGTGCTTTTCCTTCAAAAATAAGGACATTTCAATGTGACCCCAAACTTTTGAACGGTAGTGTATATATACACACACACACACATATACATATATATTGTGAGGGATTAGCGTTTAGGATCGGTAGCAACCTGGGCATAAGCAGTCAGAGACAGTGACACTTGCGATAAAGTCTTTAGTCCAGGCTTCGCCTGGGTTGATTTCAGTGCAAACAAAACAAAATACAGGCCTTAACTTCAGGCCAACATAAAGTAAATCCTGCTCGTCTGAGCACTTACTAAACATGTAGCGTCCCTGTCTACACACGGGTAACTAAATGGCTCCTGCACACAGCCAGCCAGGACTCTCAGACCTGCAAAGGTCTCAGCTCTCTCTCTAGGCCCTGTAGGCCCAGGCTTTATAAGGCCTGGTACCAGCCCCACCTGGTACGTGGGAGTGACCATCCCACCCTTCACTTTGGTCACTCCAGGAAAAGCCGGCCCGGATTATGCGGCTTGGAGCCACTTACTTACTACAACGTGTTAGTAGCTTAATGCTACTAACACTATACTGCCGGCTTCCTCCACCGAGCCCAGGCAGCTCGGTGGCACGTATCTGCCCAAGCGCTCCCCAAAGCAGCATAGGAGAGCATCCTAGGCGAAATATACCTGCCCTCCAGCACCTTGCCGGTCACCGTCTCACAATATTTATATATATATATATATATATATATATATATATATATATATATATATATTAATTATACACACACACACAGTAAAACCTATACTAATGTTGGTAATCCGTCCAAAAGTAAATCAGTTTTACCTGAAACTGTTGCGACTCGAGGTAATTATTTCTGTAGGAATCAATGTAAATCCAATTAATTTGTTCTAGACATTCCAAAAAACACCCCAAACCACATTAAATGGAGAATAAATATGGCCTTTAATACCAAAAACTATAACAATAATAAATTAATTTAAAAGTCTACTGTTAGGGTGACTACCCACTACAGTTCTTTTTCACTGCGAAATTTGCAGCGTTTTTTTCCTCCAAGGGTCTATGGGACTTGTAATGTTTAAATCACGATCGCTCAAAACCACGATTTTGCGGTAAATTGCGATTTTGCATGATCGCGATTTTAACATTACAAGTGCCACAGACCCCAGCAGAAAAAAAAATGCTGCGAATTTCGCAGTGAAAAAGAACTGTAGTGGGTAGTCACCCTAAAGAATAAATGAACATTGAACATGTTACTGTGTGTTATCTGTGGTGTTACACAGGACTGCAGGTCAAATCTACTACATCATCTGTCCTCAGTGTTATCATTGTGTTCTCCGTGGTGTTACACAGGACTGCAGGTGACTTCCTTATCTGTCCTCAGTGTTATCACTGTGTTCTCTGTACTGTTACGTAGGACTGCAAATGACTTTATTATCTGTCCTCAGCGTTATCACTGTGTTCTCTGTACTGTTACATAGGACTGCAGGTGACTTCATTATCTGTTCTCAGCGTTATCACTGTGTTCGCCATGGTGTTAATACAACGAACTCTTCACCATCATCGGCGACGGATGGAACAGTCAAGGTCCCCATTTGACCAGGTAAAAAAGTAATCTTATATAAAAATCGCTTCTCATCTTTCATTTCTATGTATACAGATAGGAATAGCATTCAATTGGGACGAAGAAGGCTCTATGTTGCTCAGGCTTGCCACAGAAGTCAAAAGGGGACAACGTTTGTGTCCTTACAGAGGGCGTCCTCAGTACTGGAAGACTGTACAGTGTTGTCTAACTGCACCCCCCGGAAGCTCTCTCTCAAGCACATCATGACATTGGACTATATGCACATCATGACACCGTCGGTATTAGTGTATCTTGACGCCACCAGGAAGTACTGGTGGAGTCAAGTTTGACGGGGGAGTTACGCCCCCAGTACGTGATTGGCTGGCGAGCTGCATGGAATGTAGGTCCTGCCAGCCCACAAAAGATTATAGGGGAAAACATACATTACAATCTGGCATCCACAGCTGCAAGGTATTTACCCACTGCCCGGCCACAACGCATTGTAGCATAATAATACGGCTACTTGCCGCCCTGGCGGCCTATTCACCGCACAAGAGGGGGCATTAGCAGGGACAGCACCATGAAGCCGCTTCTGTGCCGGTGCTGCAGCACAGAGCCCACAGCAGCTGCGGAACTAAATGAAAGCCGCCGGCCGCAGAGAAGCGCCTTGCCTCACCAGAAATTGCACTGACCTGTGTTACTTGGCCTGCAGGTCCCATGCTCCAGGCGCGCATTGCCACATCAGAAAGGGTCTTCCCTGTCTGCGCATCCCCCATCAGTATTACAGCGCACAGTGGGGTTGGCATCATGGAGTGTAGAGCGAGGTGAAGCAGCTTGGGTGGCAGCGGCCCCCTTCCCTCCAGCACCCCCTCCTCTCTCTGCGGTGCCATGAGTTTTGTAGAAGGTGCTGCCCAGCACGGAGAACACAGTGGCAGGGGTACACAGCACTACAGCAGGGAATAACAACCAACGGGACTGGAGGACAGGCTTCACTAACAAGCTAAAGCACAGTGCTTCTAACCGTGCTTCAGCACAGGGAGAGCTAACAGCACCTTCAGATCTTAACCCAATCGGCAGCTAGGGGTGTGAGAGGGGCGTTCCCCGTCAAACCCCTAGCTTCCGGTGGCATCAAGATACACTAATACCGACACTGCCTTCATATACAGGGTTATTACAAAGTGTCTTCCTGATGTGAAATCCTCATCACTCCCGTTTCGTTTAAGGACACTCGGATGCAGAACTTTGATATCAATGTAAACAGAAACTCAAAAAGTTTCACTTAGCAAAACTGTCTGCAAGTAAGACTGTCGCTGTTGCCCAACCAATCACAACGCAGAGGTAATTTTTCCTGCGCAGCTTGGAAAATGAGAGCTGCGCTGTGATTGGTTGCTATGAACAACAACATCTTACATCTTACTGTCAGATAGTTTTGCTAAATGAGGCTCAAAAAGTTTTATTCTGCCATAGCCGGCGCTGGAGGAGTGTGAGATAAATGGCTGCCAGTGAAGACAGGAGAGCATTGTGTGTCCTTAATTTTCACATCTACCCGTCTGTTATTAGTGTGCAACATCATTTATGAACACAGTTTGATGAAGATCCGCCCAGCGGGCGCACAATTCATAAGTGGTGCAACAATTTTAAGGAAAAGGTTACACCTGGAAGCGAAAATCTTCCGGTTGCCCACCAGTAAGCGTGGAAACAGCGGAGCGCGTCCGTGCAAGTCCCCAGGAAATCACCGTCAGAGCGAGCAGTGAATTGGACATCCCGCCGCCGCTGACCAATTGGGAGATTCTGCACAGATGTCTGTGCCGTTACCTCTACTGATTATAATTGTTACCGGCCGACAAAGTGCGACATTCTTTCTGTTTAGCGCTATAACCTGTAGAAGTTCCATCTATTTTTCACTCACGCAAAAAAAACCCCCAAAAAACACAAAAGGTAGCGGCTCTCTACTTCCTGGTTCTCTTTCTTTTCTATGGTCCCCATGGTTACAGGCGTTACAAATTACACTCGTATCATGCAAGCATAATTCTCTCTTTTTTCATACTATTGGTTTGAATGTGAGGTTTGTCAGGAAAATCAGACAAAAACAGGACATGCTGCATTTTTGTTTCTTAGAACGTTCATCCAAGTAAAAAAAATTCAGATGCGTCTAAGGCTGCATTCTCACGAGCAAACGCAAATGCGATCCGTAACTTCCCGCTTCACTTTTGTTTGTCCCTCCCATGGTTAGCTGCGTTAACACATTGCATCATGTAAGTGCAATCCGTTTTTTAATGCACACATTGACTTGAATAGGCGACTCTCATGTGAAAATCAGACCAAAATAGGACATGCTGCGTTTTCCTCCTTGAATCCTTCTAAAATAGCTTCGATCTTAGCAGATATGAGTTCAGATATGAAGCAAAAACCCTTTATCGCCCTCTACTGGCGGCACAAAGAAATTATATACAAAAACCATTTTCAGCTTTGTCTACTACTTCAAATACTGTATTGTACGCTCCTTGTAAGAAAAATAAATCACGCACCTAGAAATAGTAGTTTTGCTGCAAAACCCGGCACACAGTATCAGCTCAGGCAGATATACAAATGATGAGAGTTGTTGGTGATTAGATGAACAGTCTTGTCATTGGAGGCCCTAAAAGTGGTTCCTCCCTTGGCCTATAAGAGGCTCTCGGAGGCTCCTTGTGTGTAGTGACCTCTTCTTCCGCTTGTTGACCACTAGACGCCTCTATGACGCAGAGAAGAGATTTCACCCCATTACCAGAGGGGGGCGCATTATTGGGATGTGAGAAGCTGGATGGTCGTATCGATGAATTGTCCGACACCAGCCATTCTGACCAGACTGTTGGTTGTTGGGACCAGTAGATGGGGGCACACAAGGGGACCAGGCTCAAGACCCCTCAACAAATCGCTATAGTAGAGAGTGATCATCCAGCAAGCACAAGCAGCTCCGCCATCCAGAGACAGGTGGCGCCATTGTTACACCCCGGGGGCTGTCAGAACCATTTCCAGACACTTGGCAGAAGGAGATTTAGTCTCACAGTGCGCATTTACTGCCTTTTGTCACCCACCGTTACCTCCATTTGCAGTGGTGTCATGAACGTGGAAACTAGACTTCTGCGGAGGGGAACCAGGGTGTCTTTGGCGATGAATCCAGGTTTAGTTTGACCGCTGACGACGGTAGTGTTCATGTCTGGAGACCCCGGGGTGAGCGCCTCAATCCTGACTTTGCTGTGGAGCACCTCGGTCCTGCTGGTATGATCGTCTAGGGTACCATCGCATACAATAGTTGGTCATCCCTACGGTAGTAGTGGTATGAAGGACAATGACAGCTCAGCGATATGTTCAGGACGTCCTGCAGACATGTGTTCCTCTCATGGCGGCTTCCAAGAGGCAGCAGGATAATGCACAGCCGCACACACAAGGAGGTCACAGGAATGTCCCCACAACATGGTCACACTTCTGTGACCTACCCAGTCACCAGATTTATCACCAAGAAAACCTGTAAGGAACCATCTCGAATGCCAACTTCAACAATCTACGAGTTTGCACGATCTGGAGGCTCAGTTACAGCAAATGTGGAATGATATGGCGCAGGTTACCATACAAAACCTGTATGCCTCAATGACAGTCCATATCACATCTTGTATCCAAGCTAGAGGCAGCCCAACAGGGCACTAGAATGGTAGAGTTGGATGGGACCCCCAGGTTCAACCCCCTGCTCAGTGCAAAATCACTAAATCATCCCAGATAGACATTTGTCCAGCCTGTTTGAAGACTTCACCACCTCCCGTGGTAACCTGTTCCACTCATTGATCACCCTCACAGAAAGTTTTTCTAACATCTAATCTGTGTCTCCTCCCTTTCAGTTTCATCCCATTGCTTCTAGTCTTTCCTTGTACAGATGAGAATAGGGCTGATCCCTCTGCACTGTGACAGTCCTTTAGATATTTGTAGATGGCTATTAAGTCTCCTCTTAGCCTTCTTTTTTGCAAGCTAAACATTCCCAGATCCTTTAATCGTTCCTCATAGGACATGATTTGCAGACCGCTCACCATCTTGGTAACTCTTCTCTGAACTTGCTCCTGTTTGTCTATGTCTTTTTTTTCTTTAAGTGGGGTGCCCAGAACTGGACACAGTATTTCAGATAAGGTATGACTGAGGAAGAGTAGAGGGGGATAATTACCTCACGTGGTACCTCAGGGTACTAAAGTCTCCGTGTCCGCTCGTATCACATCTTGTATCCAAGCTAGAGGTGGCCCTACAGGGTACTAGAGCCTTCATGCCAGACCGTATCACTTCTTGTATCCAAGCTAGAGGCGGTACAACAGGGTACTAGAGCCTCTGTTCAGAGGGTCGGTTTCCCACAATAAATGAGCCTTTTGCTCTGATATTGTAATCACTTATAGTAACGTTACCATCACACAGAGAGTTTCATCCCATTCCGACAACTCCTAGCTGCTGCATTTTTTTCGACAATTAGTGCAGTAGGCAATTGCTTCCATGTTAGGGATCAGTCTGCTGTGCCATTTACAACACATGTATTATGTTAGAGGACGGCTTCTTTGATGCTTTTATCCTGAGTGGAGATTAACACGTTTTAGACTCTTCTCTTTAGAAAATGAACATGTTTATTTCATAGACCATGAATGTATGAAGGGCGCTGCCACTAGTCTTACATGTCAGGAATTAAGCTCTACTGCTCACTAGATCTACTGCTATAGGTTCCCAATCACTACTTTTAAAAGGAGATTGTCCGGGATTTCGGGGATTTTTTTTCCTGTTGATTGCCTACCCTCAGGATAGGACATTGATAGACGGCAGGGGTCTGCCACTCGGGATCCCCACCAGTCAGCTGATCCCCAGTACTGCCATCAGTCAGGCTAGTGCAAGCAGAAGATTGTGCCATCCGTACTGCAGCTGCCCGGTTTGGTGTTGCATTGAATTTAGCGGGAGCTGTGCCTACCACCAAACAGGGCCGTACGAACGGCGTGATCTACTTTCTGTACTCTCCATACTGACAGCGGTGCCAGGAATCAGCTGATCCTAAGCAGACCCCTGATGAGCTATTGCAGGCCGCACATGCACACCACCGCTCCATTCACATTAATGGGACCCCTGTGATAGCCAACTTTATCTCCAGAGGTCCCACTAAAGTAAGTGGAGTGGTGATATGCATATTTGGTCACTTTGAAGCCGAGCTGTGGCTGGGGTGTCTGTATGACAGATAAAACCCGTTAAGAGACAACCCTTTAAAAACCAGAATCCTGCCTCAAAGTAGTCAACAAATCAGGTTACAGTTGTGTTTTGGTAGCAAATGTAATAAATGGAAGAATATTGGGTTATTTTATTTATATGCAAAAAGGCAGGATTTACATGGCCGTATTATGAGCCCCAAGACCTGGATGCCCACAGAACACCATGTGCGGACCTCTATAGATAATAAGCAGGGGTCCCAAGCGGCTAATCAACTATTAAATGTTGAGGATAGTGTTACCCTGGAAACCTCTTTAACCCCTTGAAGACATGGTCTATTTTGGGCTTAGGAACGCAATGATTTTGGGGGGATTTTCACTTCCACTTTTCAAGAGCCAGAACTTATTTTTCTGTCGACACGACCGCATGAGTGCTTGTTTTTTAGCATGGCAATCTATAGGCCGGCTGTCCACGGCATTGCGGAGCCGCCACCCGGGTGCAGAGGACACTGCCGAATCTTCGCCGGTCAGCCCTATCTAATAGATAGGCTGACCGCGGAGAACTGGGACAATTCGCAGCATGCTGCGAATTGCCGGCCGCGGGCCGAGAATCGCAATGATTCTCCACTCATGGACATCGGGCCAGCGCTTTCCATAGCAACGCTATGGACAGCTCCAGCCTGCGAGATTCACCGGCGATTTACCGCCGGCGAATTCACGCTCATGGACAGGGGGCCTTATGTTTTTATTGTTACCATTTTTGGGTACATAGAATGTACTGTAAAACCTATTTTTTTTAGAGAGCAGGGAGAGAAAACACATCAATTCTGACATGGTTTTATAATTTTTTAACCGCATCAAACTGCATAATTGACAAACATAATTCTTTTGCGTTTTTCCACTTTGGACAATAAAAACCCTTTTTTCTTTAAAATTTAAATTATAATTATTTTTGCATTCAAAATCGCATAACTTATTTTTCCATGGACGGAGCTCTGTGAGGGCTTGTTTTTTGCGTCACAAGCTGTAGTTTTTATTTGTACTATTTTGGGGTACATATGGCTTTTTTGATTGCTTTTATTGTGCTTTTTTGGAGGCAAAATGAATAAATAAGCATTTTACCTTAGCATTTTTTTTTACGATTTTTGCTACGCAGGATAATAAGTGTGCTCAAATTATAGTACAAGTCATTACATACACGATGATATCACATATGTGGGGTTTTATTAATTTTTTTCATACAAAATCGGCAAAAATGAGCAAAAAGTGTTTTTTTGTAATTAATACATAGATCGCGACGTGTAAAGGGTTAACAGCGGGGGGCGCTGTCCCAATGCACCCCTGCTGTTGCAGCGGGAGGCCAGTTATCAGTAACAGCTGGCTCCCGCTACCGGATCCTGCGAGATCCATATGACGCAAGGTTATGTCATGTTGCCTTAAGTACCACCCTGCCATGACGTAACTGTACATCCTGTGGCGGAAAGGGGTTAAATAAATAAGGGACTCAATTGCTTATTTTATATCCTATCTTGGAAAACATTATTTCACTGTTGATATTTTGCAAAAAAAAGGTAAGTTGATACTTTTAACCCATAAAATGCAGAGCTGGCATCTGTTTTGCCACAACACCGATTTAGTGCTGCGCCACTTCACGTTTTTTTTCCCTTGCACAGCAGCACTGCCGGCTATCCATCTGTAATAGGGAAGGACTCACCTCTTCATTCTCAGGATTCCTCGGGGTCCCAGAACTCAGACCTCATCAATCATAAAGTAATGGCATATCCTGGCGATAAGCCATAACTCAAATAGGAATACCCCTTTAAATTTGAACACTTTATATTGAAGTCCTGAGAAAATTTAGCCAATGAGATCAGCTTTCAAGGCCATAACTAATGGTCCTTTAACACGGGCCAATCAGGTTTGAGTGTATCTACGAATGCTCGTTTGCCTGACAAGTGGGTTGTGTAAAGGGTCCAACAATCACTTGATGAACAAGCAAATGCTCAACGCTCAGCTGCACAATCAGTGACAGATGTGCAGGGGCAAACAATCATTAAAAGGCTATGAAAACCTTTACACTCTTTTAATCAATGTGTTTCTGGAAATGAAGACTTTTTGTAACTGGCTTTCATTAAAAAAAATCATATTGTATGATTTTTAAGCTTGTGTTGTTTTCCAAGGCACTGCAGACTGGAGGACTGAAATTTCAGTAAATTCTGCCAGTCAGAGTAAACTAACTGCTCTACTCCTCCCCTAGCCTGCTGCCCTGCGGTGAATGTGCACTCATTGCCTTTCCACTGAGCTATTACAGGGGTCTGTACGTGCAGAAGGATGGTGGAGGAGAGCAGAGAAAGCAGGATAGACAGCTGTGTAGTATTGAGTGGGCGTGGCTATGCTACACAGCCTCTGAAAGAGAAGGGAGGCGGAGCCGAGCTTGTGCACATGCATGAGAAGTAAAACAATGCAGAAAACTGACACAGTAAGTGCATAATGTTTTTTTTTTCTGCAGGGATGTAGTAAGATGTGTGTGTATCGATTTTTCCTGCACAAAGCTTTCCATAGCCTTTAACGATCGGATGTCGCTGTAGAGCAAATAATCTGCCCGTGTACACGGAGGGAATGAGAGCTGACCAACACGATTGCAGTCTGTCAGAAGTTGCAGGAATGGTTCACATAATGGGATCTGTGCTGTATATAAAGAAAATCCAATGACTGCTACATATTCCAGATTATCCTTTTTTATTATACAGTATTATCGGTAAACCTGCATTAAAGAGGAAGCACTGCGCTCCGGTCACCACGATTACAGAAGTCATCTCCGTCATACACAATCACTTTCTTTTAGAAGAGAATCCAATACCCAAGTAAAGAACAGTCTTTGGAAAGTGTCACTTAGTGTTTCTGCTGCAGTCAAGAATGGGGCACAAAAGCCCGACAGGAGACGACAAACATCTTGTTAATTAGATTTGAATACGCTGTAAAATTTTCAGATAGATTCTTCTTTTTAAAAAAAATAAGGAAAAGATATTTAAAGAGGATCCTGAAGTTGCTTCCTTGTCGACCAGCTCAACTTAAAGCTACGAGGAGGGAAAGGCTGGTTAACAGTTATTCCTGCAGTAAGCGACTCCACCAACCTCGGGGGCATGTGCCCTCCTGTGTACCACTACTGACTCTACACCAGACTACGATGTCTAGCTGTGCCGTGTTCAGTCCTCAATTGATTTTACATATTTCTCATAGGCGTCCTCACTCATCAGGTCATCCAGCTCCGAGGACACATCCACCGTTATCTTTATTAACCACCCTGTACACAGGAAGAAAGTGACATAGGTGAAGTTTTGGAGAAACCCAGGCTGGCTTATAAACACTACCACCAGAATACACATTTTATTCCCCACCCTATAAATACACTGAATGGCCACTTATGGACCCCCGATCTAGTAGTACGTTGGACCTCCCTTGGCCATGAGAATTGTAGCAATTTGTCGTGGCGTAGATTCCACTAGGTATGGAAATCATCCTGCAGGAACACTGGCCCCTGCGGACAGGAAGCTTCTTGCAGTTGCCGCAAATTAGATGGCGGTGTTGACATGCTCTCAATAGCTGAAGGGTTCAACGATTTATACAGATTGTGCCAAATTTTGACTCCCACCACACGATGCAACAGAAATCTGCAATCATCTGAACACTAGAGATGAGCGAACGTACTCAGTAAGGGCGATTTCGCAATCGGGTGAAAAGTACTCGGGTGCGCTGTGGGGCGGGGGGTTGCAGAGGGGAGTCGGGGGTAGCAGCGGGGAACAGGGGGGAGCCCTCTCTCTCTCCCCCTCTCCCCCACACTCCCCGCTGCAACCCCCCGCTCACCCACAGCGCACCCGAGTACTTTTCACCCGAGTAGTGAAGTACTCGAAAATCTCAGTGCTCGATTGCGAAATCGCCCTTACCGAGTACGTTCGCTCATCTACTGAACACGCATTTTTTTTCTACTGCTCATCTGATACAGTTTTTGCGCTCTTTTGCCCATTGGTGAGACACCTTGTTGTTTCCCTAAGGCAGCAATGGTGCTGGAACGGGTTGCCTGCTGTTATAGCCCAACCGTGCTAAGGCACAAAAAGTTGTGCCTTTGGCACATTTGATGGAGCACCAGCATTATATTGCAGTTTCCCCGACTGCGCAGCACCTGTTCAAAAGGGTGATACTTGACATCCTCCTTTGACCCCTTTCGTTAACGAGTTATGCCCACAGGATCCCTTTTGGCTGGAAGTTTTTCATGGATCACACCATTCTCTGTATACTTTCCACACTGCTATAGAACAAAGCCCCACAAGGTTGGCAGTTTACAAAATCCTGGCCCCAGCTAGTATAGCACCCATAATCAGGCCTCACTGCAAGTCGCTCGGATCACTGGATTTTCCCATCTAATGTGAATCCACACTGAAACTGATCCACGGAAAACTTGTCACATGATTTTATGCTACGCTCCGGGGTCACGGGTCTAATTTCTATACAGGGAAGCTCCCATCATGAAAGGGCCGGTGTCTATAGTAAAGTGGCCATTCAATGTATAATATTAGTCACAAAGTGTGTTCCACTACAAGATTTTCACCAGTGTGTAGAATTGTAAAAGACAGTAGTATCAGAACAAGGCAAATGGAGTTTATGCAGGGTGATTTCACACGGGCGGAATTGGCCTACAGGACGCACCGCGAGCTTTGGTAAATTGCGCACGAAATTCTGCAGGGCTACCAGAATGGAGTATGTATGGCTTAATTCTGCATCAAAATCCGCCATTACACCTATGGATTTTGGTGTGAAATTCCACAGCTGTGGAATAAGCTGCAGGTTTCGATGTATATGGAGGGCCAATTCCGGCCCGTGTGAAAGCACCCTTAGAGGGATATTCTGGGGCACTTGGAATTTTGCACATATTAGGCTGGTTTCAGGCAGCTGTATTGCAGCTGCAGGACCTGAACCCTCACAGTGCTGAACTTTGACCGCCTACGGGTTCTGTAGCAATGAAAGTTTGGTGTAGCAGAGCTGCAGGAGGTTGCAGTCTTGTGCACTGAAGCTACAGAGGAGCTGTACTGCAGTGAGATCACCCTACTAGAAGGCGATCACCTGCTTTGTGTAACCTATCAGTCATCACGGGACATTGCTGTATTTACCGTCATCATAGCAGGACTTGTTCACCAAGCCAGGATTATCTGCCAGGGCTTCATTTATTGCCGTCACTTCTCCGGTGAGGGGAGAGAAGAGTTCACTAGCCGCCTTCACACTCTCTAATGTTCCAAACTCATCTGTGACAGAGAAAGTTCATTATCAAAAAACAAACAATGCAAAATGAGATTACGATCAACGTGTGAGGTTAAAGCGCAGGTTAACGCAGGTTTATGGCTAAAGTGACCCTTCGGTTTTGGAACAAAATTCTGTTGCAGGACCGGAGGGGTGGGGAGTATATTACCTGCAGTTCTTCATTCCTCCGATTCACTAGTTCTGGATCCTGTGTGCATTAGTCCAAAATTGCTGACAATCTTGAGACTACCCAATTCCCACATTGGATTGGTAATATTAGACTACTATTGCACTATACATGCTTTCTGATTGGCCAGAATTGCTCATGTGATCAGCATTGGTAAGATAGCAGTGCACAGTTTGCACGAGGTAGATAGAAAACTGCTGCAGCCACCTTGGATGGCCAAAAACAAGGTTTTTAACCTGGGGTATCAGAGAAGAACATCCGCAGGTACCGTGTTTACTTGAAAATAAAGCCCCGTCTTATATTCATTTTTACCCCAAAAGGCACTAAGTCTTGTTTTCGAAAAATGTCTTATAACAGCAGTCGAGTGCCGCTATTTTATTTTCGGAGGCAGCATTCCTGCCTCCGACAGTGGCTTTAGCACACCCCATCATTGATGAGGTGCGCTAAAACGCAAAAAATAAAACAGACAGCGCACAAAAATAGTGTTCAAGCTCGTCTGCGAGGCTCCCATTGAAATCAACGAGAGCGTCATGCCACGATTATCGCGGTATTCAAAACGCTGCGGTAATTGCAGTAAAAAAAAAAAGTCTGCGTGCTACTTAGCTAGCATGGTTCGGATGCCGACAGAAGACCACTTTCTGGTAAACCCCGCCTCCAGGAAGCGATGGCTTTGACTGGTTGAGCCACAGCACTCGAGAACCAGTCAATGTAGCACTCAATGAACCAATCATAGCCATTCAATGTGATGGCTGTGATTGTGTTATCAAGCGCTGCATTGATTGGTTCTCGAGGACTGTGGCTGAGCCAATCACAGCCATCACTTCCTGGAGGCAGGGTTTACGAACTCTGTCGGCTGAGGACTGCAAGCAAGCTGCCAGAACTCTGCAGAGCAGCGAGAGCAACCTGGACGACGCCTGCTAGGTAGGTATTGCTGTTTTTATTTTATGTAGTTTACCTAGGGCTTATTTTTGGGGTACTGCTTATATTTCAAGAAGCCTTCCCTCAAAAATCAGGGTAGGTAGAGATGAGCGAGCATACTAGCTAAGGGCAATTGCTCGAGCGAGCATTGCCCTTAGCGAGTACCTGCCCGCTCGAGACAAAAGGTTCAGGTGCTGGCGCGGGGGAGCGGTGAGTAGCGGCAGTCAGCAGGGGGGGAGAGAGGGAGAGAGAGAGATCTCCCCTCCATTCCTCCCTGCTCTCCCACGCCGCTCCCTGCCCGCCTCCGGCAGCCAAACCTTTTGTCTCAAGCGTGCAGGTACTCGCTAAGGGCAATGCTCGCTAATCACTAAGGGTAGGGCTTATTTTCACAGAAACACGGAAATATATTCTACTACCCCTCCTATCCTATTATAGAAATTTGTCCAGAAACCCGAGGGTCACTTTACGTAAAACAAACAAGTTCAATTAAGGTAAATTCCCATCTCTGCAATAGCATCCTATAATAATCCTAGACATACGTCACATCTTTATGTCCGCTGGTGGGGTGACCTGTAGAGATCCCATCAATCCGCAGAACGATGGACCACAGCACCGATTAAAGGTGCAACAAACCTGTGCAGGACTGAGAGAATCCGCACTGATAGCAGAGATGGGCCCACGAGTCATGGAAAGGGGGGGGGGGGGGGGGGGGAAGTAACGCAAAACCCAGCGCCGTAATAGGGAGCCCAGTTTGATCCTTGCCATTGTAGCCCTTTAACTTACGTATACGCTACCGGCATGCCTAACCCATAGACTCTATTAGCACCTATTACCGCTGATTTCTAAGAAAAACTCTGGAGTGGATACGAAAGTAAACAGATCAGTTTTTCCTTCTCTTTTAGGTCCACTCCTATTTTTGGCCTTAAAACCACCCTAAAAATGGTGTGCGTTACGCCCCACATCCCATGTGTAGCCACCACATGCTCCATGGGGGTCCGGAATCAGATGTTATTGTGGAACAACCCCAGTGTTATAATACTGGCAGAAGAAACACAGCTAAGAACTTTAGATATGGAATTCCAGAACATGGCGGAAACTGTAGTTTGGGGTTTTTCAATTAAGGGGCCGTTTATAAATAAAACACAATTCAGCAATGACTTTTATCCCAGATGATCGGAACTTTCAGGCCTCATGTCCACGAGGACAGATCCGCAGCAGGTCACCCGCACGCGTGATCCGCGCCCCATAGGGGTGCATTGGACACGTGCAGGTATTTAAATACCTGCGGATGTCATTTTCCCTTGAGGCGCGGATTGCGTGTGCGGGAAAACACCCGCAGCATGCTCCATTTTAGTGCGGGTCTCCCGCAGGCTTCTATTGAAGCCTATGGAAGCCGTCCGGATCTGCAGCTGAATTCCTGCTCTCCGTCACGAAAGCGCGGGAAAGCAGGAGTTAAAAAAAAGGAGGAGTGAACGCTGCTGGCGTGCCGAGCAGATCCGCCGGGCCGAAGAAAGAAGATCCGGCCACGACGGAGGGCAGATTCACAGCGTCCAGACAGGTGAGTAATTCTTCTTTTTGGGCCTTAAGTCCGCGGGAAAGGAGGGACCTGCTGTGGGATTCTGCATGGAGAATCCGCAGCAGGCCTGATTTTCCCCGTGGGCATGAGGCCTCACTCTTCCGATATCCTTAGCAACTGTGAAAGTATTAGGCTGGGTTCACACAGGGCGGATTCCCGCCAGAAATCCCGCGGTTTGGCTGCAGCAAAAACTGCGAGACTACCGCCAGGAGAACCGCCGCGGAAAAACCCGCGGCGGCTTCGAAGCGGCCCAGCCGCTCGCTCTTCCGCTGCGGCCGGCGCTTCCATAGAGGAGAGCGCCGGCCGCAGCGGAAATAAAAAATAAATAGACATGCTGCATATTATAAAGCCGCGGCTGCGGTCGCCGCAGTCGCGGTTCCTGCCTGACTTACCACAGCGGATTGGCCGTCCCGTGTGGACGAGATTTCTGAGAAATCTCGTCCACATGGCTGGCTAATCCCGAGATTAGCGGCCACAGGCGGATTTGCCGCGGTGAAATTCCGCGGCAAATCCGCCCTGTGTGAACCCAGCCTTAAAGGTCCAGTACTGTTGGCAAACAAGTGTCAAATAGGCAACGAACATACCCAGTTTATTGAGCTTGGTACCGACTTCAGGAAGACTACAGTACACGACATCTCCTAATGACTCCTGGAAGAAGAGCAAAACACAGGTGAGGTCAGTATAGGGGCCGAGCACAATACAGGGGCGAGCACATGGTTGGGGGTTTGAAAAATAAAGCTACATCATTATATATAGCTAAATATTGCAATAAACAGGCTGCTGCAAAAAATGTATTAAAGGGAAGCTTTCTGGACATACATTGTGAACCACTAGGCTCTGCTTATATTCCCCTTTGAGGTTCTGTCATTTGTCTGGTATTTCGATGGCAAGCACAGCAGTCAGCAGCAATGTCCCTGCCGTCCTCAATGTCTGATTGTGAGGGTTCCACCTCTCAGACCACCACCAGTTAGCGCACGGTCGGTCCTGCCAGTGCTCCATCCCTTTAAGTGTTTACAAAGGCATTGCAGCGTACCTGTAGGAACTGCAGTATGGGGCGCAGCCACTCTTACGGATGAGCGGGTGTAAATAATGAAGGGGACAGGAAGTGTTCCAGACCCTTTATTGTGTTAATCATTGAATTGGACCCCCATTGATGACCTATACTAAGATCAATGTTAACAGTTCCAGAAGACCCCTGGCAGTTAATGGGGGCCACCGGAACTCATCTGAAAAAAACAACAGAAGCCCTGACACTAGTGGGCCATACGCATTCAATAGTTGTTGGTCAAACACTCATTTGACCGTCAGCCATCTCCATGGGGGGACAACAGGATCGGGTTAGGGCTGGTCGATTCATCAACTTAAAAGGGTATTCCGGGACTTTTACATTTTTTTCTATGGATGGCCGACAGGTGATTAATAGATTAGCAGTGGCGTTTTGCCACTCAGATCCCTGTCGATCAGCTGATTCCCGGGCCGCTGTCACTGCGGTCAGCACAGGAAGCAGAAAGTGCTGATTATAGTTCAGTGGCCCTGGTTGGTACTGCAGCGCAGCTCCCATTGAATTCAACGCAATACCAACCAGGGCTGCTATTGTCGGCTCGTTCTGCAGCCCTGTGAATCAGCTGATCGATGGGGATCTGTACAGTTGGTTTCTGCTAGGTTTTTTTTGCTAATACAAAAAAATATTAAAAAGCCTTGAAATACCCCTTTAATGCCATTACTTCACCCCTTCAGTGTTTTACAATTCAGATTTTGACAAAACATTGTGTAAAAGAAAAAAAAACGATTTTAGCCCAATCCCAGTAGGCGACAAAAATCGTACACAGGACAGGTCGGACGTCTCCCCTCAAGATCAGCATCAGGTCCACAATCCAGCGGCACTCCACCCCACCATCATGTATGATCACGTGACTCTTAAATCCCTCCCTTCAGCTCCTACTGTCCCAACTTTCTGCAATTCCAGCAGAGTTATGTGGAAGGACCCCTTTGCACGGAATGATTCAACGTTGAGCTAATCACTAGATAGTGTGAGACTGATCGATAATCACTGTAAACACGGCCAACAATCCAACAAAGAATGTTCATTTGTTTGCTTTTCCATTGTCCAGTTTAGGCCGGTATAAAAACCTGATTATAATCGCCCCGTGTAAACAGCGGGCATCATCTATGAACCACGGCCTATTTACTTCAGGGGGCGGCTGGAAGAGACCCCCGATGTGCTCCCCCGCCTCCATTCACTGAATGACTATCACTCCTGACTGAAAACGCAGGAGAAATGCTTTTTCAGTCTACTGACAGCGTTTAAAGAGGCTTTCCAAGTTATTTTATATAGTTGTGGGCCACCTGTGCCCAAAACTATATGAAATCAGTATACTTACCATGGTGCCGGACTGCCGCTATGGTGGTCTGGTGCCATGGCATCCAACAGGTGACATTGCTGGGTGAGAAGACCCTCACCCTCGTAGTTTTACCATTATACCGCCCCAATATACCACTCAGTATAATGGTAGCACTGTATAATAATATAGTGCTACCATTATACTGCCCCTCCCCCCTCTAGTATCTAGTATTACCATAATTCCATCCGTCCCCTCTATTATATAGTGCTAGTATTATACTGCCCCCCTCTAGTATCTAGTATTACCATAATTCCATCCGTCCCCTCTATGATATAGTGCTAGCATTATACTGCCCCCTCTAGTATATAGTATTACCATTATTCCATCCTTCCCCTTTATTATATAGTGCTACCATTATACTGCCCCCCTCTAGTATATAGTATTACCATTATTCCATCCTTCCCCTTTATTATATAGTGCTACCATTATACTGCCCCCTCTCTAGTATATAGTATTACCATTATACCATCCTTCCCCTCTATTATATATTGCTACCATTATACTGCCCCCCTCTAGTATATATTACCATTATTCCATCCTTCCCCTCTATTATATAGTGCTACCATTATACTGCCCCCCTCTAGTATATAGTATTACCATTATTTCATCCTTCACCTCTATTATACATTGCTAGCATTATACTGCCCCTCCCCTCTCTAGTATATATTATCATTGTTCTGCCCCTCCCCACTCTATTATATAGTATTACCATAATTCCATCCTTCCCCTCTATTATATATTGCTACCATTATACTGCCCCACCCCTCTCTAATATATAGTACTACCATTATTCCGCCCCACCCCTCTCTAGTATATAGTATTACCATTATACTGCCTTCCCCTCTAATATATAGTACTACCATTATTCCGCCCCTCCCCATCTCTATTAAGCAATATTACTGTTCTACTAATAAAATAAGCTATTACTACATTCCTGTCCCCCTTATTACTGCTGCTCACCATTAACTGATAGACAAGTGCCAGTTAAGAAAAGTACAGAAAAACAGGCAAAGTTCATCCGAAAAAAAAAAAAAGTTTGCAGGTATCAAAGATCGCAGCCAGGACATTCCATGCAAACAAATCGATACCTGGGCAAATTTGCTGATTCCAACGGTTCCAACTCCGTCCTCCACCGATATCCACTCGTGCTTGTCTGTGAACCTGCGGGCGGCTGCAACGGAAAGCAACGAGACAAATGACTGTGTGTTAGTAACAGCAATAAAACAATGCGGCACTCAAAGGGTGGAACGCTCAGCGCTGTGCGCCAAACTAGATCCACCCCGACCGTCCAGCGCAAGGTGTACGTATGTGCATTCTATATGTAACATGGAGCCACAGCCAGTACTGCACCACACATTATAAACCACGCAATGCCCACTAGGGGGAGCTCCTTGCATAGAGGCTTATAGTAAGTTCAATGGTAGCTATATAGATTCACAGGCAGAGCACCAGCTAGGGGTTCTCCAGGAGTGACTTACTTTTTTAAACCCTTTCCTAACACAGCTTAACCCTTTGCAATCCAATTTTGGATTCAGGGTTTCCTAGGGGGCTTTCTTTTTCTGCCATTATACAATGTCGCCACCTGCTGGCTACAGCCAGTACTGCGGTATTGGACATGCTGGAGAGGCCCCCCAACAACAGAGCAGCCAGTAATTTACAGTAAGAATACCCTGCTGGACGTCTTCCGACATCGGAAGTTGTACAGCCTTCAATCAGAATGTCTTTAGACGTCAGACAGTGAATTGGAAAGGGTTAAGTTTTTTCTTTTCATTTTTTTTTAAACCCACAAAAATACAAGAAAAAGAATTCCAACTTTCTATTTTCCATTGACATCTACACCGCCGCCTGTTTCTTGCAGAACGTCCTGCATTTTTTTTAATGATGCCATTTTACGCACCATATTCTGTACTGGAAAGTTTTTATAAAAAATTTCCAACTAGGATGAAACGACTTGGAAAATTAAAATGGGGGGCCGTTGGTACCCCCAGCGTCAGTGGGAGTCTCAGCAATAGGACCCCACAGGATCATACATCCCAAATCCTGGGGACAGGCGATAAAGAATGTTTGTGGGCCGACCTCTTACAGCACGGCCATCATTAGCTGGGAAACTTACTGAAATATTTGCTTAAAGGGGTTTTCCCCCTACTTAAAATGGCTTTACAGCGACTCTGATCTTCCTGGTTGCTGCTGTCCAGATCATGTGACTGCTGCAGCCAATCATGGGCTATATAAGGTCACTACTGAGGCCAGTGATTGGCTGCGGCAGTCACATGACCTGGACAGCAGCAACCAGGAAGGACAGAGTGGCTGAGAAGCAATTTTAGGAAGGGAAAACCCCCTTTAATTCACAGCCATACTGGAGACGTCTCCGATACCTTTCCACAATCGTCCTATAAACCTGTTCACAGCCGCTTGTCATCCCTCCAGTCATAAAACTGCCTACAACTCCCCACAGCTTCTTGTCTTAGGGGGGTTTTCTGGGCAAGTACTATTCAGGAGATCAGCGGAGGTCCGCCGCTCGGGATCCCTGCCAATTAGCCGAGTGGTGTCTATTGGCTATTAATGGGTTGAAGCAGCAATTCCATGCCGTACCCGGTGTGTCGTGGTGCCGAGAGCAGGCGCCCAATTAGCTGCGCATCCGGGGTCCCGGCGACCGATCCTGAGGATGCGTCATTAATAGTATTTGTCCGGAATCCACCTTCAGCTATGATCCCACATTGTGCAATGCAGACAAACTGCACGTATTTGGCATGGTTTTGCGCTCCACGGTTTTTATAGGTGAAACGCTTTTTTTTAAGCATGTTTTATTTAAAAGAAAAAAAGTAAGAAATCACCACAAATCCCAGCAATTTGCAGTAAAAGTGTGCGGAACACTAGAGCAAGGAGTGACGGCAGCCTGAGGGATACTGGCAGAACATCCCTCGTGTCAGGGAGGCGCTGCTGAGCCCCTGCAGAGGACAAGCAGCACACTGGGGGTCTACAGATAACCCCCCACTATATACATTACAGGACTCGTTCCTTTCTGACCCTGAGATGCCAGATTCCACCCCATTCAGCACAGCATACGGCAGACGTGTCACACTGGGTGCTCAGTGACTGCGACGAGGCGAGAGCTCTCTGGCTTAAACCAGATCTGGGGCGGCAGCAGAGCGCGGCCTGGCGGTATACAACTCAGTGCACTTACCCGGCTCTGTGGAGAGAGAGGACGGGCGGCAGAAGCATCACGCTTCATTAGGACCTCTGCTCGCATACGGATTGCACTTTTTTGCAAGACACAGAACATACAAAAGAAAGATGACAAACCTAGGCACAGCACAGGTGCGCAATTCCGGCTCCACGGAGCTAAGATACAGCACGGGTGCGCCATTCCGGCTCCGCAGAGCTAAGATACAGCGCGGGCGCGCCATTCCGGCTCCGCAGATCTAAGATACAGCGCGGGCGTGCCATTCCGGCTCCACAGAGCTAAGATACAGCACGGGCGCGCAATTCCGGCTCCGCGGAGCTAAGATACAGCACGGGCGCGCCATTCCGGCTCCGCGGAGCTAAGATAAAGCACAGGCGTGCCATTCCAGCTCCGCGGAGCTCAGATACAGCACGGGCGCGCCATTCCGGCTCCGCGGAGCTAAGATACAGCACAGGCGTGCCATTCCGGCTCCGCGGAGCTAAGATACAGCACGGGCCTGCCATTCCGGCTCTGCGGAGCTAAGATACAGCACGGGCGTGCCATTCCGGCTCTGCAGAGCTAAGATACAGCACGGGCGCGCCATTCCGGCTCCACGGAGCTCAGATACAGCACGGGCGCGCCATTCCGGCTCCGCAGAGCTAAGGTACAGCACGGGCGCGCCATTCTGGCTAAGATACATGCGCAGGGCTCTGTTCACACACGGTTGTTTGTACACGGATTCAGTGTCACGATCTGCCTTATTTTTGCATCCCATTGAGTTTCATAGGACCCCCTGCCGCGGATCTGAAGTCTGCGTCGCAGAAAAAAAACGAAAAAGGAATCAATATGCGAATGCTGGACGCAGAGTCGGCATGTGGAATAGCCCCAGTAAAGGGAAGTCCGGGACCTTTTTGTTTCAATGACCCGTCCTCAGGACGGGTCATCAGTAGTATGCCGGGCTCACACCATCTTTTCAATGGTGGAATCCGCAATAGTCGCCTGCGAGGATGATCCGCGATATTCCACACACATGGAAACAAACAGAACATTCGCCTGTCAGTTCAGATGAGCGGACAGCGATTTCCACAAGCGGATTTAAAATCGCGGCATGTTGTATTTTTGTGCAGATTCTGCAAAGACGGTTCCACAGAAGTCAATAGAAGCCGTCCGACCCGCAGCCCACCAGCAATGGACATTGCAGTACCCGCGTCATTGCCTAGCGACGGAGTGGGAAAAATAAATATTTTTCTTTAAAATCTGTACTGTGTATGACTGACGGCGAGCGTCCGCATTCATCCGCAATACAGAAAAGCGAAGGTCGCCGGCCGGGGTCAGAGATGGATTCCACTGTGGGCTCCTGCATGTGGAATCCGGATCACCCGTGTGAGACCGGCCTATAATCAGTGGGTGTCCGTCGCTTGGATCTCTGCTAATCAAATGATCACTGATGCCCCTTTAACTATGGGCAGTGCATGAAGCAGACTGCGCTGTCCATAGTGTAGTGGCCTGGGTTGGTATTGCAGGTGAAACATCTGCAGTACCAGAGCGGGCTGCTGCAGTACGGTCAGCGCCATCTGCTTCCTGCGCTGTCTGTAGTGACAGTAGTAACAGGAACCAGCAGATCGGCGGGGTCATAGGTCATCAATGGTAATGTGTGAAAGAGGCCTTAGACAATTGCTGCCCCCGAGTCATGCCGAGCCATCAGGGTATATTCACACTTTCTCTGTTTGCCTCCATGGATTTAGTCAAGGACTGGCGGCAGGAGTCCAAGGCTGGCACTGCCATCTCTGCCAGCAGGATTAGCCCGGTTCAACAGGACTAATCTTTTGGCTTTTCCACGTGAAACCTGAGAAAAAAAGAATACTGCTCACTGACAAAAAATAGCATGGATTTTTTCTATTCCATGTGAAGGGGGTAAATGACTCCCTTGTATTAGGGTGCAGAATGTTAGCGGGAACACAACCCTCGCCAAACACACGGATGGTTGGCGGCAGCGGAAAAACCCTCATCAAATGAGCTTCAAAATTTTGACGTGGGATTTTCATGCAGTTCTGCACTCAAATCCGCAGCGTGTGAACACGTCCCCCAGCGGGCCGTCCGCAGCGTGTGAACACGTCCCCCAGCGGGCCGTCCGCAGCGTGTGAACACGTCCCCCAGCGGGCCGTCCGCAGCGTGTGAACACGTCCCCCAGCGGGCCGTCCGCAGCGTGGGAACACGTCCCCCAGCGGGCCGTCCGCAGCGTGTGAACACGTCCCCCAGCGGGCCGTCCGCAGCGTGTGAACACGTCCCCCAGCGGGCCGTCCGCAGCGTGTGAACACGTCCCCCAGCGGGCCGTCCGCAGCGTGTGAACACGTCCCCCAGCGGGCCGTCCGCAGCGTGTGAACACGTCCCCCAGCGGGCCGTCCGCAGCGTGTGAACACGTCCCCCAGCGGGCCGTCCGCAGCGTGTGAACACGTCCCCCAGCGGGCCGTCCGCAGCGTGTGAACACGTCCCCCAGCGGGCCGTCCGCAGCGTGTGAACACGTCCCCCAGCGGGCCGTCCGCAGCGTGTGAACACGTCCCCCAGCGGGCCGTCCGCAGCGTGTGAACACGTCCCCCAGCGGGCCGTCCGCAGCGTGTGAACACGTCCCCCAGCGGGCCGTCCGCAGCGTGTGAACACGTCCCCCAGCGAGCCGTCCGCAGCGTGTGAACACGTCCCCCAGCGAGCCGTCCGCAGCGTGTGAACACGTCCCCCAGCGAGCCGTACGGGCCGTCTGCAGCGTGTGAAGACGGCCGCCAGCGAGCCGTCCGCAGCGTGTGAACACGGCCGCCAGCGAGCCGTCCGCAGCGTGTGAACACGGCCGCCAGCGAGCCGTCCGCAGCGTGTGAACACGGCCGCCAGCGAGCCGTACGGGCCGTCCGCAGCGTGTGAACACGGCCGCCAGCGAGCCGTACGGGCCGTCCGCAGCGCGTGAACACGGCCCTCAGTAGAAGGGGAAAAAAAAAAAAAAAAATCGCACCATGCTCCATTTTTGTGCAGATTCTGCACGATCGGCTTCCATTGAAGTCAATGGAAGCCACCTGACCCGCGGCCCTTCCACATTCACATTGCGGAAAGGTTGTGGATTCTGCGTCATCGCCTAGTGACGGCGCGGGGAAAAAGAAATTTGAAAAATAAAAATCAGTAGCGCACACGTCCCCCAGCGAGCCGTACGGGCCGTCCACAGCGCAGAAAATACCGGTTCGTGCAGCCGCCGGCCGGGCACAGGGTCGGATTTCGCTGGGGGTTCCCGACCCGTTCGTGTGCCGCCGGCCATAGGGCGTGTTCACACGGCGGATTCTGCTGGGAGTTTCCTGTAACCCCGCAGCAGACGTGCCACGAGCGGATCGTGCCCGCCGGCAGGCCGAACAGCCGCAGATTCCTATCGCTGTCTTACACGTCGGAATCCTCCGTGTGAACGCACCCCGAGGCCACTCCCACACAAGCGGCTGTAAAAACGCTGCCCCTTTTACTGCGTGCTGAGCTGCGCTTCTGCGCCCGTTTGCTGCAAATCTATTTGTAACACAGTGATTTGGCGCTTAGCATCACAAGTTCGCTAGCGGGAAGCGTGTAAAGGACAGACGTCAAGCGAATCCGCAGAGCGCAAAACCTGAAGAATCCCAAACTAAGTCCGACACGGGTCCAACTTCTCTGCCGCATTCCACAGGACAGCGACTGTAACAGGACGGAAGGGTAACTGCGTCGCGTGATTTCTGTCCGCCTGCGATATGGACAGAACGTGCACGAAAAAATGACCCACTGTTCTCCGTACGCCTATACACACGGACAGAGGGGCGGAGATAGAAAAAAAAAATTTTGGCGCGATATCGCCCATTATTTTTTGTAAAAAAAACATAAAAATAAACCCATAAAAATAAACCCCGCCCCCTCACATTTTCCCGCGATACACATTTTTATTTTTCCCATTGAAACATGGGATTTTTGCGCGAAATATGCCCGAGAATCGCCTATGCAGCAATGCATTTTTCTGGCAAAACGCATCGCCGTCGAAATTGCACGTTTACGAGTGCGACACCAGTCCGAGGTCGCGCACTCACCTGTCTAGACACAGCCTGACACTACAGGGTTAACTCACAGGCGAATCTCCCGCGCTGCACGAAAATACGGATTATTGTAAATGGGGCTAACAGGCGATGGTTTTCTCTTGCAGCGACAGAAGGGCTGCGGAATGTTCCGTTTTTATGAAACAGCGCAGAAAACGCGTAAAGGGAGAGTTAAGAATTTTTTGGGAAAAGAAATAAAAAATCGTATTGCCCTCGCATGTCCTTGCGTTTCATCGGAGCGCGATTTTTACATTTTTTCCTATTTAAACATGCAATTTTCACTTTCGTGAAAAAAAAAAAAAAGGAAAAAAAAAAAAAAAAAATCGCTGCAATGCGATTTTTTCGCAAGACACATTGCGCTTGCAGTGAAGAAAAAACTCGCAGTTGTAAGAGCGCCATACTTGGACCGATATCGCAATCGCCGGGTAAACGTAAATTCGCTAGGACGCCGCGAGATAACAAGGTTTAAGTAAAAAACAAAACTTTTTTCCTTGCATAACTAGAAACTTTCCGGCAGTTCCTCACTTTGCAGGAACTCTGCTTACAGGCTGTGAATGGGGACCTGGTCACGTGATGCTCCTCGCAGTCAGCAGAGCTACAAGCAGGATGCAGATTGATCCTCCGCTGCAAGGAATGCAGGTTTCTATTCCCTGGCAGCTGGCAGAGGTCTTCCAGCATTGTCCCCCCGCACACACGTGGTCCGGGGTCTGCAGCCAGTGACCCGGCATGTTGCACGGTGACCTGCAGTGAATGACCCCCACGTGACAAGTTGTGTCCCCGCTGTAAACTCGCCCCGGACGGCGGCGCACTCACCGGCCAGCAGACGGGCGGCCCCGCTCAGGTACCGGACGGTGCACACGGGCAGCAGGCGGGCGGCACAGTAGACGCCGGTCACCCCGCGCAGCACTCCTCTCATCGCCATCTTTCCCAGCGCGCAGCTGCACCAGCGCGCGCCCCCGACGCCGACTCACGTGTTGCTACTGCGCCTGCGCGAAGGGGGCGGCCGGCGGGAGCTTGTAATGTGGAGGAGAGGAGAGCCGAGCTGTACTGAGAGGAAACAACGGCCATGTGGCAGAGTGTGAGGGGATGACATCTCATACTGTGCCCTCAGTATGGCCGCAAGACGAGTGACCTTAAAAAAAATGACTACATTTACATTGCCTATAACCGCCACAAGGGGGCGCTCGCTGTATACATACTGTAGTTATACGCAGCCAATGGCTCCCTCTAGTGGCGGCAGCACACGTCCCTATTCGTTTCTAGTTCAGGTGCGACTCCCCAATCATTCAGTGAAGTAATAAACGGTAGAATTCGCCATTTTCTCCCACAGAGCGAATTACATCATAAAGCGACGCGTCGCCTCTTTCTGCGAATGAATTTCAAATCCATGGAAATGTCATGCAGACTGCAGCGTGCGTTCACAGTTACCCCATAGGGCTCACACCAACGTGTATTACGCGAGCTCTGTACGCCCGTGGGATACGCGGTAACTCGCACGCCATCACTTACTCTACCTTCACAGTTTCGCTCACATTAGCGTGCCGGAATTGCGTAATACTTGATCGCAAAAAAGAACGCAGCATGTTGTA
The DNA here is from genome assembly GCA_035609135.1 of Eleutherodactylus coqui. Lineage (NCBI taxonomy): Eukaryota > Metazoa > Chordata > Amphibia > Anura > Eleutherodactylidae > Eleutherodactylus > Eleutherodactylus coqui. Next base: position 1,359,979 of record JAYJKI010000315.1, read on the forward strand.
TATATGTGAGATGGGCGTCTGTATACACACCAGTACGCAATTACATTACATATGGGCGGCGAGTATACACGACGGCGCGGGAAATATTTTTTAAAAAGGTGTACTGTGTATGACCGTGCACGCCATCATGCGCAGTACAATTATCCCCGTCATACGCGGCAGGACGCAGGGCCGCGGCCGGCTCCACAGCTGTAAGGAGGCTGCGGGACCCCCATAGTGTTTTACGCTTATGGCCGTGTGAGCCCAGCCTTAGGCCCAGTGTCCACAGGCGGACTTGAATTGCAGAGCCTGCGCGGATGATCCACCCCATAGGGATGCACGGGCGTCCGCAGCATGCAGAGCTGATTGGCAGACCTTTTGGTCGCAGTATTCTCCATGTCAGTGCTGTCGCACGGGCGGCTTACAATTCAATTGAGTTGCCGACGGGCCGCGGATTGTGCGGGAAAGCAGGAGTTTTAAAACAACAAACTCCACCGTGCAGCGGCGCGCCGGCCCTCGCATCCGCACACATCCACAGTGGAGAAAATAGAAGACCCGGGTGGGTAAGCAGGGTCCACGGGCCCGCGGCAGGGGGGGATGTCGCTGCGGGCTTCCGTATGCACAATCCAATTTGCCCGTGGACCAGCAGTGGGGCCAAAGTACACAAGAAATGCAAATCTTTCCATTAGACTTTTTCTCCACTCCTGGTTTTGGCGCACAAAAAAACGATGACAAATACTGTCATGTGAATAAGCCCTTCGCGCGTATTTTTATTTCATGCATGTAAAATACGCAGTACACAGAAAAAAACACAGGTGTAAGCGGCCCAATAGAATCAATGGGCTTCTAGCATCACGTATTATGTATGTGTGTATATATATATACATACAGCTCCCAATGTTTCATCACAGATCCACGGACCTCTCACCCACTCATGCCACTCATTGTTCTTGTTCCTCGTATCCCCCTATAGTATAACGAGTTATCACCCGGCCACCTCTCCGTGTCTGACACCGGGCCGCCAATCACGGCTCCATGACATACCCAGCGACTCTTTGTATGAAGAACACCGTCACCCTAAACTGTGAGCCCAGATTTACGCGGCCAAGAAAAACACGCGAGTTCTGTGCAGTTGCGTGACGGACAGAACTCTGCGAGAACAAGACTTGCTGTGTGCGGCGACTTGCAGACTGCGATCAGACGGAGCGTCCATGGACGGTGCGATGTGAGCCGCGCCTGAGAATCTCCGCTGCAGCGTAACCATTGGCTGTGAATACGGCCTGAGTATACTATTAGGAAACTGAATGATCTTATTATTGGTTCCCCTCCTGTATAAGTGGAAGCGATACCTGTATAGGGTTGGGACATCGACACAAAAATATCGATAGCATCGACTATCGCTGAACAAACTATCGATTATTGTAAAATAACGGTGGAAAACTAGCGATTTTTCGATGTATCGACTTTTTAAACTACTGTATAAAAATAAAACAGGTCGAGGGTTAATAAAGCAACAATCAAGAAAAAAAAAGTAAAACCTTAAACTGTTGACTTTATTACTAACTTCTAACTATTAATAACAGGAAAATATATTAAAGCTACAAATGAAACAAAAAAAATTACAGATAAAGCATATAATAAAATCAGGTCTATGAAAAGAAGTTTTTTATCATTGGCCCCAATAATCATTGATGATTGGAGGCAAACACACTGAAGGTCCTGCCAGCTACAAGGAAGGCTGAAGATGGGCGCTGGAGCTGACGGGATCTGAGCATGATCTCTGTGTGTGTGTGGGGCTGCATGCACTGCACTTTTTCAAGTTGTCGCTGAGGGACCAACGGTCTCCATGGCAACTTGTAAACAATGCAGGGCCTGGTAACACTAACGCAGTGCCCTGATCCCAATTGTAATTGCGTTAGATGAGTCTCCTATCTATTCTACGGGCACTGCGTTCGCGTTAGACGCTGAACACACGACATGTCGCGTCTCCTTTTCTGGACGCGACCTTCAGGCATTCAGCGCAGCCCTCCATCTGCATGTGGAAAGGCTTTCATTTAGAAAGCATTGCCCACAGCCATCGCGTTAGACGCAAGCGTTCACAGCCTGATCTAACGCGATGAACAAACGCATGTGGAGGAGGAACCCAAGACCCCACTGCAGCAAACCTTATTGGTGACAGAGTCACCTGACACTTTCCAAAAGTTTCTAGAACTTTTTTCTAAGTTCATTAGTGCCGCGAGCAAAACTACATCCTGTACAACACAGAGGAAAGGGCAGAATGTAAAGAAAGAAGATCTGGTCACCGGACCGCAAGACACGTTTATTCTTTACGAAAATCGATATTATATCGCCTTAGACTATCGATGTTACCGATATATCGGACATAACAATAATGATGAAAAGTATCGCCAAAGCATTAGCGATATGTCGATATTTCATATATCGGTTTTCAATGTCCCAACCTTATACATGTACAATATTACTGCGTGTCAAAAAAATAACACATTTGGTGCATCTGACTATTTGTAAACACTTCAAAACTGAATGAAAAGAGAAAAACGGAAAAGACAACAAGAAGTCTACAAAGTGTTTGCTGGAGTGTTTATTATATTCTGTACGTTGGCTAAATAGTAGCAGATTGTAGCAGACGCACATAGGAGACGGCGGACGGTGAGTACACATGGTATACAGGAACGGCTGGCACAGATACGGGGAGGATTCGTTACATTGTGTCATTTTGGTAAAACCATATATACTGAATTCTTCTGCTTGCAGCCCAGAGTGGAGCGCCATCTACTGCCAGGCATAGGATGTGCAGGTACCTATGGGAACAGAGAACCTTACCAGGGAGCCTATAGGGGTGAAGCAAGACAAGTTCCGGTGAGATTCCCCCTCTCTCAGGCCGCTGTCACACATCCGGGAAAATCGTGCGAGATTTGTGTGTTGCAAAACGCATAAGGCCGCCTGCACACGAGCGGAAATCCTGCCGCGGGATTTCCCGCGGGATTTCCGCCGCTGAAAGTCTGCATAGGAGTGCATTAAAATACGCACTCCTATGCAGACGGCCGTGGTTTGGCCGCGCGAAATCTCGCACGGCAAACAAACCGCGGCATGTCCTAATTTTCTGCGGGGCACGCACTCACCCGGCCGCCGGCTCCGGTCTGCGCATGCGCCGGCTGCGCGGCAGCCGGCACATGAAAGAGCCGGGGCCGCCAGGCGTGGGTGAGTACGCGCTCGTCCCTACAGGCGCTCGGCTCGGATCGCACGGCGAGAATTCTCGCTGCCGGATCCGACCCGCTCGTCTGCAGGCGGCCTAACTCTCACATGAACATGAAGCCTGCTCTTTGCAGTGGGGTCATACACATGAGTGACGTTTCTCCCCTAATCGCGGTGCGCTCTACAAAGCTCGCCATAACTTGGCATCTTTCATATGCGGCTTTTACATCAACACAATCTCTACTGACATCAATCGATTTGTTGCGCACATTAAACATGTCTGAGAGCACACAATGTGGAATATGGCGCCAGGACAGTAGAGTTCATGTGCATTAACGACACTTTGTACCCTTCGGCTACGTCACACGGGGCAGATTTGCTCCAGATTTTTTGAGCCCTTCATACGGAGAAGCCGCAGCATTTACAGCAACAGCGGACTGGGTGAGAGTTTCAAAATTTCATCTATACGCTGCAGAAACAATCCGCACAAAGCTCGTGCGGCAATGGACATGTAGTGTGGATCGGGCGTTGCATATTTACTCACGCAGCTGCGTTTTTTACTGTACTTTTTGTGCGTGCAAGTTATGCGCATTTGCACACACAAAAAAACCCGCAGCCACGGTTCCGTACATTGAAATGGCTAATTATGCTAATTAGATTCATGTATTCTATTTCCCTTCGCTTATGCGCAAAATAATAGAGCATTCTGCATATTTTTTTGCACTACAGAATTGTACACACAAAATACGCATTTGTGAATGAACCCATTGAAATCAATGGGTCGTAATCACATCTACTGCACACGTAAGTTTTGTGCGTGCAAATATGGTCGTGTGAATCCGGCCAAATCTGCAGCATGTCAATTACCATAACGCTGGATTTTGGTGCAGATTCCACCTTTTCTAATAAGCAGAGTGAATTCTGCATCAAAAAGTGCAGTTTTTGATGCAGATTTTCTGCTGTGGAATGTCACCTGCGGACAGTGTGCAGCAAATCCGACCCGCTAAGGTGCCAATAACACCTTTGAGAGCCGTCAGCCAAACGCTAGTTCGGCCGACAGATATTTCTCGGGTTCCCCCTACACATAAACATATAGTTCGTCGGAGTGTTCATGCGTTTCTCAATGGGGAGAGAGACACTTCTGAGAGCGACGTATCTTGAGGGGGAACTAAAGGATGGAGCACTGACATCTGACCTGCCTGATCCTTCTTTACCCAACATCGTCTGTCAATGAACAGTTGGGAGGCTCCCTATACACTTCCACAACACTTGTCCAAGCCCTGCTGACATCTGAGGGTTCGGACGACCGATGCATATGGGGCCCATACTTCTGGGGATTGCTTGAAGTCTATGCTCAGAGTGAGAAATAACGGACTGTTTGAGCCTTGCATGACTCGCTGTGTCTTGTAGCCTGGAGCTTGGAATGAGTTGGCCGCACTTGTCTGACATCCCATTCATTGTCTATTCTAATGCCATTTGTTACCCAACCACGTTTTTTGGTATCGTAGGTAACGCTAGTCTCACATCTGCGTCATATGAACAGAAAATATGAAAATGACAGCAGTGCCGGACATGACAAACCCCCACAGCATCCGACGAATGGGGTCCAACGGGTTTTCATCCTCTGCCGTCCAGCATTTTACTGTACAAATCGGTCGGCATGGATGGAATCTAAGACGGAGACTCCGATACAGAGGTGATCCAAGGCCCATGACCCGGAATGCCCCAGGGATCTGACCTTTCCATCCCTGTCACAAAACCCAAAAGGTACTAGTTTTCTAAAATACGTAAAGCAGCTTTTGTAGCCCAAATACATCCTTAAACCTTGTAAACAGGGACAGAACAGAAACGAACGATAAGAGAAGACAATCACATTTTTGCTTTTTCGCAATTTTCACGTTTTTCTGCAGAATAAACATGACTGGTTACCATGGTTACAGCACAGTTACACAAACAATTATTCACTGAGATGATACAGAATACAAATCTTCAGTTATTCGGACAATTCGCATTTGTCCCCCCGTCGTCCTTCTTATGGCGTAGCCCAAGAAAGCTGCAGATCTTCATCAGCATAAGGTCCACGATTTCTTCCTCCTCCGATGCCTGCAAGAAAGATGCCTTTATTATCGCGACGGACGTTCATACGCGTCAATCGATGATGGTAGAATATCACATTACCACAAGCCCCAGGTAGGACGCCCCCCAAGATGGATGTGAACTTGTAGAGTTCCTCAACTCCACTGAACTGAATGGAGAAAAGACTGAGCATGGATTGCTATGGGAGCGCTCGTGTATAGTGCGCGGCCAGCGGTCCGGCCGCAGGTCCTCGATGACTTCCAGGGAGCCAGATAAACATAAGGAATACCTCCCCGGACTCCCGGGAACTTGCTGTATGACCACCATAACTTAGTTTATGGTGCTCCTACTTGCTGACAGGTTCCCTTTAAGTGCACTTTTACGCAGGCTGTAATATTCCACCACAAATCCTCATGCAGATTTTGGTGCGGATCGCTTCTGCACTGAATATTTAGTGAAAGCACCGTTTGGCTAATTTCACACAGGCGAGCGCAATATCGGACCATGAAACTCGGCCCGATATCGCCCTTGTGCAATGTCCCCGCAGATACGAGGCGTTTTTGTGTCAAATACACCTCCAATCACTCCAGTACAGTTGCGATCCAGGGGGCCAGCAAGTGTTTCCCATTGTTTTCAATGGGAAACCTCGCATCGCACTCGCGTAGAGATGAGCGAGCATACTCAGTAAGGACAGATACTCGAGCGAGTATTGTCCTTACCGAGTACCTGCCTGCTCGCCCGCAAAGATTCGTGTGTCGGCGGGGGGCGGGGAGCGGGGGGGATCTGGAGGGAGATCTCTCTCTCCCCCTCGCTCCATCCTGCTCACTCCCGCAACACAGCCCTCACCCCCGCCGGCACCCGAATCTTTGCGGGCGAGCAGGCAGGTACTCGGTAAGGACGATACTCGCTCGAGTGTCTGTCCTTACCGAGTACGCTCGCTCATCTCTCGTTACTAGGGAACACCCAAAGAGTTCGTATTCATGCAAGATTTGTGCCTCTCGCGTCGCACAAATCTTGTGGGATTTTTACAGCCGTGTGAAAGCGGTCTTAAAGGGGTTTTCTAAGTTATGTAAACTGCATGTAAAGGGGTACCCAATGGTGAAATATAACGCAGCCGAAATTCATCTCTCCCGGCTCGTCCCTCTCCGTCTGACATAATGATTACAGACTGCAATCAGGCAGAGCTGTAAACTGGCTGCTGCAGCCAATGACAGTGCTCAGCTATCATTGGACAGCTCTCTTATTGGCTGCAGCAGCAGCTTTACAGAAGTCACAGGTAGCCTATAAACAAAATAACACAGCGGAGACTCGGAGCCACCAGCGGGGGCGTGGGAAGAGGCGAGAATGGGCTGCTTGCTTATTAATCATCATAGGGGACCCCATTACATGCCATGTACATAACTCAGAAATCCCTTTAAGATATTTATTGACTGTCGATAACACTAATGTAGATGGACACAACATACTGTGTGTGGAATAGGTGTGTGTGTCTTCTGTGACTTTCATATTAATGACTTATCCTTAGGCTGCATTCAAGTAAATACTTGAAAAAGAGGTCAAGTAAATAACCCCTAATTGGGTATAATGGGTCCGTGTGCTGTCTGTAAATAACACGGATAGCACACGGATGGGACATATGGCCCTCTGAATAAGGTCTTATGATAAGACATCAATATCAGATTGGTGAGGGTCCACTATCTGGGATCTCTGCTAACCAACTTTTTGAAGACGTCTTGGCGCTCGTGTGTGCGCTGCGGCCTCTTCACTGCATACCAGGCACAGCGCTGTTCATTGATACTGACCACATGTCAATAGTGTAGTCCCAGAAAAGCCCTTTAAAGGGAGTCCAACAGCAGGTTTGATGTATTTCATCTACTGTGTAATGCCTGGTGCAGGGCTTGGAGGATTGCTGCATGGCTTTCATCCCGGGTGAACTTTGATTCCCTGGTCATGCACCGTGCTACACTGTACTAGGTATAACACGGGGCATCCGTCTTGCCTGAATGGTTCCCTAATCTTCAAGTATTTGCTGATCACACATGTAGAACATCCGGATTATGTAGTCCTCATTGTGATTTTTTTGTAATTTTTAAAAAATATATGTAAATATGACCTTAAATGAACTCCTCATATAATATCATGGAGGACCACGGAATATTTTTATATTGTATGTGTATCATATGATATCCTGTGCGTCACTGTGGTTTTAGTGGTTTGTATCATCACTTACCTGGTGATTCTTTTGCTCTTCGCTGAATGCCACCAGGATAACGGAAATGAAGAGATTCAATACCACAAAAGTCATGAAAATAATACACGACCCGACCACGAAAGAGCCCAAAACTGGATTATAATCCAACACCTAAGAAGGGAGAGACATGGGATAAAGGTGAAATTCATATAAAGGGGTGATTGCACTGAAGTCTCTTATGTAGACCGCGGCCCTCCTGCTGGAAAATGCAGATTTAGGATGTAATCATACTCCTGGCTACATGTGATATGGTCATGAGTTTGGGGCACCCAATGGAAAAAAAGCTCTATAACTTCTAAGATAGGAGAAGAAAGACCGCAGGTAAATGGTGCGCTCGGACACAAGTAGGAGACCGGGAGAGTAATGCATTTCAGCACCGTACCGGTAAAGGCCAGATGAAGACGCCGGTACAATGTTGAAATATGACATTCCCGATCTCCTACTTGTCTCTGAGAACATCATCTACCCACGGTCTTTCTTCTCCTATAGGGCCTTTACAGGTCATTTATTTATATTCCAAGATGCCAATTTTCCATCATATTACCCTTATGTAACACTGCGATATTATACCATTGGGCACTTTTTGCTTGTTTCTTCCACTACCTTCTAAGGACTCGGCGTAATTGAAAGGGCCACTCCAGCAAAAACACATTTTTCCATCCCTGCACCTGATTGTCTGTTCCACTCTGTAGGTCTTCTCTGTGTATTGCAGTCACTTCCATGCAGGGCAGCCTCCTGTCTGATGCTAAGATTTCTGCTTTTTCCCTTTCACTATTCTGTGCCATCAATCCCATGATGCATCAGCACAACATTACATGAGCAGCTAGAGACTGTACCATCTCTGTCTGCAAGGAAGACATTGCGATTACCATTTGTATTCACATAAATAAGCTATAGACCACAGGTATACAGTCAGGAGAATGAGCTGTGATCTCCTCTATTATAACTGTGATCATTGTCAGTAACTATGACAGGGGTTAGGCTGACTGAAAAACTGAGTAATCTGAGAATACATAAACCCAAGTACATCTCAGGTGTCCAGAAATTAGATCACATGACCACCTGAGAAGAAAAAGGCCAGGAGTTTCAGATAGAAAGGAATAACAAACTAAGGTAATGCCAGCTCAGTTATATATTCTGGGAGGTTGCTAAATAATGAATGAATTAAAAAAATGACTGGGACGGCCCTTTATACATTTAAGGTTTGGAGATCCACATAAATCAGATATTATATTGAAATTTCAGTTTTTGTGGGCTCGCCAACCCCTGTGAGTTGAACAATCCTGAAGTCCTGAGAAGTGTCCATGACAGTAGTCTTTTCCTTCTCAGATGCTCCAACTTTCTTGCAGTCAAGACTATGCAAATAGTGTTTTATTGCACATCCTAAGAATAGCAATTGATGAACGCAGACGCCGGCAGTTGCCAGGAGCCGCACTGCACAATTTAAGTCATTCAGAAAATTCTCCCTCCTCTCTTTATTGCTGTGTGCGCCATTCAATGTCTGTCTGCAACAATGAAGCGTTTCACAATACCTCCTCATAGTTGAAGATTCCCAACTGAAGGCTGACCATAGTCTTTGCAGAGTCGAAGACAGTCTTGTAAGAACTAAGCTTCCATCCAAATATCAAATTACACTGCAACAATTGGAAATAGACAAATATTAATATGATTAATTAGCAGTTTCCACACACAGAACTAAGTAAAGGCCCATTTAGACACAATGAGAATCGCTCAAAAATCGCTCAAAGCCATCTTTTGAGTGATTCCCGTTCTGTCTAAATGCAGGGACATTGTGCAGTTTTCAGGCACGAGTCGTTCATCGCTGAATTTTAGCTTGCTAGACTTGAGTGATCAGCTTTTATCAGCGGAGCAGGCTGTTATCAGCCGGCTGCACTGATTAGATTCTCTGTGCCTGTGTACTGTGTGAATTCACAGCAGGGACACTGGCAGTGAGAGTGGAGAAGAATACAGCTGTTTGCTTATGCAAAACAGCTGTATTGTTCTATTATCAGCCACAGCTGTGTCCAGCTCTGCCTGCATAGCTCTGTAGTAGCTAATTAGCTACTATAAAGTATGCAAAGATGATCGCTCAAAACTGATAGTTTGAGAGGGTTTTCAACTATTATCTTTAGGGTGCATTCCCACGAACGTATATCGGCTCGGTTTTCACGCCGAGCCGATATACGTTGTCCTCATGTGCAGGGGGGGGGGGGGAGGATGGAGGATCCAGGAGCAGGAACTGAGCTCCCGCCTCCTCTCCGCCCCTCTGCACTATTTGCAATGGGGCGGGGCTAACTCTCGGCACTTAGCCCCGCCCGCCTCTCCCCATTGCAAATAGTGCAGAGGAGCGGAGAGGAGGCAGAGAGGAGGCGGGAGCTCAGTTCCTGCTCCTGGCTCTTCCATCCTCCCCCCCCCCCCTGCACATGAGGACAACGTATATCGGCTCGGCGTGAAAACCGAGCCGATATACGTTCGTCTGAATGCAGCCTTAAGTGTAAATGGGGTCTAAAGCTATTTCTCATAGTGGGATTCCTCGTCCAGTCACTCCAATTGTTGTGATGACAGTGATACACAGCAGGCCCTATCTACAAATTGTATCCACTACAATGCAAAAAGTGAAATCTAAATGTAAATCTTTAATAAAATCCGCTGCAAAATATTCTAGATTATTTACCTTGTGTGTAAATTAAAGGGGTTGTCCACATTTATGTAAACAGGACTTAAAGTGACCCTCTGGTTTCAAGACGAAATTCTATCCCGGGAGGGGAGGGGCAGGGGGATGTATCACCTGCAGCTGTTCTTCTCCACTGCCCCTCTGATCTGCTAGTTATGATTATCCACAATTATCTTCAAACTACCTAAAGCACACTGTGCACTGCTCTCTAATTGGCCAGCGCTGTTCTTATGAGCAGCTACAGACAATCAAGGAGCAGTTATAATACATTGGTATTATCTAACACTACCAATACACTGTGGGGATTAGTAAGTTGACTATGTCAACTATCTAGGATGTCCAAAGTGGGACTTAGAATGCATTTAAATGCCCCAATCAGAGTTTGGTGGTCCTGAACAGTCCCCCTTGATCAGAAAAATCGAAATCAAAACCCCCCAAAACATATTTGGTTCCACTATTTCCATAAAAGTCTGATCTATCAAAGTAATGCATTATTTACCCCGTTCAGTGAACGTCATCAGAAAACAAAATACACAATGTCAGAATTGCGCTTTTTTGGTCACCCTGTCTCCAAGAAAAAATGTAATAAAAAGTGATCAAAACGTTGTATGTACTCCAAGTACTAGAAATTAAAAGAAGCCCTACAAAAATGAGCCCTCTCACAACTGGAGAGAGGGGGAATATCTAAAGACGGGGGAATATCTAAAGAAGAATATAATGCCGTCTGCAAAAACTGTAAAGCAAGTATCAGAAAAGCTAAAGCTCATAATGAATTGAGGCTTGCAACAGAGTCCAAAAGCAATAAAAAAGGATTCTGGGGGTATGTCAAAAGCAAAAGAAAAGTCAACAATGCTATTGGATGCTTACAAGATGAAAATAGTGAATTGGTTAAGAATGATGTTGAGAAGGCCGAACCTTTAAATTCCTATTTTGTATCTATTTTCTCTCAGAAAGTAGATAGAACATCAACTAATCTTCCCTGTGCTACTGGGGGAATAAAAGAATGCAGGATATCTGTAAGCAGAGAGATGGTGAAGGAACACTTAGCTTACTTAAATGAATTCAATTCTCAAGGTCCAGATGAATTACATCCTAGGATACTAAAGGAAACAGCGGAGGTCATTGCTGAACCACTCGCCATAATCTTTGAAAATTCCTGGAGAACAGGAGAAGTCGTAGAAGATTGGAAAAGGGCAAATGTTATCCCTATCTTCAAAAAAGGGAAGAAGGTGGATCCAAGAAACTACAGGCCTGTGAGCCTGACTTCTATACCAGGAAAGATCTTTGAACAAATTATGCAACTACTTGGATGAAAATGGAGTAATTAACCAGAGCCAGCATGGGTTTGTAACAAACACGTCATGCCAGACGAATCTAATTTCCTTCTATCTATTGGGTTGATCAGGGAAATGTGGTGGATATAGTTTATCTTGACTTTAGTAAAGCATTTGACAAAGTATCGCATAACATACTTATTGAAAAATGACCAAATATGGGATTGACAAGGCAACTGTTAGGTGGATTCACAACTGGCTGAGTGATTGTACTCAAAGAGTAGTCATAAATGGCTGCACATCCAACTGGAAGAATGTATAAAGTGGGGTACCACAAGGTTCTGTCCTAGGCCCAGTGTTGTTTATTATTTTTATAAATGATCTGGAGGCGGGAATTGATGGAAAACTGATCAAATTTGCCGATGACACAAAGCTAGGAGGGATAGCTCACACTAGAGAAGAGAGAGAGAGAGTATTCAAAAAGATCTAGAAAAGCTTGGGCAGTGGGCAGCGACTAACAGAATGGTATTTAACAAGGAGAAATGCAAAGTCCTACATCTGGGCAAGAAAAATGAAAAAAGCACATACAGAATGGGAGGAATTGAGCTAAGCAGCAGCACATACTAATAGATCATAGACTGAACATGAGTCAACAGTGTGATGCAGCAGCCAAAAAGGCAAACACAATTCTGGGATGTATTAAAGGGGTTGTCTCGCGGCAGCAAGTGGGGTTATACACTTCTGTATGACCATATTAATGCAATACTTTGTAATGTACATCGTGCATTAAATATGAGCCATACAGAAGTTATTCACTTACCTGCTCCGTTGCTGGCGTCCACGTCTCCATGGCTCCGTCTAATTCCGCTGGCTTCTTGCTTTTTTAGACGCGCTTGCGCTGTGCGGTCTTCTGCCTGGTGAATGGGGCCGCTCGTGCCGGAGAGCTGGTCACCACGTCGTCATCGTAGCTCCGCCCCGTCACGTGTGCCGATTCCAGCCAATCAGGAGGCTGGAATCAGCAATGGAACGCACAGAGCCCATGGTGCACCATGGGAGAAGACCCGCGGTGCACCATGGGAGAAAACCGCAGTGCATCCCTGGGAAAGGACCGGCGGCCATCTTAGGCAGAAGATTTTTAAAACTTCATATTTCGTCGGATCGGTAGGTAGCAAGCGGTTTAAAAAGCGCTTTAAATTGCTATTTTATGCCAGGGGGGTGACGGGGAATGGGGTAAAGTAAAATTTTGATGTTTGCCACGAGACAACCCCTTTAAGAGAAGCATAGAGTCTAGATCACATGAGGTACTTATCCCCCTTTACTCTTCCTTAGTCAGACCTCATCTGGAATACTGTGTCCAGTTCTGGGCACCACAATTTAAAAAAGACATAGACAAACTGGAGCAAGTTCAGAGAAGAGCCACCAAGTTGGTGAGCGGTCTGCAAATCATGTCCTATGAGGAACGATTAAAGGATCTGGGAATGTTTAGCTTGCAAAAAAGAAGGCTGAGAGGAGACTTAATAGCTGTCTACAAATATCTGAAGGGCTGTCACAGAGCAGAGGGATCAGCCCTATTCTTATTTGTACAAGGAAAGACTAGAAGCAATGGGATGAAACTGAAAGGGAAGAGACACAGATTGGATATTAGACAGTGAGGGTGATCAATGAGTGGAACAGGTTACCACAGGAGGTGGGGAGTTCTCCTTCAATGGAAGTGTTCAAACAAAGGCTGGACAGACATCTGTCTGGGATGATTTAGTGAATCCTACACTGAGCAGGGAGTTGGACCTGATGACCCTGGAGGTCCCTTCCAACTCTACCATTCTATGATCTATGATTCTATGAACTGCGTTGACAAAAAATTAAAAAGTTATGGCTATCACAAGATGGTGACAAAAAATAATTTTATTTTTTTCCCAAGATATTTTATTTTTTAAAAGTAGTACAGTAAACAAACGGCATGTAACTTTAGTATCGCAGTAATCGTAATGACCCACACAATAAAGTTATCATGTCATTGTCGCCACAGCAGTGTGTACGCTGTAAAACAAGACCCCCCAAAGATATGGGAATTGCTTTTTTCCATTTCACTGCTCTTGGAATTCTTCAAAAGTTTTTCAGTGCATTATATGGTACATTACACAGAACCATTGAAAAATACATTGCATCCCGCAAAAACCAAGCCCCCAGATGGTTAACGTTAATGGATGAATAAAAAAGTTAGGGTTTTTAAAAAGTGATTAGGAAAAACTGAAAATGAAGAAAAAAGGCCGCGTCCTTAAGGGGTTAAAGCAATATTCATCTTGCAGAAACCATTAGATGAAGACATGACGACATGACCGAAATGATCAGCACTGCAGCACTCACAGCAATGGAATAAGCCAGGAACATTACAAGAATGACGGTAATAAATCCGGAGATGTCTCCCCAGGCTCGGCGCAGCGTCGCGGTAATCATATTAAGCTTAGGGTTCAGTCTCAGGAGATGCCACAGCTTAATGGTTGACAGAAGTACTAGAAAGGCGATGAGGTAGCCCAAGGCGGCGTCTGCTGTCGCAGTTTCATTGAAACTTACAAACCTAGACAAAAATAAGAGTAGAAAAGAAACAATTGCCTTAGGATACTTTATTACATGTTTGCTGCAAATATGGATACAATAAAAGCCAATCACACTAATGGCGATTCAGGAGGAGCGGTTAATTACACGGAGGGGATCTCCAGTTTGTAGTGAGTGAAGATGGAAACTGTCCAGTCGCTGACTTTCTATTGGATGTTGGCACCGCCCAGTGCAATGTGGCGTCTTTTTTTAAACCCTTTAACAAACACCCATCAACAATGCAGCACATTTATCGGCGCTTATTACTGCCTTTCACATGTGCTACAGGATTGGTAGTATGGGGTTGAACGATCGCTAATACGAGGGGCTGCTGATAAGTCTTTGGCTTTACCCAGAAAGAAACGAGATAGGAAGATGAAACTTCACATTTATTCCACATACTCTCCACTGATGTCAACACACTTCTTGCATCGGTATTCCAAGTTCTGTAAGCCTTGCAAAAAGAAGGATTTCGTTTTTGCCTCAAACCAGTCATCCGTAGCAGCCATGGCATCAGAAATGGTGTGAAAGTTGGTACCCTTGAGGTGTTTCTTCAGGTTTGGAAACAGATGATAGTCGGAGGGAGCTAGATCTGGTGAATAAGGTGGGTGGTCAACCAGCTGGAAGCCTAGCTCCACCAGTTTTGCCGTGGTCGCTTGTGTGTGGGAGCGGAGGAATTGTCTTGCAGGAACAAGATTCCTTTGGACAGCTTGCCGCGCCTTTTGGCCTTCAGAGCTGCCTTCAATTGGTCCAAAAGTTGAATGTAATACCTTGCATTAATGGTGGAACCATTTTGAAGGTAGTCCAGTAGCAGCACGTCCTCCTTATCCCAGAACACAGACGCCATCACCTTAGTGGGTGAACTTCTTTGGGTTAGGAGAACCACTGTGCCTCCACTCTCTTGACTGCTCCTTGGTTTCAGGGTCATACAAATAAATCCAGGTCTCATCCATAGTGACCAGCCGATCCAGGAAGTTCTTATCAGTCCGGAAATTCTGACAACTGGATCGGGAAGTTCTCACTAGCATGCTTTTCTGATCTGTTGTCAAACATTTGGGGACCCACTTTGCAGATAGCTTCTTCATGTTCAAATGTTCATGGATAATGACACAAACACGTTCACGAGAAATCCCCATGATGTCTGCTATTCCTGCAGCTGAAATTGGCCGATTCTCCAGTATGGGGTTGTGCACAGCATCAACGAACTCCAGAACAACAACCTCTCTCGGTCGTCCAGGACGTTCCTCATCATTGGCGCTGAAGTGGCCCGTTTTAAATTTGGCAACCCAGTTCCTAACTGTAGAATATGAAGGGCATTGATCCCCCAATGTCTGCGACATATCACCATGAATATCCTTCGCGGACTTTCCTTGCAGAAACAAGAATTTTATCCCTCCTCTGCTCTCATTTGCAGTGAATATCGCCTTAGACCCCGCCATTTTGTTTTCCCGCGTGCCAAGATCACTGTTGCCATAAGCTACAAACACAACATTTTGGTAAGATATATTAGACACATAAGGCTTTCATGTGATGTAACATTCGTTACCATAGAAACAAAAAAAGAACACAAAGCCAAAGACTTATCAGCACCCCCTCGTATAACTGTTCGCCCCCATGCAGATTGCACTCAGCAGCACATTCTCCTGTTTGCATGGTGAGGTGCTGCCAACAAGTGAGCATTTTTAAGCCCACATAAATGACGCAAGCTGCTGACAAACGAGTGTTTGATAGTTTGCTAGCTGATTGCATGAGCAAATAATTGAACGAGCAATATTCGTGTCCGATCAGCAGATCGTGTAAAAGGGCCCCTACTGTTGTACTTCTTCATGGGACCATTATACTATTTTGGGGTGGTAAAATGATCAGTTAAAGGGGTTTTCCAGATTTATATAAATAAGAGCTCATTCACAAGACCTCTGTACAACCCGTTTTCGGTCGTGGGTTTTATATGCCACGTGAAAAGATAGGTATTGCCACAGACTTCTATGGTCGCATGAAAAAAACGGAGGGGGAGGGAGGTACCCTGCGTACAGCGCTGGGGAAAGAAGGAGACGGCTCGCCCTAATTAAGCATTATTGGTCATTCCGAGGATTTCTGCCGATCGTTGGCTTCCATCGCTTCAGTGTATTTTTTAACATTCACGCAGCAGCGTCCCCTGTAAATGGCATGAAATATGCAAGTAAAGATTGTGACTCAATCGCGCCAAATCTTCATTCATGCGATTATACGGTACATATAGGTGAACGTTAAAACGCATACAGTCATATAAGGGAGGCCTTAGGGTGGACATGCACCTCAGATGTAGATCAGCTAAATCTATCGATTTTTTCAGGACTGGCCGATCATCTAAGTTGTAAGGGGGCCTCCTGAATTTACCCATATAGCAAATATCAGGTGAAAGAAAGATTAGCAAGCCAAGTCAAGCAGGCATGTGTATACGGGTGTTGGGCAAGATACGTAGCTGTCGGCTGAACAGCTATCTAAAATATATGGGCAGTTTAAATGAACCTCTGGCACTTAAGGGCAGGAAAGCCCAGCACAATCTTGGTATCAATCATAAAGACAGTGGGGGCAATTTACTAAGCCCAGCATTTCCTGCTCTGGGCTTAGTACAGTTCTCCTGGGCACATAGTGCGCATGCTTCTTCATGTATTTGGGCATCACCGACCGCTCTGTGTGCCTATAGAGAAATGTACGCCAGGTCCAAGCTGGTGTACAATTCTGGTATAATTTACACCAGTTTCTGTCAGTCCAGAGTGGCCACACCCCCTCTAGACAAGCCCCACCCATTGTTTGGAACAGGGACAGGGGCAATCCAGAAATTTTGGAAAAATTTTGCTCCCTTTGTACACCGAAACTGGCATAAAACTTTCATAAATGTGCCCCAGTGTGTGCAAAGCTGTGTACATGGAGGAACATTTATAAACTCTTTTACACCAGTTTATGCAATTAAAAGTCATAAGTTTTTGCGAAAGCAGGGTTTTGCGCAAAAAAATTGCGACTTTTCTTCATTCTGCATTGTCCCCACTACTTTTTCAAAAAAGTTTTCGGGGCTTATCACGAGGCAGCGGCAAAAGATTTACCGGTATCTATAACTCAGGCCAGAAACTGGCATAAATTATACCAGGTCGGACCTGGCATGCATTTCTGAAGAGGCGCACAGAGCTGCCTGCGCTTCTTCATGTATTCAGTGCATGGTGCACCAGGGGAAATTATACTAAGCCCGGTGCAGCAAAAGGTGGGCTTAGTTCATTTCCCTCAAGGAGCCTGTATAATGTCACATGGAGAGTGTGTGCTACAAAATAGACACCCTATAGGATGGTATTCACACCACTCTAGTGGAGAATACCTCTGTAATATGGCAGGGGGTGTAATAAATCATGTAATAAATGGTATAAAAAAAATATATGGGCCCGAAGATTTCCATGAGTGGTATATTACAGACGGATACAGCAAAAATCTGTCATATGGCCTACATGCAGCCAAACAGTGCAGTCTGGGTGAATGCCGACACCTCCCAATGACTGTTTTTGCTCAGGGAAGAAGCTGCTTTGTGATTTACGGGGATCTGCGCTCCAAGATGTCTAATAAAGTATGTATCAATACAAGACAAAAGTCCCTGATGGCCTGCAGACAGTCTGCTGAATGCTAACACTGTACTTTATTACCCCGCTGCTTACAAGCCCTTCATATGTAGTATTTGTAAGGCCATAGCAGGGGGCCGAGAACATCGCTTTGTAACACATTGTTCTATTTTTTAATTGCTTCATTTGCTTGTTAAAAGTGGATTAAGCAACTCGCCTCTTTCCTGCTGCAGAGACGGTTCAAAGTCCAATCTCAGAACCGCTGGACACTAATTCCAGCAAATCTCTCATGCTAACTAATCTGTTATGTATGATGCGGTGGGAGGCCTACGCAGCACTTTCTCTACAAAGCATTTGGCACTCTGCGGGTTTATGAAAGATCACAGTGATGACATTTCCAATTTACTCATCCTTGTGCTCCTGGTAGTAGGTGATATCTCTGTTTCCCAGAATGGTCCTTTTCACAAAGACAGATAAGGCGCTCCAACTGATTAGAATTATTGCCAACTCCAGCAGGTTCCACTTGCTTCGAAAATATCCCCACTTCTGAGTTTTCATGAGTGTTCCCTGTAAATATTGTACATATCAGACTTGTTCCATGCTAAATCTGTTTGAAGGTTCCTCACAACAACCATTTGTCATTATTGTTCAATTGCATATAAAGGAAAACAACTGTGCAAATAGTCTTCATTTAAAATATCATTTTGTGTTTACAGCTCCTCTATGTGTCTCCATGGTTACAGACTACAAACAAACCCTGTGTAGTCTGATCTTGCAATCTACTTCCTCCATTTGTCCTTTACTTCTTGCTAACCTATCAAATGTAGTTTAGGAAGTACAGTGTTCCCCGAAAACAGGACCTACCCTGATAATAAGACCTATCCGATTTTGGAGGAAGGCTTGAAATATAAGCCCTCCCCCGAAAATAAGACCTCTCTGACCTGCTTAAAAAGAAAAAAAACTCACCTGGTCTGCGGCATCCTAATGCGACGCAATGGTCTCCGGCGGCGCTGCGGCAAACTGCAGTGTTCTCCCTGTCTGACATCTTAGCTTCTTGCCTCTAGCAAAGCGAATGTTGTTAATGGTTTGAGCGCCAGCCAATCACAGCCGGCACTCGATAAGCCAATCACATCCATTCAGTGATGTCAATCACTGAGTGGCTGTGATTGGCTCATTGAGTGCCGGCTGTGATTGGCTGGCGCTCGATGAGCCAATCACAGCATTCGCTTTGCTGGAGGCAGAAGGTTTTCAAAGCCTCATCACCAGCAAGAAGCTGAGATGTCCGACGGGGGGACACTGCAGTTTGCCGCAGCGCCGCCGGAGACCATCGAGAGGCATGGGGGTGCCGCGGACCAGGTGAGTATAACCCCCCCCTCCACTGAAAATAAGGCACTGTGCCTCTTTGGGGCAAACATTAATATAAGACAGTGTCTTATTTTCAGGGAAGCACGGTAGTAGGGGACGGGTGAAAGGAAGCATGACTGCTGGATCAGACTACACCACAGTTGTCTGTAGTCTGTTACTATGGAAACATACTGGTTTGCATAGGATCGGTATACACAAAAACTGAGTAGTTTCTTTAAAAATATTCTACTAAGTTATCTTTTTGTTTTTGATTGATCACAACAATAAAGAAAATTGGTTGTTAAGGTATACATAGCGTTGAAGGGCACAGCAAACATACTTTGCTCATGTTGTATCACAAGTAGAGCTGCAGAGGCTGCACAGGTCTCTATGGACTCTTATGTTAGAGTCTTTGCAACCAGTGGTATTCACTAACTCACTAAAGTATGTCAAGCATTAGCTATTTAGGAGCCACATACATGAGGACCAAGACAGCATGTCTACAGATTGGACAACGCTGGCCTAGCACATAACACATCAGAGCCTATGTGATTTCAATGTTACATTGAGGTGAACTTTATATCCATGAGGATTGGCTAAAACAAGATAGCCTTACCTGCATCACCATGTAATAAATAACAAAGAGGAAATAAATAACTTCAGCTGCCACAACAAAGACATGTAAGCCATCGGTGTACGTATATAAGCGGATGCTCTGGAGATCAGCATGAGTCAGGAAGGTGCCTTCAAGACAGAAAGTACACAGTAATATACTGCATTTTATTTCCTGCTACATTCCTGTAGTTGTTCAATATTTTACTAATTTATCATTCTTCCACCTACCTAATGCATTTGTCTCGAACATCAGCCTGACAAGACAGAAGAGGTTGACATTGGCGTTGTAAATAGTGAACTCCACAAAAACTGCCCTGGTGTAAGTGTCCAGCCAGACATTGCTAAAGAGATACTGCAGAATCCTGCAAGGGATACATTCATTTCAAACAGTTCTGCAATCTATGAAGTTGCAATAGACTAGAGCAGAATATGTTCCTTATGTTTACATTTGCCTGTTTTGCAGGATACAACTAGTATATTTACCAAGATGCTGTAGTTCGATCACCTCCTAGATCCACCACATAGCCCCCTCCACGATATGTGGTCACTCGACCCCATGTTGGGTGACCTCTAAGCTTGGACTGGCTCCTGTAGCTCCAAGCAGAGTTGGAATCAGATGAATTGATGAAAGCTGAGATATTCCATTGTTCACCATAGTGTCCCATATCTTCTGCATCAAGAGAGTAAGGAGCCCGACAGTCTTCAATGGTAGTTTGTAGAACATGAGCTACAGGGCAAGAGTCCTTCTTGACTCGAACTTGTCGGATTCTTGCACTGCCAACTAGTTTTGAATTGCCGTCTGTTATAAAGCCTGTAACAAATATTAAATGGTTATCTGGTTTATAAAACACATTTTGAATACGACTAAGAGCACTCAGAGTCAATAGGGAGGGTTCCTCACTCTATTTTTGTTTTGCTTTAGGGAGCAAGGCTTGGGTTTGGATATGGTTTTAAAGAGAGTTAGACAATATGGAAGGTTTAACAATAATAATTTATTTGAATTAAGTGATAATCCAGCATAGTGATAAATAATTGCCATTTTTTGGAAATTATTTATGATAAAAGTTGCAAATTACATCACATCACAAAGTATAAAGAATGCAAATCACATCTTTATCTGTACATAAAGACCACAACTTACATTGCATCACAGGAACGTAGCATCATCTGACTTAATAGAGAAGCTTCTCCAGGAATTTACCTTGTATCACTGAGAGATAGCCTCATCTAACTTGTATATCAGCAGCCGGAGAAGCCCACTTTCAAATGTCATGAAGACAGAGAAATTCTCCAAGAAACTGGACAAGTAGAGTGTCCCCGTACTTGTCCAAATGGCTTCTGACTTGGTTCCGGAAAGTAAAACTTTCATACTATCTTAGCAAATAATGTCTATGTGTTGATTTCCTAGTCTTCATGACAGAATGACGTCATTTTGAGCCATGAGACAGAAAGACAGACCTATTGTGTGAAGTCTTTATCTAAAACATACACAGCTTATCCTCCTCCCCTACACACAATAACTTGACTCTTTATTATGTGCCAACTTAAGGCCCTTTTACACCCAACAATTATCGCTCATAAGTAGTTCAAACGGCCAAAAATGAGCAATAATCATTACATGTAAATGCAAGCATCGTGCACTTTTCGTTTGAATGATGGATCTTGGTTCAATTAAAATCCACCATTCAGCCGCTGAAAGACGGGGCAAATACATTCCATTTGAATGTATTTCGCTCATCTTTCAATAAACTGCATGATGTTCCTGTGGCATGTTTACACTAGCCCGGAGGAGAACAATGGAATGTGTTGGCAGCTTTTTACACAGCTGGGTGTGTGTTTAAACACACGCTGGGCTCTGCAAACAACTCCTAGAGGTCCTTCTACATGCAAATGAAGATAATAAAATGTTAATAACCATTAACACTTTATGCAAATAGATTGTTAAATCTTTAATTCATTTGAATGATTAACTTTGCGTGTATGAAGGCCTTTAATCATAAGCATACACATCTTCATTTTATTAAACAGCCATAAATATCTCTTTCCTTAAACACTCCTTAAACTTAGACTTTAGCTCTCTGTCTAGAACAGAAAATAACTCTTTAGTTCATGTATGGCTAGGACAAACAAAAATATACTCTAACTAATCATACAATCAGCATTTTCCTGACAATTATCCGGAGTGGACTGCAGCTAAAAAATAGATCATGCTTTGGAGCATGATCCAAAATGATCCTGCATTACATAGAAACACAGTTTGTTAGGCTGAACTACATGGACATTGTCCCCTTTCAGCCTGTTTCCAACCCCCCTGGTTGATCCAGAGGAAGGCAAAAAACAAACAAACAATGAGGCAGAAGCCAATTTAGTCCATGTGGGGGAAAATTCCTTCCTGACTCCATAATGGCAGTCAGAATAATACCTGGATCAACATTTTGAAAGAGTCTACCTGACTCCCAAGACCTGAATCAACAACTGCACTGGTTATTTAATGTCTATATTATAGCGCTACAGAAGAGCTTCTAGTCCCCTCTTAAACTCCTCTATCGATTTTGCCATCACCACGTCCTCAGGCAGAAAGTTCTACAGTCTCACTGCTCTTACAGTAAAGAACCTCCTTCTGTGTTGGTGATGGAACCTTCTTTACTCTAACAGCAAAGGATGCTCTCTTGTTACCATCGCAGTCCTGGGTATAAACAGATCATGTGAGAGATCCTTGTATTGTTCCCTAATGTATTTAAATATAGTTATTTGATCGCCCCTTACATAGTAACATAGTATGTTAGGCTGGATAAGGACAATGTCCATCTAGTTCAGCCTATTTCAATCCCCTAGTTGATCCAGAGGAAGGCAAAAACCCCAAGAGGCAGAAGCCAATTAGCCCATTTGGGGGAAAATTCCTTGTTGTTGGAAAGTTGTTTTCGAGAGCTCTTTTAGGGCACGGTTAAAGTGTTTCAGATGAAACGATTATCGTGCAAACGAGTAAAAGTGAACGATAATCATTCGGTCTAAACGCGAGCCAACGCCTGAACAATAAACAATAATCGTTCCCTTTTCGTTCGCGTTCATTTTATGTAGGTATAAAAATCATTATTGGCACGTTTGCTTATCATTCAGTCTCTCTCATTCACTTGTACAGCAAATGTGAAAATCTGAGTGATTCTCCTTTGAACGAGCCAACAATGTATCTGCCTGTCTAAACAGGCGGCCTGAGAGCGAACGAGCTAGCGGTGACGTTACTCGCTTTTTTGTTTGTTCAAACGAGAATTGGCTCATCTAAAAGGACCCTTACTCAAACTGTCTTCTGCTGAGCACCCCTGAAGGACTGCAAGGACGCCTAATAAATAATGGATAGCATGGAGGTCTGCTGATGACAAAATAAACTTCATGTTTTATTTTCCCAGCTGGAAACAATGAAAGGAGCCAAGCAGCAAAGCCAACCCAAACAATCAATCACTGTGAATTAGCCAACCCAAACAACCAATCACAGTGAATTAGCCAACCCAAACAACCAATCACTGTAAATCAACCAACCCAAACAACCAATCACTGTGAATTAGCCAACCCAAACAACCAATCACTGTGAATCAGCCAACCCAAACAACCAATCAGGTTGTGAATTGAGCAGAAGTGTTGTGGAATATAGATATATGCGTCCAGGAAAGGTCGGGAGGATAGAAATAGCTATGTGCACTATGCTTTTACGTTACCTATAGAAGTCAATGGGAGCTAAGCAAACAGCATGGAGCTGTGGAAATAGCATAGCTCGCTGTGCTACCATACACTGTGTTAACTTCCATTGACTCAGCTAAGCTCGGATGTTTCTGTCAGCCTGGCCACCGTATATTCATCAGTCATCCCACCTCAACAATGTCGGCCTGAGATGGGAACACTGCTTTAAATGTCCAGAAAAGAAGCAACAATTTTTAAATCTAACAGCAATAAATACCAACCTGGATACGTTCCATATAAATTACTGATCAAGGTAGTGTTTGCCCAGGTAAAGAAATCTTGGTAACTACAAACTTTCCCAAGTCCATCAGTGAAGCTATTTTCAATATGCTTATTAAGGTAGTATGAGTTGGGATCTCTCTGCCCATACGCAACTAGAAGAAGCATCCACAGAAATCCTAGGTATGCTGCAAGACAAAAGTCATGTGATAATGTACAATACACGAATATCATAAAACAGAGGTTTTTGTTTTCATTTGAAAGCATTCTTTTGTTTGTAGGTGGGATATTTTTCAAGAAGTTTAACTTGACCATAGCCATGATTTCAGCGCTTGTGCAGTCGTTTAGACTGTCGTCCCATCTAATTGCTACTAGAGATGAGCGAGCATACTCAATAAGGCAAACTACTTGAGCGAGTAGTGCCTTAGCCAAGTATCTCCCCACTCGTCTCTAAAGATTCGGCTGCCGACGTGGGTGACAGGTGAGTTGCGGTGGTGAGCAGGGGGGAGAGAGGGAGAGAGATCTCCCCTCCGTTCCTCACCGCTCTCCCCCGCCGCTCCCTGCCCCCTGTCGGCACCCGAATCTTTAGAGACAAGAGGGCAGGTACTCGTATAAGGCACTACTCGCTCGAGTAGTTTGCCTTATTGAGTATGCTCGCTCATCTCGAATTGCTACATTACTGTAGGATCAAATAAGTCTAAGGGGTTTGTCTATTTCTGAATGCGTCTAAAGGCTTGATATAATATTTAATCATAGTCTTTCACCAATCACAGTGACTATTGAGCTGCTAACTGATGTATTCTAAAGCTGTTTTGACTAAGATATACAGATAAAATTTGGGATGAGATAGATAGAATCCCTCATTCTCTCCTACACTAAGCCAACGTTACTTCTTCACAGAACTAACACTGGGCACAGATAAGCTTTCACTATTTCTGCACCATCCAAATGTAACCGAAGAAGAGGCGCAAGCCTTGAAACTCGTCATACTTGCTGGTTCACAGTAAGAAAGGAGTCAAGTTTGCTATTCGGCTCTATGATTCTATTTATGCCCGAACCCGTGCTTTTTGCATCAGTTCTCCAAGTTGCTATCACGCTCATAGTCCCTGGTGTAGCGATTCTCTGGGCCGTCAGCGCCCTACCCAATTTGATTGTTTTTTTTCCCCAAATACCTGGTCGTCATACAATTTTTGTAAATGACTGTAGAAAATCAGTCTAGGGTTGCTCCACGCTTTTCCTCACATTTATTAAAGTACGAAAGGCCATGGAGAGTCAACCAGAGACATGGTAGTTTCCAAGTGCTTCCCTGACATCGGTGGCATGACGTGCCACCAATGTCTGAGATGAGCTAACCCGTTTGAAACCATCTTTTAATCACATGCAGTACCTAATATTCTGGAGACCGATATGGGGAAAGCTTACCTAGTATTTCACGTATTAAAGCGAACACTTTTTGCTCCTTTATATAGATATTCTTCATTCTTGAGACTTCAGTAGGAGGAGGAGGCTGGTATATCTTACTGTCTCGGGGAGATTCAAGTAAAAGGTTTGGGTCTCCTGGGGGGCATAGAAATATCTCATATTGATGAATTACACTAAAATCTCTGATTATTGATATCGTAGCCGTAGAAAAAATAAAGACAAATACATTTTTTTTTCAAACTGCTTTTTTGAAATGTTCTGCATTCTTTTAAAGCAGCTGTACATGTCATCATT
Organism: Eleutherodactylus coqui; assembly: GCA_035609135.1. Taxonomy (NCBI): domain Eukaryota; kingdom Metazoa; phylum Chordata; class Amphibia; order Anura; family Eleutherodactylidae; genus Eleutherodactylus; species Eleutherodactylus coqui. The sequence goes on from JAYJKI010000315.1 coordinate 1,385,251, forward strand.
GTGTTGGTTTTTTTTTAATTAGATGCTACACTTAGGGTCCTTTTACGTGATGGAACGAGCGCCTATTGACAATTATGCTGATCAACAGTTGTTTACTTTTCTTTTAAATGGGCTAAGAATTGGTGCTATGGGGTCCAATGATCGCTGGTTCAGTCATTTATCCCCCTAGGCCAGCTGTACATTTCCATGTTGACACACAAGTGCATGCAGTTAAAATGTAGCTTTGATTTTGAGACACATATTCTAATATATTGGGCTATTGTACTTTTTGAAATTTACATTACACAAGGCAGTTTATAGAGTGGCGGCCCCAATAGCACTGGACCAGGGAAAAGAAACATTATCACAGTCAACTGTGACTATGAGGCCGATTGCACATGACCGGGTCGGATTCCACATGCAGGGTTTCCGCAGGTGTATCTGACCCGGTGCCCGGCCGGTGAGCCCTGCGTACCTGTCCGGATTCTAGTCTGTCTGTACAGCGGATGTGCTGGCTGGCACACATGCGCAGTACAATGATGATTACAGAAGGGCCGCGGGACGGATGGCTTCCATTGACATCAATGGAAGCTGTCCTATTGGAATCCAGCTCAAAATAGAGCATGCTGCAATTTTCCCCCCGCGATCGGAAAATTGCAATTGATTTCCGCATTTGGGCATGGAAGCCCACTTTTACATTGCATGCTATGGCAGGTATTTGCTGTGGAATCCGGAGGCGGACCACTGCTCTGGATTCCGCAATGCAATTCTGGCCGTGCGCACTGGGCCTAAGAGCCCTTTATCTGGCCAAGCATTCAGTAACATATTCCAGTAAAGGGCATTTTTATGCTTCACACATAAATGAGAGGTAACGATTTCCAATATATATCTAGAAACTAGCAAATGTTTAACACAAATGTTAGCAGGATATAGAGTTCATGGCTACATGTCACAAAACTGTGTGCTTCTCTAGGGAAACTTTAACCAGTGTATTGTATATGTGCTGTAAACTTTGCCCCTAAGACTCCTCCTAGTATCCTAATACCTCATTTAATAAGTGTTCTGCATTTTCTATTAACAAGGTATACACATCTAGATAACTGTTTTATGTTAATGTTGGCATGTGGAGCGCTCCACATTGCTAACACAAGTTCTCTTTGGACCCCAATAGCTTATGTGAGGTAAGTGACTTTCACATTTGACCCAGTCACATGTAAAAAGTCACTGCTTTCCTGGCTAAATTGTAAAACTTACTAACAATACATTACATTCAGTTATTTATTTAAAAATTCTAAAAGTAAATTGCCTAAAAACATAAAAAAAACACCCACAAAATCAGCTAGCTAGCTCAAATCACGACTGTTCAACAGTTTATATGCTCTACCAGTCCTGACTGTAGCCTGGAAGCGGGCAACCAGGAAAGGGGTCCACTTCCGACTCCGCACTGGCCACCTTGTGATTGTTATGAGCAGAGCTAAACTGTCTTCCCCCGTCCAATGGCATTGTGGACTTGGCGTATATGCGCCGGGCTCAGGCCTTCTAAATGGGCGCACAAATGTTAGATTTGTGCGCCTGCTCACGCGTTTTAACGTCGCTGGCAGGTGAATGTAAAAACGCTGACGCCCATGTGAAAGAGCCCTAAAGCCGAAAGCTTAGTATTTTTGCAGCTCCCTGATAAAACTCCCTATTGAAAGACAAGTGGAAATGTATTATATTATGGTCACTATTTCCCAGGTGCCCGCCGACTTGCATCCCTGTTATTCTGTCAGTACTGTTAGTTAATATTAAGTCCAAAAGTCTAGTTGAGTCCTGTACAAGTTGGGTGAGGTAATTATCTTTAGTTATTGAAACTTGTTACTTTTTTGAGTTCTGCAGGTTTCAGCTTCCCAGCTATCCTATATGTGGATAGTTAAAGTCCCCCATAATAATTACCCCTTTGTGATTTGCCGCTTCATCTATTTGTCTCGATGTAGATTTTCAATGGTGTCTATTATATTTGGTAGCTTACAGAAAACTCCTATGCGGATTTTATTATTGTTTTTCCCTCCATATATCTCTATCCATAGAGACTCCACATGTTCATCTCCCTCACATGTATCTTCCTGTAATGTGAGCTTTAAACAGGATTTTACATAAAGACAAGCCCTTCCCCTTAACAGTTTTCATTACCCCTTCTGAACAGACTATAACCCTGTAAGTTAACCTTCCAGTCACAGGTTTTGTCCTACCAGATCTCCGTTATTCCCACTATGTCATAGTTTTCCTCAGACATTATTACTTCCAGTTCATCCACCTTATTGGTCAGACTTATAGCATTAGCCACCATACAGTTTAGGCTTTTGGTTATTTTTTATTTTATGTGTATCCTTAACTATTCTGCCAATTCTAACTGTACTACCCCCCCCCCCACACACACCGCTCCATCCCATTTCCATTACTTAGTCCCATCTCACTATCTACATTATCTTCCCCTCTATATATCTGATTGCCCTTCCACTTCAAGTCCCTAGTTTAAACACTTTTCCAATCTTCTAGCCAACTTATCCCCCAGCATAGCTGCACCCTTCCCATTGAGGTGCAGCCTACCCCTATGGTAGAACCTGTAGCCTACAGCAAAGTTGGCCCAGTTCTCCAGGAACCCAAACCCCTCCTTTCTACACCAACTCTGGAGCCACTTGTTTACCTTCTTCATCTACCTCTGCCTTTCTGGAGTGACAAGTGGTACAGGTAGTATTTCAGAAAATACTACTTTGAAGGCCATTGCCCTAAGCTTTTGTTATATATTCAAGGTATATTTCCTGGCATCTTAAATTTATAACTTCTTTCTCTGTTGTGCTTATAATAATCACTAATCATAATATGTTAATGGTACCCTCTGTTTGATTAGGACAATGCTCCTTTTGCTTGGGAACTCTTGATACCTGGTGCTGAAAGGTCTCCATTGATGGTGGTTTCTTCTTCATCTTCTGGTTTCACTTTCTTTAAAACCAGAGCAAAAAATGCTGCAAAACCAAGAACCTGTAACATATTAGAGAGATATAATATACCCTCATGTACCCACTAACCCCTTCTAGTCTATTTAAGGAGGAACGTTTTATCCCACCTTTAAAGGTTGTGTAATGAAAAGACTCTCGAAAAATGAGATAGCCATTGAAATGAGCCACTTGATAGAACTGTCCTTGCCGTAATGCAAGCCATACAACATAGTGAAGAATCCAGATACACCACTAGTAGCCAATACAAGAAACCATCCAATGAAGACAAACCACCAGGGCAAACCCTTGATATTTTTCTTCTTGTCGTCTGAAAGACTCACAGTGGAGGAACATCTATAGAATATTAAGGCAGAAGAAAATAAAACTGGTCAACTGAGAATACACAAATAGACTTATATATCCTACATTGCAGAATCCTTCAGTCATCGCCATATGGGGAGAGTCTCTAATACAGTCTAGTAATTTAATTAACTAATTATTAATGATCTATTAAATATTTCAGATAATAACATGTAGATCGTAACTATTATAAACAAGTAACTGCATGCACTGATATACTTGTGAAATGTTACTTGAATCATAAACTAAGATACAGGTGAGGGAATCTGAATCTCACATTTCACTAGTAGACCCAGAAGAATAGAATTGGTTCTCCAAAACTTCCTTCATATGCTGGACCTGTGAAACAGCTTGGATGTAACTTTGAGGGTTCTGAAATTGAAGAGGTCCTAGAAGCTCCAACTTCCTCTCTATGTGCTGTAATTGTAGGTAAAGGTAGCGGTTGTGATCTCTTCTAGGATTTCTCTCTTCAAGTACCTTTTCTGGAGTGAGACTCCTCATTTCATCTGCAAGAAAAGGCATAAATGTAATAATTCAGTACATACTATATCCCAAGATTTCATCAAGCACATGGTCATGGCTAGGACCAGTGCTTCCATTGATTTCAACGGGAGTGAACCCATTTAGTACACTTCTGACCCTGACCACCGATGATGAGGTCAAGCCCAGCTGCACTGACAGCAGGCCATAGGATCAGTTGATTGGTGGGGAAGCTGAACAGTGCATCTTGCCGAACAACTATCACATAGTAACATAGTATGTAAGGCTGAATGAGGACAATGTCCATGTAGTTCAGCCTGCTGTAAGACCGGGATCAACAACCCGCTGGTCACCTAAAATTTATATCCTGTAATATCCTTCCGCTCTAGAAAGACATCTAGTCCCCTCTTAAATTCCTCCATGGAGGAAAGTCCCACACTGGTCTTTGTTTTTTCTGCTTCAACAATGGCACGTTGACATGACACATGACAGCTGCAGCCAATCACTAACTGTAGCAGTGACATGTCAACACAACTGAGGTCACCGCAGTAATCGGCTGCAGTATATCATGTCAACATGTCATCACTGGAGCAGGCAAAAAAAAAATCAGCGGAGTACCAGAAAAATGTTGGCACAGGAGCAACTGGAGATTGGTAAGATATTACTTTATTACACTATGCCATTGTAAACTATTTTAAAAAATATAATGGGATTAGACAACCCCTTTAAGGGACAAATAATAGTGTCAAATTCTACAAATAGGAAAAAATATAGTAGTGCATGATCAACCATAAAATAATGACCAACTCTACCATTACAAAAGTATGCAAAACTGTGTGAACTGAATTATAAAAATTGGTCATCTATTGCCTATCTCAGCATCGCTGGTCATTTAGACAACTCAGCTGTTGCGTCCTCCGGACGTGCAACCACAAAAACACAAACAAAAGGCACAACTCTGCAAAGAAAAACATAAAACTATGGGGAATTCTCTCCCTATAGTCCCCTAACCCGGGAGGGGGCCCTGCCTACTCGGTGGACCGATCTCTCTGACAAGTGCGAGCCCGCACGCATGCCTGGGCCACTGACAAGTCCCTATCAGGGAGCCCTAGCACAAAAGACAGGCGAAACAGCAAACCAAACAAAACAGAAAAGAACTTAGCTATCATGGACAGCTTCAGCCAAGGTGTGTTCCTCCATCACTGTCCAAAGGCAACTGAAGTATTGACCAGCACAGGAGATAGTGCTGGCACTGTTTAAGTAAGAGCCAGGCTACTCAGCACCAGGTGCTGACTGACATTACTCCTGTAGCTACCACACCCCTCAGCTCCAGGAGAAGCAAGGGCACACCCAAGACCTGGTCTGGCCTGCAAGCAAGGTGCAGGCCTCACAACGGCTGCAACATCAGCTAAGGTAAAATCTGCAAAGAATCTTAACAACTTACCATGTAGATCTACAGAGCCCAAGCTGAGGGTCAATGACCTCTCCCTCTTCTTACTATCATCATACAACTCTTGACCAATTCTGTTCTTCCTCAGGATGATGTCTTCTACTAGTGATAAAAGTTTATTGATATCTGCTGACTTCCCAACATCTATGCTGGTTAATGGAGCCTTCTGGGCTTTAAAGAGGGAGCTGGCAATTCTTCTAATGTCCTATGAAAAACAAGGGAGATGGAATTATACCTCCACAGTGTTTTGCCTTAGGGAGAGCACCTAGATGGTGAGTGAGGAGACTCAAAAGGCCATTCATGCTCCTCTGGGTAATGTGCAAATAAGGGAGTGTGGTGGTATTATTCCATCTCCCTTATTCGCATATTACCCAGAGGAGCATGAATGGCCTTTTGAGTCTCCTCACTCACCATCTAGGTGCTCTCCCTAAGGAGAAAAGATAGTGTTTCTTTGAAAAACAGGAATGAATGTAAGTTGAGGTTATTGGAGGTGCAAGATGGTGTTATTTTTCATTAGTTTGTTCCATGTAACAGTATTTCAGTTTGTAAATTAGGCAGCTTTTTTCAGATAGCAAATAATAAAATAGTTCACTTTCATGCATCGATTCCGTGATTTGTACCTTCAAAACAGCATCTGGGGTAAGAGCTAAGCTGGAAACAACTGGTGAAGAAGATTTCTTTTCGGTATGAGATACAGAATCTTTTCCTGCTTTTTCTGAAGACTCTTTTGTTGGTTTAGGTCGGACATTTCTGAAGATCTGAACTATCAGGAGGTTGATGGGGAACATCAATAAAGAGCTCTCAAATCCAATCATCACCTCCTGCCAGGTGAATTCAATCTTACCTTGGATTACAGATAACAATAATTCACGTAAGACATATTTGCTTGAATGGTAGCGTTGTAAACTGCATTAATTACCTATTCACGTTTTAGTACCCTGTTACCCAAAAATAAGACCTATCCTGAGGCTTGAAATATACCAGAAGGCTTGAAATATAAGCATAACCTGAATATAAGCCCTACATGCATTACATAAAAAAATATTTACCTAGCAGGCTCGTTCTGAGTCCTCCTGCTGCTGTCCGGAACTCTGTCGTGCGTCCTGCAGTCCTCGCTCGCCCAGAAAAGATCACTTCCTGGTTATGGGATTCATAAATCCCACCTCCAGAAAGCGATGGCTCTGATTGGTTCTGGAGTGCTGCTCAGGCAATCAGTGCACAAATGTGATGGCTGTGATTGGTTTATCCAGCACTGCTCAGCTAATCAATACAGCAGTCAATGAACCAATCAGAGCCATAACGTTGTGGAGGCGGGATTTCTGAATTAGCCGATCAATGCCGTGGCTCAGCGTGTCGGAGCTCCAGAGAGCAGTGGGAGGGACCCGACCGAGCTTGCTAGGTAAGTTAAATAAGACATCCCCCAAAAATAAAACCTACCATCTCTTTTAGGGAAAAATTAATATAGGACCGGGTCTTATTTTTGGGTAAGCTCGGTATGTATTCAGATGGTATGGTTGTGCCGCAATGTTTGTTGCTCAGTCAAGGACCAAAATGCACATGGTTTTACAAGCATATAGACACAGTTTTGTGGCTTTAATAAGCTTCACCTGTGCTAGCTGTGGAGGCAATTTGTGGTTTTGTAGTTTTTAATGCTTGGTTCCCACCTGTGTGGCAAAAACTGCACTGTATTAATATACCCCCACATTCCATATATGGACATTCTAGGGACAGTGACCCTTTAAAGGGATTGTCCAGGATTATAAAAACATGGCTGCTTTCTTTTAAAAACAGTACCACACCTGGGCACTGGTTGTGTGTGGTATTGCAGCTCTGACCCCTTTACTGCAATGGATCTGAGATGCAATAGCAGACATAGCCTATGGAAAATAAGAATGGCATTCTTAATGTAACTCTCAGATATAATACACTGCGTACTAAATGGAAGGTTCAAAATGGACCTTGTATACTAGTGTATTTCCCAATAAATACATGCATGGGTTTTGTAGACACGTACAATATACCATCATTACCTAAGTCCATCTTCTGTTCAGCAGGGTCGGTCGGCACCCCCCAAAACATAATGCTTGTCAACATGGTGCACTGCAGCAGGGAGAAGCAGCAGGATACTCTTTGTACCCGAGTGAAGGTGCTTCTAGGAGAGCGACTGAATACAGAGTACCAGATATGCCCATCTCTGAATCCTTTGGATGTCTCCATGAAGAACAGATTACTGAAAGCAAGAAATGAGGAAGTTCTAGTAAACTGAATTCATCTCCAACATTAGATAAGCTATCTAAGGCCGCTTTCAAACAGCCATGAAAATCATGCGAACTTCATGTGTTGCGTTCTTTGGAATCGCGGCATGCCCTATCTTTGGGTGTTCCCTTGGAACTCATCTCCATTGTTTTCAATGGAACAGGAAAATACATCGAACGGTCTGCAGGGTACATGCGAGTGCGATGCAAGGTTTCCTGAAAACAATGGGAATCACCTGCTGATCCTCCAACATGGCTGAAAGTCACACCAGAGGATTGCAAGCTCACCAAAGTGATGGGAGGCGTTTTTTTTTACAGAAAAACACCTCACAGCTGCCGGTACGTTGCAGAAGCACGATACGGGCCGAGTTTTACAGCTTGATATCTCGCTCGGCCGTGTGTTGGAAGTTTAACAGTTGTCAGTTCTACAGTTGTAATCAAAATGATTTAACCCCATTGTAAATTATCTTTATTGGCCAAATTTACAAATGTTCAGCTGTTTTGAAAAAAACTGATCGAACAAGAACAACTTACAGAGTTGAACACAACTAATATAACACTTCACTGTTGGGACTTTAAAACATAACCTTTAATAAAGCAATTAAAATTTAAAATAGTACTCACAAAGACTGACACACATAATACATAAAGAAAAAAATCTTAATAACTCTGGAATTATATCAGAGAGTTTTTGAATATGTAGATGCCATTATCGTGCTTTCTAGATATAGTGTGATACCCAACTGATATCTATTAGAGGCAGCAAATGACCATTTTAGGATGGTGGTACACCCCCCAACGGGGTACCTATTGTCAAGGGGAACTGATAGTACCCAAGACAGAGGCTATTTGTGCTTGGTATTATCACCCAAAAAAACTTAATCAATATCTGGTCCTTGGTCTGACGCATTTCGCTCAACTTGAGCTCCTCAGGGACCTCTAGTAAATATTAACATATGCCTCTCAGAGTATAACCTTAACCCTTTCCAGTCCAATGTCGGGCCTGCCCCGACATCATCATTTTCCTCCACAGCTCCGATGTCGGGGCAGGCCCGACACTGCAGTGCAGGAGTGGATCTTCACCCGATCGTCAGGCACATCGGGTGCAGATGCACTCCTTTACTGGTCGTCATCGAGGACCCCCGAGGAGAAGGCAGAAAGAGTTTTTAACCCTTTCTGCCCACTTCTTTATACATTACATAGCGCTCAATTAGCGCTATGCAATGCATAGATTCCGGCCGGCGATCATGTGACCGCCGGTGTTACCTGACCCCCGGCGGTCACATGAACGCCGAGCCGGGAGCCTGCACCGTGCAAGGACCTGCTTACCTGACCAGCGTCTTGTGCATTCTCCTTCTGTCTCCCGACCCGGCGATCATGTGACCGCCAGGTGTCACCTGACCCCAGCGGTCACATGATCGCCGAGCCGGGAGGCAGAAGGAGAATGCGGAAGACGCCGGTCAGGTAAGCAGGTCCCTCCCTGCACCCTCCTGAACTCTGTCAGATCAGGAGGGTGCAGGGAAAATGTATTTTTTCTCACCCATTCTCCCAGCTCCAATTTATTTGGAGCTGCGGAGAATGGGTGAGAAAAAATAAATGGATTGGAAAGGGTTAAGTGCTTGATAACAAAATGGTAAGTATTAAGTTAATCACAGGTAAATATATATTTTGCAGATCAGATGTTATCTGCGATGAAATATATAATACCTCTTGGTGTGGCAGAAAGTTATGAACAATTCAGAGTTGGCCATGTATCGTAGTCTCGTATGGTAAATGAGACAATACTACATGGAATTTACACACCCATCCCTTACATCTACCTTGATAGCTTGCTGGTCCCTATATATAATTACTAATTCCTGTCTTCCAGTGGTAAAGATGTTGCCTAATAGTTTTTAGGTCACACACTGGAGATTTTCTATCTGCTATCTACCTCCGCTAGTTAGATTCTATTAGTGCATATTCCTAATGGATTTCTGATTGCAAGATAAATATCCTAAAATATCACACTAAGTAGCAGGTAGATCAATAAAATAAAAAAGGATAGAGCAGCAGCAAGCCAACCACCCCTTGACAATAGATACCCCGTTGGGGGGTGTACCACCATTCTAAAATGGTCATTTGCTGCCTCTAATAGATATCAGTTGGGTATCACACTATATCTAGAAAGCACGATAATGGCATCTACATATTCAAAAACTCTCTGAGATATAATTCCAGAGTTATTAACATTTTTTTCTTTATGTATTTTGTGTGTCAGTCTTTGTGAGTACTATTTTAAATTTTAATTGCTTTATTAAAGGTTATGTTTTAAAGTCCCAACAGTGAAGAGTTGCACATAACATTTTGGACTTTACTTGCCCCCAGTGAAACAACTAATATAACAAGTGGTTTCTCCAAATCCACAAATTGCCACTTTTAATTACTACTGCAGTCTCAGAACTATTAAATCCCTACATGACAAGCGTCTTCAGCCAGATACCAGCTTCTGACAGTGTTCTTGAGGAATCTTAGCGCAATGGCCTCCAATTTACTAATATTCTTGGGTAGGCGTGCTGCAACCACCTTCTTCGAATCCCACCAAAGATTTTCTATGGAATTCGAGTCAGACAACTGTGATGGCCACACCAGAATCTTCCAGGAATCTTCTTTGAAACCAAGCCTTGGTGGACTTTGAAGTATGCTTGGGATCACTGTCCAATTAGAAGGTGTGTGGAGGGCACAATGGATTCAATCAAGTATCAGGAAATCCTAGCAAAAAGCTTCCTCACTGAAGGCATGACGCTTTCTCCTAGGATTTACTGATACTTGATTAAATCCATTGCGCCCTCCAACACACTGTAGGTTTCCAGTGCCAGGGGAAGCAAAGCAGCCCCAGGGCATCACCGAGCCACCGCCATACTTTACTTTAAACAGGGTGTTATTTGCGGCGCATGCTTCCTCCTTTAGACATACCGCTGATCCATAGGCCCTAAAAGTTCCACTTTTGTTTCTTCGCTTCGCAGAACACAATCCCAAAATTTTAGTGGCTTATTTATATAGTTTTGAGCATATTAAAGCAGACTTTTCTTGTGCTTTTGGGTCAGTAGCGGTGTACGTCTGGGAGCTCGGGCATGAAGACCTTAAGTGTTTAGTATGCACTTTACTGTACAAATGGCAACTTACTGCCTGCTGCCACTAAATCCTGCTGCAAGTTGTGTGCAGTTACTTATAGCTTTTGACCACCTGCTTCTTCAGGAATCTGGTGGCAACCGGTGATAGCTTCCTCTTCCTGCTATTTTCAGGTATTATTCCTTTAACTTTGAACCTGCAAAGTATTGCAATGAGCTCAAGTCAGCAGCAGTAATCAGAGTTATTTGTTTTGGCTCAGGCCTGGTCACAGTGGTGGCCACTCTGCCTAGAACGAAGACCCACACAGCAAACAGCTCACACAAAGTTGGTCGTTAACCACAGTAGCAAAAGTTCTGCGTGACGCCAGTGCCTCAGCATACGATACAACGATGAAATAATGAGTCCAGACAGAAAAGCTTTGCTGAAACTGGAGGCAGACTGTTTACTCAGCGCTTATAGGATTAACAAACTGTTCACACATTCCAATTTCCTTGACAACAAGAGTAACACACGTTGACTCCTTAACTCCCTCTCTTTCGTGGGGAAGATGAGCCCGCCAGTCTCAGTTATCTGGGGCTCATTCCAAGTATTTATTTGTGAAGAACTGAAGGGAAGCAAACAAGCAAATGGTCTCTTTCTCTCTTAGACCCGCTGACTTCTGATCTAGCAGGGACAACATACACTCACAGTTGCTAGGCCTGTCTTTCTTCCAGATTCCACGGAATCTGCCCTGACTTGTATTTCCACTTCTGCAAGACGGAAAAAGACTCTCCATCGAATGTCTGTAGGACTTGCATCCCACTCTCTCCCTAAAGGGGTTTTAACCTAAAATTATTCTGAGCTTGACTTGTGCTTGGCTCAGACTGGCTGCTCTGAGCCTAAGCCTGCTCTTCTGTGTCCTTCCTCTCAAACTACATTCTCATTTCTCTCCTACCGTGTTTCCCTGAAAATAAGACACTGTCTTATGTTAATTTTTGCCCCAAAAGAGGTACAGCATCTTATTTTCAGGGGAACTTATACTCATCTGATCCGCTGCGTCCCGATGCCTCGCGATGATCTCCGGCAGCGCTACCGCAAGCTGCAGTGACCTCCGCACTGACATATCAGTTTCTTTGTGGTAAATGGGGCTTTGAATACCCCGCCTCCAGCAAAGCGAGCGCTGTGATTGCATCGAGTACCAGCCAATCACAGTCAGCGCTCGATGTAATTCACTGAATGGCTGTGAATGATCGAGGGCTGTCTGTGATTGGCTGGTGCTCGATCCAGTCACAGCTTAATCCTTACTCACTAACAAGACACAGAGCAGTTTAGGGTGACAGGGACACAGACACATACAAGTTTGTTGATACTGATACCAGACAATGACCTTTTAGCAACCTGGGCAGGCCAATACACACAACACCATCACAATCAACAACATGGACGTACACACATAGACACACATAGACGTTTCACATGAGGTAGCCAAGCAAGTGCTGTGGGGCCCTAACTCTGGGCCACTATGTTATGCTTCCAACTGTATCTCTAGGAAAATTCTGTTACAGTACTAGTAGGGTGTACAGGTACACACGGCGCGGGGCTCCCTGACACTCACCCACGCCAATGTCCCTTCCTGGAGGTAATAATAATAATCTTTATTTGTATAGCGCCAGCTTATTCCGCAGCGCTTTCAGGCATGGATAAATGCAAAACAATACAACAATTACAATATGAGGTACATTGGGTTTGACACAAATGGGTTGGGGGTGGTACAGGAGGTGCAAGGTGGGGGGGGAGGAGCAAGGCATGGAGAACACAGGCAATAGGAAATTTCATGTGCAGATCAATTATTAGAAGGGAAACTAGGTGGGGCACCATAGGGAGGGGCAGGGGACTAGGTCAGGAGATTTGGTATGCTTCCCTGAAGAGGTGCATTTTTAAGGCACGCCTGAAGTTTTGTGCATCGGGAATTGTCCGGATGCCTTGGGGTAGAGTGTTCCAGAGGATGGGTGCTGCTCTGGTGAAGTACTGTAGGCGAGCATGTGAGATTCGTATTACAGGGGTGTTTAGTCTGAGTGTGGTAGCCCTGAAGGTGGACAGGTCCAGGCCGCCAACCCTGACCCTACGCTACCTAGTGGCAGGACAGGAAGGAACCGCCATACCTATGCGGATTATAACTTACTAGTATTGACCGGCTAGGCCGATGGAATAACCAACACGACAGGAAAACCACAGAGCACAGGCAGAGCTGGATCGAGACAGGTAACTTCCACTGGAGCAGGACCGAAGTCAGACACATAGGGAACGGAATCAATAACTGGCAACTGCTATCAGCAGCCCTTGGGCGGAGACCAATCAAGCCGGCTGGCCGGAGCTCCCAGCCAGCCACTATAACTTACAGAGATGGAGCGCGCACGCCTCTCTTAGCAGGCATGTGCGTGCCACATGCTGCGCCCGCACACCGGAGCACGGCGCCACTGCCTATATATATTAAATAGACCTAATTTGCAATTGGCGTGGGGGTTGAATAATTTTGATTGCAACTCTATAAAGAAATAATAGATAGTTATAATAAGTGTGTGATTAGTTCTTTTTCTCAACTGCATGAGAAAATGTAGAGCCTCGATTTTCCTAATTATTTAGTTTGGTTTGTAAGTATGTATTGCCTGATGATACCTGAACTGCTTCATATCCTGTTCTGTGGCAACATTGAACTCCTTATCCAACACACAATCTCCGACATCAATGGAAAGCCAGGAGTTACAAAGGAAGTACCACCTCTGATCCATTTCCACATCATGTACCAACACTCTGTTCACATACCTGTAACAAGAACGATGGTTCAGAGAAATAGCGCAGCACTGAAACGAAAGATAGTGTAGCCTAAGCTTGTTCATATCGTAAGTTATTTGCATTTGTACACTGTATCACTATTTAGGTGGACACAACTCTGTACAGAAAGGATAGTGGGTTTAGATATAATGGTGGAATTGCCCTTTAAAGGAAACCCAAATGAAAGCGACCCTCTGGTTTCGGGACAAAATTCTGTCCCAGGACTGGAGGATGTATATTAACTGTAGTAAAACTTTTCTGCCATTCCACCACTCCACCAGCTCGGGGCTCTTTTTTATGGCAGCCAAGATGGCCATTGCCATTTTCTAACCATCTAATACACACTGTAAGATGCTCTCTGATTGGCCATTGCTGTTCATGTGGGCACTGCTGGCCAATCAGAGAGCAGGTATAGTGCATTGGTAGTCTAAAGATCGTGTTGGCCATCTTGGACACCAAAAAATAGGGGCCCAAACTGGCAGAATGGAGGGACAGCAGAGAAGATCAACTATAGGTAGTATATTCCCCTCTGGTCCCGGAACAGACTTTTGTGCCAAAACTGCAGGGTCGCTTTAAACTGTTGATATTAAGCCTTAGAGTAGTGCTTAAATCTAAAGTTGACTTTACATTTCAGTCCTCTATGACTGACTATACACTTTAGATAGCTGTTGGCCAAAGATCCTCCCAACCTCTCCTTTCCATGCATGTTCGGCTTGGCATGTGCATAAATTCTCAATGAATACACCTCTGGCTGCAGTTTATCTCCCTCAGGAACAAACGATTGGGCATGTTGAAATCCAACATGCCTGATCCTTCTTTCCCTCTGACATCTGCTGTCAGGGGAGACAACCACATACATGTTAGATCAGTGGTTCCCAACCAGGGTGCCAAGGCACACTGGAGTGCTGTGAGAACCTGTAAGGGGCGCCATGGCATGAGAGAGGGAGTATATTTCTTACCATGAAGGCTTATCTCCGGAGTTGTCATGCCAAAGTCTTATACGCTGTAATTCTCCAAGAGGCAATAAAGTTGTCATCAAGAAAACATCGCACCCTCCACGCTCAAAAACAATTCCATCTGGGTCATACAAGTGATGGGGTTCGCTCTCTCCATCAGAGCCGTAGAGTGTTATAGTTACCTACAGGATGGAGCAGCCATTGATTAAAATGAATTAAGAATTTCTTCACTACTAAAAATGTACCAAAACTTTCAGGCAACTTTTCAGAATAAACTGCATGTTTCTGCACCTGAGGAATATCATTGTTTCTGGCCATTATATGACTTCTGTTCTGCATTCTTTAGCAGTTTTCCCCAGTGCAAGCTGCATCTTTAATTCCCCAAAGAGGTGGGTATAGACTCGTTGCTCTGACATCTCCCATATAAAGCACACACAAAGAGGAGAATCTTCTCCTCGACCAGTATCTCTCACATAGAAAGCAGTAGCGGCATGGAACACATTATATAGAACTTCTGAGCAGTGTACATGTGATTTCAGTAGCTGTGAGACAGTAAAACACATACTATCAGCTGTAGCAGCATCATTCTATGTGGCTCTGCATCTCTTTTACTTGGCTTATGCTCCCTCCTTCCCTTTCCTCTCCATAGACTTCAGTGGACAGCAAACAATCTGATGTCAGTCAGCCATTAGTCCGTCTTGTGTATCAGATTTTCAGACTTAACAGCTTATAAGATATATTATAACATTTCTTATATTAGCCTGCACTATCTATTTATGCAAAGTTTGTTGTAAGCTCAGTTCACAATGATTTGAGAAGATCATTGGAGCAATTTTTAATCATGTGATCCAAGTCTTTTTTTGTGTTTTTGGGAATTAAAGTTATTAACTGGGTTAAAATGGATCTTCTGTTCGTCTTAGATACCTTAGATGTGGTGGCAGCTCCTCTTCGATGGCCAGTGAAAACACTCACAAGATACCGATATTGGGCAAATGGGTCATTATCTTCAAGTCCTATGATCTTTACCTGGTTCAAAACAATGTGAATTTAGTTTACTGGAAGTTATTTGTATCTACAGGAAGAAGCTCAATAGCGGAGATAAGCTTCACACGGACATACTAGCTTCACACGGACATACTAGCTTTACACGGACATACTAGCTTTACACGGACATACTAGCTTCACACGGACATACTAACTTCACACGGACTTACTAGCTTCACACGGACATACCAGCTTCACACGGACATACTAGCTTCACACAGACATACCAGCTTCACACAGACATACCAGCTTCACACGGACATACTAGCTGCACACGAACATACCAGCTTCACACGGACATACTAGCTGCACACGAACATACCAGCTTCACACAGGCATACTAGCTTCACACGGACATACTAGCTTCACACAGACATACTAGCTTCACATGGACATACCAGCTTCACACGGACATACCAGCTTCACACAGACATACCAGCTTCACACAGACATACCAGCTTCACACGGACATACTAGCTTCACACGGACATACTAGCTGCACACGAACATACCAGCTTCACACGGACATACTAGCTGCACACGAACATACCAGCTTCACACAGGCATACTAGCTTCACACGGACATACTAGCTTCACACAGACATACTAGCTTCACACGGACATACCAGCTTCACACGGACATACCAGCTTCACACAGACATACCAGCTTCACACGGACATACTAGCTTCACACAGACATACCAGCTTCACACGGACATACCAGCTTCACACGGACATACTAGCTTCACACCGACATACTAGCTGCACACGAACATACCAGCTTCACACGGACATACTAACTGCACACGAACATACCAGCTTCACACAGGCATACTAGCTTCACACGGACATACTAGCTTCACACAGACATACTAGCTTCACACAGACATACCAGCTTCACACGGACATACCAGCTTCACACAGACATACCAGCTTCACACGGACATACTAGCTTCACACAGACATACCAGCTTCACACGGACATACCAGCTTCACACGGACATACTAGTTTCACACCGACATACCAGCTTCACACAGACATACCAGCTTCACACAGACATACTAGCTTCACACAGACATAAAAGCTTCACACAGACATACTAGCTTCACACGGACATACTAGCTTCACACGAACATACCAGCTTCACACAGGCATACTAGTTTCATATGGACATACTAGCTTTACACGGACATACTAGCTTCATACAGACATACCAGCTTCACACAGACATAAAAGCTTCACACAGACATTCTAGTTTCACACGGACATACTAGCTTCACACGAACATACCAGCTTCACACAGACATACCAGCTTCACACGGACATACTAGCTTCACACGAACATACCAGCTTCACACAGACATACCAGCTTCACACGGACATACTAGCTTCACACGAACATACCAGCTTCACACAGACATACCAGCTTCACACGGACATACCAGCTTCACACGGACATACTAGCTTCATACAGACATACCAGCTTCACACAGACATACCAGCTTCACACAGACATACTAGCTTCACACAGACATACTAGCTTCAAACCGACATACCAGCTTCACACGAACATACTAGCTTCAAACCGACATACCAGCTTCACACAGACATACCAGCTTCACACAGACATACTAGCTTCACACAGACATACCAGCTTCACACGGACATACCAGCTTCACACAGACATACCAGCTTCACACAGACATACTAGCTTCACACAGACATACCAGCTTCACACAGGCATACTAGCTTCACACGGACATACTAGCTTCACACAGACATACTAGCTTCACACGGACATACCAGCTTCACACGGACATACCAGCTTCACACAGACATACCAGCTTCACACGGACATACTAGCTTCACACAGACATACCAGCTTCACACGGACATACCAGCTTCACACGGACATACTAGCTTCACACCGACATACTAGCTGCACACGAACATACCAGCTTCACACGGACATACTAACTGCACACGAACATACCAGCTTCACACAGGCATACTAGCTTCACACGGACATACTAGCTTCACACAGACATACTAGCTTCACACAGACATACCAGCTTCACACGGACATACCAGCTTCACACAGACATACCAGCTTCACACGGACATACTAGCTTCACACAGACATACCAGCTTCACACGGACATACCAGCTTCACACGGACATACTAGCTTCACACCGACATACCAGCTTCACACAGACATACCAGCTTCACACAGACATACCAGCTTCACACAGACATACTAGCTTCACACAGACATAAAAGCTTCACACAGACATACTAGCTTCACACGGACATACTAGCTTCACACGAACATACCAGCTTCACACAGGCATACTAGTTTCATATGGACATACTAGCTTTACACGGACATACTAGCTTCATACAGACATACCAGCTTCACACAGACATAAAAGCTTCACACAGACATTCTAGCTTCACACGGACATACTAGCTTCACACGAACATACCAGCTTCACACAGACATACCAGCTTCACACGGACATACTAGCTTCACACGAACATACCAGCTTCACACAGACATACCAGCTTCACACGGACATACTAGCTTCACACGAACATACCAGCTTCACACAGACATACCAGCTTCACACGGACATACCAGCTTCACACGGACATACTAGCTTCATACAGACATACCAGCTTCACACAGACATACCAGCTTCACACAGACATACTAGCTTCACACAGACATACTAGCTTCAAACCGACATACCAGCTTCACACGAACATACTAGCTTCAAACCGACATACCAGCTTCACACAGACATACCAGCTTCACACAGACATACTAGCTTCACACAGACATACCAGCTTCACACGGACATACCAGCTTCACACAGACATACCAGCTTCACACAGACATACTAGCTTCACACAGACATACTAGCTTCACACGGACATACTAGCTTCACACGGACATACCAGCTTCACACAGACATACTAGCTTCACACGGACATACTAGCTTCACACAGACATACCAGCTTCACATGGACATACCAGCTTCACACAGACATACTAGCTTCACACGGACATACCAGCTTCCTTGTTAGTATTTACAACTACCAACCTTGGCATTATCCTGGATATCTCTTCTCCTGGCCCAAATCAACACCAACACATAGACTAGAGTGATACACGCAACTGTGGTGACCACCACGGGGTTCTCCACAAAGGTAGCAAAAAGCTCCACTGTTCTGCTCACATCCACAGCATTCGGCATGACAATGAGCGAGCTTCCGAAGAAGGTTAGATGGGTGCAGAGACACTGGACACTATGGGGAGTAGTCTTTGGGCCAACCTGGAATAAAGCAATATGAGTAGCTTATATCACCACATTGTATTTCCTTACAGTCATACAATACAGAGCAGGTTTCTGTCACTGAACCAGATGGGTCTTTCTTTAGCTTGACTCTTTTGGTGGTTTTATTGAGAACGTATCCTTCAAAAAATCCCTGGATCGTTCGAATTTGAAAGATAATTGTTCAATGTAAACATGGCCAACGATGAACGATAATTTGTCCGTTTATTGCTTATTTCATGTAAGCATAAAAATCATCATTGGCTCATTTGCTAATCATTCGGTTTATGCCAGCTTCACACGGGCATATTAGCGTGCGCAAAATTTGTACGCTTAATACGTATTGAATAGAACACATTGATTTTAATGGGTTCGCTCACATAAGCATATTTTTCCTGCACATTTCGTTCACGCAAAAAAAAAAGCAGCATGATCTATTTTTTTGCACATTTGCGCACCAAAAGTCCCCCATAGATGTCAATGGGGTTGTGTAAATGTGTGAGCAATACACTAGGGAAAGCGCGAAACACTGCGTGATTGTGCAGTGAAAAGAACACATCTTGAAATTATTATATTAATGCCTTGCGTGCGCAGAAAGTGCTGTGAAATATAGCAATGCATGCACAAATACGCATACGCTGATACTAAGCCGGCCTTAAACACCAGTCGTTCAGTCATTCTCATTCACTGGTACAGTGAACTGAACAACCGAACAATCCTGTTAAAAAAACTGACTGCCTGAGCAAATGGGCAAACGATTATTACTATATGAAAAAAGTACCCTTAAAGCGATGTGATATCACGGTGTGCCGGGCTATCAGGGTGGTTTATTTACACTTTGAATAACTTTACTAAAGGCCCATTTAGACACAACGATTATCGCTCAAAAGATGTCTTTTGAGCGATATTCATTGTGTGCATTTACAGTGCAAGTTGATTCCTCAAATATTGAGCGATCACCTTGCGCTCCAAGCGGGGGATGCAGAAGACAAGTGGGGCCGCTTGTCTTCTGCATCCAGCTGTTCTCTGCTCGGAGCGCCCGGCTGTTATACAATCTAATTTATATTCTTCCTTATATCTACTCACGTGACAGCCAGAGTTATTCCATTCTTGATTGGTTTCATCCCAGAATGCACACTGGGAAGTGAAGCAGGTGATGGATACGGATATAGAATTTATGCTGATAATATCTTCCTCCACCTCCGGTCTTACAGTCAGGTAGTAGCTACCTTCTCCATAAAGCTCCTCGGGGTTTATCACCCAAGAATACACTTTATCTTAGAGATAAATGTTACAGTGAATAGTAGTTCTGCATTAGATATTAGTATAACCTAATAAGGGGTCAGATTATGCTCAGTATCTTGTATGGCATGTCATGGCGGTCGTTCTTGGCAAAAGATATATACTAGGGAACACTTGATACTATAGGGTGTTGTTGTTTTGGTGCTGATTATAATACATTTCTACCTAGAAATTCATGCATTATTTGTTACAAGATCATAGTATGTTTGTCTCTATAGAGCAGATAGGTCCTTAAGGGGGTTGTCCAATTGTAAACTATTGATAGTAGAGTCTTAGGATAGGCCATCAAAAGTAGATTCATGGTGGTCTGCTGTCAGGGATCCCCTCTGATCAGCTGTTCGCCAAGTCGACTCCTGCACTGAGCTGATTTCTGCAGGAAGCAGATAGCTCCGTTCACACTGCAGTGGCCCAGATTGGTATTACAGGCAAGCTTCAAAATAAACTTTTCCTGTAATACCAAGCTAGGCCACTGCAGTGGGAATGGAGTTGTTAGCTGATTTCTACAGAAAGCAAAGCGCACAAGCACTCCAGCCCAGCGAACAACCGATAGGTAGGAGTCCTGGATGGCAGGCTTCCGCTGATCTACTATTGATGGCTTAACCTGCAGATTACTGTCTGTCACTGAGTTTTCTCATTTCTGTCAGGTCTAACGTTGCCATATTGAGTTGTGCGCTCTCAAATGACCATCCACGGCACTTTTCACATATATAAACATTTCTTTGCCACTATTCAAACAATTCCTTTGAACGAAAATATAGATTAGAGGGATATTCCCAAACTTGGCTTTTATCATTTATCTAAAGGAGAGGTAATAAAAGTCTGATCCTGAGAACTTGTGTCATGTGACCCAATACGCCTCTTCTCTGTACCAACCCACAGTGAGATGGGGACTGAATAGAGCGGTGGTTGCTTATGCATGGCGTTGCTCCATATATTTCATGGGGATAGGTCATTAATAGTAAAAGTTTAAGACAACTAGAACCCCTTTAAAGCTAACCCTCACCACACCACCACTTCTTTTGTATCAGTTGTAGTGTCTTTAAACTTGGCATGGTCATGGGGTGGCTACAGTGGAGACAAGTAGAGAACGGTTGATCTGCGGCGCAGGACAACGCGACACGGTGCAATATACTGAATCTTACCTCCGGGATATTGTGCATTTGGCAGGTGAGTGCTGATATCATAGGTGGTCTCATTAGGGTGATATCCATACCCCAGGTAGAGCATGAAGGGTATGTCCTCACTAGGCTCCAAATGGATGACAAGTGGATAGTGGGGTGACGTCATGTTTACCAGGAGAGCTGATAAATTTGCCAGAAACAAGGTGCTTTTCTGTCCATCAGCAACTGAATCCCTGGGTAACAATATCTGTAGCGAGGCAAGTTAATATGTATGTAAGGTATAAGAACAAAAAATTAAAAAGGTCTTAGAAAACAAGTACGTTTGCTAGAACACCTCATACTTCACCATCTACTACACTGATCGTCTAGACAAAAATGTTCAAAATCAGCCCAGGTCTTCATTTGCTGCTGTTTGCATCCAGTGTGAGTTCTATCAATTCAGTTTTTCATGTATATTTTCCTATCTTTCTGCTGCCCAGCTGTTTGCAATCCACTTGCATATAGGATGGGGGTAAATGGGGGTCCTATGCCTGCCATTCTGCCAGTGCTGTACTGGCCAGGACTTCCTCTCCCACATTTCCCATGCTGCCTTGTATAGTCCTCCTCCAATCAGCTGCTAAGCTCCCTCTGAATGCTCTCCCCTCTGTTGCATGTAGTAACTAGCAGTGTCCCCATGTCCCTGTTACTAGAGAAGCCAAATGCCTGTTGACAAGCAGCGAATTGCAAAGCTGCTAGAAAAAGAGACCCCTAGTGACAAACTTGATTTTCAGTGGTAAAACAAACAAATGATTAATGCAAATATGTTACAAGATTGATAATACACACAGAGAGGGAGTTAGATGAGCAGACGTTGGGTGAAAAGTTAATGTTAATTTTAGGTCCTTTCACAATCTACCCGCACTAACGATCATTGTCCAACAAATGAGCATGTCAGTCAGCGCTCGTTCCCTCCATGTACAAGGGTTGATTTTCTGCTCTATGGGAACAACCAATTGTTAATATAATTGATCGCCCCTATACAGCTGTCACTGATGGGAGGCACATCTTCCCGTTTATATGGAGGGATGTGCAGCTGACCAGACAGCACATTTATGTTCAGCCAAATGACATAATCAACTGATGAAGGAGCATTGGCTTGTCTATCGGCTGATTGTTCGTCCTTTTACGCAGCCTGATTGACAGATGAACGAGTATTCATAGGAACATTCGGGGCCAATAATCGGACCGTGTAAACGATCTTTACCTGTAGATAATGAACACAGAAGGGAAGACCTTCTTTACCTCTATGAATTCTGTCAGGTCCTTCACGGGGATAACAGATCCATTCATGCTGGTCAGACTCAGCCCCCCCACAGATCCAGTAATGTCAAACATGTTACTAGAAGAGAATGGATTCACTGAAAAGCTCACCATCTGGAATAGAGAGGTCATGTCAGAAATTATATATAAAATGAAGGTACACTGTGAAGTTATGGGATCTTCTAACCTAGAATGTACCGTATAACTCTTACATGTCACCTACAATTGTACTCCGAGTTACTGAGGATTTGATCCTTTGGGTTAAAGGGCAGACAAAAAAGAAAGTTGATGTTACAGAACAAACATAATGGTTCATGCCAACATATCCCTTCTCTGGGAGAAAGTGGTCCAGAAAGTTGATGACCCTTTAGAATCGATCCTTGACTATTAGATCAACCATAAAGGGGCTCTGCATAGGTTCACACAACTTGTGGGGAGGAGGACAATCTGAATTGAGGATTCCTCTTAATCAGAGTGGCTGTGACATACTAAGTAGTCCGCCTGTTCTAATTTTATAATGGACGGACTACTTAGCAGCGCCGCTCGATGCACTGCAGGAGCAGCGTTCAGGGCTCACACCGGGAGAACGACGAGGGGGTAATTATAAAACGTACATCCCTGGACTCAGTGGGTCACCTACTTTCAGCCCATAGGCTTAGCTTATAGGGCTAAAAGTAGGTGACTGGTTCCCTTTAAATAATTTTGTATAAAAAGACAAACATATTAAATAGATGATAACTTATATGGGTAACCAGAAAAATTATATTTGCAAGCTTTCAGAGCGTATAGGCTCCTTCATCAGGCAGTTTTACTTTAGTCCTCCATGTGTTAATTTGCTTGATGACGGGGCATTTGTGCTTTGAAGGCTTTCAAACATAATTTTTCCAATAAGGCAAAAAAGGTATTGTCTCTGTAACACTTTAGTCTTTCCTATACAAGAGTATTTAACACCACATACTGTAGACTTTTTATACCTTAATATTCCACTAGATGGCGACAGATCATTACATAAATTTGAAAAGTTGCTAAAAGAGGCGCATACTCTTGCTTCTAAAGGCATGAACTCAATTGACATTTCGGACATGACCTCTTTCCACACTACACAGAAATGTTTGGTATGTTTTGGCATGTTACACTTGCCCGAAGATCCAGAGCCTCCTCATTGCCCATTGGGAGATTCAGAGTAGATAGTAATGGAAGGGTGAACGCTGCGGTGCTTGTATCTGGAATATTCACGGATGCTCTCTCTTCGTGGTCAGACTGCAGCCTGTTGGAGCCCAAACACAAACAGCATACTGTTGTTAATACCGTATACACTATGGGGCAGATTTAATAACACTATCCTAAAGCTAGACCAAACAGAAACTGCGCCAGGCAGATACGCACAGGGTGAAAAACGTTTGTGCAGCCAATTAGACATTTAAGATACTTTTCCTTACCCCAATTCTACTTTAACCCAGTATTTTACAAAAAAAAGGCATACACCGTTAATTAATTTGACACATTTTAAAATTACCCCTTAGCTACCCTTTTTTTTTTTTAGAAGAAATATCTAAAAGCACATAATAGATTTGGCATACAACATATATGACACATTTTTTTTGGGGGGGGGGGGAGGGGTTCTACATGAACTGTGGCACATTTTGCTTTGTAAATCTACTTTTATATATTCAGTTGCTTCTTTAGGTTTTCATTCAGACGAGTGTGTTTTTTTGTGCACCTATGTACGGCAAAAAAATGCGTGAGAGGTGCATTTTTTTGGCGTATATAGGTGCACAAAAAAACACACTCCTCGCTTATGCGGAAAACGTATGAACGGGCAAACTTTGCTTGTTCACTGGAGCAGCTGCTCCATGAAGGTCCTTTTATCATTGAACACTATGACAGCACTGTTAAAGTGTTCAGTGATGATGGGACTCCCCACGGGGATGAAGGAATCCCCTGCCATAGCTGTCACAGCTGTGGCAGAGAACCGTGATGCTATCCTATTGCTTCCAATGGGGCTAGCACTCCTGCTGCCCCATTGACAGCAATGAAATGAAGGCAACCCCACAGGGATTTTTGGGGAAGGGCTTGAAATATAAGCCTTTCTCTGAAAATAAGCCCTAGCTGCTAGAAAAAAAAATAAGTTATACATTACCTAGCAGCCCTGTCAGGGCCCCAGAGTGTCTTCTCCCCGGCTCCCTGAAACTCTTCTGTATCATTTCTGTTGGCCAAGGATTTAAAAATACCCGCCTTCAGAAAGCGCTGCCTCTGATCGGCTGAGTGCTATGACCAATCAGAGGCAGCGCTCAGCTGTCATTCAATGGCTGAGCGCTGTCTCTGATTGGTCACAGCACCCAGCCAATCAGAGGCAGCGCTTTCTGGAGGGGGGGATTTTTCAATCCCTGGCCACCAGAATACAGAAGAATGCTGGGAACCAGGGCCGGACAGCGCTTCTAGGTGAGTTAATTTTTTTTTCTACAGCTAGGGATGATTTTCGGGGGAGGGCTTATATTTCAAGACTGGTGTCACAGTGCTGTCACAGTGTTCAGTGATGAGGGAACCTTCGTGGAACAGCTGCTCCAGTGAATGGGCAAAGTTCCATTTGCAAACTTTGCCCGTCCATGCGTTTTCCCGCATAAGTGAGGAGCGCATTTTTTTTACGCACATAGATGGGCAAAAAAACACAGTCGCCTGAATGAGGCCTAAAGCTGTAAAGGTTTGTCCCAAATAATGAAAATATACTGAGTTTGTGACTGTTAAAAGTTTATATATGTGTACACAGGGATGGATGGATGGTGTGTCCATTAGACACACATACAGCACGCAGACATGAGTCACACTTGTATGAATAAGCCCTAAGGGCAGTTTCAGACGCCGTATGTTATTGTTGCAATCGTGATGCCAGTCCACAGGCTCGCGTGTTGCAACCTTCCCGTGGAATAGAATGGCAATAAAATACCAAATTACGGTGTTCTGTCTTCTTTTCGCTCCCTCTCCCTTTATTTAAGCTGTAATAGATTTCTATAGCCGCATGCGGACAAAGATAGGGCAAGACATATCTTTTCTCGTACAATGATTTTGCGCGGCAGAGACATGTTCGTCAGAACGAAGCCATTGAAATCAATGTCTTTGCTTTGTTGCGCTATATGGGCGAGATTTTCATGTACGGAAATGCCTCTGCAAATGCATTCATCTGTTTAAGCCTTCAGATAGAACAGTGTTATGTCAAATGATTCAAAAGTGTTCACCCATGGATTACGTCAAGGACTTGCAGCGTCCTCCATCAAAGGGGGAAATCAATGGAAAGATTACTTTTCATGGGATGTCCTAGTTGAGGTAGGGGGATGCTCAATGGGAAAAAATAAGATGTTCAGGCAAAATGAACAGAGATGAGCGAGTATACTCTCTAAGGCACATTACTCGAGCGAGTAGTGCCTTAGCCAAGTATCTCTCCGCTTGTCTCTAAAGATTCGGGGGCCGACGGGGGGTGGCGGGGGAGAGCGGGGAGGAACGGAGGGGAGATCTCTCTCTCTCTCTCTCCCCCCTGCTCCCCGCCGCAACTCACCTGTCACCGGCGCCGGCCCCCGAATCTTTAGAGACGAGCGGGGAGATACTCGGCTAAGACACTACTCGCTCGAGTAATGTGCCTTAGAGAGTATACTCGCTCATCTCTAAAAATGAGCAACATCTACAGTAGACTTCTAGCAAGTTTATATAAAAAAGCTCAGAAAAAAAATGATTAAACAAATATAAAGTTAGTGAGTCAAATTAGATTTGATCAGAATCCAGCTTCGATGAGTGTCAGAGAAAAGAATGGAGGGGCTGCAGACCCAGCTGTCCGGGAGCTGCCTGACACGTTTTACACTGCACAGGACTGGATAGCTGGCAGTCTATGAGAATACCCGCAGGCTGCAGGTTTTGCACATTTTGAAGCATTTTTTCTTCAAAATGTTTAATAAAAAACAATTGAAGAAATATTTTTAAAGCAATAAACAATTTTTAAAAATGCAATAAAAATTTTTGAAAAGTGTTCATAGCCTTTATATACGGATGCAGAACACAATTAAGGTATTCCAACCGCATCACATAAATATATGTACCTTAGGAGCCCCATGATTCCGCTTTAACATTTAATATCGTGCACTGCACCACCATGTATAGAACAAGTAAGTTCCATGGCTGGTTCTGCGCCCATCAGTATTAGGGCACTGCCTCTGCTCTCTCTTTATAGGTCAGTCCTAAGCAGTCCCCCTTAAGCAGGCAAAGCAGGAAGCCCCAATTCTCTGAGAGTATAGAGCGCGGCCTGGTTACTGGGAAGAGGAACTGATGAGCATGGAGAGCAGCAGACATGTACGTGACCATGTATATGAATCTCGGCGCACCTTTGAAATCGCCCATGAGCATGTACCCCAGGTTGTTCGGCCCTCTACAGTGCGAGGCATCTCCAAAACACCATAAGAGACGCAGAGAGTCCTCATCAGCTTCTCAGAGAGGCAGACTGAAAGCTATATTTCCATAAATCCATCCTTAAGAAAGTATCCAAGAATGGCATTTCTCTATCAAGACAATATACACCTATGAATTCAGAGCCTTCCTCTTGACTTGTTTTTAGTCCCATTGGCCTTTGTGAAATGAATATTGTAATGACAGCATCTCTTCATTTCTGGGGAATTCATTTGGCTGGTGATAGCCATGTCAGCGAAAATGGTCCTTCAGGACTCTTCTTCTTGGGTTCATCATGACTCTCACTCTTTTTACCACCATAATAGAACACTGCCATCTACCGACAAGTCACTTGTTTAAGAATTAAAGGGGTGGTCTCGCAAAACCAAGTGGGGTTATACACTTCCGTATGGCCATATTAATGCACTTTGTAATATACATCGTGCATTAAATATGAGCCATACAGAAGTTATTCCACTTACCTGTTCCGTTGCTAGCGTCCTCGTCTCCATGGTTCCGTCTAAATTCGCCGGCAGCTTGCTTTTTTAGACGCGCTTGCGCAGTCCGGTCTTCTCCTTTCAGCACGAGCCGCTTCAGTGTGCTCCCCGCTACAGCTCTTCTGCGCATGCGCAGATGAGCTGTCACTGCTTGGGAGCGCGCTGGAGCGGCCATTCTGTACCTTCCTCTGTTAGAGGAAGGTGCAGAGCTGCCGAGCTGTCCGGAGAAGCCGCCCAGCTGTCCCGCCGTCCAGCTGTCCTGGTAAGTGATGGGCCGGGGGGGCTGCCGCTGCGCCGGGCTGCGCTGGGGAGGGGGGGGGCTGTCGCTAGGCCAGGGGAACTAGCGCTGGGCCGGGGGGGGCTGTCGCTGGGCCAGGGGGGGCTGTCGCTAGGCCGGGGGAACTAGCGCTGGGCCGGGGGGGCTGTCGCTGGGCCGGGGGGGGGGGCTGTCGCTAGGCCGGGGGAACTAGCGCTGGGCCGGGGGGGCTGTCGCTGTGCCGGGGGGGCTGTTGCTGTGCCGGGGGGGCTGCCGCTGTGATGGGGGGGGGGGGGCTGCGCCGGTTACCTGCTGCCTGGCGGTGGGTGACTGGTCGGCGGCTGCGGTGGGTCCGGTCGGCGGCTGCGGGGCGTCTGGTTGCCATGGAGACACAGCTGGCAGCGTCTCGGGAGCGCGCACGTCGGGCTGCAGCGAGCGACGGGAAAAGAGCCGGCGGCCATCTTGGGGAAACTTTTATAAGTTGCTGAAACGCTGGAACGGTAAGTACGAACCAGCTAGAAATGTCATTTACAGGGGGGCTTAGTAATGTGTACTTAATGGGGGGGACTGGGCAAAAAAAAAAAATTCACTGCTTCCTCGAGACATCTCCTTTAAGTAAGTCAAGCCTCTGTCCATTTGAGGCATTGAAGACCTTGAAAGTTTGCCTCAGAGGCTGTGGCCTGGACGTAGATTCTGGGATCAGAACATCTTCCATCTCCAGGTTCTAGTAAGAGTGACCCACCATACCTGAGCAGGCTTTGTCTGATGGCTGAAGGAGAAGAGCCTCACAAATTAATATAATTCATTCTGAATGCAAACTGAAATGTCTTCTCACCCTGCAGTGATGTACCAGAGATCCTTTAATCCCTACAGGAGGGCTTCCAGAAACTATTAACAGTCAACTTCTGAAAGTAGACGTCTTGGAAAATTAACAAATCAGTCATTCATCACCTGATTCTTTAACCCTTTCCAATCCACTGTCTGACATCTTAAGACATGATTTAAGGCTGTACATCTCCGATGTTGGAAGACGTCCATCGGGGTTCTCTTACTGTATATTGCCAGCCTCTCTGCTGTCGGAGCCTATCCAACGTGTCACCTCATGCAGTGCTGACTTTAGCCAGCATATAGCGCCGTTGTATAACGGCAGAAAAAAAGTAAGCCCCCTAGAAAAACCAGGATACAAATTGGATTGGAAAGGAGTAAAGTATTAAAAAGGTCTGAGACCAAATGTGAGATCACAACTTCCTTCTTGCAATCAGTCACTTTTTGTCAGATCATCAAGTGTGGCTTCCTTATAATCTTCTTATTGAAGAGCCACTAAGTGCCTCTTACTTTAGGTTTTTCCATGTAGCCATTACATCTGGAAGGAAGCTGAACAGATGTGTCAATCCTTTTTTTGTTCTAGCATCCTTACTTGAGGCTGTTACTAGATGGGGTGTTCTAGGACTTTGACTCCGTTGTATACCAGGTCTCTTCCTTGAAGTACATTATCTAGAAACCCTTACCCAGAAAATGATATTCAGAATATCCTTCACCTCCTGGGTGTCAGAAGGGCAATCAAGATCTATTTGTCTAGAACACAAACGTTCAGACTATCAGAGAACCTGTTGTTTTCTTCATTGGCCCAGAAGAGGATTTTCAAAGGTCTATCTGGCAAGATGGTTAATATCTACCATCTCCAAAATATATGCCCAAGAAGAAACTTCTTCTTTTCTAGTAAGAGCACATTCTGCTCCACCTCATGGGTAGAAGGAGCCCAATCCTGTCTACAGGAAACCTGCAATACAGCCTTCTGACCATGTCATCTTCCTTTGTGAGGCACTATAGAGTCAACATCAAGGCTTCAGCCTTTAGCAGGGAAAGTCCTGCTCTTCAATATTTACTCTTCACTTTGTTTTGATGTAAAAATCCCTTACACACATATATCCTCCCAATAAACTACATTTGCAGCTATTAGTCTCTATTATCCATGTAAAAGCTATGTAAACCCCCATTTACACTGGTAGATGATCGCTCAAAAGTCGCTCAAACTAAGGTTGAGTGACAGTTTTGAGCGATCATCTTTGCATACTTTATAGTAGCTAATGTAGCTCCTATAGAGCTATGCTCAGCGAACAACACAGCTGTTCTGCATAAGTAAACAGCTGTATTGTTCTCCGCACTTACTGCTAGTGTCCCCGCTGTGAATTGACAGCGGGACACAGGCAGAGAGAATCTTATCAGCGCAGCCTGCTGTGATAACAGCCTGCTCCACTAATAACAGCTGATCGCTCACTTCTAGCAAACTAGAAGTTAGCGATCAACGACTCGTGCATGAAAACTGCACAATGTCTCTGCATTTAGACAGAACAGTTATCACTCAAAAGCGATAATCATTGTGTCTAAATGGGCCTTAAGAGGCTGCTTATAGGTCAGTAATTAATTATGCAAAGTTCATGACTGATCATTCTAGGTGGGCAATCCTAGGGTGGTGTCTAGGGGACAAAATATCCCTTCTGTGCTGCCTTTGGACTCGAGTAAAATTACAGATAAGACAAATTTTCTCTATGTACTGCAATATTGAAGTATTGCAGATTTTAATACAAGCAATTGCTAGTTCAAGTCCCCTATGGAGACTGAAAACAAAGGCAAAAAAGTTTTGATAACCTTGAAAACAGTAAAGAAAAATATTTTAAAAAAAACAACCTTTTCTCATTTTCTCCATAAAAATCTAAGCAATGAAAAAAAACCATATAGTTGGTATCACAGTGTTCATAAAAGTCCAAACTATTAAAATATCACAAAATTTATCCAAAACATGAATATCGTAAAAAAAAACAAAGAACGGAATGCAAGAATTGCTGTTTTTTGTTTCTTTGCCTCCCCTCCAAAAATTGAATAAAAAGTGATCAAAAACATGTATGTACCTCAAAACGGTACTGATAAAAATTACAGCACAAAACAAACCCATTGACAAAAAAATAAAGTTATGGCTCTCAGAATATGGCATCAGAAAGCAATTTTTGCTTGAAAGAAATTTTTTAATTTTTTTTTAATAAAAGTAGTGAAGCAAAAAAAAAACGTATACAGAAAAAAAGCGAAAAACAATTATTTCTTTATCAAATCTCTAGTCTTGTTATGTATATGAACAGAACTTTTATATAATTAATAGAGATGAGCGAGCGTATTCGTCCGAGCTTGATGTTCGTTCGAGTATTAGGGTGTTCGAGATGCTCGTTACTCGTAACGAGCACCACGCGATGTTCAAGTTACTTTCACTTTCGTCTCTGAGACATTAGTGCACTTTTCTGGCCAATAGAAAGACATGGAAGGCATTACAACTTCCTCCTGTGACGTTCCAGCCCTATACCACCCCCCTGCAGTGAGTGGCTGGGGAGATCAGGTGTCACCCGAGTATATAAATCGGCCCCTCCCGCGGCTCGCCACAGATGCATTCTGACAGAGATCAGGGAAAGTGCTGCTGATGCTGCTGCTGCTATAGGGAGAGCGTTAGGAGTTATATTAGGCTTCAAGAGCCCCAACGGTCCTTCTTAGGGCCACATCTGACTGTGTGCAGTACTGTTGAGGCTGCTGTGAGCAGTGTTGCACTTTTTTTTTTGTATATCGGGCGTGCAGAGCATTGCGTCCTCAGTCTGCTGTCATTGTACAGAGTATAGGGGCAGTACTGGTGAGGCAGGGACAGTGGTACAGGGAAAGACATATACAGGCTATATAGGCAGTGGGCTTTTTCAAAAAAATTGGGGAAAAATAGTATATTTGGGCTGCCTGTGACCGTCTTCAGTGTACTGCGTGTCTGCTGGGGGTAGTAGTCCTAATTAATACGCAGCTAAGCGTTATAGCAGGTTTGACTGCTTCTGTGCTGTGAATTCCACTAGCTGAGCCATACGCACCTACGTCACAGTGCAGGCGTGCGCAAAATTGTTTGCTGGCTCTGCTGTGCATTCCGTTACATCACCGCCGTCATCCCGCCAGAGGGAAACAGTATACATAATATACGCTGCCTACAGTATCTGTCTGCTGTACCACCTCTGCATTTAAAAAAATAGAAGCTAAATACTTAGGGCCTACTAGTGGCCTTTGGCCACTTGACTGCTTCTGCGCTGTGAATTCCACTAGCTGAGTCATACGCACCTACGTCACAGTGCAGGCGTGCGCAAAATTGTTTGCTGGCTCTGCTGTGCGTTCCGTAAGTGAAGTCAGCCTCCAACCACAGGCCAATAAGCGGCACATTTAATTACAGCGTTCTGTTTCTGCTCTACTCGTAATACACCATGCTGAGGGGTAGGGGTAGGCCTAGAGGACGTGGACGCGGGCGAGGACGTGGAGGCCCAAGTCAGGGTGTGGGCACAGGCCGAGCTCCTGATCCAGGTGTATCGCAGCCGACTGCTGCGGGATTAGGAGAGAGGCAAATTTCAGGGGTCCCCAGATTCATCTCACAATTAATGGGTCCACGCAGTAGACCTTTATTAGAAAATGAGCAGTGTGAGCAGGTCCTGTCGTGGATGGCAGAAAGTGCATCCAGCAATCTATCGACCACCCAGAGTTCTACGCCGTCCACTGCTGCAACTCTGAATCCTCTGGCTGCTGCTCCTCCTTCCTCCCAGCCTCCTCACTCCATTACAATGACACATTCTGAGGAGCAGGCAGACTCCCAGGAACTGTTCTCGGGCCTCTGCCCAGAATGGGCAGCAATGGTTCCTCTCCCACCGCAGGAGTTTGTCGTGACCGATGCCCAACCTTTGGAAAGTTCCCGGGGTCTGGGGGATGAGGCTGGGGACTTCCGGCAACTGTCTCAAGAGCTTTCAGTGGGTGAGGAGGACGATGACGATGAGACACAGTTGTCTATCACTCAGGTAGTAGTAATTGCAGTAAGTCCGAGGGAGGAGCGCACAGAGGATTCGGAGGAAGAGCAGCTGGACGATGAGGTGACTGACCCCACCTGGTTTGCTAAGCCTACTGAGGACAGGTCTTCAGAGGGGGAGGCAAGTGCAGCAGCAGGGCAGGTTGGAAGAGGCAGTGCGGTGGCCAGGGGTAGAAGCAGGGCCAGACCGAATAATCCACCAACTGTTTCCCAAAGCGCCCCCTCGCGCCATGCCACCCTGCAGAGGCCGAGGTGCTCAAAGGTCTGGCAGTTTTTCACTGAGGGTGCAGATGACTGACGAACTGTGGTGTGCAAAGTTTGTCGCGCCAAGATCAGCCGGGGAGCCACCACCACCAGCCTCACCACCACCAGCATGCGCAGACATATGATGGCCAAGCACCCCACAAGGTGGGACGAAGGCCGTTCACCGCCTCCGGTTTGCACCACTGCCTCTCCCCCTGTGCCCCAACCTGCCACTGAGATCCAACCCCCCTCTCAGGACACAGGCACTACCGTCTCCCGGCCTGCACCCACACCCTCACCTCCGCTGTCCTCGGCCCCATCCAGCAATGTCTCTCAGCGCAGCGTCCAGCCGTCACTAGCGCAACTGTTTGAGTGCAAGCGCAAGTACGCCACCACGCACCCGCACGCTCAAGCGTTAAACGTGCACATAGCCAAATTGATCAGCCTGGAGATGCTGCCGTATAGGCTTGTGGAAACGGAGGCTTTCAAAAACATGATGGCGGCGGCAGCCCCGCGCTACTCGGTTCCCAGTCGCCACTACTTTTCCCGATGTGCCGTCCCAGCCCTGCACGACCACGTCTCCCGCAACATTGTACGCGCCCTCACCAATGCGGTTACTGCCAAGGACCACTTAACAACGGACACCTGGACAAGCACAGGCGGGCAGGGCCACTATATCTCCCTGACGGCACATTGGGTGAATTTAGTGGAGGCTGGGACCGAGTCAGAGCCTGGGAACGCTCACATCCTACCCACCCCCAGAATTGCGGGCCCCAGCTCGGTGCTGGTATCTGCGGCGGTGTATGCTTCCTCCACTAAACCACCCTCCTCCTCCTACGCAACCTCTGTCTCGCAATCAAGATGTGTCACCAGCAGCACGTCGCCACCAGTCGGTGTCGAGCGGGGTGGCAGCACAGTGGTGGGCAAGCGCCAGCAGGCCATGCTGAAACTACTCAGCTTAGGAGAGAAGAGGCACACGGCCCACGAACTGCTGCAGGGTCTGACAGAGCAGACCGACCTCTGGCTTTCGCCACTGAGCCTCTAACCGGGCATGGTCGTGTGTGACAACGGTCGTAACCTGGTGGCGGCTCTGCAGCTCGGCAGCCTCACGCACGTGCCATGTCTGGCACACGTCTTTAATTTGGTGGTTCAGCGCTTTCTGAAAAGCTACCCCCACTTGTCAGACCTGCTCGGAAAGGTGCGCCGGCTTTGCGCACATTTCCGCAAGTCCAAGACGGACGCTGCCACCCTGCGGACCCTGCAACATCGGTTTAATCTGCCAGTGCACCGACTGCTGTGCGACGTGCCCACTCGGTGGAACTCTATGCTCCACATGTTGGCCAGGCTCTATGAGCAGCGTAGAGCTATAGTGGAATACCAACTCCAACATGGGCGGTGTAGTGGGAGTCAGCCTCCTCAATTCTTTACAGAAGAGTGAGCCTGGTTGGCAGACATCTGCCAGATCCTTGGAAACTTTGAGGAGTCTACCCAGATGGTGAGTGGCGATGCTGCAATCATTAGCATCACCATTCCTCTGCTATGCCTCTTGAGAAGTTCCCTGCAAAGCATAAAGGCAGACGCTTTGCGCTCGGAAACGGAGGCGGGGAAAGACAGTATGTCGCTGGATAGTCAGAGCACCCTCATGTCTATATCTCAGCGCGTTGAGGAGGAGGAGGAGGAAGGGGAGGAGCATGAGGAGGAGGGGCAAGAGACAGCTTGGCCCACTGCTGAGGGTACCCATGCTGCTTGCCTGTCATCCTTTCAGCGTGTATGGCCGGAGGAGGAGGAGGAGGATCCTGAAAGTGATCTTCCTAGTGAGGACAGCCATGTGTTGCGTAGAGGTACCCTGGCACACATGGCGGACTTCATGTTAGGATGCCTTTCTCGTGACCCTCGCGTTACACGCATTCTGGCCACTACGGATTACTGGGTGTACACACTGCTTGACCCACGGTATAAGGAGAACCTTTCCACTCTTATACCCGAAGAGGAAAGGGGTTCGAGAGTGATACTATACCACAAGAGCCTGCCGGACAAACTGATGGTAAAATTCCCATCCGACAGCGCTAGTGGCAGTAGGCGCAGTTCCGAGGGCCAGGTAGCAGGGGAGGCGCGGAGATCAGGCAGCATGTACAGCGCAGGCAGGGGAACACTCTCCAAGGCCTTTGCCAGCTTTATGGCTCCCCAGCAAGACTGTGTCACCGCTCCCCAGTCAAGGCTGAGTTGGCGGGAGCACTGTAAAAGGATGGTGCGGGAGTACGTAGCAGATCGCACGACTGTCCTCCGTGACGCCTCTGCCCCCTACAACTACTGGGTGTCGAAGCTGGACACGTGGCCTGAACTCGCGCTGTATGCCCTGGAGGTGCTTGCTTGTCCTGCGGCTAGCGTCTTGTCAGAGAGGGTGTTTAGTGCGGCTGGGGGAATCATCACGGATAAGCGTACCCACCTGTCAACCGACAGTGCCGACAGGCTAACACTCATCAAGATGAACAAAGCCTGGATTTCCCCAGACTTCTCTTCTCCACCAGCGGACAGCAGCGGTACTTAAACAATACGTAGGCTGTACCCGCGGATGGAAGCATCGTTCTCTATCACCATCAAAAACGGGGACCTTTTAGCTTCATCAATCTGTGTATTCTATTCATCCTCCTCCTCCTGCTCCTCCTCCTGAAACCTCACGTAATCACGCCGAACGGGCAATTTTTCTGAGGCCCACAAGGCTCAGTCATATGACTTTAGTAAACAATGTTTATACGTTTCAATTCTCATTAAAGCGTTGAAACTTGCACCTGAACCAATTTTTATTTTAACTGGGCTGCCTCCAGGCCTAGGTACAAATTAAGCCACATTAACCAAAGCGATTAATGGGTTTCACCTGCCCTCTTGGTTGGGCATGGGCAATTTTTCTGAGGTACATTAGTACTGTTGGTACACCAATTTTTTTGGGCCCTCGCCTACAGTGTAATCCTAGTAATTTTTATGGGCTTCGCCTGCACTCATGCTACCGCAAGGTGTTTGGGGTTGGGCTACACTTTTGCTACATAAATGTAACTGGGGCCTTGTCTATACTGCAACTACTGAAATGTGCAAGAGACTGTTATCTCCCTAAACTGCTGCAACGGGAATGTTACTGTGGCCTGTCTTGACTGCTACTACTAGTGGACCTAGTGTGAGCGTAACGACGGTAGGACGCTGGGGAATCATGTGACCAGTATAGTCACATGATCGGCACAGCGATACGTCATACTATGAAGAGCTATATGTGTGGAGTGAACCCAGAAGCACTATGCATGAACCGGAAGTCCTCCGCAAGGCTCACCGTGCGCCGGAAGTCATGAAACGGCGACCCGGTTTACTGAGCAGGGAATATGCAACAGTTGTTACATTGGTAAGGAGTATAAAAGGTTAGTGGTTGTTTCATATGTCACTTGAAAAAGTCGCAGTTATGCGAAAAAACGCGTTGGACATTTCTTCAATAAAAGTAACTATATGTTTTTGAAATTAAATAAGCCTTCTATTGATTTAGTAAAAAAGGCTTCTTTTGCTTTGGAGCGCTGGATCTTTTTTGTTTTTTCTTTGTATTTCACTTCATCCAGTCGCATCCTTGTACAGGGGTGTGACAGATCCCTGCTTGCTCTTTTGCATCGCTTCCTTATTTCCTGACTGGAGAGAGGAGATTGTACCATACATACAACGCCTACCAGGACGTGGAGGTGTTAGGTGGAGGTTCCCTTTTCAGAGGCTCATCCACCTACACCGGGTAAGTCCCCAGTTTTCTATTGATTGCATCAAAGAAATTGCATTTCAGTGGGTGGAGCGCCGTCTCTTATCAGTTTTTCACTACTACTGAAATGGAACTAATACTGTGCTCCCCCTATACTGCTGCTAGTCATATGTTACTGGGGCCTGTCTAGACTGCTACTACTACTGAAATGGAACTAATACTGTGCTCCCCCTATACTGCTGCTTCGGAATTGTTACTGGGGCCTGTCTGGACTGCTACTACTACTGAAATGGAACTAATACTGTGCTCCCCCTATATTGCTGCTAGTGATATGTTACTGGGGCCTGTCCCTAATGCTACCGCTGAAATGTTACTAATTCTGGGCTCTACCTATACCGCTGCTAATGCTATGTCACTGGGGTGTGGAAATGGAGGCTTCCCAAAGACATGATGGTGGCGAGGCCATTTCCCACCAACGCGGTTACTGTTAAGGTGCATATAACCACGGACACGTGGAGAGGACACGTAGTGCCTCAAAAACATCCCCCTCCTCCTCCAACAATGAAAACATTCTTGGCAAATACCTTTGCATAGGTCCGTCTGGTGGCAGTCCAAGAATTTCACCTTTACCGACACAACAAGAGAGCCCCCCACCATCCCCCCGCCACGGCCCACTTAATCCTGGCCGCATTCCGAAAACCAAGTAAATAAAACCGCGCTACTAGGTCCGCAGTCGCCACCACATTCCCACCAACGCGGTTACTGTTAAGGTGCATATTACCACTTTGACTGGGGCATGCACTGTGGGCCGTAGTGTGGTGCTTAGCTAAGGTATGCATTGCTAATGAGGGTTTTTCAGAAGTTAAAATTGTTGGGAGGGGGGGGCACTCTTGCCGCTATTGTGGCTTAATAGTGGGACCTGGGAACTTGACATGCAGCCCAACATGTAGCCCCTTGCCTGCCCTATCCGTTTCTGTGTCGTTCCCATCACTTTCTTGAATTGCCCAGATTTTCACAAATGAAAACCTTAGCGAGCATCGGCGATATACAAAAATGCTCGAGTCGCCCATTGACTTCAATGCGGTTCATTAGTGGAAACGAACCCTCGAGCATCGCGAAAAGTTCGTCTCGAGTAACCAGCACCCGAGCATTTTGGTGCTCGCTCATCTCTAATAACTAAGTTTTACTCTTCTTTGCCCTAGTAATGACACCCCAACTACATCTTGGAAATCATAGAAATATTAAGAACATACCTGTTTATATACATGGTGGCAGCAGGAGCCGTGAGCACCAGGGGTTCGTTATCCGCTACTTTTCCCGCCAGTAATGCGCTCTGCAGATTATCTACTGCACTGAGTAAATGGCTTGACATCGTACTCTACACAAATGGAGGACATAGTGACATAGGACATAGTGAACGGGCATATTAGAGTTATCGGAGGCACTAACTGAAGTACACAATGTAATATTATTATATATACGTGTTCTACATGAAGAATTACTAAACGTCTTTAGAAAGAGGTTATTTCCCTGTGTAATTTACAGCATTTTCTGGTTTCTTCATTTTGACATGTCAGAAAATTACTTTGTGGGACCCTGGAAACTGACGCTTCACTAATACGGGTATAACACTCTGTTAGGTTTGGTTTGGATATAGATGAACTATATTGTACAACTTGAAATGGATAAGTAAGAAAACAGAATGGGGGAGATATGGGAAAGGTAGAAGAGTTGATTATAGCAAGCAGTCAGAATCTAGCTCTCATTTTCCTAAGGTTCTTTGATCAAGAACAAGAGCAACTACTCCAATTTACCCCTGACATCTCTATACTAATGGTAAATAAGGAAGATGGAAAAATATCTGCAGCGCCACCTATTGGAGGGCAGCAAGCCTTCAAATCAATGACTTTTAAACAAGTCTTAACAATGATTGGGAATAGGAAACCAAGCATTGATTTGAAGGAATGCTATCATCCAATAGGTGGCGCTGCAGATGTATTTTTTTCATCTTCCTTATTTGCATAAATTACCCAGAGAAGCTTGCATGGACTTATAAGTCTCCTCACTCACCTTTTAGGTGTCTCTACACCCCTTTTAGGTGTTCTCCTTGGGGAGAGACTATACCATCCCTCGACCCACTCACCCCCTAGGTGTCTTCACACAATTTTTTGTGTGCTCTCCTTAAGGAGACACGACAACCCTACTGACCCACAAATACTAATGGCAGACATACCGCGCTACTTCCAGCAGTCCCGTTCTTTGCACTGGCCTCCAGCACGTTACTCATGGCATTAAATAGATAGTTTGCGGTTGTTTGTTTGTTTGGATCTTGTTCTTTACTTATGGTCATGAAGGACTGGCTCACATCTCTCAGTACGCTGATGGCTTCCACCTTATGCAAAAGATGTGACAGTGCAGCCAAAGTGGTTCATTGATAGTACTGACATTTACACTATTGGTATCATGTAATATTCTAGCGGAATGACAAAGCAAGTTTTCTCTGATACATCAGGCCCAATGGCTTGCATTCCATTACTTTATACCTAGAAGTCGCCTCACCTGAGCTGACCAAGACAGTTCTTCACTTCTCATTGTAATGTCGTTCAGCACCTCGGACATCTCAAGAGCTGTATGCAGAGTTGTTACGTTAACAGCAGAGAGCGTTGTGATCATCACTTCACGTAACTATGGTGGAGGTAATAAGAGTTATGACTGAATCATGGCTGTATGTTCACAGCCCAATAAGATGTAAATTACTTGCAACTTCCATTCCAAAATATTTTGGGTTCAATTCCTGATTATTTTCAGGATCTCTGCTTGCTTTCACCAAACTTATAATTTACCTTCAGAGGCTGAAATCGATCCTATAACCTGTAAGATGCTGTTCACACCCGTGCCGGAAATTCAGTTTGCAGCCTCCAATACAGATTGTGTCACATATGACAGGAAAGAACTGTGCTATGACTGGTGATCCCATGCTGCGGGTCTTGCAGTCTTCCCTGTCTTTGTATACATGCAGACAGCGT
This sequence comes from Eleutherodactylus coqui, assembly GCA_035609135.1. Classification (NCBI taxonomy): domain Eukaryota; kingdom Metazoa; phylum Chordata; class Amphibia; order Anura; family Eleutherodactylidae; genus Eleutherodactylus; species Eleutherodactylus coqui. Next base: position 1,424,772 of record JAYJKI010000315.1, read on the forward strand.
GTGACGACTGTAGCCAATCACTGTCCGCAGCTGACACGTGCCCATACTATTGGCATCACCGCACAGTGATGGTAGCCATGATGCCATTCGTATGGTAAGTGACTGCTGTGGTCAGTGATTGGCTGTAGCAGTCACCAGAACAAATATTTCTCATCGCTCAACACAATTCTATATTTAACATGCATCAATGTAGTGACTGGCACAGGGTGGAGGCATCAGTGTAGTGACTGGCACAGGTTGGGTGCATCAATGTAGTGACTGGCACCGAGTGGAGGGATCAGTGTAGTGACTGCCACAGGGTGGGTACATCAGTGTAGTGACTGGTACAGGGTGGAGGCATCAGTGTAGTGACTGGCACAAGGTGGAGACACCAGTATAGTGACTGGCACAGGTTGGGTGCATTAGTATAGTGACTGACACAGGGTGGCTGCATCAGTGTAGTGACTTGCACAGGGTGGAGGCATCAGTGTAGTGACTGGTACAGGGTGGAGGCATCAGTGTAGTGACTGGCACAGGGTGGAGACATCAGTGCTGTGACTGGCACAGGGTGGAGGCATCAGTGCAGTGACTGGCACAGGGTAGAGGCATCAGTGCAGTGACTGGCACAGGGTGTAAGCATCAGTGTAGTGAATGGCACAGGGTGGAGGCATCCATGCAGTGACTTGCACAGAGTGGAGGCATCAGTGTAGTGACTGGCACAGCGTGGGTGCATCAGTGTAGTGACAGACACAGGGTAGAGGCATCAGTGTAGTGACTGGCACAGGGTAGAGTTATCAGTGTAGTGCCTGGCACAGGGTGAAGGCATCAGTGTAGTGACTGGCACAGGGTGGGTGCATCAATGCAGTGACTGGCACAGGGTGGAGGCATCAGTGTAGTGACTGGCACAGGGTGGGTGCATCAGTGCAGTGACTGGCACAGGGTGGAGGCATCAGTGTAGTGACTGTCACAGGGTGGGTGCATCAGTGTAGTGACTGGCACAGGGTGGAGACATTAGTGTAGTGACTGGCACAGGGTGGAAGGATCAGTGTAGTGACTGGCACAGGGTGGGTGCATCAGTGCAGTGACTGGCACAGGGTGGGTGCATCAGTGCAGTGACTGGCACATGGTGGGTGCATCAGTGTGGCGGTTGCATAATAAGATAAGCCTGGCTGCTGCATTCAGGATGATTGGAGAGGGGAGAGTTTAGTGAGGGAAAAACTGATCAGTAATGAGCTGCAGTAATCAAGATGGGAATCGATCAGAGCAACAATAAGAGTTTGATGTCTCCGCAGTTAGGATGGATTGGGGAGATATGTTTTAGCTGCAGGTGATATGAGCGTGCAAGTGATTGAACATGGGCAGCAAAGGAAAGATTGGAGTCGAATATACCCCCAAGACAGAGGGTGTGGTGCCGAGGAGTTATGGTGGTAGCATGGACTGAGATGGGGATGTCAAGTTTAGATCAGTTAGTAGATGGCTGAGAAACAAAAAGTTCAGTTTTTGAATGAAGCGCGTTGCCTGCCACTACAGCCCACTAGGTTTGTTCTTCTGTGTGTTGCTTTTACCATTAAAAGTACCTTCTGCATCTTGGTTCTCCTACCTCTGGCTTCTTTGTTGGGGGGAGAGTTCGGGGTCTCTACTGCTATAAGAGCAGCTTCTTTTTCAGCTTGTTGATACCTTTGTGCCTCAGTGTGGTCATCAGATTCGTGGGTTCTAGTAATTTTTGTAGCTCAAGCTCTGCTAGATCTACACGCTACATCTGACTTGCACAACATATTAAAAGACCAAAAAATGGATACAATTATCAAAAGAAAACCATTTCTTACACAGCTGAGGTAAAATGAAAGCTGCGCTGTGATTGGTTGCTATATACTATACTGCTGAGGTAAAATAAAAGCTGCGCTGTGATTGGTTGCTATATACTATACTGCTGAGGTAAAATAAAAGCTGTGCTGTGATTGGTTGCTATTTGTTATACTGCTGAGGTAAAATAAAAGCTGCGTTGTGATTGGTTGCTGTTTGTTATACTGCTGAGGTAAAATAAAAGCTGCGTTGGTATTGGTTGCTATGGGCAACACAGATTTTCTTTAAAATCTCAATCCATGTTAACCCTTTCAAATCCACTGTCTGACGTTTTCCTACATTCTGATTGAAGCTTGTAAAGCTCCAATGTCAGAAGACATCTGACAGGGTATTCTTACCATCTATTGCCGCTGTCGGAGCCTCTTTGGCGCACACACTGGCTTTAGCCAGCAGATGGCACCGTTGTATAACAGCAAAAAGAGAAAGCCTTTTAGGGAACCCTGAATCCAAAATTGGACTGGAAAGGGTTAATGTGCCTTTTGTTCAAGTTTTAATCCCGGGCAATGCCGGGTATCCCTGTTAGCTTAATAATCGCTTACGTGGGGCAACAACGTTAGCGCTCATGTGTCTGCCCGTTTGGGGGGGCCTAGCTTATGATGTGCGCCCCCTTCCCTTCGCCTCAGCGGCGGCATGGAGGTGAGCCTGTGCATCACTAAATAAACCTGTCTTATCATACTCCCTAGAAAACTCTGTACATTTTCAGGATAAAACATAGCTTATGTCCTTCCTCAAACTATCTCCCTGCCAATTTTTATCAAAATCGCTTCAGTGGTTTAGCCGTGAAAAGGTAACAAACAGAGTTACTTTCACATTTATAATATTAGTATGGATAGTTTGTAGAGATTAGTGAGCGTACTCGCTATGGCACATTACTCGAGTGAGTAGTGCCATAGCCGAGTATCTCCCCGCTCGTCTCTAAAGATTCGGGGGCCGGCACGGATGACAGGTGAGTTGCGGCGGTGGAGCGGGGGGGAGGGGGGAGAGAGGGAGAGAGAGATCTCCGCTCCGTTCCTCCCCGCTCTCCCCCGCCGCTCCCCGCCGGCCCCCGAATCTTTAGAGACGAGCGGGGAGATACTCGGCTAAGGCACTACTCGCTCGAGTAATGTGCCTTATCGAGTATACTCGCTCATCTCTAATAGTTTGTCCAACAGGGGCCATCTGAAGGAGAGGATGAAGGACCGAACCCTGAAGAACCCCAACTGCAACGGGAAGAGGAGAAGTGAAGTCGGTAAATGATACAAAGAATGAGCAGTCAGAGAGGTAGGAGGAAAACCAGGAGAGCCAATATAGCCCAGCATACCGAGGAGAAGTTGGTTATCTACCATGTCAAATGTGGCAGAGAGATCTAGGAGAATCAATAGGGAGCAGTCACTGTTCAATTTAGTTATCAGGGGATTGTTTGACTCTTTTATAAGAGCGTTTTTTGTAGAATGTAGAGAATGAAAACCAGACTGTAAAGGGTCAACAAAAGAGTTATGTGAGAGGTATCCGAGAGAAGACCAGACGTTCAAGGAATTTGGAGAAGGGGAGATTACATGATGGGTCGGTAGGTGGCAGCACAATATGAGTCAAGAGATAATTTTTTTATTAATGGGGATAGAACAGCATGTTTAAAGAAAATACCAGAAGAAAGAGATAGGCTGAATGTTGTTGTGAGGTGACCGGTGACAACCTGGAAGAGAGACTTGAGGAGGGAATAGGGTCAATAATGCAGGTAGTAGGGCGAGAAGTAGAGAAGAGCCTGGAGACTGTTCTTCTTCTGTGAGAGTGAACTAGAGGAGGTGCGGGAGAGAAGGGGATCAAAGCTAATCGGGGACTGGGAAGTTATTTCCTGCCGGATATTGTGAATTTGCTCTTTGTAATAAGCGGCCAGATCTTTAGCACTGAGATCCGTCATAGCGGGCTGTGCTTTAGGGCTGAGGAGAGAGGGAAAAGTGTAGACACAAATGGATTATGATGCTGTGAAGGCAGGCATACCTCCTTTTTGCTGTCAGCCTGCAGTGATACATTCCGGTTGTCCTCTTGATTGAGGACAGAAGACACTGATTTGTACAGCTGGATTAATGAGCTGCTGTCACTTCCCTCCTTTAAAATGCTTGTTGACCTTTCCGACAGGAATGATGCCAGGCTGTCACTGCTTGTCTCGTCAAACATGACCTGGAAAAAGACGGACATCCGATAAAGTGCTCTTGTTACATAAACAATAATTAGGCAGCCGAACATGAATACCCATTTTTTCATTTGCAAATGTTTTTCGTGCAGCCTAAAGCCCCTTCCTCAGCAATATCATTGCCATTTGTGATGAACGAGGAAATACATGATTTTAGAATGATGAAATGTTATAGAATTCTCTAATATACTTTCTGTATAAGTTGCTCACAGTGTTCAAAATCTATGCTTGCATTCATTTAATACAACCTTCATTGATTTACATAGTATATCAGGCTGAAAAAAGAGCAGTTCGACCTATTAACCCCCAATGTTTATCCAGAAGAAGGCAAATAACCCCAGTGAGGTAGAAGTCAATTTTCCTCATTTAAGGGAAAAAAGTTTCTTCCCGACTCCAATCTGGCAATTGGAATAATCCCGGATCAAGAACCCTTCTGAAGTAATTTAATGATTGTAATATGTAATATTGTAACGCTCAAGAAAGGCATCCATGCCCCTCTTAAACATTTAGTATATAAAAACTATCCTGGTCATGTAATGAACACACAGGCTCGATATAAGGAAGCTTTTACGCTGCCCAAATTCTTGGCCTCATGTAATGAGCACTTTCGATTGGTGCCCATTTAATTTTCTCTCACACGGGCCAAGAATTGGCTTATGGTGATGATTGAAATTACGATTAGAGATGAGCGAACGTACCCGGTAAGGCCGATTTCACAATCGAGCACCGCGATTTTCGAGTACTTCACTACTCGTGTGAAAAGTACTCGGGGGCGCTGTGGGTGAGCGGGGGGTTGCAGAGGGGAGTGGGGGGGGGGGGGAGAGAGAGAGCTTCTACCTGTTCCGCGCTGCTACCCCCCGCTCCACCACGCCACGCCCCGCCCCCCGGCGACCCCGAGTACTTTTCACCCGAATAGTGAAGTACTCAAAAATCGCAGTGCTCGATTGCGAAATTGGCCTTACCGAGTACGTTCGCTCATCTCTAATTACGATCCTTCTTTTCCATAGGTCAGCTGTGTGTCTGCCTATCCCCTTGAGGAGATGTACAGTCAATCAGCAACCACTTTTTTTAATTGTTAAAAGTCATCGGTCAGCCGAAAAGCAAATGCTCCCTCGTTCATCAGCTGATTTGTGTCTCTTTTACATGATCCGATAATTCGGTAAACAAATTTTCGTGCCTGACATTGGGCCATGTTAAAGGGTCTTAAAATAAGCCTCTGGTTTCAGGACAAAATTCTGTCCTGGGACAGGAGAGGTTTGGGTTACGTTACCTGCATGTGTGCTGTCTGTTCGATCTGCCAGTTCTGTTCCCAGTTTTTGGCCATCCAAGAAGGCAGCTGTAATTTTTAATCTAGGTAATGCACACTGTGCATGGCTCGCCAATTGATCAGTGGTGATTGGTAGTCTAACATTAACAATGCACTGTGGGAATTAGGTAGTCAGAAGATTCTGTAGGCCATCTTGGACAGCCGGAAATGGGATCCAAAAGCTGCAGAACTAATGAGGGCTCAAAGAAGAACAAGTGCGGGTAATATACCATGCGCCCCCACCGGTTTCAGGAGTGAAGTCTGTCCTGAAACTCGAGGTTTGGATTAAGACACAGCTCTGGTAACAGTAACTGTAATGAACCACTCATCTGTATGATAATCACATGACAAGGACGGCAATCAAAGATCTTGAAAAATATGAGGAATTGAGGCAGAAAGTCTATTAGAAAATCGTAGACCTTTTCTTTATATAATGAATAAACAATAATAACCCTTTAACATAAAAGTGTCCCTTTAATGAATATATGAAAATACTATAGATCTACAAAGTTCTTCCCCCTATTAGAAAGCCATGATGATCATTACCATTCCCTTTCCCTGGACTCTTACTACTGTCTTAATTCAGTTCTGGTTGGCGGGCCATAGAGGGGATGCACAAGGATTGTGTGAAGAACACATTCAGCTAGATCTACAGTTAAAAAAAAGCATTTCAAGCACATTACTGCTTACTTTACCTTTACTTTTACCGTGGTGTTGACTGAATCACCAAAGTTATTTGTGACCGTAACAGTGATGTTTAAGAAGAAGCCGTATTCTTCTTCTCCGAGAGGTAAGTAGACAGAGAGAAGTTCTTGGTTTGGACCACAATAGAGCTGGGATTCTAAAACATGAAACAAATTGTGTATCCATGGACATTGTTGTATGATGGAGAATGATACTGCGTGCCAAAAGGGACAGATCGCTGTATGCAGATTTAGTGTTCAATATTACAACAGAGAGTGAATACAGCTGAGATGTGATATAAACACTTGGTTTTGCTGTGGATGGATATCTAGAATTTCATGTAGAGCACATGTCAAACTCAAGGCCCGAAGGCTAAATGCGGCCCACTATGTCATTTTATGTGGCCCGCGAGGTCTGGATGCCGAAGGATCAATTCTCCACTTTCTCCTGCCTTCATGCATACATACGGAGTGAACACGTATGTATCATGTATATTCAATGCGTATTTACGAGATCCCATTGACTTTTATGGGCAATTTCAATCTGTAATAGGGACCAAAATTTTGCTGCAATGCTGCAATTTTTTTTCACAAAATGTGATTGTTCTCAGTAAGAGAAACCCAGTAATCTTGTAGATATGATACTTCACTTTTTCCTTTTCTGCATACAAAACACGTGTGAAAAATGCAATGCAGATCCATGGTCTTTAAACGGTCCATATTACATGTATCAAAAATGCACACGTAATACGGAGCACAAATACACCTGTGCGAATGAAGCGGTCCTTTGAAGGCAACCATAATGTTATGGCCCTCAATGAAAATGAGTTTGACACTCCTGATGTAGAGTAACAGAAATATATGATGGCAAATAGAAATACATTAAAGGGTTTGTACCAAGCTCTATTGTCATCCTCTATCAAACTGAAATGAACCCATTCTTCTGCTCCATTCATGTGGTTACCATTAGAACCCCTGTTCTTGTGATTTGTAGTGTCCCAGAATTCAGCCCTTCACCCTCAGAAAGTTATTTTCTTTCCAGTGGATTTGGGATAACTCTAGATCTTGGTACAACCCCTTTACAGGCTAGGACCACCATTGCAACTAACATTCTTGAATTGCTGCAAGACATAAAAAATAAGGACAAAGCAAAATTTGCAAGTAGTTTTGATTAAAAATCTTTTTCTGTACACAGGTCATTCGCAGACTTATGCATCTCCAGGACTGTGTATGACATACAAACCCTTGTAGTCAGGTCTTACACTCACACTCCCTTATTTCTGACCTCTACTTCTTCCTAACCTACAGAATCCCTGTCATAAAGTGAGCTCCCTTGAGGATGCAGAGCGGAGAAAAACAGAAAAAATTGCAGTTGCTGCTCTGGTGGGATCCGCATGACCGTGTAGTAATAATTAAACGCACCCTAGTGTACATATCTAGTGAACTGTTTCGGTTATTATGTCTAGTTCACTCTGATGCAACTAACCTGGCTTAGGATAGAAGCAGTAAGTGAGAGAGATGCGCTGATCTTGATTGCAGGAGTCGGTGAGAGAACATGGAGAGAGGCAGGAAATCCGGAAGCTGGTGAGTACGGACCCCTCGCTGGGATATGCGGTACAGTCCGGCACCTCTGGAGGTGGCAGGGTGCTCACAATAATCCTGTCCTCCCCATATTCATGGGACGTCTTAGCTAAAATAAATCAAACGGATGCAAATATTTCAAGATAGAAACAATGAAAGCAACATTTTGTATTTTCTGCTGTTTTTATAAAAGTGCTGTATATTTTTACTTCCATACATGTGAAGCAGAGTTTTTTTTCACTTACCTTGTTCTTAGATATGTATAACATATGTATATGTGTAGTGGCCCGGAGTTGGAGCCCCCACAGCACTTAGTTAGCTACCTCATGTGGAATCTCTATGTATGTCTATGCATGTATGTCTATACTGCTAATTGTGGTTGAGCTAAAGGCCCATGTAGACACAACGATTGAGCGATAACCGTTGCGTCTAAATGCCTGCCCATTGTGCACTTTTCAGGCACTGTTCGTTCATCACTCACTTCTAGTTTTCTAGAAATGAGCAATGACTCTTATCAGTGGCGCAGGCTGACATCTCAGCCAGCAGCGCAGGCTGACATCTCAGCCAGCAGCGCAGGCTGACATCTCAGCCAGCAGCGCTGATAAGATTCTCTCAACTGGTATCCCGCGGGACACCAGCTGAAAGTGCGGAGAAGAAAGAAGCCAGTCTGAACCTAGTACCGATCAAGTTCAGCTTAACCTACGCCGAGTCCTCTTCAGCCAAAGCTAGGACTCGAGTCATGGATTCAGCAATCGGAGAGTCTTTTTCCTCCCTGCTTAAGTGGGAATCTAAACCAAGGCAGACCCCACGGAATCTGGAATTAGAGCTGCCATTTCAACTGTGAGTTATCATGTCCCAAAAAGCAGAAGTTAGCGAGTCCACAGGAGAGTCTGCTTCACTTCCTCCATCCTTCCACAAGTAATCCTTAAATGTCACAAGCTTGGACCTTAGCTCGGTAGCTTTATCCCTCAAGAGATAGAGAGCTGAGGGAAGATTGTACTTCATCTATGGAGATCGAAAAGTGTTGTAACAGTTACCAAGTGTTCAATCGACAACTGTGTACAGTATTATCAAACTGCCAGCTTTAAGTAAACTGTGTGCCTTCAGTTTACTACTACTTCTACTGACTGGTCTCTTTATTTCAATGATAAATCAGATTAAAAGGCACTGGCGTCACATGACATTTATACCATTGTTACTGCTGACATTCGTTTGTGTAATCCACCTGCGGCACGAGCCATCATTGTGGGTGGAGTAGCCACCACCATGACACAAGCTGTAGTTAGAGTACCCACCCAAGCTATTCCTGCCAACTCCAACCTACTGCATATGTATTCATATCTATCTGTCTAACTCATCCGGACTGACCTTAGAAGTGTGCAACCTGGATATCTTACTCCTCTATTATAATGGAGGTGCCGTGTTAGCACATCAGTAGCTGCAGAGAGCAGGCTGTCAGGGACAAGAATTGACTCAGGCCATATTCACATTTCTATTAGAACCTCTGGCTGGAGGTTCTGTTACATATCCAACTGAAAATACGGGAAGAAAAGCGCTGCATGATTTTTCTTCCATCCAAAAGTCGAGCAGTTAGGGGGGAAAGCGAAGGACCCCATTATAGTTAATGGTGCCACCCAGCACTGCTCAGTTCCATCCAAAGATGGAGCAAGTCGACCACAGGGATTCCCCTTCCCTGCTCCCGGAATGGAGCAGGAAAGCAGAATCCCTAACGCAGGTGTGAAACCACTCTTAGAATCGACAGTGGCATTTAATGGGTTAACAGCCATAATTGCCATGAACTGTGATTGCAGTTGTTGCCGCTGGTTGTCAGCTATCAAACACAGCTTACATCAGCTGAGTATGGAGGAGTTTTGGCACCCAATCCTGTTCTGTACAAACCGTACTCACTCATGACACACTTATGTATACATTCTGGGGCGATTATGGGGTTAAAGCGGTTTTCCAGGATCAAACTATTGATGATCTATCCTCTGGATACGTCATCAGCAGTTGATCAACGAGGGCCCGACACTTGAGATCCCCGCCGATCACCTGATTGAAGTGACAGTCGTGCTGCAGTGAACACCACTGTCACTTCAGTTCATACCAGGCACAACACCATATATTTCATAGGTACTGTGCCTGATATTGTAGCTTGTCCCAGTCGCTTGAATGGGATTGGTTGCGTGATGCATATCAAATCCAATATATGATGACATCATCACTTACCGCTACTTACTTTTCTTCACCTGCAAGCTCCACTGCGGTAGGTCTTTATACACTGAACATGAGGTTTTAGAGGTCAGGCTGTATCCGAAACTAGTGCAGCAGGGCCTGAAGGTGATGAGGACCTGGCGAGAACTGGCAAGAAATGGTACTGTGGTGTGGGGTCTGGTTCTGATGAACCAAACTCAGATCACAAATTTTACTCATTGGAACTCCAAGTGGTTTGGAGTTGATTGAATGGTCTTCTCATCAGCATCACAAGAAAAAATTCTGCACAGGGTGTCATGTATCCTAAGGCCGCCCCTGAATCCCATACATGTTAGACTACAGCCATCCAAAACTGCAGATTTTGGCAGGACTGGACAACTCTTATATGTGTATGGTGTTTGTTGTTGAAGATGATGTGAATGTTATGTGACTGCTGCAGCCAGGGGTCGCAGCATCACTGTCCTGGACTCCTGGCATCATGGCGCCTAGGATATGAGTGCTAATGCCAGGAGAACAGGTGATGACACTGCAGCCTCTGATTGGCTGTAGCATTCACATGATATCCAGTGACATTATCTTAAATAACAAACACTGGGAGAATTACGGGTCTACAGCTCTGGATTATGGCGGCAGTGGAAGGGTAGGTGCAGCTGATTTTGCTATTTTAGCACAGTTGGTGGTATAGGAGGAATGTTGTCCAGTAACTGGACAACCCCTTTAAACAAATCACTCCTACTCACCAATCAGCGTTATTCTTAAAGCACCTTCAGGATGGTCCTTTAACAATGTGTTGTTTAGCACGAGGGTGGGCAAGTCACTTTGTAATAGAGTAAGAGAACTTGGTCTGAAATCACGTAGGTGGCAAACAGCAGGAAGGGCGACAGACTGGAAAAGAGTAAGAAATCAGGAAATATGACAAGTGTTAACACTATTAAAGGGGTTATCATACTAAGACAACTCTATTCCACGTGGATAAATCAGTTTCTAAACAGATCCCAGCAATTCCGGATGGTTCCAACTGACATATAATCGGTCTGTCAAGTTTCTGTTTATGCTTTTGGTATTTTTTTAACAGAATAGAGCTGCTGACTATTTGATTCTTGCTATGGAAAACAATGGAAACTTGAGCTGTAGAGAACTGCTTCCCCACAAGACAGGTGTGAAAGCTTCCTTAAAAGACTTAAGCCTCCTTCACACAAGCATATGTGCATTGGCGCGTGCCTGAGCGCTGCATATTTGCGGAATGAACAATGCTTTTTTTGCACGCACATCAATGTATTTTACTGTTCTTTTTGCACCCGCAAGGCATGTTCACTGGTACACGGCAAACAAACACACACCGATTGAAATGGCTAATTAGCCTCATGAGCTCGAGATACATTCTTTTTCCTGCGCAATTAGTGTTTCTTGCTTCTCTTAGCATATTTTGCGCACATTTGGGCATCAGCATTGACTTCTATGGGGACTTTGGGTGCACAAATTCGCAGGAAAATAGAACATGCTGCGGGGCTTTTTTCTGCGTCCCAAATGCGCCCATGTGAACGAACCCATTAAAATCCATGAGTTCTATTCTCTGCGTATTACACATGCAAGTTGTGAAAGGGGCCTTAGGTTCAAATGACAACAATCAACAGTAATATTTCACAAAATTGGAAGATGTAGATATAGGACATTTGTATCTCTCCAGTCTTTTTAGAATCTCCCGCTTCCTGGGTGTGGCGGGTAAATGGCGCTCCACAGACACTAAGCTCTGCTATATGTGAAGTATCCTATATGCTGTCAGACACTAACCTTCTGTGTTAAGCTCATATCAATATACCAGCTGTATGTAACACCATCACAGTTTTCACAAGTAGCACTGAATACCACCGGCTCCGAAAGGTTCATATTCTTGCAGTTGGTCTCACATCTGAAACACATTAATGTGACTTTTTACCAATCTCTAAGACATAAATATACATACTAGTAAGATGCAAAATATATGAGTCCCGCTCCTACAAAGGAAGGTGTTTTATCAGATCCACATACAGAATTCTAGCTGCACCTGTTCTATCTACTTAGTCTCTTATCAACTGTCCAGCATTGTACCGAATGAACAAGTCCTTCATGCAGGACTTTTTCTTCCGTCAATTTACAACGGAACCTCAGTTAGGAGGTTCCTAACGTAGATGTGAACATAGCCTTAGTTATTTGTTAGGCCTCATGTCCACTGGGAAAATAAGGCCCACTACGGATTCTCCATGGAAAATCTGTAGCGGGTCCCTCCTGCCACGCGGACATGAGGGCTGAAAATAAGCATAAACTCACCTGCTGCGGGCCGTGCAGGTCTTCCCTTCTTCGCGGCCGGATCTTCTTTCTTCGGCCCGGCGGATGTGCTCGGCACGCCGGCTATGTGCCGCGCGCATGCGCCGGGCCGAAGAAAGAAGTTTCCGGCCGCGAAGGAAGGAAGACCTGCATCGCCCGGAGCAGGTGAGTTTAATTCAGGCGCGGGTCTCCTGCGGATCCGGATGGCTTCCATAGGCTTCAATAGAAGCCTGCCGGAGCATGTCCGGATTTTTCCCTGCATGCAGGACCCGCGCCTGCAGGGAAAAATGACATCCGCAGGTATTTAACTACCTGCGGGTGTCTAATGCATCCCTATGGGGCGCGGATCCGCGTGCGGGAAAAACGCTGCGGATTTAAAATCTTAATTTGCCCGTGGACATGAGGCCTTACTGTCTAAAGCTTCGGGCTTCTTTCTCCTTGGATGTTCATGTGATCTCAATTCTGACCAGCTCAGGTCTACTTGGAGTTATCATGTCAGAAACTAATCAGTTTTTTAGTTTATGTGATGCTCTTGCATGATTCCTAAAACAGAAACTGCTTAGAGAGGAATAACCGGCGCAGAAATCTGCAATCCCACCTCCAATCCTTTTCCCCATCTCCCTAATTGATTTTGACCTTCAAATACGCAGTGTATCCGCGGACGCACTGCGGATCGTCTGCACCCATTGACTTCTATTGAGCCCGTCCGCACGGAATCTGCACTGAAATGGAGCATGCTGCGATTTCTTTTCCGCTGCAAATGGTCCGTAAATCAAATCCGCATGTTTAAATTCAGTTGCAGATGCAAATGCTTCCCTATGGGCACTTTGAATTGCGGATCTTCCGCTCAGGTCACCCTTGCAGATTCTGCAAATCAAATCTGCCTGTGGACATGAGGCCTTAAGCCTCTGCTTTTCCAATCAAGCAGGAGCAGGTTGGGTCCTCAGATGTCAGACACAGCCGAGGACTTGGAGGAGAAGGGAGAAGCAGTTTTTTAAACACTTCTGCCTTCTCCTTTCCCGACTACATAGCGCTGAATGAGCACTATGTACTAAAAAGTGAAAGTGCTCATTCAGTTTCACACCTGCATCGGAAGTTCCATCCGGAGGTTCCATCACAGATCAGGCTCCAAATTCTTCCGTCCAAAAGCTGTCCAGCTGGGCGGATAGCGGGTGGACCCCATTATAGTCAATGGGATCCGTCTGGTACTATTTCATTTGAGACTGAACCGTTTGGCCGTGGGTATTCCCCTTTCCTGCTCCCAAAGTGGAGCAGGAAAGCAGAATCCCCAACACAAATGTGAAGGCGCCCTTAATGTTTTACGCTTTCCTTCCAGGGGCTTATCAACATCTGTGAGACCATTAGGATTTCAGACATTATCAAAACTGTCTAAAAGAAAATCTGTTTGTTGCCCGTAGCAACCAATCACAGTGCAGCTTTGATTTCTTAAACTCCTGAGGTAAAATGAAAGCTGCGCTGTGATTGGCTGCTAGCGGGAAACAATCACCATCTTACTGTTAGGTAGTTGTGATAGAGGAGGTGATTGTAGTGATGTAACACAAGTGAAATATGTCCTCCGCTGTAAAAACCAGTAGATACACGCCCCAGGCTCTGTGTCACCCCATCTTACCTGATTTTGGGTCGGAGCTGAATCTTGGCGGTTACATAGAAGCACTGTTCGTCTTCCACCGTGTCCTCGTCACCATAAGTCACCGCAGCCTGGATAGTGAATGCAGCGTTGGGAGGTGGGAGACACGCGGCGGGGATCACAGTCTTATCAGAGGTGACATTAATGACATTTCGCTTCACACACTCCGACCACTCGGACCAGCAAGCCCCTGTATTAGGGAAGTATATGGGTTACTTCATGACTACGCCACCTATACAGCCGTGGTAACTAATGGGTTACAATACACCCATATCTGTGACGCCATTTACCACACGTCCATGTGACATTAGCCGCCCTGTGCTCAGGCCACCGGAGGACAACATTAGAGAAGGGGCTGATATGGCGGCGAGGTTTTATATGCATCTGCTTAATGGCATCCTGGAAGACAAAAATAGACAGATAATAAATAATACAGCGCACCATTATGTAATGAATGTAATTTAAAGGGGTTGTCTCACCACAGATGACCCCTTTAACACCTTAGTGACACAGCTCTTTTTTTTATTTTTGTTTTTTCCTCCCCCACTTTCAAAAAATCATTACTTTTTTTTCTCCATGGATGTAGCTGGTTGAGGGCTTGTTTTTTGCAGGATGAGTCGTATTTTTCAACGATACTATTTAATAGACCATATTATGTACTGCTAAACTGTTAAACATTTCTAAAGCCGGTTTCACATGGGCATATTTGATTTCAATGGGCTTGTTCACATTTCCGTATTTTGCCTGCACATTTCAGTCATGGAAAAAAAATAGAACATGCTTTAGTTTTCTGCGTATTTCCCTTAGAAGTCGATGGAGTGTGCGCAAATGTGCACACAATATGTGAGGAGATGCGTGAAAAACTAAGACTAATTAACCATTTCAATCGGCAGATCTTTGTTTGCCACGCGTAAATGAACTTGCCTTGCGGGCTCAAAAAAGGCGGTAACTACTCCGATGCGCAAGCAAAAAAGTACCATTTTCTCTGCAAATGCGTTTGTGTGAAACCGGCGTAAGTGGCGTAAAATGAAAAGAAGAACACAATTTCGCCATCTTTGGGGTGTCTTTTTTTTAATGCTACACAATGCTGCAAATATCACATAACTTCATTTTGGTTGTTCAGTTTGATCACGACAATACCAAATTTAGATTTTTTTTGCTGTACTACTCTAAAAAACATAACTTTTTTTTATTTTTCTGCTGATCTACTTGTGAGGGCTGTTTTTGGACAGGACACCCTGTAGTTTCTATTTGTATCATTCATTTTGGAGTGCATACAAGTTTGTGATCTCTTTTTAATAATTTTTTTCTAGGAGACGGGGTGACCACAAAGCGCAATTTTGGTGTTGTGTTTTTTTTTTCCGGACAATGTCACCTTGCAGGATAAATAATGGGTTACTTTGATCAGACTATTACAGCCACACTTATACCAAATATGTCTTTGGTGTATTTTTGTTTTTATTATAAATACAGAAAAAGTGGGTGTAGAGGTAAACATTCAAGATTCTTTATATTTTTGCAATAATAAAAACTATTTTATTTTCGCTTCTTATTACTTTCTTTGGTTCCCTAAGGGGAAGTGAACTTGCAGTCATTTGATTGCTCATACAGTATAATGCAATACCAAAGTATTACATTCTACTGTATTCTGACAGGAACGTCTTGATAACTGCTCATTTATAACAGCCCTGGTAGCCTTCAGACAGTTCCTGGCTGCCCTGATAACCAAAGAGCACCTCACAATCTCATCGCGAGGAAGCCATTCGACAACCCGGAACATCAGTTGGGGCATTTAAATACCGCTGATATCGGAATCGACAGTAGCATCTAAAGGGTTAACAGACACAATTCTATAGCTGCTTCCATACTCACTTTTCCCTCTTCATCCCGCTTTCCGTGTTTTTCATCTTTCACTATTTAAAAAAACATAACTTTATAAGTGTAAAGTCATAGTGTTCAGCCTGATAACATAAAAAGCAATAGGGGAACAAGAGGGGACAGACTGAGCCAATTCCCAGAAATTGGGCTACATTTACCATTAAAAATGATAAATTGTGCAATTTGCACAAAAAAAAACTGTCTTCCACGCTTTGCACCACATTTATGATGTGTTTTAGTCACTTTCAGACATTTTTTTCACGGCGTTTCAAAAGAGATATGGTTTCAATGCGATTGGGTGAGGCTTCACAGAAAGTGGTCTAAATGCGCTATCATGCAACAAAAATTGCACCCAAATTTTGGCACAAAATCTAGTATAAATTAAGTCAACTAAGGTGGTGTAAGGTTAGACTATGCGGTATAAAGATGCTCCAGATTTATCATCCAGCAGGCATACAGACACGGCGGAGAAGCACACTACAAGCGCCAAGAACAATACATGGATACTGAATTGTATTACTGCTACATCTATAAATATGAGGTTGTTAGTATACATTTTGATCAAATTGTGAGAGCCCATCTACCCCAATAAAGGCGACCTCTTCAGATGGAGCCCCAACTCTAATGGTATGTTCAGATGGTGAATTTAACAGGACAGAAAAATCTGCATCAAAATCTGCCTCTCTAAGCCGACTTTTAGGTGCAGGTTTTGCATTTACCATGTAGTTTGACGCATATTTGACACGTATTTTGAAGTCCTATTAATTTCTATGCAAAAACTGACGTTTAAAAAAAAAAATAAAAAAAATTACATGCAATTTCTTTTTTTGCAATGTGTATTTTAAATACACACAAGGAAAAGAATTGTAATCAAGACAGGAACAAAGTTTTGCATTATAAATCAACGGGATGCGTATTGTAAGTGTAGATTGGTGCAAAAAGTACCGTAAAATAGCCCAATTTTCGCCCACAAATTATGGTCCATAACATAAAAATGCTCAGGTGAGCACAAATACGTGTACACTCATGAGAAAGAGGCCTTAGGCTCAGATCAGGGTTTCTGTCTCTCTGCTCAGAGTTTAGAGGCGAGAAACTGAAATAAAACTAAAAAAACTGAAGCGTTTTGCCCCCATTGATTACAATGGGGTTTAAAAAAAACAAAAAAAAAACAACAGAAAGGCTTCAATTTGCTTCCGTGGCGTTGGGTTTCTGTTTTTTTTAACAGGAAATACCGCAGTCTAAGGGCGCCCACCCACTGGCGTTTGCGATTTCCGTGCGTGAAAAACGCAGCGTTTTCCACGCGTTTTTCACGGCGTTTTCGCGGCTTTTTCGCGCCTTTTTCGTTAATTTCCATTGACGTTTTTTTTTTCGGTCCGTTGCAATTTTTAAGATAGGAACTGTCAGTTGCATATGTGTCCTTATTTTTCTCTTAATGCACCCATGAATGTCAATGGAAATTAACGGAAAAGGCGCGAAAAAGCCGCGAAAATGCCGCCAAAAACACGCGGAAAACGCTGTGTTTTTCACGCACGAAAATCGCAAACGCCAGTGGGTGGGCGCCCTAAAACGTTAGTTTTCCATCCATAGCAATGGAACTTGCATGGAATGGAAGCAAACAGAAGCCTTTCTGTTAGCTCTCAGTTTTTTTGAAACCGCACTGAAACCCTGCCTTACATTATTGTCATCCAACATCAGTTGCTGTGTAAGGCCTCGTCCACACGAGCGTTGTTTTGCGCGCACCTATATGTTCACAAAACAGCATGTCTAATAGAACCATTGGTTCCCAATGATGAGTTTACATGTCCGGCTTTTGTAGGCGTGCAAATTCGCGCACCTGCAAAAGATAGGACAATCGCTCGCCGGAAAGGTCTGTGCTGCGCGTAAATATTCTTCACAGGGAGTCCCCTCATCAGCTGTGGCACAGGACCGCGATGTTCTCCCATTGCTTTCAATGCTGCCGGCGGCCCCATTAAGAGCTATGGGTGCAGGCAACTCCGCAGTGATTTTCGGAGAAGGGCTTTAAATATAGGTCCTTCCCTGAAAATCATCCCTAGCTTGTGTAAAAAATATATATACTTACCTCTCCAGCGCTGTCAGGGCTCGGCACATCTTGACGCTTGGCTCCCTGGTACTGTACTGAAGCTCTTTCAGCAGGCAGGGATATAAAATCCCCGCCTCCTGAAAGGGCTGTGTCTGATTGGCTAAGCGCTCAGCCAATCACAGGCAGTGCTCAGCCATTCATTGAATGACAGTTAAGCGCTGCTTGTGATTGGTCACACAGCGCTCAGCCAATCACAGCTGTAGCGTTAGCCCCATTGAAAGCAATGGGCATGGAGCTCTGGTCACAAGTATTTTGCACATCCGTGCAGCCCATTTTTATGCGCAGCACAGATGTGTCAAAATACACGCTTGTCTAACTGAGGCCTTAATCTGATGCGTATTTAAACTGTTTAGTCAAAGTTTGTAATGTCTAATTATTAGCGTGTATGCACATTAACGATTTTCACGCACGAGTTCTGTCCAATTGTGAAGACAAAACATGTACAAGAGAAGAACCCATTCATTTCAATGGGTTAATTCACATGAGTGATTTTTCTCTTGGACTGAGAGTCTGAGATCGGAGAATAGCAGCATGTCCTAATTTGGGGTAATTGTTGTTCAAGAATCACTCATTATTTCCTATGGGAACGTGAAAAAAATTGCATACATTACGAGTGCAGTGAGGTTTTTTTTTACTATTCTAACTATTGAAAGCACATGTGATTTTTTTCATTTACGTGAAAAGTGCGAGTACAACTATGTGAATGGCGGATTACTAATGCTAAAACATCACAATTGCAGAAAAATCGAGTCTGATAGAAGTCAGATTTTCATGGACCTGCATCACACTTGCCCATGTGAATATAACCTTAGACAGTATTAGTAAATCTGCCCTAGTGCGATACATTTATAAAAACGGTTATCTTGCCAGCAGTTCTTTGTCAAAGAAGCTGAAATGTCATGCTTGCCATATTTACAGGTATGGAGGACACAGGCTTGTGAATTTTGTGCAGCTAACTAGATATTACCCTGTTTCCCTGAAAATAAGACATACCCTGAAAATAAGACATAGCGTGATTTGTCAGGCTTTTTGAGGATGCTTGAAATATAAGCCCTACTCCAAAATTAGGCCCTGCTAACAGTTAATTTAAAAAGTCTATTTAAATAGTCTCCAGGCAACTATACATGTAAAAAAAGTTAACCCTTTCTGAACAAAAATTAATATAAGACACTGTCTTATTTTCGGGGAAACAAGGTAGATACTTTTCTCTTCCCCACACCACTTATGGATGGTGCACTTTAATATTTTGCACCCAATCAAATGGAGCAAGTCTTAATCAACTTGGCAAACTTTATGACTCCACTTAACCAAACTCTGTTTTTCTAGATACCTTTCAAGGTGTTTAATCGTGTCTAATAGTACATATTAAATTGTGGGCATGCTTACTACAGTGTACATTTCTCCTAGTATTGCATCAATCCCAATGTGGGACATTTCACCCTTTATACCATATCATTGTGCAGATTACCTTTCTCAATGTTTTCAGTCACTGTAATGTTTCCAATATTTAAGCTGATGTTCGATACTGCGTTTCCAGCAATTACGGTGACCATATAAACACCTGCAAAGAGCAAAATTAAAATTAGATCTGCTCTAAAATGAATTAATATATGTTACAATCTCACAATAATTTATATGTGCCAACTTTTTCCATAGTTTCGGTAGAGGGGTCAGTTACAGCAACACTACGGTTAGTGCTCTCTCAGCACTTGGGGTTTGTTAAGGGTGCAGTGTCTGCACTATCATGAGCAATCAAGGTGCTCTCCCTAAGGAAAAGAGAGCAATAGTCGCTAACGACTAAACATTGGGATAACTCTTGCCCATGCATATTAACCCTTTCCAGTCCACTGTCTGACGTCTAAAGACATTCTGTTTAAAGGCTGTACAGCTCCGATGTCGGTAGACGTCCGGCAGAGTATTCTTACTGTAGATTAAAAGGCCACTCTGTTGTTGGGGGCCTCTCCAGCATGTCACATACAGCAGTACTAGCTCTAGTCAGCAGATAGCGCCATTGTATAATGGCAGGAGGAGAAAGCCCCCTAGGGTTCAGCAGTACTAGCTCTAGTCAGCAGATAGCGCCATTGTATAATGGCAGGAGGAGAAAGCCCCCTAGGAAACCCTGAAACTAAAATTGGATTGCAAAGGGTTAAGTTGCCCCAATCTCAGCTTCACAGGTGCATACCTTGCATAAATCCACTGCTTGCAGGACTAGCACAGAGTCATGCAAAATGCTGGAACAGACTGTTTCTGACACCACATGGCTGCTTGCAAACAAACTTTGCTTCCATCCCAACAGGTCCCAGACAATGTTAGTAAAATTCTAAATCTGATACGTATTTCCAACTCACATGGACTTCCACTGTCAGTACTGGCCTTGACACTAAAAAGGTATTTGACAGCCTTACTTGGAGCTATCTTTTTGTGGTACTCCGGATGACTGGCATACATGGGGCTTTCTATATAAAGAGTATGAAATAAGTCTTTGCGAACAATATTCTTCTTAACAGGCCTCTAACTTCCCTCCCAAACTTAGTAGCTTTACTCGAATCCCTTACAGAAGTCTCAGGCTTGGTTGTTACATGCAAAAGCTGATGAAACTCAATTTTAGATTTCGTGCACACCCACACTATATCACATACTTAAGTGTAACGGTCAAGCAAACTTTGGACTCCTTATAGTAGTGGAACTATCCTTCACTATTTAGCTCACTTAAGTCAGACTTAAGGAGGTGCGATCAAGCTATTTGATCTTGGGTGGGACGCATAAACCTCGTAAAGATGACAGTTGTACATTGCATTCTACCTTCCCATTAACACTCCCCCTATCAATATCTAAATCCTCAATAAAATTCTTACATATAACCTATATGGTTCCTACAAGAATTCATAGGTTCTCTCCAGAGATCTTCCCTAATTGCTTTAGAGGTTGCAATATCTTGGGGGAACGCTGCACATATGGTGGACTTGTCCCAGAATAAAATCATTTAGGAGACAAGTAGCTAATGTGATTTCAAGAGTCGTTAATATGTTTTTCCTTGTTATTTCCTTCTGGGTTTAATAACCAACAATATAAATTAGCACAAATCATTTCCATGGCAGCCAGAATCCATGAAGCCTCCCAATGACTGTCTGCCATCAATTCTGTTAAAGCTCGGGTTTCCAAGATGATGTGATACAAGAGATGGCTGCACCATTTTGAAGCCTGTGTTGTGGTCATCCTCCGTTCTACTTGTTACTTATGTCTGGTGTACCCGCCTGCGAGAAGAATTTGTTGGCTCTCTAGTCTACTTTGTATTAAATAATGCGTTTAATAAAATACTTGAAACTAAACACATTTTGCTTGAAGCTTGATAATGTAGTCTTTATAGTTCTCTCCTTTCTGCCAGCAACGAGGTATTATCGGGTGGGCATTGTTACGCAACATTCACACCGATCACTTCTCTATGGTTCTCCTTTCCTCTCAATTGGCTGTCTTTCCTTCTGCTGCTGACATATCACGTACATACATCGTTCACCGAATGTCTCTTTCTCTCTCTTCTGCATGTGGGAGCACTTGTTCTCTCTCCACTTCTCCTCTTATGGAGTTCTATGTCATAGTCCACTCTATGTAGGTCTTTCGACCTTCTACACAGACACGGACGTGTCCTCTCTCACGGGACTCAGAACAACTTCACAACTTCACGCACCCCAAACCCTCAGGGAATGGGTTTTTGTAACTCACTCTCTAACCCTACCTACATGCACATGTCACATGGATATCATGCTGTTCTAAGGCATGATGGGGCATATTCAGCATATATTTTTAAAGAAACAGAGCACCCATATACTGTATGTGTGAAAATATATATATATAGCAAAGCTATGACAACTAGAGAAGGTCAAACAGTTGGCTATTGTGAAAGCAATCAAAATACATTTCAAATATTAGTTCTCTAAGAGTATAATAGTAGCATACTGTACCTATGGTTCCAATGGTGAGGTTGTATACATGTGGCTGTGTGGTCAAACATTTCCTGGAGTCTTTCACGGTATCATTGGATCCTGTAATCTCAATTATAACATCAGCTGGTACCCCATGAGATATAGTCACATTTATATGCAATTCTTTCCCTGCTTTCAAAGTGCTGGCAGATAAATGAGCATGTAAACCGGACACCGCCTCAATAAGATGAATATTAACGCTGGTGTTGAGTTGGACTGAGGTTTTGTCACTGGATGCAATGATCTCCAACTGGTGAACCCCTGGGCCAAGAAGCTTTTGAGATACATTGTCCAGGCTCAGGTTGTGAGGAGTATCTTGAGGTTTTAGCTTGGTCTCCGTTAATGTCACATTATCATGGACAATGGAGATGTTCATGTCACTGCCTGTAGCAAATAAGCAAACACATGGTCAAAAAGAATACACGCTTATTAGCATAGTCATAATGCATATTGTAGAACTAAGATAGAGTGTATGTAATCCTAGGTGTTAGGATGAATAAGTGGTTTAGATCCAACCTGTCCGATTCCTATTTATCCCAACAGTAGATGTTGGATTGTCTCTTGACCCCATCAACAAAAATCTACTGTATATGCCGGTTTAAGGGTACACAAAACGCAAAAAAAAATCCATTACGCATTTCGCTGTGTATTCAGCATCGAATCTGTAGCAAAATCTGCATGTTCTACACACAGCTTTTGTTGTGGACATGCTGCAGATTTCACCCTATACATTGCAAAAGGTGAAATCCACTGTGAAAATCTACAGAATTGAGATGATGTGAATTTAAAATCCAGGCCACATGTCAATTTATGCATGGATATATTTCTGCAGTGTTTGCATGAGATTTGCTAAGATCTCATCAACTTTGCTACTACTATGGATTTTACACCTGCAAGACCAGATGGAAAATTCGCAGCATTTCCGCTATGTGTGGTCGTACCCTAATGATCCTTTTACACAGGCCGATTACTGGGGTCAAGTGTTCCTCAAAATGCTGGTTCACCCAACAACTGTGTAAAAAGACCAACAATCAGCTGTAATGCTATGGCATTACATCATGCTGTGCAGGGACCGGGCAGGCTTCCATCAAGCCTGATAGAAGCCTGTCCGGTCAGATCGCGGTTGCTAGGCAGCCGGAGGCCTTCTGAAAGGCCCTAGGGATGTCTATGCAGAGCGCCTATCAAGCCGTGCGCTTGATGGGCACTCTGCATAGGCAGCCCTGGGGCCTTTTAGGAGGTCCCTGGCTGCCTAGCAACCGCACAGAGTCCCGCGATCTCATCGTGGGACGCTGTACGGGCCCCCTGAACGTCGGGTGCAGTCTGTTTCTTACAGCGGGCACCCGGCGGCAGCAGTAGTTCCGACGAGCCGCGCCGCTCGTCAGAACTGTTTACACTTTAAATACTGCCGTCAGAGCGGTATTTAAAGTGTTAACAGTTCCAACAAGCGGCGCGGCTCGTCGGAACTGCTGCCGCCGTGTGCCCGCTGCAAGAACAGCCGGCGCCCGACGTTGTATGGAGCGGGATCCACCCACGATCCTGCTCCATACAACCATTTCTTCGGACTTGCGAACAAATGGACTTGCGAACAGGCTCCTGGAACGGAACCTGTTTGTAAGTCGGGGACTAACTGTATTGCGTTTTTTTTTCAATTCCACTGCACTTAGAAATTTTTATAAGTTTTCAGTGTATCATATGGCACATTAAATAGTACCATTAAAAAATTCCTCTTGGTCAACAAAAAACAAGCCCTCAGATGGCTACATCAATGGAAAAATTAAAGTTATGATTTTTTGAAAATGGGGAAGAGAAGCAAAGGGGTTAATGTTATCAAGTCATTACCTCGTCTCTCACCTGTGTTCATTTCCACCTGAATCCACAAGGTCTCTCCATATACAGCTCTACAAGCTTCACCATGAGACTCATGTTGGCTGAAACAACCAGTAACACTAAGGTTGCCGCTACTTTGCACCATGATGGTTCGTTGGGCCGTCACATGCCATTCACTGGTTGAACACTCTACGAACACAGTGAAGTCTCCAGGAGACGTGTAGATATGAACTATACTGCTGGACACGCTGGAAGAAAAAATAGGGGACACATAACTCATAGTCTTGGCTACGCAAATGTTTCGGATTGCGTCGTGACCTGCCTATCATGACTATGGGATGGCAGATGAGCCAGTCTATTGGATGTCAGTACAGGTATACAGTAATAGTCTTGAACTAAACACATTGCTACCAACATTGCTGTAACTGTGGCTAAGGTTAAATATGTGACACTTGTGTTATAGGAAGGAAACGTAAGTCACACGATTATTTATTTTTGCACTCAGCTGACTTGTAAATCCAAGGAAACTGATTAAAAAAGAAAGAAAAGCATTGTGCAATCACACTTCATACATGACAGCAAGCACATGATTTAAATGTACTAGCCTCAGTTACTACAGCCATATGGAATAGTTTGACTTACTTATCTGGCTGATAGGGATCAATAGTGTTTCCATCTCCGGTGCTTAGAACGCAGGACAGATTCCCGGTGTAGTCAGACAAAAGCCATTTTACAGTAAGAGTTACGTTTTGAAATACAAAGGATTTATCTACTAAATCAAGCTTCAAACCTGCAGACAAAAAGTGTAGATTATTAGAGTAGAGCAATGGTCAGACTAAAAAACAGGCATACAGCAGGACCCATAGAGTCCACCCACATGTGATTCATTACTGAAACTGTAGTTTCGATATATTGATTCTACTGAAAAAAAATATCTCTCAAATATATATATATATATATATATATATATATATATAAAACACACATATACGAAAAGTCTATACACCCCTGTTAAAAAGATCTAACAAAGATGAACCATTTCAGGTTTATTTCTGCCTTCCGTGTGACCCGGTATCTGTACAATTCCATCGAAAAACAAACTGAAATCATTTAGGGTGGGAAAATAAAAATAACACAACTAAAATAATGTGGTTACATATGTGTTCATATCGTCTTATATTGGGGGATGCATTCGTGTTCAGAATTAGCCAATCACATTTAACCCTTTGCAATCCAATTTTATTCAGGGTTTCCTAGGGGGCTTTCTCTTTCTTCCATTATACAATGGTGCCATCTGCTGGCTAGAGCCAGTACTGCAGTATGTGACCTGCCGGAGAGGCCCCCACAACAAAGCGGCCGGCAATATATAGTAAGAATACCCTGCTGGACATCTTCCGACATCGGAGCTGCACGGGCTTCAATCAAAGTGTAGGAAGATGTCAGACAGTGGATTGGAAAGGGTTAAACTCATGTTGTATAGTAGTCAGTACTCCGCTGCCAGTATATACCAGGATTCTGGTTTCCCCCATATAAAGTTCAGCTCTTCCTAGGAGGATTTTGCTGATATTTTCTTAGTTGGCCTGTAAAGATCTTACAAGACATCAAAGGGATCTGATTGTTGGAAGATATCAGCCAGGAGAAGGGGCCAAGACATTACATATACTAGGAACACAGGGAAGATGTCAGAAAGAAGGGGGTTACATTTGGCCCAACAGTGACATTTCTAAGAACTGGACGGCCCTCAAAAATTGATGAAAAGACCAAAAGGAAGTCGGTCCAGGAGGCGGCCAAGAGGCCGACAGCAACATTAAAGGAGCTGCAGGAGTTTCTGGCAAGTACCGGTTGTGTAGTACATGCAACAACCATCTCCCGTATTCTTCATATGTTTGTGCAAGATGGAAGCCTTTTCTAACAGAGAAAAACATCCAAGCCCAGCTATGTTATAGTCTGATTAATTCCAATCCCACAGTGAAGATAGTCGAGGCAGCATTATGCTTTAGGACTGTTTTTCTGTTGCTGGAACTAGGGCTTTAGTCAAGGTTGAGGAATTACAAACAGTTCCAAATATCAGTACTAGAGGTGAGCGAGCATGCTCGGTTAAGGCAATTACTCGAGCGAGCATCGGTGTTTTCAAGTAACTGCCTACTCGTCCGAAAAGATTCGGGAGGCGGCAGGAGGGGGCGAGGGGGAGTGAGATCTCTCTTTCTCTCCCGCCTGCTTTCCCCGCAAACCCCCGCTCACCCCTGCCGCCCCCTGAATCTTTTCGGACGAATATGCAGTTACTCGAAAAGACCGATGCTCGCTCGAGTAATTGCCTTAACCGAGCATGCTCGCTCATCTCTAATCAGTACATTTTGGCACAAAACCTTCAGTCCTCGGCTAAAAAGCTGAAGATGAAGAGAAATTTCACCTTTCAGCACAACGACCCAAAGCAGACCTCCAAATCACCAAAAGAATGGCTTCACCAGAAGAAGACCAAAGTTTTGGAAACTGAATCTTATTGGAAATCTGTGGGTTGATCTGAAGAGGGCGCTAATCACTAGATGCCCCCATAATCTGACAGATTTGGAGCGCTATTGCAATAAAAAATGGGCAAAGATTGCCAAGTTAAGTTGTGCCATGCTGATAAGACATCTACCCAAAATGACTGAATGCTGTCATAAAATCAAAGGATACAGCAACAAAGTATTAGTTTTAGGGTGTACATATTTATGCAACCACATTATTTTAGTTCTCTCTTTACATTTTTCCACCCTAGAAGATTTCAGTTAGCTTTTAATAGAATTGTATAGATAATGCGTCACATTGCAGGTGGAAATAAATCTGAAATGTTCCATTCTCAACAGAATTCATAACATGATAAAAACATGGCATTTAAACAGGGGTGAGTAGACTTTCTACATTCGCACACACGCGGCCATAGTGCGACCGAAAATCAGGCACACAAATCTTCTGTTTGTTCGCCCGTTCAGATGGCTCGGGTCCAGCGCATATACAGCTAGCCCGGATTGCCATCTGGTGGAGGAAGACAGTTTAGCTCTGCTAAATTGCCTTCCCCTTTCCGCCCCCTCGTCGGCTCTCGGCAAGGGAAGGGGGTGGGACGGAGCGGGAGTTAGTGTGCTGAGTTTCCGCCACCTTTTCCCCCCCTTGTTGGCTGCCAGCAATGGGAGGGGGGCAGACTGGGCGGGAGCTTAGCAACTATCCCATTGCAAACAGTGAGCAAGGGGCGGAGAGAAGGAGGGAAGGGGGTGGGAGTTTAGGAGACATGCTGCCAAACTCCCTCCCACCTCCGTTCTCCGGCAGCTCCCAAAGGCTCCCATAGGAGTCAATAGGAGCTGCTGCTTTATTTTGGCCAGGAAGATAGTTCCTAAACCATTTTGCCTGGCCGACGTAAAAGGCTCCTATGCACTATCTTGGCTGTCCGGGCGCTTTTACGACGTGGGAATACGCCCATCTGAACTGATGCATTGTAAACCAATGCATTCAGATGAGCAGCATATATCAGCCGGGCATGAAAGCACTGCCGATAAATGCTCCTGGTAATGAAGACTACTCGTGTGAAAGAAGCCTAAATCTCAATAGGTAATCTGTCCATTGTACATTGCTCAGTGCATTACACTGCCTCCGCTGGCTTGTCTTCCTCCCATAGTGCATCCTGGTAAGCAGCACACAGGCACCTGGCCATCCACATGATAAGAATGTGACTCATCACACCAGGCAAACTTATTCCATTGCTACATGGTACAAATTCTGAAATTTATGTGCCCATTGTAAGCACTTTCAGCAGTGGAGACGGGTCAGCTTTGGGCAGTCTGACTGTTCTTTGGTTACACAACCCCATACATGGCAAGCTGTGGTATCCTGTGTGTTCTGACACCTTTCTATCATAGCCAGAACCATCTTTTTCAGCAATTAGTGCTACAGTAACTCTTCTGTGAGATCAGACTATTCAGGCTAATCTTCACTACATACGTACATCAATGAGCCTTGGACGCCCATTACCATTTCGTGCGGATTCACCAGTTATCCTTCCTTGGAGCACTTTTGATAGGTACTAACTGCTGAATATTAGGAATACCCCATAAAACCTACCATTTTGGAGATTCTCTGAGTCATCTAGATATCACAATTTGGCCTTTGTCAAAGGCGCTTAGATTCTTACACTTGACCATTTTACCATTTTTCCTGCTTCCAACATA
Source organism: Eleutherodactylus coqui (assembly GCA_035609135.1). Classification (NCBI taxonomy): domain Eukaryota; kingdom Metazoa; phylum Chordata; class Amphibia; order Anura; family Eleutherodactylidae; genus Eleutherodactylus; species Eleutherodactylus coqui. Next base: position 1,452,505 of record JAYJKI010000315.1, read on the forward strand.
TCGATGTCTAGAGCTGATTGTTCCCTTCCTACCTAATATATCTCTCCCCTGACAGGGGCCATTGTCACTAGATAATCATTATAATTCACACCACCTCTCAGTAGATTTAATGTAATGACTGATCTGTATATGTAGATAGATAGGCGGACTTTTTATTATTTGTACAGGGAAATGTTGAGCAGTTCTCCATTTTTCAGATGACAAAGTGCATCTATGAAAACAGCAATTTCAGTGCAGTATGAATGAGGGGCGTCAGAGAGCCCCCTGAATATTTCTGAATACAAATACTATGGGGGTTGATAGATTTAGACCTCTAGTTTTAGTTATTTTTAACCTAGTGGAGATGGGGTAATAATTACTATTTTCAGTAATAATAAACATTATGGTCCTTGATTGCTGTTCTCGGGACGAGGAAAATAGTAATGCATCGCATTTAAAAGCATTGTCTGAACTATTTAATTTGGTGGTAAACAGGTCCACCATGGTAAAAAAAGAGAAATAGAAAATGAGCTAATACTCACCTTTTTCAACTCTCTGCAAGTCCCCCATTGGCAGCTCCAGGTCTCCTCTCTGCTGTCATGTTTACAGGCTGCAGTAGCCTGTGTATGGGTCTTCACAGGCTGCTGCAGCCAATGACAGAGCTCAGCAATCATTCACTGAGCTTAGTTGTTGGCTGTAGCAGCCTGTGACTTCCCGTATACAGGCTGCTGCAGCCTGTAAGTATTACGTCGGAGAGGAGACCTGGAGTTGTCAACGGGAGACTTGTGCTGTCGGGAGAGGTAAGTATTAGCTGATTTTTATATTTTCTACCACACGTCTTTAATAAACTGAATCCTGGGACTTACCTTCCATGCAGCTATACCAAACAGACAGGTAACTGCCAGATCCAGGACAAGGATCTGCAGACTGTACGGCATCTGTGGCAATTTGACAAGCCTGCAACCCATGACACTGACCTTATGGAGAACAACATTATCAATTAGCGATGATGCCTTCACAACAGAAAAAATGTAACCGGATAGGTGCCCCTACGGTGGGACAGCCTATGAGATGATTATTGTCAGAGGATCCTAGTAACATAAAGGGATTGTCCAAAGAGAACAATGCCTTTATTAAGCAAGGCTACGATGGAGCATGTAAAAAACATTAAGAAACGAGAACTATATAACACAAATATGTCTAGTATGACACAAATTAGATATTAGAAAAAACTTTCTGAAAGTGAGGGTGATCAATGAGTGGAACAGCTTACCACGGGAGGTGGTGAGTTCTCCTTCAATGGAAGTGTTCAAACAAAGGCTGGACAAATATCCGTCTGGGATGATTTAGTGATCCTGCACTGAGCAGGGGGTTGGACCTGATGACCCTGGAGGTCCCTTCCAACCCTACCAGGCTAGGATTCAAAGATGTTTGTAAGCAAGAAAGGAAATATAAAACCTAACCTCAAAAAAAGTTGGGGCAAGCTACAAGGGCTCACTCACAAGGTTCGTTCTAAGAGGCCATCTTGAAGTACCATCTTTGAGGACAGTTGTGTGACCTGCCCCATTTTTTTGTATTTTATACCTACTATCTAATTCTTCAAAATATTTTGGTCAACCATGTTTGGTTTACTTTCAATCATTGTCCTGAATACTAGAATCTACTAGCAAGACACTGCTTACCAGCTTCCACAAAGCAGAAGAGGAAACAAGTAAGACTGGTTTCATTCACAATGTGGTTGCCATTATTACATTTCCACAAAGAATCCTTGTATGCTTGATTGTCATTCTCATTAATTTACTGACACCAACAAGATGCTGTACTGCTATATGGTGTTATATAATAAGTCTTACCTATAACTTGCTCTCTAACGCTGTTCCAGCTGCAGTCACTTGTTGCATGTGAAGCTCCTTCCTGGGCACAGAAATGGGGGCTCATACGTCCATAGAAGCTATCGGTAATCTGCACCACTTTTCCTGACCCGCACTGTAATGTGGCATTCTGATTATCACAGGCAATGGTATGATCAGACTCTAAAATAGTAGCAAAGCACAAAATTATTTCTAAGCTGAACCTTAAAATTAAGTGAAGTTCAGTCAATAAACTTAAGACCATGGTGGTTAAGAATGGTTTTTGGTTAGTTGAGATGTCCACTGTGAGAATAGCATTGTACTTAGTTCCACTGCCCAAATGCCAAGTCATACGGTTACAATAATGCATGTATAATACACTAAGGCTATTTTAGCAGCTATTTGGGCCAAATTTGGGTATTTTTACATTCTCATCATTTTAAAAGGAAGAGAATGGAAACTTGAATCATGAGCAAATAAAATCCAACTCTGTGTAAGACATAGGACTTTATTTTGCACTGAATATAACTATTATTGGCTACATATCTTCCTTCAGTATCTTTACTAATGAAAGTCTATATACACTATCCTACCAAAAGTAATTGGACACCTGAGCAAAAATCAAAAGTAGTATTTATTTACATACGTTAATACTTACTGAGGCCTCCTTGGCCCTAATGACATCGGATACTCCCTGTGGCATACTTTTTACTAATGTCTCATACACTTCAGCTGGTATTTCCCTGCAATCATCTTGCAAACGTCTGACAAGTTCTCTCAAAGAAGATGTGTCAGCCCGTCTAAAGTGGTACAAGGAGAGTCGTCATTGGACAGATGAGCAACGGAAGAACATTCTATGGAGTGATGAATTGTGAAACTCCATCTTCAAATCAGATGGATGTACCTGGGTGTGGAGGATGCCTGGGAAATGACTTTTGTCTGACTGTCTTGTGCCAACAGTTAAGTTTTGGAGAGGTTCTATTATGGTTTAGGGATGTTTTACTTGGCATGGTCCCAGTCTGTTGGTTGGAGTGAGAAGAACCATGAACATGGAGGTGTGCCTTAACTTTCTAGACAATAATGTGTTGCCACAATGTGGTAATACTCTGGAAATGGTCAGTATTACAAGACAACGTCCCTTGTCACAAATCCAATACTGTGTTTCATTGGCTTGAGTATAAAGATGTTCTAGGATTGGACTGGCTGCACAGAGTCCAGACCTGAACCCTAATGAACATCTTTGGGACAAACTGAAACATTGGTATGGATATATGAACAGTGTCCATCTTCTTTGAGAGAGAGAGAACTAAGCAGACATTTGCAGGATAGTGGACCTCTCTACACTTATCTGATAATTCAGAATATTTCCTGTTCTGACACCTGAATGTCTGACCTGATGTGGTCAGCTCATTTTGCAGTGACTGATCCAATATAGATTCTATTAAGGCTGCCTGCAGACGGCCGGGTCGGATCCCACTACGAGATTCCTCGCAGCAGGATGCTGTCCCGTGCCCCCGCAGAGGCCTGTGGCTCACCTGCTCCTGGCATCTTCATTCTCTGTTATGCGCTGCCTGACAGCCAGCCCATGCGCAGAGAGGAGGCGGCCCGTCACCACTGACATTTCCGTGATTTGTTTTCCGGTGTGATTTCATGCTGACAAATCACGGCAGTCTGCCTAGGACTGCGCTATCTAATGCAATCCTATGCAGTCGAGCACGGTCGAAACTTCTGCGGGAAATCCCGCCGCGGAATTTCCACCCGGGTGCAGGGCGCTTAAGTGGGGGATAAAATATGGTTCAATATGTATGTATTGGGGGTCAGTTATCATGCTGAAGGACAGGGAGTTTTAGGGGGAACATTCTATAATCCTGTCTTGGGCACTAAAACAGTTTGTCCTGTCTGTGATCCAATTCTGAAACTGCAGTAATGACTAAAAGCAGCATTTTGTGCTGAATTTGGAGAAATAACTTGTTATATTAGTTATGTTGAGCTATTTCAGTTGTTCTTGTTTGGTTGTTTTTTGCGAACAGCTGAAAGTTTGTAAATTTGGCAAATTACCCTAATTTTCAACATGGGTTGAATCATTTTCATTCCAACTGTATACGGTGAAAATCACTTACCAAATTCACATATGAAAAATAACTCTTGGGTGCAGTTTTCTGTTGTCCCCCATTGGTAGTCAGACTCTTTCTTTAGGTATCCACATTTTCCATTGCTAGTAGATGGGTCTTGACTTGTCCATTGACTATAGGTCACATTAGACATATCTAGCCAGTTCACAGATTCTGTGCAAAGATCAGATCAACATCATACAGATAAATATAATATATTTTCTAGTCTTTTAAAACCTGCTTCCAGTTTCATGCCCCTGAGTCCGATGCAAATATTAGTGCCTACAATGCAGGGATACAAATTATCTCAACTACTTAGAAGACAGTAAGGTAAGTGCAGTATATTCTCTCGATCTACTGGGTGACTTCATTTAGACACATACAGTACAAAACCCAGTAGCTCTCTATAGTACAATGGTACACCTACACTATAACCAACCAATAGTGAATTATAGGTCGATCATTAATACTCAAAAATATGTATAAAAACACTCCAAAACTATTTCAATGTTTCTAAAGACATTTACCTTCTCCCGAATCGGCTTGCTCTGGTAAGTTGCGGACAAGACCAATCCACCAATCGACATTCTTAGAAAGATGTTTTGCTAAAAAATCCTGTGTCCCCTGATTGTGGATGAAAACCAGATGTCCTCCTCCTCTCTCGCACCAAGACTGGGCACTGTAAAAAGTACGTTCAAGACTAACAAATTCATAGCATGACTTGTTATAGGGCACTTGGTACTTGGAACAAGGTATAGAATCTGCACAGATGACAAAAAGTAGACAACTGAGCAGAGTTAGGACTATGAGACATGTCCTACCCTGAAGACCCAACATCGTGCTCCCTACATTCAGTACTTTTATGAAATGATACCTTCAACAAGCCCTGTTATTCCCTAACCAGTGACGTCACTCCACCAATGACCATTTTCTGCTCCATTGTGCTTTGGTCAGGCCATAAAGAGAATGATAAATTATAGATGTTATTATCCTGTGGGATACACAATACCAGCCATCTATAAAACAGCTCAAAAGCACAATTGTAAAAGTGGGGAGGGGGCAGCTCTAATTACTACACAGTATTGTTTGGTCGGGAGAAGATAAGACTGTAATCCTCTTCTCACACAGGTGGTGGTTGGAGATAATCCTGCCAAGTTTTCTTATGTTTATCCCCATATCATAATGGCAAAGGTGGATGCAAAAGAAGGCACAGGGGGAACAATGAAAGCATGTGGTTCTATACATATGCAGGTAATATTAACTTTGGACCCGAGCATTGAACTATTGATGGGTGGGCTAGGGTTAGCATTGTTTTCTTGTAAAAGAATCAGTATTGATAGGATATTCTGGATATCCTTGTGGAAATATCCTATGTCCCTTTAACTCTTCAAGGACATGGCCTATTTCGGTTGTGGTTATTGTCACCATTGGGGGGCAATTTTTTTCCATTACTTTAATGCATATATTTTTGGCTGACAATCATTTTTGCAATTAGATTTCATTAACAATGTTTGCACTGCTTCCACTGTTTGTCTTATGCAGCTTCTACATATCTCTGTATATGGAAACTGCAGTCTGAGTCTCAGATACGTCAATGAGACTAGACTGATGGCCTACCCTTACCTCTCCTCTCCTGTACTTTTATTAACTGATTTATGACCATGACAAAGATTACCTTTCTTGTGGCCATAAATTAGCTGATCAGAACATTCAGTAAAGGATAGAACAGAGAGAAAATAAGACATAAGTCTAACTTCACTGACAGATCTCCTGTAGGGGCTAAAGGTACTTTTACACGGACCGATAGCGCCTGAATAATTGCTCAAACGAGCGATCATGAGTGACAGCCTGTGTAAACATGGCACCCAACAGGGTACTGAGTAGTCGCTCTACAGACCGACTAGTGAGCGACTTCTCACTCAATATAAACAGGCAGTTGCTCATCTCTGAACGACTACTTGGATGCCGGCTATAAGAAGGTGCCTCCATTTACTGAACGACTGTCGCTTCTCGTGAAAGCACAGGAGCGAAGTTGTTAAGACAGCTGTCAGGTGCCTTAATACAGTGGTCCCTTCTAAAACCTCCTTAGACTGCAGTTTGTATATACAGGGATATGTAGAAGCTGCAGAAGACAATCGAGGCAAAACATTTATCTAAACTCTATTGCAAAAATTACTATCAACCCAAACTACATGAGTTTAAGTGAAAGACAACTGTCCCACAAGCAGGCCCATAGGGTATTCAGCGTTATTGACACTGAAATTTGGGGGGACAAGGAATCCATTTCCACATTTCAAAAATCATAACTTTTTTATTTTTTTGTCAGTAGTGGGAATATTCCCCAGTTGATTTTGATACATATCATATCATACTGCTACAATAGAAATGTAAGAAAACCATGCGAGGTAATCAATGTACAGTATGTTCTAAGTCTCAGCAAAACCTAGAAAACTTTGGCTAGAAGCTGTCTGCATCACAAGCTCAGTTTGTTCTTTGGACATTTACTGTCCAATAAACCCATATTATTACTTTCTGTGTTTCTCTTATAATTATTATTGCCTCTTTTATCTCATACGCTAATTTTTAATTGCCACCATTTAGATGAGATCTTAATTAGAACACTAGATAAGGCGTATGTGCCATAGGCCACTGAGATTAGAGATAACCTCATTTCTGATTTTGCTGCGGTATAATCAAAATGGTGCAAAAAAAAAATCTGCTGACAGTACCAAAACAGGGAAGAAGAAAAAGAAAGAAGAAATCATCATAACTGCAAAATCTGTAACAGGGCCCGCAACTATAATACTTAATTCATAGTACTAGGCTCCCTATATGGAGAAGAGAGGCCTTATGGGCCCCCTAAGGCTCCTGGGCCCGGGTGCAACCGCATCCCCTGCACCCTCTATAGTTACGCCAGTGGCTGAGGCTTTTAGTTGTATCTGTTTTGTGAAAAGCTGCATGATATCCAATATGGCACCCAATATAGTTCTTTAAATTGCGAGTCCTGTAATGAAAGTCTTATTGAGTTATTGGTTGTCTCGCCGGATAAGATTAAGGTGGTTGTTTTGTCGTTTACTAGGGCATAGGGACATCATAGGCAATGGTTCTTCTCTCAGGACCCTATTCTATAACTCGTTATGGACATCTGCTAAGAAAAGGTGAGGCCTGTTCTGGAGGACTTGGCTCATACATGTATTAGTTGATCAGGCACTTATTTGCATCTGTCCCTGATAGTAACAGCTGATTATTAGTAATATTAGAATTAAATCATATTACTGAGTTTCAGAGGAGGTGCACAGGCTCCTATGCCGCATAAGACACCTCTAAGATAAATGGCAGATGGGGGGACTGAAATTGGTGTCGAATATAATGCTGGTTATGGAGATTTACACCATTTCATTTGAACATATAATGCTTTACTATTTTTCCCTCACCTCTGTGATTTTTTATAATGCTTTACTAAATGTATGATAAAGAATAATATGGCTAGAGAAGAACAAACTTTTCGAAAGTTCCATTTGGTGGGTTCGCCAAATTTCATCAAAAGGTTCAGTTCGGGCTGAATTAGTTCAAACTAAACTGGAAGTTCATAAGAGCCTCTTAAACTAGTTTGGAATGATGGTGATGGTCCTTTTTCAATAGATGTAGCTCAGTGGTTAGCACTGTTGTATGCAATGCTGGAGTCCTAGGTACAAATCTGACCAAGGACAACTTCTGCATGGACTATGTACAGTATTTTTCCCTATGTTCGAGTTTCTTGTTCTTCTTCTACTCTGGAGAAGGTAGAAGAAGCATGGTGGCTCAGTTGCTAATATTGTTGCCTTGCAGTGCTGAAGTCTTAAGCTGAAATCTGACTTAAGACAATATCTGTGTGGTGCTTTCCAATTCCATGCAGATGTCCTTAGACAGGTAGGAACCCAGGACCCCAGTACTGCAAGGCAACTCTACCACCAGACTTTATGGACTTCCAGTGTAGCTGAAACGACCCAAATTTGGGTTTTGTAGGTCCTGTTAGCTCATCTCTAAATATGTAAAAAATACAGTACTGTTTGGATACAATGGAGCTTATTTACTTATACTGTCAAGAAGTGCAAACTTAGACTAAACAGTCTTAAAATGCGCCAGGTTTATCACTGAATGATAAATCTGAAGAATTTTAAGGGTCTAGTCAAAATTTAGACCACCTATTAGTTAGCTTATTTTACACCAAAAATGACTATAAATTTTTGGTGCAATTCACAGAATTTGAGCGTAATTTTTAGCGCAATTTAGGTCACGCCTCTTTCTTGTACAAGTTGAAAAAACTGTCCAAAAGTGTCTAAAAAAGTATGATAAATGTGAAGATCCGTGGTTCATTTTCCAGGAGGTTTGGAACAAGCTCCCTGCTGAATTCCTACAAAAGCTGTGTACAAGTGTACCTAGAAGAACTAATTGTTACGTTTATCCTGAAACTACCAATGGGTCTGTGGGATCAAATTGTACAGAGGCAGCCAGGACAGATGACTTGCTTGGTGTATGGGTGGCTAGACGCAGGAACAGACAAACAAACGAGGCCCTAACATCTCCTTACCAACAGCCAAAGGGGACAGGATATGGATCAGGCATCTGCCCACTAATGGACAAGTAGGACAAACAAACAAACAAGAACTGGGCATCCAACAACCAATAGACGGGTAGATCAAACATAGAATGGAAAACAGACATAAGCCAAGTTGACAAATGCCCAAAACACGACAAAGCATACCTGCACACATGAACAGATGGAATTGCTATAGGATGTACGAGGTATACATTCGTATTTTGGCCAAGATACTTAAGCCCACAAGCCCACTTCAAGGGTCCTTGTTGTTTCGCGAGTCCCAACTAACGAGATAACTAACCCCAGGAAACCTGCCTGCATCCAGGGTGATCGTCCCAACAAGGATGACCCCTCACTGGAACCTATGGACCTAACACGTTTTAGATGGTAAACGATCCAAGTAGCACAGGACACAGTTCACACCAACACAGCATGGCTTACAACCAGCACAGACACACAGTTCACATCGCAGCTCACACCCACCAAACAACAAGCATGAATGCAAACACAAAGGGGAATGAGGAAAACCAGCTCCCTCTAACCAGAGGGGCCCTGGTATATATATGCAGCAGACCAGTGAGGATTGGCTAGCTGGAGAAATCCACACTCAATTATCCCTCACCTGTGTAGGTGTGCTCCTGGAAACCCATAGTACTACAGGTCCCAGAAGCACAACCTAACACTAATGCTGTTTGGAAGGCAAAGGAAGGCATTTTATTAATTGACAACAATAAACTATTAAACAGGTTGTCCGGGTTGTAATATCCTGGTACAACCTCTTCCCCATGCATTAACATAACAAACTCACAAATACTCTCTCTCCCCGATCCCACTGTGTCCCATGCCACTAATTGGTCCCACTCTTTTTCTGTCTTTACAGCTGTATCTCCCGCCCAGTTTATGGGACGTCATAGGGGCTGCAGCCAATAGCATTCCTCAGAAATCAATTGCTCTGAGTTCTGTTATTGGCTGCAGCCCCTCTGATGTCCCGTAAACTGGGTGGGACTGCAGCTGTAAGCACAGACCGGAGCAGGGGAGTGAGTATATGTGGGTTAGTTATGTTAGTACATGAGGAAGGAGTTTTACCAGGATATTACAACTTAGATAGCCCCTTTAGGATATTTATTTTTGAATGCACTTTTACTTTTGCACAAAACTATACTGTATATTAACCCCTTACAAGACTGCTACAGATTTTACTTTAGGGTACTCTGTAAATTGGTATTCCATTCAAATGGTAGCTTACCTCTCTAGTTCTATACAGTCAAGAGAAACTAAATGTTGGCTACTGTCAGCTTAAGATGAGGAAGTCCAATGCTGGACCATAAGGGCTTTATTGTGGAAGGGCCCCATTATCACATGAAAGCGTGGCTCTACTGGAGCATCCCCTGTTCCTCTTTTCATCAGTCCAGCTAAGCAAAAGTAAAATTCGGTTGGCTGCCCTGTAACTATCAATAGCAACATACAGGCACCATTACATCGGTGTCTCTCCTGTAAATAGAGCCTTTATGGAGTTTGTTGGAATATGCCGACTAGCACTGTGACCGCTCCTCTGTCATAAAGGACCATTGTATTTTGCAGAGGTCTCTGCAGTCAGAGCTGGGAGATTTAACATGTTGTGCCCATGACTGTATTTAGGATCCACATCAATCAGGAATCCAGTACTAATGCATTTCAATGAGGCAAAAAAGGTTCCTGCATGCTCTACGTGATTCCATTTATGAGATAGAAGCTTACTCTAAAATCACTGTTTTCCTCACTTTTAATGGAAAACTCAAGTCAGTTATGTGGCACTGCATGCGTGTAGTATGCATTATGTGGCGCAATATAGTTTTGTACTGTGTACACAATTATGTGCATGAGGTCTATTTAAAAAAAAAAAGAAACAAAACAGATAATATCATTATATATCCTTATATATAACATGCAAGGCGTATTGGTGATCTTCTTAAAAGTATGTGTCCCTCAAAAAAGTTTGAACCACTCCTGAAAGCATGTACCTCCCGCCAAGTAAGTATGTGCCTTCCTGGAAAGTATGTTTTTCCCCCACTTAAAAACATAGTATCATAGTATATAAGGCTGAAAAAACACATATATCCATCCAGTTAAGCCTATTATCCCCCAATGTCGAGCGCGATATTTGGCTAGCCCTTGTGAAGTTAGCCTTAAGGGAAAAAAACTCTAAATTCTGGCAATCAGAATAATCCCTGGATCAACAACCCTTCTGAAGTATGCGTGCCCCTCAAAAACTATGTGCAACTCCTGGAAAGTATGGTTCTCCTCAAAAAGGTTATATGCCCCAAAAAATGCGCTAGGGCTTTTTTGAGGGGATGCTTTATTTTGAAAAAAGCCAATAGGAATGCATCAGATGCATAAAAAGGGCCATAAAAATGCAATTGCTGCATTTTTACAGCGCTTTTCACACAGGTCTTACGAGTTACTTACCCAGCAGGCTCAGTTTAAGTACTTCCCACTACTCTCCAGAGCCCCGGCCCTGTTTCCGTAGTCCCCTGTCTCCCACACAGAATCACTTTGTGGATACAGGATTCATAAAAGCCGCCGCGAAGCGATGGGGGAGATTAGTTCTTTAAGTGCTGCATTGCTTGGCTGAGCAGCACTCAAAAAACCAATCACAGCCGTGGCACAGCCAATTCATTAATCCCGCCTACATGAAGCGAGGGCTGTGATTGATTCCTCGTGCGCTGCTCAGCCAAGCAATGCAGTGCTCAAAGAACCAATCTAAGCCATCGCTTCATGGAGGCGGTGTTTATGAATTCCGTAACTAGCAAGTGTGGGTGGCCGAAGACTACGGGAGAGCAACGGAAAGGACCTGGACTGAGACCGACCGAGACTTGGCTGACCCGTGTGAAAAGCACTGTAAAAATGCAGCAATTGCATTTTTACGTCCCTCTTGATGCACATAATGCATTTCTATTGCCTTTTTTTTAAATAAACTGTAGCTAGAGCTTATTTTCAGGGTAGGGCTTATATTTTAAAGCCTCCCAAAAAATCCTGAAAAATCAGGTCAGGGCTTACTTCAGGGAAACATGGTAGATAGATCGCTACACTGGCCCTTAATTATGAATATCGATGCACCATTCTTTTTAGAACTCAGCAGTCTTAAATTGCACCAAATTTACAAAAGTCAAAAGTGGCGCATGGACTGGTAAATTTGGCACGATTAACGCTGCAACAAAAATAGGAATTTCTTTCTGGAATGTGATTTGCGCCACAAATTAAAAGCTGCTTTATGCACTAATATGAATTAGTATCAGCAGACTAACTACTAATTTTAACACATAAAATAGGGACAAAAACATGAAAAAACACACAAGCGTATATCGGACTGCGTTTTCAGAAGCACATCTCTGCAGGTGTGGCTCATTTGGCTGGCTGTTGTGTTCATTGCTATAGCCAGCCAAATCAAATTGCTGGCCGATATATGCTTGTGTGAATAAGCCCTTAGGCAGGGTTCCCTTACTTCTATGCTGTAGGGTCAGACGTCCCCTTTTCCCTTACTGTATCTCTTGTTTGGTCTGGTGATCTGTGTCCGGTCTTGAGTGCATATTCATCTCTCTAGCTATAACTATATTCTGATTGTGCAGATCGCTGTTCACACGCTCCGCACGAATGCAAGACATAATTGTGTTGGAAAGATAGACTGAAGTTTGCCACGCCCACTTTCAGGAAAAAGAAAATTGATGAACTTGTTAGACTTTTTCTTCTTTTTGGCATAAACTATTTGTAGATTTGTCTAAAATTCTCTGTTCCTTAATTCTGGTGCAGCTTTAGACTGCCGAAACAATAACAAAAAAAAGGGGGGAGAAGAAAACAAAAAAAGGGGTGGGATTATTGAGGATAAGATACAGGTAGAGATGAGCGAGCATGCTCGGTTAAGGAAATTACTTGAGCGAGCATCGGTCTTTTTAAGGAACTGCCTACTCGTCCTAAAAAATTCAGGGGGCGGCAGTGGGGAGCGCGGGGGGGGGGGGGGGAGATCGACATGTATGATAATTATGGATGGGTGCAGATTGTTGTTATGGGATATTACACATTTCAGGTAATTTATTAACCCCCAAACTGGGTACTCATGTTACTGACCTCGGAAGGATGGAGGGTTATGTCAACCTTCAGGGATTGAACTTGCAACCTTCAGGTTTTGAGCAAAAGCTTAGGACTGCATTTTTGCTGCCTTAACACTCTGCGCCACACAAGATCAAGTTACATACCAATATAAGAGCCCTTGAACAACTCTTTTATCCATTGAATTTGTAAGTCACATATGTAGCTTCTGCTTGTATTCCATTAGAGGATGCCAGTAGTACCTCACAGAACTGCTGTTTTGACATATATACTGACGCCCACTCTCATATACAGTATCTTCTGTTTAAGTATGCTCCACAGGTTTTCAATTGGATTCAGGTCAGGATATGATGATGGCCAAACCATGATTTTACCTCCTTTTATGCCCATAGCAGTCAAGGAGTCAATGTTTTTTTGCAGCATGGAATGGTGCATTGCCTTGCATGTAAGCTATTTGTTCCAAAAGGCAGAAAATGCTCCACATATCGTTCAAAGTTCATTTTGATACTCTCAGGGACCCTAAAGAGACTTGCCATTTCACTTTCCAATATTCTGGCCCAAAATATCACTCCGCCACCTCCTTGCTGATGTCTTGTAGAAACAGGGTGGCTATTCACCAGCCATCCAGAACTCCATTGGTGAATAAAAGTGTTTGAAAATGAGTCTTCGTGTATTTGTGATGGTTCTCTTTGTGAGCTTTGGTTAGGGGTGGCCAGACTACAGCTTATACACAACTGCCAGTGCAGAGTCTGAGGAGCGGGCCCTCAGCCTAGGAGACAGCGGGGTAGAATGTGGGCCTTGTAACGGGGGTATACCATGGACACCAAAATGAATCTTTGTCTCGGGTGAAGAAAAGCCTTGCAACTAGAGATGAGCGAGTATACTCGCTAAGGCACATTACTCGAGCGAGTAGTGCCTTAGCCGAGTATCTCCCCGCTCGTCTCTAAAGATTCGGGGGCCGGCGGGGGGCGGGGAGCAGCGGGGGAGAGCGGGGAGAAACGGAGGGGAGATCTCTCTCTCCCTCTCTCCCCCCCTGCTGAAATAATAATGCACTATAGCTGCAGAAATATTGTAATGACTTCCCATGAAATATAATGTGCACACTTTTCATCAGGTGAAAAGAAAAAGGTTTGTTACGGTGTTAGCCAGTAGAGCAAAGTGTGATTGTTCTCAGTGAGAGAAACCAAGTCATCCTGTAGATATAATACCTTTTACGGCTAACAAAAAGACATGATGTTATAGCAAGCTTTCAAAATTACTTAGGATTCTTCCTGAGGCTTAGGACCCATTTACACGGCCGTAGGTGTTTTATGTGCGCCGTAAAAACACCTGAACGGCAAAGGGTCCGGCACTGTATGCTAAGGCCACAATACCGTGGGGCCTGGGAAAACATTTCCCCTTTCCTCCCCCTTGCCGGCTTACCTCCTCTCTCCTCCCCTCTGGCCGTTTGCAATGGGAAGGGGCAGGATAGGGGCAGAGCTAAGCTAAGCTCCCCTTGTCCGCAGCCAGCAATGTCTCCTGGATGTATATTTACAGCAATACCAAATTTATATAATTTACTACAATACTTTTAAAAAATAATTTTTCTTTAAAAAAAAATAGCTCCTAGTCGCTATTTTCTGAGACCCATAACTTTTTTTATTTTTCTGTTAATGGTGCTATGTGAGGGCAGGAAGTAGCCGACCACTTGTAACTTGCTATCTCTGGTAGTTCTACTAAAATGAGTGGTGGTTAGAGATGAGCGAGCACCAAAATGCTCGGGTGCTCGTTACTCGGGACGAAAATTTCACGATGCTCGAGGGTTCGTTTCGAATAACGAACCCCATTGAAGTCAATGGGCGACCCGAGCATTTTTGTATATCGCCGATGCTCGCTAAGGTTTCCATTTGTGAAAATCTGGGCAATTCAAGAAAGTAATGGGAACGACACAGCAATGGATAGGGCAGGCGAGGGGCTACATGTTGGGCTGCATCTCAAGTTCCCAGGTCCCACTATTAAGCCACAATAGCGGCAAGAGAGGGCCCCCCCCCTCCCAACAATTTTTACTTCTGAAAAGCCCTCATTAGCAATGCATACCTTAGCTAAGCACCACACCAGCTCCAAGAAAGCACAATCACTGCCTGCATGACACTCCGCTGCCACTTCTCCTGGGTTACATGCTGCCCAACCCCCCCCCCCCCCGCACGACCCAGTGTCCACAACACACACCAAAGTGTCCCTGCGCATCCTTCAGCTGCCCTCATGCCACACCACCCTCATGTCTATTTATCAGTGCGTCTGCCATGAGGAGGAACCGCAGGCACACACTGCAGAGGGTTGGCACGGCTAGGCAGCGACCCTCTTTAAAAGGGGCGGGGCGATAGCCCACAATGCTGTACAGAAGCAATGAGAAATTCAATCCTGTGCCACCTCCATCAGGAGCTGCACACGTGGGCATAGCAATGGGGAACCTATGTGCCACACACTATTCATTCTGTCAAGGTGTCTGCATGCCCCAGTCAGACCGGGGTTTTTTATAAATAGTCACAGGCAGGTACAACTCCGCAATGGGAATTCCGTGTGCACCCACAGCATGGGTGGCTCCCTGGAACCTACCGGCGGTACATAAATATATCCCATTGCATTGCCCATCACAGCTGAGGTAATGTCATGATTAATGCAGGTGGGCTTCGGCCCACACTGCATGCCCCAGTCAGACTGGGGTTCTTTAGAAGTGGACACATGCAGTTACAACTCCGTGTGGACCGACAGCATGGGTGGGTGCCAGGAAGCCACCGGCGGTACATAAATATATCCCATTGCATTGCCCTGCACAGCTGAGGTAACGTCAGATAAAATACAGGTGGGCTTCGGCCCACACTGCATGCCCCAGTCAGACCGGGGTTTTTAATACATAGACACAGGCAGGTTCAACTCCCTAATGTGAGGTCCGTGTGGACCGACAGCATGGGTGGCTCCCTGGAACCCACTGGCGGTACAAAAATATATCCCATTGCAGTGCCCTGGACAGCAGAGCTAACGTCTGATTAAATACAGGTGGGCTTCGGCCCAAACTGCATGCCCCAGTCAGGCTCGAGTTTTTTATAAGTATACACAGGCACGTACATCTCCCTAATGGGAAGTCCATGAGGACCGACAGCATGGGTGGGTCCCAGGAAGCCACCGGCGGTACATAAATATATCCCATTGCAGTGCCCAGCACAGCTGATGTAACGTCAGCTTTAATGCAGGTGGGCAAAAAATTCATTGGATTACACTGTAGGCGAGGGCCCCCAAAAATTGGTGTACCAACAGTACTAATGTACCTCAGAAAAATTGCCCATGCCCAACCAATAGGGCAGGTGAAACCCATTAATCGCTTTGGTTAATGTGGCTTAATTGGTAACTAGGCCTGGAGGCAGCCCAGTTAAAATAAAAATTGGTTCAGGTGCAAGTTTCAACGCTTTAATGAGCATTGAAACGTATAAAAATTGTTTACAAAAATTATATGACTGAGCCTTGTGGGCCTAAGAAAAATTGCCCGTTCGGCGTGATTGCGTGAGATTTCAGGAAGAGGAGCAGGAGGAGGAGGATGAATAGAATACACAGATTAATGAAGCTAAAAGGTCCCCGTTTTTGATGGTGATAGAGAACGATGCTTCCATCCGCGGGTGCAGCCTACGTATAGTTTAGGTACCGCTGCTGTCCGCTGGTGGAGAAGAGAAGTCTGGGGAAATCCAGGCTTTGTTCATCTTGATGAGTGTAAGCCTGTCGGCACTGTCGGTTGACAGGCGGGTACGCTTATCCGTGATCACTCCCCCAGCTGTACTAAACACCCTCTCTGACAAGACGCTAGCCGCAGGACAAGCAAGCACCTCCAGGGCATACAGCGCGAGTTCAGGCCACGTGTCCAGCTTCGACACCCAGTAGTTGTAGGGGGCAGAGGCGTCACGGAGGACGGTCGTGCGATCGGCTACGTACTCCCTCACCATCCTTTTACAGTGCTCCCGCCGACTCAGCCTTGACTGGGGAGCGGTGACACAGTCTTTCTGGGGAGCCAGAAAGCTGTCAAAGGCCTTAGAGAGTGTTCCCCTGCCTGTGCTGTACATGCTGCCTGATCTCCGTGCCTCCCCTGCTACCTGGCCCTCGGAACTGCGCCTTCGGCCACTAGCGCTGTCGGATGGGAATTTTACCATCAGTTTGTCCGCCAGGGTCCTGTGGTATAGCATCACTCTCGAACCCTTTTCCTCTTCGGGTATGAGAGTGGAAAGGTTCTCCTTATACCGTGGGTCGAGCAGTGTGTACACCCAGTAATCTGTAGTGGCCAGAATGCGTGTAACGCGAGGGTCACGAGAATGGCATCCTAACATGAAGTCAGCCATGTGTGCCAGGGTACCTGTACGCAACAGATGGCTGTCCTCACTAGGAAGATCACTTTCAGGATCCTCCTCCTCCTTCTCCTCAGGCCATACACGCTGAAAGGATGACAGGCAACCAGCATGGGTACCCTCAGCAGTGGGCCAAGCTGTCTCTTCCCCCTCCTCCTCATCCTCCTCATGCTCCTCCTCCTCCTCCTCAGCGCGCTGAGATATAGACAGGAGGGTGCTCTGACTATCCAGC
Source organism: Eleutherodactylus coqui (assembly GCA_035609135.1). Lineage (NCBI taxonomy): Eukaryota > Metazoa > Chordata > Amphibia > Anura > Eleutherodactylidae > Eleutherodactylus > Eleutherodactylus coqui. Next base: position 1,469,706 of record JAYJKI010000315.1, read on the forward strand.
GACATACTGTCTTCGCCCGCCTCCGTTTCCGAGCGCAAAGCGTCTGCCTTTATGCTTTGCAGGGAACTTCTCAAGAGGCATAGCAGAGGAATGATGACGCTAATGATTGCAGCATCGCCGCTCACCATCTGGGTAGACTCCTCAAAGTTTCCAAGGACCTGGCAGATGTCTGCCAACCAGGCCCACTCTTCTGTAAAGAATTGAGGAGGCTGACTCCCACTACGCCGCCAATGTTGGAGTTGGTATTCCACTATAGCTCTACGCTGCTCATAGAGCCTGGCCAACATGTGGAGCGTAGAATTCCACCGTGTGGGCACGTCGCACAGCAGTCGGTGCACTGGCAGATTAAACCGATGTTGCAGGGTGCGCAGGGTGGCAGCGTGCGTGTGGGACTTGCGGAAATGTGCGCAGAGCCGGCGCACCTTTCCGAGCAGGTCTGACAAGCGTGGGTAGCTTTTCAGAAAGCGCTGAACCACCAAATTAAAAACGTGGGCCAGGCATGGCACGTGCGTGAGGCTGCCGAGCTGCAGAGCCGCCACCAGGTTACGGCCGTTGTCACATACGACCATGCCCGGTTGGAGGCTCAGCGGCGCAAGCCAGCGGTCGGTCTGCTCTGTCAGACCCTGCAGTATTTCGTGGGCCATGTGCCTCTTCTCTCCTAAGCTGAGTAGTTTCAGCACGGCCTGCTAACGCTTGCCCACCGCTGTGCTGCCGTGCCGCGCGACACCGACTGCTGGCGACGTGCTGCTGCTGACACATCTTGATTGCGAGACAGAGGTTGCGTAGGAGGAGGAGGAGGAGGGTGGTTTAGTGGAGGAAGCATACACCGCCACAGATACCACCACCGAGCTGGGGCCCGCAATTCTGGGGGTGGGTAGGACGTGAGCGGTCCCAGGCTCTGACTCTGTCCCAGCCTCCACTAAATTTACCCAATATGCCGTCAGGGAGATATAGTGGCCCTGCTCGCCTGTGCTTGTCCACGTGTCCGTTGTTAAGTGGACCTTGGCAGTAACCGCGTTGGTGAGGGCGCGTACAATGTTGCGGGAGACGTGGTCGTGCAGGGCTGGGATGGCACATCGGGAAAAGTAGTGGCGACTGGGAACTGAGTAGCACGGGGCCGCCGCCGCCATCATACCTTTGAAAGCCTCCGTTTCCACAACCCTATATGGCAGCATCTCCAGGCTGATAAATTTGGGTATGTGCACGTTTAACGCTTGAGCGTGCGGGTGCGTGGCGGCGTATTTGCGCTTGCGCTCCAACACTTGCGCTAGCGACGGCTGGACGGTGGGCTGAGAGATATTTGTGGATGGGGCCGAGGACAGCGGAGGTGAGGGTGTGGGTGCAGGCCAGGAGATGGTAGTGCCTGTGTCCTGAGAGGGGGGTTGGATCTCAGTGGCAGGTTGGGGCACAGGGGGAGAGGCAGCGGTGCAAAACGGAGGTGGTGAACGGCCTTCGTCCCACCTTGTGGGGTGCTTGGCCATCATATGTCTGCGCATGCTGGTGGTGGTGAGGCTGGTGGTGGTGGCTCTCTGGCTGATCTTGGCGTGACAAAGGTTGCACACCACTGTTCGTCGGTCGTCTGCACTCTCAGTGAAAAACTGCCAGACCTTTGAGTGCCTCGGCCTCTGCAGGGTGGCATGGCGCGAGGGGGCGCTTTGGGAAACAGTTGGTGGATTATTTGGTCTGGCCCTGCCTCTACCCCTGGCCACCGCACTGCCTCTTCCAACCTGCCCTGCTGCTGCACTTGCCTCCCCCTCTGAAGACCTGTCCTCAGTAGCCGTAGCAAACCAGGTGGGGTCAGTCACCTCATCGTCCTGCTGCTCTTCCTCCGAATCCTCTGTGCGCTCCTCCCTGGGACTTACTCCAATTACTACTACCTGAGTGATAGACAACTGTGTCTTCATCGTCCTCCTCACCCACTGAAAGCTCTTGAGACAGTTGCCGGAAGTCCCCAGCCTCATCCCCCAGACCCCGGGAACTTTCCAAAGGTTGGGCATCGGTCACGACAAACTCCTCCAGTGGGAGAGGATTCGAAACCATTGCTGCCCATTCTGGGCAGGGGCCCGAGAACAGTTTCTGGGAGTCTGCCTGCTCCTCAGAATGTGTCATTGTAATGGAGTGAGGAGGCTGGGAGGAAGGAGAAGCAGCAGCCAGAGGATTCAGAGTTGCAGCAGTGGACGGCGCAGAACTCTGGGTGGTCGATAGATTGCTGGATGCACTTTCTGCCATCCACCACAGGACCTGCTCACACTGCTCAGTTTCTAATAAAGGTCTACCGCGTGGACCCATTAATTGTGAGATGAATGTGGGGACGCCAGAAACGTGCCTGTCTCCTAATCCCGCAGCAGTCGGCTGCGATACACCTGGATCAGGAGCTCGGCCTGTGCCCACACCCTGACTTGGGCCTCCGCGTCCTCGCCCGCGTCCACGTCCTCTAGGCCTACTCCTACCCCTCAACATGGTGTATTACCAGTAGTGCAGAAACAGAACGCTGTAATTAAATGTGCCGCTTATTGGCCTGTGGTTGGAGGCTGACTTCACTTACGGAACGCACAGCAGAGCCAGGAAAGAATTTTGCGCAAGCCTGCTGTAACACTTAGCTGACTGCGTATTAATTAGGACTACTACCCCCAGCAGAGACGCAGTACACTCAGGACGGTCACAGGCAGCCCAAACAGAATGTTTTTTCCCAAATTTTTTTGGAAAAGCCCACTGCCTATATAGACAGTATATCTCTTTCACTGTCCCTGCCTCAGCACTACTGTCCCTGGACTATGTAAAATTACTACAGACTGAGGACGCAATGCTCTGCACAGCCGATATACAAAAAAAAATGTGCAACACTGCAAAAAGCAGCCTCAACAGTACTGCACACGGTCAGATGTGGCCCTAAGAAGGACCGTTGGGGTTCTTGAAGCCTAAAATAACTCCTAACACTCTCCCTATAGCAGCTCCACCATCAGCAGCACTTTCCCTGAGCTATGTCAGAATGCATCTGTGGCGAGCCGCGGGAGGGGCAGATTTATATACTCGGGTGACACCTGATCTCGCCAGCCACTCACTGCAGGGGGGTGGTATAGGGCTTGAACGTTGCAGGGGGAGAGTTGTAATGCCTTCCATGTCTTTCTATTGGCCAGAAAAACGCGCTAATGTCTCAGAAATGAAAGTGAAAGTAACTCGAACATCGCGTGGTGCTCGCCTCTAGTAACGAGCATCTCGAACACGCTAATACTCGAACGAGTATCAAGCTCGGATGAGTATGTTCGCTCATCTCTAGTGGTGGTGATGTGTGCATGCTGTACCACTGCTGCATTCATGCAGAGACCCCGATGAGACCCCAATTCTCTGCATCTGTTTGGCCCCAGCAGTCCAACCCGCACTGGTCAGAAAAAAATCTGAATTTTTTTATTATTTTGTGGACCAGGGATAACGTTTAACCCCTTTAGTGGCAGGTTTAGGTAGTCTTCAGCACATTTCAGTGCAGCAAGCCCCAGAGATTTTTAGGGCGTGCCTTAAAGGGGTTAATCCTGGCACAAGCCCTTTTAAAGCAGTTAATTTATACTATGGGTTACTGAGTGGGCTAGTTCTAATCTGACAGTCACATAGTGGCAGCACTTGTCATTTATTTCCCCTGTACCGGATCTATGTAGCAACTCACCTATAATGAATAATGTCATGTAAGGAAAGAATTCAGATAACGAACCTTTGCACCAATTTGTGTCAACTACTGATAATTATACAGATATAACTTTGGGCAATAATAGCGATAACATTGATCACGTCCTCATGGAAATATTTAACTAACATAACAATTAGACTTTGATTCATCCCATCCAAGTTGATAGCACCACATACTCTTCACTGATAAACATACAGACCAAGTGAGGCCACAGCTTCCTTCTACTGAATAGATTGCAAGCCGCTGTCCTGGAATATGTATTTCACTAGAGCTTTAGATATCACCTCATTGGCTGCTACAGAAAGCTCCTCCCACTTATATAAGGCATCGCATCATTTTCAGCACAGACGCACAGGGGTCATATCAACGGTATTAGTCTTGTTATTTAACCCCTTGGCTGTATTCACACAGGCGGTTTTCCAAGATGGACAGAATTCACACAAAAAAGTACCCATTCATTTGAATGCGTTAATTCACATGAGTAATTTTTCTCTATAGTCCGAGTTAGAAAAATTGCTGTATGTCCTATCTTTGGGCCATTCTTGTTCGAGAATCACCCATTATTTTCTATTTGAGCATGAAAAAAATGCATGACATTCGCATGCTGTGCGAGTGCGATCCATTTTCAAATCTGATGCATCACGTGTTTTTAGCGCAAAAATGCATCACACACGCAAGAAAATCGAAGAGAAATAGCATTTAAATGGTCCATTTTTCGCTGACCTATATGGCACTTGTCCATGTGGATTCAGCCTTGGAGTTTGTTCACATGGGGGTATTCGTGCAGCTAATCCGGGGCTTTAAAGCGCAACGCCGGTGGACAGGCAGCCAAAGTCTGTGTCTAGTCTGGAGTCTGATCTAGTCAAGTCAGTCTGCAGAGAGCCAAGACACTTGGAATATCTGTTGATGTGTCTTTGAAGCGCTGTGGAAGTGAGAATGGAAGAAGCCATAGGGTATAACTTGGACATCTTTGATCTCAGGAGACTTTGGGATAACTACAAGCCCCTGTGTGAAAGAGCAGTTCGCCATGTAGCACTGAGAGACATCTGACAAATGAGTGTTGACAGGTTGAGAGTCTGGAAAGAAAAGAAATGTGTTGTTTTCCAGGGGCGGAGCTGCACAGATAACTAGGACTGTAGGCCTGATATTCATCCTGTGTTCTGCCTCCCTGTCTCACCACCAGTTCTTCCTAAACCTGTGCTGTGCTTTGGCTTATGTACTGTGGAACTGTCTAGTTTTGGCTTTCCAAGTAAAACAATATTGCCGACCGTTCCGGGCTTTGTTGACAACTTTACTCTGTGTGTGTGGACTATCATTTCATCAACCAGCTTCACAGCAGAGGAAGGAACGTTGGTGTCACCCGTGACAACCCAAAGAAAGAACCAAGTTAATTTAGTTCCTGGTTACCCACTACTTTAATAGCCTGCCCGTGGCCCTATTGGATGTGTCCCTGGCTACCCTCTGGATGGGAGACAGTAGTGCCACCGTGACAAGGCCTACAACTCATTCCTCGCTGTCTCCTAGGCTATGGCTGGCTCCTCAGATGCTGCAATACCAAAACCAAGCTTACTACATAGATATGATAGCAGAACCGAGCTTACTACATAGATATGATAGCAAAACCGAGCTTACTACATAGATACCATAGCAGAACCGAGCTTATTGCATAGATATAGTACCAGAACATGTTTACTACATAAATATGGTAAGAGAATCAAGCCAACTGCATAAATACGATAACAGAACCAAGCTTAAAGAGAATCTGTCACCAGGTTTAAGCTTGCCAAACCACGGGCAGCATAAACCTGGGGCAGGTATGCACATTGCCCCTGTATATTTGCGCAATCCAAGTTCTGCTTTGTCAGAAGAAAAATGTATTCACTTCCATTTTCGGTCGGGCTCACACGAACAAATCTGAATTGTGTATTGGGTGGGTGATGTACGAGCATTTAATATGCGGTACACCGCGGTAATTCAAATACATTGATTTTTGCTGTTACATTCACACTTGCATTTATTAATTGCATATAATACGCACATAAAAAAAGAACACAGCATATTTTATTTAACGTGCAAGACAGCCCTATTGTTCTCTATGGGCGCATATGAAAACGCAGAACATACACGATTACATTGCATATGTGTGGCATGTATACACAACGTCGCTAATCGGATGCATTTTACATTCTTGTTTAAGGTGCGCACTTTGTCTCAACTGTATAAATATGCTCACAACCAGATGAGAACTGTATACAGATATGTAAAAAAAATGTACAGTTGGCAAATAGGCCCTTTTTTTGGTATGCATAAAAAATAATACATTAGAAAATTAGGTGCATATTATCAACTTTTACATATACAATGGGACACTTTTGCTTCTACACGCTGTTAAATACACACTCAGTGGTGAAAGTTTAGGCTCAGTTCACATTTAGTTTTCAGTTGCGGCGCTGGCTTCTGCCTCAGGGTTTCATGACAATTGCCAAAAATGGCCTTGAAATGGAAACAGCGATTCATCCATTCTTTAGTTGATTTACTTGTATGCTTTGGCTCATTGTCTTTTTGCATCACTCACTATCTCTTCAGCTTGAGAGCATAGACTGCTGCCTTTATATTCTCTTGTAAAACTCTTTGATCCACCTTAGTATTTATCGTTCCCTCATGGATCACAAGGTGTCCAGACCCTGAAATCCATAAAGAAGCCCCAAACCATGATACCATCTCCAGCTTGCTTCACAGCTAGGATGAGGTTTAGTCTCTGCAATGACCCAGACCTAGGAGGTGTTTAAGCAGCAGGGTAAAAATGAGATGGTAGTCACAGTGGCTCTACTGTTCCTTCTGGCAGATGGCAAAAACAGTGGTCTATAGGCCAAACTAAAGCCAGTGGTAGAAACTAGAGATGAGCGAGCACGCTCGGTAAGGGCAATTACTCGAGCGAGCATCGCTCTTCTCGAGTAACTGCCTTCTCTCTTTCCCCCCACCGCCTGCCGCTCACGCCCGCCGCCCCTCCGAGCCTGCTCGGACGAGAAGGCAGGTACTCGAGAAAAGCGATGCTCACTCATCTCTAGTAAAAACAATAAGATAATAAAATAGGCAGTTGTTCTCGCCTGCTACCCGCGGCGTCAGGTAAGGTAAGATGTAAATTTGTTGTGACACCAGTACATTCATGGGACGGGACCCATTCCGGACAAAAACTAAAAATATAAAAAGTGCATAACTAAACAATAATGGGGATAGTAGTCCTGACTCTCCTGTTGTGTTGTGTGGTATCTCAGTGCAGTTGTTGTAAGTGGTGGGAAGCACTTCAGGAAGCAGACTTTAGATGAAAACATTTCCGAACTTTATTAGGAGAGGATTCTTCATCCCAATAGCAGTTACATCATTCTTATTACGTTGTCAATGAGGTCCAGATGTGTTCTGTTTTTTACGGAATTTCGCAGCGTATTGCACACACATTGAGAGCATATTTGCAGTCCCCTTTGCTGCGCAATAAAGCAGGTCTTATATTTTTGAGTGCACACAAAATATGTTAATGAGAAGGAACTCATTGATACCAATGAGTTCTATTCTCTGCGCATTGCGCACGTATACTTTACACACGCAAATATGGTTGTCTGAAGAAGCCCTTATAGTGGACACATGAACAGAGATTTTTGCAGTTTGTAGAGCCTTCTCTATGCCCTTTGCTGTCTTTATTGGGTTCTTTCTCACCTCTTTCAAGATTGCTCATTGTACTCTTGGAGTGATCTTAACAGGACAGCCACTCCTACGGAAAGTAGCAATGGACCCTAATTTTCTCCAGTTATTGATTTGTTTAACGTGGATGTACACCCTGATTTTTTACAAAGTTTTTGTAGTTTGCAGTTTCCATCTCTGTAACACATCTTATAATGTTTTCTTATACCTGTTTGCATTAGCTTGGTTCACATTAAGCAATCCTTCTTCAGAAGAACAGATTTCTTAGTAACCAGGCTTTGTGTGCCTTTATTCCATAGGCAGAACACCTGTGAAACCCAGTTCAGTCATTGGCTTGCATTTAAACTGAATGATTTGTTTAGTTTCGCTCATTTGGTTTAGTCTAAACGCACCTTTAGGGCTCTTTCACACGGGGGAATTCATGCAGCTAACTTATATGCGCTAAAAATCACGACTATTAGAGCCAATGGTTTCCTATGGAAACGGTCAGATGAATGAATTTTATCTGTGCAAAAAACTTGCACCTAAAAGGATAGAACATTAGTGACTAAAATTCACGCAATTCAAATTCCCAGATGCGTGAAAAGATAGGATCTGACCTATCTTTGGTGCGCAATTCATAGAAGTTTTCATAGACTCCTATGGGAGCTTGACAAAAAGGGAGGGGGAGGGAGTTTTGCGATGCCGCTAAACCCAGAAGCACGTTTTAAATGTCCCGCTGTACGCTCCTGTTAGCCCCCGTGGGGATTAGAGGACTTCCCAGGGGTTCCCTTCATCTCCCTGAGGCTGGAGGGATATCCCCGTAGCAGAGAGAGAGGAGTGGACCCTTTCGGGGGAAAATAAGACAAAATCCCCTAGGAGCACGATACTAGGGGTTCCCCTGCAGGGGAAAATAAGAAAATCCCTAGCAGACGGGAAATCCCTTATTCTCCCTTGCAGGAGAACCACGGCATTGTGCTGCTGGGGAATTCCTTATCATCCCCCACAAGGGAACCCCAGCCTCGCTGCTGCTGGGGGATTCCTTCTTCTCCCCTTCTGCGCGATTTTGACTGCCATGTGAATGAGCCCTCACTTTTTCTCTCTACACTGTTTGCTCAGTAAAAGGCATGGTACAACTGTTTGGCTGAACTAAATGCATTGAGTAATCTCTTTGCTGAAGCCTTTTAAATCTGGGAAAATAAAGCATTAATCCATCTGTAATCCAGATCTGCAGAGTTTGGCGGCAACAAGATATTCTGGCTTATTACAGACTATTTAAACTCTAAGGCAAAGACTTTCATTCTATGATTTGTAAGTAAGCTAATAGGCAACTTTCCACCTCTGTCACTTTGCCAGCCTTGTAGAATTGTAGAATGATGAAGACCAGAAAGGAGCATTTCTTGTACTAAATCATACAATACCGCCAAGTAATCTCTGCATCTGTGGTAAGAAAAAAAGAATCCCCCCGACCAGACATTAAAAAATGACAAACTGAGCGGCCCCCACTTACAGATGCAGCAAATGTTAGCATGACTTAACTCGTCATGATAACGTTCTGTTCTACAGTTTGTTTACCTTTTCAATAACTTTAGAATGGGAATTGTTGTGTTAAGTTAAGAGAACATTAGCTTTTTAACTAGAGATGAGCGAGTATACTCGCTAAGGCTAACTACCCGAGCGAGTAGTGCCTTAGTCGAGTATCTGCCCGCTTGTGTCTAAAGATTCGGCTGTCGGCGTGGGTGACAGGTGAGTTGCGGCGGTGAGCAGGGGAGAGCGGGGGGGGAGAGAGGGAGAGAGGGATCTCCCCTCCGTTCCTGCCTGCTCTCCCCCGCCGCTCCCCACTCGCCGCCGGCACCCGAATCTTTAGAGACGAGCGGGCAGATACTTGACTAAGGCACTACTCGCTCAAGTAGTTAGCCTTAGCGAGTATACTCGCTCATCTCTATTTTTAACCCTTAGGCAGAAAGTCTACGGACGGATTATCGCTGGGGAATTCGCAGTCAGGCACCTGCTGCGAATTCCGCAGCAATGTCCGACCATAGACATGCTGTGTTAAATGATTCTCCCGTGCCCATGAGCCGAAATCAATTTTTCGTGATCAAATTGCGCACACCAAATCTGTGCATGTGAATGAACCCTTTAAAAATCAATGGCTTCTATTTTCTGCGTATTGCGCACGCAAATATGTTCATGTGAATCCTTCTATTAGGATGCAGTCTTTTTTTTCATTTTTGTTTTTTCCTCGCCACTTTCAAAAACTCTTATTTTTCCATTGACTTAATGTCCGAGGGATTGTTTTTTTGTGTCACGAGGTGAATTTTCCAATGGTAGCATTTAATGAACCACATAATGCTAAGCGAAATGAAGTAGAGAAAAACTTCATGCCGCCATCTTTGGAAGCCTTGGCCATGCTGTGGTAAACATTACACCTTACCTTTATGGTGTGGGATAGTACGATTACGACGATAGCAAATTTATACAGTTTCTTTTTCTATATTACTTAAATATAAAACTTCTTTTTATAATACTTCGTCATTGAAAAAAAAATGGTTTTCTGATTGCCAAAATGTTTTCATTTTTCCGTTGCCATAGCTGTGTCAGGGCTCATTTTTTTGCGGGATGTCCAATAGTTTCTTTTCATACCATCTTGGACTTCACACAACTTTTTGATTGCGTTTTATAAAAAAAAATTCTTGGAGATGGGGTGACCGAAAAGTGGAAATCTGGCGTTGTGTATTTTCTTTCTGACGATGTTCACCGTGGGGGATAAATGTGTTACTTTTATAGACCAGACTTTTACAGATGCTGCAATACCAAATATGTTTTTGGATTTTCTTGTTTAGAGTTTTTTATTATAAAGATGTGAAAAGGGTGGGGGGGTTGAAACGTTTAATCTTTATTTTTTTACAATAATAAGAAAAACTTTTCCTTCACTTATTTTACTTTTTTTAGTCACCACTGGGGACTTGAATTTGTCCGTGTTTGATTGCTTCTATTATATACAGTCATATTCTATACTATGCTGTATACTGTATCATATTCTTTCATGGTATTTCTGCCGTTACACTATTAGGACAGGCTGCAGGCTTGTCTTAATAGGATAAAGTACATGGCAGCCCTGGGGGCCTTCAGAAGTTCCCCATCTGCAATGACAACCAAACAGCACCTCGCGATATCATCACAGGGGGGCCATTTGGGACCCCTGAATGCCAACTCCCAATCCCGCTACCAGTGCACCCAGGATTTACATATTTCTCCTGGGTCTCTAATTGGTTAATGGAGTAAGATAAGATGACTTGTCGCAGAAGGTTATCACAGACAAGTTAAACTCAGCTACATATGTGTTTGCCATTAGAGCTCATGGACATCATAGAAGAGGTCTTATGCCCCGCATGACATATATGTTTCCTGACGTGCCAAGGACTCTTCATAGACTGATGCATCATAAAACAATTTTATGGGAAAAAAGTATTATATATTTCAGTAGCATTTAGTATTAAATATACAGAATGACTCCAAACCAGATCTTATGACATTTCCTGGGCAGTTGTAGCTGCTATGGGGTCCCATCTATTGAAAGGGGGAGGATCAATGTTAGTTTTTGCAGGGAAATTACGGTAATAAGCAAAAGACACAAAGAGATCTTTAACTTCCTGCTGAAAATGCTAATGGTGAAAGCAGCGCTGTTACAGATTTTGCTCTGCACTACTATAACAAATGCGTCACCAGTGATAAAAGATGAAGATGCTCCTCAGACAGGGAGTAAAACGGCATTTTTGACCAAGTTTATTGTAAATTATTCCTACAGTAGAAATTTGGAATAAACTTTTTTGATTTTATGAACTTACATTATACATGGTATAAAGTTTTATACAATGTCAGAAGACATAAATGAGAAGCGTCAGTGGGCCCTTGGCACCGTGTCTTACAAGCTAAACAGGACTGACGATCATTTCATGCAAGCAGGAAAATCATCATTGGCTCGTTCACTAATTGTTTGGTTTAAATACCGATCATTCAGTTGTTTTCATTCATTTAGGCCTCTTTCACATGGCTACAAAATTTTGCTACAAAATCATCGCTACAAAGCGCATGTATTTGAGGCCGCATTGCACACGGGCGACTTTATCGCGTGATTTTCGCTAGCTATGCGACAGTGCTACCAATCACATGTATGTAGAGCTCATGCTTTCCTATGGTTTCTTCCACACGAGTGATGTTTTGTAGCCTGTGACATTGCGAGACTACAGAATCACGGCATGCTCTATACAGCCGCAATTTACAACTTTTTTGTAGCCTATGTTTCCCTATGGAGCCTTCCTTTCTGTTGCATTGCCTCGCCTCGAAATATAAGCCCTACCCCGAAAATAAGCTCTAGCTGCAGAAAAAAAAGAATACATCACCTAAGCGGTGTCAGCCTGGCCGCATCTTCTTCCCGGTCCCCGACACTGTTCTTCATCATCTCGATGAATGGCTGTAATTGGTTCATCGAGCGCTGGCTCTGATTGGCTAAGCATCACAGCACTCAGAGGCAACGCTTCCAGGAGGTGGGAATTTTTCAATTCAGAAGAGATGATGAAGAACAGTGCCAGTGATCGGGAAGAAGTGGAGCTAGACAGTGCTTCTTAGGTGATGTATTCTCTTTTCTTCTGCAGCTAGAGCTTATTTTCGGGGTAGGGCTTATATTTCAAGCCTCTTTCCCCCTCCCTGAAAAAACTTAGAGGCCAATCAAAGGCAGTGCTCCCCGGAGTTGGGGATTTTCCAAATTCCCCGCCTGAAGAGATGCTGAAGACAACAGCCAGGTACCGAGGGGAAGACGTGCAGAAGAGCCAGACAGCGTATTTTAGGTGATGTATGTTTTTTTTGTAGGGCTTAGTTTAGGGCTTTGAGAGTAGGATTTCCTACTGTTAAATTTGCACCGCACAAAAACCTCGTTTTCATGCGATGCGATGCAACAGAGAGGAAGGCTCCGTAGGGAAACATGGGCTACAAAACCTTGCAAGTCTCGTTCATATCACGAAACCCGCGAGGTTTTTGACTCCCAATGTCGCATGTTACTAAACATTGCAAATGTAAAGGAACTCATGGGCTTTTTATACATGTGATTTGTAGCATTGTCGCAACGCAAGAAAAGCGCGCGACTTTTCAAATGAAACTTTGGTGCAAAACCTGCATGTAACATTGTGAGGTTGTGGCGGATTTCTTCCTCTACGTACGTTTGGTGTGCGCTGTAGTTTTGCAAAATTTGCAACAATTACAGAAAAAAACGCCCATAAACCGGCACATGTGAATACGCCATTATTACAACTGTATTCTTTATTAGGATATGATAGCAAGTGTTTGTAACTTTCCAACCTCTATTCGTGTGATCTATCAACATTGCATGAATACAAATGTCAATGGCCAAATGTAATCTGTGCCAGGAAGATACATTTGTTTAGAGAAAGCATGCTTGCAAATAGCCGTGTCATATTTGAATTTGAAGCTGAACAGGAAAAGAGCGAGTAAACACAAGGTCTAGCAAAACATGAGATTTAAAGGGACATGAACACCATAAAGTTATTCCATACTTTTTACAAAGTTTTTTTTTCCAGAATTCAGCAGCACCAGGAATTCCTGGTGGCGTCAAGATACACTAATACCAGCAACATCAATTTGTTGTTATGGCAACAACAGCTACTGGGGCAGTGTTTGGTACCCAACATCCAATTTTAAACACTGTAGCGTACTAATTCATAATGCTTTCAACTAGATTTTGGGATTCAAAAGCTATATAACATGGTATAATGCACATCTTTATTTTATATACAGAACTTATTATTGCTGATCTACACAGAATACTTTTTTTTGTCAATTTCATTTATAACCCTGCAGCACACACAGATAAATAACAGAATCACAGAGGGCATTATTCAGCAGTACTGAACAGTATAAATGTGATTTCACTAGCTGTAACACAGTAAATCACTCGCTATTTGCTGCAGCAGCGATACCTTTGTGAATCTCTCACTCTGCAGCAGTTTCCGTCTTCCTCTTCTTGATGGGCTTCTTAAAACAATGAACCCTCCATTTTCTGCATAGTGTCTTGTTATCTGCATTACTAGAGACAGACTTCACAAGACAGCAGGCAGTGGATAGTAAGATAGAAGGAAGGTAGTTAGTGGCTAGTACTTTAGAGTGATTTTTCAACACAAAAATGTAATTTTAGGTAAAAAACGTGATTTGCACTTTTGCTAGTTAACGCATAAGCTATCATGTTAAGACAAGTTGTCACAAGGCGCAGTGTAAGGTTGGGTTCACAGTGGGCGGATTTACGGCAGAAATTCCGTCCCGAGTTTCGTCGCAGCGGATCCGCCTGCGGCCGCTAATCCCAGGTTTAGCCAGCCATGTGGACGAGATTTCTCAGAAATCTCATCCACACGGGACGCCGAATCCACCGCGGCAAAGCCAGCAGAAGCCGGTGCTGTGGCGCGCTCTCCTCTACTGCTAAGTGCCGCGGGTTTTGAAATAGCGGATTCCCGGCGGAAGTCTGGCGTTTTTTCGGCCCGGAATCCGCCCAGTGAAAACCCAGCCTAAGCGTTCATCTACTGCTGACTGGTGGTGTAAGAAAACTGCTACACAAATGTCTCTTTAGCGTAACCTCATCCATCAGTGTGCTGTTAGTGTAATGAATCAATCCATCTCTGCACTGCACTATTCCCTTATGTCATTGGGTTTATACCCCCCTAGCAGCATAGGCGCTCAGATGGGATTGCAGATTTTGCTCCCTCATTCTGACACCAGTGATGGTGGGGGGGGGGGGGGGGGGTAATTGTTTTGCTTTATATACTTTTTCTGTGAAATTACAATGTATATGGTGCATTAAAAAACTTTTTGGGGTTAATCTACATCCCTGGCAATGCAAAGGTTAATCATCATTGCACAGAGATAAGCTTCTTCATTCTCTCCCAGGGGCGGAGGGAGAGTGTGTGAGTGCGAGGAGGGGTGGGTTATGTTATTGTGCAGATATAAACACACCATCAGCCGGGCTGTACTTTGACCAAGACAATCATCTCTATAAATAAAACAAGTGGAAGGCGCTGGGAGAGCTGAGCCTTCATCTTCCACCCCGACAGGACCAGTTATGGAGAGCACACATGGCAGAGCAGAATCTGTACTAGATGTCATTTTCTGCAAAACGCGTCAGGAATGTCCTGAGCCAATTAAAGCAGAAGTACAAGGTAAGGGACTCTCAACCCTCTCTCTTCTGTAAATTGTTTTTTGCACAAACTATTAATACATGTTATAAGTTCCTGGTTCTATCTTAACCAACTCCTTATTGGTCAAAAGAGACAGAACCATCTCTTAAAGCGTTCTCGCACTTTCAGCTGACTTAAAGCCTACTTGCACTTTCCGCTGACTTTTCAGAATAAGCTGCTGTGTGTTTGTACATAAGGGATAAAATTATTTCTGGCCGTTATGACTTGGATATAGCATTGATCACCAGTTTAAGCCTCTGCAGTATGTAGCATTAATTTATACTTTACTCTGAGCTGGTGGGTGGAGACTAGCTGCTATGATGGCTTTCATAGACTACACATACATAAACAGCAGATTCTGCTCTCTAACTGTAGTACACACAGAGAAATAACAGCATCACGGAGGACATCAACTGGAGAATGTCTTTAAGTGGTTTATCAGTATAATAAATAAAAATGTAATATATTATAGCAGAAAACTTTTAGTAACTTTCTGTAGGTGTTCCTGTAGGTTTTTTCCTAGTACTTAGGTTTCTTCCCACACTACAAAAACATAACTGATGAATTGGTGTTCTATGAAACTGGCCCAAGAAGGATTATGACCCTCACTTGGGTTGGAGAGTGATGTGTATGGGCTAAAGGTTTGATGGGACTAACTGACTATCTAATGTGCATGGGAATGTTTCCTTTCTCTGATGGTAGATGTAATGGGAATGACAGGTTAGATATGTTGGATTTCATTATGCCATATTCCATCATCCCATAGGAGATAAGCCTCTGCCAGAGGCGTCTGGCAGCCACTTGTTTCCCATTGCAAATACTTGGATGGGCCAAGAGTGCATGCATTGGGAAGAGTAGCTAATAGTTGGAGATCTAAAGGGTATGGACACCTTAAAGGGGCTATCCTAAGTCTAAATTGTATCACCTATGCATAGAGAAAGTCTTAAAAGTCTGATCGTTGGAGGTCTCACCACTGAGACCCCCACCAATCCCGAGAATGGGGATCCTCTGATTCGTGATCATCCTCACTTTGGGCTCACTGCACCCCCTACAGCGAGAGGGAGAGACTGAATGGAACAGAAGTGGAACATGCACATAGCAGCTCCATTCATCTTCAATGAGACTACCGAAGATTAACCAAGCACTCGTACTTGGCTATGAATGGAGTAGCACCACACATACTTAGCCTCCACTTCATTCAATCTCCTCCTCACTGCAGGTGGTGCAGTAAGATCACAGTGAGGAGAAGAGGGATACACAGCACCTCTGTCTTTGGGATTGGTAGGGGTCTCCCCACAAATTTTGTGGATAGGTGATAAAAATCATTTTCAGAACACCCTATTAGGTCTCTGGAGGTCTTGTATGGGAAAAAAAACTTGTTGGCTTAGGAACTGAATGTAAAAGGTTGCCAAGAATAAGTCACTGCATCCTGTGATAACGGCACAACGGATACCACAGTCATTACATTAAAAAAAAGAGCAGAATCGTAAACTGGAAGTGACAAGATGATATAGGTGTAGCATAGAGTTCATAGAGTTGAAGTAGGTCCATATCGTCTTCGGCGATTACTGTAAGTTTGGTTGGCACATTTACCACAGTGTACCGAACGTGTACTCCAGATACATGCCTATTAGAGATGAGCAATACCAAAATGCTCGAGTCGAGCTTTTCGTAATATTCGAGTAACAAACCCCATTGAAGTCAATGGGAGACCCGAGCATTTTTGTATTTGACCCGCACGGTGCCGAGCCTTTTTTCTCTCTCTCTCTCCTTTCTCCCAGCAAGCCACATACTGCTGTGGACGTGCGGACGCTGGCACGTCACAGCCGGAAATGGTAATGCAGTGAGGGGTCAAAACGGGAAGGGGTCGAACTCAGCGTGGTACTCGCTCGAGTAACGAGCACCATTGAGTATGCTAATACTCAAACAAGCATCAAGCTCGGACGAGCATGTTCGCTCAACTCTAATGCCTATACAGCTGCATAATGCGTCAAACTCTCTTTGCAACATTTACCTTCAATGTTCCATACAGAATAAAAGCATCATTACTACAGTATTTTCTAGGGACGTCTATATCCGCACTTCTGTTTGCAGTGACTCACATGTTCTTTGTACCTTAGGACCCATAGCCTCAATGTCCACATGATCACAAATGATTATTCAGTAACTATCCCACTGAAGAGCGTGTAGTGGAAGCAATGAAACATACTGCATGCGTGTCATCACACACTTTATTATCCAGAACATGTCTATTCAACAACTTTTAGGACAATGAAGAGGGAAGCAGCCATTATAGACGTAATCTAATTGTCAGCTCCAACACATTAGTTTCAGGTCACTGAACAGTTTTCTAATTAAAGAGCCATTCCAGGAGGCCTGGAGACAAACTCAGCAATGTTTACTGACTATCATGTACGGTGCAGTATACATTTACCTATAGCATCGCTCATCCCAAGCCTCTTGAGACATGAATAGAATGCAAGAGCTACATTAGAGAACGACTCGGGAGATTCAGTGGGCAAGAGAACTAGATTTATATGGCTTTACAGGGGTTGTCTTTAATAGAGTATTAGGCCACACTACTGAAGGTGATATAAGGACAGCTGTGAGCAAATATGCTGAAGGTTATCTGTTGTATCACCAGGTAAGGTGATATGATGGCAAAGCAATAAATATATTAGCGCATATTTACCCTCACACGCTGCTCTAAGTAAACTGTTTGCCCGGTTATGAATGAGGTGAAAGCTTCTTAACCCTTTCCAATCCACTGTCTGACATCTTCCAACATTTTGATTGAAGCCTGTACAGCTCTGATGTTGGCAGACGTCCGGCAGGGTATTCTTACTGTATATTACTGGCCAGTCTGTTGCTGGGGGCCTCTCTGTCACATACTGCAGTTCTTGTTCTAGCCAGCAGATGGCACTATTGTAAAATGTCAGAGAGAGAAAGACCCCTAGAAAACAAAAAAAATTGGATTGCAAAGTGTTAATACAGTTGTCTTACCTGGTGACAGTTTCATGCGCCAGATGCAAGCCTATGCCTATGTAAAATTTACGCCAGTTTCTGGCATAAATCATAGGAAATATGCCAGTCAGCACTGCCATGTGGGCTTAAAATGATATAAAATAAAAAATATATACTTTCCTGGTCCAGTGGCTACCTGTCCAGTGCTGATCCCTGCCACTTGGAACCCAGACCTGGAAGAAACTGGTGGGCAGTCACGTGCCATTCATTGTGTACATGACCATTCGGCCAATCACAAGCTTTCACGGCTGCTGACGCCTGTGATTCGCTGAGTGTTCATGTGCTACTCTCTGTATCCCCCTCTCCCAATGACTGGTGATCCTGCCCTTCTATAAACCTTGGCAGCAACATCTCCAGTCCTCTCAGGCTCACTCCCATGCCATTCAAGAATTTGTACATTTTATATCGGGGCATAATTCACCCAGTGAGCCTACTCAGTTCTTCTGCACCAAAATTTGATGCAAATTTTGGTGAATGTGGCAATCCTTTCACAATTGTTCGTGCATTTTCCAGCTCATATACATGGCAACCTTACGGCTCGTTGTACACACCCAGGGTCACTTATGAGGCTGACCTCACTTACGATTTTGTTGTGTGAGAGTCGTCATTATTGCCAACCCAGGTGATGCTGCAGCTTGGGCTGGGGTCAGAAGCGCCACTCTCCATGCTGTTCTCTACAACTACAACATCATAGCCGTGCTTTTACAAAAGGTGGAAAATTCAGCTACAGACAAATCGGAACCAAAATCCGCATGTTTTACATAAAGATTTTGACATGGATTTATTTCCTCCTGAATTCCACAGCAAATTTGAATGTAAGATGTGGATTTTGGTGTGGATTTGTCTGTAGCGGCATTTCTGCCTCTTGTGAGAATACCCTTAGTGGTGGGTTTGAGGTTTCAGATTCTCGGACAGCTGAGAAACAACCCATGTAGGATTTGTAATGGAGTTTTTTTTTTACTCGCCCAGCTTTCCCAGAAACAGAAGAGTAGATGGAATTGCTCAAGATTGACTCATCATAAGTGGGTTTATATTTTAAGAAACCTATTTTTTCTTTCAAGCAATGATATGTATCTATATCAGAACAGGGAAACTGCTCAAGTGAAATAAGTTTTAATTAGAGATGAGCGAGCGTACTCGGCCACACCCCTTTTTCGCCCGAGTACAGCGATTTTCGAGTACTTCAGTACTCGGGCGAAAAGATTCGGGGGGCGCCATGGGGGAGTGGGGGGTTGCAGCGGGGAGTGGGGGAGGAAAGGGAGAGAGAGAGAGCTCCCCCCTGTTCCCCGCTGCTACCCCCCGCGCCGCCACGCCTCCCCCCCGCCCCCCGAATCTTTTCACCCGAGTACTGAAGTACTCGAAAATCGCGGTGCTCGATCGAGTAATTACTCGAAACGAGTACATTCACTCATCTCTAGTTTTAATGATACATAAAAACAGGATGTCTGCTTCCTAACAAAATGCTTCTTTCTGTGGCACAGGATCCATACCGAAGTGGCTGCAGGGAACGCTGCTACGTAACGGTCCGGGATTACATGCTGTTGGGGAAATGACATACAACCACTGGTTTGATGGCCTTTCCTTAATACACAGCTTCACTTTGAAAAATGGTAAGTATAAAGTCTTGTAGTCTTGGATAGCAAATCTGCCTCGTTATACGGCATTTCATGCATCTTCTTCTCCGCTGCCTGTATGTTTTCTGTTTAAGTGATGGTGAACTATTCAGTATGCAAGATCTGAGGACAGAGCTGACAATTTAAAAAATATGGGAACATCAGAAAATAAGGCAATGTTGTCAGTTTCCAATGGTCCCGTTTTTTTGGGCAAGGGTGGGTCTGCAAGGTTGAATGCCCCTCTGATTGACAGGTCATTAAAAAGACTGGCAAAACCAATGAAGCCACCATGGACATCTGTTTTGGGGGTGGATGCATGGTGATCTAGATACTGTACATATGCCTTATTTTTGTGAAGCTGACGGCCCATTGTGGCCATTTAAAAGTAAAAACATGAAGCAACCCCTATAAGGTCTTAGTTATGCACAATATATAAAATGAGGGGGCGACGCATGACCCAACTGCTTACAGGGTGCCTTGGGCACTGTGAGCAGGTCAACTAGATTAGGTTGCATGAAGATGTCCCTATCAAAATACGAATGACCACCTGTCTGTGAGTGACTGTGTGAGCTACATGTGATGATGTCCCTGATCACATGACGGTGACATCATCATTTACATTTACACAGGACGATTATTGTTCAGATTCGGAGCTCTTGAATTTGAATGATTCTGAACAATAATCTTCCCATGCAAAAAGACCATTAGATGTGTGGTAAGGGGGTTTCTTGCTTGCGAATCGCCGGCCTCTCCATCCGGGAAATGGCGCACCACATGTAAAGATAGATGCTCCAGAAACAGTACTTTCTTTAAAACTACCCTCTGCCAATATTTGTTTCACAGCATGGCATAAACAGCATATCACACAGTCCATATAATGTCCTGGGTTACTACCCTGCCTGGGGCGTCTGGAGGATGTCCTCCTCCATCAGACGTGTGACGGTCCCAGAACTGGTTGGCACGACACCTCAGGCTCCCAATCCTGATGCAGCATCTCTCTCTGGTCCACACTGGAACTCAGGCTTGCAGCCTGTCCAGCTCTTCTAAGCTGTCTCTTCCCCCTTGAGTGTGGCAGGATTCTCTCATTTTATGTTAGTTCCTGCTACACCCATAGATGCTAACCCTTTCTGCAGTATCAGAATGCCTGTCTTTAGCCCTCTGCAGGCCATTCTGTTTACTGCACTCCCACAGATGTTAATGCACAACTAAAACAATTTCTGATTACTATAGTTCTCTTTGAAATGTTGCTCTTAAATTGAGATCTGGGAACCTCCACTGTATGGATGTGCTGTGCTAATTTACATATGCATGTCTGCACACAAATACATTGCAGTGTCAGCAATTTCAGTGTTTTGTTTTCAGCAAATTAGATTTATGTAACACATTTTACACGCCCCGATAATAGGGCAAGAATGTTCACTTGAATGGTAGTTTGCCAGTTCATTGGGCCATGTAAACATGCTCACAATCAGCCAGCAAACGAGCAATTGTTCATTCATTGGCTGATTGGCTATCTGGTTGGCTGAACATCTTTGTGTAAAGGTACATTCACACGGCTTTCATACGACTATCTGCTAAATAATTGCGTGAAAAGAGGAATTCGACTGACTAGTAATCCGGTTTCCTGGAAGTCTCTTCATGATAGGACAGGAAGAACACAGAGAGGTTTTAGGTAGCCCCGTTCACACCCTCCTCAGTGATTTTTAACAACTGACAAGGGAAGGAACCAAATTTACAATATATACATGTTTGCAGAAATCTGGGTAGGAATATATGGGTGCTGTAACGGGGACTTCCAGGAAACTGGATTACCCGTAAGGCTAATTCCTCTTTTTCCCAGTCGTCTCCACAACAGCGGCACCTGAGAAGTACCAACAAAACAAAATTAGGGAGGAACTACTGCAGAAATGACTTTACGTTAAGGCAGTAGAAACTACGTTCTTGGACATTTTTGGGGTTATCACAGAAGAAGGCAATTCTGATACCCTGAGACCTGTGAAAAGATGATACTACAAGAACGAAGGGTCTAACTTAAATACAAATTTATTCTCAGTGACCCTACAAATTGGCTCCTGAATTGATAAAGCATGGTCCCTCTCTGATGTCATCGGCACTTCACGATGTAAGCTGGGCCTGTCGTGGCCTGTGATCGCTATTGTGAGTAATAATGCATTGAAATAAAGAACTGTAATGCATTATCCTAGCAATCATAGCTTTTATGGTTCAAGTCCCCTACAGGGACTTTAAAAAAATGTAAAAAAAAAATAGTGTAAAAAAACCTAAACAACCTTTTTTGCGCAAACCAAAGAACCCGTTTGCATAAAAATAAATATATATTTTTAAACGCCACATATCTGGTATCATTGTATTCATAACGACAATAAAACCAACACACCATTTATCCTGCACGGCAAAAATCATAAAAAACAAACCTAAAAAACAGGCAAAATACTTATTTTGTTCATTTTGCCTTCCGAATAAAACACAATAAAAGTGATCAAAAAGTCATAAGTACATGACAATGGTAATAAAAACTACAGCATGTCACACATAAAACAAGCCATCACAGAGCTCCGTCCTTGGAAAGATAAAAAGGTTATGGGACTTTGAAAACTTGTTATTGGCAGACATAGAAAAACCTAAAATATTATCATCGTACCAGCCGGCAGAAAATGATAGTTTTTCAGTGCAAAGTGATCCGTGGTCATCCTATTTCTGTTCATCTAGAAAACAGTCGTTGGTTAATCAAAATGCTTCTGGTATAAAGTCACGGTCATTCGTATTTGAACAACTTGTGTACGAATTTCCATGGCGATCCTACAAACAATATGTCAGCAAACAACTAATGAACAATCCTCTGTGTAAAAGCAAACAATTGTCATTAGTACACTTCAGCAATAGTTGCTCAGTGTAAAGGTACCCTGGACGGGAAGATGTGCGGCCGACCAATGATAGCACTATGGGGAGGGAATCGTAATGATAGCACTATGGAGAGGGAATCGTAATAGTGAAACTTCGTCCACATACTGCAGATAATCTGACCGTGTAGCTAAAAAGACCAATTACTGACCAGCATGCTCATTGTCAGTCATTGTCTCTTAGCACAGGGAGATTCTGTCTATGTCCTTTCCTCCTGATCCTCAATACCATGATTTGATAGTCTATATTTCAATACATGCAGCCAAGTTTGTTGCAATTTTCCAACAATAAATTGTGTCACTTTCTGCAAGTACTGGCAAATTTCCCAGTAGTTCTAGTAATATTGATGACAACCACTCGCTGAAATCTTTGAAAATTCCTGGAGAACATGAGAAATCCCAGTAGATTGGAGGAAGGCAATTTTTCTCCCTATCTTCAAAAAATAGAAGAAGGTGGATCCAGGAAACTACAGACCTGTGAGCCTCAGGGCTCTTTCACACAGGTGCTGCGATTTTCTGCCAGCTGCATCATGCCCAAAGTGCATCCGAAAATCGCATGCGCGAGAAGCAGCTATGACCAAGTCACTGCTCCATTTCCCCCTTTTTACTGCCCCTGAAGTTGAGCCAGGTGCGGCGCATATATGCTGCAGCCCGGTACGTCAGGCTGGGGGAGAGAGTTTAGCTCTGATAAACTCCTTCCACCTTCCCTCCCCCTCTATACCCATTGTCGACTGGCAGAAAACAGAGGGGGCCCCCTCCCTTTACTGACAGCTGGTAAGGGGCGGAGAGGGGGGGTGAGTTTAGCAGAGCTGCTGCTTTACTCCCTCCCACCTCCCTTTTCTGGTAGCTCCCATAGGCTCCCATAGGATTCTATGGGACCGGCCGGCGTATTCCGGCCAGAAGATAGGTCCAGACCTATCTTTTCCAACCAGCTTAAAAAATGTGCACCATATGCATTATCTATTATGCAGCGGAAAATCGCTCATCTGAACTGATGCATTGGAATCCAACGCATCAGATGGTTGCGATTTTTGGCCAGTGTTTTATCGTAGCAAAGTTGCCGCGATAAAACGCTTGCATGAATAAAGCCTGACTTCTGTACCGGGAAAAATCTTTGAACGAATTATTCAACGGCATGTTTACAAGTACTTGGATGAGAATGGAGTGATTTACAAGAACCAGCATGAGTTTATAACAAACAAGGCATGTCAAACTAATCTAATTTCCTTCTATGACAGAATCACTGACTGGGTTGATCAGGGGAATGCGGTGGATATAGTATATCTTGACTTTAGGAAAGCATTTGACAAAGTATCGCATAACATACTTATTGAAAAAATGACCAAATCTAGGATTGACAAGGCAATTGTGGGATTCACAACTGGCAGAGTGATTGTACTCAAAGAGTGGACATAAATTGCTGCACATCCAAGTGGAAGAATGTATCAAGTGGGGTACCACAAGTCCTGGGTACTATGTTCTTCAACATGTTTATAAATGATCTAAACAAGGGAATTGATGGGAAAACTGATCAAGTTTGCCGACAACACAGAATTAGGAGGGATAGCTAACACAAGAGAAGAAAGAAAGAGGATTCCAAAAAATTTGGCAAGCTTGAACAGTGGGCAGCGACTAACAGAATGGTATTTACAAGTAGAAATGCAAAGTCCTACATCTGGGCAAGAAAAATGAAAAAAGCACTTACAGAATAGGAGGAATTGGGCTAAGCAGCAGCACATGTGAAAAAGACTTGCCTAAACTAATAGATCACCGACTTAGGCCTCTTTCACATGGGCGTGCGAATTTCGGCCGCCTGCATTACAGCAGAAAATTGCATGAATGAGAGGCATCTCCTGTTTTCACGTTCTTTCAGACAGCCGGGTTGCGGCGTATATATGCCACAGCCCAGAATACCGTCAGCTGGGGGGAGAGAGTTCAGCTACGCTAAACTCCCTTCCCCTTCACTCCTCCTCTCCGCCCCTTGCCGGCTCCCGGCAAAAGGAGGGGGCAGGAGCTTAGCAGAGCTAGTGCAAACTGCTGTTAAACTCCCTCCCACTTCCCTCTTTGGGTGGCTCCTACAGTAGTCTATAGGAACAGCCGGGCGTATTCGCGC
This sequence comes from Eleutherodactylus coqui, assembly GCA_035609135.1. Classification (NCBI taxonomy): domain Eukaryota; kingdom Metazoa; phylum Chordata; class Amphibia; order Anura; family Eleutherodactylidae; genus Eleutherodactylus; species Eleutherodactylus coqui. The sequence continues at coordinate 1,493,966 of JAYJKI010000315.1, forward strand.
AAAAGATAGGACAAGTCCTATCTTTTCCGGGCATGCGTAAAATCGGCCGGCCGGAATGCGCACCGTATGCACTATCTTTTCTGGTCGGTCTATTTTATTGCACCAAAAAAATCGTTCACCTGAACAAATGCATTAGAATTACAGATGAGCGAGCACGCTCGTCTCAGGCTGTTGCTCGAGCGAGCAGCGGTCTTCTCGAGTTAATGAATACTCGTCCGAGGAAACGCGGGGGGGCAGCAGGAGGGAGGGGGAGAAGAGAGAGAGAGAGAGATCTCTCTCACTCCCCCCCCCCCGCTCCCAATCAACAAAACATGTCAGTTGGCGCTCATTCACTGCCGTTCACACGCAGCAGATGATGGTCTGTATGGAAATGAGCAATCATTAAAATCTTAATTTGCCCCCATACAGCAATCATTAGTCAGCTGCAGGCAAGCATTTGCTTGTTCATCAACTAATCATTATCCCATTAACGAACCGAGCTGTACTACCACTGATCTAGCGGTTTCTCGCGTTATGCTGCTGATTTATTATGGCATCGTATGTTTTACAGTATTAGGGCTCTTTTAACGTTTTTACGTTTTCTCAGCCGTGCCATAAAATGGCATGCATGCCTGTTTCTCCGCGCTCACGGCCAGCGTGTTCTCGTCCATTCACACGACTGGGAGTGACGATTTTTAGCGAAAAAATACATCGCACCCCATAAAACCCTCGCTCTACCAAAATCCTTCCAATTTCTCTGCAGAGGCACCTGTAAGCTTTTTGCAGCATTGGACGCTGCTAAAATGCCACCCCCTCCCTTTCTTTGTCCAGCTCCCATAGGAGTCTACGGGAGCCACCACCATATATTGGGCAAAAGATAATTCCAGAACTATCTTTTTGCCCGCTGTATATGCGTCAGCGCGTATCTCGGTCACATATGTTCCCTTTTTCATGGTCCGATGTATTTACACCGCATATATTCGCCTGATGCATTGGAAACAAACAGTGCAGCACAAAATTTCACCCCAGCAGCGCTAAATACCAAAATGCAGCACAATATATCGCCCCAGTATCGCTATATACCTCAGTGCAGCAAAAAATATCACCCTAGAAACACCAAATACCACAACGTAGCGCAAACGTATCGCCTCAACTGGACCAAAAAAGTACCACAGTGCAGCATAAATTACTGTACTGCCTCAGAAATACCAACTGAACAGCACAGTGCAGCACAAACTATCCTTCCAGCTGCGCCAAACACCACAATGTAGCTCTAAAGCAGGATTCTACCCCATTAGCCCCTCACTGGTGATAGCAGCAGCATTTTACACCCCCTTCTTCACTGACGGTATTATTTTACTCCCTAACCATCCTCTCCCACTGACACTGACATCTTCCCCCTACCCTCAGGCTTGCCTGTAATACTGGAGCTACAAGGAGAGCTCTATAGGCTTCTCTGCAGACTGCCATTCAACTACATGATGAAGGACCTGTGCTGGTCATGTGACATCACAGGTCCTTCACCTATCCTAGCCTCTGGTAAGTGGACTGATAGTACAGGGCCGGCATTATCAGTGCAGTTTGTGTATTGATAGTGATTGACAAGCCTTCCAATCTAGGGGCATTCCCAGGAACGTGAAATGTTAGAGAATGCCACGGTATGGGAAAACATCGCTCGTCCATATAACGCCTTTCAAAAGAATGGGGCCCCTTTTTTACGCGTCTCAACGCACAAATCTCGCGTGATTTTCTCAGCCATGTGAAACTTGCCTAAGGCTTTATGTGGGAGGCTGCAATCTTTGGCCTCCCACATTGTGAGCGAAAATTGCATGAGAGAGAGAGAGCTGCGATCAAGTCGCAGCTGAATCTCAAGTTTTCTTGCCCATTCAGATGGCTGAGCAGCGGCGCTCAAGAACCAATCACAACCAGGGCTTCCTGGAGGCGGGGATCTTGAACCTCTAAACCTGGAAGCGTTTGATGAAAACTACAAGCAACTCTTCCGGAGCTGAAGAGGAGCCGTGTGGTGGACGTGACGGCGGCTGTTAGGTGATGTACTAGTTATTAGTATTATTTATAGTAAAAGTGTTTCTGGTGGCGCAATGACTTACTAATATAATAATATATAGTTAAAGGGATTGTTTCAACACTGGACAGTTCACGATTAGATGAAGGCTCGATTGGTGTTGGTGGTATTAGCTCTTGAGATGACATGATATCACGTTCAGGAGATGTGAAGATAGTGGGGAAGAACTATACTTCAATGTTGTTGGTCAGTATGCACCGCCAGCTCTGTATGTGTGTGTACATTTGTCAGGTGTCATTCATTGGAGTCTCCACACAGGTGTCCAGCTGTCTCATAACAAACTGCCAGACTGAGTACTGCTGTATCCATAGCAACTGAGGCCATAGGGGTTTGTGGAGGATGTAGTCCACCCATAATCCCTCATTCAGCTCAGAGACCATGTGACTGATCACATGACGATGACATCATCACAGGTCCTGTCAGAACATGAGCTATGTATGTGTAAATTTGTGGGGTGTCATTTATTGGAGTCTTCACACAGGTGTGCAGCTGTCTCAGAACAAGCTACAAACTTCCAGACTGAGTACTGCTGTATCCATAGCAACCGAGGCCGCAGGGGTTTGTGGGGGATGTAGTCCACTCATAATCCCTCATTCAGTGTGCAAGGATAAAGGACCTGTGACGATGTCACCGTCATGTGATCAGGGGGTGGAGCTAAGAGACAGTAACTGATTACATGATGGTGAGATCATCACAGGTGCTGTCAGCACACGGCTGCTGTCAGGTTCTGCATGTAACTAACAGAGCATGCACGAACTTTGATTGATTCCTTTTTTTAAAAGGCAGATAGGCCTTATTTTTGGGGTAGGGCTTATATTCCCCCCCTGTGAGAAAACACAGCAATATCCTACAGAACACAGATGCAATATCGCTATTGCCCGTGTGAAAGAATCCTTCATTTGTGCCTGGGGGTGCAACAAATATATACATACATACATTATACAGCATTTAATTCTCAGCGACATAAAATGCGCTACATTTCTTACAAGCTGTGATTTATTGACAGGAGACGTGTACTACAAGAGTAAGTACCTTCGCAGCGACACCTATAACTCCAATATGGAAGCCAACAGGATAGTGGTGTCAGAATTTGGCACAATGGCGTATCCAGACCCCTGCAAAAACATCTTCTCCAGGTAAGTTTTAGTCTGATGTTGTGTTTAGTAGTAATACTAGTAATTATTAGAAAATTATAGCACCAGTGTTTCTGGTGGCACAACGAGCCACACAGCTGTGCTGCGAGGTACATCCATTATGATCCCCACACATCACGCACACAGCTCTACTACAGCCATCCTGATTCCCACACATTACACACACAGCTCTGCTACGTTGTACATCCATTATGGTTCCCACACATCACACAGACAGCTCTACTACATCCATCTTGATTTGCACGTATTACAAACCCAGCACATTACACACACACAGCTCTACTACATGCATGCTGACCCCACACATCACAGACACAGCTCTACTACATCTATCCTGACCCCACACATTATATACATAGCTCTACTGCATCTATCTTGACCCCATGCATTACACACAAAGCTCTACTACATCCATCCTGATTCCCACACATTACACACATAGCACATTACACATACAGCTCTACTACATCCACCCTGACCCCACACATTACACACACAGCTCTACTACATCCATCTTGATTCCCACACATTACACACACAGCTCTACTACATCCATTTTGACCCCACACATCACACACATAGCACACTACACACACAGCTCTGCTATATACATCCTGACCCCACACATCACAGGACACACACTGCTCTGCTACATCCTGATTCACACACACAGCTCTGCTACATGGTACATCAATTATGATCCCCACACATTACACACACAGCTTACTACATCCATCTTGATTCCCACACATTACGCACACAGCACATTACATACACAGCTTTACTACATCAATCCTGACCATGATGTCTGGCAATGCAGGGAGGGAGTCTCCTACGCGCTTCACCCTAGGAGTCTGGATGATCCTCCAATTTCACCTCCATGTTTTCAGGGCTCACTGATGTCTAGCTCTGGGCAGCCTCTCAGCATAGGGTAACTGCCTGACCTAAAGTCTCTCTGAATGGCCACCACGACAATGCTACTCCAGATCTCTCTGCTGCTGTAGTCTACGCTGGCTAAGCTCTGCACTACTCCAGGGACTAAAGCTGTGATGCAGCTCCAGCCCTTTTATATGCCCCAGAAGGTTGCCAAAAACTTCTCCTGCGCTTGGTAGGTGGGTCGAGAACTACCCCTGCTCATCTCCCTATCAAGTGACCAAGTCTTCAGTCAGCGACATGATAACTGTGTCACCGTTTGCATTAGTACAGGGGGTGGAGCCCTGCACTAAACTGAGAGACTTTATCTTTTCAAAGAACATTCCAAGTGCAAGTGTATATTTGATTTAGTAACCTGTAACCTAACTAAAAACCTTTGCCATTTTGATCATCATAATTTGCAGATGCCCGAGACTGTGAACTGCCAAAGAGTTTCTGCAGACTGTGATGCATTCAAGTACTGTACAGCAGATTTCTGCAAAGTGACTGGGTACTAGTGTACTATGTCTCCACCGAAAGCATGGGCCCGGCCTCAGCTTCAGGTAATGCCCAGGTTACTCCCAAAAGCTCCCGATTGGCTGCCGTACACACACCTCCACAGATTCCCGAGTTCCGAGCTGAGCTGTCGAGGGATCAGCTCAGAGTCTACAGCCAGAAACTATTGCTCACTGGCGCTCGGGAAGTGGTTGTGTAATTATTGGGAGCTCGGGTTGGGTGCTCAGAGGTTGACGTGGCTGTAGCCTCAGGGCTGATTGCTGGGCAGCTCAGCTCAAAGCTTGGGAATCTGTGATGGTGAAGGTGGGCGTGGTAGCTGCTTGGGAGCTCAGGTCGGGAGCTTGAAGGTTGGCGTGGCTGGACAGCTCATCAGAACTCAGGAATCTGTTAAGGTGAATGCGGGAGCCAATTGGGAGCTTTTGGGCATGACCTGGAGTTACCTGTAGCTGAGGCCGGCCAACCCATACTTCCGGTAGAGACATGGTACACCAGTACCAAGTGACTGTAACTTTGAAACATCTGCCTGGTAAAGTCATTTTGTTGATTACTTCAATCTGTGCTCTGTCTTTTATCTGTTCTTGCAGATGGGAGTCCCTCACATAGACTTAGTTTTCTAAATAATGGCCAGATTGTCTATGCTAAAGGCTTTATCTTTAACATGCTATACTTTTATTACAGGGCCTTCACTTACTTGTCACATGTAGTACCAGAATTCACTGATAATTGCCTCATCAACATCATAAAGTTCGGAGATGATTATTATACTTCCTCTGAAACCAACTTTATCAGAAAGATCGATCCTTATTCATTGGATACACTAGAGAAGGTAGGACTATTGGCCTACTACATATGAACCAGTATATCATAATTTGCATATGGATCAGATGGAATATCCACTTTCAGGCATCACAAGTGTTGCACCATTGAACTTGCAAGGCTTGTAAAGGAAAATATAAGGCGAGAGTATAGTATAAGGATATAAAATTCCTAATTAGACAAATGCAGGACTACATATCTTATTATGTCTGTGTAATATCGCTTTGTATCTATCCTTATATACTGTTTTGTATTAATTTCCCCTGTGTATTGAATATTTCCCTTGCTGTCTGTCTCATTGACCACTTTCAAGAGGTTATCATTTGGGGGCATTTTAGTTTCCGTTTCACAGCCGCAATGCCTGGACCTCACATGGCTCTACTGAACTGGACTTAGGATTCCATGGAGACCTAATGCCAGTCCAGTAGAACTCCAGAAGGTCTGTTGTACATAAGAATCGATGTTCATGGTTTCAACACCCCAATTAATGCTTCGCTCTCACCAATCATTAACCAATAATTTATGGGGAGTAAGCAGAGAATCATTGTAAATGCTCCTTTGTTTTTTAAACCATTTTTGTTGATCCTAACTTAGGGCTCTTTTACACAGACTAATTATGGCATTAAATGAGTTCCAATCAACAAGGTAACAAGCCTTTATCCATCCTAGGAATCTGCCACAAAGACCGGGATGGTGAGGATCCAGCGTCATGGTACATATTGGCACCAATGACAAAATTAGTGGTCAATTGAGAACCCTTAAAAATGATTTCAGGGACCTAGGATCTAAGCATTACGGCATTAACTGATTGCCAATCAACAAGGTCATTGCTCGTTTAACTGGCGTTTACACAGGCTGATCAGACTCTACTGGAAGATGAATGATTGTGACTGCGATCATTTATCGAGCCTAGAGAATCATCTGCAGCATATCTCTTGTTCACATGGGAAGATGTGCAGCCAACAATGAATTTTTCAGCTGCACAAAAGATGCAATCATACGAATGGGCATCTACTCATTCATCAGCTGATCGGTGTACTTTTACATGGGCCTACAGTGGGTAAGACAAGTATTCACATAAATGTTTGTGATTGTTGACCTGTATAAAAGGGCCTTTACTTGTCAAGGATGAATACAAAGCAAGGCTAGATTCTTCTTGCTGATTTTGTATGCATAGGGAAATATAGAGACCTAGATATATTTAATACTGGACTAGGCACGATGGAGAAGAGTTCATCAGAACAGACGCTTTGAGACCACACAACAAGGGATTCCTTATTTTCTGTACAGCTTATTTTGGTTCATATGTTTATTTTCCAAGTACTCTTTTATTTAGTAACATATAATGCTGAGCGGGAGGTTAGTGTCATGGTGGCATGGTTGTGAATGTCCTTCTCCCACCCGGCTACACTACAGTGAAAGGGTTGGGGGATTATTATTACAAGCTGACCCCTGCTTCCTGGTATGATGTACTGATGTAGTGCAGTGTCCTTCAAAGAAAGAGAGTCCAAGAAGTTAGGGAGGGTAACAGATAACAGTTAACTTTATTACTGTCCAATCTCTCACATCCAGGCTTGGAGGTGGTGGCTGGAAGTGACGCTGCCCTACTATCAGCTCCAGTACTGCTTCACCGGGACTCTAGGATATCGTTAGCTTGCACTTTGCACCCTTTGTCCTCTAAATGTCAGATCCAGGAAAATGGCTGATTTGTCTGTTCCCTTTACCAATTATCTGTTTAATTGTCACTCCACCTAGTCTTCTCTCTTCTCAAACTTCTCATTACAACTACCTATATAACTTTAAGCCTTCCCCTCAGTTTAAGGCCTCTTTCACATGGCCGTAGGCATGTTCCCATGCGCCCGCCGGCGCCATAAAAACGCGTGAACGGGCGCACAAATCTAATGTTTATGCACCCGTTCAGACAGCATGGGCCCCGACGCATATACACTGAGGCCGCAATGCCGTTGTCTCCCTTCCCTCTCCCTCCCTGGCTCACCTCCTCTCTCCTTCCCTCTGGCCGTTTGCAATGGAAGTGGGCGGGACAGGGATGGAGATAAGCACCCGCCCCTCCCACACCTTGTCCACAGCCTGCAATGGGAAGGGCGGAGCTAGCTCCACCCCAACCCCTCCCATTGCAAACAGCCGGAGGGGAGGAGAGAGGAGGAGAGAAGAGGGAGAGAGTTTAGCAGTCACGCTGCTAAATTCCCTCCTATCTCCCTTCTCTGGCCACTGTCATTGGCTCCCATAGGAGCCCATGCAGCGGCTGACGTATTCCGGCCGAAAAAATAGTTCCAGGACTATCTTTTTGGCCCGGCATAAGAGCACCCGTCGCTATATTGGCCCTGCCGGACGCTTTTACGCAGCGGGAATACGGCCATGTGATCTGATGCATTGGAATTCAATGCATCAGATTGTAGTGTATATCGGCCGGCCGTGAAAACGGCGGTCAATATACACTTGTGTGAAAGAGCCCTTAGACTGATTGGCTGAGAGTTGGGATGCTAGAAGAGTGCTGATTTACTGGAACTGTTCTATCCCTTCTAAACTAAATTCTATCTCCAAACCACCAACTTCAAGTCTGGATATAAACATAGAATGTATAACACAATCAAAGTAAAAACCCCCATAGTTTATAGTACTGTTAACCCTTTCAAATCCAATTTGTATCCTGGGGGCTTACTCTTTTTCTGCCGTTATACAACAGCCTATCTGCTGGCTAAAGCCAGTACTGCATGAGGTGACGCGTTGGATAGGCTCCGACAGCACAGAGGCTGGCAATATACAGTAAGAGAACCCTGACGGACGTCTTCCAAAATCAGAGCTGTACAGCCTTAAATCATAATGTCTTCAGACGTCAGACAGTGGATTGGAAAGGGTTAAAGCAGAATCCTTACAATATATCACATAAGCAAAGACATACATTTACAGACACGTAGCCTCCTCACCCTGAACTATCTGATCATTATGTAGTGACCATTCTGAGTCACTATATTAAGTTACATTATTATTTGCTTAGCTATTGTGTTTGACATCTTTATACAATCCTTGAATCTAATGTGTTACATTTGGGCATTGTGACTGTAATAAGGACGCTATCATATAATGTCCTTTTCTCCATTTGTTCACTGAGGGCTTTTTCTTCTCACAGGTAGATTATATGAAATATGTAACAGTCAATTTAGCAACTTCTCACCCCCATTATGACAATGAAGGGAACACTTTTAATATGGGAACGTCTATTGGTGACAAAGGGAGAACAAAGTACATGATTTTTAAAGTTCCATCAACAGTAGCAGGTAAGTCAGAGTCAAAAGTCCAAGAATTTTAATGCCTTTGGCACATGGCTGTATTACAGAACTATATTGATAAAAATGCAACACAGTACCCATAGAAACCTACTATATGGGCACATATTGCACCTCCACATGTCTCCAGTTTCAAAATCCTGCATATTCCGCTGGGTGCATGAGGCCAAAGAACTATTCCCACAGTGTTTGGTATCTAACATAAGCAATGCCTTAGGGGTGTAATCACACGGTGTGGTTGACGTGTGTTTTTTGCCTACAAGTTTTTATCTACTAACAGCAAGCAGAAAACATGAAATTAAATTGCAAAGTATATATGATTAACCAATTGAAATCAATGGGTTCTGTTCTCTGCATATAGCACTCAAATTTTGTGTGCACAAATACGTGTACAAATACACAGTACGACTACATCAGAAAATCTACAGCAACCGTTTCCACCGCAGGGTTTTCTGCAGCATTTCTGCAACATGTGAACGCACCCTTCTTGCTATTGAGCACCTATCCTTAGGATAGGTCATCCATTGCAGATCGATGGGGTCAGCTGCTTGGGCCTGTGTATTAGTGTATGGAGCTGATTTGCTGCCAGAAGCAGACAGCTCCATACATTGCACCATGGCCCAGGTTGGTACTACCTACAGTAGCTCCATAATACCAAGCCCTTAATGTAAGATTATCTTTTCCTAGATAAGGATAAGAAGAAGTCACCGTTGAAAAGCGCTGAGGTTGTGTGCGCCATTCCTGCACGTCATCTTCTAAGCCCTAGTTACTATCACAGCTTTGGAATGACAGAAAATTACATCATCCTAATAGAACAACCTCTAAAGCTGGATATTGTAAAGTTGGCAACTGCATACTTCCGAGGAGTTAACTGGGCTTCATGCATCGTCTTCCAAAATGATGAGAAGGTAAGTTTAGGCGATTGTGCGTTCGCTCAGCCTTTCCATCTGAGATTTCTGTCAGAATCATCCAAAATGGCATTTAGAAAGAACCCCAGATAGAACCGTAGACTTTGACCCTTTAAGGACCAAGCACAGTAAATTTATGGCGCTTGGTCCTGGACTTTAATCCCAGCTGATAGTAAAAAAAACGGGGAGAGATTAAAGCTCCTGCAATGTAGTAGGAACAGGTCGGGTCCTCAGCAGTTAGGCACAGCCGAGGGCCAGAGAAGGCAGAACCGTTTTTAACCGCTTCTGCCTTCTCTCAATGAGTGCTATATAGGGAAGAGAGAATGCGGAGAGACCCCCTGCCACAGTAGAGTTTAAAAAGATGACTGAGGAAGGCAATAGCAAACCACACGCAAAAATAGATTGCCAAGAAAACGTCACGACTATTTAGGAATCAGTCATGACTCCAGGTAACTTTACCTTTACCATGTCACGAACAAAAAATGCTGCAAAAATAATTTTGGTAGCTGAAGAAAAAAATAGGGTAGGATAACCACCACATGGGTAAAACCCCTAAAAAGTGGACCGAAATACCCTGGTCCTTGAGGGATTGAAGCCACCCTTTTGTTTCAGGACAAAAAATTCTGTCCCAAGACTGAAGGGTGGAGGGGGTATATTACCTGTAGTTGATTTTGTAGGCCGTCGTCTAGTTCCACCAGTTAGAGGTTCTGTTTTCGGGTGGAGAATATGGCCGCCGCCACCTTTAGACTATGTAATCAGAAATCATCCATAGTGCATTGGTAGTGTTAGGACTGTCAATGCACTTTACCTTCTCTGTTAATGTCTAATGCAACTTGCGTGATCAAAGTTGGCAGTCCGTTATGTAGTTAGAAAATGGTGATGGCCAAATGCAAATTAAGCTGAGTAATTTCCCCATTGTGCCCTCGCGTTATAGAGGAAGAAGGGCGGCTTGACACTTGAGCCAATGCTGTGGTACCTCTAGGGAGGTGCATCCTATGTAGATTCAGACTACTTACTGTATACATATAAGGCCACAATGCCCCACTACCACTTTCCTAGTGACAGTTTCTTCTACATGTTCTCCCATGTTTGCACGTAAACCGATATCTTGCATGCACTTATAGCATCCTTGCACGTTTCTAAGAAGTGAGTTTCGGCCGGTGATCTGAGAATAATATGTCTTTCTTCTTTGATCTTCTTTAGACTTGGTTTCACATCGTTGATAAAAGGACGAAAAAGCCTGTTGCAGAGAAGTTTTACAGCGACGCTTTGGTGTTTTACCATCACATTAATGCCTATGAAGAAGACGGCCATATAGTGTTTGACATTATCGCATACAAGGACAATAGTTTATATGACATGTTTTATATGGCCAATTTAAGAAAAACCTTAAATCTGGAGACTGTATTAACCTCCGCACCAACCTGCAAACGGTTTGTTGTCCCGCTACAGTATGACAAGGTCCGTTTCTATTTGTCTCATGTGATACTTTTTCTTTTCAAAACAAAGTTTTCGATTTTTATAATTCAAAATCAAGTAATCGCCAATATGTACGGGGCCTTGGCTCATTTTTGCTGAGATTCACAGCATTTTTATCACTTTTTTGTAGTTGCTCCTCAGTAACAATCTGATATTTTGATCACAAGGAATGTAAGTCTGTATTAGGGCCCTTTAACACGGAACGATTATCATTCAGATTCTCGCTGGATCCCAGCTATTTGATTAATAATCATTCAATGTATATGCCGGCAGCAACTGAATGACAATTTATTCGTCGTTCAGTTTCTGTAGGCATTAAAATCAAATGATGATCGGCCTGGAAACATAGGTCGTAGGTCATCTATGAACGACGGCCTGTTTACTGTGAATGCAAGTGGGTGGCCGGAATGATCTCCAGCCCCCTCCACCTCTATTCAATGAGCGGTCCTCGCTCCTGTGTGAAAGTACAGAAGAGATTATCACTGGGGCAATTGTTGGGCACTAAAGCACCGGACAAACATCCCATGTAAAAGGATGGGAGGGATAAGTTGCATATTACCGACAGTTGTATTTCTCTGCCACCCCTCTGATCTGCCAGTTTCGGGCCCTGATTTCATCCGTCCAAGATGGCTACAGAAATTTTTTATGTAGGTAATGTAAACTGTGCATTGCTCTCTGATTGGTCCCATCTGGCCAATCAGAGAGCAGGTATAGTGCATCGGTCTAACGCTACCAATGGGGATTAGGTGGTCTGAAGATTTGGTCATATTAGATGAATTAAAACAGAACCTGGAACTGGTGGATTGGAGGGACAGCAAGGAACAACAGCAGGTAATATACCCCCAGCCCCCATTTTATCCTTGGACAGAATTTTGTCCCAGAGCTAGAGGTGCGCTTTAATAGAGCTTGACAGCGGAAGCAGCTGGTAGTGCCCTAAACGTTGGTTTGGAGACTGCAGTGCAGAACAGCGGGAGGTTACATTAGGTGGCTGTACAAATACCCACCTGTTATGTAATATTCTAAGAACTACGTGTTCTGATGCCTCCTTTTCCCAGCTGTTAAAGGCATCTGTATTGGCGACCGCTCCCTATACATTAATAGACAGATACGAGTTATTCTGTAGAGGTTGCAGCACAGAAAACCATCTGTTATACAGTAGGAAATAGAAATCAGGCGCGTAAAAAAACTTATGAGCGTTTACTCCCTCATCAGCTGATTGGGTGCAGCTTCACATCGGCCCAATGACTGGGCTCGATTCTACCTAACTACATAGAATTAAGGCCTCGTTCACACAAGTGTGGTTTTAGGTATGTGAAAAGTTCGCGTCTAATAGAACCAATGGTTTCCTATTTTGCCTTCACTGCACTGACTTCTTAAAACTTAAAATTTATTAATCTCGTTATCTAAAAATAGAAGGCTTCAAGGACGAACAAGCAAACAGAAATCTAAATATTAACCCTTTCCAATCTAATTTTGGATTCAGGGTTTCCTAAAAGGCTTTCTCTTTTTGCTGTTATACATCGATGCCATCTGCTGGCTAAAGCCAGTGTGTGCGCGCCAGAGAGGCTCTGACAGCGGAGTGGCTGGCAATAGACAGTAAGAATACCTTGTCGGAAATCTTCTGACATTAGAGCTGTAACAAGCTTCAATCAGAATGTAGGAAGACGTCAGACAGTGGATTGGAAAGGCTGGTGAGCGCGAAATCGGGCCATGATTCACGGCTAAATAACGCACTTGCCCGTGTGAAGTTAGCCTAAGATCATGTATGATTTAATTGCGATTCAGTGTGATTAGGGTGTCTGTAGAGTTTTCGGCCACTCGGCCAGTACAGTATATAAGCACATGGTTTTCATATCCTTGACCTATGCTTGCAGCACAGCAGAAAAACACATTGCAAAACCACAATAGTTCAAAAGTTGTGTGTTTTTTGCAGGATGACTTTTGGGCCACATGGCAGCCATCATTGCAGTACATGTAACAGCACCCTGAAGGGTCAAAGAAAGATTTGTATCTGCCTAGAAGTCACTTTCTGTTACACAATGGTCTGAATTCTATACATGTCATTAGGTCTCGGTGCTTAAACATGCCTATTAACCTATTACCTGCCAGATGCCTCACTCCTATGTTGACCTAGACCATTTAATGTATTGCATACTGATTCACGGTGCATTTTTATCATTTTCTAGAAAGCAGAAGTGGGTGTTAACCTAGTAAAGATCCCTACAACCGCAACAGCGGTTAAAGATAAAAATGACGAGATCTGCTGCCACCCAGAGATCTTATGTGAAGGTATGGAATAATAACAGCCAAGTATATAAATTGCCAATATTTATAAATAAATTAGAAGTGATGGTACTTTTGCACGGATGTCAACCGGATGTCTTGAGCACTCTTTGACCTGCATGTCAATTGGCACTTCTTTCATTTTCTTTCACACAGACCGAGAATCGACTTATGGGGATGAACAATCACTACTATGATCATTGGTCCCCATAGGCTGGTTGTACACCTTCCTGTTCACATGGGGAAATGTACATCCAATCGGCAAGCATTTTTAGGTTGCTGAAACTGAACGATCAGGCAACAAACTAGGATTTGCTTGTTCGTCGGCTTCCATTGGGCACTTTACATAGCCCAATCGTTGGGCGATAAAGCGTTTGAAGGATCGCTTGAGCCTGATAATCAGCCCATGTAAAATGGACTTAGAGTAGCAGCTAATGTTTAGTCATTATATTTTATTTATCTACAGAAGTATTGGTATTTTCCTGTTTCCGAGGCGGCCATATTTGAAAAAGTGATACATTGATCTACAGTTTTCTTAACAGAAATGTAGCTATATATGTTGCCATCTTTGCATTAGCATCTCAGAAACTGATAGAAATACTGTCACTCTGTCATCATGTTCAATCAATCGCAAAATGATAATTTTCCCACCCATCCTGATGATAAAATTGCTTCATTTAGCATTGATGACTTTTTAGTGCAATACTATGGACTGAAGCTTCCTTGTTAAATTAAGGCATCACTAATATGTCAAAAAGTTTATTAGCAGATGTCAATGTAATTATTGCCTACCTGGGCAATAAAAAGTATACTATTCACAAAAATACACATAGTGCTCAGGCCTTGGGAAAGCCTTTCCTGATTTTGCAGTACAGGAGCTGATCCTCTACTTGGCACTAAATGTACGGCTCATGCAGGAAGCTGAACTATGATTGTGTGTACAAAGACTGAAGAATTGAATTTCCTTTTGAGATGGTGCCAATAGACTTGAAGATGTTGCTTGATCCTACTTAAATTGACTGTACTGAGAGAAAGCCGTCTAATGTCTATGAACATGACTGTACAGGTAACGCAAGAGAGGAAACAAAACACAGCAAAAGGGGAACAAATCTGTTCAAGAAAAATATAGTAGTAAGAGGATCTGGATAAGTTGGAGGATTGGGCAGAAAAGGGGCAAATGAGGTTTAACAGTGATAAAAGTAGAGTTATGCATTTAGGATGGGAAAATACGTATCATGATTGCTTACTAAATAGGAAAAGACTTGGTAAAACTGACATAGAAAAGGACTTAGGAATTGACAGTAAACCCAACTATAGCAACCAGTGTCAGTCAGCAGCTGCCAAGGCAAATAGGATCATGGGGGCATCAAAAGAGGTCTAGGGGCACATGATGAGAGCATTGTTCTTCCTCTTTACAATTCACTTGTCAGAACACATTTGGAATATTGTGGACAGTTTTGGACACCAGTACTCAAGAAAGACATATCAGAGCTTGATTGGATACAAGGGCGGGCAACTAAAGTAATAAATAGAATGGAAGGACAACAATTCCCAGAGAGGCTATCAAAATTAGCATTATTTAGTTTAGATGGAAAATGCCTGGAAGGTGGCCTAATAAATACATATAGATATATTGTCACAGTAAAGGATGTTGATCCGCTGTGATTCCAAACTGATTTGACTTGGGACTAGACCCAAGAACAACACCTGGGATTCCCCAGTATTCATCCTTTCACCCGACCAATCAGGATCTGATGTTCACAGCCGTGACCCCCAGACTGTTACCCTAGAAGTATTCTCTATTAAGATGCAGCTGACGCACTTGATTGGGTTAGCCGTAATGCGGTACCAAAGGGTGTAGACAAGGATGTAGTCATAGGACAGACAGGACAGGCAGAATACTTTCACTATGTAGATCAGGCCAAGGGTCAGGGCAGACAACAGACAAGGAAAACGAGCCAAGACCAAGATTGCAGAGGTCAGGAAAGCTTGGCGGTTTAGAGACATCAAATACCAGGAGATCAGAGAGACAGAGACTGCGACGACTAGCAAGTGGAGGTGAGAGAAGTCGGCAGCTGTGGCCTCAATGCACACAACATATATCAGGACTTTCTGAAGAGATCTGTCTGATGATCTATTTATACCCCAAACTGTAACAAGTGGGCACCTTCTATGTCTGTAAGAAAGTTTCAACACCAACATAGAAAGGGGTTTTTACTGTAAGAGCAGTTAGACTATGGAACTCTTTGCCTGAGGACGTGGTGATGGTGAACTTACTAAAAGAGTTTAAGAGGGGTCTGGACATCTTTTTTTGAGGGCTACAATATTACAGGTTACTAATTACTTCAGAAGGGTCGTGATTCAGGGAATTCTCTAATTGCCAAATTGGAGTTTTGAAGTAATTGTCTACCTTAAAATGAAGAAAATTGGCTTTCACCTCATGGGGTTTTGCCTTCCTCTGGATCAACATTGCAGAATAATATTCTGAACTAGATGTACCTCTTTTTTCAGCCTTATAGCGTTCCTATGACTGATAAACTAATACTATCAGTAATAAACATTTAACTGATGGAGATATTCAGCAATGACCATTTATGTGTGTTGTGAAATAATCTGTGGCTAAGATGTTTTTTACATTTCTAGGAATTGAATTGCCTAGAATTAACTATGACTACAATGGCAAGAAATACAGATATGTTTACGCTTCTCATGTTGAATGGCGTCCAATTCCTACCCAGGTAAAACTTGTTATCTTGCATCAGAATTTTGTTTGTGTGTCATTGGCTGCACATTGCACCTCTAACAAAATGCAGAATCCATTCATAGAAGGTTGTGTTGATTACTGGATGTATTCTAGCCATCGGTTTGAATTTTAAAGGGTCTAGAGACAGGTGCACTCTTACTAGGTACATATGCAAGATCTCTGCAAAGTTAGGGGTCTAAACATTGACTTTGCTGTGAATGTGGATTTGGGGCCTGGGATGACATACACAGAAGTTCCCTTCTTTTTTCCCCCTTGTGTTACCGATTTTTCTTCTTAAAATGACATATCTTTACTTTTATTGTTTCTCTGCATTTTATTGAATAGATTGTGAAATTTGACACAGTGACAAAGGAAATGCTGGTGTGGAATGAAGACATGTGCTGGCCTGCAGAGCCGTTGTTTGTGCCAGACCCTAATGGCAAGGAAGAGGATGATGGTAAGTGCCAGTGGCAACCCTAAGAATGTATATCGGTAACCATTCTTAATTCGTCATCGAAGTAATACAAGATATGGTTTTAAAATGTTTGCTTGTTCTTCAAACAATTTCAGTTTTTCCTTCAAAGGGTTGTCCAGGAGTAAAACTATTGGTGACCGCTGCTGGCCTTAGCTATGTGTAAACTGTGTGGTTGCACAGGGCACTGGCCACCAGCTTGAAGGGTACGCACAGGTCTGATGTATCCTGGGAGCAAGTGCCCGCCTTGAGATTTTCTTAGCCAGGTGATCATCTTCCTCCATGCAGCAGCATATTGTGGAACTATATGAACCATCCTCATCCTCGCTCTGTCTCTTCCCCTCTGATGTTCCGAGGTGTCAGCCCATCAGTGTCCCCGCAACACATTTACTTAGTTCTGCTACTGTATTTATGTTATGATCTTGGTTTTGGGACAGTATTTATATTATGCTCTTGGTACTGGCATTGTAATTATGTAGTGAAGTTAGTTCATGCTTTATTAATGTGACGACTTTAGTTTTGGTGTTGTAGTTAAGTACTGAGCTTGGTACTGGTGCTGTATTTATGTACTGAGCTTGGTTCTGGTACAGTATTTATTTACTGAGCTGTACCGGTGTGGGTACACTGCTATCTTGCTGTATAACCAGAATACAAGAAGACTGCCTATTAATGCAATATATATAGGTTTTTTTTCTAATGACAGGGAGACGCCACCCAAAAAATCTCTGCACATGGTGCCATCTATCTTAAGTTCGGCACTGTTGGTGACCAATTCTCAGGATAGGTCACCAATAACAGGTAGATGCTTACCGATTACCTAATTAAGAGGAGCTGCAGACAGCTATGACTGTCAAAATGCTGTCTGTACCATAGTGACCCAGTTTGGTAGTGCAGTTCTCCCCCATTCACTTCAATGGAGAGAAGTACACTACCAAACCAGGTCACTGCTCTATGGATGTATTCTGTGCATTATGGCCATCTACAGCTCCTTCCAATGAGCTGATCAGCAAGGGGTCCTGAGGATAGGTCATCAATACATAGTTGCATAGTATGTTAGGCTGAAAGAAGACAATGTCCATCTAGTTTAGCCTGTTTCCACCTCCCTTGTTGATCCAGAAGAAGGTGAAAAACCCCAAATGAGACAGAAGCCAATTAAGCCCATTTGGGGGGAAAAAAATCCCTCCTGACTCTATAATGGCAGTCAAAATAATCCCTGGATCAATGTTTGAAAGTTCCTACCTGACTGCAAGATCAACAACTTCGCTGGTTATTTAATGTCTATATCCTGTAATATCCTTCCACTCTAGAAAGACATCTAGTCCCCTCCTAAACTCCTCCAAGGATTTTGCCATGACCACGCCCTCAGGTTGAGAGTTCCACAGTCTCACTACTCTTACAGTAAAGAACCCTCTCCTATGTTGGTAATGAAGCCTGCTTTCCTCTAGACGCATAGGATGCCCTCTTCCTACCGTCACAGTCCTGGGTATAAACAGATCATGGGAGAGATCCATGTATTGTCCCCTAATGTATTCATACATAGTTATTTGGTTGCCCCATAACCATCTTTTTTCCAGGGTGAATAATCCCAATTTGGATAGCCTCTCTGGGTATTCCAGTCCCGTCATTCCATGTATTAGTTTAGTTGCCCTTCTTTGAATCCCCTCCAGCACTGTAACATCTTTCCTGAGCACCGGTGTCCAGAACTGTACGCAGTATTCCATGTGAGGCCTGACAAGTGCCTTATATAATGGAAGGATAATGTTCTCGTTCCTCGCCCCTATACCTCTTTTTTATATAAACTCTTTTTTATTGCATTTTTATATTTCCAAACAAAGAAATATTATATGTGTAACATGTGATACATTTGTTTAATCCTTATGTAACATTTGTACCTCAGATATATGAACATAGTATAGCTGCACGTTTTCATACTCGTTTGCCTCACTAGGTAAATGCAGATTTCCCCAAAGTATATATATTTATACATATATCACTCATCATGTACCTGTTATGATAAAATTATATATAAAAGCGAAAATAAAATGTTGTACATACCCGATGCTTTCTGAGTATACATATCATCTATGTCGGTTTCCTTTATTGTACATAAAATATGCAACCTATCAAAACCTTTACCAATAAACCAATAAGTCGACGAATGAGTAAAGAAAAGTGAAATACTATAAGTGTATCATCCTCCGCCTCAAAATCTCTTGATACAGTTTCTCCTATATGACTAAAGAGTGCTGAGTTATGTTATTTCTAGTCTCTCCAAGCGATTTGCATCCAGTTGGGTATAATACAACGATGAATTACCAAATGGGCGCATACATTCGGTGATCTCATATGAATCCAGGAATTTTTCTATGAAAACCTGTCATTTCTTGAAAAATTTTGGTGCTGGGGATTCCGCACATTTTTCTATCTCCAATTTCTAAATTATTATATTTTAACTGCTGCAGTATTTCTGATAGTAAGGGTGAATGCAGATGGCTGGGTTGGATTCCGACTGCAAGATTCTGCCCAAGCCCCCAGCTTATCCAGGTCAGTTTGTAGCTGTACATTGTCCTCCATTGCATTGATTATATTGTATAATTTTGTGTCATCTGCAAATATTGATATTTTACTGTGCAGTCCCTCTATCAGGTCGTTAATAAAAATATTGAACAGAATGGGGCCTAATACTGAACCCTGTGGCACCCCACTAGCAATGTTGGCACAATCAGAGTACAAACCATTTATTACCACCCTCTGCTTTCTATCTCTGAGCCAGTTCTTTACCCAGATGCACATGATCATGCTGTCTCATTTGGTATATCAACCTATTGTGCAGCACGGTGTCAAATAAGCTATACTGTTGTTTTCCTCAAGGTATTCCAGGATGGCATCTTTCAGAAGCCCCTTAAATATTTTTCAAATTTTTGAAGTGAGACTTACCGGCCTGTAGTTACCAGGCTCTCTTCTTGACCGACCCCTTTTTGTATATATCAGAACCACATTAGCAATACACTAATCCAGTGGTAAAAACCCGGTCTCAATATAGTCCCTAAATAAAAGAAATAGCGGTCTGTCTATCATGTCACTTAGTTCCCTTAGACCCTTTGGGTGTATTCCATCTTGGCCTGGTGATTTGTTGATTTTAATCCTTTTTAACCTGCTCTGCGCTTCCTCCTGCGTTAGGCAGGTAATAGTTAGCGGGGGGGGGGGGGGGGGGGGGGGGTTATCCGCCTGCATCTCATGTGGCATTTCTTTTTCATTTGTGAATACACTTGAGAAAAAACAATTTAATAGATTTGCCTTCCCCCCATCATCGTCTATGGTTTCTCCTTTATTATTTGTTAAAGGGCCAGTGCCTTCAGCGCAAATCTTTTTACTGTTTATATAATTGAAGAATAGTTTAGGGTTATTTTTGCTCTCTTGGTCAATCAGTCTCTCTCCCTCCTCCCTGGCAGTTTTGATCTTTTCCTTATATCATTTGTTTTTTTTCCCTGTATGTTTTTAGCGCTTCTTCACTGCCTGTTTTAATAATTTAAATGCTTTTTTTCCCGCTTATTGCCCCCTTACAGTCTTGTCGAGCCACATTGGCTTCCTTCTACTTGTAGTTTTTTTATTTTTAAAGAGTATGAACTGCTCACATGGGGTAATTAGGATGTTTTTAAACTTCTCCCATTTGTCTTTTGTACTGTTGTTTTTGAGGATGCTGTCCCGATTATTGTGGCCAAGAGTATTTCTGAACTGATCAAAAGATCATAAGTAATAATTACCTGAAAGCGCTGCGGAATAAGTTGGCGCTATACAAATACCATGATTTGAATTGTCCCTCAACTTGCACCCCCGTGATTCTGTCCGGTCTGTTAGTTAATAATAAGTCCTAGAAAACCACTTTAGGTTTACTAACAAAATGTGAGGAATGCTTACAGCTACCAATCAGATTCCCGATTTTATGCCTTTGTAACTTGACTGATTGCTATGGGGCAGCTCCTGTACTTTTCCTCTGCATTCATTTGATAAGTCTCTCCCTGTCTGTACTGATGAAATCTTGTCTGTTATTTTTTGCAGGCATTATATTATCCTCCATTGTATCCTCTGACCCCAAGAAATCCTCTTTCTTACTTATTTTGGATGCCAAGACCTTCAAGGAAGTGGGACGTGCCAGTGTCAATGCAAATATTCATGTGGACCTGCATGGAATCTTTATTCCAGACAATAACTGTGCAATGAAATGAAGATCGGCCCACATGTGGAACTTGGTTGTAAGGTGGCCACACACTTTAGATTGAATCTCTTGATTTCGTCAGGACCAGCCGATTACCTAATGGAAAGAAGGATGAGAATTCAACATGGTCAACCCTTTTGTTCTCAGGGAAGACAGGACAGCACTAAAAGTGTCTGGCAGTAACTTAGTCCCTTCTCCACATTCAGAATACTTGCATGCTTGACTGAGCCATCTGTTCGTGTGTATAAAATGGTCAGGAGAGATATACATCGGCCGAACAATTATTTGACTGACAGCTATCTGCTGTGTATGGCCAGTATTAGAGTACTTTCACATAGGCGGAATTAACCCATATTACGCACCACCAGACACGGTAAATTTCGCACCAAAATCCGGAGCCTCTGTTTGAATTTTGATGCGGAAATTAAAACTGCTTCAATTCTGTTGGCAATCTTGCATTAAAATCCGCATACAGACATGCAGGTTTTGGAGCAGTATTTCACAGTTGCACATTAAGCCATGACTTATAGTGTACATTGTGGAACAGTTCTGCTTGTGTGAAAGAGCCCTTAAAGGGGTTATCTGGGGGACACAAAAACCAGCTCATTCTGCTCTAGTAACATAATAGATGTACCCACCTTCCCCGCAGGCTTCATTTTGCACCATTCAGTTCCTTCTGATCTTCACTTCCAAGAGGAGAGTGGTGATACCACAACACCAGGTCATGTGACCACTTCAGCTTTTCCCCGACTAAAGGGAGACAGTGATTGGCTGCAATGATCACATGGCTCTCTTCTCAGTGACGTCATCTTTAGGGGCGAATACACTGAATTTTCATTCTGCATTCTCCAGGTAGTAAATTATTACTTTTTTATAGTAGCAGCAAAGTGGGTGAGATTTTAAAAAAATCCGCTCAGAATCCGTGCAAAAACCTAATTTTCGCAATGGACTTTCGCTGTGGATTTCACCACTTTCAATAATGAGGATAAAAAGGACAATTAAGCTCACTTGTCGTTCGCGGTTGTTTAAGCTTTTTAGTCAGCTTAAAAAACCTTGTTGACTCGCTGGCTTGTCGTTCCGTGTAAATAACGCTTCATTCAGTCTCCTCCTTACTGTGGCAGTGCAGTAACCCCACAGTGAGGACAGGAGACACAGGATCCCCGTTCTTGAGATCAGCAGGGGGTTTCTGTGGTTTCTATGGTCGTCAGACACATATTGGGGCCAATTTACTAATATTGTCTAAAAGTTAGTGCAAACTAGAGCAGACAGTCTTCTGGACAATGTCCCAGATTTATCACTGAATAATCTCTTGAATTTTAAGACTGTCTAGTCTAAGTGTAGGTCCCCTATTAGTTAACTTAGTTTACACCAAACATTGTGCCAAAATATTGTCACAGTTTATAGCACAATTTAGCCCACACTAATGACCACCTGTCCGTGAGAGAGTGTGTGAGTTACATGCTCTGCTCCTGATTGCATCATGGTGATGTCATCACAGGTCCTAAAACATGCAGAGCCTGACAGCAGCAGTGTGCTTACAGGACCTTTGATGTCACCGTCATGTGATCAGTCACCTGCGCTCTGACCTCCACCCTTGATCACATGATGGTGACGTCGTCACAGGTCCTTCACTTTATTAAAAATCTGCAGAGCCAGACAGCAGCTGTCTGCTTACAGGACCTGTGATGATGTCACCATCATGTGATCAGTCACCTGTGTGGGAGGAGTGTGGTGGTCACATGACCAGGGAGTGAGCAGTACCCTGCTGTTCCGGTTGTGATACCTGTTGTATGGGATGAAGAATGTATGTAGCGGAGCTGTATGTGATGTACATGTAGCAGAGCTGTGTGTGTGACGTGTATGTAGCAGAGCTGTGTGTGTGATGTGCATGTAGCAGCGCTATGTATGTGTGTGATGTGCATGTACTTACAACTCCAATCCCTTTCACTGTATTATATTAGTAAGTGGCACACTGCACCACCAGAAACACTGGTACTATAATTTCCTAATAATTACTAGTATATATTGTACATGTGACTTGTCTATCAGGTGATGTATGACTAAAAGACGGAGATGAGGCAACTAGCAGGCTACTGGAGGTGTAGGGATTGTAAACACTGTGAATCTGGAACATTTAAAATGTAATGGTGATTTCCAACAGCTTTTGAAATGTTTTAGGGACATGTCCAAAATTTTAATTGCTGTGGTCCGGTGCAGAGACCCCCACCGATCGCAAGAACAAAACAGCTGAAGTGCTCATCCGAGTGCTGTCACTGTTCGCTAGCTGAAGACTTTCTATTGAGCCCACCTGGTTTGTTCTAGGGAGCCTCAGCACTCAGACCGCAGAGGATCAAAAGTTTTGTTCTTATGGCATGTCAAACGTTTTTGGAAAGTGCAGTTACTTTTAACATAATTGTATTTATTTGATGTATTTAAAATAAACTACAAGAAATTACACTAATGCTGTGAGTTCTGATCATTTAATAAGCCTCCAGGCCGATACAGTTAAACAGCTGTGTAAGTCTCATGCTGGAGCCCTTATACACACGTGGGAAAGCCAGCATCTGGACGTCACTGCTGGTGACCGCAGGCTCCATTCCTCCTCTCTCCTAAACTATTCAGTCAATCTGAAATACTGCAAGTATTTGTCTAGGGAGATTACACAGACTATCAATTTACTGAGGATTCAGATTACATGAGGTTTACAACACCCACAAAGTAAAAATAAGTATGAAAATTATTGAAGCCTAAAGAATAGGAATTATGAAATTATACCTTGACAACTTTTGCTTCTGCGCAGGATCACTTTTTAATACCCATTTTTGTCAGTTCTCAGACTTTCAATCACATAAATACTTGGGAGTGCTGCTTACAGGGTATCATCCAGCCTCACATACCATAGGAAATAGTGAGTGATTCACAATCAAAGTGATGGAGCCATCTGCTGGCTGTACTCTGCAACTGCGTGTGCATTCTCATGGGTGAGTGCAATATCAGTCTGAAAAAATGAAAAAAAAAGGGTTTGGTACGGTGTTAGCCAGTAGAGCAAACTGGCAAACTGTGATTGTTCTCAGCAAGAGAAACCAAGTAATCTTGTAGATGTGATACTTTTTAACTTTTTAATAGCTGACAAAAATGCGTGATGTTATAGTGAGCTTTCAAATCCTCTCAGAATCCTTTTTCAGGCATGATGAAACAGATTTGGATGGGGTGTATTTTATATATATATATATATATATATATATATATATATATATATATATATATATATATATATATATATACAGAAATCTGAGACTAATTTGTAGTTAAAACACTACCAGACAAAATGTTTAGAGAAGTAAATACTTAATCAGTCCACTGCTAAGGAATGTGACAGTTTTATGATCTCTACATTGGTGCTAAGATGTGACAGGCCTGTGCGTTATCTCTCCTTAAGATCTGCATATAAGGAATATATCTGCAGCCCCGCCTATTGGATGGCAGCATTCCTTCAAATTAATGCATGAATTTTTTGCGAAGTCTTTAAAACAATGATTGGGAAAAGCACCCCTTCTGGGTGCCCCTTCGAGAGAGAGATGATACCATCACCCGACCCACCCCCCTGGTGTCCCAACACAACCCCCGGGCGCCCTCGCCAAGCACACCCCTCTTGACCTCCTTCAGAACTTCCATATTCTCCACTGATGCAAGAACCCCGCTCTGAGGTTCATTCCATTCTTAAGGGTATCAAAAATGGTCCTACATTTATACTCCCACATTCTTCTATGACGCTGCAACTTGAAATTGCCCTTCAGTATAATAACTCTTATCTGCTCTATGCTGTGTCCGTGATGACAAAATTGTTTTGCCACAGGTAATTCCGTCTTTCCCTCTCTAATTGAGTGGCGATGAGATCTCATCCTGGACTTCAGTTTTTGTCCTGTTTCCCCGATATAAAGCCCCCCAACAGGTCATGTACTGCAGCAGATCAGGTACACATCGGACGTGGAACATGTGAATGTCCCAGGGATTTTATAGTCCTGCTGTGTGTTGGGGATTTGTATCCTGCCCGCAGTCAGTACATGTGAGCAGATCTTACAGCTTACATTACATTGATAGGTTCCTTTTTGTGTGTCGGAGGGCAATGTACTGCTGAGTATAAAGTTCCTCAAATTTGGAGGTTGTAGCACAGAAGGATGGGGGGTGGGGGGGGGGGCGGGAATATGGTGTTCAGACGGTCTTCCTTGTGTAGGGTATGGTGGTGTTTCTTTGCAGCCTTCCTTAGTACCTCTAGCTGTGAGTTGTAGGTCACTACTAGAGGCACCTGTCCGTTTCCTCCCTTCTCTGTGTATTGGAGTAGTTGACTTCTGGTGGCTATTGGTATCTATTTTGATGGTGTTGAGGCGATGTGTTCTTTTTCGGCCTTTTCAACTGGTTCCACTCGTCATTCCCAACATTATTGACTTCTCTAGCGAGTTTATACGCATGACCTGACCAAAGTAAGTCAGTCACAGTCTAGTGACTTTAGCTTCTAGCAATGTCCCTGGTTTTACGTGATCCAACACTTCCATACTTGTTACCTTGGCTATCCATGGTATTCTTAATACTTTCTACCAGAACCACATTTCTTTCTTAATGTCCAACTCTTGTACCTACACATCATCATAGGAAAGATGATGGCTCCAACTAGTTTGCTAGTTAGAGTGATATCTTTGCTCTTCCAGACCTTATTCATGCCAATTATTGCAGAGCGGCCCAATGTGATCCTACTAGAGATGAGCGAACGTACTCGGTAAGGGCGATTTCGCAATCGAGCACCGCGATTTTCAAGTACTTCACTACTCGGGTGAAAAGTACTCGGGTGCGCTGTGGGTGAGCGGGGGGTTGCAGCGGGGAGTGGGGGGGAGAGGGAGAGAGAGAGGGCTCCCCCCTGTTCCGCGCTGCCACCCCCCGCTCCACCACACCACGCCCTGCCCCACAGCGCCCCCGAGTACTTTTCACTCGAGTAGTGAAGTACTCGAAAATCGCGGTGCTCGATTGCGAAATCGGCCTTACCGAGTACGTTCGCTCATCTCTAGTTATGTGGTAAAGAGGTGGCAACTGGAAAAAAAAAACTTTAAAAAGGTATTTTGTTTCTTTTACATAGTACTACATAAAGTTCGTGTCCCCGTAATTGTAGTGACCCAAAGAATAAAGATAACATGTCCTTTTTACTGAACTACAAAACCTCTGCTCATGTGGCCACTATTAGAAAAACGCTGAAGAAGCATGGAGATCAAGGAAGGACACCATAAAGGAAGACACAGAGTGCTTTCCGAAAAAGATATTGCACCCCGTTTCAAGATTCCCCAAGACCACCTGGATGTTCCCGGATGCTTCTGGGAAAATGTTCTATGGACAGATGTGACAAAAGTACAACATTTTAGTACAAATGTGCAACATTATGTTTGGAGGAAAAGAACATTGTACACCAACTCTAAAATCTCATCCCAACTGTGAAGCATGGTGGCGGGGCATCATGGTTTCCTGCCTCAGGGCCTGGATGTCTTATGATCATTGAGAAAACATTAAATTCTAAGGGTTCTTTCACATGGGCGGAATTAGCCCACAATATGCATTAAAAGATGCAGTTTAACCCGTTAATGACCAAGTGCGGTAAATATACGGCGCTTGGTCCCGGACTTTAATCCCGGCTGATAGTAAAAATACAGTGCAAGATTAAAGCCTCTGCTTCTGCAATTAAGCAGAAGCAGGTCAGGTTTTCAGCTGTTTGTCACAGCTGAGAACCTGTAGGAGAAGGAAGAAGCGTGTTTTAACCCCTTCTGTCTTTTCCTTTCACTGGTACATAGCGCTCAATGAGCGCTATATACTAAGAAGTAAAAGTAGAGGTATAACTTTCACTACGCGAGACGGCGATCACGTGACCGCTGGGAATCCTTGCTACAGCAGAGCTGCAAGGTCCTAGCAGACCCTGATCAGCTCTGTTAGTGACTACTGTCACTACAAGGGGATGTTTTCCCCTGTAACAGGGGCTCCTGTTGATGCCCCAGCTACAGTGAAAAAGTGTGCAATAAAAAGAAACAAAAAAAACATTCGAATATTCCCCAGAGTTCTTATATGACGTCACGGGGGACATAGTAAAAAAAAATTTCATAAAGCCGACGCCAACCAAAACCATTGTCGTACGTGCCCTGTAATCCAAAACCATAGATATTATATATCAAGACGTCGGAAACAAAATGAGGAACCCATTCCCATACTTTATTTTAGTGTAAATATATTGATTTAAAAAAAATAACTATAAATGTTTTAAAAAATCTTTTTTTTTAAAGTTTTTTTTACCCCTAATAAAACAACAAAACTGGAAAAAAAAGTCAGTGAAAGGGATATTAAAAAAATAGCCCTATATATCAGTGGGGAAAAAAGCACAGCAAAAATAATTTTGGTAGCTGGGCAGTCAAATAGGGCAGTCAAACCACCACATGAGTAAAAACCTTAAAAAGTATCTGATCCTTAAGGGGTTACTCTGCTGCTGCAGAATTCTGTTATAAATCCCTAATCTACCTGCAGATTTTGTTGTAAAAGCACCACCTCTTGCAGTGCCTAATGAGGGCCGAATGCATCAAAGCATTTTACAGCAGGATGTAAGGGCAATAGAGATGAGCGAGTATACTCGCTAAGGCACATTACTCGAGCGAGTAGTGGCTTAGCCGAGTATCTCCCCGCTCGTCTCTAAAGATTCGGGGGCGGCGCCGGTAACAGGTGAGTTGCGGCGGTGAGCGGGGGGGAGAGAGGGAGAGAGAGATCTCCCCTCCGTTCCTCCCTGCTCTTCCCCGCCGGCCCCGAATCTTTAGAGACGAGCGGGGAGATACTCGGCTAAGGCACTACTCGCTCGAGTAATGTGCCTTAGCGAGTATACTCGCTCATCTCTAAAGGACAACCATCCATGAGCTGAAGAGACTTTGGGTAATGCAACAAGAAAATGGCCCAAAGCTCACAAATAAATATACTAAAGAATGGTTAAAATCTTGTCGATAATGCCTGCAATATCATGTGACCACTGGCTGCCGAGGATGGGCAAGGTTGCAACCGCATTGTGGTTTCCACAACGTCAGCCTGTACCCTAACTGGACAGATTGATACCCCTGATGTGTAAGTGACTTGGGGTAATACTGTGACGCTTATGTTCCCTTAAAGCAATGCCAGGACACACCGGAGTCAGAGCGGAAGCCACTGCTCTGACCCCTTTGTAGTGGCCGGCACTCGTAATTGTAGGTGCAGCTGTAATTGAAATCAATAGGAGCTTTGCTTGTATTTGCAGGCTGGGGTCCCATGAGAGCTGTGTTTGCAATTACGAGCAGCAGCTCATGATACAGTGATCAGAGCAGCAGCTTCCTCTCCGACCCCGATGTATCCCGGCCATGACAGCAAACATTGCCTTGATAACCTCTAAGAAGTAGAAGATATGTTAATTAAGTTTGGTCTCTCTTCTGTAAAGGACTCCACCGTTACAAGCGAACTTTATATACTTTTCTATGATCATCTGATAATCCAGAGTATTTGATTATCTGCCACCTATCAAGTCATCAGACATTGAGCATTTATGGCATACACAGTATCTAACATAAGGCCTCAATGTACAATTTTAGGGGGTCGGACCACTGGGAAGACCCCACTAACACACTGGAATAGAGGGGCGTCGAAATTCTAAACTCAGTGCATTGGTGAGAGCACTGTTGTATCTTGCAAAAAATCCAGTTCTCATGAACAGTCCCCACTAGAGATGAGTGAGCATACTCGCTAAGGGCAATTACTCGATCGAGCAGGGAGATCTCTCTCTCCCCCCCCCACTCCCCTCTGCTCACTACCACAACTCACCTCTCACCCGCGCCGGCAGCCGAACCTTTTCTTCCGAGCGGGCAGGTACTCGCTAAGGACAATGCTCAATCGAGTAATTGCCCTTAGCGAGTATGCTCACTCATCTCTAGTCTCCACCACCAAAAGCCTACAGATTGCAAATTGAGCCTAGAGATGTTAAAAGAGTTGTCTGAGAATATAATAAAAGTGTGAGAAACAGCGCCACTCCGGTCTATCGGTTGTATCTGGTATTGAAGCCAATGGACAGGTGTTGCACTGTGTCTGGGCAAACAAATCAGACCCCTTTTTTCTAATGTCAGCCATCTCTTAAGGTGGACTATATCTCATCTTATGTTGCTTTAACATTCTGATAGCATCTTACCTGACAGGTTAATGTTAGAATGTAATGTTTGCTCTTGATTCTGAGAACGTTAGTAATATAAACCAGATATTACAGTTACATTGGATCAGAGTTGGAATACGGCCAAACGGAAGGACACAGACAGAATAACTTTTCATTTCTAAAGGTGTGTGTCCAGATACTACTGACTCAAGACAAACAATTGTAAAATGTGTTATGCAAACCTGTGTGACCAGATTATAGGGCTCATACTATTTGTACGTGCAAAAATATGGTGTAAAGTGGACTGCACCCATGTATAAATACAAGGTCAAGCACAATACAGCACCTACCGTGGTTTCCTGAAAAAAAGGACACTGTATTATATTAATTTTTGCCCCAAAATAGAGGATAGGGCTTATTTTTGGGAATGTCTTATTTCACTTACCTAGCAGGCTCAGTTCAGGTCCCTCCCACTGCTCTCCAGAGCCCCAGTGCAGATCCTGCAGTCCTCGGGCGCCCACACAGGATCACTTCCTGGTTATAGGATTCATAAATCCCGCCTCCACAAAACAATAGCTGTGACTGGTTCTTCAAGCGTTGCACAACCAATCAATGCAGCTCCCGAAGAACCAATCACAGCCAGCGCTTCGTGGAGGTGGGACTTATAAATTGGCTGAGCCGAGCTCAGCTAATTCATAAATCCCGCCATCACAATGCAATAGCTGTGATTGGTTCTTCGAGTGCTGCTTAACCAATCAATGCAGCATTTGACGTACCAATCATAGCTATCACTTCATGGAGACGAGACTTATGAATAGGCTGAGACGTGGCTCAGCTAATTCATAAATCCCGCCTCCACAATGTGATAGCTGTGGTAGGCTCTTTGAGCGCCATTGCTCAGCCAATCAATGCAGTGCTTGAAAAACCAATTACAGCCATTGCTTCATGGAGGCGGGATTTATGAATCCCATAACCAGGAAATTATCTTGTATGGGCAGCCAAGGACACCGGGAACAGCGCTGGGGCTCTGGAGAGCAGCGGAGGACCCCTGGACCGAGCCAGCTAGGTAATGTATTCCTATTATTTTATGTAATGTACCAGGGCTTATTTTGGAGTAGTTCTTATTTTCAAGAAAGCATGGTACTTTTTTCTCAGTGCCTATTGCTTCCCCAAGTGCCCCTAATAATGTGCCTATGGCTTACCCTAGGTGCCTTCAATACTGTGCCTATTGCTTCCCCTAAGGCCTCCTTCCCACGAGCGTGACGGGCTCCGCCGCGTAATATTCCGCAGTGAAGCCCGTCACGGCGCCCCCCAGAGACCCCATACTTACCAGCGGAAGATCGCGTTAAGACGCTTCCCCGCCCACCGCCGTCGCGTCATGTGACACGCCCACCGCGTCACATGACGCGGCCGGCCGTGTCACGTGACGCGCCGGCCGCGTCATATGACACGCCGACCGCGTCATATGACGCGCGGCGGTAGGCGGGGAAGCGTTTTTTCACGCTATCTTCCGCTGGTTGCAGCGGGAGATAGCATGAACGGACGGCTTCCATTGACTGCAATGGAAGCCGTCAGCGCGTACAGCCCGTCCTCACCCGCAGCAAATAGAGCATGCTGCGGGTGAGGACGGGAGAAATCGCGGTGCGTAATTCCGCGGTGGAATTACGCATCGTGAGCATTGTGCTATTAGGTTCAATAGAACCTAATAGCATGGTGCAACGCAGCGGATTTTTGCCGCGGATTTACGCGGCGTAAATCCGTTTGTGGGAAGGAGGCCTAAGTGCCACCAATACTGTGCCTGCAGTTGTACTCAAGACCTGGTGGCTCATATCACTTTCTCTCATTAGCTGCTGCTCAGCCACACACTCTATCAGTGTCAGTATCCTTACACCAGCAACAGACACCTGGAGAATCAGTTGTAGTCCCTAAATATTAGCTGTGTTTTGGCCCCTGGCCACAGACAGTGGCTTTCTTCACCTTGTCCTCCCACTGGTCACAGCCATGGATAACTGCTTTGTCTTCAGTGCAACATCCTACCAGTTATCAATGCTGCCTACAGGGTGTGCATGTGCATCGGGCCCACCTCTTATCCCCAATCAATTCAAACACTGCCCTATTTATTTAAAGGGTTTTTTCAAGACTCAGATATTGATGACCAGTCAATATTTGATCTATCAGAGTTTGGTCGCTCTTGGGCGCTCTTCTCAGTCCTATGATGTCACATTTATCGTCACATGCCCTAAAAGCAGCTCAGTCCCATTCAGTTGCATTCAGGTAGCTGTGTCTGCTTTAGACAGTTGATCAGTGGGGTCCCAAATGCTGGACTCCCTCTGATCTAATATTGCTGCCCTATCCTGAGAATAGGCCATCAATATCTTAGTCCTGGATAACCCCTTTAAGGGACTTTCTTCTGCTGGAGGGTGCCTGGGCATTAAGTTCTATGAAGGTGCTATTAGTTCTAATTAACTCCTGATTATGATCTGTGCCTGTACATCCAGCTTTCCCAACTTCTCCTGTCCTGACCACAGTTTGCTCCTCGAGTATAGTTTATCCGAGTTGCATGGACTCCTCCTGACCTGATCTCTGCCTATTATATCGACTACATCTCTGTCTGTACTGTACTACTGTGCCTCTGATATGTCTGTGTCAACTGCCACTGTACTGAAACTACTCTTGGAGTAAGGGCCCAGGAGGCCCCTGCAGATTAGGACCAGATCGCTCAAAGAGAGGTTAAAGGGTGAAAACCCAAGGACCCTTAAATGTAGCCCTCAGATGTAACCCAAAGTCATAAGGGTCAGTGGCACAGTGGGTCCAGACCCACTGCTTGGCAAGCTGCTTCCCTGGATTTCTTCATTTTGGGAAAATTGGAAAAAAATAATCCGTAAAATAAGTACCAGGATTTTAGCGAGTATAGAACGCAGAAATTCAGCACTATACCACCAAAATCAGTGCACTTATTTCTGACTTATACTTAAACTTATGACATTATGGCCCACGTTTACTAAGAGTGATGTATCTTATGAGCAGGCGTTTATTGCGCCAAAGTCTAAGGCATTTTCACTTAGAATTTTTTTTTAAAAGTGGCTTAAATGACATCTTCAAGACCACGCTCACTTTTCTCTTCCCTTTTCAGATTTGGACAGTGATGTAAAAAAGGCAATAAATTTCCCTCATCTTTGGTACAGCTTTTCTTTGCCGCTGTTTATGCCAAAAACTGTCATAAACTACTTTTTAAATGTGGGCAGTTGACACTTGAAGTACCAGAGCATTTATATATACACATAGTGATGAGGTAGATTCTCCTCAGTATATACACATAGTGATGAGGTAGATTCTCCTCAGTATATACACATAGTGATGAGGTAGATTCTCCTCAGTATATACACATAGTGATGAGGTAGATTCTCCTCAGTATATACACATAGAGGTGAGGTAGATTCTCCTCAGTATATACACACAGAGGTGAGGTAGATTCTCCTCAGTATATACACATAGAGGTGAGGTAGATTCTCCTCAGTATATACACATAGAGGTGAGGTAGATTCTCCTCAGTATATACACATAGTGGTGAGGTAGATTCTCTTCAGTATATACACATAGTGATGAGGTAGATTCTCCTCAGTATATACACATAGAGGTGAGGTAGATTCTCCTCAGTATATACACAGAGGTGAGGTAGATTCTCCTCAGTATATACACATAGAGGTGAGGTAGATTCTCCTCAGTATATACACATAGAGGTGAGGTAGATTATCTTCAGTATATACACATAGATGTGAGGTAGATTACACTGGCCAACAAAATTGTAAAAAAATTTTGGTGCCAGAAATGTTACAACTGATTAAGTGTATATTTGGCCCATTATTTACGAATATGCAAACAGTTTCTCTCCATCAGCTATAGTTTCGGCGAATTCACATGGCCAGCCACGCCGTGTCACATCACCAATCTTATTAGTACATTTAGTTTGTCACAACCAGTAGGGAGGAACGGTTGTGTACATTTGTCGCCCAAGGTTTTGTGGGGTTTTATAGCTATACAATCGTTGTGTTCAGGAGTGTACCTAAAGGCTCAGGGGCCTGGGTGCAAAAGTTCAGCTTGGGCCCACCCCTCCTTCCTAAATCATGCTGCATACAGCTGCAAAACAATAAATTGTTACATAGTCTACTTTGTTTTGTTCCTTGCATCACAATATTGTAGAAAGTAACACTAATTTGTACGGTATTCGTTTAATTATATCGATCATATGTGTAATATGGAATAGGGTAATAAAATTCAGTAGGTGCCTATATCACAGAAACTAGAGCTGATAGGGGAAAATGGATGGCATATTTAAAATCAGCACACAAAATATACCTTAGATCCGCTATCAAACGCTCTGCACCAAAATATGTGTTGGCCAGTGTTATCTTCAGTATACACACATAGAGGTGAGGTAGGTTATCTTCAGTATATACACATTGAGGTGAGGAAGATTGTTCCCATTAACACGTGACTCTACGTTCACGCCCAACCCGGAAGAATTTCACAGCGTGGGTCTAATTAGGTCATTCCTATAAGCTGAAATACAGCTGGATAGTCAGTGATTAGAACACCGGAGGTAATTAACTTTTAATATATTTATATCCCTATGTATTGCTTTGTTTTAATGTACTTGAAAAAGGCCTACTATTGTAAAGGCCGAAACGCGCCATACCATATTAAACTTGTGGAACTACTACTGCTGCTAATTATTAGCTACACGACTGCTGGGATTCGGGGTGCCTTAATATAGGCAGCTCCGTGAAGTAAGTGACATATTATATTATATCACTGTTCTTCTTTGAGAACAGATACCACTAGAGCGCTGAGATCTTTTTCTCTTGTTCTTGTTTCTTTCTCCACCATACATTATGATTGGAGTATACTCAAGCCGCTCTCCTGCATCTCATAGGATCTCTATCTGATTGGCGGACTTTCTTCTTTTTTACATAATCCAAGAAGATTCATAGTACTTTCTTGAGGATATTCCTTGAAACAAATGATTATTTGATTGATTTATTATATCATTCATTATTGTATGTCTATTAGCCAATCCCCTCGGAGCGCCGCCTA
Source organism: Eleutherodactylus coqui (assembly GCA_035609135.1). Classification (NCBI taxonomy): domain Eukaryota; kingdom Metazoa; phylum Chordata; class Amphibia; order Anura; family Eleutherodactylidae; genus Eleutherodactylus; species Eleutherodactylus coqui. The sequence goes on from JAYJKI010000315.1 coordinate 1,528,108, forward strand.
TAAATACCTTTCCATTATATACACATAGAAGTGACGTAGATTCTCCTCAGTATATACACATACAGGGGACGTAGATTTTCTTCAGTATATATTAATACAGAAGTGAGGTAGATTCCCTTCAGTATATATGTTACATCCGTAGGGCGTGCCATGCCTCAGCATGGACGTAAGGGCGGCGTCCTAATAAAACCGCAACAACTCTCACAGTATCCTCAAGGAAAGATTACACCACTCCAGCAAAGATATGGGGGAAAACTGTCCCTTACTAATCAGGGGAAAAGGAGAACCCCTGCCATATATACAGTATATACACATAGAGGTGTGTTTGTTTCTTTATAGTATATACACATAGAGGTGAGGTAGATTCTGTTCAGTATATACACACAGAGGTGAGGTAAATTATCTGCAGTATATACACACAGAGGTGAGGTAGATTCTCCTTAATATATACACATAGAGGTGAGTTTGTTTCTTTATAGTATATACACATAGAGGTGAGGTAGATTCTCTCCATTATATACACACAGGGGTTAGGTAGATTCTCTTCAGTATATACACACAGAGGTGAGGTAAATTATCCGCAGTATATACACAAAGAGGTGAGGTAGATTCTCCTTAATATATACAAATAGAGGTGAGGTAGATTCTCTTCAGTATATACACATAGAGGTGAGGTAGATTCTCCTCAGCATATACACATAGAGGTGAGGTAGATTCTCCTCAGTATATACACATAGAGGTGAGGGAGATTCTCCTCAGTATATACACATAGAGGTGAGGGAGATTCTCCTCAGTATATACACACAGAGGTGAGGTAGATTCTCCTCAGTATATACACATAGAGGTGAGGTAGATTATCTTCAGTATATACACATAGAGGTGAGGTAGATTCTCCTCAGTATATACACATAGAGGTGAGGTAGATTATCTTCAGTATATACACATAGAGGTGAGGTAGATTCTCCTCAGTATATACACACAGAGGTGAGGTAGATTCTCCTCAGTATATACACATAGAGGTGAGGTAGATTCTCCTCAGTATATACACATAGAGGTGAGGTAGATTATCTTCAGTATATACACATAGAGGTGAGGTAGATTCTCCTCAGTATATACACACAGAGGTGAGGTAGATTCTCCTCAGTATATACACACAGAGGTGAGGTAGATTCTCCTCAGTATATACACATAGAGGTGAGGCAAATTCTCCTCAGTATATACAAATAGAGGTGAGGTAGATTCTCCTCAGTATATACACATAGAGGTGAGGTAGATTATCTTCAGTATATACACATAGAGGTGAGGTAGATTCTCCTCAGTATATACACACAGAGGTGAGGTAGATTCTCCTCAGTATATACACACAGAGGTGAGGTAGATTCTCCTCAGTATATACACATAGAGGTGAGGCAAATTCTCCTCAGTATATACAAATAGAGGTGAGGTAGATTCTCTTCAGTATATACACAGATGTAAAGTAGATTCTCCTTAGTATATACACACAGACGTGAGGTAGATTCTCCTCAGTATATACACAGAGAGGTGAGGTAGATTCTCCTTAGTATATGCACAGAATATAAAGAATTATCGCAATTGGACAATGAATTTCTCAAGAAGGCCTGCTTCGTATGTCTCCATTAGCTAAAGCTAGCAGGTGTGCAAAAAATAATTTCCCTAGGCTTTATGGTTTCTGAGAAAACAATTCTCTCTTGTATTGTGGTTTTTTGTGCCTTGAATTGAATAAACAAGTTGTGACCCATTAACATTACCTATTTAGGACCTAAAGAATGCTCGTGGCATATTTCTAGTTTGTGCGAGAGCGGAAAGTTAGAGAAGTAGTGATGAGTCAATCAGTGAGTCAATGAGGGCTTTTCCATTTGTATATATAGACAGCAGTTGGGTCGAGCTGTTGCTGTACTGAATTAAGGGAAAACCTCCTTTTTTTTCCTTCTGTGTAGAAGTTATATGCTTCGCTAGTTGCCTGTGAATCTCGGCTGACACTCTCATCTGTTCTCATTATTGGCTGCTTTTGTCATCTGACATGGGTCTACCAATGCTGCATGATGGGAGGGATGCAGATCTTGTTGCAGGAAGCATCAGTGTTGCACAGCGGTGAGTATCAAGCTTGAGTACCTTTGCTGTATTACATGGTATATTGCATGTATATAATGCTGTACAGATCTGATGGCAATGTGACACTACGGTTATGTGGTTTGCTTAACATTGACGATTTAACTCCCGTAGTGTGCGCTCTGATTTATGGAATAATAACTATATACCTGCCATACTGCTTCATTAACCCTGCCTGCAAGTGCTGCAATAAACAGGTAACAGAAAGTATCGCTTTGGATAATGATGGAAATGATTTGTGAACTGCATCAAGTATAACTTTCTGCAGGTTTGCTTTGTATTTGGAGTAACAGCTCAGGGAAACAATGACATAAAGTTGTATACATATGCATGGCTACATTGAAAATATGTTTATTCTATAATATCAAGTTAGATATAACTTCAAGGTTCTGCACGCGGCTGTTATAGCTCACTTTTATCAGAGTTATAATAGGGCTATCGTAGAGATTCATGACTCCTGAACTGCAGCTTCATATACATCTGATTTCATTCAGAGGTATACAAAGGTATTTAAGGGGTATTCTGGATATATAACCAATTTTCAATTCACTGTGGGATCTTGTCCAACATTGAGACTTCTCTGCATAGCTCCCATGTTGGGCAAGGTCTGACATGTTTCTCACACTATGCACAGACGAGATCCGTTGTCAGAGTTCTCTTCTACTTAGTGTAATATACATTAATAATATATATGTGTATATTAAGTAATGTTAAATTTTTCTAAAAATTGCTAGAAAAACCATCACGACAGTTTGTTTTTATGTGTTTCTGTTCAGTAATTTCAAGGAATCCACAAAGTGCTTTTCCACCCAGAATAAATAAGAGCTGGAGAGTCAGTGGGTTGTGGAGGTTTTGCAGGAGGTTGAATTGGAAAGGGTTAACCCCTTTTAGTATTGACAATCTATGCTCCACCTTTCTGGACCCCCGGCAATCGCCTGATCTCACTGCAGTGGGTTGTATTTCCACATTAGGGTCAGACCTGGAAGTGCTATAGCAGGTAGAAAGGCCCTTTTATACACAAAGATGATCGCTCAAAATATGGCTTTTGAGCGATCATTTGGCATAAACTACTAATTGGTACTAATGCCAATTAGTAGCTTATTAATGCGTGTGAGCCGCTGGGAGCTATATTCAGAGAACAGCAGGTGGTTCTGAATACATTCCCTTTGTTCTGTCACAGGGCTGACAGCTGAGACAATGTTGCGGAGAACACAACATGAAGTCCCTGGTATCAGCTCTACTGCCGAACGATGGATTTCATGCCAAACATAAAATAATCGTTCATCAGAAAAGTGAAAGATGGGCACATTTACATCATGAAACACTTACACTGTGCAACACAATTTTTGTAGCAGATAGGTGGCTAATAGAGATGAGCGAGTATACTCGCTAAAGGCAATTGCTCGAGCGAGCATTGCCTTTATCGAGTACCTGCCCGCTCGAGACGAAAGGTTCGGGTGCTGGCGAGGGGGAGCGGTGAGTAGCGGCAGTCAGCAGAAGGGAGTGGGGGGGGGGGGAGAGAGGAGAGAGGGAGATCTCCCCTCCGCCCCGCAGCTCCCTGCCCGCCGCCGGCACCCGAACCTTTCGTCTCGAGCGGGCAGGTACTCGCTAAAGGCAATGCTCACTCGAGCAATTGCCTTTAGCGAGTATACTTGGCCATCTCTAGTGGCTAATAGTAACTTTAGTGCATTGAATTCAAATATATCAATTTTTTTCTGCCACGTAAGGTTTTCCAATTATGGGAAGGTTTTCCAAATATGTAATCCAATTGCCATTTTATTGTACTTTTTGGAAATATGCCTATACAATTTATCCAGTTGGCTCGCCATTAACCTTGCTTAATAAAAAGAACAAAAGTGATTGCGCAACTATTTCACAATTGCTGTTACACACCATTCGCTGACTGAACACTATAAGGGTAGGTTTATGTAACATATAGGGTATATTTCCATGTGGCGTAAACGCTGCGGATCATCCACCAGTAAGTTGTGATTAATGAACTGTGTTTTTACAGGTCATGGGTTAGACTAAATTAAAGAATCAAAATCATAAAACAAAAATACATGTTTAGTATTGCTGCGTCTGTAAAAGTCTGATCTATCAAAGTAGTGCTTTATTTACCCCATTCAGTGAATGGCATCCGGAAAAAAAAAATTAATAACGCAAGAAATGCGCTTTTTTGGTCATTCTGTCTTCAAGAAAAAATGCGATCAAAAAGTCGTATGTATTCCAAAATGGTGCTAACACAAACTACAGGACATTGCAGAAGAAATGAGCCCTTGCTTGATTTTGTGTTGCAGTTTGTGGGCCGTAGAAACAAGACGCAACCAAAAATGGCAGAATTTTGTTGTTGTTTTTTTATTTTACTCCATTTAGAACTTTTTAAAAAGTTTTTCAGTACATTATATGTTATATTAAATAGTATCATTGAAAAACACAACTCTGCCCACAAAAAACAAGCCCTCATAGAGCGACGTTGACAGATAAATAAAGGAGTTAAAATGAAAAAAAAATGCTTGGTCACTAAGGGGTTAAATAACTTAAAAATGAGACATCCTAGCTATTATTCGTTTTTGTCAATGTAATCAGCAGGTTTCAATTTTACAGAAACCTATCAATTACTTTGTTACGAAAATTTTGTAAAAATGTGTTGCACAGTGTTATCACTCAAAAGATATCGTTGTGTGTAAAAGGGCCTTAACTCCTATTGATTTCAAAGGGAATAAAGCCTTCTATTGGACTTCCAATCACTAGATGTCCCGAGTGGTGGATCCCCGCCAGTCAACTACTGCTGACTGAGGTCATCAGTACTAAAAGGGCACTTAGCTGTGGGTTTTGGAGTGGCTTGACCACACGCTTTTCCATTGCAGCTGGCGCTCCCATAGAGGAGAGCACGGCTGCAATGGAAAAAAAAAGAATGGACATGCTGGGGCTGGCGAATCCGCACCGCATTGCTGGCTTCTGCAGGCTTTGCCGCGACGAATTCGCTGTCCCATGTGGACGAGATTTCTCAGAAATCTCGTCCACATGGCTGGCTAATCACGGGATTAGCGGACGCAGGCAGATTTGCTGTGGCAAAATTCCGGACGAAATTTCCACGACAAATCCGCCCTGTGCGAATCCAGCCTTAGGTCAGCATCACACGCACAATACACAGAGAGAAGAACCCAGTGAGGTCAATTGAAGTGCAAACCTACTTCTATGCAGTCACTCCCACACAAAAACTGGCTGAAAACCACAACAGATGCACAGGAAAACGAGTAAGTCAAGCGTAGCGTAAAAAATTTAGTTTTTTATTAAGAATCCAGACAGACATTGAGGAACAAGAAGCATGTACAGTCTTACATGTTTCAGGCAAGCACGTTGTCTGTCATTAAGGGCAACATGCTTGCCTGAAACATGTAAGGACTTCTACCCACTAGCATTTTTTTCTCTAGCGATGTGAGATCGAGTGCCTCATAGCGCAGAGAAAACGCTGTGATATCGCTCATTGCTTTCACCGGGCCGGCGGCAGCAGCGCCAGCCCCATTGAAAACAAAGACAGTAGGTCGCGGACTTCTGCCACAGCTGTGACAGCTATGGCAGAGGATTCCTTCATGCCCACGGGGACCCTGGCGATGGAGGAATCCTCTGCCACAGCTGTCGCAGCTGTGGCAGAAGTCCGTGATGCTATCCCATTTCTTTCAATGAGACAGGCACTGCTGCGGCCCCATTGAAAGCAGTGAGTTGCAGGCAACCCCCGCAGTGATGATTTTCAGGAAAGGGCTTGAAATATAATCTTCTGTGTTCTGGAGGCTGAGGATTGACCCCAGAAAGCGCTGGTGTCATTGGCTGAGTGCTCAACCAATGACAGGCAGCGCTTAGCCATTCATTGATGAATGGCTGAGGGCTGCCTGTGATTGGCTGAGCGCTGTGACCAATCACAGGCAGTCCTCAGCTGTCATTCAATGGCCGAGGGCTGCCTGTGATTGGCTAAGCGCTCAGCCAATGACATCAGCGCTTTCTGGAGGCAGGGATTTTTCAATCTCCAGAACACAGAAGACGACTGCCTGGCCGGACGGCTCTTCAAGGTGAGTATATATACATATTTTTACTTTTCTTTTTTACAGTTAGCCATGATTTTCAGGGAAGGGCTTATACTGAAAATCATTGCTGCAGGAGTTGTCTGCAACCCACTGCTTTTTTAATGGGGCCGCAGCAGTGCTGGCCCCATTGAAAGAATTGGGATAGCATCACAGACTTCTGCCACAGCTGTCACAGCTGTGGCAGAAGTCCGCAATGTATTCCCTATTGAAATCAAAGTGTTACTGCAGGAAGGAGACGGCCGCACTTCTGGACAGACATCTCTCTGCAGCGCCAGAGGAAAGAACATGTGACTGGCTTCATTGCCGGTCATGTGTTCTTTCTTCTGCGCTGCGGGGAGTCATCCGTCCTGAAGTACTTCCGTCTTCTTCCTGCAGTGAGAGCACAGTCACACGGGCGCATCGGCGCCCGCGTACGGGTGCCAATGCGCCCATGTGACTAAGCCCTCCTTGTGTACGTAAATATGCACACGCCTGTGTGACACTGGTCTAAGGGGCCTTTCACATGGGACGGAATTACACCACAGGACGCAGTGAGATCCTCAGCTGCTGAATTTCACACCACAATCCCGAAGGTCTCACTGCATATTTTGATGCAGAATCGCAGGAAAGTTTTAATCTATTTTCAATTTGGAGCCAAAACCGCTGTGCAGTTTCCAGTATTGGCTGTGAAATTCTGCAGCATTTCCAGGACCAGTAGTGGATGTGATTGTTATGTTCGTCCTGGACTGCTAACAAAACACCAAGGGATTTGGTACCTGAGCAGTCAGGACTGACATGTAGGCTTGGTATACAGGTGGCTAGACTCAGGAGCGGACACACATGAGGAGTAGCAATCACAGTGGGGTACTCTGAACCCCTCCGACAAAACACAGCTCGCAGCGGGATACCCATCCCGAAAGGGACGACCCCACTCCTTCCATGAGGAAGGAACCAATGTCAGAGAGGAACCGGAGTACAGAAAAACGGGACAAACAGAAACTGACAGCAAATAAAAGACAAAGAGACAGATTGGGAAGGAACGATTGGCTGACAGAACTGTCAATCACCAGCCACCACCTCAGCTACCAACTGCGGGACTAATTAACCTGAACTAGCCAGGAGAGAAGATGTTAACCCTATCTATCCAGCATAGAACCTATAGTAGTGAAGGTGTGCTGGCAGTGACGTGACAGTGATTAAGAAATCCTGTCCACATGCTGCATATATGCGATAAGGGACCTTTCACATAGGACAGAGTTGTGGAATATGCATTCCCTTAATTCTACACCAAATTCTGCAGTGCTAACAGTGGATGTTGACATGGCATTCCCATCAAGATTCCACTATTTTCAATTCTGCAACAAAATCCGCATATTAGCAATGCGGATTTTGGGGGTAAATATTCTGCAACGTCATTGTAGACTATTCCGTCCTGTGTGAGAGCTTAAACATATGAGCGTGAATATCTGCCCTTCTATGGCCATGATAATCACGGCCGTATAAGGGGACAAAACAAAACCACTGATTTCAATGGAGTTCAGCGGTTTCGTTTTCACTGCTGGGATTTCACTTGGTATTCATGGCCGAGAAAAGATAGGACCTGCCCGACCTTTTCTGTATATAGTGAATACATTGTGCAGGGAAGATCGGGGTGCCGCTATCTTCCCGCCTCTTTTTTTAAACTCCTGCGCTCTGGCGTAGAGTTTGAACTGCCGGTGAGGGAGAAGAAATTTCCCTCCTTCAGGTGCATTTACGCTCTGTACTGTAGAGTGTAGTTGCTCCCACGGCAGTGTGTTTTAGTCCTAAAGGTTTGCCTTTCTGCCTCATCATTACCACCTCATGTGAATGCATAGGTAAAAGGTTGAGTGTAGGGTAGGGTGAGATGCATACTTGAGTTAAAAAAAATCGTCTGTGTTGCACCTGCAAAAAACTGGCATTATTTCATACGTGTGTAGCTCCGCGTGGCCTCCGTATTCGGTCTGTGCACTGGCATATCTATAGGGCATGCGGTTGCACTCGGGCCCGGGAGCCTAAAGAGGCCCATGAGGCCTCTCTTCTCCATATAGGGAGCCTAGTGCTATGAATAAAGCATTATAGTTGGGGGCCCTGTTACAGGTTTTGCATTGGGGCCCAGGAGTTTCAAGTTAAGCCTCTGCGTTAAGTGGTTAAGAGAAGTTGGGGGCCCCAAGATAAACTTTTGCACCTAGGCCCATGAGCCTTTAGGTACACCCCTGGGTCCGTGTGTCAGATTTTTTTCTCTCTATGCCATGTGGTTTCACATCTGCAAAAAAAACCCCTAAAACAAGCCCAATCATTTTTTTCTTTAAAAAAATACAGATAGCACATGGACTGCAAATAGATGGCCATCAGATGGTTGTTTTTTTTCTCTCCCCATTGACTTGAATGGGCGAGTCTCATTCATAAAACGGATCAGGATAGTGTATGCAATTTTTTTTTTATTGAAAAAAGCACGGCAGTGTGTTGCACCATAAAATATTATGGGTTTGTATGTATTCAATTTTTTTAACGGACCAGCCACGGATGAAAAGAATTCTAGTGTGCCGCAGACCTAAGGGTAAGCCTGGAGGACTGGTTTGTAGTGGTTTTGTCTAAGGGTTCATTCACATCTTGTTGTGGTATTCAGTTTTCCTGTTCCATGATATGAGTCAGAAGTGGTGTCGTGTCTCCTTAAGGAGAGCACCCAGAAAGGGTGTGGAGACACCTGGGGCGTGAGTGGATATGGGGAGGGTATAGTCTCACCCCAAGGAGAGCACCCAGAAGGGGTGTGGGGACACCTGGGGGGTGAGTGGATATGGGGAGGGTATAGTCTCTCCCCAAGGAGAGCACCCAGAAGGATTGTGGGGACACCTATAGGAATGGGTAAAGAGATGTGAGATGGGGGAAAGATCCATCACATTCCAGAAACTAACGATGCCCGACAGTCCCCATTATATATAATGGAGTCAATCAGGCTTCTGTCATGCCACTCGGCATTTCACTGGACATAATAGAGCACCATGCTGCACTATCATGTTCAGGATTTTCTTTATTTGCTGGATCTGCACGGGAGGTTTCAAATAGAGCCCCCAATCCAGATGCCGGGTGGCATGACAGAAGCCTCATTGACTCAATTATTTGTAATGGGGACTGTCGGGCATCATTCGTTTCTGGAATGTGTTGGATCCGTCCCCCCGCTCATGTCTGTTTACCCGTTCCTATCATGGAGCAGGAAAACTGAATGCCACAACACAGACCCCAACCGATCAGCTGAGCGGGTGCATGCTGTGATCGCCGCAAATACACAGAGGTCAGAACTGTAGCATTGGAAGTCTCTGCGACGACCTCTGTGTAGTGGTCAGCGCTTGTAACTGCAGGCACAGCTCTCATTGAAATCAACACGGTTCAAAAATGCAACAAAAAACACGAACACAGCCTAAGGGGCTGCAAACATATTTTCACGTAATCCAGGAAATGAATCATTTTCAGAAAGTGTGATTGTTCTTAGTAAGAGAAACCAAGTCATCTTATAGATATGATACCTTTTGATGGCTAACAAAAAGACATGATGTTGTAGCGAGCTTTCAAACCTACTTCGGGTTCTTCTTCAGACCTAATGAAATAGATCCGAAAAAGCATACATATATATATGCATACATATGAAAAGGCATAAACTTGGTGGGATTAATTTGCACTTAAAACAAAACCAAAATAGGATGAGAAGAGAGGTAAATACTTAATTAGTCCACTGATAAGGAATGGGAAAGTTTTGTGGTCTCTAAATTGGTTTTAGGGGGTCACCGAGCCTGTATATTATCTCTACTCCAGATTTCTCATATGCTCCACTCTAAAATGAAACCACTTGCGATGATGATTCCTGTCTTGAGAGTATCAAAGATGGTTAGAAACTTAGGCCTCCTTCCCACGAGCGTGACGGGCTCCGCCGCGTAATATTACGCTGTGAAGCCCGTCACGGCGCCCCCCAGAGCCCCTATACTTACCTGCGGGAGATAGCGTGAAATCGCTTCCCCGCCCACCGCCGCCGCGTCACCGCCCACCGCCGCCGCGTCACCGAGCGTGTCACGTGACGCGGCGACGCGGCCGGCCGCGTCATATGGCGTCATATGACGCGCGGCGGTGGGCGGGAAAGCGTTTTTTCACGCTATCTCCCGCTGGTTACAGCGGGAGATAGCGTGAACGGACGGCTTCCATTGACTGCAATGGAAGCCGTCAGTGCGTACAGCCCGTCCTCACCCGCAGAAAATAGAGCATGCTGCGGGTGAGGACGGGAGAAATCGCGGTGCGTAATTCCGCGGTGGAATTACGCATCGTGAGCATTGTGCTATTAGGTTCAATAGAACCTAATAGCTGCGGACAACGCAGCGGATTTTCGCCGCGAATTACGCGGCGGAAATCCGTTCGTGGGAAGGAGGCCTTATACTCCTAAATTCTTCTATGACGTTGAGATTTGAAGTTGCCATTTAATATAGTAACTTTCATATGTGTTCCATGTTTTGTCCATGATTAGAAAAATGCTCAGCCCCAGGTAATCTTCCTTCCTTCCTTCCTTCCTTCCTTCCTTCTCCTCGCTCTACGTTTTTGTCCTGTTTCTCCAACATAACAAAACCCCCAATAGGACCTTTACTACAATTTGTAGGTCACTACTAGAGGTAAACAGCCGTTTCCTTCCTTCTCCGTGTATTGGAATAGTTGATTCCTGGGTACCCTGGTGGCTCTGGTGATTTGGTCCCCAATTGAGGTGGGATTGTGGCCCTGATTTTAAAAATGTTCTTTTAAGATGGTTCCTCTCTGTCCTTTGGGTTGGAGCAGATCCGGTTGTATCTGATGGCCTTGCTGTAGACAATGGACTTTTTGATGCGTTTGGGATGGAAACTGTCCCATCTGAGGTATGTGGGCCGATCAATCGGTTTTCGGTACTGGGATATCTGGATTGAGTTGTTTAAAATTTTTATGGTGGTGTCCAAAAAGTTGATTTCGGTATACAAGTAGCTTAATGCCAGGTTTATGGTGGGGTGGAAGGCACTGAATCTCTCATGGAATTTTATTAGTTCTTGTTCAGGGTTGGTCCAGATGATTTTGATGTCATCATTGTAGTAGAAGTAGGCTAATGGTTTGCTGGAGCAGAAGGCCAGAAAGTCACTCTTTAGTTTTGTCATAAAAAAGGTTGGCATATTGTAGTGCCATTTACTGCCCATGACAGTTCCGGTGAGTTGCAGGTATGTTTGGAAAGCTTATGCCAAGGGGCTAGATCATGTATGTAAATTCTTTTTGCAACTGTACACAGCACTGTTTGGGTATGGGTACAGGTACAGGTCGTGGTAGGAGAGCCTGAACTGAACTTTTGCCCCCGGGTTCCTGAGCCTTTAGCTATACCCCTGAAAGCACCTACGGGTTAACGTACACCTTTTCACAAGGGACATATTGTATGCTTAGAGCTGTCACGTAAAACCACTCCTTAAATGACGTCTCATCTTACACCTGTCCTTTCATCAGTAAAAAAAACCCGCAAAGAGCTATAAACTTGTGCAATCAATGCTTGAGTGAATCACTGAGGAAGGAAGGAACCTGATAGGACCTGCTTTGGTAACTTCCTGTAGTAGGAGTACTTATTAACTGAAATATACTTTACCCACAGGTTCACCTGAAACTGGATGAGCCACAATGTCGCTACAATGGGACTGCATGCCGCAGGAGATTCTTGCAGAAATATTTTACTTCTTATCACTCGCGGATCGATGCGCAGTTTCTCAGGTGTGCCAGTCCTGGGAAACGGCAGTGACATCAAACTCTGTCTGGCACTACACTGACATCAGGTAGGCACTTGACTTAAATTGGTAAAAGTCTGAAGAGTCAGTCAATATATTAAACTTTAAGTTGCTGGGTCCCAGCGCAGAATTTATAGCAGCGCACATCTACTAATGGCATAGTTTTGATGGTACTGGACTCTTTATATGGGGCGGATGGACTTTCTTGGGTTCTCTTTAGGTTACAGGGTCTGTGTTTAACTGCAACCTCTGTGCTCCCTATAGTTCTAACCCAACTTTTCTGAAAGTCCATTCCTAAAATACAGGTTGCCTTAAATGGCACCTACTTATTTATATAGGTTCTGCTTTATAACCATTGAATATATTGGTCCTCTCAGATGAATAATTACTTTACAATTAAATGTAGTTTAAGAAAAAAAAGGGTCCTAACTAGAGATGAGCGAACGTACTCGTAACGAGTACTTACGCACCCGAGTACCGCCATTTTCGAGTACTTCAGTACTCGGGCGTAAAGATTCGGGGGGCGCCGGGGGGCTGGGAGAGGCGCGGCGGTGCGGGGGGGGAGCAGCGGGGAACAGGGGGGAGCCCTCTCTCTCTCCCTCTCCCTCCACTCCCCACTGCTACCCCCCGTGCCGCCACGGCGCCCCCCGAATCTTTACGCGCGAGTACTGCTGTACTCGAAAATGGCGGTGCTCGGGTGCGTAAGTACTCGTAACGAGTACGTTCGCTCATCTCTAGTCCTAACTAGAGATGAGCGAACGTGCTCGGCCACGCCCCTTTTTCGCCCGAATACCGCGATTTTCAAGTACTTCACTACTCGGGTGAAAAGTACTCGGGTGCGTCGGGGGGCGAGGAGAGGCGTGGCGGCGTGGGGGGTAGCAGCGGGGAACAGGGGGGAGCCCTCTCTCTCTCCCTCTCCCCCCCCACTCCCCGCTGCAACCCCCCGCGCCGCCACGGCGACCCCCGAATTTTTTCGCCCGAGTACGGAAGTACTCGAAAATCGCGGTATTCGGGCGAAAAAGGGGCGTGGCCGAGCATGTTCGCTCATCTCTAGTCCTAACCCCTTAAGGCCCAAGCACTGTAAATTTACAGTGCTTGGTCCAGGGCTTTAATCCTGCCCCATTGCAGAAATATGGCGTGAGATTAAATCCTCTTCTCCTGCAATCAAGCAGGAACAGGTTGGGTCCTCAGCCATTAGTCACAGCTGAGAACCTGGAGGTGAAGGGGCGCTATGTACTAAAAAGTGAAAGTGGAAGTATAACTTCCATTACGCGAGCCGGTGATCACTTGACCACCAGGATTCCCTGGCACAGCAGAGCTGATCAGCCCTGTTAATGATTATTGTCAATACAGGGGGATGATTCCCCTTGTAACTGGTACTCCTATGGATGCCCCAGCTACAGTGGAAAAATATTTAATAAAAACAAAACATGTGAATGTCCCCCAAAGTCTTATATGACATCATGGGGGACATAGATGGTAAAAAAATAGTTACAAAAATAAGTAAGAGAAAAATAAAGAATAAAATAAAAAATACACATAAAAAAGAAAATGACCCTAAGCCGACGCAAACCAAAACCAGCGCCGTATGCACCCTTTAATCTGAAACTTTACATATTATACATCAAAACATCCGAAACAAAATTAGGAACCCATTCCCCTACTTTATTTTAGCATAAATATACTAATTTAAAAAAAAAAAAAAACTGTAAATGTTAAAATCATTTTTTTTTGTTTTTTACTCCCAATAAAATTAAAAAACGGAAAAAAAAGTCAGTGAAAAAGATATTAAAAAAATAGCCCTATATGTCACGGGAAAAAAAATTGCAGCAAAAATAATTTTGGTAGCTGAAGGAAAAGAAATAGGGAAGTTAAACCACCACATGGGTAATGTCCCTAAAAAGTATCTGATCCTTAAAGTACAAAACAGCCTGGTCTTTAAGGGGCTAAAGGGGTTGTCCGAGTTGTATTATCTCAATACATCCCCTTCCTCATTGAGTAACATAACAAAAGGTCACATACTCACTTCTCCTCACTCTCGCTATGTCCTGCAACGGTGCTCGGTCCCCCACACTGGTCTCCGTTTACAGCTACAGTCCTGACCGGTTTACGGTTTTCACAGGGGCTGCAGCCAATAACAGAGTTCAGTGAGCGATCAGCTGCAGCCTCTGTGACGTCGCGTAAACCGGACGGGGCGACAGTTGTAAACAGAGACCGGAATGGGGAATTGAGTACCGTCGTGGGACACAGCAGGGGGGGAGCAGTGAGTTTATGACAGTTTGTTATGTTACTCAATATGCAAGGGGGGGTACCGAGATGGTACAACTCAGACAACCCCTTTAAGCATGAATACATGTGAGATAAAGTGATGATTATTGTGTCCTTGATCTTCGATCTGTCACTTCCAGGTCCTGTTTTCAGCCAACCAAGATGACCGACACAATCTTCAGACTACCTATTCCACCAAATTGCCAGTGTTAGACTATTAATACACTATACCTGCTCTCTGATTGGCCACAGCTACTTATGTGATTAGCACTGGTTAAGTAGACTGCAGTGGGCAGTGTGCCTTAGATAGTTAGAAAATTACTGAAGCCATCTTGGATGGTTGAAAACAGGGTCTGAAACCAGCGGATCAGTTGGATGACAGAGAAGAACAACTACAGGTAAAATACCCCTCCCCCTCCAGGTACAGAGTTTTGCCTCAAAACCTGATGGTAGCTTTAAATATGAGATGACGTTCCAAAGAGGACATTTTGAGTAGACGAAGGGGCTGGTGAGAATTCCTAAATGATGAAGACCCCAGGAAATTAGAACTTTGGCCCATATTTCTGGCTATCAGTCTCCAACATCCCGCATAACATTATGAAAGGACGTGGAGAGAAGAAAAGTGTAAATGACCACAAAATCAACATGATTGCTCTTCGTATGACCCATGATGGAAGAACTAGTAGGACATGCCAATCTTTTTTTCCAGCCTGATCCTCTATGCATTAGACCATTGTCAGATTCCGCGGATCAGGGAAAATTCTGTTGGCTGTGGAAAGGGTTGTTGAAGCAGCTGTAGATAAGTAATAGGTATTTGTATGACCGCAACTGAATATCTGATTATATTATGCATGGAATCATACGGAAACAATACTTACCACTTATAAAATATGTATTAATTCTTCTACGTTTATTTCTATTCCATTTAAGCTGGGTGTCAGACAAAGACGTTCTATCCATAGACTGTCTACAGAATTTTATCGGGCAGATAAGACACCTGAAGATTGTCTTTGACCAATCAAAAGAGACCACACGGAACAATGTGATCCAAATTCTGATTAGTTTGGCCAAAGAAAGCAGAAAACTAGAGAGCTTGAGCATTGCATGTTGTGGGGAGAATCCATTTTTCTACTCGGGACTTGAGATATTGGATAGCATCATGGAGCTGTGTAGAAAAGAAAGTCATATAGACCTCCAGCACATTGACTTAAGGAAACTGCCTTTTACTCTAAGTGATGGATTTACAAGACTCATCGCTATTGGAAGTCCGAACCTGCGTAGTTTGTACATCAACAATAGAACATTAGTTTGCAAAGTAACTCCTGACACTCTAATACAAGTTTTAACAGTTTGTCCAAAACTGACCATTCTAGGGGCCTTTTGTTCGAGTCTTTCTGAAGACGTTTTTCGAGAATTGATGAAGCCAGAAAGGCCATCCTTTCGCCAACTGGATATTTTGTGTGAACGTTTAGATAAGTACACTCTTGCCATTTCAGATGAGGTTTGGGGAGCCCTCCGTCAACGCCACCCCTCTCTCTCGGTAGATCTAGAGTTTGACCACACAGTCCCAGCCTGGAAAATTCCAAGAATCTTAAAGCAAAACATCCCGGTGGCCACATTACAACTCAACACTTATAATGAAATGACAAATCAACTGAGATTTGTCAGTACTCACTATACTCGGTGCCTGAGAAAACTTGTCATACAGACAACATCCTCAAGTGCTCTCAATTCAAGTCTTATTGACTTAGCTGGGAAATGTATTGAATTGGAAGAAATTCATTGCTACTGTGTGGTGGACCCAGATGTAATTCAAGCTTTCCTGAACAATTGTCCCCATATAAAAAAGTATACCCTTAAAGTTGTTAAAGAAAAACATCCTTGGAAGGCAACCTATCATCTGCCAGGATCAAATACATCCTAGGACTGGCGTTAACGCCAACTTCACTCTTCCATAATCACAACTGTCTGATAGAAAACATATTCATGCTTGCCAATTAATTCCACTGACAGCAGTCTACAAAGTATTATATGTACTCCACAGAGGATCAATGAATGCACTGTGTGCCCAAGACCAAAGTAAGATGTAGGCCATATGCCAATGGCACTAGACCCTGGACATCACTTGTGGCAGGAGCTCCTGAGTCTGTCGGGAGTATATTGTCTAAATAAAGTTGTCTCATTTTAACAGATTTTTTTTTAAAAGTTATTTTTATCACAAATAAGTAGCTGCAAAATAATGTTCCTTACAGATAATCACAAGATGTATTTTATGATAATGTCCATCTATCCAAGTATTGTCGGGATATGTATCATATCAACATGTTTTTAAAGGGGTTGTATCAAATTATAAAGTTATCCCTAGTCCACAAGATAAGGAATAAGTTTAAAATCAGTGAGACTTCGACTGCTGGGACCCCCACCAATCCTGAGAACTGGGATCCAGTTGGTTTCCAAGTGAATGAAGCAGAGGTCACACAGGCACGCTGCTGCTCCATTGACTTCAATGATAGCACCGATAGCAACTCCGGCGCTGTCATTGAAGTGAACGCAGTGGCAGTGCCTGTGTGACTTTCACTCCTTTTACTAAGGGAATTAACCTGATCCCCATTTTTGGGGTAAGTGGGGGTGACGGCTGTTGAACTCCCATTAATCAAAAGGTAATTCCCTATCCTGTGTATAGGGGATAGCTTTATAACTTGGCAAACCTGTTAAGCTTTGTTAGGCCTATGTGCACTGTAATGTTTGCAGTGAAATGATATACATTCGGTCATAAAGTTGAGAGATTTATCAATACTGGAGAAAACTGGAAGAATTCCCATGGAAACCGTTCTAGTGCTTATTTTTTTAAAGGCCCTGATTGGTTGTTGTGGGCAAGACTTCCATTTTTCGTTCATCTCTATTGGATTAATCTCCCCATCCAAGTCACACAATGAGGAAAACTAGTATGGATCTCTTTTGGTTGCCATGGGCAACACTGCCACTACTAGTTTTGATAAATAAGTCCAATGTATTGTATGTAATTATGATTAATCTGGTGTAAAAAGTCAATGGAAACAGACAAAAGTTGTAAAAATGGTACATTTCACGCAATGCAAATTACATGCAACAAAGACTGAATAAAGATTTACATGAAAACTTCTACTTCCATAGACCTTCACAGATTATACCACCACACTCTGCCCTTTCTGTTGGGATTCTGCTAGAAGTCTGTTGCCCATTTTGGCACTATTAAGGAGGGTACTCTGGCTGGTATCATATGAGAGGGTCATTAGTATACAGTATAGTGTTATTATCTTTTGTATAGTATGGCAAAATTATTTGTGTACACAGTAAATACATATATACATACCATCGGTATGGAATTTGGTTTAAAATCAGCTGCGTATCTGCAGTGGATTTTGGCAGATACAACACTCCCCTAACCTCCACTATCAGCTCAGCCCTTTACCCGGTACCCAGAAGCCTCCTGCGAGTTGATGCTACTTCTGTTCCATGTTAATATACCCTAATAAGCAAAATGCACTGCAATACAGATGTATTGCAAAGCACTGTAGAAGTGATCGCAGGGTCGAGTCCCATAGTGGGACTTCAAAACTTTTGAACTATCTTATTGAGTCTTTGACTATAAAAAAAAAAATCTGTAGCTTATAAAAAAAAATCTCATAACTAGCCACAAAAGTGTTAGAAACTATTTAAAAACAAAGTCTCTTTGAAAATCAGATTACATTGATCAACAAGGAAAATGATGGTCATGTACATAGCCACAGGATATGCCATTAAGGCCTCGTTCACACTGGCGGCGAAGTCACCCGATTTTGTAGCATTGCTTCAATGCTACAAATCGCATGCATGTGAGGCCCATGCTTTTCTATGGGTTAATTCAAACATGCGATGTTTTGTAGCATGCGGCAACCTTGCGGGTCCCGCGATATGCACACGACTCATGAGGTTTTGTAGTCCATGTTTCCCTATGGAGCCTTCCTCTCTGTTGCATTGCATCTCACGAAAACGTGATTTTCGTGCGGTGCAATGCAACTTTGACAGTAGGAAATCCTACTGTCAAAGCCTAAACTAATCGCTTGCTGCAGGAAAAAATAAAAAAACACACATACATCACCTTAGAAGCGCTGTCAGTCCGGCCGCATCTTCTCCCTGGGTCCTGGCACTATTTCTCTTCATCATCTTCTGGCTGTGGATGTAAAAATCCTCGCCTCCTGCAAGCGCTGGCTGTAATTGGCTGACACTTAGCCAATCACAGCTAGCACTCAATGAACCAATTACAGCCATTCATCAAGTGCTGGCTGTGATTGGCTAAGTGTCAGCCAATCACAGCCAGTGCTTCCAGAAGGCAGGGATTTTTCAATCTTTGGCTAGAAGAGAAGAAGACTACCAGTGCTGGGGACCTGGGGAGAAGCTGCAGCAGAGCCATGGACAGCGCGTCTAGGTGATGTTTTTTTTAAATGTTTTTCTTTAGCTACGGCTTATTTTCAGGGTAGGGCTTATATTTCAAGCCCCCTGAAAATCCTCGCATGTAGTGCTACAAAGTCGCGGTAGCACCGCGAGAAACTGCAGCGATATCGCACAGACCAGCGATGTGATATTGCTGCGATTTTCTCGCGACGATGCAGTGTCGCCCATGTGAACGAGGCCTAAAGCTTAAATAGTCCCAACAATGTGCCTCCCCACCAAACCTGAGAGTAAGGGTGCCTGGTAAGCTTCTTTAAAAAACACCACCGAAGAAGTGTCCAAACACTCTGGAAAGCAACCAGGACACAGTTCATTTAGGAAACTGGCAAGGGTCCAGTGAATGAGACCCCTCACCCATCTGTACTGCTTTTAATGTGGGGTCCAATAAATGTATAATAAATACATTTCCTGTTCTAAAGTGGTTTTCTAGGGAGAGTACTACTGATGACCTATCCCTGGGATAGGTTATCAATAGTTGCTCCGCTAGGGTTCGTCGCTTGGGACCCTGACCAATCAGCTGAACGCCCTGCAGCGTTAAGGCGTTAAAGAGTAAAAAGGAAAATGAGAAAAACACATACGTTTCCTGAGCCATTGTCACTCATGGTTAAATGGAAATTAGTGTATTTTGACATTTCTGTGCTTATCGTGTTCTCAAGTAGCGATCTGGAGGAATGTTTTTGAGGAACTTTAGACCATTCCTGACTGAGGGAAGGAGGCCTTTTTGGCAACTTCTTGAGGCAAAGCAATAGACCATTTAATAAACATGGTTTCCACTTCTGAGTAGAGGAAATATTTTGTGTGACTTTATCTTTGAAGATCAAGAGCTTCACTGGGGAGGCCCCACTTGTAGAGAATTTTTCCATCTCTTAGGATTTGTGTAAAGTTTTTTAATTCTCTCCTCGTAGCAGGTGATAGATCTGAGAAGAGAGAGGTCTGCTGGAAACAGTCTGCGAGGTTATTAGTTTGAAGAGGAAAAAAATGCAGCCTTGCAGGTACGTCCATGTGTAGTGCCCCAGAACAACATCCTGGTCCCCTCCATAAATGTCATACATGTATTGTCTTATGTGGATGCACTGTGCAATGTTGTCATGTAATTTTCTGTATGTGTGTTGCACAGCTGTGGCATTTGGAGGGTTAACTGTGTAAAAATCTTTGCCTGTCAGCTCTAGCTGCTCAGTATATCTATTCTACTGTGTTAGGTAGTATAAGTGAGGTTATAAAAGGGAGTGCCTGAGAGCGGGAAAATGTCCATCTGCAGGAGGAGAGAGTGCTAACACACAGCCACATAGAGCACCTTTAGCTTCCATGTTGGTGAAGATGGAGGAAGAGGAACGACTACCCATACCGTCTGGAGAGTGGATGCGAGAGGAGTGAGTCCCTTCCAGAGAGATTGTGAACAAACCCCAGTTTACTAACACAGGTACCCATTTACATCACAGGCATCTTTTCTTGTGCAGCCATCCGCCATTAGGATCACCGTACAGAGGTACTTAATTGCGACATCCACGCGGATGTGGTGCAGGGTGAATCTAGGCTAAGCCGTTTCCTTGAGTAATTTTGTCTGCCAGAGTGTTTGTGGAGTGACCCATACCTTTTTCTCCTCCAGAGTACTCCCAATTTCCAGGACCGGTGACATACAGATAACGTGGACTGTAGGGCCATATTGTTCCTGTGTATCCTCCCTACCTCTAGCCTGTAATTTATGCAAGTGAATGATACCTGTAACTACCTGTCATACAAAGTTTATTCAAGTAAAGTTTACAGGGCCTTAACTGAGGTACTACACACAAGTCTCCATGTTATTACTCTACCGCATAGATTAATGCTATGTGAGAATGGTGGTGTCATGAGTGATATCTACTACAACCCCCCTCATCCCCTTTATTGGCACTCCCAGCCAAAGGAGTGTCAAAGCTTAGCTGCAATCTACACTGGCCTTGGCAGCGTGTCATCCCTCCGGGACTAGAGCATGGTAAGTGCCACTGTGACACGGCAGCACTTATCCCTCCCAGCTCTTCACGTTCGCCAGGTGCTCAGGGTCACCCCTCTGGGAAGTTGCACATGGGCACCCCTGCCGATATAGTTTTAGGTTTTGGAACCCTGTTGGCTCTGTCGATGAGGAGGTCAGCTTGCTGAACATCAAGAACAAAAGCAGTGAAGAGATCTGTGAGGAATTCTATGAGTCGAGAATCGTTAATCACTTCTGGAATATTCCTGAATCAGATGTTATTCCAACTCAATCTATCCTTAAAGTCTGCCAGCTTCAGCTTTATTGCTGCAATGTCTTCCTCCGCCTCGTTGTGAGCATTCAGAAGTGTGTTGGGAGTAGTAATGAAGTCCTCCATGTTTTTCTCCAGGTGTGAGGTGCGTTCACCTATAACTATGATGTGAATAGAAGAAGCCACTTCCCTGATATCTTACTGGATTGTGTCCTTCAGGTCGTGGAACATAGCTTTCAATGTCTCAGGTGACAAAATAATGAAGACAGCGCCTTGGGGTTCGGACAAAAGATGGTAAAAAGATGAAAGCCGTGAGATAACAACCAATCCACATGCGATCCACGTTAGTGGAGAGCTGCAATAGTAAAAAAAATAAACCCCCCATCAAGACATGATGGGGGTCATGCAATCAAATTCAAGATAATCCTACTGCGCTCAAACAAGAATTGATAGGAGTATACTCACTTGGGAGAGGGGGGGATATCTACCCTGGGACCGCTGGGTTTATTTTCTCCCCTCTCCCGAATATACTCCTATCCATTCTTGTTTGAGCGCAGTAGGATTATCTTGAATTTGAATGTCTCAGGCGAGATGTGGTCCTCATCTTTCCTGGTCGAGGTATTAGAAGGATGAAATAGCGGCTCCTTTGTGATCCGTAAGGGGGGGGGGGGACGTGGTGGAAAGGATTTTGTTCTCCTATCTTGGGGTGAGGCGGAGGATGGGACAGCCATTTGAGAAGAAAATTCTGGGACTCTTTAGTAAGAAAACGTGGAGGCAGCAGAGCCTGAGCTATAGTGGACGACCCAGTGAAGTCGGTGATTTCCGTTTCCTGTTGTGAAGAAGCCGCGAATGCAAAAAATGATGTTAGCTTATAAGGTGTCACGTTGTGCTTCTGGGACCTGTAGTTCTATGGGTTTCCAGGAGCACTCTGCTGTAGGTGAGGTTGATCTGGCTGGCTGATGGTGTGGAGTCCTCCAGCCAGCCAATCACCACTTAAATACCTGCTGCTCTTGCTAGAGGGTCGTGATCATTTATACCTTTAGCATCTCATAACTCTCCCGGGTGTTAGGATGCATGTGGGGTAGATCTTTGTTCTGCCAGTCTCCTTTATGGTCTGCATGCATGCTTTTCAATTTGGTTATGTCTGTATTTTCCTTGTCTGAATTCTGTCTGATGTTCTGTTTTGGTTTATCTCTGAACTATGTCCTATGTCTGTTCCACCCGTTCAATGGTTGTCGGACGCCCAGTTCATGTTTGTTCATCTTATCCATTCTTTGGTGGGCGGACTCCGAGCCTTGTCCTGTTCCCTTCGTCCTTTAGTAGGCGGACACTAGGGCCTTGTTCTGTCTGTTTGTCCCTCTGTAGCTGTGCAGACGCCTTGTGTGAACTTGGTCCTGCTTGTTCGTTTGCTGTCTTGTTTGTATTTGCTCTGTTCCTACCAGGTACCATCTTGGGTGAGCCAGGCCGCTAGGTTCCAGCGTAAGGCTGTCCCTATTGGGATGATCACCCCGCTGGCAGGCAGGACTCCAGGGGTTAAGTTGTCTTGTTAGAGCAAGGACTCACAAAACAAGGACCCGTGATGCGGGCTCGTGAGCTTTCGTACTTTAACATAGTAACATAGTTTGTAAGGCTGAATTAAGACAATGTCCATCTAGTCCAGCCTATTTATCCTCCTGTGTTGTTGATCCAGAGGAAGGCAAAAAAAACCCCAAGAGCAGAAGCCAATTAGCCCTTTTGGGGAAACAATTCCTTCCCGACTCCCTAATGGCAATCAGACTATTCCCTGGATCAACCGCTAATATTTCCTACATGCCTGTATACCCGGATTAACAATTAACCTAAGATTTATATACTGTAATATCCTTCCGCTCCAGAAAGACATCAAGTCCCCTTTTAAACTCCTCTATGGATTTTGCCATCACCACATCCTCAGGCAGAGAGTTCCACAGTCTCACTGCTCTTACAGTAAAGAACCCCTTTCTATGTTGGTGATGAAACCTGCTTTCCTCTAAACGTAGCGGATGCCCTCTCATTACCGTCGCAGTCCTGGGTATAAACAGATCGTGGGAGAGATCCTTGTATTGTCCCCTCATATATTTATACATAGTTATTTCATCGCCCCTTAGCCATCTTTTTTCCAGAGTAAATAATCCCAATTTGGATAGCCTCTCTGGGTATTCCAGTCCCGTCATTCCATGTATTAGTTTAGTTGCCCTTCTTTGAACCCCATCCAGTACTGTAACATCTTTCCTGAGCACAGGTGACCAGAACTGTATGTAGTATTCCATATGGGGCCTGACAAGTGCCTAATATAGTGGGAGGATAATGTTCTCGTCCTTCGCCCCTATATCTCTTTTAATGCACCCCAAGACTTTATTAGCTTTTGCAGCAGCTGACTGGCATTGGTTACTCCAGTTTAGTCTACAATCCACTAGTACCCCCAGATCTTTTTCCATCTCACTTTTCCCTAGCAGTACCCCATTTAGTATATATTGGTGACATCCGTTTCTCCTGCCCATGTACATAACCTTACATTTTTCAACATTGAACTTCATTTGCCATTTTTCTGCCCAAGCCCCCAGCTTATCCAGGTCAGTTTGTAGCTGTACATTGTCCTCCATTGCATTGATTATATTGTATAATTTTGTGTCATCTGCAAATATTGATATTTTACTGTGCAGTCCCTCTATCAGGTCATTGATAAATATATTAAACAGAATGGGGCCTAATACTAAACCCTGTGGCACCCCGCTAGCGACTGTGGCCCAATCAGAGTATGAACCATTTATTACCACCCTCTGCTTTCTATGATTGAGCCAATTCTTTACCCAGATACACACGTTTTCACCCAGTCCAAGCTGTCTCATTTTGTATATTAGCCTATTATGTGGCACGGTGTCAAATGCTTTAGAGAAGTCCAGATATATGAGATCAATAGACTCTCCCAGGTCCAGCCTAGTACTTGCTTCATCGTAGAAGCTGATCAGATTTGTCTGACATGATCGACCCTTTCTGAATCCATGCTGTTGAGGAGTTATTCCATTGTTCTCCTTGAGGTACTCTTCGATGGCGTCTCTCAGAAACCCATTGAATATTTTTCCCATTACTGAAGTGAGACTTACTGGCCTGTAGTTACCAGGCTCACTTTTTGTCCCCTTTTTGTAAATTGGAACCACGTTGACAATGAGCCAATCCAATGGTACAACCCCGGTCTTGATAGTATCCAGAAATATTAGATATAGTGGCCTAGCTATCTCATCACTTAGTTCCCTTAGTACCCTTGGGTGTATTCCATCTGGGCCTGGCGATTTATTGATTTTAATCTTCTTTAACCGGTTCCGCACCTCCTCCAGCGTTAGGTATGAGATATTTTGTGAGGGGTTCATTTTATTCCCCTGTATCTCATGTGGCATTTCTTTTTCGTTTGTGAATACGCTTGAAAAGAAACGATTCAATAGATTTGCCTTCCCTCCATCATCTTCAATGATTTCTCCTGCATTATTTGTTAAAGGGCCAGTGCTCTCAGTGCAAATCTGTTACCATGCAGGGCAGCGCAGGGTCCCACGGTCAGCGCGCGCCACCCCGGCGTCGGCTCCAGCGTCCTGGAGCCATGACGTCGGGGCTCTACCAGCCACGTGGAGCGGCTGGTGTGCGGCGGCGTGGGCGTGTCTGCCCGT
Organism: Eleutherodactylus coqui; assembly: GCA_035609135.1. Lineage (NCBI taxonomy): Eukaryota > Metazoa > Chordata > Amphibia > Anura > Eleutherodactylidae > Eleutherodactylus > Eleutherodactylus coqui. The sequence continues at coordinate 1,552,719 of JAYJKI010000315.1, forward strand.
AGGGCGCCGCCCGCACTCCTCCACCTCTCTTGTGCAGTAGTGGGGGAGCTGGCTCCTCCCACTCTCCACCCCGGGGCGGAGTCTTTCGTTTATAAGGCTGGCAGTGACCTGAGCTCACTGCCAGTTATTGGTTCTGTTAGCCTCTAGTCAGGTCTGTCTCAGTCTGCTCTAGTTGCTAGTCAGTGTCCTTCCAGTTTGCCTGTGAGCTCCATCTCCAGCCTTGCTCTGCCTTGTAAGTTCTGTTGGTCTGTTCCACCTGCCTCTTCTGTCGTCACTCTGTCCCCGGTTAGTTAGTTCCATCTAGGTAGTCGCCAGGTCCCTAGCCAGAGCAGGGACCGCCGCCCAGTTGTCCGCCTGGGGTTAGCCAGGGCCGAGGCATGTAGGCAGGGACAGTGGGGTGCGGGAAGTTCAGGGCACCCCACCTGGCGCTCGGGGGGCGGAGTGCCGTAACATAATAACTGGCCCTTTAAACTATTTTTTTTTCCATGGAGGCGAACAGCTCCCTCACAAACCAGCTGCAAGCCCTGGTGCCGGTGATCCAGGATTTGTCAGCTTGCATGGTGGCCCAGGAGCAGTGGGCATTGTCGCAGGGGCGGGACGCCTCAACCAGTCCTGAACCCAAGTGCCCACTTCCCGAGGTGCTCTCTGGGGAGAGGAACAAGTTTTTTGTTTTTCAACAGGCGTGTCGGTTGTTTTTTCGGATGCGTCCCCGTTCTTCCGGGTCAGAGGCCCAGAGGGTCGGGTTTATAATGTCCCTGCTGCGGGGCTCTGCCCAGACCTGGGCTTTTTCCATTCCCGAGGGTTCCCCCGGCCTGCAGTCGGTGGACTGCTTTTTCCAGGAACTCGGGGGTATCTTCGATGAACCGGACCGAGTGGGGTTGGCAGTTTCTCGGCTGTTGGCTTTGCATCAGGGGTCGCTTTGTGTGGAGGATTATTGCTCCAATTTCAGACGCTCTGCGGGTGATACAGCATGGAACGATAGCGCTCTGAAAGACGTTTTTCTGCAGGGCCTCTTGGACGCGGTTAAAGAACTATTGATTTCCCATCCCGTTCCCGGGTCCTTAAAGGAGGCTATGGAGCTAGCGGTGAAGGCAGATAGGAGGCTCAGGGCTGGGAAGCAAGATAGACAGGTCCGTACAGTCAGCGAGGTCGTTTGTCCTGTTCCCTCCTCTTCCGTACCAGTCTCTGTTCCCGAGCCTATGGAAATGGACCCGCTGGACCCCAAGGAGCGACGCCGGATTCGTTCATTGCATCATCTCTGCCTTTACTGCGGGAAAGCTGGACATCGGGTGATAACCTGCCCCCTGAGGCCTCAGCGCCCACAGTCTGAATCGGCAGAAAGACTCCAAGTCCTAGGCGATTGCAGGGAGGATCGCCTAGGACTACAGGTACGTCCTAGACTTCTGGTACCCTGCCAGGTTAGATTATGGAACTTCTCCCGCCCAGGGCAGGCGTTTATTGATTCCGGAGCAGCTGCTAACCTGATAAGCATGCGTTTCGTTGGGCCCCTGATGGCTGAATTTGTGTCGCTGAAGATGCCAATTCGTTTTGCTAGCATTGATGCTACCCCTCTTGCTTCGGGCTTGGTACGATGGAGGACCCCAGTGTTACAGTTCACGGTGGGGGGTCGCCACTCGGAAGATCTATCATTCCTGGTGATGGAGAAAATGTCGGTAGACATGGTACTAGGGATGCCGTGGCTGGCGTTGCACAACCCCCAATTCGATTGGGCCACTGGGGAGCTGACCCAGTGGGGACCATTCTGCCATAGCCATCTTGCTCCCCTTCCTCTCTGCTCAGTTGATACCACGCTCAGTCCCCGTGGTGTGATAGACATGATGATTATTTATAAAATGTCTATCGATTTATATAACCCAAATGTATTTTGCTGTTGTAATGACTCTAAGCTCTGAGGAGTTTAAAGGACACACACACAATCTAATCATAGTATTTGCTAGACAATGTGTGTCTGATGTAATGTTAGTTAAGTACATAGAAGTTACACAAGAGACCTCTAAGAGTTAAGGGCTATAGTGTTATGTGTATATCCTGTGTTCAATACTGTGTGTTTACCTAGGCCCCCTTCCACTCCTCAAACACAAGCTAGTTAAACAAATGATTTGTCAACTACACAGAATTCCTTAAGGCTGTCTGCATGCTAAAGAAGACAAAGTCCATACTATGGCGGACGTGAGAGAGGGTGGGCAGAGAGGTGGGCAGAGAGGTGGGAGATTCTATATGATCCGACAAATGAGAATCTTATATGTTACTGATGTAATCTGTTGCACGCCCATTGAAGGGCGGTTGTCATGTGTTATAATAAAAGGCTTGAGCCTCTACACATTGTAGAGACTCTCCCGGTTTTAGACCAGCATTTGTGTCTGATTCTGGTCGACGATGTGTGCACACGACATAATTCAGAAGCGGCAAAATACCCCAAAGCCTGCTGGAGAAATCATAATCCAGATCAGTGGCGTCCCTGGGTGGGCGAGTGGATCTGTGAGGTCACAGCCTGGAACGTACAGAGATCGGCAGATGGCACGCAGAACTCAGGGGCCCGAAAATCTACAGAACACGGTAAGATTGCTTTATGTAAATCTACCGATGTGAGCTGGGTTCTGACTGCTTTTCTGCCTGTTCCTGATCCAGACTGGACCTTCATTGAAAGATAGGTAATAACTCTAGTTCTGTCCACTCGGAAAAATCACCATGTTACCTGTCTAGGGGTATTTTGTACGCTGTGTCTGCTATGTCTGAGACGGTTAAAAATTGTGTATGCAAGACCAAGAGATAAATTCTGTGAGGGTTAATGTGTCGGGAGGGCGGACTCGGCTGTTTAAGTCTGAGGGAACACGCCAGTGACACGTGCTCCTAGGTAAAACTAGTGTGAGGTTAGGAAGATTTATGATACGTATACTTACATTTATGATTGAGCGTGTTATGTTCTCATATGTGGAAAGGTATAGCCGTGCTTTGTGACGGCTGATTTCTCCAGAATATTGTTGAGGTTTTGGTCATTGAAAATAATCGTCAGTCTCTGTGTATAGCTAAATGTCCTGTCTAGATCGTGTACAAGGAGTGCTCTTGGGGATTACTAGACGGTGGGTTGTTAAAAAAGGTAGATGAGATATATATATATACCTTGAGCCGTTGTGGGTATTCTCCAGTAATCCCGTCTGTTTGGTACTATAGAAAGAATGTGCAGTGTTTATTGTTGGGGGGAGGGCTGCTGATAAGAGTGAACTGAAAGCTTTTTCCAATTAACCCTTTCTGTTTACTTTGTCGTTCCCTGTGTCTTGTAGAATTAATGTGCATTGTAATCTGAGTGGGAAAGAGAGGTTATATGGGAAGGATTTTAAGAAAGCAGATTTTACAAGAGAAACACTACTGTGTCTTCGAATAGAATGAATAGAAACTTCAAATAGAATGAGAAGGTTAGGCATAGACGCAGGCTGTTTAGAGAATGGGGAGCAAAGTGAGCAAGGACAAAGGTCATAGAGCTTGTGATTTGGTTGCTGATGGGAAAGGATCAGGAAAAGTTGCAGAAAGAAATGTCAGGTCATGGACAGGTAAGATAAGTTGTAGAAAGTTTTCAGAAGATGAGCAGGAAGCCTAGCAGAAAGAAAGGTGTTTTTAGATTGCTAGGAGGAGGTATAACGTAGTTAAGAGATTCAAGAGGGGAAAGCATGTAGGGGGGTATGTGTATTGCTAATGAACAATGTAATGTCTTTGTGTTGACTACAGCCCCTCCCTGTAATGGCGGCCGTGCTTGCAATGTTTACAATCCAACATAGTGTGACTCTGCAGTAAATGTAGTGAGGCCTGGCCCCACCCTGAAGTTACTCCCCCCCATGTGCTCACTTTCAGGGTGTGTGATGTTACTTCCGGTCCCTCCCCATCCGGGACAGGACCTGGCCCCGCCCCTTTCTGCCTCTAGCGGCCATTTTGCCTCACCTGGGAGATCTGCTGCCCCTGGCCCCACCCGTTCCTCCGGCAGCCATTTTGCCTCACCTGGGAGATCTGTAGCCCCGCCCCTTTCTGCCTCTGGCGGCCATTTTGCTGCATTTGGGAGGCCTATATTCCCCAATGCCACTGTATCCAATGCTAACATCATGATTGTCTGAAGTAAGGTTTTGTTTGACCAGACTTTGTTACGCTCCAAGATGTGGCCACTTTGGATGTGTGATAAGTTCAGGGAAACAAACCTTTGTGAAGATGCAGCTTGGGACATAGTAGATGACTAAGCTGGTTTATAGTGCATGGAAGATTGGAGTTGATGCATGGGGGGCAGAGACCAGGAATACATGACAGGGGACGCTCTCTCATGTTCCCAGGGGCTCTGTTTCCCACTGCCCACTTCTCCAATGGATACTCAGACAGATGATGTTATGGAAGGCTCCTACAGATGGAATAATTTCCCTATAGTCACCCAGCAAACTTTTTCATGCAATTTGGTGAAGTAATTTTACTTTTTATGTGAAGAAAGAGGGACTGAATTGCCTAGAGTAGGATGTTAATTCATCCGTATTCTTTAGTTTTTCTTTAAGTCTTTGGTATATTCTAGTGTCAGTTTACACTGAAGCTATAATTATATTCCGACAGGAGAGTGAAAGCTAAACGCTGGCCATACCCTGAAATACTATTACACTGGGTGACGTAAAATTTTACTTGTGTTGCGCCCCCTTGTGTTTAAAAATGCTAACTGCGACCTGAAATTAAAAAAAAAAAAATTTTTTAAGGAGATTTTCGCTCAGACTTCGCTGCATACAATGTCACCTTGACCTACAAAGTGCTTGTTTTTGTGCCTCTTGGTTTACTAGTTTGAACGCAATGACTCTTTTTCCATTGAGTATTCCGGTTCAAAAGGGGGGAGGCATAGGTGATCTGGGTCATAGATGATTTAGGTGTTGTAGATCAGCTATTGGGTTTGAAAAAAAATAAATAAATGAAATAAGATAACAAGATTCCGAGCCATGTGAAATAGAACATCAGCACGATTATTTAGTACTAATACAGTAAGAAACTGCAGGTATGCAAACAGTTACCAGAACCTCTGTTGATAATGCATATGTTGAGCTTTTTGCAGATGGTACCAGGGTGAGGATTGATGACTCCACATCGGATATGCAGTGGTCACACAACAAGATGTCCTAGAAGCAGAAGCTCTGCCTCCGCATGTCACAGTACAAGAAGCGGAATTGAAGGCCCTCACTGAGGCGAGTAGAGTGGCGAGAGGTAAGACCGGCAACCCTTTACACTGACTCCTGGTATGCATTTGGCACAGCTCATGATTACGGCCCAATATGGAAGGCCAGACAGTTTTTACCTTAGCAGGACAACCAATTGAGAATGGTGCAGCGGTACAGAGTCGCATGGAGGCCCTGCTTCTACCTGACAAAGTTGAGAGTTCGCACCGAGTCCTACACTGGAGAGGCGAGAGACGACACCCTTGCTGACAGCGCAGCAAAGGCAGCGGCCCTCAAGCCGTGGAAGAAAGAAGAAAAAGATACTGACGGCATGAGTCAGTGGTAAAAAACTTTGGACATTGACAAAAATTTGGACTTTGATATGCTAAAAGACTTTTACAGTTACAAGCCAGCAAGGAAGAAAAGAATAAATGGACTAATATGGGAGCAGCAGAAACAGGACAGCGTGTGGTGAACGGTCAACAGCACTTGCCCACCACAGTTCCTGTATCCCATGATGGCCCAGCTGATGGACGCAAAGACCCACCTAGTAAAGCAGCACTGACGACGACGCTTGAAAGAGGTTGGGCGACTTCTGGGTTCTCTGTAGCTGCTGCATCATTTGTCCAGTTTAGCATGATCTATGCCATAGGTAAGACAGGGCAGAAGTAAATTTGCCACATCACACTTGCTTGGACCACTCTACCCATTTCAGGGATTGCAAATTGACTACGTTCAGCTCCCCACTTGTTGGGAAGTATGACTACGTGCTTGTTGTTGTTGATGTCTTTGCAGGTTGGAGGCCGACCCTGTTACCAAGGTAAACAAGTAGGTAACCGCAAAGAAGCGCATGAACGAGGTAAACTGTGAATATGGGGTACCAGAAGTGATTCAGAGTCAGACAGAGGTATAAACTTCGCAGGTGAATGTAACATGTTATGTCTGCTCTGGGTGTATCCCAGGCCTTTTACATACTGTACCACCTTTAGAGTAGTGGCAAGGTGGAGAGACGTAGTGGCACGCTAAAAAGTAAGATACTTAAAAATGACGCCACTTTGGAAAGACTGTCATCCAATAGCCTTATACAGTGTTAGATATGAACCCAGGGGGGATTATACATTATCTCCCTACGAGATTGTTTGGGCTAGCCCCAAGGCTAGGTCGTTACTATCCTCAGTAGTTACAATTACAATCTGATGTGTTGACTGAGTATGTGATTTCCGTTGTTAAAGAACTAACCAAAGCCTATGCACAGGTGTTCTCTTCCAGACTCAGAGGCAGACACTGGGACACATATCTTGCAGCCTGGGGATTGGGTGTGCGTCAAGAAGTTCCTCAGGAAGCACCCTCCTGAGCCCCAATTTGATGGCCCCTACCAGGTGCTTCTGACTACTGCCACAGCTGTGAAACTAGCCGAAAGACTTACATGGATCCATGCTTCATACTGTAAGAAAGCTTCAGATCCGGGAGACCAGTCTTAATTGTGCCAAAGACATTACTCTGGTTAGGGCTAGTGAGAGAGGAGGGTGGCAACTGGAATCCTTAGTCGGAAGAATATGGGGGTATGGTTACCTCCTAGTATAACTCGTCCAATGCTCAAGTAGCCGCATATTCCTTCGACTATTGTACTGTGGTCCCGTGTCTAGGCACAAGATCCCACCGCAGGCCAGATTTAGCTCAGTCCAGCTGGTTATATGACTTATATACCCGGGGAATACAATATGTTTGCGCCACTGATAACGTCTGGGGAGAAGACTGCCGTTATTGGGGATTAGTGGGATGTAACACAGGAACAGACTAGTCCTATAAACCGCGAAGTGCCTTAAATAAGAAAGATAGGAGCGGGAAATCCCTAATTAGTCGTATAACCCTCCTTGAGAATAATAAGGACAGCAGGTATTGGAAGGCTGAACTTAGTATGTTGCTTGGTTTTAATGCGGTTTTTACATTAACCATGGGAGATCCAAGCCCGGGGGACGGGGAGACTTATAGTCTGGGGACATACCGGTACGGGAGGACAGATCCCTTAGGGAAGTTTAAAATAAGGGATATGGTAGATGCAGCCGAATGGAAGCCTTCACTTAGTCCCGTGCCCATAATTAACCCCCTCCGCCGTAAGATAAAGACCTTGACGAACATGATGATCATAGCCGACCCTACCTTTGAGGACACCTTGACAGTAGCGACTGGATACTCTGACCAGAATCTCTGGTTGGAGTTGATGAGGTACAATGCTAACAGGAGCAACAAGTCTAACTGTTGCGTGCGCGGTAGTGCCCGACTACACTCGGGGATGGTCCCCCTAAATCTCCCTGTAGATGCTGAAGAGTGGTTTATTAGTCTCTTCACGAACATTTCCGCTAATTACACTGTCCGTGAGAAATGGAAGAAGGAATACTCTATAACTACTTAAGTGTTTTGCACCGGAGAGAGTATTACTGACTACCCTGGAAACTACACCTGCCAGGCAATTAGGCAGGGTGGAGGGAGATTTTTGGGGAACTCAGCAATATTTCCCTTGTTTAAAAAAGATGAAGAGCCAGTTCCGATAATGCCAACCACATACGCTACCAAAGAATAGGAGAAATGTACTAGTACTGTGCCTGCCCCGATCTCCTAAGATGGATTGTCAGTGGAATTCCCATTTGCCAAGGGATAGTGCAGAAGACCTTAGGTTCCGGCGAGGGCACACCCTGTGGGGTGTTAACTTGTACAGATAGAGGGTATGGATGCCCGGAAATGAGCCCAGGGAATCCATGGCCTCCCTCTGAGGTGAGGTAGGGATCCCCCCCTCCTAGGAGTAGGGACTTACGGGCAGTGGGAAAACCCTGACGCAAGGGTGACGCGACCTGGACGTGTTCACCATTAGGACTATCTCCAGGAGGGACATTGGTGTGGGTGAAGATTAGGGAGTCCCACGCCGTGCGTACCTGTGTACGCTACTAGTATTGTAACATTATACTAGAGCGAGAAGAGAGACCCCTGGTGGTAGTTTTGATCTACACGTGTACATTGACGTCATAGGATAGCCAAGGGGGGTACCTGACAAGTTTAAAAAATTAGAGACCAAGTTAAAACTAGATTCGAGTCCATTTTCCTGATCATTATGGTAAATAAACGTTGACTGGATTAATTATGTTTATTATAATTAGCAGTGGTTTATAAATTATACTAGAGACACCTTATAGGGACTAGTCGACCAATAGGACCTACCTCGACTATGACTTTTTCAAAATAGAATGACCTTAGATATGACTTTAGCTAAAAAGGGGAGTGTCTGTAAGATGATAGGGGAGACTTGTTGTACCTACATCCTAGACGACACGTGACCCGCGGGTAAAAAACGCAGTTGCCATTAAGAAGCTGACCGCACTGACTAAAAAGAGCTAACTTTTGGGACCAGCACTCGCCATGGATGAGCGGGTGGTAAAGGATCCTGGCACAGACGGGCGTCGCTGTTGTATGTGAACTGATTATCTTTTCTGTTCAAGTCTGCTGTGTTAACCCCTGTGTCAGAGAGACCTGTGAAACTGATGCTGGAAAAGCCGCTCCCACCATGAGTTTGCTGGATGCATCCCCAGAAGGAGTGGACAAGTCCTACACCCCCTTGAAGACCCTAAAACGAACCTTCAACGCGCTCCAGTTATAGGCTCATGCGCAGAAAACTGTGAAAATTAGATAGAGAATTAGAGGATAGACATTTTAAGGGGGGATTGTGATAGACATGATGATTATTTATAAAATGTCTATCGATTTATATAACCCAAATGTATTTTGCTGTTGTAATGACTCTAAGCTCTGAGGCGTTTAAAGGACACACACACAATCTAATCATAGTATTTGCTAGACAATGTGTGTCTGATGTAATGTTAGTTAAGTACATAGAAGTTACACAAGAGACCTCTAAGAGTTAAGGGCTATAGTGTTATGTGTATAACCTGTGTTCAATACTGTGTGTTTACCTAGGCCCCCTTCCACTCCTCAAACACAAGCTAGTTAAACAAATGATTTGTCAACTACACAGAATTCCTTAAGGCTGTCTGCATGCTAAAGAAGACAAAGTCCATACTATGGCGGACGTGAGAGAGGGTGGGCAGAGAGGTGGGCAGAGAGGTGGGAGATTCTATATGATCCGACAAATGAGAATCTTATATGTTACTGATGTAATCTGTTGAACGCCCATTGAAGGGCGGTTGTCATGTGTTATAATAAAAGGCTTAAGCCTCTACACATTGTAGAGACTCTCCCGGTTTTAGACCAGCATTTGTGTCTGATTCTGGTCGACGATGTGTGCACACGACATAATTCGGAAGCGGCAAAATACCCCAAAGCCTGCTGGAGAAATCATAATCCAGATCAGTGGTCTGACTTCCCTTCCTACCCCGTCTGCCTGTCCTGCTGCTGATCTCGCCACTGACGTGCTGCAGGGGGGACGGAAGGAAGCGCAAAAGAATCTAGAAGTGGTGGGGTGTCGTATGCAGTTGCGTAGTGGGAAGAGTCTGTCTGTATCTGAGCCGTGCAGGGTGGGACAGAAGGTGTTCCGGTCCTCTGGAAATCCCAAAAGGAGGGTTCGCAGGGGGTTCCAAAAGTCTTTATCGAAACCTTTTGTCCGTTCGGTGAGGCCACCTCCGGTCCCCCGCCGACCACCCTGGTCCGTGAAGAAGTTGAATACGAGGTCCAGGAGATCCTGGATTCTCGCCTGTGTCGAGGAACCCTACAATATTTGGTGGCCTGGAAGGGTTTTGGACCAGAGGATCATTCCTGGGTGGCCGCACGTGATGTTCACGCTCCCGGGTTGGTACGGCGTTTTCACCGCCGTTTTCCGGATAAGCCTGGTCGAGTTTCCGAGGGCCCGGAGGTCCCCCATCAGAGGGGGGGGGTAATGTTACCATGCAGGGCAGTGCAGGGTCCCGCGGTCAGCGCGCGCCACCCCGGCCTCGGCTCCGGCGTCCTGGAGCCCTGACGTCGGGGCTCTACCGGCGACGTGGAGTGGCTGGTTTGCGGCGGCGTGGGCGTGTCCGCCCGTAGGGTGCCGCCCGCACTCCTCCACCTCTCTTGTGCAGTAGTGGGGGAGATGGCTCCTCCCACTCTCCGACCTGGGGCGGAGTCTTTCGTTTATAAGGCTGGCAGTGACCTGAGCTTACTGCCAGTTATTGGTTCTGTTAGCCTCTAGTCAGGTCTGTCTCAGTCTGCTCTAGTTGCTAGTCAGTGTCCTTCCAGTTTGCCTGTGAGCTCCATCTCCAGCCTTGCTCTGCCTTGTAAGTTCTGTTGGTCTGTTCCACCTGCCTCTTCTGTCGGCACTCTGTCCCCCGTTAGTTAGTTCCATCTAGGTAGTCGCGAGGTCCCTAGCCAGAGCAGGGACCGCCGCCCAGTTGTCCGCCTGGGGTTAGCCAGGGCCGAGGCAAGTAGGCAGGGACAGTGGGGTGCGGGAAGTTCAGGGCACCCCACCTGGCGCTCGGGGGTCAGAGTGCCGTAACAAAATCCTTTTGTTGTTAATATAGTTGAAGAATAGTTTTGGGCTGTTTTTGCTCTCTTTGGAGATCAGTCTTTCTGCCTCCTCAGCAATTTTGATCTTATCTTTGCATATTTTGTTTTGTTCCCTGTACGATTTTAGCGCTTCTTCGCTGCCTTCTTGCTTTAGTAGTTTGAACGCTTTCTTTTTTTCGTTTATTGCCCCTCTTACCGTCTTGTCGAGCCACATTGGTTTCCTTTTACTTGAAGTTCTTTTATTTTTAAAGGGAATGAACTGCTCACTTGAGGTGATTAGGATCCTTTTAATCTTTTCCCATTTGTCCTCTGTACTGATATTTTTGAGGATGTTGTCCCAATTAATGTTACCGATAGTAGCTCTGAGCTGATCAAATTTTGCTTAACTAAAGTTTAGTTTATTTGTCGCTCCCTGATGAGGATTCTTATTGAATGACAGCTGGAAGTTGATTATATTGTGGTCACTGTTCCCCAAGTGGCCCTCAACCTGTACCCTCATTATTCGGTCCGGTTTGTTAGTTAGTACTGGGTCCAGAATGGCCCTCCCTCTCGTTGGTTCCTGCACAAGTTGGATAAGGTAGTCGCCTTTAATTGTTCTCAAGAACTTATCACCCCTGTCAGATTTGCAGGTTTCGTTTTCCTATATTATATCTGGATAATTAAAGTCCCCCATGATAATTACTTCACTGCGGTTTGACACTTCTTCTATCTGCCTTAGTAGTAAGGTTTCAGTTTCTTCTGTTGCTTTTGGTGGTCTATAGAGAACCCCTATCAGGATTTTGTTATTTTTTTCTTCTACTTTGGCCAAAGCACTAACTAATACCTCCTATTTATTAGCTGTTCAATCTGCTTATGCATGTTGGTATTATGGGTAAGTGTTTTGGTGTTTGTCAGTCGTTGTTGGATGTCTGCCTGTTTATTGTTCAGATTGTTATGGTGTTCAGTGTGTATGCATGTTCCCTTGTCCCAATCCTTTCCCTCCAGCCCTTGTTTGAGTTACAGGAGCCCCTAGAAAATCGAGCTGACAAACTTGGAAAAGTAAATATCCCTACTTGTGCTGTTTAAACAGAATTCTTTTGTTTCATGTGCTATAGCCCATTATACAAAGTGTCCTTAGAGATGCATTATAACTGTACATGTAGATTATTTAGTCATTCACACCAGGAGGTGGCAGTAGATATCCATGCAGGAATAAAACGTGTGTAAAAGAGGTTTAAGCTCCCAGTGCAGTCCCAGGTTCTCCACAGTCCAGTCATCTAGATTCCATACACTATGGGCAGCTAGACAAGGCCCAGGACTCTTGCTTTATGCCCAAGCCTGTTCAGGTGGCCAGGGTGTAGTTTAATGTAATGTGAAGGGATAACATTCTCCAGTAGGGAAAACCACAGGGAGCCACAGATCCAGCGGGCGTCTCAGCGCTGCAACTAGTGCTGCACCACTTGATGAACATTGGTGCCTTCAAACAGGCCAAAGGGTCCTGAAATCTCATGGTAGAGATCTCCTAATACTGTTGAGTATTACTACTGGGGCTGATATAGGGAACCTATTACTAATAGTGTCCCCTATATTAGCCCCAGTAGTAATAGCTCCCCCTGAGACCATTTTACTTACCTCCTCCTTGTATTCAAAGCATCGCTGCTTCTCAGCACTGCTGCGGACGGATGTGTGTGCGCCCGGCCTCGTGCTCACTTTTCCTCTCCTACTGCGGAACAAGGAAGAGAGGTCAGGTCAGAAGGATCCCAGGTGCACACACTGCCATCAGTGTGTGCACCCGGGTTCAGTGCTGCTAACAGCCCCACTAAGTGATTACCTGCCGTGTGGCTCGGAGTGGACTCTGCATGCCCCAGGTTCACCACCACAGCTCTAAGGCATCAATATATCTTAAGTTCAAAGTGAACACTAATGTTTGAACTACTTACACAAGGAGCAGTTGATTTTTATTTTTTTTTGGCAGCTTGTTGTATGCTCCCAATTTTATGTAGAGACATGGGCAATTTGACTTTGACATGATAATCAAAATACTAACAACCACCTGACTGTGAGTACTGAGTTACTGTGTGAGTTAGATGTAATGATGTCACCATCATGTGATCAGTTGCTGGAGCTCTGCCCCTGATCACATGATGGTGATGTCATCACAGGTCCTAAAGCATGCAGAGCCTGACAACAGCAGTGTGCTTACAGGGCCTGTGATGATGTCACTGCCATGTGATCAGGGGTGGAGCTCAGAGCCTCAGTAACTGATCACATGACGGTGACATCATCACAGGTCCTGTAAGTACATGGCTGCTGTCCGGCTCTGCTGGTTTAGGACCGGTGACCAACTCCAATCCCTTTCACTATATTATAATACTAAGTGGTGCATTGTGCCACTGGAAACACTGGTACTAGTCTTCATATAGCGCCAACATGTTTTGCAGCACTTGACATGTCAAAGCTGACAAAATCAGATGTTACATATGATATTAAACCAATAGACAATTTGAACAATAGGAGTGATGGCCCTGCTCACAAGAGCTTAGAGACTATGAGGAAATAGGGGATGGCATGAGGCACAAGTGCTTGATCTGTTCAATGGTTTGTACGATTTTTCAGAACACGATACAACAAATAATAAAAATCCATTTACACACAACAATTATCACTCGAAATTCGTTCAAACAATGTCTTTTGACCAGTCATTGCATATAAATGCTACGATCGTTAGCTTTTCGGCCGAACAATGGTTTTTAGTTCAGCATAAAAAACATTGTTCAGCCGACCAGCTGACAGCAGGGACTGCATACTGTGAATTTCCACAGGAGTGCTGACCCACAGGAGAACAATGGAGTTGTATGCAGATAACAGACCACCAGCTGTTATCCGCATAAGTGAAGGGAGCTTCATTTAAATGTAAATGAAGCTAATAAGCTACTAATAGGCAGTAGTGCCTATTAGTAGCTATGCAAAATGATCACTCAAAACTGTCACTCAAGCTGTCTTTTGAGCAATCATTTTTGCGTGTAAATGGGGCTTTACCCACTAGATTTGATGCTGTCCCTTTTGCAAATGAAGCATTACACACATCTCATGCAAATAAGGAAAATGGAACAGGGTAATAGTAGTCCAAATAAGGCTTAGCGAGAGTCAATGAATTTCTATGGAGCTGCTGCCACTATTTGGCACCTGCATCAACAGGCTATGTAATAATTGTGAGGCCCCGGATTCAATCTCCAGCATCTCCACCAGGTGGGGAAGTGAGAATAATCACCTGATAGTTTTTTTTCTTTCAGCTTGATACACATGACTATGTACTAGCTAATGGCCCAGGAGACAGGGGATTCAGTTATGTTGATCAGTCATTAGATAACCCTGATTTTGTACTCTTTGTGGATGGAACGAGGTATGGTCAAGAAAGCAGATTCTACACAAGTTATGTTGTGCTCTCCTTACAGGATGGAGTCAAAGCCGAACCTCTTCTAACTTAACGTCTACACAGACTCCCACTATGCCTATGGCATTGCTCATGACTACAGACCCATCTGAAGAGCGAGGTCATTCTTGAAAATAAAGCAATTAGAAACAGTAAAGTTGTACCAGCACCAATGAAAGCCCTCTTGCTGCCAGAGAGAGTGGCCTGAAAAGGCAACAAAAGGCCACTCCATGGATGGCACCTGAGGCAACCGTAAATCACCCGGCTGATCAGGCTGTGTAAACAGCCACACAGAAGCCCAGACTTGATCCTGCAGGTATTGGGGCAGTACAGGTACCCCCTCAGATGACACCCCTGGTGGATTATGACCTGTTGATTCAGTTACAAAAGGCAATTAAAGAGGGGCAAAGAGACACCTGGGGATAAATGGATGGTATCCAACAAGCCTTGTCCCCTACAGGCCTCTATCCCATCATGGCCATGGCTTCAGCCTCCCATGAAAATACACATCTGTCACAAACAGCTGTGGTCGCTAGTCACTGGTCTGCACCAGGATTTAGCATCACGGCAGCCACACACACACAAGGCTGCCTGATTTGTACACAGAACAACGTGGGTAAGTCTGTATAAGCTCCCATGCAGCGCACCAATCATCCTGACTACCCGTTCCGGCGTCTTCAAGTAGGCTACTTCCAACTGTCAAGGGTGGGCAGGTATGTGGTCGGCCTGGTCTGCCTAGACCTGTTCTCAGGGTAGCCAGTCTGACATACCCGCCCACAAATGCCACCAACAAAAACTAACCTCTGAGGAGGTATACAGGTACAGAGTACCAGAGACAACTGAGAGTGACCGAGGTACTCCCTCCACGGGAGAAGTGATGCAGAAAGTAATGAAAGTGTTGGGGATAGAACTGGCCTTTTATGCTCCGTACCATCCACAAAGCAGTGGTGGAGCAGAAAGTTTTATTTGGTACCTTAGAAACCATGATCCAGAAGGCCATGGCAGAGCTCAGTAGACCATGGGCCGAGTGCCTCCCCTTGGTACTCTTCTCCGGAAGGTACACACCTGACAAAATAGGCCTCAACCCATATGAGGTACTTTTTGGGTCGGCCCCAAGGTTAGGATTGCATTTACCACAATAACTCCAGATGCAGCATGGTAGCTTGACAAACTGTGCTATTGCTCTCACAAAACACTTAACTATTGTATATTCTCGAGTGTTTACTTCCCTTCCAGATCCAGAGACTGACACGGGGACCTGCTCCCCGGAGATTAGGTCTATGTGAAAAGAATTGTTAGAAAACACCCCTTTGAGCCCAAATATGATGGTCCTTCCCTGTTCTCTCGGCCTCTATACTAACACCACCACCAATAGGACAGGCTGTAAAATATGGAAGGAAGAGTACCCCATTATTACTAAAGTACCACAACCAGGGCAGGGGATTGTGATTTACCCAGGAAACTACACCTGCTTTGTCAATTATGGCAATGGTAGATTCCAAGGAAACTTCACAGATGGGTACTGTGCTGTTTGGAAGGATGGCACCCCAGTACGGACACAAGTCCAGTCCCTAGGATATGTCTATTGGATGTGTGGTGACGGGAAGATACTCACCGTACTCGAAGGGGACTGGACTAGAGAATGTGCCCTTGCAAAAGCCTTAACCCTTTCCAATCTACTGTCTGACCTCTGAAGACATTATGATTTAAGGCTGTACAGCTCTGATGTTGGAAGACGCCCGTCGGGGTTCTCTTACTGTATATTGCCAGCCTCTCTGTTGTCGGAGCCTATCCAACGTGTCACCTCAAGCAGTACTGGCTTTAGCCAGCAGATAGCACCGTTGTATAACGGCAGAAAAAGAGTAAGCCCCATAGGAAAACTAGTAATCACTGTGACAACCAAGGCTCTTCGAGCAATTTAAACTATTTGTCACTGAAAGGACAAAGGAAAACTAGGATACAAATTGGATTGGAAAGGGTTAATGCCCTTACACATACTACCTGACAGTGCCGCAGAGAAGAAATCCCTACACTGAACAAAAAGAGAAGTCGAGACCCCAGGCAGTAGCTTTGACCCTCATGTGTACCTAGATGCCATAGGGGTGCCTAGGGGGGTACCAGATGAATACAAGGCCAGGGATCAAGTTAAGGCAGGATGGGGGTCATTATTTACCATTGTTACTGTTAATAAAAACATACATTGGATATACTACATCTATTATAACTAACAGAGATTCGTAAATTACATGAGAGATGCCTTACAGGGAATTGCTGACCAGCTAGGACGCATGGTAGCAGGGCCCAAATAGGGATCGCTGTCCTGTGTGTATTAATTGTCTTTATCATTGTAGCTTGCTGTGTAATCCCCTATATCCAGAGGACCTATGAAACCGCTGCTGCTAGTGCTGCTCCCACCATGAACCTGCTGAGTGTGTCCTCGGAAAATGTGAACAAGCCTCACACCCCCTTGGAGCCCCTGACCCCTGTCTACAACACACCCCAGCCTTAGGGCCATATCACCCTTCTTGGAACGAGTCAGTGGCTACGGGGGACTCAGGCTAGCTGTGGTCAAGTCGAAAGGGCTGTGAACAACCCCGCGGTAGACCCGGAGAGCTTGCCTTGGTTTGCTCGAAGGGCCTGCCTCGATCTGGGACATCGAGGAGGGTCAACCATTGAGGACTGAGGGGTAGTGTAGGGACAGTTAGTAAAACAGACAGTTTCAAGGGGGGTTGTGGAGAATATATATATATATATATATATATATATATCGATGCAAGGTGAAATGTCTACTTCACTATCTGTAGAATGGAATGTGCCGGCACATCCTGTACTGCTAACCATTATCAGGATATGCAGCTTGATAGAAACACACGCTCATAACCTCAGGGCACATTTTTTTACCCGCACATATCCCTCAGGCGTCATTTGACTACACATTGCTCATTCCCCCCCTGCCCCCTCCATTGAACTCGGAAAGATGGCGCTGGCTCTTCATCTGAAAACACGTGATGTCGGACGTCCATGACGACAGCAACCCACGCAGGACCGGATGTAAAAAGGCCATATTTGGACCACCCAATCCCATGCTTTGATTTCCAACCACGTATTGCTTCCTGCTGTCCATAAAGGGCAATCAACCCTTAATGCTATAAAAGATGCTTTACGCCTACTAATAAACAGAGTCAGGAAGACTTTCTACACTGACAGTCTTGTCTCTGAGTGATTTCTTCCATTGTGCGCAATCTCTGAACATAAATCTGGAAGGGTGCAAACATTCCTATTAATTACGCCGTGGACCCCAAAATAAATCCACGACAAGTAATGGGTAAGAAAACTGGTATGGGCGCAAGTCTCCAAAATATGCAAACCAGGTGTATAGTAAAAACAATCTTAATTTTAAAAAAAATTAAAAACCAGCATTAAAATGCGCTTTAATGCACTTCTTCAATTATGCTGGGGTTATACATTAGAATGACAGAATACAAGTCATATTAATAGAAAGAACAGCATGACTAGGCATGTGTTTTTCATAAATGTTGCAGATTCAGTGCAGAAAATTTCCTCTCCATGTGAAAGATTTTTAACTCCCCTCCCCATGGCTCGTACTGTAGATGCTGCAGAATGACCGCAGCGAATTCCGGTGCATGGCCTGTGTGAAGGCGGACTTGAGTTGACATGAGCATTCCATTATTTAAAGAGATCTCTTTATTACTTTGCTTTAGTAAAGTCTTTGCCGAAGGTTATATTAGTTGACCATTTCAGTCAATGTTCTTGTTTTATCTACCCTTGATCTCTGTAAACAAGTCCGCATATATATTTATGCAAGTTTTTGGACGTGCAGAGAAGCATTCCTTGTCCAGCAAGCATGCTTTACGAATTTGACTGAAGTGACCTAAAAGTAAGTTTGCTATTAAGTACAAAGTGCCTTATTTTCCTACGAGGAATCTGGGTCTTTAAAAAAAATAAAATGTTGCAATGTAATATATTTGCATTTTACCTTCAGTCACGAGATGGGGAAATAGTCACAGACAAGGCCAAAGATGACACTTTTTGGCTAAGTAGCATTTTCAAAAAAGTTGAGTATGGTCGCCTGCAGACGACCGGGTCAGATCCGGCTGCGAGAATTCTCACAGCGGGACCCTACCCGAGCGCCTGCAGAGAGCAGCGCGGGCACTCACCTCTCCCGCGGCCCCGTCTCTTTCATGTGCTGGCTGCCGCGCAGAGCGGAGCTGGCGGCCGGTGAGTGAAGTTTCTGTGCGGGGCTCGGCGAGCCCCGCACAGAAATAGGGCATGCCGCGGTTTGTTTGCCGCGCGAGATTTCGCTTGGCCAAACCGCAGCCGTCTGCATAGGATTGCGTTTGTTAACGCAATCCTATGGCAGCTTCCAGCGGCGGAAATCCCGTGGGAAATCCCGCCGCGGAATTTCCGCCCGTCTGCAGGTGGCCTAAGGCTGGTTTCACACGGGCAAGAAAATTGCATGATTGTCACCTGATATGAGAGTCAGTAAAAAAGCAGACCAGGAAACCAATGTTTTACAATGCTTTTCTCTTTATTAGCAAAGAATAGAAAGAAAAGCATTTTTGCGAGAGCAACAAATCACGACATGCTCTATCTTTCTGCGTTTTGCCTTTTTTTTAGTGTAGTGGCCCAGAGTTAGGGTCTTTCTAACACTTGTTTGTCTACCCCATTTTGATTGTCTTTGTACCCGGTGCAGCTTATTTGGATTGCCCTGCTGCTCTCCGACGAAGGTTGGATGGAATAAAAGATACCCGGTGCATCTTGATTGTCTTTGTGTGTTTATGTAGGTGTCGGCAAGCCCGGTGGTGCCCGTGTATCTGTCTCCCTAACCTGCTCGGTGCAGTGTGATCGGTAGTTAGATAAGTTGGGGGTGGAGTCAAGAAAGAGAGTGATGTAGTTGGTTAAAGAGGATGTGTGTGAGAGATGCTGGGGCTCTGACGCTTCCGTCTCGGGTAAGCCCAGGCCCAGCCCATAGAGCAGACCTGGGCAAAGCACGGCCCGCGGGCCACATCCGGCCCGCTGAATAGCTCGGACCGGCCCGCAAAGAGTGTCCTGGTGACTCACCAATGAGTCCGGTGCTCATGTCCACGGGGAAAATCGGGCCCGCTACGGATTCTACATGTAGAATCTGCAGCGGGTCCCTCCTGCCCCGCGGACATGAGCGCTGAAAATACAAATAAATGACAATAAACTCACCTCCCATCCGCTCCGTTTCTTCTCTTCGTGGCGGCGTCATCTTCTCTCGTCGCGGCCGGATCTTCATTCTTTGGCTCGGCGGATGTGCACGATGACGTCGGTGACGTGCCCCGCGCATGCGCCGGGCCGAAGCAAAATGATCCGGCCGCGGCTGAGAGAGGATGGCGCGGCACCGAAGAGAAGAACCGGAGCGGGTAAGTAAAATGTGATTTTTGTGTCCCGCGGATCCGGACGGCTTCCATAGGCTTCAATAGAAGCCCGCGGGAGCCGTCCCCGCGGGAGACCCGCATGAAAATGGAGCATGGTCCAGATTTTTTCATGCTCCATTTTTTTAAAAATCACTTTTATTGACGATCCGCGGGTATTTATCTACCCGCGGGTGGTCAATGCATCCCTATGGGGTGCGGATCCGCGCGCGGGAGAAGAGTTAAAATCCGCTGCGGATTTTAATTCTTCTTTTCCCTGTGGACATGAGCCCTAAGTGATGCCACTGTAACTTCTGAGTGGAGATGGGAGTGCTCCTTACCGCTCCCCTCTCCATTGGCAGACACGGGGGCCGCGCCGTAAAACGGGGTGAAACACCGGGTGTTCACCGCGCCGTATTACAGCGCCATTCATTTTCAATGGCGGCCGTATTCTGGCCGCAAATCGGGCGGCTGGAATACGGCCCCATTAAGGCAAAGTGCATGGAGCCTTCGTATGTTGGTCTGGCCCTCTAAAACCATTCCAATTTCTCATGTGGCCCCATGGGAAAATTAATTGCCCACCCCTGCCATAGAGTCATGGGATGCATCCCCTTCGGGGACCTTCAGTCGGAATCAGTTTGGGTAAAGGAGTCAGTGGTGAACTTTGCTCACTCCCCCGCATTACTATGGAGTTGGGAGACAGTACCGACTTCACTGCTTCAGGTCGGGGTACAAGCCTGGTATGAGTGTCTGCCTCATGGATCCGCTAGTTCAGCGAGGAAGGGGTGTAATAAGCGGTGAGAGACTGTTCATGTTTTTCCCTTCTTGTCAGCAACTCTTACTCAAGAATTCTCATCAGATAGCTGAGAATGATGATGACTGTATGGAAGAAGTGTATGGCTAACGCCAGTGTGACAGAGACTTTATCGAGAAACGTGCCAGAAGTGTTGTACTTTAGAGTGTCGCAGTCTGTACTTGGAAAATTAAAGTTGAAAACGGAGAATAAAAACCGTGTGCCTCCGTTTCAACCTACGCTTTGATTTTTGGACTCTTTTATTCGGCTCTGATTATTCAATTCTCCACAGAGGCACTGGCGTCACGTGAACAGTTAGGTTATTCTTTCTATTAGCAAGACCGCTAACTTTTACGCCTGTGTGCAGCTTGGCTAGGCCGCGTCTGGAGGTAATGGGAGGAGACAGTAAAGCCATCGTGACCCATCATCTTGTTCCTGCTGTCTCCCCAATCTATGGCCTGACCCTGGATGCTGCATTAGCGCCCATGTATCTCTATGGAGCCTCCTTGTGTTGCAATGTGATTTTAACATTAGAAAGTCCCGTTGACTTTCACGATAAAAAAGCGAGCAATTTTCTGCAGCCTCCTTCTTTATTGCATCACATAGCATGATCTAGCGATGTTAACATTAGAAAGTCATATCACTTTTGACGTCATAAAATCGCGTGAGAAAATCGCAGATAGGAGCAACCTGATGCTACAAAATTGTGTGTACAAAGCTGCAATATTACAGCGATTTTGTAGCACATATATTGCTGTCACCCGTGTTAAAGAGGCCTGAGGATGCCTTCACACTGGTGATAAAATTGCGCACTTTTAGCCTGATGTGAGTGTCAATAAAAAAAGCAGTTTATTAAACCAATGATTTACAATTGTTTTCTTCCTATTTTTCACTATGCAATTTTCATGCAATGTGATTAACATTAGAAAGTCATATTGGCCTTCGTGATACAAAATTGTGCGCTGTTATCGTGCGATGTTATTGCAGGCGGCAGCAATGCGATGTGAGATTATTCTAAAAGAAAAGCTTTGCTGACGTCCAAAAATCACAGGAACAAAGATGTGATTTTGCCGTGATTTTCTCCCCGCAAAATTACGATCGCCTGTGTGAAACTAGCCTTAGGGTACATTCATACATAGAGGAAAAGGGTGCAACAAACAAAAACCTCACAATCCTTGCCATTGGTGCAGATTTTGATGTGAATCTGCAGCAGATTTACCCTTTGAATTTATGAAATCTGCTGTGGAGCATCAAAATCCGTCCCAATGGCGTGGATTTTGACGTAATTCTTCCACAAATTTTGATGTGGGTTTTCTGATGCAGAGAATTAGCACCATTTTCAGCTAAATGTGAACCTACCCTTAGGCTAGCTCCACACGTGCATTCATGATTTTGAAGTCTTTTTTTTGCAATTTTTGAGCAGTGATGCTGCTTTTTCTCACAAAATCATTACTGCCGCTCGTGATTTTCTTGCGTGTTGTTATCGCACCATTTTTTTTGTGCAAACGTTAGTAGGACTTTCTAATGTTAAAATCACATTGCATTGGATGTTTAATGTGATGCGATAAAAAGGAGGCTCCATAGGAAAACATGGGAGATAAAAGAAAAATAAAAAATCGCACATTACAGAAAGATAGAACATGTATCTTGTGATTTTTTTGCTCTTGCAACATCGCATTAGTGAAAACATCGCTAATGGGAAGGAAACCACTGTAAATCATTTCAGAATCTGCTTTTTTACTGACTCTCGCATCACGCAAAAATCTGCGATTTTCTCGCCCGTGTGAAACCATCTTCAAAGGGTAACTTTTTACCCAATAATTAATTGCTCAAGTGCATATGCAATAAAAATGAAGCAATTTTGCAGACTTGTGTCTCTATGGTAACAGGCTACAAACAGTGTAGTCTGTTCCTACAGGTGCACCCCCTTCCGCCTGCCTTCTACTTGCTCATTTACATACAGACTCATGTATTAAATGCTCGCTCCGTTTACATTGTTATGATAAATTAATAAATGAGAAAATCTTTTTTGTCAAAAGCAATTTCTGTCTTTTGCAGTGTCTATTCTTCATCCCCCACCTAACGAGCCTTGTACTATATTACTACATAGCGCAAGTAAGTTCCAGCAGCCATAAATTTCCTCTCCCCTAGGGCAGACAATACCCTTTTTTCCATTAACTTTTCAGTATACTGCCCAAGTCATTGTAGTGTGACTAATCTGACTGCTGCCTCAATTGCTTTTGATAAAGATTTCTGTTGGGTCAGTTACAGCTGCATGTGACCTACGGCTTCAGTAACTTTAATGAGAGTTGTAATCTGATCCATTGAAAATGAAGGTTTTTGGCCCTTTGTAGAAAGAAGTTTCATTACAGGTCTGTCTATTATACAGCAGGACACTCCATTTGGTTAGAGGTTGAAAGGGGTTATTTGCTTTGCACAATTGTTTCCTCTAAAGTTTTTGCAACTATAAGATGACCATTGGGATGTTTTGTTGTTGAGACGATCAGTGATCAACTTTAATCTGTGTGGGAACCCACAGCAAATATTCAATTACCCCACAGCGCCACCACAGGAGAGAGAAAAGTATTACACAGTTCAGATCCTCTGGAGTGAGTGACGCTATTTGTAGCTGTACTTTACTCAAGTAAAGGTGCCCATACACATAAACGTAGATAAAAATGGATGACATCAACCAAATGGTCATTCGTTGAGTGATCTTTACCAATGAACTATCATTTCAGCCATTCGATGACAGTCATCGTCTGCTAAGACGTTGTCCACATTTGAATTTTTTTATCTGATAGTTGGACAAAAGATTTTTCATCCTTCCCATAAAGATCTTTCATCTTTTGCTCATTGAACTTTTTGGACCAGTTTGAATGACTGAGGGTGATGAATAAGTGGAACAGGTTGCCACCGGAGGTGGTGAGTTCTCCTTTAATGGGGGTCTTCAAACAGAGGCTGAACAGACATCTATCTGGGATTATTTAGTGAATCCTGCATTGAGCAGAGGTTTGGACCCAATGACCGTGTAGTGGCCCAGTACATGTTTTCTTGGCCCCTCCATAATGTCATACATGTCTGTCTCATGTGGATGCACTGTGCAAAACTGTCTTGCCATTCTGTTATGTGTATTACACAGCTGCAGCTTGGGATGGGTTAATGTCTGCAAAGTATGAGCTGACTGTCTGTAATGTATCAATTCTATTCTGTCATGTGGTATTAGAGAGGTTATAAATGTGAGCAGGAAAGGAGTCCATCTGACAGAGCAAAGCACAGAGGCACATGGGGGCACCTTCAGCCCTCATGTATTGAAAATGGAGGAAGAAGAGAGATTTTTTCGGTATGTCTGTTTCCATGAAGTTGATGGAGTGAGCCCCCCAAAGAGAGAGAGAGTAAGCAAATCAGTGAGTAAGTCTTTTCCAAAGCCTAGTGCAGAGGTACTCATTCCTAATTGTTTTCACACCCGCGCATCCTAAAATCTGGGATCGCCAGGGGGAGGTACTCTACTTTCATTATATCCGGAAGAGGTCTAGCACTGCCCTGGCCTTGGCTATGTGCGTCCCTCCGAGAGGAAGCGTGATAAGTGCCGCCGTGACAAGCAGCCATCTTGCCCTCCCAGTTCCTCAGCGTATGCCATTTGTCAGAGGTCACCCTACTGGATGCTGCAACTGATTATCCGCTAACATGCGCATGGCTGCGTCTCTTCATCAGAAGATCGTTTGTTCAACCCTCAACCTACATATATATACAGTATATATATATATATATATATATATATATATATATATATGTAATGTATATGGCTGCCTTAAGAGATGAGAGTCCTGACCGGGGTACTCCCCTTTATTAATTTGCGATATTTAAAACGGGTTTTCTAAAATAAGACATCCTGTTTAAGAACCTTTACACCTCACGTATAAAACTGCATTACTTTAGAAATGGCTCTAGCAGGCTTTGTACTTTCCCTAACACTAGCTTATGTAAACCTGAGCAGGTGTGAAAAAATCCGAAAATCATATAAATTATGTAAATTTTAAGGAGGCAATGGATTTCATTTATAGCGCTCTCCAGGTATACACAGATCCTGAATGGCATATCACCCAGAATAGTAATGCATTTCTTCCCCCCAGCTTCCTTTCTGCTATGTCTCTGCCTGTGTAAGTTTCATGACGCGGGTATAACGGATCTAGGCCCTGTGACCTGACCCAACCACCCCTTTTCCCCACCTTAAAGAAACACGTTACAACTTCTAACTTTGGATAATTTGGCCACAGCAGCCATTTATTAAAAAATTCTTTAACAATTTTATAAAAACATCCTAAAATAAACAACCCGTCCAACCAACGAAAAAACCCCGTTGGAAAAAATGTTGGGGGGGAAGTCCCTGGAGCCTCAACCACCGCTGTCGCCTCACCCACAGGGACGAATTTTGTATTGCCTCCCGCCGCACTCCACCTATCCGACTCGGGAGACCAAAATTCTATCCCGCTACCGCCTCCCGCCGCAAGACCGCCAACTCGGGAGGGAAGGAACACCCGGTTGCCCCTAGTCGCCGACCTCCCGACTCAGAGACCCACTAGCCGTTCCGATGCTAGCTCCACCGTCTCTGCAGGGACTCCGGCCTGACAGAGTCGAGAGGCGACAGACTACCATACACCCTATGAACGATGGGTGTGGGGGAGGTAGCTATGAGCACCCGCCTTCACCCCACCCCTATTACAGCTGACTCCAAGGATCCCCCCCTTTAAACGCTGCTATGACATATAACCCGCTAACCTCCACACCCCCCAGGCTAACTAACCCGCGAACCCCCCCCAATTACTGAAATAAGGGCGGGTGGGTGGGACTTCCTCTCTGCCTGTGCTTCTGCTCCTTGCTGTCCGTTGCTGCACTGACCCCTCCTCCTGCTGTTCCCGCACTTTCTATCTGCTTCCTCCCCCTTAGCTCCCCCCCCCTTCTCTACTCCCCAGTCTCACCTTTTGTTAACCCTTACCTTCCCCGTTAACCCTGTCATGCGCTGCCTCCACCTATAGCCCTGCGGTCTGCTATTCCGGCGCTTCTTGAATCAGGTATTCGGAATTCAATGTATTAACAGTCCCTCCCTGGTGGAAGATAAAACCTTTATCAATAAACCATATAGTATCTCTAATTACAATTGACGAGGGTTACTTAGAATAGCACTAATAGGCTATAACATCTTTGGGGCAAACTTTTGTTTTTCACTTAGGGTTCCTTAGGGTTACCCGTGCAATATGCAGTGAATAAAACCCATTGTTTTCAATTGGTTTACTCACATGTGTGCATTTCGCTCACACATTCCGCACATGTGAAAAAAAATGCAACATGCTCTACTTTTGTGTGCATATGCGCGCCAAAGGTCCCCACCTATGTGCGGTGCACAAATGCACATGCAATATGCAAGTAGATACATGAAAAACAGCACAATTCAGCTGGAAAAAGAACACATCTGGAACTAAATAGCCATTTAAATCGGGGCAAAGAAGCGATAATTGCTGTCGGACACTAAAGTGCCTGACAACCGTCCTGCGTGAAGCCATCCTAGATCTCAGTAGATCAGTCAGTGGGGCTGGACTCACTGCTTAGGTTTCAGCCCTTCTTTCCTCTGTTGCACTTTTTATCAGTTAATCCATGAACTCAACAAAGATCATAAATTAGCTGATAAGAAGATGCAAGAAAGGAGAGCGCAGAGAAGTCACCACTTCAGCCTCACTGATGAATCTCCTACTGAGACTTAACCTGCAGTTTCTATATACAGCGATATGTAGAGGCTGCAGAAGACAAAATGTGCAACATTTTTAGGTAACCCTTATTGCAAAAATGATTGTCAGCCCAAAACACATGCATTTAAGTAGAAAATGTTCTCCTCCAAAAGTGCCCATAGCCATTTAAAAGAGTAGAAACTGGCATTTATCGTTCTAATTATATCACTCTGACTTTATGAGTAATTAGAACGCTGCACCCCTAACAGCCAGGGGCGTAACTATAGAGGATGCAGGGCATGCGGTTGCACCCGGCCCCAGGAGCCTTAGGGGTCCATAAGGCCTATCTTCTCCATATAGGGAACCCAGTATTATAAGTAAAGCATTATAGTTGGGGGCCCTGCTACAGGTTTTGCATCGGGGCCCAGGAGCTTCAAGTTACGCCTCTGCTCACAGCCCTCATATCTTTGGACGACTACTTTGTATCAGAAGCCCTGTCCAGAGGGTAAATATTTTAACTATGCTTGTTGTTGTGCAGATCCATGCTTTGCACGCACACAGGTGTGAGAGGCTTGTGGCACATGCAGTATTAGGCCTCTTTCAGATGAGCATTGTGATTTTTGCTCGCCTGCATCGTGGATGAAAATCGCATGAATGAGAAAAAGCTGCGACAAAGTCTCATGTTTTCTTGCCTATTTACATGGCCGGGTGTGGTGTATAGATGCTAGCCGCTTTTAAACTCCCTCCTCCTTCCTTTGCCGGCAGCTCCGATAGGCTTCGCTGTTTCCCTGAAAATAAAACCCACCCCAAAAATTAAGCCCTAGCATGATTTTTGAATAGTCTATAGGCAGCTATACATGTAAAAAAAGAAATATTTTGGAGCAAAAATTAATATAAGACTTTGTCTTATTATCGAGGAAACAGAGGGAAGGGGGAAGGAAAGGGACTTGTTATTTGTATGGCGCCAACTTATTCTGCAGCACTTTCAGGTAATTTGTTTATTATCATTTTACCAACCTCGGAAGGATAGAAGGCTGAGTCAACCTTGAGCCGGCTACCTGAAGCAAACAGGGATTGAACCCACAACCTTCAGGTAGTGAGTGAGAGCTTAGGACTGCATTCTGCTGCCTTAACACTCTGCACCCCACGAGCAAGACCTATCCTTTCCAGCCGCATCAAAACATCAGTCGGCGTATTTTGCCACTGATGTTTTATCTTTGCCGGCAGGGTGTTTTTACACTGCTAATCGGCCATGTGAGCAAATGCATTGGAGTCCAATGTTTAAATGTTTCACATGGTCGTAATTTTTTTATCGTAGCTAAGTTACCCGCGTAAAAACATTCATGTGAATAAGGCCAGAGGCCTCTTTCACACGAACGTTGCAATTTTCGGTCACCCACATCGTGGCCAAAAAGCGAATGAATGGGAAATAGCCGCGACTAAGTTGTGGCTAAATCTCGCATTTTCTCTGTCATTTACAAGGCCAGGTGTGACGTATATACACCGCAGCCAGGAATTCCTTCAGCTGGGAGAAATGCTCACCATGGCTTCTATTATTTAAATGGAACCAGCTGATATGGTTTAGCAGTGCTAGCCGCTGCTAAACTCCCTCCTTCTCCCTTTTCTGACAGCTCTCATAGGCTCCCATAGGAGTCTATGGGAACTGCCAGCATATTCCAGCGAAAACATAGGGCAAAACCTATCATTGCTGGTCGTGTCAAGATTCGGCAGTGTATGTGCTATCTTTGCTGGCTGGCCGATTTTACGCGGCTAAACATCACCCATCTGAACAAATGTATTGAAATGCATTATTTTAGATGATCGCAATTTTCGGGCTGAATAGCTGTGATAAAACGCTTGTGTGAATAAGGTGTTAATGTGTGAACCAGCTACTGGGGAGATAAGCAGCTTTAGCTTAACACTTACAGGACCATAATTGATTGAATTTGAAACAGTTTAAAACTATGGGACAAATATGTCCACTGGCGTAATTATAGGGAATGCGGGAATCCCGGGGCCAGGAGCCGTAGGGGGCCCATAAGGCCTCTCATCTCCATTATAGGGAGCCCATACTATGAATAAAGCATTATAGTTAGGGACCCTGTTACAGATTTTGAATTGGGGCCCAGGAGCTTCATATTACACCTCTAAATATGTCCCTTGGTCCTCAAAAGTTTAAAAAAGTTCTTTGCTCTGGACAATACTTTCCAGTCCTTTGACAGTAAGCTGATCACAAAGTGTTCCCTCGTTGGGATCCCCAGTGATCAGCTATAATTTGTGGGCAAACCTGGTATTATTCAATTTTCCTGCAGCGCCTCCACAGGGAGAAGTAAGCATTACATTGTGCTCATTCATATCAATGGGCTGATGAATCATCTGGAGCAAGAGTTACTCTTTGCAACCCTTTTTTACTCTGTCTGAGAGATAAGGAACCCCCATAGTATTAGCTCAGCGTTACCTAATAGGGCATATGAAAATGAGTTTTCTAAGCTGGACAGCCCCTTTAAGCCTGATGTATTTAGAGCCGTACACTTGAGTTGGGACATCGACACAAAAATATCAATAGTCGATAGTATCGACTATCGCTGAACAAACTATCGATTATTGTAAAACATCGGTGGAAAACTAGCGATATTTCGATATATTGACTTTTTTAAATGCTGTATAAAAATAAAAGAGGTCTCGGGTTAATAAAGCAACAATCAGCAAATAAAGTTATAGTTTTCTTTTAAAACCTTAAACTGTTGAATTTATTCATAACTTCTAACTATTAATAACAGGAAAATATATTAAAGGTACAAATGAAAATAAAAAAATTACAGATGAAACATATAATTAAAATTAGGTGTGTGAAAATAGGTTTTTTAATTATCACTGGCCCCAATAATCGTTATCTAATGAGCCATCAAACACACTGAAGGTCCTGCCAGCTACAAGGAGGCCAGAAGATGGCCGCTGGACCTGACGGGATGTGAGCACGATCTCTGTGTGTGAGTGGGGCTGCGTGAGATGCAATTTTTCAAGTTGTCGCTGAGGGACCAACGGTCTCCATGACAACTTGTAAACAATGCAGGGCCTGGTAAGGCGAACGCAGTGCCCCAAACACAATTGTAATTGCGTTAGATGGGTCTCCTATCTTTTCTACGGGCACTGCGTTCGCGTTAGACGCTGAACGCACGACATGTCGTGTCTCCTTTTCTGGACGTGACCTTCAGGCATTCAGCGCAGCCCTCCATCTGCATGTGGAAAGGTTTTCATTTAGAAAGCATTGCCCACAGCCATCGCGTTAGACGCAAGCGTTCAGAGCCTGATCTAACGCGATGAACAAACGCATGTGGAGGAGGGGCCGAAGACCCCAGTTTATCTGAGAGTCGTTTTGCCAGGAGCAAACCTTATTGGTGACAAAGAGTCCCCTCACACTTTCCAGACGTTTCTAGAACTTGTTTATAAGTTCATTAGTGCCTCGAGCAAAACTACATCCTGTACAACACAGAGGAAAGGGCAGAATGTAAAGAAAGAAGATCTGGTCAGCGGACCACAAGATACGTTCCCTCTTTACAAAAATCGATATTATATCGCCTTAAACTATCGATGTTACCGATATATCGGACATAACAATATCGATGAAAAGTATCGCCAAAGCATTAGCGATTAGAGATGAGTGAACCTACTCGGCCACGCCCCTTTTTCGACCGAGCACCGCGATTTTCGAGTACTTCCATACTCGGGCGAAAAGATTCGGGGGGCGCCGTGGGTGAGTGGGGGGTTGCAGCGGGGAGTGGGGGGGAGAGGGAGAGGGCTCCCCCCTGTTCCCCGCTGCTACCCCCCGCTCCGCCACGCCTCCCCTCGCCCCCCGGGGTCCCCCGAATCTTTTCACCCGAGTACTGAAGTACTCGAAAATCGCGGTGCTCGATCGTGTAATTACTCAAAACGAGTAGGTTCGCTCATCTCTATTAGCGATATATCGATATTTCATATATCGGTTTTTGATGTCCCAACCTTACCATACGCACAAATTCCCTACTGTTCTATAATATAAGGATAATCTCCGCTATAAGAATACCTTATATGGCGCAATAATGAACGTTGATCGTCTACACCTGTTAATTATAGAACCACGGACAAAATATAACAGAAAAATGAGAGCGACTCTGATGAAGGGACTCGGAAAGTAATTCCTCCAAATGACATAGAATTACATAGAGCAGGACTGTCATTTTGCTCTTCTAATAACAGACAAGTGTTTCTGTTAATACAGACATGTATTGTAACGGGATGAAAAAAAATGCAGTGGAAATGTACAGGAAAGAAATGCAATTTTATATGATGCCCATTGGTATTTGTGACTGTTAAGGGGGAGGTATCAGCTGCAACCCACTCGGCGACCATCCGAATCGTACATGACCGTCAGCATCTGATATAGGGTCATGCAAATCAGAGGACTGCGTTTGGCATCAGGTAAGATGATAATTTAGGTATTTAGTATTAAATGTTAATGTCTCCGTTGGAATAGTTCTGATGATGGACGGTGAGCGAAGTGCAACTATCATCAGGGAGTGACTTTAAGTTGTGAACGATGATCTATAGGTGAGGCCACTGTGGGAATTCACTAGGTGGTCATAGAAGTGAGCAGGACCTTGTGATGTCCCACATAGTACTATGCAATTTTTAGGTCATTCTGTGCTTGTTGTTTCTAAACTGCTATGGGTTAAACTGCAGCGTAAGGAACAGCATGTACAGTACAAAAGGGCACTGATGTTTTTGCATGTAGGACTGCAGTGTTTTAAATAGAAACAGTTTACGGCTTTCTTATATACTTTTGTGGCTTTTTTGGAGGGGTGGAGGGTTGTAAAGCTCCACAGATTTCACATATTCCCATTTGTTGCGAACAGGGAGATGATCAAGGCAGTTGTGCACTTTAAGGCTGGGTTCACACTGGGCGGAGATCTCGCAGTTTGGCCGTAGTGAAAAAAACGCGAGATTTCCGCCGGGAATCCGCTGCATCAAAACTTGCGGCACTTAGCCGCTGGTTTTGAAGAATCCTGGCCACACGCTCTTCCACTGCGGCCAGCGCTACCATAGAGCAGAGCATGGCCGCAGCGGAAGAAAAAAAAAAATGAACATGCTGCGGCTGGCGAATCCGCGAAATCTGAGAAATCTTATCCACATGGCTGCCGCAAGCCGATTTGCCACGGTGGAATTCCG
This sequence comes from Eleutherodactylus coqui, assembly GCA_035609135.1. Lineage (NCBI taxonomy): Eukaryota > Metazoa > Chordata > Amphibia > Anura > Eleutherodactylidae > Eleutherodactylus > Eleutherodactylus coqui. Next base: position 1,583,924 of record JAYJKI010000315.1, read on the forward strand.
GACGGAATTTCCACGGAAAATCCGCCCAGTGTGAACCCAGGGATTTTCCAGCTTTAACCAATAAAGTTTGATTATATACAATACTTACTTTCAACCTTTCATGAAATTTAAGATCTGCGTTTGCTGTGGCACCGCGGTAGGACTTCTTGCAAGACAGTACTGTTTTGGTTAGTGTTGAGCAAACCAACCCTATTTCGGGTCGAACTTTGCCAAAAGTTTGGTTAGGCAGGAATCCGATCCAAGTTTTTAGCAAAGTCCAACCTGAAAAAGGGTTCTACTGGTTGGGTTCACTCACCAGTTTTAGAGGTTTTGGTGATCTTCTGGTTCGGTTCAAACTAATTTAGACCAAACCAAACTTTTTGCAACAGTTTGCCAAACCAAAGTTTGCTTAAATGTTTGCTCATCACTAGTTATGGCTATTTTATCTATAACAAGCTATGCATCTGTGCATCTCCTTTAGGCTGCATTCACACGAACGTATATCGGCTCGATTTTCATGCCGAGCCGATATACGTCGTCCTCATCTGCAGGAGGGGGGGGGGGAGGATGGAAGAGTCAGGAGCAGGAACTAAGCTCCCGCCCCCTCTAGCCTGACCCTAATGAGGGTCCTTGTAAGTTTGTGGGTGCTTTTCAGCAAATGGAGTTGGGGATTTGGTCAGGCTTAAAGGGGTTGTCTCGTGAAATCAAGTGGGGTTATACACTTCTGTATGGCCATATTAATGCACTTTGTAATATACATCGTGCATTAATTATGAGCCATACAGAAGTTATTCACTTACCTGCTCCGTTGCTAGCGTCCCCGTCGCCATGGATCCTTCTAAATTCGCTGTCTTCTGGCGTTTTTAGACGCGCTTGCGCAGTCCGGTCTTCTCCCTGGTGAATGGGGCCGCTCGTGCCGGAGAGCTGGTCCTCGTAGCTCCGCCCCGTCACGTGTGCCTATTCCAGCCAATCAGGAGGCTGGAATCGGCAATGGACCGCACAGAGCCCACGGTGCACCATGGGAGAAGACCCGCGGTGCATCGTGGGTGAAGATCCCGGCGGCCATCTTGGTAAAGGAAGAAAGAAGTCGCCGCAGCGCGGGGATTCGGGTAAGTAATAAACTTTTTTTTTTTTTAACCCATCCCTTGGTTTTGTCTCGCGCCGAACGGGGGGCCTATTGAATAAAAAAAAAAACCGTTTCGGCGTGAGACAACCCCTTTAATGGCGTCCTCAATGCTGGGAGATACAGGCAGATACTTATCAATCATGCAATATCATCAGGGAGGCATCTGATTGGCTCCAAATTTATTCTGCAGTAGGTCAACAACCCCAAACATCAAGCCAATGTCATTAAGAACAATCTTCAGCATAAACAAGCACAAGGAGTCCTGGAAGTGATGATATGGCCCCCACAGAGTCCTGATCTTACCGTCATTGAGTCTGTCTGGGACTACAGGAAGAGACAGAAGGCATTAAGCAAGACGACATCCACGGGTGATCTGTGGTTAGTTCTCCAAGATGTTTGGAACAACCTCCCTGCCAAGTTCCTTCAAAAACTGCATGCAAGTGTACTAGAAGAACTGGTGCTGTTTTGACAGCAAAGGGCGGTCACACCAAATACTGCTTGGATTTAGATTTCTCTTTTCTTCCTTCACTTTGTATTTTGTTAACTAACTAACAAACATAAACTATTAACCCTTCTGTTTCTGAAAGCATTCTTACGTTTCTTACATTTTTTCTAAAACTTTTGTACAGCACTGTAATTTAAGGTAACTTTAATCCATGTTGATTACTACAATTTTGGCCTTGCGAAATGCTGATCCAAAAAGGAGCCCTACATGCTATACTGTGACTTGTAAGCAGTTGAGCTTATGTTTGCTATTCTACCCCTTTCTCACTCTAGTTGCTTATCACCTCTCTCATCTCAATGTGTTCTCAAGTCACTGAGCAATTGTTTTTGGCCTGAGGCTGTGACATTTGGAGTCGAAACATCTAATCATCTTTTCTGGTTAGCAATTTTCAGGTTTGGTTCCTACTGGTTCCACTGAGTATAAAACCCACATCCTCAGCTTAATGGAATAAGTGCCCTGAAACACCAGTCTGGTGATGAAATGGCGGAAAGCAGAGATGAGATCGTAGCAGAGAGCGCCCCAACCAGCGGCCGGTTCACCATTCGCTCCTTGATCAGCACTGAGGAGACTACTAAATCTCAGTATGGGCAGCAAGAAACAGCGTACGATACCTTCAACCCCAACAACCTTACCCATTCCAATACCTTTTACATGAGGACGTTTGGATATAATACTCTTGATGCCGTCCCAAGCTATGACCATTATGCTAATACTGAAGTTTCTGGAGAAGTGAAAAAAGTCAGACCGACATTAGAAGATCTTCACTCCATCTTAAAGGTGAGGTGCAAAGGCCATTGACTGATGTAATGCCACCATGTCTAGATTTTACATAAGTGCTCATCATTACTTTATCCAGGTTTTTCTTGTATCGTACAACTACTCATCTTCACTGATGTATATGTTATACAGAGCACAGGTGAACCAATATGTGTAACCAATAATAATACCATGTTCACATCTCTTCTGGAGGCTCTGTTCTGAGCCATGGTGCAAATCTGGCACAAAATACCAGACAAACTGGCTGGATGGAAGCCGGATGGTTGGACTCAATTATAGTTATAAGGGTCTGCTGGGCGCCATTCATGCCCACTGTTTGCTGGACCCAACAGTACGTTTTTTTTTCATTGTTCAGTTTCTAGTTATTCAGGCCCAGTCACCGTTTTTAGCTCCTCCCATTTGTCCCTTCTCTTGGGGGACAAAATGGTGTCTAAGTCCTCTGTAGAGGACGATGAATGTCATTGCAGGGCATCTACTTTCAGACATCCTATTACTGCTCACTAGATTGCCATAGTATTTTTACATCAAGAATGGACGATTTTTCCCTTTTTATTAGATAGTGGTGCTCTATCAGTAAGGCCTTATTCACACAAGTGTATATATATATAAAAGCAGCTATTGTAGTTGCGTTTAAAAATCATAACCATCTGAATCATTGCATTCCAATAAATTTGTTTAGATAAGCGATTTTTAGCCGCAAAATGAATATTGCTCCAGGAATAATAGGACATCAGCGACCAAAAACGGCGACTGATTTTATGCGACGCGTGAAAAGATAAGCCTTGCCATATCTATTGCTGAGGTACACTGCAAGCTCCCATAGACTTCTATGAGAGTTGAAAAAAAGGGAGGGGGAGGGAGATTACCTGCGTCTAGCGCTAGGAAAAAATGCCAGCTGACGCTATTTAGGCATTACAGTCATTTCTAGGATTTCTGCTGGCCAAGGATTTTCCGCGCTGCATCGTATTTTTTTTGGCGATACACTGTAGCCGCCTGTGTGAATGGACAAGAAAACGCTAAATTATATCAGGACTTGATCGTGGATATTCTTCATTCACACGTTTTTTAGCGCTGATCCGACGAGTGTAAAAACGCATACGGTCGTGTGAATGAGGCCTTACTCTCATGTCATAAAAATGGCATTTTTGTCTGCTGTGCTTGTCTTTCACACTGCCATGGATCACATTGCTTATATGGCGCTACTCGTGTCTTATAAGTGATAAATGCTTACATTTTGTCATCGCTGTACTAGTTATGTTTTCTTAGGATCCTTCAGCTTGGAGCAATTAATCATTGGAACGAGCGAATGAGTTGTTGGCTTTCATATGACCTCCGTTTACATGTGCAGATAATTATTTATTTACGTTTTTAGCTGTTTTTTTTCATCAGAGCTCATTCAATCCATCGTTGGTTATTGGGAATCAATGGGAGACCCATTGTCATTCAATGGAGCTGCTCCTTAGCTTTTGCCTGTGAACTGCAAAATAAGGGCTCCTTCACAGGGGCGTATTTGCACATGTTTTGACGTGTGCAAATGTTACACACGCAATATGCAAAAAATAGTATACATTTCCTGAGCATTTCTCACACGTGCAAATAAAATAGGACCTGCTGTATCTTTCTGCACATTTGTGCACCAAAGGTCCCGTTAGAATTCTATGGTGGATGTGCAAATAAGCACACTATACGCAACGGGATGCGCAATTCCATGAAACTTACTATGCTAAATAGTCATTTAAATCAGGTTATGTTCGTCTGCCACGTGCAAAAGAGCATGCTCTGTGTGCACAAAAAGTACAGTAAAATACGCAATAGAGACTCATTCATAGCACAAATATGTTGCGGAGTCATGTGTAAAAACATATATGCCCGTGTGACGGAACCCTAAGTAGCATGGAAATACCATGTGAATGGGATTGTGGAAAGCCCATTCACACACCTTGGGTACTGATAGTCACTGGATTTGATGCAGATTTTGGTGCAGGATCCATGCCAAAATCCATATCATATACAACAAGTGAACAGATCCATATAGTATCTGTAAGAGGGCTGTGACATATATGGTATGTCTACAGTTTACACCAATGGAAAACATTCTGGAGCTGTAAATCCGCGCACTCACCATAGTAGGTGAGTACATAGCAAGCTTTTATTCTAGGTAATGGAAACAATACAACATGTTTCCAGGCTTAGACTAGCCTGGGGTAGAGATTTATCTGAGGAAGAGTCTAAGCGTGGAAACGTTTTGTATTGTCTCCACTGCCTAGAATAAAAGCTCGCTGTATACCTACCTACTGTGGTGAGTGCACTGATTTAGATCTCCAGAATAGTTACTATTGGTGCATATATTGAGCCCACAGCTTAATCAAAAGGCTGCCACTTTGTGGAGGAGCCAGCAGCACTACCTAATAATGCGCTGTATGTCTACACAGTCCGGACAGGTGAGCCGATAATATTGCATTAATTGATGGATGGTTGTCTTACACTGAGCCCTTGTTCTCTCTTCTTCCATGTTGCATTTCTACAGCTGGAATAACTAGTTTTAACACATCTTTCCGTAAACCATTTATGTAAATTGGAAGATGTAGATCGTTGTCCACAAGCTGGTCCTTTATTATCGCAGTCAGGCACCATCTAAAACCCAGACGGCAGCTAATGATCAATGTGGTGGAAACAGGCTCACGCATTTCTGTATTAATTGCCTGTCAGGCACTCCAGCGAACCATCTTGAACACCTACAGTTCTGAAAGGGCATACAAACTGGGGTGACATCACTCGTTATATGGTACTATACTGTGCAATAGCATAAAGCGATGGAGGGACAAAATTGCAAGGTCAAAACATGCCCCAGTCCCTATTTATCTTGGTCATTTGTTACCCCCACTAGTCACTTGGCATTGGCGCCCTAATACCCTGTTTCCCTGAAAATAAAACATACCCTGAAAATAAAACATAGCATGATTTTCCAGAATTTTTGAGGATGCAAAATGATTTTTCAAGCTTTTTGAGGATGCTTGAAATGTAAGCCCTACTCCAAAATTAAGCCCTGCTAACAGTTAATTTAAAAAGTCAATTTAAATAATGTCCAGGCAGTTATACATGTAAAAAAGTTAAACCTTTTTGAACAAAAATTAATATAAGACACTGTCTTATTTTTGGGGAAACACGGTATTAGGATGTACTAAAGGTTCCCTAAGGTGGTTGTAGACTAATCTTTGTGCAAGTTGCTTCAGATTACAAGATTTTGCTAATATAATGTTTAATACGATGAATGATTACAAGTAGCTGCTTCTACCTACTGTATGTTCTGTACAAAGATCAACCATCTTTTATATAAAGAGGGTGGTATACATAAAACTGCGTGAGTCGGTCCAGCTAGCACCTGTGTAAGTACATATATGAAGTGCAAGGAGTGTGCTGGATATTGTTGAATAGCAATAAATTTGCATGGGAAGCTGTTGTTATCTCCTAAAATATTTGTAAAATCCCATTTTGGGTGCATAAATGTAAGCTGCACTCATCCTAGTCTCTCTAGCGTGACATGGCTAGTGTGGCACCCGCTTAAAGAGTTGGAGGGGCCAGGTAAAAGTTGCATATGGGACAAATTTTTGAGTTTGGGCGCATGCCCATGCTGGGTTCATATTTCCCACTGGGAGTAGGGCCAACTTGGCCTATTTCAGCAGCTGCTACAATAGGAAAGAGAGCCTGATCCAGGTAGTAGGAAGTAAGCTGAAAAAGAAGGACTAGGGTCTCTGACTAGGGACTAAGGCAGTCTGTGTTACCCAGTTGCCCCTGTGGAAGCTCTAGGCACTATTGACGCTGTGTGGAAGTAGTAGACTATTTCAAGCCTAAAGACCGGAGGAGAAGAAGACTTCCTCCGTGATGTGTGGCATGGACTCCTGAGCGTTGGTCTGAGACAGCCTAGAGGTTGAACACTAAGACTGCGACCAGGATCTGCATACCACTGAAGACAAATTTGAATTTTCTGAAACCATTGTCCTGAGGAGCTCTTCACTGTACAACTTGTGCAAGACATTAAGTGCCTCTTCTTATGGAGAAGAACGTCAATTGATTACACTGAGCTCTGCTAGCACTAAGTGACTGCCTCCAAGTGGCAGAGTGTTACTGGCATTGAGAGACTGCCCCAATGAGCCAAAACATGCCTAAGACTCTTCCAAGTGTTAACTGATTTATGTTGTTGTTAAAGGGGTTTTCCGGGACTTAGTGGGCCACTCCACTGAAAACATATATTTTTCCATCCCTGCTTCCTCACTTGTTTGCCTGTCACACTCTGGAAGTCTCCTCTGTGTATTTCAGCCACTTTCCTGTAGTGTAGCCCCTCATCAGCCACCATCTTGATTCTGAAAGATTTTGGTTTCACTTTCACATCTATCCCATGATGCATCAGTACAGCTATACATTTTCTTTCTGCATAGGGGGACAGTTAAATTGTTATTAGCTCTTATAGTCTTCTAAATAAGCTACAGACCATAAGTAAAAAGTCAGGAGGATGAGCTGTGATCTCCTCTATCATAACTGTATGACAGGAGCTGTGTGATCATCAGTAAAGGGGATAGGAGTGACTGTGTCCCCCTGCAGGCAGCTCTTGTGTAACATCATCACACAAACTGAGCAACTGACTAGAAAACTAATAGATAACTTCAAGTAGCTCTGAGGTGGTCAGAACCGAGATCACATGACCATCTGAGTTAAAAAAAAGCTGGGCGATTCAGACAGAAAGAAATAACTAACCAAGGTAACACTAGCCAACTTATATATACTGGGGGAATAGGCAATGCACCTCCCAGATCCACTATTCATGGGCTGTCCTGAAGATTAGCCTTCAGTAGTTCCCAAAAAACCCTTTAAGTTCCTATCAATAAAGTTAACCAGAAAACTGTCCGTCTGTCTCTTGTGCCTTTCCATGACTATATCTATGGATGCCTGTTCAGCCCTCATGGATCCTGTCCATTACAAATACATCAGACTCCCTGACCAATTCTCAGTAATAAAAGAAGTATTTTTACTAATATGTTCTAGACCTATTAAGTGTTGGCTTCAGCACATAATATTACTACTGACAGATACACTTTGAACAACTTTCTGTTATACTGTATACTTTGTTTCATTTCTTCGCAATTTTAAAGATCTCTGCCTGTTGTCATGACAGCACATCCTTGTTCCAAGGACTGAAAACCTAGTTCTGATCTATTTCTGCTTCCACCAATGCAATTTGGCAAAATGAATCAATGTGGATTACAGCAATGAGTCTATAGAGAGACTTAAAGGGGTTGTCCCGCGCCGAAACGGGTTTTTTTTTTTTTAAACCCCCCCCCCCCCGTTCGGCGCGAGACAACCCCGATGCAGGGGTTAAAAAAACCACCCGCACAGCGCTTACCTGAATCCCGGCGGTCCGGCGTCTTCATACTCACCTGCTGAAGATGGCCGCCGGGATCCTCTGTCTTCATGGACCGCAGGGCTTCTGTGCGGTCCATTGCCGATTCCAGCCTCCTGATTGGCTGGAATCGGCACGTGACGGGGCGGAGCTACACGGAGCTACACGGAGCCCCATTCAGAAAAGAAGAAGACCCGGACTGCGCAAGCGCGGCTAATTTGGCCATCGGAGGGCGAAAATTAGTCGGCACCATGGAGACGAGGACGCCAGCAACGGAGCAGGTAAGTATAAAACTTTTTATAACTTCTGTATGGCTCATAATTAATGCACAATGTACATTACAAAGTGCATTATTATGGCCATGCAGAAGTGTATAGACCCACTTGCTGCCTCGGGACAACCCCTTTAAGGCTTCTTCAGCTGGATTTGATTTAGTCCCGCTATGCGGCCATGAAAATCATGGGCACATAGCAAGATGAAGCAAAACCATCGATTTCTCGGGCATTTATACTAAGTCTGAGAAATTATAAGAATTGCCCTATTTCTCTAGCATGTAGTTAATATTACGGGCGGGAAGGATAGGGCAGGACCTATCTTCCTGCTTTGTTTTCAAACTCACTTGCAATGCTGTGGAGTTTGAAAGGTGAAAAAAAAGATTTTTACCTTGTTCATCCGCCGCTCACCACTTGTGAATGCCGGCAGGGGCTGTGGCTCCCCTGCAGGCATTCACTCAGCTGGGCTGCAAGCAGCGCCTATCCCGGCGCACACTGTGACGTCGGTGTGCAGCCGGAAACCTCCTCCCCCAACGCATATTAACTTTTTTCACAACACTTCTGCCCTATTCAGCAATTCCAACAACCTGATTGGTTGTTTGGTGAATCAGCCAACCCAAACAACCGATCAGGTTGCTGGAATTGTGAATCAGCCAACCTAAACAACCAATCAGGTTGCTGGAATTGCTGAATAGGGCAGAAGTGTTGTGGAAAAAGTTAATATGCCCTCGGTATTGGTGTAATATGTCACCACCGGAAGTAAGGGGTGGTGACATAATACACCTGCAAGCAACTGATTCACGCCCCCAGCTTCTGATTGACAGCAGGGAGGCCAGGAGCGCCGGCCGGTGAGGCTGAGAGTGACGGCAGAGGTACCGCAGAGCCTGCCCAGCGGCCCCGGAATACAGGACAGCGGCAAGACTGGGAGCGCCAAGACAAAGGACAGCGCCCGATGTTGGGAGCTGGGGCGGCAGAGGCTGAGGCGCAGTAGGACCACAACTGTGAGGAAGGGGAGGGGGGGGGGCGCTGTGGGGTGTCACTAATACTGGGGGCCACTGTGGGGTGTCACTATTACTGGGGCTGCTGTGGGATGTCACTATTACTGGGGGCCGCTGTTGGATGTCACTATTACTGGGGGTGGCTATGGGATGTCACTATTACTAGGGGCCGCTGTGGGCTGTCACTATTACTGGAGGCCGCTGTGGTATGTCACTATTACTGGGGGCCGCTGTAGGAGGTCACCATTACTACTGAGGGGCGTTGTGGGGTGTCGCTGTTATACTGGGGGCCGCTGTTCGATGTCGCTATTATACTGGGGGCCACTGTGCGATGTCACTATTACTACTGGGGGCCACTGTGGGGTGTCGCTATTACACGGGGCCACTGTGGGGTGTCACTATTAGTACTGGGGGCCACTGTGGGGTGTTGCTATTATACTGGGGGCCACTGTGCGATGTCACTATTATACTGAGGGCCGCTGTGGGGTGTCGCTATTACTACTGGGGGCCGCTGTGCAATGTTGCTATTACAACTGGGGGCTGCTGTGCAATGTCGCTATTACTATTGGCTGCCGATGTGCTATGTCACGATTACTACTGGGGTCTGCTGTACGGTTCCGTTTTTGAAGCAGAGAAATGGAATTAAAACTGAAAAAGTTTTTTTTTTTTGTCCAAACAACAGAAAGCTTTCAGTTTTCTTTCACCACATTAGTTTGTTTTTTTAATCAGAACCCATAGGGCAGTTTTTTTTGAAAATCCATTGAAGTCAATGGGGAAAACCCGAAATGGTTATTTCAATTTTTATTCCGTTTCTCTATTAAAAAAAAAACAGACAGAAAGCCGTAATGGGGCCCTAACGCAGATTTGAACCAGTCCTTAAGTCAGAGCATGTTCTCATGTACTCATGGTAGGATACATACTGTAGGGTCTACTTAGGCTTGGACCCTGCCATAAAAGTTTGTAAACTCACATTGTGTCTCCACAGCACGATCATTTGCAGCCCCCGGTGTATGAAGCCAGTAATGACTCTGCTGATGGAGAAACTGAGAACGTGGTGCAGAAATCATCAGGGGAACCTATCAGATTTGGGTGGATAAAAGGAGTAATGGTAAGTTCTAAAGCAATAATGTATCATGTTTGATTCTTAGTAACATAGTATATCAGGCTGAAAAAGACACATGTCCATCTAGTTCAGCCTATTACTCCCCAAGGTGTATCCAGAAGAAGATAGAAAATCCCAATGAGGTAGAAGCAAATTTTTCTCATTTGAGGGGAAAATGATCCTTCCTGACTCCAAGTTTGGCAATTGAAATAATCTCCGGATCACCGACCCTTCTGAAGTGATCAGTGACTATAATTTGTAATATTGTAACACTCAAGGCGTCCAGGCCCCTCTTAAACTGTTTTATTGAATATGTCATCACCACATCATCAGGCACAGAGTTCCACAGTCTCACTGCTCTTATGGTAAAGAAACCCTCTTCCTTGTTGGTGTAGAAACCTTCCTTCCTGTGGACATAGAGGGCGCCTCCTTGTTACAGTTACAGTCCTGGGTATAATAGATGATGGAAGAGATCTCTGTATTGTCCTCTGTTATTTTTATACATAGTTATTGAGTTGCCCCTCCGCTGTATTTTTCTAAACTAAATAACTCCAGTTTTGATAACCTCTCTGGGTATTGTAGTCCACCCATTCCATTTATTACTTTAGTATCCACCTTTGAATTCGCTCAATCTCTGATATGTCCTTCTTGAGTACCGGTGCCCAAAACTGTCCACAGTATTCCATGTGTGGTCTGACCAGTGACTTGTAAAGAGGAAGAACAATGATCTCATCATCTGCCCCTAGACCTTTTTTGATGCACCCCATGAGCCTTGGCAGCAGCTGCCTGGCACTGGTTGCTCCAGTTAAGCTTACAGTTAACTAAAATCCCAGTAAGTGTGTAATGGTGACATGTATTTCCTGCCCATGTGCAGAACCTTACATTTATCAGTGTTAAACCTCATTTATCACTTTTCTGCCCAAGCCCCCAACTTATCCAGATCCTCTTGCAACTGTACACTACCCTCTCTTGTATTAATTACTTTACATAGTTTTGTGTCATCTGCAAATATTGCTAGTTTACTGCACAATCCTTCTACCAGGTCATTAATAAATATATTAAATAGACTTGAGCCTAATACTGCCCCCATGTTGCCCCACTAGAAATTGTAACCCAATCAAAGTATATACCATTAATAACCACCCTCTGCTTTCTATCCTTGAGCCAGTTACTTACCCACTTACACACAGTCTCGCCCAGACCAAGCATTCTCATTTTATATACCAACCTTTTATGCGGTACAGTAGCAAACGCTTTGGAAAAGTCCAGATACACAAGAATAAACTATTGAATGGATTTGCTTTCTCATCATCACCCTCTACCATTTTCCCTACATTATTTATTAAAGGGCCAACTCTTTCAATATTAATCTTTTTACTAATATAAAATGGAAGAACAGTTTAGGGTTAGTTTTACTCTCTTTGGCAATGAGTCTCTCTGTCTATACCTTTTCTGCTTTTTACATATTTTATTTTTTCCTTGTATGTTTTTAGTGCTTCTACACTGCCTTTTTGTTGTTTATTACCCTTTTTACATCTTTATTAGAGATGAGCGAACGTGTTCGTCCGAGCTTGATATTCGTGCGAATATTAGGGTGTTCGGGATGTTCGTTATTCGTAACGAACACCATGCGGTGTTCTGGTTACTTTCACTTCCTTCCCTGAGACGTTAGCGCGCTTTTCTGGCCAATTGAAAGACAGGGAAGGCATTACAACTTCCCCCTGTGACATTCAAGCCCTATACCACCCCCCTGCTGTGAGTGGCTGGGAAGATCAGGTGTCACCCGAACATAAAAGTCGGCCCCTCCCGTGGTTCGCCTCAGATGCCGTGTGAGTTAGATGAGGGACAGTGCTGTTTATACCGGAGCTGCTGTAGGGAAAGAATTGGTAGTTAGTGTAGGCTTCAAGACCCCCCAAAGGTCCTTATTAGGGCCACTGATAGCTGTGTGTTGGCTGCTGTTAGCAGTGGCAATTTTTTTTTTCTCAAAATCGGCTCTGCAGAGCGTTGCACCTGGCATTAGGGACAGAAGTGCTGCATAGGCAGGGAGAGTGTTAGGAGTGAGTGTAGCCTTCAAGAACCTCAACGGTCCTTTCTAGGGCCATATTTAACCGTGTGCAGTACTGTCCAGGCTGCTGTTAGCTGTGCTGCATTTTTTTTTGCTTCTCAAAATCGCCTCTGCAGAGCATTGCACCCTCCATTGATACTGCAGGGAAAGAATTGTATAGGCAGGGCCACAACACAGTTATTATTCATTGAATATACGCAGTGCTGCCTTTTGCTTGTAAAACAAGTGAAAATAATTCTATTTGTCCTGCCTCTGTCCGTCCTAAGGGCGGTGGACACGTGTCGGCTGCGTGTGCAACCTGTAAAAATCAAACGCACCCAGCTACGTTTTACTCCTGGCTTCGCCATTTGCTTTCCTTAATTGGGAAAAAAAATACCTGCTCTGCCACAGTTAATAACTCTGCTACCCTCACGTTCTGTGACACATTAGCAGGAAAACAGCACAGTTATTAAACTTCTCATGTTCATAGAATATACGCAGTGCTGCCTTTTGGTGCAAAAAAACGGAAAATAATTCTATTTGTCTTGCCTCTGTCCGTCCTAAGGGCGGTGGACACGTGTCGGCTGCGTGTGCAACCTCTAAAAATCAGACGCACCCAGCTACGTTTTACTCCTGGCTTCGCCATTTGCTTTCCTTAATTGGGAAAAAAAATACCTGCTCTGCCACAGTTAATAACTCTGCTACCCTCACGTTCTGTGACACATTAGCAGGAAAACAGCACAGTTATTAAACTTCTCATGTTCATAGAATATACGCAGTGCTGCCTTTTGGTGCAAAAAAACGGAAAATAATTCTATTTGTCCTGCCTCTGTCCGTCCTAAGGGCGGTGGACACGTGTCGGCTGCGTGTGCAACCTGTAAAAATCAGACGCACCCAGCTACGTTTTACTCCTGGCTTCGCCATTTGCTTTCCTTAATTGGGAAAAAAAATACCTGCTCTGCCACAGTTAATAACTCTGCTACCCTCACGTTCTGTGACACATTAGCAGGAAAACAGCACAGTTATTAAACTTCTCATGTTCATAGAATATACGCAGTGCTGCCTTTTGGTGCAGAAAAACGGAAAATAATTCTATTTGTCCTGCCTCTGTCCGTCCTAAGGGCGGTGGACACGTGTCGGCTGCGTGTGCAACCTCTAAAAATCAGACGCACCCAGCTACGTTTTACTCCTGGCTTCGCCATTTGCTTTCCTTAATTGGGAAAAAAAATACCTGCTCTGCCACAGTTAATAACTCTGCTACCCTCACGTTCTGTGACACATTAGCAGGAAAACAGCACAGTTATTAAACTTCTCATGTTCATAGAATATACGCAGTGCTGCCTTTTGGTGCAAAAAAACGGAAAATAATTCTATTTGTCTTGCCTCTGTCCGTCCTAAGGGCGGTGGACACGTGTCGGCTGCGTGTGCAACCTCTAAAAATCAGACGCACCCAGCTACGTTTTACTCCTGGCTTCGCCATTTGCTTTCCTTAATTGGGAAAAAAAATACCTACTCTGCCACAGTTAATAACTCTGCTACCCTCACGTTCTGTGACACATTAGCAGGAAAACAGCACAGTTATTAAACTTAGATTATACATTCACTAGAGGCAGTGGGGCCTTTCGTTTTCAAAAAAGGGAAAAAATTATATTTGGCCTGCAGTCTTGCGCCAATTTATTAGCTGCCTGTGAAATCAAATCACTGGTAATACAGCATGCTGAGGGGTAGGGGTAGGCCTAGAGGACGTGGACGCGGCCGAGGACGCGGAGGGCCAAGTCAGGGTGTGGGCACAGGCCGAGCTCCTGATCCAGGTGTGTCGCAGCCGACTGCTGCGCGATTAGGAGAGAGGCACGTTTCTGGTGTCCCCACATTCATCGCCCAATTAATTGGTCCACGCGGGAGACGGTTATTAGAAAATGAGCAGTGTGAGCAGGTCCTGTCCTGGATGGCAGAAAGTGCTTCGAGCAACCTAACGTCTACCCGCAGTTCTGCGCCGTCCACTGCTGCAAATCCGAATCCTCTGTCTGCTGCTCCTCCTTCCTCCCAGCCTCCTCACTCCACTACAATGACACCTGCTCAGGAGCGGGAACACTCCCAGGAACTGTTCTCGGGCCCCTGCTTAGATTGGGCAGCAGCGGTTCCTCTCCCACCAGAGGAGTTTATCGTCACTGATGCCCAACCATTCGAAAGTTCCCGGGGTCCGGGGGAAGAGGCTGGGGACTTCCGCCAACTGTCTCAACAACTTTCTGTGGGTGAGGAGGACGATGACGATCAGACACAGTTGTCTTGCAGTGAGGTAGTAGTAAGGGCAGTAAGTCCGAGGGAGCAGCGCACAGAGGATTCGGAGGAAGAGCAGCAGGACGATGAGGTGACTGACCCCACCTGGTGTGCAACGCTTACTCAGGAGGACAGGTCTTCAGAGGGGGAGTCAAGGGCATCAGCAGGGCAGGTTGCAAGAGGCAGTGCGGTGGCCAGGGGTAGAGGCAGGGCCAGACCGAATAATCCACCAAGTGTTTCCCAAAGCGCCCCCTCGCGCCATGCCACCCTGCAGAGGCCGAGGTGCTCTAAGGTCTGGCAGTTTTTCACAGAGACGCCTGACGACCGACGAACAGTGGTGTGCAACCTTTGTCGCGCAAAGCTCAGCCGGGGAGCCAACACCAACAGCCTCACCACCACCAGCATGCGCAGACATATGATGGCCAAGCACCCCGCAAGGTGGGACGAAGGCCGTTCAGCGCCTCCGGTTTGCACCCCTGCCTCTCCCCCTGTGCCCCAACCTGCCACTGAGATGCAACCCCCCTCTCAGGACACAGGCACGACCGTCTCCTGGCCTGCACCCACACCCTCACCTCCGCTGTCCTCGGCCCCATCCAGCAGTGTAGTTCAGCGCACCGTCCAGCCATCGCTTGCGCAACTGTTGGAGCGCAAGCGCAAGTACGCCGCCACGCACCCGCACGCTCAAACGTTAACCGTCCGCATAGCAAAATTCATCAGCCTTGAGATGCTGCCGTATAGGGTTGTGGAAACGGAGTCCTTCAAAAGTATCATGGAGGCGGCGGCCCCGCGCTACTCAGTTCCCAGTCGCCACTACTTTTCCGGATGTGCCGTCCCAGCCCTGCACGACCACGTCTCCCGCAACATTGTACGCGCCCTCACCAACGCGGTTACTGCCACGGTCCACTTAACTACGGACACGTGGACAAGCACAGGCGGGCAGGGCCACTACATCTCCCTGACGGCACATTGGGTGAATTTAGTGGAGGCTGGGACAGAGTCAGAGCCTGGGACCGCTCATGTCCTACCCACCCCCAGAATTGCGGGCCCCAGCTCGGTGGTGGTATCTGCGGAGGTGTATGCTTCCTCCACTAAAGCACCCTCCTCCTCCTCCTCCTCCTCTGTCTCGCAATCAAGATGTGTTAGCAGCAGCATGTCGCCAGCAGTCGGTGTCGCGCGGTGTGGCAGCACAGCGGTGGGCAAGCGTCAGCAGGCCGTGCTGAAACTACTCAGCTTAGGCGATAAGAGGCACACGGCCCACGAACTGCTGCAGGGTCTGACACAGCAGACCGACCGCTGGCTTGCGCCGCTGAGCCTCCAACCGGGCATGGTCGTGTGTGACAACAGCCGTAACCTGGTGGCGGCTCTGCAGCTCGGCAGCCTCACGCACGTGCCATGCCTGGCCCACGTCTTTAATTTGGTGGTTCAGCGCTTTCTGAAAAGCTACCCACGCTTGTCAGACCTGCTCGTAAAGGCGCGCCGGCTCTGCGCACATTTTCGCAAGTCCCACACGGACGCTGTCACCCTGCGCACCCTGCAACATCACTTTAAGCTGCCAGTGCACCGACTGCTGTGCGACGTGCCCACACGGTGGAACTCTACGCTCCACATGTTGGCCAGGCTCTATGAACAACGTAGAGCTATAGTCGAATACCAACTCCAACATGGGCGGCGCAGTGGGAGTCAGCCTCCTCAATTCCTTTCAGAAGAGTGGGCCTGGTTGGCAGACATCTGCCATGTCCTTGGTAATTTTGAGGAGTCTACCCAGGTGGTAAGCGGCGATGCTACAATCATTAGCGTCACCATTCCTCTGCTATGCATCTTGAGAAATTCCCTGCAAACCATAAAGGCAGCTGCTTTGCGCTCGGAAACGGGGGCGGGGGAAGACAGTATGCCACTGGATAGTCAGGGCACCCTCCTGTCTATTTCTCAGCGCGTACAGGAGGAGGAGGAGGAGCATGAGGAGGATGAGGAGGAGGGGGAAGAGACAGCTTGGGCCGCTGCTGACGGTACACCGGCTGATTGCCTGTCATCCTTTCAGCGTGTATGGCCTGAGGAGGAGGAGGAGGATCCTGAAAGTGATCTTCCTAGTGAAGACAGCCATGTGTTGCGTACAGGTACCCTGGCACACATGGCTGACTTCATGTTAGGATGCCTTTCTCATGACCCTCGCGTTGCACGCATTCTGGCCACGACGGATTACTGGGTGTACACACTGCTCGATCCACGGTATAAGGATAACCTGCCCACTCTGATTCCCGAAGAGGAAAGGGGTTCGGGAGTGTTGCTGTACCACAGGACCCTTGCGGACAAGCTGATGGTAAAATTCCCAGCCGACAGCGCTAGTGGCAGAAGGCGCAGTACCGAGGGCAAGGTAGCAGGGGAGGTGCGTAGATCGAGCAGCATGTACATCCAAGGCAGTGCAACAGTCTTTAAGGGCCTGGCCAGCTTTATGGCTCCCCACCAAGACTGTGTCACCGCTCCCCAGTCACGGCTGAGTCGGCGGGAGCACTGTAAAAGGATGGTGAGGGAGTACGTAGCGGATCGCACGACCATCCTTGGTGACGCCTCTGCCCCCTACAACTACTGGGTGTCGAAGCTGGACACGTGGCCTGAACTAGCGCTGTATGCCCTGGAGGTGCTTGCTTGTCCTGCGGCTAGCGTCTTGTCGGAGAGGGTGTTTAGTGCGGCTGGGGGAATCATCACAGATAAGCGTAGCCGCTTGTCAACCGACAGTGCCGACAGGCTAACACTCATCAAGATGAACAAAGGCTGGATTTCGCCAGACTTCTGTTCTCCACCAGCGGACAGCAGCGATACGTAAGCAATACGTAGGCTGCACCCGCGGATGGAAGCTACGTTCTCTCTCACCATCCAAAACGGGGACATTTCTGCTTCATCAATCTGTGTCTAATATTCCTCCTCCTCCTCCTGCTCCTCCTCCTGAAACCTCACGTAATCACGCTGAACGGGCAATTTTTCTTAGGGCCACAAGGCTCACTCAAATAATTTTTCTGAACAATTTTTATAAGTTTCAATGCGCTTAAAAGCGTTGGAACTTTAACTTGAACCAATTTTTCGTTACACTGGGCTGCCTCCAGGCCTAGTTACCACTTAAGCCACATTAACCAAAGCGATTAATGGGTTTCACCTGCCCTCTTGGCTGGCCATGGCCAATTTTTGGGATGTACATTAATACAGCAATTTTTGTGGGCCCTCGCCTACAGTGTAATCAAATTAATTTTTAGCCCACCTGCATTACAGCTGACGTTACCTCAGCTGTGTTGGGCAATGCAATGGGATATTTTTATGTACCGCCGGTGGGTTCCAGGGAGCCACCCATGCTGTAGGTGCACACGGAGTTTTTAATACATGTGTCCACTTCTAAAGAACCCCAGTCTGACTGGGGCATGCAGTGTGGGCCGAAGCCCACCTGTATTACGCACGACATTACTACCTCAGCTGTGTTGGGCAATGCAATGGGATATTTCTATGTACCGCCGGTGGCTTCCTGGCACCCACCCAGGCAGTGGGTCCACAGGGAGTTTAACCTACATGTGTCCACTTCTAAAGAACCCCAGTCTGACTGGGGCATGCAGTGTGGGCCGAAGCCCACCTGCATTAAGCACGACATTACTACCTCAGCTGTGTTGGGCAATGCAATGGGATATTTTTATGTACCGCCGGTGGGTTCCAGGGAGCCACCCATGCTGTAGGTGCACACGGAGTTTTTAATACATCTGTACACTTCTAAAGAACCCCAGTCTGACTGGGGCATGCAGTGTGGGCCGAAGCCCACCTGTATTACGCACGACATTACTACCTCAGCTGTGTTGGGCAATGCAATGGGATATTTCTATGTACCGCCGGTGGCTTCCTGGCACCCACCCATGCTGTGGGTCGACAGGGACTTCACAATAGGGAGTTGTACCTGCCTGTGTCTATGAATTAAAAAGCCCGGTCTAACTGGGGCATGCAGACACCTTGACAGAATGAATAGTGTGTGGCACATAGGTTCCCCATTGCTATGCCTACGTGTGCAGCTCCTGATGGCGGTGGCACAGGATTCTATTTCTCATTGCTTCTGTACAGCATTGTGGGCTATCGCCCCGCCCCTTTTAAAGAGGGCCGCTGCCTAGCCATGCCAACCCTCTGCAGTGTGTGCCTGCGGTTCCTCCTCATGGCAGACGCACTTCTAAATAGACATGAGTGTGGCGTGGCATGAGGGCAGCTGAAGGCTGCGCAGGGACACTTTGGTGTGCGCTGTGGGGGGGAGGGGGGGCGGTTGGTCAGCATGTAACCCAGGAGAAGTGGCAGCGGAGTGTCATCCAGGCAGTGATTGTGCTTTGTTGTAGCTAGTGTGGTGCTTAGCAAAGGTATGCCATGCTAATGAGGGCTTTTCAGAAGTAAAAGTTGTTGGGAGGGGGGGGGGCCCACTCTTGCCGGTATTGTGGCTTAATAGTGGGACCTGTGAACTTGAGATGCAGCCCAACATGTAGCCCCTCGCCTGCCCTATCCGTTTCTGTGTCATTCCCATCACTTTCTTGAATTGCCCAGATTTTCACACATGAAAACCTTAGCGAGCATCGGCGAAATACAAAAATGCTCTGGTCGCCCATTGACTTCAATGGGGTTCGTTGTTCGAAACGAACCCTCGAACATCGCGGGAAGTTCGTTCCGAATAACGAACACCCGAACATTTTGGTGTTCGCTCATCTCTAATCTTTATTGAACCACATTGGTTTTCTCCTATTCCTAACTCTCTTATTCCTGTAAGGTATGAGCCGCTCCCAGTAACTATTTAATATATTTTTAAACATCTCCCATTTATTGTTTGCACTCTTATTTTTGAAAACATTGTCCTAGTCAATAGGGTTTAGGGCATCTGTAAGTCAATCGAGCTTTGCCTTTGTAAAGTTTAGTATTTCCCAGGTGCCCCCTGACCTGCAGCCCTGTTAATCTGTCAGGTCTGTTGCTTAATAATAAGTCCAAAATTGCTGCTCCTATAGTTGTGTCCTGAACAAATTGGGTAAGTAATTACCTTTAGTTATTGACAGAAACTTGTTACCTTTCTGAGATCTGCAGGTTTCAGCTTCCCAGTTAATATCCGGATAGTTAACATCTCCCATAATAATTACCTCATTGTGATTTGCACCTTCATCTGTTTGCCTCAGTAATAGATTTTCGGTGGCTTCTGTTATATTTGGTGGCCTATAGAAAACCTCAATGAGGATTTTATTATTGTTTTTCCCTCCATGTACCCATGGAGACTCCACATGTTCATCCCCCTCCCATATATCTTCCCATAGAGTGGGCTTTAAACTGGATTATATGTAAAGACAACCTCCTCCCCTTTCCGGTTTTTGCAATCCCTTCTGAACAGACTGTAACCCTGTAAGTTCACCTCCGAGTCACAGCTGTATTCCACTTATTTTGTCTGGTGCAAAGTTATAAGAGGTGTGGAGGAAGGAGTCAAACCCAGACATTGCTGCTAGAGATGAGCGAGCGTACTCGCTAAGGCAAACTACTCGAGCGAGTAGTGCCTTATTCGAGTACCTGCCCGCTCGTCTCTAAAGATTCGGCTGCCGGCGCGGGTGAGAGGTGAGTTGTGGCGGTGAGCAGGGGGGAGCGGGGATGGGGGGAGAGAGGGAGGGAGAGAAGGAGAGAGAGATCTCCCCTCTGTTCCTCCCTGCTCTCCTCCACCCCCCGCCAGCAGCCGAATGTTTAGAGACGAGCGGCCAGGTACTCGAATAAGGCAATACTCTCTCGAGTAGTTTGCCTTAGCGAGTATGCTCGCTCATCTCTAATTGCTGCCTATGGGGCCCAAGCACCCTCTGACAGATAAGAAGACACCAGGAAAATGGCATATGGTAGGTCGGGGCCCTGCTACAGATTATGTACTGCTCCAAGTTACACCTCCTATCTGCTGTCTTATATGTTATATACACTACTGTGGAATAGACAGTGCTTTTGTGTCGGCGATGTACATAGACCCTGCACAATGATTACTTTACCCTTGTAATTAACTCTTTCATAACCAAGGGTAATGGTTGCTCCTGTCTCTAGGTCACATTTTGCAGTTCTGGTAAGCCATTCCCATTTTCTCAGAAAAAATAACTTTTTTTATTTTCCCAACGACATGGCTGCATGAGGGCTTGTTTTGTGGAACGAGTTATATTTTTCACTTGCACCATTTAACAAACCATATAAGGTAATGGAAAAATTTTAAAATTGCGCCATTTTGATTGGGGATGCTTTTACAGCATTCATGGTGCAGTTAAAATGACGTTATCTTTATTCTGTGGGTCACTACCATTATGGCAGTACCAAATGTATATATTTTTTTTATGTAGTACTACTGGAAAGAAATAAAATGCCTTTCAAAAAATGTTTTCTGTTGCCATCTTTTGTCCCCCATAATTCTTTAATTTTTCCATTGACGCAGATACGTGACCGCTCGTTTTTTGCGAGGTGATCTGTAGTTTTTATTGTTACCAATTTCTGGTACTATGACTTTTAATTGCTTTTTATTCATTTTTTTTTCTAATAGCGTTCACCTTTTCGGATTATTGTGATATTTTAATAAATTGTACTTTTACATTTTCTATTTTTTTTTTATTTTATGTGACTGGGAAAAGGGGAGTTTTTAAAACTTTTAATATTTTGTATTAATTGTAATAATTTAAATAATCTTTAGTTTACTTATCTTTACTCCTTTTTTAGTACCCGTAGGGGACTTGAAATTGAGATAGTTTGATCACTTATATAGTATAGTGCAATTCTAAATTATTGCATTATACAGTATTTTGACTAGCATTTTATTAAGATGTGCCACAGGCATGTCTTAACAATCATGTCAGCCCTGGGGACATTCAGAAGGCCCCAGGCTGCCATAACAGCAGGAAAGCAACTCGCAATCTTATCGCCAAGGGAAAGTTGGTCCTTTGGGGACATTTTAGTGCCAATTGGGGTATATAAATGCCACAGTCAAAATTTCATTAAAGAATTTGGAGGATTAATAGCTGCAACTGGAGTTATCTCCAATCTTTGCTGTTGCAGGTGGGTGTCGACTGTCAAATACAGCCAACACCCGCCATGTATGGAGTGGGCTCAGCTTCGAAGACCGCTTCATGCAATAGCATATACCACCAATGTTTATATACATCCTAACTGCATGGTGCATAGGCAGTTGGGACATATATAGCTGTATGGCGGTCGGAAAGGGGTGAAGAGCCCTTTTATACTGCAAGATACCATCCCAGTGACAAGCTCAGTACTCATTTAATTGGCCTTCTCTTAGGCCAATTCAGAACATACAGGGGACAAATGATTGTACATATGAACATACATCCTCCATACAGTTTTGTCATTGTCAGCAGCACAGCCCCCATTCACACGGGGAGATGTGCTGCTGACGATGATTACTTTTTTTAACTGCACAAAAAATGCAATCAGGCGACGACAAGTGCTTGCTCATTCTTCGGCTGATTAGGTGCAGCTTCACCCAATTTGATGATCAAGCAAATGAACTTTCATACAAACATTTATGTTCGATCATCGGGCCGTGTATAATGGGCCTTAAGGCTGGTCTTTAGGTCTAGTTTGCCAAGACTGTTCTCCCATATCCCATGTCTTCTCTATTTCCAGATCCGCTGCATGCTGAATATATGGGGAGTGATTCTTTATCTCCGACTGCCTTGGATAACCGCTCAGGCTGGCATAGGTCAGGATGATGCTTCACTTCCCAGTTACATTTGCTCATATTCAATATTATATACTGAATCTCATTGCTTACCTTTTTCTTAGCACTCACCTGGCTTATAATCTTCATGTCTATAACGGTCACCAGCATCACAGGATTGTCTATCTCAGCCATTTCCACCAATGGGAAAGTCAAATCAGGTAAACTAATTCTATGTGTAAACCTTTAATCTGACCATAGCAAAACAAAGCTACAGTAGTACAATAAGTAGTAGCAAGCTTTATAGCCATCGTCAACGACGGATGGGGTCATCCATCACAAATGGCTTCACGTCTTTGTAACTATACAATAACTCTAACCTGCAGTTTTGCTGTGTTTCTGCTGCTGAAATTCCACAGTGCAAGCACAGCGTTTCCGTAATGTGTGAACACACCCTTAAAGGGGTTTTCGGGACTTAGATCATCAATATGAGTTGAGTGGTGGCCCAACTCCCGTCACCCTCAGGTTGAAAAGGTTGCATCGCCCGGGTAAACGTAGCACCCTCTTCCTTAGCCTGTGACGTCACATTCGTCAGTCTCATAACCTTTTCAGTGAATGAAACTTAAATTAAAAATGTAAATTGTGTCTAACAGCAGCCACCACTATAGAGAGCCTGCTGCATGCTGTTTTATTGTGGAGTTTAAAAGGGTTTTCAGCTGTTAATGACCTATCCTGAGGATAGACCATCAATAGAAATAGCCAAGAAAACCCCTTGAATATATACATTGTATGCAGTAAGTTTCCTAGCTCCCTCTAGTGGAGGTTGCAGGCAAGTAAGAGTTTTGTATGACATGGAGAGATTAGGAAATGAGGAGTGAAGACTCTAAATAGCAAAGGTTTGATTACAATGTATTTCAAAGCAAATGTAACCTTGTCTAAGGAAGGTGGTGGACAGACCTTTGAACTACAAATTTGATAATCTTTTAGACACTTCTAAGTAAATAATAAGACTGTAACATAAAACGAGCCAAACTTATTCAAGGCTGATCACTATTATGTATGACATAGCTGCACTGACCCAACAGTGAAGGAGAATGACACCTCTGTCTTGCTAAATTTCTTAAAGAGTACCTGCTCTTCCACTTCGGAGTGCTTCTGCTCTGTCAGCCATTTTCGGCTCCTTCTGACAACTAAAGATGGCCCCGTATAGCGCATATATATTAACTTGTGGTTAATTTCTGCACATTTAACTGTTGGGGTGTTTCTTCACTCAAAATTTAGGCGGCACATATTTCCTTATATCTAGAAGTCTGGGTCCTGAGCTGGGAGGATCCATCGGACTCATATTTGCATTTGCCAATGCTGTTGCAGTCGCCATGCATACTGTTGGTTTTGCAGAGACAGTTCGTGATCTGATGCAGGTAAGAAAAAAAATGGTTGTATTTTTCAGGATTAGTGATTTATAGCTGACACTTGTAATTTCCTCAACTACAGGAAAACGACGCAACCATTGTGGATCCTTCTAATGACATAAGGATTATTGGCATCATTACTGTAGCTGTTCTGTTAGGGATTTCACTGGCTGGTATGGAATGGGAGGCTAAGGTAAGGACTACACCACCGAAAATGGATTCATTTCTCTTTTGAATTACTTGATTTGGGGGTTTAAGAAAGCCGTCCAGTTTTGGGAAAATGTCTTGCCCCGAGACCAAAGAAGGTAGTTATACTACCTGCTGTTAGATTCATGTGATGTTCCTTCGATCATCCAGTCCAACAACCCGTTTTTGGCCTTCTTCGCAATCTTTAGACGACCTTATCCTCACAATGCATCACTGGTAGTGTTAGACTACTAATGCACTATACCAGGTCTCTGATTGGCTAGCACTGCTCATGTGATCCGCACTGGCCAATCAGAGAACAGTGCAGTGTGCATTAGGTAGCTAGAAAATTGTAGTTGCCATCTTGGACGGCTGAAAACAGGATCCCAGGAAAGAACAGCAGCAGGTCATCCCCCTCCCTCCTTATTGCCTTCCATGATTCCTGGGACAGGAATAATTTATCCCAAAACCAGAGGGCCACTTTAATTAATTTAGATTTATATGGTATGAAAGAGTGGACTACCACCTGGGCAGCAGGTATCGTTAGCTCTGCACCTGCACAGGAGCTAGTATGTTCGGGGGGCGAGTGTTGGGCAGTTTTTGCCCGACACCTGTCCCACCTACAAGGGCCTTAAAAGCAGTGATCATCCAAAAAGGTGGACCAACCCGTTATTGAGTAGGCGTTTCTAATGCAGTGATCGTTCGGTGTATATATAATAGTATTTTACAGTAGAGTTTATATTCAAGTGCCTCTTTCAATATAGTTTCCATCTTTGATCCTCAGGCTCAGGTTATCTTCTTCATTGTGATTATGATATCATTTGTAAACTACTTGGTTGGAACAGTGATTCCAGCCTCAGATGAAAAGAAAGCCAAAGGTTTCTTCAGCTACAGAGGTAAGTATTGGAGATGCCACATCATCTCATTGATGGCCAATGATTTCCTCACCACAAAATGTAGAGTTTTACACTAATTTTTAAATATATGTTTATTATATACAGCTGACATCTTTGCTGACAACTTTGTGCCTCAATGGAGGGGACAGGGTGGCAGCTTCTTTGGCATGTTCTCCATTTTCTTCCCATCGGCCACTGGGATTCTAGCTGGAGCGAATATCTCTGGAGATCTAAAGGTACAATGAATATGGTGAAATGACTATAGTTGGTACAATGGGTACTCCAAGTATACATGGCGGTATTTCAGTTTAGCTTAAGTCCTCACCTTTTTGGAACAATTTACATTTTTCCAGACATGTTTTTTTTCCTTTTCACTTTATTCCATGATCTTCTATGGAAATATTTCTTCCTCTGTACGTACTGATGGTTTGAGTACAGAAAGTGATATGAATATCAATATTACATTGGGAGTTGCTATATGGACATTTCCAACACACATGTAATTTATAATGATAAACTGTTCTTGGATCTCATTTTGCCGCACTGGTCATATCATTGATGGTATCTTCATTTTTTTTCTCACTTAGGACCCAGCAGTGGCTATTCCTAGAGGCACCCTCATGGCCATCTTCTGGACAACTATGTCTTATCTGGTTATATCTGCCACTATCGGTAAATAGATTATTAGATATACAAAAACGACAGTAATTAACAAATGCAAAATGATATGTGCAATTTTACCAAAACGCTCTATCCAGTAAATACCTCGCATTACAATACAGAGAGAGGCAAAAATTTGGACACACCTGTTAAACTGGTTTAATAATGATAAAATTGACTTCAAATGTGTTAAAGTATTCATTGAAAGGCAGATTGTATTTTTTGGTGGAGGAGACATTTTCAGTGGCCATTTTCAATTCCTCCATATTATATTCAGCTCAGATCTTTCAAATGGGAAGTAAGAGTCATGTGATATTATATCGATCTTGGCTAGAATCAACTCAGAAACACACTGGAAGTGTCATTTTTTCTTTATCTTTACTTATTTCGGAGTCAGGTAAAGTAAAATTTGGTAAATTGTGTCTGACATCCAGGCCTTTTTTTCATTGATGGATCACTTAACTGTGAGAAGTACATCCAGATGTTACAGGACACCATATTCCCATCTGTGCTCAATGAGAACAATGAGTTCCCATATTACTTTCAATAGGATGATGCACCTATGCTGTCAGAGGAACAGCGGACCCTTACAAATATGGTGGTTGTGGCCGCTGGCCCGCTAGAATAGACTTCCCTAGTGGGAGACATCATGGATTTCCCAGCTGTAGAGAGGATGAAGCCCACGGACATAGCGCTGCCTGATGAGAGCGCTGCTAAGAGCTGTGCTCAGCGACAGCGAGAACAGGCCACACACTCATCGAGAGGGAAAGAACCCGGCATTTCCATGTGGCTGGACAGCGCAGGAGGCTGAGGGGCAGATGGGGAGCGTGATCTCTGGCAGCTGTTTAGAACTCACTGAAATACAGGTACCTGGCTCCTCTCCCCACATATGTTCTGCACTCAGCAATACAACCCCTAGCTCAACTACTCTCCTACCATCCACTGCAGGTGGAGAGCAGACATATAACATGAACAGTAGTGCACTTCCCTTGATTTCTGCAACAGACCTAAACAGCCCAGTGCTATGCGAGTCAAATCAAGGCGCAGCAGTTCTGGAAGAGATTAGGACTCTTAGTTCCTACATTAAATCTATACCAACAAGTGAGGATATGGAGGCCTACATTTCTAGGCTGGAAAGCTCATATAAAACACAACTGGCCTCTGTACGTATCAAAATACAACAAATAGACATGAGAGTCACAACCACAGAGACTTCTTTGACCAACCTAACAACTAGAATGACCACACCGGAGTCCCTGATGTCCGCCAATGCATATCAAATGCAGCTTCTGAAAGACTCCCTGGATGACTTAGAAAACCGGGAAGGCGGAATAACAGAATCTGGGGTTTCCTGAAGAAGAGGAGCAACAAAACATAGAGGAAACGCTCCACCATATTTTTAACTCTATCCTGGAGCTTCCCCCAGATTCCCCTCTTCAGCTTGATCACGCCCACCGATCTCTTGGCCTCAAGTCAAATGACCTGGATATTATCTGACATGTGTATCGGTATCAGGTGAAGAGAACTGTAATGAAGGCAGCATGGGAACGATGCCTCATACAATACTAGGGCAAACGCATACAATTACTTCCCGATTTAGCACGCATCACTCTTTTGAAACGGAAAGCTCTTAGGTAAGGTTGACACAGAATATCCAACAGAGGCCTATCGTACACCTGGGAATTCCTATTCCATTTACAAGTTCGCCATTGGAAGTCCATTATTACACTACCAGTTAAATGGGTGTGTCCAGAATTTTGCCTATAGTGGATCTATAAAGAAGATATTTCTAGCATACTGCTTCCTTAGGCTTTATTAGAAGAGTACCCCTACTAGCTAAATTTGCACAAATTACTTATCTTTTCCCATTTACAGGCTCCTGTGTGGTCCGAGATGCTTCCGGCAGTCTGAATGACACCATTATTGACGGAGGCACAAACTGTGTTGGGCTGGCCTGTGGATATGGATGGAACTTCACCAGTTGCGCTCTTAAACAGAACTGTAAATATGGGTTGAGCAATCAATACCAGGTGATCTACACAAATATACATATTCTCACTTCTCAGTTCACATATTCTCAGTCCACATGGCTGCATGAAGGTAGTTTCTGAGAAACTCAGGCACAACTCGCGTCAGACAACTCACGGTCACCCATTAGTGTGCTGTCCAATCATCCCGGATACTGCACATTGCAGGTGGTAATCCCATCTGTGAAAACAGTTGGGAATAGAACATGCAGTGATTTATAATTTTTTTTAGTCCATATGAAAAATCATTCATGTGAATAGACTCATAGATTTCAATGGGGCCATGAGCATGGAATACATGAACAGCTCATGACCTGAAAATACGGCCATGTTAATTAGCCCTTTAAAGGGGTGGTACCACAATTACAAGTTATCCCAAGTTATCTTGCTGATTGGTGGGGGTCACACCACTGAGACCCCCATCGATCTCAAGAATGGGTCCCAGACGTGCCCGTCTGCCTGTCACTGCGGGACTCACTTCTACCCCTGACATCACTATGAATGGAGCGTTGGCCGAGCATGCACGGTGAGCGCTCCATTCATTTCTTTTGGGCTGATGGAAACACCCAAGCAGATCCTGCTCAGGTATCTCCGCAGTCCTAGTGCTAGTGCGCTTGCGCGACCAGTGCTGCATTTGTGGCCTTGTGGTGGCTGCAGTAACCCTACAATGAAGAGTACAGGGGACATAGGACCTCCTTTCTTGAGATTGGCCGGAGTCTCAGTGGTGAGACCCCCACTAATCAGCAAGTTATTCCCTATCCTATCCTATGGATAGGGAGTAACTTGTAATTATGATACAACCCCTTTAAGTGGTATAAAGTCCACCATTTTTTAGCCCAGACTTACAATCGGGTGATAATCAGGCGCTATAGGGGAAGATGTTCATCACTTCCGACCTTGTATTTGACCTCAAAAAGGTATTTTGCCAAAACTCTAGTGGCTCAAAGGTATCGCAGACGGACAGGAGACTCCCTGAGCATGAATGTTACTGATACAGCAGCCCATGGATAGCCTCCTGTGTGCAATGCCATATCCTTATATGTAATGTGTGTGTCTTGCAGGCTATGAGTATGGTATCTGGATTTGCCCCTCTTGTTACTGCTGGGATTTTTGGGGCCACTCTGTCATCTGCTTTGGCTTGTCTTGTCTCTGCACCTAAAGTATTTCAGGTACAGTATAACTGAACAGTAAGAGTGATGTGAGTATAAATATTGGGGCTTAAACACAAGGGCGCATGTGTGAATACACTCGCCGCAACAGAGCGTATTTGCACATAGACCATTGAACAGGTTTTATTTCTACTGTTTAAATTTCACGCCACTGCGCACGGTAAAATAACAAAAAGCCGTAATATAGGGCAAGTCCGATCTTTTCTTGCGCTTAGTGAGGATCACACTAGTGAAAACAAAAGCATTGCAAAAAGCTCCATAAGCAGTCGTGAGTTTAAGCCCTTACATTGAGAGCTGCTATTTGGATATTTCCAACACACATACGAAATTTTTAATTACAAACTGTTCTCAGATCTCAGGGCTTAAAGGGGTTTTCCGTGGAAATACTATTGATGACCTATCATCAGGATAGGCCATCAATAGTTGATCGACTGGGGTCTGCCGCTCAGGACCCTGACTGATCAGCTGAGCAGGTGCATGCTCCGCTCCGACCTCTGTATTATTGCAGCGCTGACAGCATGTGCCTGCTCAGCTGATCGGTCAGGGTCCTGAGGGTAGGACCCCGGCTGATCAACTGTTAATGACTAGAGATGAGCGAGCGCGCTCGTTGAAGGCTGCTACTCGATCGAGTAGCAGTCTTATCGAGTAACTGTGTACTCGCCCGGCCGCAAAGCCTGACAAAATCACAGTCGTGTGTTTAAGCTCTCCTTTTGCAGAACCGGTCATATCATCCTTGGTATCTTCATCTTTCTCCAGTCATGGGACAGCTATTGTCTGAATAATCACTTGAAAAAGGCGCTAAAGCGTACAATCGATTGTTGTTCGCATGTTCTTCAATTTCGCAACTGTTGAACAAATTGTTGGGAGTGTTTACACGGGCCGAAATATAGTTTGCCGATTAGTCAGAGATGCTATTGATTTATATTAGGATCCGAAAACAATGGACACCGTAGACTACACTGCTGCGCCCATCAGAGGCAATGCAAACCTGACCTAGGTCTTTTACATAAGCGTATGCGCAACGGCGCACACTTCAGCACAACATATTTGTGCTGTGAACGAGGTTGATTTGCATGTGTATCGGCTTATTGTACTGCACACAGGGCATGTTCATTTGCATGTGCAAAAACAAGAAATGTGTAGGAATGCATTGATATCAATGGGCTCCATTCTCTGTGTATTGGACACGCAAATTCAGTGTCCGGAAAAACGTGCGCAAATGCGCTCGTGTGAAGGAGCCCTATCTTGAACCTAAATGCCTGTGTGAACAAAGCCTAGGGGGTCTTCACATGAGAGTAGATGCACATGCCTCAGCGCAACTTTTTGGCCCTATGAGGGCTTCAACAGATGAGCGTGTTTTATGCAATACGCTCGATGGTGTGCAATTTTTTTGTGCCAATACGTGTGTAAATATTTCTGTATGAAGCCAACTTTAGGGTGACTACCCACTAGCGTTTTTTTCCGCTGCGAATTCGCTGCGTTTTTTTTTCCAATTGCCAATAGGACTTTCTAATGTTAAAAATGCAACGCACCAAAAACGCAAGTTGCGTTGCGTTTATAACATTAGACACGGGTGAGTGCGATATCAAGCCATCAAACTCAGCCCGATATTGTGCTCATCGACATGCGATTTTGCCACAGTTGCGATGTGTTTTTATATCAAAACCGCCTTGCATCACTTCAGAAACATCGCATTTCACTCACCCGCACCTGGCACGTGGTGTGATGCTGCCACTGGTCCCATTGAAAGCAATAGGCGATGTGATGTGAGAGCGCGCCCAAAAATAGGACCTGCCATGATTTTTTCCTGCATCATGGTGCCATGCAATGCTGGAAAAAAATCACTCATGTGAATGACCCCGTTCAAAAGAATGGGGTTCATATTCGTGTGCGATTTGTGCATCGCGCACTGCACAAATCTCATGTGAGAATCTTGGCCTAAGGCCACTCTCACACAAGCATTTTTTTTGCTGTGTATTAGGGCTCTTTCACACTGGCAGCTAGGCACGCAAAAATCACTTGCTTAAAACACATGTGGCTATTAGAACCAATGGTTTTGTATGGGAACGTTCAGATTCCTTCACCTGAACGTTCCCATAGGAAACCATTGATTCTAATTGCAGCGTGTTTTTGAAGCGCATAATTTTTGCGCCCTCAGCTTCCTGTGTGAAAGAGGCGAGACACAGATTTTTCATGTACACGAAGAACACAGGACTAAACCTCCATTTATTTCAATAGAGCCTCTTACATTAGCATTTTTTGCGCAGCATATTTAACGCACGCAAAATCGCATGCTCCATGTTTTATTTTTGGTGTTAAATGTGATTGTTCCCAGCAAGAGAAACCAAGTAATCTTGTAGATATGATACCTTTTAATGGCTGACAAAAAGACATGATGTTACAGCAAGCTTTCCAACCTCTCAGGATTCTTCCTCAGACATAATGTGTTTAATGTCATTATGCCTGAGGAAGAACCCTGAGAGGTTGGAAAGCTCGCTATAACATCATGTATTTTTGTTAGCCATTAAAAGGTATCCTATCTACAAGATCACTTGGTTTCTCTTGCTGAGAACAATCACATTTTGCTCTACTTACTTACATGGTACTAAACTTTTTTCATTATTTTTGGTGTTGTATTTCAGGCACTAAATCGTCCATTGAAATGAACGAGTATTTACTGCGTTTTGTTCCCACGAGCGAATATTGGCAGGCCATTTTCATTGTCGGCCTATATACGCTGTCATCTGATGCATTGGATCAGATCACAGCGTATATCAATATAGCACCGGGCGTTTTTACGTCGGGCCCAAAAGATAGTCCTAGAACATGTCGGTCGCTGCATGGGCTCGTATGGGAGACAATGACAGCAGTCGGAGAAGGAAGGTGGAAGGGTATTTAGCAATGAGACTGCTAAACTCCCTCTTCTCTCTGGCTGATTGCAATGGGAGGGATAGGGGCGAAGCTCAGCTTCCGTCCTTCCGCGCCCCTTGTCCACAGCCAGCAATGGGAGGAGGAGAGACGGGGCAGGGCTTAGCCCCACCCCCTCCTATTGCAATCAGCCGGAGGAGAGGAGAAAGGAGGTGAGCCAGCGAGGGGGAGGGAAGGGGAAGAGACAATGGCATGGTGGGCTCAGCTTATATGTGCCAGGGCCCATTATAGCATATATCAGCCCTGAGGTCTCTCTCACACGAGCGTATGTTGGCCGCCGTTTTCACGGCAGGCCGATATACGCTACGATGTGATGTGTAAAAACTTGTGAATGGGCATTCAAATCTGACTAAGTACGCCCATTCAGACGGCATGGGCGGTGGCGCATATACGCCGAGGCTGCTGTGCCAATGCCCCTTCCCTCCTTTTCGCCAGCTCACCTCCCCTCTCCTCCCCTAAGGCTGATTGCAATAGGAGGGGGCAGGATGGGGTATAGCTAAGCTCTGCCCTGTCCCGCCTTCTCCCTTTGCTGGCTGCAGACAAGGGGCGAGGAGGGGGAGAGAGCTTAGCTTCACCTCCGTCCTACCCCCTCCCATTGCAATCAGCTGGAGGGGAGGAGAGAAGAGGGAGGGAGTTTAGTCACGCTGCTAAACTCCCTCCCACCTCCCTTCTCCGGAGACTGTTATTGGCTCCCATAAGAGCCCATGCAGCGTCCGACATATTCCGGACCAAAAGACAGTTCCAGGACTATCTTTTGGGCCCGACATAAAATCGTTCAGCGCTATATTGGCCAGCCGCACACTTTTACGTCCCCGGAATACGGCCATGTGATCTGGTGCATTGGAACCCAATGCATCAGATTGTAGCGTATATCGGCTGACTGTGAAAACGGCGTCCGATATACGCTCGTGTGAAAGAGCCCTGAGGCTGTGTTCAAACTAACATGCAGGTTCAAGTAGGTCAGGTTTTCATTGCCTTTGGTGGGCAGAACAGTGTAGTCTATGTTATCCATTGTTTTGGGATCCCATTACAGATCAATAGGGCTCTTTAGGATCCATTACAAAACCAAATTAATCCATCAAATCCACTGTGGATTCGTGGATTCGTTTAAATTGGATACACTGAGACCAGAGGAAACGGAATGGAATGCTTAGAATATCCATGATCATAAAAAGATACAAGCAGAACAATCTATAGCAGTAATGGCGAACCTTTAAGTGCCCAAACTGCAACCCAAAACCCACTTATTTATTGCAAAGTGTCAACATGTCAGGGGGTGGGGCTTATCACGACCTATGATTTTACCCCCGTCATCCTAAAAAGGACAGGGTTGCTTCAAAATAGACAACGTGCAGATTTTAACTGCTTTCTGGATCTGGAAATACTGCAGAATGTCTTCAGTGGAAATTTCTGTAGTAAATTCCGCAGCATTTCCACATCCAAAAAGCAGTCAAAATCTGCACGCTGTCTATTTTGAAACAGCCCTGCCATCCCACAGCAGCCCCCAAAATAATAGTCACATCCCACAGTGGCCCCAGCGGTAATAGTGACATCCCACGGCGGCCCCAGCGGTAATAGTGACATCCCATGGTGGCCCCCAGTGTTATAGTGACACCCCATAGCGGCCCCATGTGTAATAGTGACACCCATCCCTCACTCACAGTTGTGGTGCAGCTGCCAGGGTCAGTGCTGTCCTCTGTTCTGGTGCTCCCAGCCTCGCCGCTCTCCTATATGTAGAGGCCGATGGGCAGGCTCTGCGCTAACTGTGCGGCCGCCGCAGCCATTGCTCTCAGCCTCGCAGGCTGGCGCTCCTAGCCTCGGGCCCACCGCTCTCAGCCCTGCCGCAGTCTTCCATCCCCAGCCAATCAGAAGCTGGGGGCGTGAATTAGTTGATTGACTGGTGCATTATTTTGCCACCCCTTACTTACGGTGACGACATAGTACACCAGTACAGAGAAGATGTTGGGGGAGGAGGATCCCGACTGCACACTGACGTCACGGTGTGCGCCGAGATTGGCGCTGCTAGCAACGCAGCTGAGTGTATGCCGGCAGGGGAGCCGCGGCCTCTCCCGCTATTCACAAGTGGTGAGCGGCCGATGGCGTCACGTGCCAGTACGGAGGGCCCTGCGTGCTGCCTCTGGCACGCGTGCCATAGATTCGCCACCACTGATCTATAGCAATCTGAAGATAAACCCGAGAGCTGCTGATACAATGACACAATGTTACTGCCCCCTGAGGGTACATGACTGTTACTGCCAGTGTTTGTGTTCCTACAGTGCCTTTGTAAAGACAACCTGTACCCGCTGATTGGCTTCTTTGGGAAAGGATATGGGAAGAATGATGAGCCGATTCGAGGATACCTCCTGACCTTCGTCATTGCATGTGCATTTATTCTAATTGGTATGTAGCGTTACATTGCTAGATTGAATTGTGTCACAATTAGGGCTATTTCAGACGACCGTCTATCGGCCGGGTATTCACGCCGGCCGGTATACGGCGTCTCTCTCTGCAGTGGGAGGAGGCTGGAAGAGCCGGGAGCAGTGCTCTGAGCTTCTGCCCCTCTCTGCCACCTCTCCACCCCATCTCCGCCCCTCTGCACTATTTGCAATGAGAGGAGGTGGAACAAGGGTCGGGCTAAGTCCCGGGAATTAGCTCCGATCCCGTCCCGCCTCCCCTCATTGCAAAAAATGCAGAGGGGCGGAGAGGGGGTGGAGAATTGACAGAGAGGGGGCGGGAGCTCAGAGCACTGCTCCCGTCTCTTCCAGCCTCCTCCCCCTGCAGAGAGGGACGCGGTATATCGGCCTGCGTGAATACGCGGCCGAAATACGGTCGTCTGAATAAGCCCTCAGGCTGTATTTGTACGCGCAAAATGTACGTGTGCAATTCACAGAGAATAGAACTAATTGATTGGTTGATTGATTGCTCTATTTTTCTGCAAATGTGCACACAATACACAAGGAAATGCATGATATACTGGGCAATTGTCCAGACTTCATACAGGTGTACTAACGCACGCAAAAAATTTGCGCCTGCAATATACAGTTCACATGTGCATATTTTTCCTGCACATTTCGGTTGCCCCTCCCCAAAGAAAACGCAACATGCTATATTTTCCTGCGTATTAGCACAACAAAAGTCTCCATAGAAGTCAATTGGGATGCACAAAGTTAATGACTGGAAGCATTAGGCTGGGTTCACACGGGGCGGATTTGCTGCGGAAATTCAGTCCGGAATTTCACCGCGGCAAATCGGCCTGCGGCCGCTAATCCCGGGGTTGGCCAGCCATGTGGATGAGATTTCTCAGAAATCTCGTCCACACGGGACGGCAAATCCGCCACGGCAAAGCCGGCCGCAGCATACTCATTCTTTTTCTTCCTCCGCTGCGGCCGTGCTCTCCTCTATGGGAGCGCTGGCAGCAGCGGAACAGCGAGTGGCCGGGCCGCTTCAAAACTCACGGCTAAGTGCCGTGGGGTTTGAAACAGTGCTTCTGCCAGCGGAAATCTCGCGGTTTTTCGCTGCGGCCAAACCGTGAGATTTCCGCCGGGATTCCACTGTGTGGCAACCCAGGCTTAGTGTTTTTTTTTTCTTTTGGCGTGTGCAATAAACACATGCCTTGCTCATGGAAAAAATGAGGTAAAATAATGTCGATGCGCAAATACGCATACGCTCGTGTGAAGCCGTCCTTAGGTACTAATAACTATTGTTCAGAGTACTATATATCTATAGGACCTCATCATACCAAATATGTTACGGCTGAATATCCTCTTTATAACACACTTAGTATCAGCAGATGTTGGTTTGCAGGTCATATTGATGAATTTGTACATTTTGAAACTTCAGTCTCCTTCAAAGTCGGCTCCATTTAAAGTAACACATTTATCCAAATAGATTTTCCACCGCTCAAAGTATTTTTTAGACTCATTATTGATGTCTTTTAGTACTTGTGCCATTTTTTTGTTTCACCCCTTCAAAAAAACGTTTTCTTTTGAGGTCTCTTTTATGCCTTATTCACACGACCATATATATGCAGCTAATGTAGCTGCGTCTAAAAATCGCGACCCCCTGAAGCATCGGATTTCAATGTCTTCATTCTGATGAGCAATTTTTAGCCGCATAAAAAAATCGTGGCGACAAAAAATAGCGCATCAGCGACCGAAAACAGCGAGCGATTTTAAATGGCACGTGAAAAGATAGGTCTTGCCCTACCGTTTGCTGAGATACGCTGGAGGCTTCCATAGAATTCTATGCTGAAATAAAAGGGAGGAGGGGGGAGTTTAGCTGCGTCCAACACAGGGAAAAGATGACAGCTGCCTCTATTTAAGCATTAGCAATCATTCTGCCGACCGAGGGATTTCAGCACAGCAGGTTATTTTTTGCCATCATGCGCCAGTCGCCCATGTGAATGGCCGATAATACGTTAATTAAGATCGGGACTTAAAATCAGGGTAGGGCTTATTATCGGGGTGGGTCTTATCTACATACATACATTACACTGCGCTGCTTTATCCTGCAGGTGAGCTGAACACCATTGCTCCAATCATCTCCAATTTCTTCCTGTGTTCATACGCTTTGATTAATTTCAGCTGTTTCCATGCATCTACAACTAATTCACCCGGTAAGTGGTTAATACTTTTTATTATTTGTCCTGGTGTATTTAGACAGATGCATCTCAAGGACATCCTTAAGGGCTTAGAGCAAGGTGCTATTAAGCTGTTTCCATATGACGTCTGAATTGCGGATTTGTCACATTTTTACGATATTTTTGAGGTGCACAGTAATTGCACTCAAAAAGTTGCATGAACACACCATGTGTTTTACTCAAAATTTCTAAAGTGGTTTTCAGGCAATCAGTTTCTATAGGTGAAGCGCGTGATCTCAATTATATTTTTTTATTGTTTAGATTCATTTATGGGGAAATTATTATTTTTTATTTTTAACTATTTTTCTTTTAGGTTTTAAAATTGTAACTTAATTTGCATTTTTTTCTAGTCCCCATAGGGGACTTTGTTCTTAAGATTGTTTGATCGCTTCTACAATATACTGCAATACTTCAGTGTACTGCAGCACATTGTAATTTTAATTTCCGCCTATTAAGCCCTGCCACAGGTTTAAATACATGGCAGCCCTAGGAGCCTTCACTAGGCCCAGGGCTAGCATAGTAACTATAGGTACCCCATGACTGCATCCCAAGGGAGGACTTCTTCCTCGGATGATGGCTTATATGCCACAGTAAGAGAATGAATGGGTTAAGAAGGTAAGAGTTGACATTAGATGAATGTCAGCCAAACTGATATTGATAGATTGGCTGTCTAGTGAATGTGTATGAGGGTGTCCTGACTTTTCCGTGATGGCAGAGATCAGGAGAAAAGGATGACTGGGTATGTTGGATTTCAACATGTCTGAACCTTCGTTCTAACAGAAGGTAAGCCGCCATCTGAAGTGTCTAGCAGCTTATTCCCTTCTCCCTATTGAGAACATATGCATGCTCCCCTGAGTGTGCATATGTATGGAGGGGTCTGGAGGAACAGCTGTGGGCCAAGTGAGTGTTCAGCTGACAGCTATCTAAGGTGTATGGCCACCTTTCACACAAGATAACATGCTATATGATGTTAGCATAGTACCAACTAACTACTTTCCCTACCAGGCTGGAGACCTTCATTTAAGTATTACAGTAAATGGGCATCACTGTTTGGAGCAGTAATATCCGTCATCATCATGTTCCTCCTGGCCTGGGAGTCCGCTCTTATTGCAATTGGCATTGTCATCTTTCTGCTGGCTTACGTCCTCTACAAGAAGCCTGGTGAGTAATGAAACCTTCAGATTTGTTCAAATGATCTATATAGGAATACAGTAATTATGTTACTTCTCCATAGGTTTTCTCAGGCTGCTAGTAAGGTGTGGGCCACAGAAAAGTAGCCTGGCACCACACTGTCATGAAATCCTTGTTGCAACCAATCACAGCGCAGCTTTCATTTCTTATACTACTGGGGTACAATAAAAGGTGCGCTGTGATTGGTTGCTTTTGGCAACAAGGATATCTAACTGTTAGATGGTTTTGCTAAATGAGGCCCCAAAAGCGCATCTGTGCAAGTTTTACATCAAGCCCTCAGAAATCCACCGTCAAAGCGAGCAGAGAATTGGACAAGAAAGCGAGGCGACGTTCTTTCTATGAGAGTATGCAGACTGTAAGGGAAGTGATGATTTCATGGAGTCTGTAGTGATGAAGCCACCCTCCATCTGAGGTGGAGAGAATCTGAGAGAGAGAAAACCCAATCCCGTCCAGATGGATTGGCTGTGCAGGTGGCCTCCACGTTCCCCGGACCTCTTGTGATTTTTTTCCTCTAGGAGAGTGTTAGTCTACATACCGCCCTTACCACCCACCATGATCTGTGGCATAATAGAAGCCATTGTATCATAATACGTTACAATTAGAGATGAGCGAGTATACTCGCTAAGACACTTTACTCGAGTGAGTAGTGCCTTAGCCAAGTATCTCCCCGCTTGCCTCTAAAGATTTGGGG
Organism: Eleutherodactylus coqui; assembly: GCA_035609135.1. Lineage (NCBI taxonomy): Eukaryota > Metazoa > Chordata > Amphibia > Anura > Eleutherodactylidae > Eleutherodactylus > Eleutherodactylus coqui. The sequence goes on from JAYJKI010000315.1 coordinate 1,621,876, forward strand.
GCCAGCGAGGGGGCGAGGAGCGTCGGGGGAGAGCCGTGAGCAACGGAGGGGAGATCTCTCTCTCCCCCCCACTCCCCCCTGTTCCCTCCGCAACTCACCTGTCACCCGTGGCGGCCCCCGAATCTTTGGAGACGAGCGGGGAGATACTCGGCTAAGGCCCTACTCGCTCGAGTAAAGTGCCTTAGTGAGTATACTCGCTCATCTCTAGTTACAATGTATAGGAGGGGGTGGGCTCACACTGACCATCTCTGATGTGGAAAACATTTTTCATGTTGTGCAACAAAACCTTTGGAGTTTCTGTTTCCACTGATATCAAATTTCTATATCTAAGTGTCATTAGACGAGAGTTATAAGGGGTTCACAGAGGGAAGATCATTGGTAATAACCCTGTATATGCTGAGGTAAAATGTGAGCTGTGTTGTGATTGGTTGCTGTGGACAACCAAGTCAGATTTTCTTTAGACAGATTTTTAAAACGTGTGGTGCCGGGCTACTTTTCCGTGGCCACTCTGTATATCCATATTCAATGTAAAGGCTCTAGTCTTCATTAGTTTAAAAAAAAGCTCTAGAGTGATGTAATGCAGGAATGGATGAGAAGGAAAATATTCCTGGGGGTCTCATGTAGCGCAGAGTATTAGGGCAGCAGAATGCAGCCCTAAGCTCTCGCTCATGACCTGAATGTTGCAGGTTCAATCCCTGCTTGGCTCAGGAAGCCAGCTCAAGGTTGACTCACCCTCCCACCTTTCCGAGGTCGAAAAAATGAGTACCCAACTTGCTGGGGGGTAATGAACAAATTACCTGAAAGCACTACAGAATACGTTGGCACTATACAAATAACAAGTCCCTTCCTCATTCTTATTTTTGCCAAACACCCTAGAGTACAATATGTGTAATGGTGCCCATAGATATCAGAATCGTGTCACGAAATTCCATTAGCAACTGAATTTCAATTGGGTCTGGCAGGCTGTTGGGTGCAGAGTGTTAGGGCAACAGAAATGCAGTCCTAAGCTCTCGCTTCAGTTAGCTGGCTCAAGGTTGACTCAGTCTTCCATCCTTCCACGGTCGATAAAATGAGTGCCCAGCTTGCTGGGGGTAAAAGAGGACTGGAGAAGGCAATGGTAAACCACCAAAACAGTCTGCCAAGAAAACATCACATTGTGATGGCACCCTAGGAGTCAGCCATGACTCAGTGCTTGCACCAGAGGACTTTACCTTACCTATTAGAGATATCGTGGCTTATTACTGTTCTATGAACTTATACCTAAAAACTTTCCTTTTGGCATATTGGGATCAATTACGTTAGGCCAATCTCTCTTTTTTAGCAGCAATGCACCTGTTATGCATCAAAATATTGTTACGGTAAATTATTAGTGGGTTAAAAATGTTTTTGTTTTTTTTTTGTTAGTTTTTGTCAGTTTGAAGTCCCACGAGGCAGTTTGTATGTCATATAATGTTTGAAGTACTACCTTTATTGGAATTATTTTGCTTTCCTTTGCCTTATAGAGGCAAACTGGGGCTCCTCCGTGCAGGCGGGATCCTATAACATGGCTCTGTCTTACTGTGTGGGGCTTAACCAAGTGGAGGATCACATCAAAAATTTCAGGTAAATATAACATTTTTTTTAAGCGGTTTATTGATAGCTTATCTTCAGGATAGGTCAATAATAGATGCCATTGCAGTGGTGAGGCTTGGTATTGAGATTCAAATTCACATTCATTTCAGTAAGAACTTAGTCTGCAGTACTAAGTCTGGCCATTGCAGTTGGAACGGAGCTTCCTGCTTTCTGCAGAAATCAGCTCACTGCATGAATAGATATTGGCCTGGGGGACAGCTGATAGGTCGGGGTTCCTGGCATTGCATCCCCACTGATCTATTATTGATGACCTATCCTGAAGATAAGCCACCAGTAGTTTACAACTGGATAACCTCTTTAAGAATCACGTAGAATAGCCATAGATGCTGTAGAGGGTAGGCTGTTGGGAGGGCTGGCAGAACCATTGCTAAGGCCGGTGATTGACTGCATCGGTAACATTCTTAGATAGCATGTGATCAGCTGTCCGGAAGTAAACAGAGCCCTGCAGTGATTGGGGCGGCAGGGGGATTAAAATGGTCTGAATCCCTTTATTTAGAAAAACAAATATTCAATAGACCCTTTTAACATTTTGTCAGCTCAATGTTTTTATGATGCAGAGCTCAAAATCCCCTGAACAAACCTTAAGACTTAAAGATGATAAAATTCTGGCTACCGTCAGCCACCACTAGAGGGAGCTTACTATTGATACATTGAACTCAACAAAAAAACCCTGAATGCTTTAACCCCTTAAGGACCAAGCTGTTTAATACCTTAAAGGGGTTGTCCCGCGGCAGCAAGTGGGTCTATACACTTCTGTATGGCCATATTAATGCACTTTGTAATGTACATTGTGCATTAATTATGAGCCATACAGAAGTTATAAGAAGTTTTTCACTTACCTGCTCCGTTGCTAGCATCCTCGTTTCCATGGAGCCCGCCTAATTTTCGGCATCTAATGGCCAAATTAGCCGCGCTTGCGCAGTCCGAGTCTTCTTCTTTACTCAATGGGGCCGCTCGTGCAGGATGCCGGCTCTGTGTAGCTCCGCCCCGTCACGTGCCGATTCCAGCCAATCAGGAGGCTGGAATCGGCAATGGACCGCACAGAAGCCCTGCGGTCCACCGAGGGAGAAGATCCCGGCGGCCATCTTCAGCCGGTAAGTAAGAAGTCACCGGAGCGCGGGGATTCAGGTAAGCGCTGTGCGGATTTTTCTTTAGGTCCCTGCATCGGGGTTGTCTCGCGCCGAACGGGGGGGGGGGGGTTTGAAAAAAAAACAAACCCGTTTCGGCGCGGGACAACCCCTTTAAGGATCAGACACTTTTTAGGGATTTTTCCCATGTGGTAGTTTTAATTTTTCTTTAGGTATCAAAATTATTTTTGCTTCGTTTTTTCCCCCGTGAAATATAGCGCTATTTTTTAATATCTTTTTCACAGATTTTTTTTCTGTTTTATTGGGGGTAAAAAGATTAAAAAATGATTTTTTTTAACATTTATAGTTTTTTTTTCTAAATTAGTATATTTACGCTAAAATATAGTATGGGAACGGGTTCCTCATTTTGTTTCGGACGTTTGGATATATGATATGTGGTTTTGGATTACAGGACACATATACCGACGGTTTTGGTTGGTATCGGCTTTGGGTTATTTTCTTTCTAGTTGTTTTATTCTGTAAGTTTTTTTTGCTTATTTATGTAATTATGTTTTTTACCATCTATGACCCCCATGATGTCATATAAGACCTCTGGGGAACATTTACATGTTTTGGTTTTTTTTTTATTTGACTACTTCTCCACTGTAGTTGTGGCATCCATAGGAGCCTCAGTTACAGGGAAAACATCCCCTGTACTGACATTAGTCACTAACAGAGCTGATCAGGGTCTTCTGGGACCCTGTAGCTCTGCTGTAGCAGGGAATCCTGGTGGTCACATGACCCCTGGGCTCCTGTAGTGGAAGAAACACTTCCACTTTCACTTTTTAGTACATATCGCTCATTGAGCGATGTGTACTAAACAAAGGAGACATCAGAAGACATTATGATTTAAGGCTGTACAGCTCAGATGTTGAAAGACGTCCACCAGGGTTCTCTTACTGAATATTGCCAGCCTCTCTGCTGTCGGAGCCTATCCAATGTGTCACCTAATGGAGTACTGGCTTTAGCCAGCACATAGCGCTGTTGTATAACAGCAGAAAAAAAGTAAGCCCCCTGGGAAAACCAGAATACAAATTGGATTGGAAAGGGTTAAAACTAGTGATGAGCGAACGTGTTCTTAACGAACACTTCCGCACCCGGACACCGGCTTTACCGAGGACTTCAGTGTCCGCGCGTAAACATTCGGGGGGCGCGGGGGGCGGGGAGAGGCGCGGCGGCGCGGGCGGCAGCAGCGGGGAACAGGGGGGAGCCCTCTCTCTCTCCCTCTCCCCCCCACTCCCCGCCGCACCCCCCCCCCCCCCGCGCTGCCACGGCGACCCCCGAACTTTTTTCGCCCGAGCACGGAATTGCTCGCAAAGTTCGGTGTTCGGGCGAAAAGGGGCGGAGCCGAACACGTTCGCTCATCTTTAGTTAAAACCCATTTTTCCCTTCTCCTCCAGGTTATCAGCTGTGACTAACAGCTGACAACCTGTCCTGACTCGGATTGATTGCAGAGTCAGGAGGCTTAAATCCTGCCGTAATTTTACATACGGCTGGGCTTTAAGCCCGAGACCAGTCACCATAAATTTACAGTGCCTGGTCCTTAACGGGTTAAACTTCCTGAGTGGTGGCTTCAGACAGCCAGAATATTATCATTTGACATATTAGATCGTTGCCAGTAGAATTATATTATTGAACTGCTGTTTCTTTAGGATAATTTCTTTGAAGTCCCTTATATCCTATGTACATAGTCCCTCCTCTTTAAGAGTATTATCTTACTAGAAGACCATGTTTCAGTGCGATCTTAAGTAGATGTCTCAAAGAGCTGACAATGTATTTACACTGAACGATCACTGCATTAGGAATACTCAATAATGAGTTGATCCACCCTTTTGGGTGGTCACGGCTTTCAGACATTGGTGAATAGATTCCTCATCCCAAACTATGCCAGCTACAGCAGCTCCGCCAGTTGATGCACGTTTTTTGATAAGTGATCCCTTTCCAGTATATCCCAAACATGTTCAATCAGTTTACTTTCCAGTGAATTTGGGAGCCAAGGCAGAGTGGAGAATTCATATTCATGTTCCTCGAATCACTCTCTATTGATCTAAGCTTGATGACACAGAGCCTTGGCCTTTTGAAATATGTCTCTGTAGTCAGAGAAGGCATCTTGAAGATACGAGTGCAGATGGTCAGCTGACAGCTTCTGCCACGTGTCCAAGGTATAACGGCGTTTTTCCTGGGCACATCCGAGGTGCTATTGGCAATAATGGGGGATCAGCATGTGCACCATTGTTTGTTAACACTTATTGACAACAGTCAATGCAGGGTACACTGTATGGTCATTCCGGGAGTTTGTCTAACTTCCCCGCTGTTGTACTGCTGGGCCACTTGGTCCACCGTGGCACGTCTTTGCTGGAAGAAAATATGTGCCACCCGATGCTCAACTTTAGGATCAACCGCATGTGGCCTGCCATTGTGTGATCTTCTGCCGGATGTCTACTCCATGGTTCAACCAGTCTTGATACCGTGGTACAACAGCCAATAAATGCAACTGTTTCATAAATACTGGCACCACACATCCAGGCACCAACAATCTGCCCGTGGTCAAAGTAATTTAGGTCACCATGTTTTCCCATGATTGGCAAATATTACCATTTGCTGTTCAGAGGAGAGGTCAGCACATTATCTGAGATCAGATCATGACCATCACGTGGTACTGTGTTACTGATCACAAGATGTCTCGCCCCAGCTGTTCCTAATGCAGTGATCGTTCAGTGTAGAGCAATCCACAAGATGGGACTTGACTTTGAAACACTAATACTATTTTTTGGATAAAGTCTGATCTATGTATAAGATGTTGGTTTCTTTTTATACCCTCTCTGTATAGACCACAGTGTTTAGTCCTGACAGGACCTCCGAACTTTAGGCCGGCTCTGGTGGATTTTGTAGGAACATTTACAAAAAAGCAAAGCCTGATGATCTGTGGGAACATAATCATTGTAAGTATAAAGGATGCCCCTGCATATACTTATAAGGAGGAGCTGCAATAAGTACGTGCATGCTTTAACCTGCGTCCATGTGGACTGCAGTAAGGATGTACTGTGTGCATAGTTTTATAATTCTGCTACATCTCTGTCCCCTGTCCCTGTGAAGAGGAGAAGCCGTCCTTTGGTGCACTCAGCTTCTCCTCTTCACATCACATCCGCTCTGATCTCCCCCAGACTTGATGTACTGTGTCAGTGTCTCAGTGCATCTGATTGTGAGCATTACATCTGATGTGCTAATAAGGAAGACGGAACAATATCTCTGCAGTGCCACCTATTGGAAAGCAGCATTACTGCAAGCCAATGTTAGACTCTTTATACAAGCCTTATAACAATGACTGGGAATTGCATTGTTATAAGTCTTGTATAAAGAGTCTAATAGTGGCTTGCAGGAATGTTGTCTTCCAATAGGTGGCGCTGCAGATGTATTGTTCCATCTTCCTTATTTGCATATTTCCCAGAGGAGCATGCATGGTCTTCTGAGTCTCCTCACTCCCCTTCTAGGTGCTCTCCTTAAGGAGAAACTATACCTTCCCTGATCCGATGTGCTGAGACACTGTAAGAATGTCATGATTAGAGCACCAAAGGCCACAGAAAGGCGTGCAATGTTCCGACATGGTGCAGGTGGTACAGAAGATGTTCTCTACACCCAGAGAAAGGTATTTTAAAGTATCCTCACATATGACTGTGCAAGCACATAGGAGGGATACTTTTTGCATGACGTTTTCATGTGGTGCAGAGTGTTAAGTTAGCACAAATGCAGTCCTAAGCTCACAAACTGAAGGTTGCGTGTTCAATCTCCGCTGGTTTAGGTGGCCGGCTCAAGGTTGACTCAGCGTTCCATCCTTCCGAGGTTGGTAAAATGGGCACCCAGCTTGGTGGGGGGTAATAAATAAATACATTACCTAATAAGTTGGTGCTATACAAAGAAGAAGATTTATTTTTATTTTATGTTGTAATCTGTTGGGTATTATATTATATAATCCACAGAAAGTCCATGTAGAGAGCCCTGTAGGTTTAAGGCCTCCCTCACACAGGGCGTTTTGTACAGCGTTTAGCGCTGCCTTTTCAGCCCAGCGCTAAACGCTGTACAACACTCCCATTCATTTCAATGGGGCTGCTCACACAGGGCTGAAAACGCAGCGCCTTCCAACGCTGCACTTTGACAGCGATGCAGGTTCTATTTTTGGGCTTTTTCAGCCCTGCGTCGCCCATGAATGGGCAGCGGTTTTAGCACTGCTGAAAACGCGGCAACACTTGGTGCCGCGTTTTTGGCAGCGTTAACCACTCGCCGATTTTCGGGGTGAGGGCTTGCAATAGAAGCCCTACCCCGAAAATCAGTCCCAGCTAGGTAGAGAAAAAAAAGCAATACTCACCTAGCTGCTGCGGTCCGGGTCGCGGCCGCTGGTCTCTGATTCGGGCTTCCTCTGCACTTACAAGTCTATTGCCGTAGGCCAGGTTTGAGAACCCCGCCTCCAGCAATAGAGTGCTGTGATTGGTTATCGGCGCGCTCGATGTCCAATTACAGCCCTTCATTGACATTCTCAGCCAATCAGCGCCGGCAAGCTCTGATTGGCTGAGACAGTCAATGAAGGCCTGTGATTGGGCATCGAGCAAGCGCCGGCAACCAATCACTAAGCCGAGCTGAAAACGCAGCCAAAACGCTGGCATAAAGTATGCCAGTGCTGCTGAAACGGGGCAGAATCTGCAGTAAACGCAGCATTGAAAAACGCTGCGTTTCTGCAAACGAACCCTGCAGATCCACCTAAGGGATCCTTCACACGAACTTAATGACACAGAGTATTCAATGCAGAATACGCTGTGCCAATCTCCCATGGACTCCCATGTTGCCGTAATTGCACGAAATACGTGTGCAATAAAGCTCGCAGCATATTTTATCTTGGTGCATTTTATGCACACATACATGCCAAAGCAGTGCATGGCGACCGGTGTCCAGCAGCAAGTACACAATGTCGTTGTGTGTGACTGTAACATGCGGGCAGCATGCAGCAAATTACGCTAGTGTAAAGCCGCACTTACCCTGAGATAACTGGAAGGCACATGACCATAACCAAGGATAGCTAGACCTGCAGTTTTGGATATACCCCGTGGATAACTCTTTGAGATGGATTTCTTGTAGCAATGCTGTCAGATTTTAGTTTAGCCTCCTAACATTTAAGGATAAGAGTTTAACTATATTGGAAAAGTTGTGTGTATGTTTTCGGGATGGGGGGTCTGCAGTCATGCCTCATGTAAAGTAGAAGGTACTATCCACAGGGGAGAAGTAATGTTGTACCAAGCTGCTCCTTAGGAAATAGAAGATTGGAGAATATGGAGTAGAGGTTGTGTGAACCAAGTACAGACATAAAAGGCAAATTACTGTACATGAAGTTACAATAATATGTTAAAAGGCAAAATCAACTAAAAAAAGGAAAAAGAACTGTGTAATTACTCATGGATTTGATTCCATGACCAGAACGCCTTAGTTGCAAACTATTGATGGGCTTATTTTTAGGAAAGTCCATCAATAGTGCAACGCCCAGAATCCCTTCTGATCAACTGTGTTCAAGACCAGTGTGCTCCTACACTGAGCTGATTTCTACAGGAAGGAGACAGCTCCATTCTCACTGCAGTGGCCGGGTTTGATATTGCAAGCCAAGTTGACATTGACATAATAAGGAACTTTGCTTGTAATACCACGCCTGGCCACTGCAGTGGGAACAGAGCTATCTGCTTCCTGCAGAAATCAGTTCAGTGCACAAGCACACTGGTCCAGAAAACAGCTGATTGGCCGTGGACTTCCACTAATCTGCTATGGATGGCCTATCCTCCAGATTTGCTCATCAATAGTTTGCAACTGGACAACCTCTTTAAATGGAATGTGGGGGAGAGAAATCTGCCACATTAAGAAAGTGTAAAATGTGTGTATGAGGTCTTTTTGGGGGGAAGTTCAAAGGGTTAGGACCGGGTTGTGGGTGTGTGGTAACACCTTATTTTTCTTGCACAGGGCCCACGTAAACAAAAACTCCAAGAACTGAACTCAAGCGGCCACATTAAGTGGTTAAATAAGAGAAAAATCCGAGCCTTTTACACGGGACTAATTGCTGACGACCTCCGCAGCGGCGCTCAGATGCTCATTCAGGTACTGGCTAGCTCCTTCATCTGCAGCTTGGGTAGAAGTGTTGTATTTGTCCACAGCAGCCAATCACAATTTGTCTACTATTTCTCCAGTGCAATTTAAAAAATGAAAACTGACCTTACTGTAGATAAGGGAGCTTTCACACCTGCGCTGGGGATTCCTGCTCCGCTCGGGGAGCAGGAAAGGGGAATCCCCACAGCCGGACAGTTCTGTCCCTGGATGCAACCACACAGCTCCGGTCAGACCCCATTGACTATAATGGGATCCGCCCAGCTGCCTGGTTTTGGGATGGAAGAAAAAATCCTGCATGCAGCTTTCGACACAGTTGTGAATCCACCCTTAGGGCTCATGCTCACAGACGGGGTTTTGCTGCAAATCCATAACAGCTTTCTGCCCGCGGGTTCCGTAGCAATGTCCATCCATAGCATGCAATGCAAAAGTGATTGTTCCACGCACACGAGCGGAAATCAACTGCGATTTGGGGGCGTTGGGGGCGTTGGCATAGAGAATAAAGCTACAGGGGGTCGGGGGAGGTTAGTATAGGACAGTGATGGTGAACCTTTTAGAGACCGAGTGCCCAAGCTGCATCCCAAAATCCACTTATTGATCGCAAAGTGCCAACACATCTGGGGCGGGGCTTATCACAACATCTGATTTTACCTCAATCATTATAAAAAGGACAGGGCTGTTTCAAAATATACAGGGTGAAGATTTTGACTGCTTTTTGGATGCGGTATGCAGCTTTCTTACAGCATCTTCTCCTGGTTCCTCCAGTCCCCCGGGTCACGTCACCTCCAGCTGGATGGATTCTCTTCTTCTTCCACTACTGTTCTTTCTCTTTTTCGTCCATTTGCTACAGTTCACTTTCTGCAGGTCAGTGTACCCAGTCACTAGTGACGTAGGGTTCACTGCCTAGCAGGAAATGCGGAATCCTCGGCAGCCTGCTTTAGCACGCAGGTGCGGGGTCCCCGCCGTTAGTGCTCATATGCACATGTGCAGCCGTGGCAATAGCCTGGGCGAATAAGCAGGCTGCCAAGGATTTGGCATTCCCTGCTAGGCAGTGTACGCTACGTCACTAGTGACCTGGTGAACTGACCTGCAGGAAGCAGAATGCTGAGAATGGACACTACATCACAGGACATAGAAGAATCCACTGGCTGGAGGTGAGGTGACCCGAGGGCCTGGAGGAGCCAGGAAAAGATCAGTAGGGAGAAGATGCGGTAAGAAGACTGACGGGGGAGGAATAGGGAAGTCTAGAATATTTTTTTTCTAATGACAGAACCCCTTTAAGAAAGAATCTATCTAAAACAAAGGGTCTGAATGTTTGCTTGACTGGCTTGTGACTTCTTCAGGTATCTGGCCAATATTTGAAGATGAGCCAACACAGACTGACAAATATTAAGATGAGTCAGCACGATGAACAATACAATGTCTATGAGCACACGAGCGTGTAGACTATTTTTGTAAATAGTATATAAGATGGGCTGAGAGTATATGGGCAGGAGGCTCGCCTATGGATCTGATGAGATGCCTGGGACCTTTACCCTGATTTGATGTGACTCCTGCCTTGATAGAAATCAAGGGCTTCATTTACAATGGGCTCTGGGTCTCTAGAGCGATGGCAGTATTTTAGGGCCGCTATAGACCAGACATGGAAGGGACCATTTTATTTGTTTTTAATACTTCTGTCTGCTTTATTGTCCTGTCTCCTGTGTCAGTGGGTCCCAAAATCAATCCTTCCACCACTATAAGGGGGTATTCCAGGCTAATGCTATGGATGAGATGTCCTCAGGATAGGTTATCATTGGTTGACCAGCTGAGGTCCACCTCTTCAATTTGCCGCTGATCAGCTGATTGCATTTCTAGCCTTGACTACCAATGACTATATCCAGCCCCGCTGTACTGACAGTGAGCCAGAGGATAAACTAATGTAGCGGGGATTCTGAGCGGCGGATCCCCGCTGGTCAACTGTTGATGGCCTATCCTGAGAAAAGGTCATCAATTATAAAAGCACGGAATAACCCTTTAATTGCCAACATATTCCTTGCATATACTTTTGATGTATATATTGATATTTTATCAATGGCAGCTTGAACAAGGTAGTAAATGGTTGGCTATCAGTTCCATGGAAATAAAGCCGTGCTCACACATTCGCAGTATAACTCCATTCACAAGGGGGCTAGGGGACTGCCATTCTCGTGATCACTGGAGGTCCTGGTGGTCGGTCTCCCAGCCTCGTACATTTATCTCCTAGTTTTCCTGGTGGTTTGGGGTAGAAGAAAGTGTTGAAATGTATTTTCCTTCACACTGTGAGGTGCCCCTAAGTGGTTTAGGAAGTTTTGACCAAAGTGATTACATGTTGCACAGGGCTTCTGTGGGTTCAGCTATTTCCAGTTCAGCAACAGAACTACCCTGCACTTCTTTTAATGTTTTTATGGGATCAGTTGAGAAATGTTAAAGGAGATGTCTCGAGGAAGCAGTGAATTTTTTTTTTTGCCCAGTCCCCCCCATTAAGTACACATTACTAAGCCCCCCTGTAAATGACATTTTTAGCTGGTTCGTACTTACCGTTCCAGCATTTCAGCAACTTATAAAAGTTTCCCCAAGATGGCCGCCGGCTCTTTTCCCGTCGCTCGCTGCAGCCCGACGTGCGCGCTCCCGAGACGCTGCCAGCTGTGTCTCCATGGCAACCAGACGCCCCGCAGCCGCCGACCGGACCCACCGCAGCCGCCGACCAGTCACCCACCGCCAGGCAGCAGGTAACCGGCGCAGCGACAGCCCCCCCCCCCCCGGCCCAGCGCTAGTTCCCCCGGCCTAGCGACAGCCCCCCCCGGCCCAGCGACAGCCCCCCCCGGCCTAGTGCTAGTTCCCCCGGCCTAGCGACAGCCCCCCCCCGGCCCAGCGCTAGTTCCCCCGGCCTAGCGACAGCCCCCCCCCCGGCCCAGCGACAGCCCCCCCCCCGGCCTAGCGCTAGTTCCCCCGGCCCAGCGACAGCCCCCCCCGGCCTAGCGCTAGTTCCCCCGGCCCAGCGACAGCCCCCCCCCGGCCTAGCGCTAGTTCCCCCGGCCTAGCGACAGCCCCCCCCATCGCAGCGACAGCCCCCCCATCGCAGCGACAGCCCCCCCATCGCAGCGGCAGCCCCCCCCCCCCGGCGCAGCCCGGCGCAGCGGCAGCCCCCCCGGCCCATCACTTACCAGGACAGCTGGACGGCGGGACAGCTGGGCGGCTTCCCCGGACAGCTCGGCAGCTCTGCACCTTCCTCTAACAGAGGAAGGTACAGAATGGCCGCTCCAGCGCGCTCCCGAGCAGTGACAGCTCGTCTGCGCATGCGCAGAAGAGCTGTAGCGGGGAGCACACTGAAGCGGCTCGTGCTGAATGGAGAAGACCGGACTGCGCAAGCGCGTCTAAAAAAGCAAGCTGCCGGCGAATTTAGACGGAACCATGGAGACGAGGACGCTAGCAACGGAGCAGGTAAGTGAATAACTTCTGTATGGCTCATATTTAATGCACGATGTATATTACAAAGTGCATTAATATGGCCATACGGAAGTGTATAACCCCACTTTGTTTCGCGAGACAACCCCTTTAAGATAAAGTAACTTTTAAAAAGGTTGAAATGCTTTAGTATGGAAAACTAATTTGAACTAAACGTCTTGTATATAATGTTTATGGCCATCTCTACCACCCCAGCTGAGGCCATGCGGACACACAACTGGGTACATAGAAGTGTCGGACAAAGCCTTAGAGCTCTCCTTACTGCTACATATCAAGTTCTGTTCTGGTCCCAGGGCCCTTAAAGGGGTTCTACCAAGATTATAACTTATCCCCTATACACAGGAGGAGGGAATAAGTGTTTAATCAGTGAAGGTCCAGTTACTAGTACACCTACCAATGAGGAGAATTGGGGTCCTTTGTTTCTCATAGATGAATGGAGTGGCGGTCAAGAATACACATTGCTTAATCTGTCAGCCCTATGGAACTGCCAGAGATAGCGAGCATGCGTGCTGGGGAAGAGCTGTATCATGGGATTGATTGCCTAGTGGGAGTGGCCTAATTTATGGATGTGGACACTATTGGGGATTATAGGACAATCAGGCACCTATAAAACAACATAGTCTACAGGAGCTCCTGTGAAGTAAGCAGGAACAGAGTAGAGGAGAACAAACAGTCTTTCCTGTATTATAAGCTTGCAACGTGTGGCAAATATTCAGTTTGTTGCACTTACCCTGCATTTATATACCTCACAAAGGCCCTACCTGGCACCTGGAGCACATTTCCCCTCTTATCCCTCATTTACATAACTCACCAAGGCTTCCCCTGGCACCTGGGGTACATGCCCTCTCTCATCCCTCCTTTACATACCCCACCAAGGCTTTCCCCGGCACCTGGAGCACATCCCCCTCTCATCCCTCATTTACATACCTCACCAAGGCCCCCCTGGCACCTGGGGCACATGCCCCCTCTCATCCCTCATTTACATACCTCACCAAGCCCCCCCTGGTACCTGGGGCACATGCCCCCTCTCATCTCTCATTTACATACCTCAACAAGCACCCCCCCTGGCACGAGGGGCACATGCCCTTTCTCATCCCTCATTTACATACCTCACCAAGGCCCCATCCCCCGACACCTGGGGCACATGCCCCCTCTCATCCCTCATTTACATACCTCCCCAAGGCCCCCCCCCCCCCAGCCACCTGGGGCACATGCCCCCTCTGATCCCTCCCTGACCTCCATCTAGCTACAACTTTGCTGCAAACAACCATTTTCTCACCCATATGTATTTGGATTCAATTCCATAAATTTAAGAAATGGTTTATTTAGAAAGTATTGTCTAAAATCAGCCTTCACCAGAAATTAGACACCAGAAAATAAACTCTCGCATGCTTCAAAATAAAAACTTAAGAGAAGTGTGAATTATAAAAGATTTTATTTATTTAAGGTTTTCAACATTTTAGTGTTATGGCTTCCCTAAGGCTGCAGATCCAGCAGAAGGCGAAAAATCCCTCGACACTTTTAGCCAATTTATGTCACAGGGGAAAAATTCCTTCTTGACCCGGAGAAAAGGCGATCAGTCCTAGAACCCTGGATCAGAGCCGCTGATGATAGTGTGATGGTGGTGCGCATTGTACATGTAGAGCTGGGGGGGGGCGCGCTGTGTGGGTGTCCAAATAAAGTCACTGGGTGGGTGTGCAGCTAGTAGACGCTGTGTGGCTGCGTGCAGGGTGAGGGCGCTGTGCGGCTGCCTGCAAGGTGAGTGCGCTGTGTGGCTGGGTGCAGGGTGAGTGCGCTGTGTGGCTGGGTGCAGGGTGAGTGCAGAAATTGAAGTTGCATGGCTGGGTGCAGGGTGGGGACGTTCTGTGGCGGGGTGCAGGGTGGGGGCACTGTATGGCGGGGTGCTGAGTGGGGGCGCTGTGTGACTGGGAACAGGGTGATAGTGCTGTGTGACGGGGTGCAGGGTAGGGACGCTGTACAGCGAGGCGCAGGGTGACGACGCTGTGTGACTGCGCCCCCCTTATCCCCCGAGGGAAAGAGTCATTTGCTGTTCCAGTGGATGAATGAGCGATCCTGGTTGTCAGGTCATGGTCACATGATCAGTACTTCCAGAATTACAGCCTTCATTCATTCAGAATTTTTGTTGCAGCAAATGGATAATGCTTGCTTCATTGCAGCATCTCTCTGTAGAGCTGGGGGGCGCTGTGTGGCTGGGCGCAGAGTGGGGATGTTGTGTGGCGAGGTGCAGGGTGAGGGCGCTGTGTGGCTGCGTGCAGGGTGAGGGTGCTGTATGTCTGCGTGCAGGGTGAGGGCGCTGTATGGCAGGGTGCAGGGTGGCGACGCTGTGTGATTGCGCCCCCCTTATCGTCAGAGGGAAGAATCATTTGCTGTTCCACTGGATGAATGAGCGATCCTGGTTGTCAGGTCATGGTCACATGATCAGTACTACCAGAATGACAGCCTCCATTCATTCAGAATTTTTGTTGCAGCAAATGGATAATGCTTGCTTCATTGCAGCGTCTCTCTGTAGAGCTGGGGGGCGCTGTGTGGCTGGGCGCAGAGTGGGGATGTTGTGTGGCAAGGTGCAGGGTGACGACGCTGTGTGATTGTGCCCCCTTATAGCCAGAGGGAAGAATCATTTGCTGCCCCAGTGGATGAATGAGCGATCCTGGTTGTCAGGTCATGGTCACATGATCAGTACTTCCAGAATTACAGCCTTCATTCATTCAGAATTTTTGTTGCAGCAAATGGATAATGCTTGCTTCATTGCAGCATCTCTCTGTAGAGCTGGGGGGCGCTGTGTGGCTGGGCGCAAAGTGGGGATGTTGTGTGGCGAGGTGCAGGGTGGCGACGCTGTGTGATTGTGCCCCCCTTATCGTCAGAGAGAAGAATCATTTGCTGTTCCACTGGATGAATGAGCGATCCTGGTTGTCAGGTCATGGTCACATGATCAGTACTTCCAGAATTACAGCCTTCATTCATTCAGAATTTTTGTTGCAGCAAATGGATAATGCTTGCTTCATTGCAGCATCTCTCTGTAGAGCTGGGGGGCGCTGTGTGGCTGGGCGCAGAATGGGGATGTTGTTTGGCGAGGTGCAGGGTGACGACGCTGTGTGATTGCGCTCCCCCTTATCGTCAGAGGGAAGAATCATTTGCTGCCCCAGTGGATGAATGAGCGATCCTGGTTGTCAGGTCATGGTCACATGATCAGTACTTCCAGAATTACAGCCTTCATTCATTCAGAATTTTTGTTGCAGCAAATGGATAATGCTTGCTTCATTGCAGCATCTCTCTGTAGAGCTGGGGGGCGCTGTGTGGCTGGGCGCAGAGTGGGGATGTTGTGTGGCGAGGTGCAGGGTGAGGGCGCTGTGTGGCTGCGTGCAGGGTGAGGGCTTGGTTGCAGAACCAAGGAGGAGATGTCAGGGGAGAAGGATCCCGGGAGCACACTGACGTCACAGTGTGCGCCAGGATCAGTGCCACTGAGTGAATACCGGCCGAGAAGTTGCGGCACCCCGGGTAGTATTCACTACCGTGGTGAGTAGCAGCTGACGACGTGCGTGCCAGCAGGGAGGGCTCTGTGTGCCGCTTCTGGCACACGTGTCATAGGTTTAGTATGTTTGCACATACGGATCGCAAATTTTTTAAAAATTACTCAGACGACACCTTTTAATGGACGCCTGGAATTTCCTCTTCACTCTTGGTAATGAGGTTTTGCAGTAGCTTTGGAAATTATTATAAAAAATATTCACCCCCTCCAGTAACAATATGAAGAATATTAGAAGTCCCCCCCCCCCCTGAGTTGCGTGACTTCTATAAGGATACAGTGTACAAGCCTCATGATTTTATAGACCACTGTCACAGAAGCCTTGGTGACGTCTGATGTCCCCATACAGTGTTTGTGGGGGGGGGGGGCGCTATATTATGTACACTTCTCCTAAAACTATTCTGTCTCCTCTCTAACTTGTAGGCTTCTGGACTCGGTTCCATGAAACCCAACGTTCTGTTTTTAGGATATAAGAAGAACTGGCAATCATCTCACCCAAGAAATATTGAAAGTTATGTGGCCATCCTGCAGTACGTATGAAGATCTGCCTTCTTTTATCGGGATTTGTTTTATTTTTCTGATGAAGATTGAAGCAAACAGATCTGGGGTTGTAATGGCTGCATTAAAAGGATTCATCAAAAATAGATAACTTAGGTTCTATTTGCATCAGTTTCCTATCCGTTTTTTAGGGCTCGCTCACATCGCCATTTTTTAGTTCAGGTTTGCATTTCTGTCAGAGGAGCTGCAAAACGGAAAAACAGCGGTTCCTTTTTAAGCTCGTTGATTTCAGTGGGAGCTCTTGGACTTCAGTTATGCTCATTTCAATTCCAATCCATTTAATTTTCCTTCTTTTCTTTGCGGAAGCAATAGCGCAAAAACGAAAATCAGACAGACCCATTTTTTTATGTTATAAGCAATGGGTGATAGAACTGAACGGAAAGGCTTCAGTTTGGTTCCGTTTTCTATGTCCATTTCATTGTACTATTTAATTGATTTGTCTAGTGGATGCATTTAAGTTTTGTTTAAATTCTGTTTTGCTATCTGTTCCATTAAAAAAAAAAAAATAATAGTAATTTGCGCACCCGCCATTGGGGACGGCGGCAGCATTACAAGCTCTCCCATTGAAAGCAATGGGAGAAACTCTGTGATTCCCCTGCCGCAGCTGATAGCCGCAGCAGAGGATTGCTTCTTCTCTGAAGTAATGTGAGGCTGTTTTGCCATGAAAACGCCTCGTATTCTCTGGGAATTTCCATGGTTCAGAGGGTGACATGGAGGGGGGATTCAGGGCCCTGTATCGCACTTGCCCGTGTGAAGTTTGCCTTAGGTCGGCATCACGCGAGCTTATTTGCACACTCAATACGCAAAGAACAGAGCCTATTGATTTCAATGGGTCAGTTCACATGTGCGTATTTTCCTGCGCTTTTTGGTTGCGCAAAAAAAAAAGCCCAGCTTGCTCTATTTTCCAAAAATCCCCATTGAGGTCAATGAAGGTGCGCAAATGTTCGCAAAGTACGCCAGGAGATGAGTGAAATACTACGTAATTATGCAGGAAAAAGAACACATCTTGAGTAGAGATGAGTGAGCGCACTCGTCCGAGCTTGATGCTCGTTCGAGTGTTAGGGTGTTTGAGATGCTCGTTACTCGAGACGAGCACCACGCGGCACTCGGCTCCATTACATTTCCTTCCCTGAGAAATTTGTGCGCTTTTCTGGCCAATAGAAAGACAGGGAAGGCATTACAACTTCCTCCTGTGACGTTCCAGCCCTATCCCACCCCCCTGCAGTGAGTGGCTGGGGAGATCAAGTGACCCCCGAGTATTTAAATCTGCCCCGCCCGCGGCTCGCCACAGACACACGCAAAGATAGATGAGGGACAGTGCTGCTGCTGCTGTTGCTGGTTTAGGGAGAGTGTTAGCGTCTACAAGAACCCCGTCGGTCCTTCTTAGGGCCACAGCTCACCTAGTGCACTACTGTTGTGGGTGCTGGGAGCAGTTTAGCCATTTATTTATTTTTTGCTATATCGGGCGTGCAGCCCCAGTACAGCTATAGCGTTCTCAGGCTGCAGTCTGTACTAAGTAGTATAGGGGAAGTATTGGTGAGGCAGGGACAATGGTAGTGTGGAATCCTGTCTACCTGTGCATTTAACTCCGTGGTTGCTGGGAGTTCACGCTTCCGTGTCATTTTTTGCTCGGGGCAGTTAGCGTTACGTAAGCGCTCTCTGCATCCAAGTGCACGTTTAAAAAGCACTCATATTTTTCTCCGCTCTCAGTTACCAGACAGCTGCTGGCGCAGTGTACGGTGCCAGACAGCCATAGAGGGAGAGTCCAATACACGTTTCATTGCCTGCATTGCATTGGAAAATACACATTTTAAAAAAGGGATCCTTTTGTACATCTGCTAGTAACCCAGTGCGCATAACTGCGTGGCCTGTGGGACTGGAGGTGAATGTCAACTGCATAGTGCACTGCTAGTCCTGCTTGCATCCTTCCTTATAATTTATCTCTGGCTTCATTTAGTGTTATATTACCGCTGGCAGCCAGCAACTGCGCGGCAATAATTCACAAACATTTTTACACCGCTCTGACTCTGCGCGATTCTTAATCCAGCATGCTGAGGGGTAGGGGTAGGGGCAGAGGACGTGGACGTGGTCGAGGACGCGGAGTCCCAAGTGAGGGTGTGGGCATAGGCCGAGTTCCTGGTCCAGGTGAATCGCAGCCGGCTGCTGCAGGAGTAGGAGAGAGGACAGTTTCTGGGGTCCCCAGCTTCATAGCGCAATTTTTGGGTCAACGTGGTAGACCTTTATTAAAAAATGAGCAGTGAGCAGGTCCTGTCGTGGATGGCAGAAAGTGCATCCAGCAATCTATCGACCACCCAGTCTTCTATGCCGTCCACAGCTGCAACTCTGAATCCTCTGGCTGCTGCTCCTCCTTCCTCCCAGCCTCCTCACTCCATGAAAATGACACATTCTGAGGAGCAGGCAGACTCCCAGGAACTGTTCTCGGGCCCCTGCCCAGATTGGACAGCAATGGTTCCTCTCCCACTGGAGGAGTTTGTCGTGACCGATGCCCAACCTTTGGAAAGTTCCCAGGGTCCAGGGGATGAGGCTGGGGACTTCCGGCAACTGTCTCAAGAGCTTTCAGTGGGTGAGGAGGACGATGACGATGAGACACAGTTGTCTATCAGTGAGGTAGTAGTAAGGGCAGTAAGTCCGAGGGAGGAGCGCACAGAGGATTCGGAGGAAGAGCCGCTGGACGATGAGGTGACTGACCCCACCTGGTGTGATAAGCCAACTGAGAACCGGTCTTCAGAGGGGAAGGCAATTGCAGCCGCAGTACAGGTTGGAAGAGGCAGTGGGGGGGCCAGGGGTAGAGGCAGGGCACGAGCGAATAATCCACCAGCTGTTTCCCAAAGCACCCCCTCACGCCAAGCCACCGTGCAGAGGCCAAGTTGCTCTAAGGTGTGGCAGTTTTTCACGGAGACGCCGGACGACCGACGAACAGTGGTGTGCAACCTTTGTCGCGCCAAGATCAGCCGGGGAGCCACCACCACCAGCCTCACCACCACCAGCATGCGCAGACATATGATGGCCAAACACCCCACAAGGTTGGATGAAGGCCGTTCACCGCCTCCAGCTTGCGCCACGGCCTCTCCCCCTGGGCCCCAACCTGCCACTGAGATCCAACCGCCCTCTCAGGACACAGGCACGACCGTCTCCTGGCCGGGACCCACACCCTCACCTCCGCTGTCCTCGGCCCCATCCAGCAATGTCTCTCAGCGCAGCGTCCAGCTGTCACTAAGAGAATCGTTGGAGCGAAAGCACAAATACGCCGCCACGCACCCGCACGCTCAAGCTTTAAATGTCCACATAGCCAAATTGATCAGTCTGGAGATGCTCCCCTACAGGCTTGTGGAAACTGAGGCGTTCAAAAACATGATGGTGGTGGCAGCCCCGCGCTACTCAGTCCCCAGTCGCCACTATTTTTCACGGTGTGCCGTCCCAGCCCTGCACGACCACGTCTCACGCAACATCGTACGCGCCCTCACCAACTCGGTTACTGCCAAGGTCCACTTAACAACGGACACGTGGACAAGCACAGGTGGGCAGGGCCACTATATCTCCCTGACGGCACATTGGGTGAATTTAGTGGAGGCTGGGACCGAGTCAGAGCCTGGGACCGCTCATGTACTACCCACCCCCAGAATTGCAGGCCCCAGATCGGTGCTGGTATCTGCGGCGGTGTATGCCACCTCCACTAAACCTTCCTCCTGCTCCTCCTCCTCCTCCTCCAATGCAACCTCTACCTCGCAATCAAGACTTGTCAGCAGTAGCACGTCGCCAGCAGTCAGTGTCGCGGCAGCACAGCGGTGGGCAAGCGTCAGCAGGCCGTGCTGAAGCTACTCAGCTTAGGAGAGAAGAGGCACACGGCCCACGAACTGTTGCACAGTCTGACAGAGCAGACCGACCGCTGGCTTTCGCCACTGAGCCTCCAACCGGGCATGGTCGTGTGTGACAACGGCCATAACCTGGTGGCGGCTCTGCAGCACGGCAGCCTCACGTACGTGCCATGCCTGGCCTACGTCTTTAATTTGGTGGTTCAGCGGTTTCTGAAAGGCTACCCACACTTGTCAGACCTCCTCGGCAAGGTGCGCCGGGTCAGCGCACATTTCCGCAAGTCCAACACGGACGCTGCCACCCTGCAACATCGGTTTAATCTGCCAGTGCACTGACTGCTTTGCGACGTGCCCACACGGTGGAACTCTACGCTTCACATGTTGTCCCGGCTGTATGAGCAGCGTAGAGCTATAGTGGAATACCAACTCCAACATGGGCGGCGAAGTGGGAGTCAGCCTCCTCAATTCTTTACAGAGGAATGGGCCTGGATGGCAGGTCCTTGGAAACTTTGAGGAGTCCACCCTGATGGTGAGCGGCGATGCTGCAATCATTAGCGTCACCATGCTTTGCCTCTTGAGAAGTTCCCTGCAAAGCATAAAGGCTGACGCTTTGCGGCCGGAAACGGAGGCGGGGGAAGACAGTATGTCGCTGGATAGTCAGAGCACCCTCATGTCTATATCTCAGCGCGTGGAGGAGGAGGAGGAGGAGCCTGAGGAGGAAGAGACAGCTGGGCCCACTGCAGAGGGTGCCCATGCAGCTTGCCTCTCATCCATTCAGCGTGTATGGCCTGAGGAGGAGGAGGATACTCAAAGTGATCGTCCTAGTGAGGACAGTCATATGTTGCGTCCAGGTACCCTGGCACACATGGCTGACTTTATGTTAGCATGCCTTTCTCGTGACCCTCGTGTTAGACGCATTCTGGCCACTACGGATTACTGGGTGTACACACTGCTCGACCCACGGTATAAGGAGAACCTTTCCACTCTCATTCCCGAAGAGGAAAGGGGTTTGAGAGTGATTCAATACCACAGGGCCCTGGTGGACAAACTGATGGTAAACTTCCCATCTGACAGCGCTAGTGGCAGAAGGCGCAGTTCCGAGGGCCACGTAGAAGGGGAGGCGCGGAGATCAGGCAGCATGTTCAGCGCAGGCAGGGGAACACTCTCCAAGGCCTTTGCCAGCTTTATGGCTCCCCAGCAAGACTGTCTCACACCTCCCCAGTCCAGGCTGAGTCGGAGGGAGCACTGTAAGAACATGGTGAGGGAGTACACAGCCGATCGTACCACCGTCCTCTGTGACGCCTCTGCTCCGTACAACTACTGGGTGTCAAAGCTGGACACGTGGCCCGAACTCGCGCTGTATGCCCTGGAGGTGTTGGCGTGCCCTGCGGCTAGCGTCTTGTCAGAGAGGGTGATTAGTGCAGCTGGGGGAATCATCACGGACAAGCGTACCCGCCTGTCAACTGACAGCGCCGACAGGCTTACACTCATCAAGATGAACAAAGCCTGGATTTCCCCAGACTTCTCTTCTCCACCAGCAGACAGCAGCGCTACCTAAAGAACTTTGTCAATCTGTGTATGGTATTCGTCTCCCTCCTCCGGCTCCTCCTCCTGAAACCTCTTGTAATCACCACAAATAGGCAATTTTTCTGTGGACCAAAAGGCTCATATAACTTTTCTAAATAATATTTATCTGTTTCAATTCTCATTAAAGCATGGAAACTTCCACCTGAACCTATTGTTTTTTAGACTGGGCTGCCTCCAGGCCTAGTTAAAAATTAAGCCACAGTACGCTAAGCGATTAATGGGTTTCACCTGCCCTCTGGGTTGGGCATGGGCAATTTTTCTGGGGTACATTTGTACTGTCGGTACAACAATTTTTCGGGCCCTCGTCTACAATGTAATCCAAGTTACTTTTATGGGCTTCGCCTGCACTCATGGTACACCACTGTGTCTGGGGTTGGCCTACACATTTGCTACAGAAATGTAACTCTGTTCTGCCTACCTATACTTCTGCCACAGTAATGCTACAGGGGTCTGACTATACTTCAGCAACAGAAATGTTACTTCGGTCTGCCGATACTTCTGCTCCTGAAATGTTACCTTGGTTGCTGTATACTGTTACTACTGTAATTTTACTAATACTGGGCTCTGCCCATAATGCTTCAACGGAAATGTTACTGGGGCAGGTCTATACTGCTATAACAGAAATGTAACTAATAGTGGGCTTTGCCCATACTGCTTCTACGTTACTGTTGCTGGGGCCTGTCTATACTCCTAATACTGAAATCTTACCAATACTACGCTCTTCCTACACTGCTGTCAGGGAAATGTGAATCTGCTGCTTTGTCTCTACTGCTTCTACGTTGCTGTTACTGGGGCCTGACTATACTCCTACTACTGAAATCTTACCAATACTACGCTCTCCCTACACTGCTGCCAGGGAAATGTGAATCTGCTGCTTTGTCTCTACTGCTTCTACGTTACTGTTGCTGGGGCCTGTCTATACTCCTAATACTGAAATCTTACCAATACTATGCTCTCCCCACACTGCTGCCAGGAAAATGTGAATCTGCTTCTTTGTCTCCACTGCTTCTACGTTACTGTTACTGGGGTCTGTTTGCACTGATACTACTGAAATGTTACTGGGGTCTGTGTATACTGCTGCAAATGAAATGTTAGTGGGGTCTGTCCTCACTGCTGCCAATGAAATGTTACAGGGGTTTGTGCATACTCTTACCGCTGAAATGTTACTAATTCTCGGCTCTGCCTATACTGCTGATACTGCAATGTTACAGGGTAGTGGAAACGGAGGCTTCCCAAAGACATGATGGTGGCGAGGCCACGCTACTAGGTTCCACAGGCGCGACAACTTTTCAGCGATGCGGTCACTGGGAAGGTGCATATAACCAGAGACACAGGGACAGGACACGTACTGCCTCAAAAACTTTCCAGTCCTCCTCCTCCTTTCCCTGTCCAGGGAACTGCAATGGGATATATTTATGTACCGCCGGTGGCTTCCTGGGACCCACCCATGCTGTCGGTCCACACGGAATTGTAACTGCATGTGTCTACTTATAAAGAACCCCAGTCTGACTGGGGCATGCAGTGTGGGCCAAAGCCAAACTGAATTAAATCTGATGTTACCTCAGCTGTGCTGGGCACTGCAATGGGATATATTTATGTACCGCCGGTGGGTTCCAGGGAGACACCCATGCTGTGGGTCCACAGGGACTTCACATAGGGGATTTGTACCTGCCTGTGTCTATGTATTAAAAACCCCGGTCAGGTTGGGCATGCAGTGTGGGCCGAAGCCCACCTGCATTTAATCTGACGTTACCTCAGCTGTGCTGGGCAATGCAATGGGATTTATTTATGTACCGCCGCTGGATTCCTGGGACCCACCCATGCTGTCGGTCCACACGGAGTTGTAACTGCATGTGTCTACTTATAAAGAACCCCAGTCTGACAGGGGCATGCAGTGTGGGGCGAAGCCCACCTGCATTAAATCTGACGTTACCTCAGCTGTGCTGGGCACTGCAATGGGATATATTTATGTACCGCCGGTGGCTTCCTGGGACCCTCCCATGCTGTCGGTCCACACGGACTTCACAATAGGGAGTTGTACCTGCCTGTGTCTACTTATAAAAAACCCCAGTCTGACTGGGGCATGCAGTGTGGGCCGAAGCCCACCTGCATTTAGTCTGATGTTAGCTCTGCTGTCCAGGGCACTGCAGTGGGATATATTTATGTACCGCTGGTGGGTTCCAGGGAGCCACCCATGCTGTGGGTGCACACGGAATTCCCATTGCGGAGTTGTACCTCCCTGTGACTATTTATAAAAAACCCCGGTCTGACTGGGGCATGCAGTATGGGCCGAAGCCCACCTGTATTTAATCTGACATTAGCTCTACTATCCGGGGCACTGCTTTGGGAAAAACTACTGGAGCAATACAGCACTAATGAGACGTGCACAGCTACGCTAGCATAGGAGTCCGCTGTAGGCCCGCGATTGCTGAGGGTTTGTGCAGCTGCCTATGTCCTTGGTGCAGTGAAAGTCCGCTTCCTGCCTAGGATTGCTGAAGCTGTGGGCCGAGGCCTATGTCGTGGGCGCGGTGCAAGTCTGCCATGTTTGGCCACTCAGATCAATTTTTTGTTCATGTCTTGGGCTTCCTAGAACCCCCCTATGCTGTTGGTGCAAACTTAGTTCCCATTGCGGTGTTTGACCTGTCTGGCACAAAGACACTGACTGACTTGGGTAGAGGGCAGAGCGCTGACGGCTTTCCCCCTGCAGTGTGGATTGAGCTATGCGACACCTTGACAGAATGAATACTGTGTGGCACATGGATTCCCCATTGCTATGCCCACGTTTGCAGCTCCTGATGGAGGTGGCACAGGATTGGATGTCTCATTGCTTCTGTACAGCATTGTGGGCTATCGCCCCGCCCCTTTTAAAGAGGGTCGCTGCCTGGCCCTGCCAACCCTCTGCAGTGTGTGCCTCCGGTTCCTCCTCATGGCTGACGCACTTATAAATAGACATGAGGGTGGTGTGGCTATGAGGCCAGCGTGTGGCATGAGGGCAGCTGAAGGCTGCGCAGGGACACTTTGGTGTGCGCTGTGGACACTGGGTCGTGCAGGGGTTTGGGCAGCATGTAACCCAGGAGAAGAGGCAGGGGTGTGTCCCGCAGGCAGTGCTTGTGCTTTGTTAGAGGTAGTGTGGTGCTTAGCTAAGGTATGCCTTGCTAATAAGGGTTTGTCAAAAGTAAAAATTGTTAGGGGGGGGCCACTCTTGCCGCTATTGTGGCTTAATAGTGGGACCTGGGAACCTGAAATGCAGCCCAACATGTAGCCCCTCGCCTGCCCTATCTGTTTCTGTGTCGTTTCCAGCACTTTCTTGGGTTTTGCAGATTTTCACCAATGAAAACCTTAGCGAGCATCGGCGATATACAAAAATGCTCGAGTCGCCCATTGACTTCAATGGGGTTCGTTACTCGAAACGAACCCTCGAGCATCGCGGAAAAATCGACTCGAGCAACGAGCACCCGAGCATTTTGGTGCTCGCTCATCTCTAATCTTGAGCTTATTAGACTAATTAGCCATTTTGATCACTGAAAACACATGCACGTCACCTGCGCATTGAAGAAGTACAGTAAAATATGCTGATGCATGTAAAAAAGTATAGTTCGTTCTGCAAAAATCGCTGCGCCCATGCACGCACAAATGCACATAAACCCGTTTGACACCCACCTTAGTTTAAGTCATGATTTAAAAAAATAAATAAACGTAGTTTAGCATAACTCTAGTTGCAGGTATATGTGTCAATTCTTTCTAATCTGTTTAGAATATACTTGCAGCATTTCTTAATTACTATTTTATGCTAATGTTATGGTTTTCAATCCTTACAATAATATATTTATCCTATTGGACTCTTTGTTTTATAAACCTTATTTGCAATGTTTTTATACTCAAGCATAAACTTTAACAATAAAATGTACAGTACCAGCTCTGACCATTAGGTGGCAGATACTTCTCACTACAATGTACTCGACTTGCACTGAATGGCCACTCTAGTAGAGATCCCCATCTAGTACTGTGTTGAACTTCCTTTGGCCTTGAGATGTGCAGTCATTCTAGGTGTTCTGCAGTGATATTGGACAGGAAGCTTCTTGTAGCTGCTGCAAATTAGATGAAGATGCAGAAATGCTCCCAACACTTGACAGGAAGGGTTTAGCGATTCATGCTGCTTCCTGACCCTCCATCAGCTCGGTGCAACAGAAATCTGGATCTAGTTGACCAGGTGATGTTTTTCTGTTGCTCAATTATCCAGGTTTTGCGCTCTTTTGCCCCCTGGAGTCTCGCTTTTCTGTCTCTCTTAGACAGCAATGGCGCTGGAACCCTTCTGTTATAGCGCATCTGTGCTAAGGAACACTGGGGCACATGTTCGTCTTAATAGGCACTCACGGCAGCTCTGGGCGCTTTCAGAAGGCTGCCATGACATCCGGACAACGCATTGTGATCTCAGGGTTAACAGCCACATTCGGAGTTATCTCCACCTGCGGCCGTTGTGGGCAGGTTTTAGCCCGCTCCATATACAGTCATCCAACGTACATGTACAGTGCACATCAGGAAGGGGTTAAGCAGTACTACCTAAGAAATCTATATCAGTTTGGTATGCCCATAATCGTATTGACCCGCAATAAGATAACGTGTCAATTTTACTGCATTGTAAATGCTATAAAAGCAAAATATCCCTAAAAATTGCGCAGTTATTGCGTTCTCCCCACAAAAAGCAAACCCCCATGTAGATATGTCACTCGAAAAATAAAAAAAGTTATGCCATTTTTTTTAGATGTCAGAAGGAAAAATTAAGATGAAAAAGATCAAAAAGGGCTGCAGTGGGAAGTTGTCTCAACTACTCCTCAGTGATCTTGGTTCTTAAAGGGAACTGGTCATCAACGTTGAGCTCCATAAACTACGTTATGGGGCTCAAAGATGAGGTAATGGGGAGAGCGGGGAGCTGTGTCTGATACTTAGTGGGTGCTCCGTTCCTGCACTGTGTCCCCGTGAAGGTGGTATACGGCCATCTGAAGAGTAATGCGTTATGTATATGCTCTCCCATAGAGATGAATGGGAGAGCACGTGCACAGAGCCGGATGAAAAGAGCCCTCCTGCATACGCATGTCAACTTCATGGGGACACAGCGCAGGAACGGAGGACTGGTAAGTATCAAACACAGCTCCCCGGAGTCTCCATTCCCTTCCCTTTGGGGGGCTCAAAAGTAATGAAAGGTTCCCTTTAAAACAATCTCTGAATAAGCAATCCCCTTTCTTGTAGTGATGCTTTTGACTTCAACTGTGGATTGTGCCTGCTGAGGATGAAGGATGGTCTGAACATGTCCCGTGTCATGCAAGCTCATAGTAAGTGCAATCTCATATGTCTGCCTCTCTATAACATTAACCCGGTGTAATAACAAGCTCATATTGCTCCATGTAGTAAATCCCGTGTACCAACAAATGGAGGAACCACATCTGAAAACCAGCACTGAAAACAGTGCAGACTGCTTGCCTCAAGGAACATGTAAGTGCCCAGTGTGCTTTAGAAGTACTGTTGTAGTAATGGGATGCCCATCAGCTGTAAATTTGTGAGGTGTCACTTATTGGAGTTTCCACACAGGTGTGCAGCTGTCTCACAACCAGCTACAAGCTTCTAGACTAAGTACTGCTGTATCCATAGCAACTGCGGCAGCAGGGGTTTGTGGGGGATGTATGACACCCATAATCCCTCATTCAGTGCAGAAGGATCTGTGATAACGTCATGCGATCAGGGGGCCGAGCTAAGAGACGGTAACTGATTACATGATAGTGACACCATCACAGGTGCTGTCAGCACACGGCTGCTGTCAGGCTCTACATGTAACTCACGCAGCATGCACGGACTCACAGACAAGTGGTCGTTAGGATTTTGATTAAAAGGGTTGTTCAGTTGTAAACTGTTGATTGCCTATTGACTAGGTCATCACCCAGGACCCTCACCGATTAGCTGTTCTTTGGACCAGTGTGTTTGTACACAGGGCAGATTTGTACAGGAAGTAGACAGCTCTGTTCCTAATGCAGTGGCCAGCCTTTGTATTACAGGCAAAGTTTTCATTGAAGTGAATAGGAACTTGGCCTGCAATACCAAATCTGGCCACTGCAGTGGGAACTGAGCTGTCTACTTCCTAAACAAATAAGCTCCATGCATGAGTGCAGTAGCCCAAAGAACAACTGATTGATGGGGGTCCTGGATGATGATCCCTACTTATCTACTATTGATAACCTATCCTGAGGATAGGCAAGCAAGAGTTTATAAGTGAACCCCCTTAAGACCAGAGTGTTTCGTTCCTAAAGGACCAGGCACTTTTTAAGTAATTTTTTATGCATGTGGTGGTTTCATGGCCCTATTTTTTTTTCTTGGGCTGCCAAAATTCTCCGTACTTTGTTTTTTGGGACATATGAGGTTTTTTTAACATCTTTTTTTACTGATTTTGGAAAGCTGAATGGAGCAAAGTACAGAAATATTCTTAATGAAAACCTGATGCAGAGTGCAAAGGACCTCAGACGGAGCAGAAGGTTCACCTTCCAACAAGACAATGGCCCTAAGCCCACAACCAAGACAACACAGGAGTGCCTTTGGGTCAACTCTGTGAATGTCCTTGAGTGGCCCAACCAGGGTTCTGACTTGTACCCAATCCAACATCTCTAGAGAGACCTGAAAATGGCTCCACAGATGACAACCTGACAGAGCTTGATAGGATCTGCAGGGAAGATTGGCATGGTAGCATCATACCCAAGAAGACTGGGGGCTGTAATCACTGCCAAAGGTGCTTCAACTAAATACCGAGCGCATGGTCTGAATACTTGCTAAATATTAGCTTTTCGTTTTTAAAAAGCGCATAAAATTTTTTAACATTCTGTTGTCACTTTGTCATTATGGGGTACCGACTGCAGAATGAGGGGGAAAACTTGATTTCTCTTTACATTTGCACAAGGCCACAACATAACAAAATGTAAAAAAGTGAAAGGGTCGGAAGACGTTCTGAATGCATTGTAAGGTATGGTGGGGTCATAAGAGGGTTTCGGTTGGGTAATTTGTGGCATCACAACTTTACTGTGACATGACAACTAGTGTCAGGTGAGCTAAGGGGCAGACATACCATTGTTATCGTATGCTGTACTTACACAGGGGGCCTCTGCACTCAGCCAAGCCCGCAATGTTTATAGGGTGGTCCGGACGATAGTTACTACTTGGGAACATCCCCATACTCCCTCGGTACACATCTCTGCAGCACTTTCTAGGCTGCCAGCCATCATAAGTGACACTAATCTTGGCAGATGACATCATTATCTTGTGGCAATAAGTAAGCACTATTATAATAACTTGTACGCTTTGTGACTTGCAGTGGATCCAGAAGCTGTTACCGTCGAGCAGCAGGCCAGCACTGTTTTCCAGATTAACCAAGGAAAGAAAACAATAGATATTTACTGGCTCTTTGATGATGGAGGTATATAGAGTATATAGGGCCAGTAAAAAGGCCTGCAATTATTACCTTATTAACCCCTTCCAGTACAAGAAAGTATACATATGTCCTGGGTTGGAAGGGATTCTCAGAAAATGAATGACATACCATCCGCAGCAGGAGCCTGCATCTCACTGCATCAATGAGAGCACTGATCCCCACCATTAACCCCTTACATGCCATGATCAATGTTGATTGCAGCATGTATGGAGTTAATATAGCAAGGCAGCTCCCTTTGTGACGTCATTGGCCCTCTGCCATTAAATAGCGGAGGGTCAATGGGTTGCATGCGACTAACAGTTCTCCAGGTTTGCCATTTCTTTTAATGTAAAAGAATAGCGATAATACACAGCAGTGCAGAAGTGCTGCAGTGTATCATCTGAGTGATCATAAGATCACAAGTTCAAGTCGCGTAAAGAGTCATAAAGTGCAATAAGATAAAAAGATTTACTCATACAATAAATTGAAAACACTTTTTATCCTACACAGCAAACACTTAAAAAAAAAAAGTTGGAAAAATCGAGAAAAAAAACTGAAAAATGATCAAAAATTAATATGTACCCCAAAATGGTACCAATAAAAGCAGCTTGTCACACAAAAAACAAACAAGCCCTCACACCTCTTCATCCATAGAAAAATTATGGGTCTTCGAATGCAGCAATGTAAAAATAAAATGTTTCAAAAATAAGGGTTCTATTGTAAAACAAAAGTGAAAAAAAAAATCTCTCTATATAATTTTGGTAACGTTGTAAGGGCTCAAACACACAATCATATGCGTAAAATGCTGCGTGAGTCTCTTCCTTTGGGTGCATTCAGACGACCGTATATCGGCCGGGTATTCACGCCGGCCGATATACGGCGTCTCTTTCTGCAGGGGGAGGAGGCTGGAAGAGTCGGGAGCAGTGCTCTGAGCTCCCACCCCCTCTCTGCCTCCTCTCCACCCCCTCTCCGCCCCTCTGCGCTATTTGCAATGAGAGGAGGCGGGACGGGGGCGGGGCTAAGTTTCGGGAATTTGCTCCACCGCCGTCCCGCCTCTCCTCATTGAAAATAGTGTGGGGGGGGGTGGAGAGGAGGCAGAGAGGGGGCCGGAGCTCAGAGCACTGCTCCTGGCTCTTCCATCCTCCTCCCCCTGCAGAGAGAGATGCTGTATATCGGCCGGCGTGAATACCCGGCCGATATACGGTTGTCTGAATGCACCCTTTATCTGAGGATAAAGCAGTGCTTTAGCAATTTGTGGGAGGGCTCATGAGACAGCAGAGAGCCGGCTACCGCCGCGCCTGGCAGTGAGTATCTCACATTCATGGTCATGCGCAGCGTATCTTGTTTTTCTTTTTTTTTTACCAAAAAAAATCCCTGCTGTGTTTCATAGCGGGGTTGCGTATGTATCGTCACCCATAAGCGATGTATTGCGTATGGACAGCATTGCATACGCTGCCTATTCAAAAGTATCAGGCTCTCACTTCATAATGCGCAGTGAAATAGTGCACGCTGCTATCTTTTTCACATGGGTATCTCCATGCAGTGTTTATACGCTAATGTGAATCGATCAATGAAAATCCACTTACTTTCATTGACTCCATTCACCGTGTATCACGCGACCATGCATCGTGCGCGTAATACGTGATGAAAACACGGTCATGTAAATGAGCCCTTATTGTACTAACACACAGAAAATGTTATCCTGTCAGTTATACCGTATAGTGAATGTTATTTTACAAATTGGCAGAATTGATGTTTTTTCACGCTACCCTCCAAAATATCAATAAAAGTTGTACAATGCATTATATATACCCCAAACTGGTACCAATAAAAACTACAGCTCGCTACACAGTGAGCTGTATGGTTATGTTGATGGGAAATGTGGCGATGAAAATCCTAAAATATTGTCACACCCTGAGGTCCACAGTAGGCCGCACCACTATGGGGTTAAAGGAAAAATGAAATATTCAAAATTAGTATAAGTCCCGTTACTCTCCGTTATGGCTCTCCTCACCAACCCCTTTCCTATGGCTGGTGTGAACCCAGGAGGTCGCACAAGGCTGAGAGGACTGGCCTAAAGGTTAGGCTGCCGCCCCTCCTACAAGGTATAGAGAATGGATAAGTGTAATTCGTGGTTTAATAGCCTTCTCTTCCTGGCAGGACTGACTCTACTGATCCCTTACCTGCTGACTCGTAAAAAGAGATGGGAGAAAGTTAAAATCCGAGTTTTTGTGGGAGGACAGATCAACAGGATGGACGAAGAGCGCAAAGCGTGAGAATGTCATATACTGTTTGAGATACATAGCCTTCATATAGTAAACTGGAATGGATCACATTCTGAGAAAATCTGCTTTTCAAGAAACTCTATATGCCTGTTGATAAATTGATATTGGAGTTGGAGACGCTGTCATCTGTCCTGACATCTCTGCTTTAGTCAAAGTAGCACCTTTATACTGCACTCTCTGAGGGCAGCATTATGTAGTCGCCGGCTCGCTGACTGCAATGATCCGTTGTCTTTTGTATGGGTGAATTAGTTTGTCAGAAACTTGTATTTTATCAGTAGCAGCCACACATAGGGGAATACAGGAAGTAGTCCTCTATATTCATGAGCTGCAGGCTAGTCCCACCAACCTCACCCTCCAACCACAGGTTGACAGCTATCTGCATATTACTGTGCACAGGAAAGACAAATAGGAAAAACGAGGCACTCAGACTGTAGAAATGGCATCAGGTGTATAATAAAGGCGGGGGCATGTACTCT
This sequence comes from Eleutherodactylus coqui, assembly GCA_035609135.1. NCBI lineage: Eukaryota > Metazoa > Chordata > Amphibia > Anura > Eleutherodactylidae > Eleutherodactylus > Eleutherodactylus coqui. The sequence continues at coordinate 1,653,986 of JAYJKI010000315.1, forward strand.
GCAACAACCATGAAAGCTGCTGGGAAGGGAGAGAATGCGGCTTGTGTTTCAGCCTCAGATGCATCGCCGCAATGTACAAATGTGGGAGCATGTGGGCTATGGCTCATAAATAGGCCCAGTGGAGAAGGGGCACAGTCTGCGTTGCCAAATTACATTACTGTGTATAGAGACAGCTATCAATCCGTGACTGGAGTAGGGATGGGCGGGGCTAGCCTACAGCTCATGAATATTGAGGACTACTTCCTATAATCCTCTGTGTGTGTGCTTCTAATGATAAAATGTGAGCCTCACATATACATAAGTCAGACAGTTTATTCAAATGAGTCAGTATGTGAGCTTACTAGTAAGTTTGGAATCATCATATCTGTTACAGGCAATATGTGAAATGAGGCATTGTATAGAATGCCTAAAATGGGACAACAAGTTATGAAATTATGAATATTTCACATTTTCTAGGCATTACAATGTCAAAAGGCGACGTATAAAATACTCGCACCAGCAGTGGACTGGGGGCCCACCTTCTTCCAGGCACCCTATGTTTTCCCCTACACCAAAACATATGATTACACTTAAAGGGGTTGTCCCGCGAAAGCAAGTGGGTCTATACACTTCTGTATGGCCATATTAATGCACTTTGTAATATACATTGTGCATTAATTATGAGCCATACAGAAGTTATCAGAAGTTATTCACTTACCTGTTCCGTTGCTAGCGTCCTCGTCTCCATGGTGCCGTCTAATTTTCAGCGTCTAATCGCCGGATTAGACGCGCTTGTGCAGTCCCGGTCTTCTTCTTTTCTGAATGGGGCCGCTCGTGCCGGAGAGCGGCTCCGTGTAGCTCCGCCCCGTCACGTGCCGATTCCAGCCAATCAGGAGGCTGGAATCGGCAATGGACCGCACAGAAGCCCTGCGGTCCACCGAGGGAGAAGATCCCGGCGGCCATCTTCACCAGGTAAGTAAGAAGTCACCGGAGCGCGGGGATTCAGGTAAGCGCTGTGCGGTTTTTTTTAAAGTCCCTGCATCGGGTTTGTCTCGCGCCGAACGGGGGGGCTGTTGAAAAAAAAACAAACCCGTTTCGGCGCGGGACAACCCTTTTAATTACACTATCAACCCTCATCATCTTCTTCCAGTGTCCTCTACAATCCAACCCCCATCATCTTACAGGGTCCCCCACAGTGCAACCACCATCATCTTTCTCCAATCTCCCACAATCCAACCCCCATCATCTTCTTCTAGTGTCCTCCACAATCCAACCCCAATCTTCTTCCAGTGTCCCCCACAATCCAACCCCCATCATCTTCTTCTAGTGTCCTCCACAATCCAACCCCAATCTTCTTCCAGTGTCCCCCACAATCCAACCCTCATCATCTTCTTCCAGTGTCCTCCACAATCTTCTTCCAGTGTCCTCCACAATCCAACCCTCATCATCTTCTTCCAGTGTCCTCCACAATCCAACCACAATCTTCTTCCAGTGTCCCCCACAATCAAACCCCCATCATCCTCATCCAGTATCTCCCACAGTGCAACCCCCATCTTCTTTCAGTGTCCCCCACAGTGCGACCACCATCATCTTCTTCCAATCTCCCACAATCCAACCCCCATCATCTTTTCTAGTGTCCTCCACAATTCAACTCCAATCTTCTTCCAGTGTCCCCCACAATCCAACCCCCATCATCTTTGTCCAGTATCTCCCACAGTGCAACCACCATCATCTTCCTCCAATCTCCCACAATCCAACCCCCATCATCATTTTCTAATGTTTCGCAATTCAACCCCCATCATCTACTTCCAGTGTCTCCCACAGTCCAACCCCCATCACTTTTATAATCTCCCACAATCCAACTCCCATCATCTTCTTATGTCTCTAGAGGTGCTGTATCTGCTCCCAGGGCATGTTATGACTAGAGTCATAACCCATCCAGCTCCTCAGCTGCCCCTGACGCCACCACTTCAAAAATCTGACTTAGTAAAAAAAAAGAGAGAGACGGAAAAGGACTCACTGACCAACGCTGTGGGGCACCAAGGGACTTGTAGACGCAGGCGCTGCGTGCTGCCAATGGGTCAAAACTGAGAGGGGGGGGGAGTAGTTTGTTGCTGTTTTTCAGTAAGAAGTCCGGTACTTTAGTTTTGTATTTCTTGTTACATTTTGTATACATCTTTTTTTCAGTAAAGGCCTTTTCATGACTCTTTAGTACTTGTCATGCTATATAATGCCCAGCGAAAGCATAGATAGCTTCTGTAAATAAAACACACATTTCATACTTTACCAAAAAACCTCATTCATTCTATTGATTATCTAGGCATCCTAGACATTGCTTGCTTATTGCCTGTAACACATTTCATGCTTAACTGGCATTCACAGTACAGTGTATATGCATTAATGCCATTAACTACGCTTTACTGACAGTTTTTAGCCAAGTGCTACTTTGTTATTTCTGTTGTTTCAGACTATTTCTCTTTAATGTCTTACAGGATGATCTCTTTGTTAAGTAAATTCAGAATTGGTTTCCATGAGGTGCATGTTCTACCAGACATCAACCAGAAACCAAGACCTGAACAGTAAGGACACTGCCAACCTGCACAATATTTGTGCCCAAAATGTACAAATAAGTCCGTCACCACAGATTCCACTAGGTGTTGGAATCATTCTGCAGTGACATTGGCTCATCCAGACAGGAAGCGTCTTGAAGCTAGCGTAAATTAGATGGTGACACTCCACCTCTAAAATCCATATCAAAATCGACATCTTTTTGACATGGGTTTTCGCGTGGCTCCGCATGCAGAATCTTCCCAATATTCATAGGTGGAATTCAAAGTGGAAAATCGCATTTCCACATCAAGAAGTGAGATGTCAGATGCGCGCAAAAACGTGCCAAAAAGATGCAGATTTGATATGGATTTCAAAGGCGGAATTCATGTGGAAATGTTCCATGGTGAATTCTGCTGTGTGATCATACCCTAACTCTAACCTGCGGGTCAACTGCAGAAATTCCGCAGCATTTCTTCAATATGTGAACACTACCTAAGGCCGGCAGCACACGGCCAGATTTAAATTGTGGAATCCACGATCGTCAGGCATGCGGACGATTCACGGCATTCCACATCCATTACCAAAAATAGAAAATTTGCATGTCTGCTTACACGAGCGGACAGCGATTTGCGCTCACGGAAAAAAACTTGTATGTTCTCTTTTTGCCTGGATTCTGCAAGGACGGCTTCCATTGAAGAATTTCAGATTCCAGAGTGTCAATTTCAGAATTGCTGCGGGTAGCCACATCATCGCCTAGCGACTGCGTGGGAAAAGCAGTGATTAAAAAAAAATGTATACTGCACATGTTCGATGGCGAGCTGTTTCGATCATCCACAATGCAGATAATTACAGGTACACAACGGCCGAGCACAAGGTCGGACTCCTCTGTGAGCTCCCGCATGCGGAATCCGACCCGTTCCTGCAGCCGGCCTCAGTCAGGCACTATGGAATGGTAGTGGTAATAGTGTGACGGTATTATTTTGGCTTCGTATGGTAGTAATATTGGTATCCACAGATGTTTAGTGCCTTTTGTTCAGTTAAGGTCCTTTTACACGCAAAGATATTCTTTCAAACGAATGAAAGATTGAAAGATTTAGGCTCAATGTCCACGGGCGTATTTGAATTGCAGAATCGGCAAGGGTGCAGATCTGCAGTTCCATAGGGAAATATGGGGCAGCCGAACCTCAATTAATACATGCAGAATAGAAATCGCAGCATGCTCCATTTTACCATGGATGGGCTCCAATAATCTCTACGGAAGTGAGCGATCCACAATGCATCTGCAATTCAATTGTGGATGCATTGCAGATTTGTAGGCAAATACCTCTCTGGTTACTTGGAGACCAAGGAGGGAGGTGAAGAAAACAGGGAAGACAATCACTTTGGGCTTGTGATTTTTTTTTTTATGTTTGCGGACGATCCGCAGTGCAGCTACGTACATCCGCACAGAAAAAAACCCATATCTCTTGGGACTCATGCCCGTGATCACTCAAGACCTTAGCAATGCCCCTGAAAACGTCTACTTGTGAAGGCATTATTAAGCCCCATTTACACACAACGATTATTGCTCAAAATTCCCTAAAATAATGTTTTTGAGCGATAATCATTGCGTGTAAATGCTACCATTGTTTGCTTTTCGGCTGAATGATGATTTTTTGTTGAGTTTGAAATCCATCTTTGGAGGGAGAGCTGATAGCAGGGACCACACGCTGTGGAGTAATTTTTCACGGAAGCACTGATAACATTGTATTCAGCTGCAGTCCAGCAGCAGAACAAAGGGCAGTATAGAGATAACAGACCGCCTGCTGTTATCTGCATACAGCTTAGGTAGCCTCATTTACATTCAAATGAAGCTAATAAGCTACTAATAGGCATTAGTCCCATTAGCAGCTTATTAAGGATGAGCGAGTATACTCGCTAAAGCACTACTCGTCCGAGTAATGTGCTTTAGCCGAGTATCTCCCTGCTCGTCCTTAAAGATTCGGTGACCGCTGCGGCTGACAGGTGAGTCGCGGCGGGGAGCAGGGGAGAGCGGGCGGGAAAGAGGGAGAGAGAGATCTCCCCTCCGTTCCTCCCCGTTCTCTCCCGCAGCTCCCCACTCCGCGGCGGCCCCCGAATCTTTAAGGACGAGCGGGGAGATACTCGTCTAAAGCACATTACTCGAACGAGTAGTGCTTTAGCGAGTATACTCGCTCATCCTTACAGCTTATACAAAATGATCGCTCAAACTGTCATTCCCCCTACCTTTTGAACGAATTTTGAGCAACCATCTTTGCATGTAAATGGGCTTTAGTTTGCAGAATTTCTCCACGCCTGTCTAAAACTTTTTCGCAGTCCTGTACGTAACACACAAGTGAACTATGACTGTTTGTTGACAGTGTGAAGCGGTTTGAAGATCTCATTGCTCCGTATATGTTGAACGATGGCTTCAAGGATGAGCTCCTGGTAAATGAGATGAGACGCGACTGTCCGTGGAAGATATCGGATGAGGAACTCAAGAGAAACAGGGCCAAGGTATGAATCCACAGTGTGTGCGGGCAGCGCCATACAAAATGCCTCCTGCAGGATGTTCTTGTGGACATTTTAGGGAAAGGATTAAAGGTCATGTCTCACAAAGTATAAACACTGCTGGGGGCCGCAGCGGACCTGTGTGCAGAATACAGTAGTAGTAGCAATATGAATAAGTCTTTGTCCACAAGCTGCAGAAAAAAATTTGTGCAAAATCTGCAGCAGAATTGACCAGCGGTGCAGATTTAGTAAATTGTTTGCTGTGGATTTTCACTGCAGAATTCACCCCTTTGGTCGCCTGCACACAGGTCGATTTGCATTGCAGAATCCGGAGTGGGCGTCCGTCTCCGGGTTCCGCAGCAAATACCGTTCATAGCATGCTATGGAAAAGTCATTCTTCCTGTACGCGAGTGCAAACCAATTGTGGCTTCCGCTCGTGGAGGAAAAATTGCAACATGCCTCATGTTTGTCTTCCATCCGTGGCCATTCTGCAGTCAGTATTGCGGAAAGGTCGTGGATTTTACGTAGTGGATGTGGGAAAAGCAGGAGTTTAAAAAAGAAAATCTGTACTACGTATGTCTGTCGGCGAGCTGTGCAGACCATCCGCAGTACAGATGAAGAGAAAGAAAGGCAGGTACGTGCGGATGCCGCTGCTGACAGAGCCGAATTCTGCATGCAGAATCCGACCCGCCCGTGTACAGGTGGCCTTTCTCAGATTCATTGCAGATTCTACCACTTTGACTTTGAAATTCGTTTATGTCTATTATGCCTATGAAATTACGTATGTTTGATTTATGTCAGAAGGCCTTCCGTCCATAGGTTTGTGGACTATGTCCTGTTTGTAGTTTGCTGTGTCTGAAGCTGCTCTGACCCTGTCTGGAGTTCCTTGCCTCTTTCCCTATTTTCACCAAGGCACTCTATTACACAGGATAGAGCCCCATGTGGTGCAGAGTGCTAAGGCAGTACTGCAGAAATCCAGTCCTAAGCACTTGCCCACAACCTGAAGGTTGCGAGTTTAATCCCTGCATGGTTCAGGTAGCCGGTTCAAGGTTGACTCAGTCTTCCATCCTTCCGAGGTCGGTAAAATGATTACCCAGCTTGCTGGGGGGTAAAAGATGACTGTGGAAGGCAATGGGCAATGGAATACTTCCTGCAAAAACAGTCTGCCAAGAAAACGTCACGATGTGACATCACGCTAGGAGTTTACTTCTGATGGTTGTCGCAGCGGTAATTGTTCCTGTGCTTTTAAACTGTGTTCCTGTGCTCATATTTACGTGTATATGAGTGTAGCATATTTGCTGAATAAGTGAACATCTGCTCGAGGAACAAGGTTCCATTGGTCAGGGGGCTTGAGCCATTCAGCTGCTGTTACCAGCTGGATCCCAGTGCAGGGCAAGAGGTGAAGTAAACACAAATTTGGCGGGAAAGCTCTCAGCCAAGCAGGAGTCAAAAGAGCAGCTCACTGCTAATGATTACAATTTCATATGGTGTTTCCATATTTTTGTCCACCCCCTGTACTAAACATATCCTTCCACATCATGAATATTTTCCATAATATAATTTTTGGTTGCTGTTTTATAGTCTTTGCGCCAAATCAGACTGAACGAGATCCTGCTGGACTACTCCCGGGATGCGGCACTGATTGCTGTGTGAGTACAAAGTAGAATGTTAAACATGCCTTGGAAGTAACAGCACATTACAGCTGCTGACTGATTACACGGGCACGTCTGCGCTTAGAAACCTTTTCTTTTGTAAAGCTTGGGTCTTACTAGCCCACCAGAGGGATGAATGCTCCAACAGAAAGCAACCCTGTGCAAACAAAGACGAAAGTCAAACGATGGCAAACAGTAAAGAGTGAAGTCAAATACAACTGCACATACAGTCCTGTGTCATTCGTTGTGCTAGAGGAAAGAATTCTATAAAGTCAGGTGAAGACGATTGATCGCTCCAGGCGAGCTCAGGGAATGCTGGATGTGTCCTACAAGTAGAGATGGTGTCACGGTGTGTCGTCCGCAGCTCAGGAACGGGACATCATGGCCCCAACTCTGGCCCACGTGACCCGCTCCTCTAACAATAATCACTGTCATTTTGGTGTTAGACATAGACAGGAGCACTTCTCTGTCTGTGTAAGGGCGGATTGGTTGGTTGGCTGGGGGTGGGACAGCCCAGCCAATTGCCATTATTTTGTGCACATTTATTCAAGCTCCTCCTCTTGTCCGACTTTCTGTCTGTTCACACTACTGAAGATCTGGTCTGTTCTGTCTCCCATCTGGACTGCAGTACCCTGTCTTATCTGGGTCTCAAGTTGAGGGCTCATTCACACAGGCATGAAGATTTTTAGCCGGCCGTGTCACAGTCACAGCCACAGCGCGGCCAAAAATCTCGTGAACAGGCGTTAAAGCTCCTGTCTTAATGCTCGTTCAGATGGCCGAGTGCAGCAATTATACATCGCACCTGGAATACTGTTGAGCGGGGGAGACAATTTAGCTCTGCTAAACTGCCTCCTCCTCTCCAGCTGTCGGCAAGGGGAGAGGGTGGGATGGGGCAGGAACTGGTGTGCTAAACTCCTGCCCCCTCTCTGCCCCTTGTTGGCTGCCAGCAATGGGAGGGGATGGGGCAGGAGCTTAGCACACTAGCTACCGCCCCGTCCCGCATATCTCCCATGGCAGACAGCTGGTAAGGGGAGGGGAGGAGAGGAGGAGGGAAAGGGGATGGGAGTTTAGCAGACACGCTGTGAAACTCCCTAGCACCTCTCTTTTCCCCGGCAGCTCCCATAGGAGTCTATGGGACGGACAGCATATTCCGGCCAGGAAAGATAGTGTTGCGTCCTCTGGACGTGCAACTACAATAACATAAATCAAAGGCACAACTGTGCAAAAGGAAACAAAAACTAAAGGGGAATGCTCTCCCTATCGTCCCCTAACCCGGGAGAGGGCCCTGCCTACTCGGCAGACCGACCGCGCTGATAAGTGCGAGCCTGCACTCGAACCTGGGCCACTGACCAGTCCCTCACTGGGGGCCCTAGCACAAAACAAAAAGAGAAACAAAACAAAACCAAACAGTAAAGCACTTAGCTTATCCAGCAGAGCTTCCACCACAATGTGTTGCTACGTCGCTGGCCAACATAGAACTGAAGTGATTGACCAGCACAGGGGTAAATGCTAACACAGTTTAAATAGCATCAGAGCTAGTCAGCACCAGGTGCTGAATGACATCACACTTGCCACTACCACACCCCTCAGCTCCGGGAGGAGCAAGGGCACACCGAAAACCTGGTCTGGCTTGCCAGCAGGGTGCAGGCCTCAGAACGGCTGCAACAGTACCTCCCCTTCTAGAAGGGGCCCCAGGACCCTTAGGACCAGGACGACCAGGGTTTGACCTGTGAAAATTTTTTACCAGCCGATCTGCATGAACATCTGCTGCAGGAACCCAAGACCTCTCTTCTGGGCCATAACCACGCCAGTGCACCAGGTACTGCAGGGAATTCCTGACTCGACGGGAGTCCAGAATGCGACTTATTACAAACTGCTCCTCCCCATCCACTAGCACAGGAGCCAGGGGTGGTGAGTCATTCCCCGAATCTATGAATCTTTTGAGCAGAGATTTATGGAACACATTGTTAATCTTCATCGTGCTGGGGATTTCTAACCGGAAGGCTACCGCGTTAATCTTCTCAATTATTTAAAATGGACCGATAAATCGCGGGCCCAGTTTAGCGGATGGTTGTTTGAGTTTTATATTTCTGGTAGACAACCACACCAAGTCTCCAACACCGAATCCCGTCCCCCCCGGAGTGGTGACTGTCTGCAACTCGCTTGTTGGGTCGAACAGATCGCTGTAAATTTTTCTGGACCTCCGCCCACCTGGCCTTAATATCGGAACAAAACACATTAGCTCCTGGTACCTCCGAAACCCTCTTGGAAAGGGGGCCAAAACATGGGTGAAATCCGTAGTTACAGAAGAATGGTGAAGTCCCCGTAGCCTCCAGTGGTCTATTGTTTAGAGCAAACTCTGCTAGTGGTAAGAACTTCGACCAGTCCTCCTGATTTTCCGAGGCATAACAACGTAAATACTGCTCTAGGTTCTGATTACACCTCTCAGTTTGCCCATTGGTCTCGGGATGGTATGCCGAAGAAAACGAAAGCTGGACACCCAAACGAGAGCAGACTATTCGCCAAAAGCCAGAAACAAATTGTACACCGCGATCGGAGACTATATTCTCTGGCAAACCATGTAGTCTAACGATGTGGCAAATGAACAAACTCGCCAACGTTTTGGCATTAGGTAAACCGGGGAGTGCCACAAAATGGCACATTTTACTAAACCAGTCCACCACCACCCCCACAACAGTGTTGCCATAGGAAGGTGGTAAATCCGTAATGAAGTCCATGGACAAATGCGTCTATGGTCTCTTAGGAATAGGCAGCGGCAATAACATACCGGATGGCCGACTGCGGGATGACTTGGTTCTGGCACACACCTCACATGATGAAACAAAACTGAACGTATCCCGTCGTAATGACGGCCACCAATATGTTCTAGAGAGTAACTTACGGGTATTATTAATCCCTGGATGCCCGGCCAACACCGAACTGTGAATCTCGGCCAGCACTTGTAACCGTAAATGAGCGGGAACAAAAAGCTTCCCAGCCGGAAGCTTTGACGGGGCCAAATTTTGTGCTTTACGGACTTGCTCCTCTAACTCTAATGACACTGCCGACACCACCACCCCTTCAGACAGGATAGGGGCAGGAGGTTCCTCAGAAACTGCTGGAAGAAAACTTCTGGAAAGAGCATCGGCCTTCACATTCTTGCAGCCTGGACGATATGTAACTAAAAAATTGAAACTGGAAAAGAAAAGCGACCAGTGTGCCTGTCTGGAATTAAGTCTCTTGGCAGATTCCAGATATATGAGGTTTATGTGATCCGTGAAAACCGTTACTTTGTGTCGCGCCCCCTCTAGAAAATGACGCCACTCCTCGAACGCCCGTTTAATCGCCAGCAATTCCCTGTCCCCAATGTCATAATTTCGCTCCGAAGACGAAAATTTACGGGAGAAGAATGCACATGGGTGGAGGTCTTGCAATGTCTCCATTCCCTGAGATAGAACTGCTCCAACCCCCACCTCTGAAGCATCAACCTCAACAATAAAGGGCCTGGAATGAATCTGGCTGCACCAGCACCGGAGCAGTCGCAAAACACCTCTTCAATCTCTGAAATGACTGCATTGCTTCCGTCGACCATTTAGTAGGAAAGCACCCTTTTTTAGTCATATCAGTGAGAGGTTTAACTATCACCGAAAAATTCCTAATGAATCTATGGTAATAGTTGGCGAACCCCGAGAACCTTTGTAAGGCTTTCACATTTTCTGGTAGGACCCAATCCTGTACAGCTCGGACCTTCTCAGGATCCATCATGAACCCTTCATGGGTAATTATATACCCCAAAAATGTGATCTCTTGTACAGCAAACACACACTTTTCTCTTTTGGCGAACAAACAATTCTCACGCAAAGCTTGGAGGACCTGACGAACATGAGAAACATGGGACTCGAAATCCGGAGAAAAGATCAAAATATCATCCAAGTATACTAGTGCAAATCTGCCCACAAATTGAGAGAGAACCTCATTGATCAAGGACTGGAATACAGCAGGGGCATTAATGAGACCAAAAGGCATCACCAGACTCTCAAAATGCCCCTCTGGGGTATTAAACGCAGTCTTCCACTCATCCCCCTCCCTAATCCGGATTAAATTATATGCCCCGCGCAAGTCTAGTTTGGAAAACCAGTTGGAGCCATTCAACTGTAAGAACAGATCCGGAATAAGGGGGAGAGGGTATGGATTGCGTTTTGTGATTTTGTTCAATTCCCTAAAGTCAACACAGGGACGTAACCCGCCATTTTTTGTCTTTACAAAAAAGAAACCAGCTGCTAGTGGAGAATTAGATGGTCGTATATGATTCCTTCTCAAGCTGTCCTTGATATACTCTTTGAGCGCCTGTCTCTCAGGGGTCGATATGTTGAACATGCGACTCTTGGGGTACTTACAGTCAGGGAGAAGTTCAATGGCACAATCCCCCTGTCTGTGCGGTGGTAATTTGTCTGCCCCCTCTTGGGAGAACACATCAGAGAAGTCAGCGATAAATTCAGGCAACTCCTCTGCCTGAATGGAGGCTATATCAGCAGAAATGCAGCCGGACAGACAACCAGGGCTCCATTTGACAATGTCCCCCTTTTCCCAGTCCACTACTGGGTTGTGTAAGCGCAGCCAGGGCAGCCCCAAGACCAATCCTTAAATGGACATTAGGAACACAAAAACTCAGATTTCTCTGAGATAGTGGAGCAGCATCAATGGCGGACACAGGGATGGGAAGATCCAAAGCACTCATCTCTAAGCCCAACTGTCTGACAGTCTCCTGATGTATTAAATTAATACTAGCTCCACAATCCAAAAAGACTCATATGGGACTGTCAACCCTGCCACAATGAATTTCCGCGGGAAGTATTAGCCTGGAAGAGGATACCCCAGCAATCTGTTGGCCTAGAGGGACCTTCCCTCTAACCTCCAGGCCATCTAGTTTTCCGACTGAGCATTACGACGTGGGCAAAACAGCCATATGACCTGTACGATTACAGACAAAGCATCGTCCATTAAACTGTATCGTCCTTCTCCTCCTAACCCGGCCAGCTAGAGACCCCAGCTGCATGGGCTCTTCCATACCTGCAGGTAAGAGGTCGGGATCCGTAGACAGTTCCTGACGCCTCTCCCTGATCCGCCTCCCATCTTTAATAGCCAGAGACATGGCGTCATCTAGACTGCGAGGTACTGGATGTCCTACCAGTACATCCTTGATTTCATTGGACAGACCACAGTGGAACTGGCTCTTTAAGGCAGGGTCATTCCACTGAGTTTCTGCTGCCCAACATCGAAATTTAGCACAATAATCTTCAACAGTGGAATCTCTCTGTCGCAAACGTCTGATATTCCCCTCAGCCACCGCTATCTTATTGGGGTCGTCATAAATAAGACCCAAAGCAGCAAAAAAGTTATCCACTGAGGTCAGAGCCTCAGATGTTGGGGGTAATGAAAACGCCCATGCCTGTGGCGCCCCCTGCAGTCTGGACATTACAATGCCCACCCTCTGGGTGTCGTCCCCCGACGAGCTAGGACGCAGTCTGAAATAGAGCTTACAGGCCTCTCGAAAGGATCCAAATTTCTGCCTATCACCAGAAAAACGGTCCGGTAGCTCAATTTTTGGTTCCTTGCTGGGAACCTGCAGTGCAAGTTGTCGCTGTTTAATCTCCGCGACCTCCGCAGCCAGCGTGCCGAGCTGGTGCGACAGAACCTCAAGGGGATTCATGTTAACAGCACAGAATCTCCCTGAGTAGGTAAGGGCTGGTCAATCTGTTGCGTCCTCTGGACGTGCAACCTCAATAGCATAAATCAAAGGCACAACTGTGCAAAAGGAAACAAAAACTAAAGGGGAATGCTCTCCCTATCGTCCCCTAACCCAGGAGGGGGCCCTGCCTACTCGGCAGACCGACCGTGCTGATAAGTGCGAGCCTGCACTCGAACCTGGGCCACTGACCAGTCCCTCACTGGGGGCCCTAGCACAAAACAAAAAGAGAAACAAAACAAAACCAAACAGTAAAGCACTTAGCTTATCCAGCAGAGCTTCCACCACACTGTGTTGCTCCGTCGCTGTCCAATATAGAACTGAAGTGATTGATCGGCACAGGGGTAAATGCTAACACAGTTTAAATAGCATCAGAGCTAGTCAGCACCAGGTGCTGAATGACATCACACTTGCCACTACCACACCCCTCAGCTCCGGGAGGAGCAAGGGCACACCCAAAACCTGGTCTGGCTTGCCAGCAGGGTGCAGGCCTCAGAACAGCTGCAATAGATAGTTCCAGAACTATCTTTTCTGGCTGGCGTAAAAACATCTGATGGGAATGCGTGTCGTATGCGCTATCTTTGCCGGCCAGCCATTTTTACACATTGGGAATACGCCCATCTGAACTAATGCATTGATTTCCAATGCATCAGATAGGGAGCATATATCAGATATAACCCTAAAGCTAAGTCTTAGTAATTCTTTATCTGAGCTGCTGTTACATCCTATCCCTCATCTAACTTTTGCTACATTCCATGTCACTATTTAGGAAAAGTCAGAGTCAGTCACCCCAGATTCCTGATGTGGGGCCGCCCTTAACAGGGCGATCGCTTCACTTATAGATAGAGTCTCCTTATATCAGTAGGTTGAAATCAGTTTTCCTTATCTTCCCCTTTCCTTTAAACTACTTTGTGTTATCTGCATTTGTAATAATATGTATAGTCATCCTTTTAAGGGCATAACATTTATCTCCAATTCAGGCATGGTGATTTTGGTCCAGTTCAAATGTAACGCAGGGTATATACACAAGTAGTGGTTGTGCTGAGATTATTGCCACGTGGCAAAAAAAAAACATGCAGTTCTACTAAGCTACACTTGTCGAATTGTGGCAAGAACCAGAGCTTGAATGCTACATGTGAATATACCAGTAAGGTACCGTTACACTGAACGACTATGTACCAAATAATCCTTAAAAGAGCAAAATCAAACATTTTTTTCAATGTAAACATGGCCACCAACAAGGTGACGAGCAATAAATCTCTAGTAGTTGAATTCAGCTTACCAAAAATAAAGTCGCCGGTTGATCAAAAGTCGCCTGGTACAAAGTCACAGTTGCATTTAAATGACTTGCAAACTAATTTGTACGGCGATCCCCTCTGTGAATGAGATCTCAGCAAACAACTAATGAACAATCATCGTAAAAGCAAACAAACGCCTGTCATTCGGGAGTTTCAGTATCTTTTGCTGACCAATGATAGTTTTTCTGTGTTTAGGCTCCATTTTTTTTGGAGGGGGGTAGATTGGGGGGGGGGGGGGGGCAGGGGTTTTACCACATAGTATAAAACTGCTATCTGACAAACGTTTTTCTGCTCTTATTAGAACAATGCCCGTTGCCAGAAAAGGTAAATGTCCCAGCGCTCTACACATGGCCTGGCTGGACACCCTGTCACAGGACCTGAGACCACCAGTTCTACTAGTCAGAGGAAACCAGAAGAATGTCCTAACAATGTACTGCCAGTAAGAAGTGCTCCATTACCAAACACTAGCAAAGCAAATCAAGGCTGCTGGAAGATGCGAGCTAACAGCAAACTTCTCACTGGCTACATCATCTAACGGCTTGTATAGTATTTGTCCCTGTGCCGGCACACTACATTATTGGCATTCCCACAAGTTAATATTGTCTTTAGAAGGTTACATTGTGCATCCATGATGAGAAAATAAAAAGATATAAAATATATACAGAATATAAAAAAGTATAAAGGAAACTAAATGATATATAGTAATATGTATATTAAAAAATAAGTAATATATAACATAGTAATGATATGTATATTAAAAGAACACTAACCATAAAAAACTAATAAAACATGCCATAATAAATCCTCTTTTATCAAATCAATCTTCTTATACTAATGCTTATTAGTATTTACTAGTACATTCAGCATATTTTACATGTATAGCATACTATTCTTAAACTGTTTCTCATTTTGATGAACAAGCTGTCATGTGTGTACATGAGCAGTAACACTATTTCTGGACAATTACATGACTTGAATATGACCATTTTGACCAGTTTTCACCTCTGCAGGCTTTATATTTAATGGTCAGATTTACCTGAGGGTTCAGACTTGGCTGCTATGGAGTTTTCCCATACACCACACACACAGAAATGATTAGATCCTGCTCACCTATCCCCTTTTCTGACACACACAGAAGCAGCAGAACATGGAGGACATTATACAGCAGTACCGAGCAGTGTAGATGTGAATTCAGTACTGGGGTAAGATAAAACACTGAAGGAATGTTCACATAGATTTTTTTTTTACATTAATTCCACCTCTAAAAGCAAGGCGTAAATCCACACACAGATTTAGATCTGTCAATGGGCAGAATTGGATCTGTGTAAAATTGAAGATTTTGTCTATTGATGGAACGAAATGGAACAGATGCAATTGCTCCATTTTTTAACATCATTCACAGTGCAGCAAAAATTATGTTATCGTCATTCTGGGGCCAGTATGATTACGCTCATACCAAATTTATTTATTTTTTCTATGTCGTACTACTTAAAAAAAAATAGCTTTTACTCGCCATCCTTTGACTCCCATAACTGTTTTATAATTTTTCTGTTGATGCAGTTGTGTAAGGGGTTGTTTTTTCAAGGTGACCTGTAGTCTTTATTGGTACTATTTTGGGGTACATATGACTTTTTGATCGCTTTTCATTCAATTTTTTCCTGGAGATGGTGTGACCAAGCCAATCTGGTGTGCAAAACCACCTCCACAGGAATCGGCACATGCGCTGTGCACGGATGAAGCCAGTTCACTTAGCTTCACTGCATATGCGCCAAAACCACTTAAGGGTTCTATGATACTGTGAGTTTAGGTCAACATATTCTCACTTGGGCCAGGACACTTGTCTGTAACACAGGTGTAGGAACATATAATACACTTGTGTGAAAGCGGCCTTTCTCCAGACAATTCACTCAGTCCAAAAACATTTTTTAAAAAGTTCAATATCAGTGAGTTTAAATCAAACCTCATATCAGTGACTCGTCCTCCCAAAATCTGGATGATTATTATCAGGTGTGCTTTAAAGTGTGGTCTAATACCGAGCAGTGATGATCCCTGTTGTCTGTGGATATACCAAAAATAGTGTGCAAAAAGACTTGAGACACTTGGCCTTTAAAGATTCCCAGATCTTGCACAATTTGACCATCCAACTACCTACTGTACACGTTAGTCATTATTCCTTTTATATGCCTTTCAGGACTGTACTATGTACAAGCCACATCTAAGGCCAGGCTCACACAAGCGGGTCGGATTCCGCGTGCTGATATCTGCAGCGGGAGACCTGCAAACCCTTTAATCCCTTAGTGACGAAGCCTGTTTGCGCCTTAGTGACGGAGCCAAATTTCGGAAATCTGACGTGTCACTTAACATATCATAACTCCGTGAAGGCTTTACATATCCAAGTGATTCTGACATTGTTTTTTCGCCACATGTTGTACTTCATTTAGGTGGTAAAAATAGACCCATAGAATTTGTGTATATTTATTAAAAACCCCAAAAATGGGAAAATTTTGAAAAAATTGTCATTTTTTCACATTTTCAACTGTAATATCTCAAATATGTGCAAACATACTGTACAAATTTTTGCTCAGATATATATTTCCATCTGTTCACTTTATTCTGGACGCACGTTTGAAAAACTTTCGTTTTTTTTTAACCATTTAGGAGACGTACAAATTTAACATTACTTTTCAACATTTTGAGGAACACTTTATTTTCCGGCACCAAGCCAAGATTGTAAATTCTCATAGGTGTCAGAATTATAGATAACCCCACAAATGACCCCATTTTAAAAACTACACCCCTTAGTGTATTCACTGAGGGGGTCAGGAGTATTTTGACCCCACAGTTACTTTTCAGGAATTAATGCAATTTAGAGTAAAAAAAAATCATTTTTTTGCAAATACGTAATTTTTAACACAGAATTTTTTTCTATAGTGCACATGAAAAGGAGGATTTACACCTCAAAATGCATACCCCGTTTGTCCCGTGTTCAGAAACATACCCATTGTGGCCCTAATCTTCTGTCCGTATGTACAACGGGGCCAAAACCGAAAGGAGCAGCCAGTGGCTTTCAGATCAGACATTTTGCTTGAAGGCATTTTAGGCCCCATTAGTCACTTGTAGACCCCTCGAGCGGCCAAAACGATAGAGAACCCCCACAAATGACCTCATTTTGGAAACTAGACCTCTTAGCGCATTAATCTTGGGGTGTACTGCAAATTTTTACCCAACAGTTTTTGAATGAAGCAAAGCAGAAGGAAAAAATTACGATTTTTGTTTTTTTTTATCAATTGTGATTTTAAAAACATTTTTTTTTTGGACAGCAGATGTATAAATGGAGGCTTTCACCCAAAAATGGATACCCCCGTTTGTCCCGTGTTCAGAAACATACCCATTGTGGCTCTAATCTTCTGTCCGTATGCACAACGGGGCCCAAACTGGAAGGAGCAGCGGGTGGTTTTCTGAACAGACATTTTGGTTGAAGGTGTTTCAGGCCCCATTGCCCACTTATAGAACCTGTGAGCGACCAAAACGACAGAGGACCCCCACAAATGACCCCATTTTAAAAACTAGACCCCTTAACGCATTCATCTAGCGGTGTACTGCGTATTTTGACCCCACCAGTTTTAAATGAATTGAAGCAAAGCAGAAGAAAAAAATTACGATTTTTGTTTTTTTGGCAATTATGTCATTTTAAAAATAGTTTTTTTTGTACAGCATACATAGAAATGAAGACGTTCACCCCAAAATGTATACCCCCATTTGTCCTGTGTTCAGAAACATATGCATTGTGGCCCTAATCTTCTGTCTGGATGCACAACGGGGCCCAAACTGAACGGAGCGTCAAACTTTAACTGTCTTTTGACTTTTACGTGACCGCCATTATCCATTGGATAATGGCGATCACGTGACCGAAGACCGCTCACCGCGGCCCCCCGTGACATCTCTAAGCTCTTGGCTACCTTTAGTAGCCAGGAGCAAGGAGATTTTAAATTTTCTCTTGCCCTCCCCAGCTTCTGCGCTTGCGTCCACCATTTTGGCGACGGGCGCATGCGCCAAAACTGGGGGAAGGTCCGCGGATAAGGATCCTGTCAGGGGACCTCGCCGGTGGCCTCATTTAAGTAATTTCACCTCCCCTCACGGATCCGATCCGTGATGGGAAGTGAAAATTGAGCTTTTTTTAACTTTTACGTGATCGCCGTTATCCATTGGATAACGGCGATCACGTGACTGGGAAACGCGTACCGTGGCACCCCATGAAATCTCCAGGCTCTTGGCTACATTTAGTAGCCAGGTGCGGGGAGATTTTAAATTACCGCGCCAATCTGCAGCTTTTGCGCCTGCGTCCGCCATTTTGGCGACGGACGCGTGCGCAAAAGCCGGGCAAGGTCCGCCGATAAATCTGGGGGCGTAAGGTACCTAATTTCATCTCCCCTCATGGAAATGATCCATGAGGGGAGATGAAACAACCTTTTTATCTTCTTTTTTTTTACACTTTTTAAACTTTTTTTTTACTTTTACATGATCGCTGCTATCCATTGGATAGCAGCGATCATGTGACCGGGAGCCGCATACAGCGGCTCCCGGTGACAGCTCCCTGCTCTCGGCTACTCATTCTAGCCGGGAGCAGGGAGTTTTTTAATTTCCCGAGCCTCCCGGCTCTCTGCGCATGCGCGTGACGTAATTCGTCTGGCGCGCATGCGCAGACGCCGGCGGCAGTGTCGGGGAGAAGACCGAAGGATCCGGACGCTGCGGAGGTCCGGGGGTGAGTACTCTCAGCTCCCCTTACGGATCCGATCCGTAAGGGGAGCTGAAACTTTAATTGTTTTTAACTTTTCATTGACTTTAACGCGATCGCCGGTATCCGGTCGATAGCGGCGATCGCGTTACCGGGGGTGGGGTCCCGCGGCCCGGGATGACAGCTCCATGCTGTCGGCTACCTCCGGTAACCGGCAGCATGGAGTTATCACGTCCTGAGCCTGCAGGGCTGTCATTCCTAGAGGATGCATAAAACTATGTCCTCTATGAATAAAGCCCAGTCGGCCAGGACGTAGTTTCCCGATGGGGCCGTCGTTAAGGGGTTAATCGCTCAGGCGACCACCTATACGACATTCTCTTGTGCTGTCGTGGTAAGAGCTGCTCTGATAGCCTTCAGAATGGGATACTGCCCTTTTGGCTTGGCTGGTTTATACTACTTTTTTTGGAAGTAGTATAAACCACTTTAAAAAAACAAAACACTTATTCTTGTGGAGGAAGATCCCAGAAGAATAAGCGGAGGTTGCAGACAGTCTGGATGCTGTGTTGCTCTCCAGATTCTGTCCTGCATTGTCTGCCCACAAATTCCTGCTTTCTTTATACGATTTGTTATCTGGTCTCCTATCAACATGCGTACGAATTCTCATACATTTGTAATGGTAATTGCTTGTGTACTGCCGATCGACTGCATCCATAGAGATCTATGGAGCCTATAAGCGCAGATTCCGCGGTAAACTACAGTTTGCTGCGATTTTTCTAATCCTCGTGGAATCCGCAATTCCTACCCGTAAGTGTGAGAAAATCTTCGACAGTCAATGCCTTTAAACGCCCATGTGTTACCACATATCATACGCATGAACGGCGATCGCGGAATCCGCAATTTAAATCCGCTTGTGTAAGACCGGCCTTACCTAGAGTGACCCTTCCCAATTTGTAATTTTCCCCATCTAACATATATTATTTCATATTCTAGACATGAGATTTATAAGCTGTTACAATAAATATCCAGATTCGTATGTATGTTCAACTCTGATGAAATGTAATAGATATATGGATTAATAAAAAATATTAATGACACATTATTTGGCGTTTTCTACTATGCAATATCCCTAGATATCCAAAGCCTTTCGATAGTCCGGCCCCTCACAGTGTTTTTAATCATTTTTTAATAGGATCAGTGATAATCATAATTGACTGAAATCGTACCACGCATGTTAGTTTTAAAAAAAAACACAGATGTTTTACATGTGACTTTAATTGTATTTTAGATGTTTTCTTTGCTTTTCCACCCAGTTTGTTCTCCACCTACGGCCGCGTTCACACTTGTCGCCTAAACTTGCTGACCTGCACTCCTGTGTGGTTTTCAGTTGTAGTTAATGGCTGCACGATTTTCTAGGTAAGCTGCTATATTGTTCATCTTTAAAGGCTGTTTTTCAGGTAAACGTCAGTTTATCCACAAAACTACCCGGTAATTATTTGCACCCCATACTGAACAGCGCAGCATGCGGATTTTAGCTGCAATTATCCAATGTGAATAATGTAACTGAGATGCGATGATCAATATGTAGCTGCAGTTATCTGTGCAAAACTGCAAGATGGAACTCCTATTGTCCCTTCTATATCCAAGCTGTATTTTTTATTGATACTATTTTGGGGCGAATACGGCTCTTTTGATCACTTTTTTTTTAAATTGTTTTTGAGTCAAAATTAATAAAATAAGCATTTTGGCTTTTTTTTTTTTGTTCTCCCTGCAGGTTAAGCATTGCTCAATGTATTATACTGGTGGTTACGCATGCAGTGATATCAGACATGTGGTTTAAGTCTTAGTCCTTAAGGGGTTAAAAAATAATTTATTTTTCAAATCTGACATGTCCCTTAATACGCTGATAACTTTTGAATGCTTTTACTTGTTAGTGGTAAATGTTCAACAATAAATTTTGCCTTTTATTAATAAAAATCTATATTTACTGAAACTTTAGAAAAATTAGCAATTTTCAAATTTTGTTTTTTTTCCTTGTAAGGGCTTATTCACATGAACTATATTATCATGTAAGTTTTGTGTCATCTACTCTTTTGAATGGGTTAATTTACACAAGTGATTTGCGTTTTTGTATTTTTTTTCTTCAGAGCCCGTTTTATCTCTAGGCGTTCAGAACGCCTCCCTCATTCTATTCAATGCAATGGGACCTTAAAATACATCATATGGCAATTGCAGGCAGCTTTTAGAAATGTGTGTCCCTTTTGTGGACATAAATCGCTGTTTAGGCACATGGCCGGCTTAGAAGGGAAGGAGCGCTAGTTTGCTGGAATAATTTTTTGCCCCTACGGTGTGTTGCGAATTGTTTTCAAATTCAAAATTAAAAAAAAAATTCCAATTTTTTTCATTAATATGCAGGTTTAGGCTGCATTCAAACGAACGTATATCGGCTCGGTTTTCACGCCGAGCCGATATACGTCGTTCTCATCTGCAGGGGGGGGAGGATGGAAGAGCCAGAAGCAGGAACTGAGCTCCCGCCCCCTCTCTGCCTCCTCTCCGCCCCTCTGCACTATTTGCAATGAGAGGAGGCGGGGTGGGGTGGGGCTAAGTTTCAACCATTAGCCCCGCCCCGCCTCTCTCCATTTCAAATAGTGCAGAGGGGCGAAGAGGAGGCAGAGAGGGGGCGGGAGCTCAGTGCCTGCTTCTGGCTCTTCCAGCCTCCCCCCCTGCAGATGAGGATGACGTATATCGGCTCGGCGTGAAAGCCGAGCCGATATACATTCGTGTGAATGCACCCTTAGCCCCAGATTATAAGCATTTTTCCAAGGGCAAAAGAAGAATAGGCACTCCACAACGTGTTACCCAATTTATCCCGAGCACGGAAATGCCTGTTAGATGGATATAAACTGCTGTTTGGGCACATGGTCAGGCTAACCAAATGGCTAGCAGGCCCAGAGTCCATATTCAAGTACCCAGGTGCCATAGCAACCCATTGGGACCCTGTGATCACATCAGAGGGGTCCAATGTGTGACAGAGGAAGGGCACTCCCTCTATCAGCCCTTTTATATGCTGTGGTCGTTGACCGTGGCATGTGAAGTCTTAAACAGCGGGGTTTGGAGGTCTCTCCAGTCCTCCCTGTTTGAGCAAGTTCCAGGCTACTATCCAACAGCAGAGCACCCGCTCCCTCTGGCAGCTTATGATGCAGCGCTGTAAAAAGGCAATTGCATCACAATAAATCCCCTTAACGGGCGCTGGAAAAAGGTGTATGAGTGGTCGTTATGGGGTATTCCGGGACTTTTACTACTAATGACCTATTGTCAGGATAGATCACTATTTGCTTGGTGGGGCTCTGCTGCTTGGGATCACCACTGGTCAGCTGATCCTGTGGCCCTCTGTTGGTGCAGTGAGGCCAGTTGTCTGCATTGGTGGTCAGGGCTGAAATCATTAGGAGTAACTTAGTAACATAGTATGGTAGGCTGAAAAAAGACAAACGTTCATCCAGTTCAGCTTTTTTTACCCCCCCTCCTCCCCTCCCCCCACCCACCATGTTGATCCAGAGGAAGGCAGAAGCCTTCTACTAGACTTTCGGCTCTGACTGCAATGAGGAGCTGGAAGGTGTAATAGAAGACTTTGTTCCTATTTATTTCAATAGGAGTTACACTATTACACTATGCAGTCTATTACACTTCCAGCCCTGATCTCTGATGTGAATATTCGCCTCTGGTACACTGACACTGGGCCAGAGGATCAGCTAATCAGCAGGAAGCCCCACCAAGCAACTATTCATGATCCATCCTCAAGGATAGGTCATCAGTAGTAAGTCCCAGAATACAGCTTTAACATTTCCCTTCAAATAAACCCTTCAAATTACCCTAAAAAGCAGTGTGGCAGCGTTCAGCAACAGAAGCATAACAAAAAAGCATTTAAAAAAAGCACATGTTTTTAAACAAAAAAAAATGCATACATTGTTAAAGACTGTAGGCAAAAAAAATAAATAAAATGTATGTATTTTTCTTTTATGCTTATTTTTTCAGAAATGCATAAGAACGCTCAAAAAAAGAGTGAAATATGGATGTAGCCTTATGTGTATTCCAGTAGTTTAAACCCTTTTAGTGCTGGGTTTAGACTATTAGAATACACATTTACCATATAGTAGAAGTTATCTTAGTGCTGTACTTTTGCCTTGTAATTCTGCATTTTGAAGGGGGTTTACAAGGCAATTTTTATTGATCTGTCCTCCAGGATAGGTTATCAATAGCTGATCGGTTTCAATCTGCTGCTTGGAATCCCAAACAATCAACTGTTCAGACAGCCACTGTCGCTGGCAAAATACACAGGGTACAGAGCAGAAGCAGATACTGCTGACCCATGTGTAGTGGCCGACGCAGGTAAATGCAGGCACATCTCCCATTAAAATCAATGAGAGTTGTGAATGCAATTACCAGCACTGGCCACTGGCCACTGCACAAGGGTCGGAGTTGCATGTTTTCATTCTGTACCTTGTGTGTTTTGCTGGCAGCAGTGGGCACCCACACAGCTTCTCGGCTGAGGTCCGCCACTCAGGACTCTCACCAATCAGCTATTGGTGTCTTATCCTGAGGCTAGACAATAAAAATTGTCTGGGAGAACCCTTTTCAATGTGTTCATTGCTGATTCTCATGACACTGATATAACTCACATACTTGCAACTACATTGAATTCTTAAATGTGAATTAGAATACAAGTGACCAGCTCTGATAATGTAGCACTCAGTTTATATGATACAGTATACACAGGTAAGAAAGGATGAAGGACAGAAGACAAAAACTGAATGTTACAAGCGAAGAACTCATTTTACACCAAATCTCCAGTGAATTTTGTCTTTCTTTCAATATGGTTCATTTTATACATGTGTAATAATAAATATGTTTTTGTTTGCATAATGGTGTGAAGAGTCTGTTTGTCAATACATACTATTTTCACATGTGTTCTTGTGCCGCTGTCAGGCTCTGGCGTGCGTCTCCTCTTCAGCCCCGGTCTTTAGTCTTCTGCCAGCCCTTCCTGGATTGAATGTTGAAATCCCTGCCTCCAAGAAGCACTTTTTGTGATTGGCTGAGCTAGCGCTCGAGAACTAATCACAGGCATTCATTCATTGAATAGCTGTGATTGGTTCATTGAGCACTGACTCACAGCCAATGCTTCCTGAAGGTAGGGATTTCAACTTCAAATCCAGGAAGGTCTGACAGAAGACTGGGGCTGAAGAGCAGATGCGTGCTGGAGCATGACAGCAGGTGAGAGGTGATGTATTCTTTTTTTATTTTTATGCACATAGGCCTTTGACAGCAGGATTTTTTACTGTGATGTAAAGCAAAGGAAGGGTGCATGGGGAAACGGGGGCTACAAAAAATTGTGGCTGTATAGAGTATGCTGTGATTTTGTAGTCTTGCAATGTCACAGGCTGCAAAACATTACTTGTGTGGAAAAACCCACACGCATGGGCTCTACATACGTGTGATTTGTTGCACTGCCACAAAATGGCCTGTAGGGAAGCAGCGTTAGGGTGCCTACCCACTAGCGATATATTTTCTTGCGATGCAAGAATGAGCACCTCGCAGAGAAAACTCTGTGATATCGCTCCGTGCTTTCAACAGGGCTGGCGGCAGGGAAAACATAGGGATTACATCGCGGACTTCTGCGGGGACTGCAGGGATGAAGGAATCCTCTGCCACAGCTGTTACAGAAGTCTGTGATGCTATCCCATTGCTTTTAATGGGGTTGGCACTGCTGCCAAAGCTGTGACAGAGGATGCCCTCGATGTGGTGTTTTTATTTTTCTCTGCGTTGCGAGGATTGAGCGTAAAAAATCACAAATGAGTATGAAACCATTGAAAATCATTGGTTTCATAGTCATGTGTTTTCACTCTCTATCACATCGCAAGAAAATATATTGCGAGTGGGTAGGTGCCCTTAGGCTGCTATGTGAATGATTAGAGTTGTGTTGTGATTAGATGTATGGTCTTGCCACCTGAGGCCCTAAAAGTGATTCCACCCTTGGCCGAGGCTACTTGTATGTAGTAGACCTCTTTTTCCGTTTGTGTAGAGCTTGATCGCCACTAGACTTGCCTATATTTTGCCCAGTTAACAGACTTTTAAGAGACGGCACATTATTGGAATGCAAGAAGCTAGATGTTGTATAGAGGAATTGCCCGCCACCTGAGTCGCTCTGACCAGGCTTTTAGGAGATGTTGGGACCAGTGAATACAAGAGGGCACACACAAGGCAACTGGGCTCAGGATGCCCTTGACAGACTACGAGCAGAGAGGATTATCTGTTCATCGCACAAGCAGCTTCAACTGTTTCCGTCGTCTACCCAGAGCCAGGAGGCACCAACGTTAAAGACCCTTGTGTCTTTCGGAACTATATCCAGGCACTTGACTGAAGGACATTTGGTCTCATGCTGTCCATTATGCATACTGCCTTTGACACCCATCTACCTTTACCTCCGTTTGCAGTGGTGTCATAAATAGCGAAATTGGATTGCCATGGAGTGTAACGGGTTGTCTTCAGCGACTAATTCAGGTTTAGTTTGGGCACTGTCGATGGACGTGTTGAAGTCCCGTTTTATGTGGCCCACTGGCTGTGCATTAAACTTTTATCCAGGGGTTATCCAGGTAGCAACCACCTGGATAGATCAGGATTGGAGCAGAAACCACTGCTCCAATCCCAGTGTATACAGCCTGGCACTGCCAGGATAACCCCTTTACAGGAATTCTACACACCCTGCCTGTAGCTCCGGTCCGGCAATGCAGAGTCTGACAACTAACTTTTTGCGTTGCGATGAGAGGTTAGCGGTAAGACTCTGCTACGTCAGCCATGGTGATTGGAAAGCCTGTAGGAATGCTGCCTGGTCAGAGGCCAATGGGGGGGGGGGGGTTGTGTTTTTTTTATTATTTATTTACATTTTATACAGCATACCAACTTTTTTGGAAATGGGGTTATAGAAAAGAGAGCAGTAACTTTTCCAGAGAGAAGCCCAGGATTCTTCTTCACTGGCACTGTAAATTACTTACAGATACAGCGGCCAAATCCAGACCTTTTGTTGGGGAGACAGCGGGGCACACAATGGTGAGTCACGATGGCTCTGTCTCCTCCTGGATCATCGAGATGTGACCTGACTCGACTGACGCAAGGGTAAAAGTTAGCAGCTGTGCTATTAGATATGATAACTTAACTGTTCATGTGACACCTGTGCCTGTTTTACGAAATGAATTACCAATACCAAACAAGAGAGTCTATAGCCAAAGTGTAGTTTAAACCAGAGGCACACAGCTTTTACTCAACATTTCCAACTGAGATTCGTTGGGCATAAAAATAAAAATTTTTCAAGAATACACTGCAATGGTCTTAGGTACAATACTTCTGGCCCATTTTTCCCTTTACAGTCTCCAACACACTTGAGCTAGAAAAGACACTCGTTCCCCAAGATTTAATTGCCATCAGTCTCAGTAATCTGATGGGAATTTCTGTGGAGAGCGTCCCGAACATGGAGGGGAAAACACGAAGAGTCCTTCCCTACTTATTGAGCCCTTTCCTTGCTGACCTAGCGACATTTATTGGGCTGTCACTCACGCCAGACTTGTCCTCTGACTTGCAGCAGCGGAGTCAGTCCTGTCCCTCCACTCAGTAGTTAAGCAGGCGAGTGAGTAACATTCACTGCCGACTTCTTCAGAAACTGATTCTGACTTCAGGTCCCCTAAGGGGTGGCATTCCATGGCTAAATGAGACGGGCTCAGGCAGAAGCGTCAGAGCCTCAGCCTCCCTTACAAACGTCCTCCTTCACCAACTACATTCTTCTCTCTCTCCCTCTACACCAACTAACCCCACCCCCCAACCTATCTCTCCACCAACCACACCACACAGAACAGTTTAGGGAGACAGGCTTACAGACCAACCAAATTTAATGACACCAACACAAAATCATGACCTCAGGACTATTCAAAGAGGTTACCACATACACAAAAAAACAAACAACAATATGGACACACAGACAATCCACACGGGGTAGACAAACACGTACTAGAGTGACCCTAACTTTGGGCCACTATACAGGTACATAAAGACTGCCTCACTGTGTTTTATAGGCTGCTTTACACTGGCTATTCATAGGCGCAATCCCACTACTGATCAGCACGGGGGTTTGACGACCTGCTCCGTTTCCGACCTGGGCCGGTTCACCCCTCCTTAGGACAACCTGGTGGCTCCGAGCTCCCCAAGAGTCACCATATTGATACCGAACTTTGTGTGGACACCCCATCAACATAGCACAGAGCAGACCAGAACTCCTGGACTCAAGTGATCCACCAGCCTTCCAAGTAGTTGGGATTGCAGATGTGCTCCACAAAGCCCAGCAATTGCCTGACCCTACTTTCTCTTACTGGAAGCTATAAGTGTCTGACCTTAGCGGCAGCACCATAAATTGGCCTCATTATAGATGACGACATCTCTGATGCCTGCATGCACTCAGCTGCTCCATTAATTTCAATAAGGGTGACTACCCACTAGCGTTTGCCAATTTGCAGTGTTTTTTTTCCAGGTGTCTATGGGGCTAATGTTAACGCATCGCGGCAAAATCACAATTTACCGCAAAATCGCGAATTTGCGCTATGCGTTTTTAACATTACAAGTCCCATAGACCCCTGGAGAAAAAAAATGCAGCGAATTTCGCTGTGAAAAAGAACTGTAGTCGGTAGTCACCCTAAGACTGGAGCTAGCCCCAGCAGTCCCAATTAAATGAATGTGTATAAGGGCACTTTTAGATGATTTGTTCATGTGCAGATATGCTTTGAAGCGGCAAGCATATTTTGACATCTGCTCGTCTAAAATCGCCCCTAGTCTGTATACCTTTAATTCTCTGCTGTGTAGGAAAGCAGAACATACTGTGTTTTTTCTATACATTCAAGCACTGCAAAAAAACGAACGATGCAATATGCATAGTATGCTTTGTTTTCCTAGTGGTGAACAATGGGGGCATACGGTACGGTGTAGCATACAGTTGCATATATTGGAGGCATTCATCAGAGCTACAGATTGAAGGCATTTTCAACATTTTATATATATATATATATATAAATATATATATGTGACATAAACTGAGCCCAAGATCAGTCCACTACAGAATGTCTGAAAAAAAGTTAACCATGAGTTAGGTCTTTCTCCTTCTCCATGCGATGAGTGATGCAGGCTTAGTGCGGTGTGCAGTATGACCTCAGGAACAGAAATGACTACATGTGCCATGTGCACTCAGCGTGGACTACAATGTCTACAGCCCTGATCTGTGCACACAGACATGCAAAAAGTGAAGATAAACAGCAGCACCAAATATCAGATGCACTATAATAAGTGTGGAGAATCCTTAAATACTCGCCGTGCTCCCCTCCTGGATCCTGGACACAAAAGGACCCACAAATGGGTAAATAGTAGATACTTCTTATAGATGACAGCACCGGCTCACGGGATAAAGTTGCGGTAGACGATCACTTAAATATTCATCACTTTATTGTACAAAGTAAAAGCCCAGTATGTACAACAGCATTGGCGATGTTTCGACAGCACCGCTGTCTTTGTCAAGCTCATATTGCAACAGTAAAATGCTTCCTTAAATAGTGAAACTCCCTGCCCATAAAATTAACACACAATACAAATCACCTGAGTCCTAGGTGGTGCGTCTCCACAGCGGCCTCCCACCGGCTACCTTCATTTTCAGTCACTATGTGGAATCGGAAGTACGTCACACTCAGCCTCACAACAGGGCGGAAGTGACGTCTCGCGCATGCGCAGATCATTCGACACACTTAGCCTCATACCAAGGCGAAAGTGGCGTTGCGCGCTTCACAGCGCTTGCGCAGAACATTCACATTCACAACACTGTGCCGGAAGAAAACCCGAGGTACATAAAACCGGAAATACGTCACTCTCGGCTTCATAACATGGTGGAAGTGACATCGCGCACTGCACATTGTCTACACAGAACAATCCCATCAACGGCATCACGCCAGAGGGAAACCCGAGATTTGTAGAACAGGAAATACATCACACTCGGCCTCAAGGCCGGGCGGAAATTACATCGTGCAATGAGCAGCGCGGGTGCAGAATATAAACCTGTGTCTATAGCTACATAGTAAGCATGTCAGGCCAATAAAAAGCCTATGAGAACACAGGCACCCGGGAGTGACTCCCAAATAATAGATTAACACGATGAAGCATATTTCAACCAATTCAATGTATATGCACACGCAGTGCATTAGGACCAGTGTCAAAAAACTTGTCATGGCTTAGTTTATACGGTGGAATTATAATAAAGTCAATAATCAAAGAATAGATGTTGAATGGCCACCTAAACGTCATAGAAGGAAATGTTATACCTAAACAAATATGTCCCAAATATACACTAGGGTACCATGAGAACCACATATTTCATATCAACAAGAAAAGGTACCATGTTTCATATATATATGTGTATAAGTACCACATGTTCCACATAGACGAATCTATCGATGTCAAGTCCAATATATGTGAAAAACATAACCATTTTATTTGCAATATATGAATTACATTAAATGCCATAAATGCGCTGTAAATATGAAAATCGCAAATATGAAAAATCGCAAAATGCATAATCAAAATCCACAGTAAATGACACAAATGGAAGAAATGAGTAGGTGCAGATGGAAAGCCATGTTG
Organism: Eleutherodactylus coqui; assembly: GCA_035609135.1. Classification (NCBI taxonomy): domain Eukaryota; kingdom Metazoa; phylum Chordata; class Amphibia; order Anura; family Eleutherodactylidae; genus Eleutherodactylus; species Eleutherodactylus coqui. Next base: position 1,683,167 of record JAYJKI010000315.1, read on the forward strand.
GAGCCGCCACACCAGGGACAACTAAAAACATAAAGAGAAAGAAATAAAAACTGTTAAAAACATGGCAGCAGAACAATCAGTGCAATAACAATAATCATAAATACGGAAGAAAATAATATTCAAGATTAAAGGGGTTGTCCCGCGCCGAAACGGGTTATTTTTTTTTTTCAACCCCCCCCCCCCCCCCCCCCCCGTTCGGCGCGAGACAACCCCGATGCAGGGGTTAAAAAAGATCACCGGACAGCGCTTACCTGAATCCCCGCGCTCCGGTGACTTCTTACTTACCCGGTGAAGATGGCCGCCGGCATCTTCCCCCTCCGTGGACCGCAGGGCTTCTGTGCGGTCCATTGCCGATTCCAGCCTCCTGATTGGCTGGAATCGGCACGTGACGGGGCGGAGCTACACGGAGCCCCATTGAGAAGATAAGAAGACCCGGACTGCGCAAGCGCGTCTAATTTGGCCATTAGACGGCGAAAATTAGACGGCAACCATGGAGACGAGGACGCCAGCAACGGAGCAGGTAAGTGAAAAACTTTTGATAACTTCTGTATGGCTCATAATTAATGCACAATGTACATTACAAAGTGCATTAATATGGCCATACAGAAGTGTATAGACCCACTTGCTGCCGCGGGACAACCCCTTTAAGGCCCTTGGGTTGGAGCGTGTCTAGTTCGAATATGCATTTGAGTTCCAACAGCTTAAGTTTTTTATCTCTGTCCCCACCGCGAATATTTGGTGGTACCCAATCTATGACCCTATAGCGGAGTTGGCCGATGGTGTGGCCAGCATCATAAAAGTGCTTTGCTACTGGAAGGTGCTGTTGAAACATCGCCAATGCTGTTGTAAATACTGGGCTTTTTCTTTGTACAATAAAGTGATGGATATTTAAGTGATCGTCTACCGCAACCTTATCCCGTGAGCCGCTGCTGTCATCTATAAGAAGTGTGCACACAGACATCACCACCACCAGTGCACTCATTGTCATCAGCCTGGAACATCCCTATATTCAGTGACATTGCATTCATCCTGATGAGTGCATACACTGAAAGGGAAATTCCACCTTACCTACAGCATATTATTTAACTGCAATTCTAGGACTCACCTGTGTAGTTTATATTTTCATGCCCTGAGGACAAACATGATTCCCCCAAATTCTATTGTTATGTTCTTTAGTGGAATGGGGATAATTTTTCAGCTGAGTGCAATGATGTGAGTTTTGCAGATACTAGCTCTACAGACTGAAGTCAACCTAAATGTGGTCATAAACATAGAGGCATAGCTATAGAGGTCGCAATTGTGACCAGGCCCATAAGCCAGGGGGTCCAGAGGCCCCCCTTAACATAGTCACTGAGATGTTGGGCCTCTGCCAGTCCATAGACCCCAAAACTCCAAAGAAAGCAATGAAGCAGCCAAGAAAAATGTACTATAGTTTGCCACTGACACTGCTGCTTGATGCCACTACATTGATTGACTTATCCCCCTCTCTGACAGCTAGAGACTAGAGGTGGTTTGGGCTGTGCCCTGTATGCAGCAGCCCAGTGTCATCAAGCAGCAGCATCAAAGTATGTTTTTTGTGACTCTGTATACTGTGTGAAAAACCTGCAGAGCCTTGTGTGACTCTGTATACTGTGTGCAGCCTTGTGTGACTCTGCAGGTTTTGCACACAGCATGTTCCGCTTTGTACATTGTCTTTACACATGTGGGTTTGGTAAAATACCTCTGCAGCGCCACCTATTGGATGGCAGCATTCTGTGAAATCAATGTGACTTTCTAACAAGTCTAACGATGATTGGGAATAAGAAGCCAGAGAACCATGCACCGACAGCTGTTTCGGGGTGTTTGGCCCTCATCAGTGTGCAGTAGGTTTCTGGCTTAGCTCGTGGGAGGCCAGCGACGTGGGTCAGGAGGGGTGTCTTATCTTGTATTTTTTACTGCCGTTTTTTAAAATTGCAGCATGACCTATTATTGCCGTATTTGCCTCCATATTGCTAATTTTTATTTAGCAAAAACGGATGAATATTTATCCAGTAGTTACAATGTCTTTCCATGTTACAATGTCAGAATGTTCTTCCTACAATGTGTTGTGACGGTCAGCGATGGGACGGCTGTATTCCCCCAGCATGCAGCTAGTGTCGCTGTACATAGTAGTATCAGCAGCCTGCAGGGGTTCATTAGACTGTTTATTGTCATGGAGAGAAATCTCTGCTAGTTGATGTCCCCCGAGTATCCTAAAGGCCTCATGTCCACGGGCAAATTATGAATTAAAATCCGGAGCGTTTTTTCTGCACGCGGATCCGCGCCCCATAGGGATGAATTAGACACCCGCAGGTAGTTAAATACCTGCGGATGTCATTTTTCCCTGCAGGCGCGGGTCCCGCATGCAGGAAGAAATCCGGACATACTCCATTTAGGCCTCATGTCCACGGGCAAATTAAGAATTAGGCCTCATGTCCACGGGGAACATCAGATCCGCTGCGGATTTGTAGCGCGGATTTGGGCTGCGGATGCACTGTAATTGTCTTTTATTTTTCATGCGGGAGATCAATTGAGCTATGTGCTCTATGAGCTTCCGCACGCGTGATCCGCACTAAAATGGAGCATGTCCATTTTTTTTCATGCTCCAGAAATTTTTTTATTCACTTTTAAATACCATCCGCGGGTATTTATCTACCCACGGGTGGTCAATGCATTCCTATGGGGCGCGGATCCGCATGCGGAAAAAACGCTGCGGATTTTAATTCTTATTTTCCCCGTGGACATGAGGCCTAAGTCTCCTGAGCCCGGGTGCAACCGCATCCCTTGCTTCCCTTATAGTTACGCCAGTGCCTACAAGTAACCCAATTCTGACCGGGAAGTGCATAAAGAAGACCCGGTCACAGACCTGTACACCAGCGTATTCTCATGGATAGGCCGCACTGTTTCTTGCTTTATTACCCAGTAACGTCTAGGCATTTGTTTCCCTCTTATTTTTCTCTATGTCTCTCTTTCTGGTAATCTCAATAAAAAAACTCCTACAGTACGAGAACAAGCTAAATGGATACTCAGATTGAATAGTCGGAATCCACTAGATCTAAATGAGGGGTTCTCCTCAGCATTTATCTGAATAATTGTGGGTTATTTTTCAATCCCGTTGCCTCACATATATACATGTATTTCGGTGCACATGACTATAGGTGTTGTATTGTCATTCAAAAGATGGAGATTTGACTAAACAAATGCATTCTAAGTTCATTTGCATGCATTGTTGTGGCATTTCTGAGATGTAGCAGCCTTCCTTTTTTATTTGCTCTCTCTTCATTTTTCATTTGCAGCAGTTTTCGACTGGATAAGATATAAATATCAGGTCATATTATCTAATAGATATATGTCTCAGCGTGTACTGTGTCTGTTTGCAACTGAAATACTGCCACCTTGTGGTTGGATGATTACATGACTCGCTAAGGTATTTATATATGTGGGCCAATAAAGGGGGACTTGACACCTAATTGTTTATACAGTAGAAGACATTGTGTCCAGCACTCACCAGCGGAAGGGTTGGTGGTGAGGGAGAATGATACCGTGCCACCCACTGAGCAGTGTAGCAGAAAGCAGCTCCCATTACACTAAGCTGTGCGCATGGCTCTGCTGCTTCTGCTTCACCAACCTGTGTCCCGCCTCTCCTGCTGCATTCAGTGCCCCCATCTAAGCCCTGTACAGAAATGTATAGCGTGATGTGGGCAGTACCAGGCTGGGGGGGAGAGGGTCAGTGCTCCTGTGCCCAGCAGTTTCTGCCCCATTCAGTGCTTACATCTAAGCCCTGTACAGGAATGTACAGCGTGATGTTGGCGAGCACATGGGAGTCCATACTTAGCGGCCCCTGTGCCAAGCCTTTTCTGCCCTTAAGTAGATGCCTTATGAGACGGGCTATCCAATAGTTTAATAATTTGTATTATTGGGTTTTGTTACCTAATAATGATATTTTTCTACCTATTTATGAAGGTCACATGATTTGAATTAGACTATATTTATACTCATATTTACCTATATGTTCATACTGACATTTGTGTGGTAGGATTAATATAAGGTGACCAGATTTTTCCAGGGTCAAAGCAGGACAAAGGGGTGTGGTCAGGGGGCCGGGCTTATCACAACATATGATTATATGTTATAAAAAGTACAGGGCTGTTACAAAAACCGCAGGGAGCAAATTCCACATCCAAAAACAAGTCAAAATTCGTACAATTGGTTCGAATTTTGACTGGAAATCAGACGCGTATCCACAGCTGATTTCATACTATGCGGTGCTTCCCCTCCTCCAAAGGCTTCCTGCTGTCAGCGCTCCACAGCTTCCAGTTCCCAGCGGCCTGTAGTGGCCTCACCTGACCAGCATCACCTGACCAGCAGTGCCGCACCTCCCGGTCTTTGTTGTGAAATGGACACCACATGACCGCTGCAGCCAATCATTCAACGGGACAGAGAGGCAGACTGCGCAAGCGCGTCTAATCGAGGCAGAAGAATGCTTCGTTCGGCGCCATGGAGACGGGAACGCCAACACCGGGGGGGGGGGGGGGTAAGTATATAACTTCTGTATGGCCAATATTTAATGCACGATGTATATTACAAAGTGCATTTCTATGGCCATACAGAAGTGTTTAACTTCACTTGCTTTCGCGGGACAACCTCTTTAAGTAAGGAGGTGCCCTGAGAGTCGCTTCAATTTTCTAATTTGTGCTATTAGTAGTGGCCATGTGTTGAGCGAGGGGGAGCTCCAAAAACATAAAGGGAGCTGAAACAGCATAAAAACAGGTAAAAGTCACTCAAGAGCAAGTAATGAAAACTACAATATACATTTTGGTAAAACTAAGCCCTGTTGGGGAAAAAATCTGCACATGGTGAATGACCACTTCAGCTAGATGTGAATAACAGTTTATAAAATCCCACTCAACACTACGATTAATAACCAGGTGGATCTGCAGTATTAAAACCTACCTAATGGGGCTAATAGCTTCTTCAGGCCATGCAATTGGAGTTCAAAGGTTATTGATTTGTCAATCTACATAATATATTACAATCGATCTGTCAACATACGCCATATCCATTATATATTACAATCTTTTCATCCCTAGAATAGAAATAGGTAAAGGTAAAGTCCCCTGGTGCAAGCACCAAATCGTGACCGACTCCTAGGTGACATCACATCGTGACATTTTCTTGGCAGACTGTTTTTGTGGGGTGGTTTGCCATTGTCTTCCTCAGTCATCTTTACCCCCTAGTAAGTTGGGTACTCATTTTACCGACCTTGGAAGGATGGAAGGCTGAGTTAACCTTGAACCCGCTACCTGAACCACGTGAGGATTGAACACACAACCTTCAGGTCGTGAGTGAGAGCTTAGGACTGCATTCTACTGAGAATAGAAATAGATTGGTATATTGGCAAAACCAGAACCTGCGAAGGTAAGTACCATGAAACCAAGATAGGGCTACACAGTTCACCACCCTAAGTGGCAGCTCTGTCAGCCCATAATCAGACAAAACAATAGACAGAGATTTAAAGGGGTTGTCCAGTTGTAAACTGTCGATGGTCTATCCTCAGAACAAGTCGCCAAGAGTTATCGGGAGCAGGTCCGTTACCTGGAACCCCATCAACGAGCTGTTCACATGACCGATACACTAGCACACCGCGACAAATTTTGCAGAAAACAGGCAGCTCAGTTTTTGTTGCGTGCAGTGACCTTGTGAAGAGCTGATCAGCGGGGATCGTGGGTGAAAGATCCCCATTCGATTCAATATTTATGACCTGTCCAGAGGATAGGCCACTAATAGTCTACAACTGGATAACTCCTTTAAACTTTCACAAGTAGATATGGCGGAGAGGCAGGTCAAAGGTCAACACCCCCACCCGCCCCGCAGTTGCCACTATTATATACATTCAATATTTTGATCATTATATCCAAGCTTCTAAAAGGTCGTATTAGTTATTTCAAACAACTTATCAGTTATTTAAAAACGATAGAGGACAACTCATAGTATACAAAATGTGTGGTTTATGGTATACATATACACATAGATAGGATTTTAGCATTAAATTGATGATTTTCTCAACCAAATAAAAATGCTGAGAATGCAGAAAATAAAATACGATAAAAAATAATAAGCACTAGTCCATACAGCATTTCATCAGTTTTCTATACCTGTACTAGAACGTTGTATTAACGATATATAGTCAACAGATGTCACTATATCTCTACTTCCTCCATCGTGAGACTTCTATGTAACAGCTTTGTATCAATTGTTATGCATTTATGGGCATACTTATACATATGAGATCCTGTTATACTAAATAAAACCAGGTTAAAAGCTAGCAGTAATTACATTAGTAGATAGTTCCTATCTACTAATTTAAATATTAACTTCCTGGATATCACTACTAGAGATGAGCGAACACGTTCGGCCCCGCCCCTTTTTCGCCCGAACACTGAACTTTGCGAACACTTCAGTGTTCGGGCGGAAAAAGTTCGGGGGCCGCCGTGGCAGCGCGGGGGGGTGCGGCGGGGAGTGGGGGGGAGAGGGAGAGAGAGAGGGCTCCCCCCTGTTCCCCGCTACTGCCGCCCGCGCCGCCGCGCATCTCCCCGCCCCCCGGCGGCACCCGGACCTTTACGCGCGAACACTGCAGTGCTCGGCAAAGCCGGTGTCCGGGTGCGGATGTGTCCGTAACGGACATGTTCGCTCATCTCTAATCACTACACATGTGGAAAACCATGGGGGAACTAGAGGGAAACTTTAAACTAAAAGCTATCATAAGGATATAGATACCAAGAGCTGTATAGCTCTATCTAGTTGTCATGTCCCAATTTGGCCCCTTAACCCCTTAATGACGCGGCCCTTTTTCTTTTCCCATTTTCGTTTTTTCCTCCCCCCTTTAAAAAAATCGTAACTCCTTTATTTATACATCGACGTCGCTGTATGAGGGCTTGTTTTTTGCGGGACGAGTTGTATTTTTCAATGGTGCTATTTAAAGTACCACATAATGTACTGAAAAACTTTTAAAAAATTCTAAGTGGAGTAAAATGAAAAAAAAATCAACATTTCGCCATCTTTTAGTGCGTCTTGTTTCTACGGCGCACAAACAGCAAAAGAAATGACCTGATAACTTTTTTCTATGGGTCGGTACGATTACTACGATACCAAACTTGTATAGGTTTTTTTTTACTATACTGCTCTTTTTTTTTCAAAGACATTTAATTGTTTTCAATTATTTTCTGCCGTCATTTTGTGCGTGCAATAACTTTTTTATTTTTCCGTCGACGTAGTTTAGCGAGGGCTCATTTTTTGCAGGATGTTCTTTAGTTTCTGATAGTACCAATTTGGAGTACATACGACTTTTTGATCGCTTTTTATTACGTTTTTTCTGGGAGACAGGGTAACTAAACAAGTGTATTTCTGGCATTCTTTCTTTTTTTTTCGGACGTCGTTCACTGTGCGGGAAGAATAATGCACTACTTTGATAGATTGGACTTTTACGGACGCGGCGATACCAAATACATATTTTTAGTTTATTATTTAGATTTTTTAATAATAGATATGGCAAAAGGGGGGTGATTTTTTTTTTTTTAATTAAAAAAAACTTTATTGATTCTTTTTTTTTAAACTGCTTTGAAGTCCCCCTGGGGGACTTTAACATGTGATGCTTTGATCGCTCCTGCAGTATGACGTAATGCTATAGCATTGGCGGGGGCCAGCGGCGGGCCCTCTGGCGGGGGCCATCCACCCGGTCAAGGCGCGGCCAGTGGTGGGCCCTCAGGTGGGGGCCATCCTTCCGGTCCAGGCACGGTCAGCGGCGTTCCCTCTGGCGGGGGCCATCCATCCAGTCCAGGCGCGGCCAGCGGCGGGCCCTCTGGCGGGGGCCATCCATCCGGTCCAGGCGCGGCCAGCGGCGGGCCCTCTGGCGGGGGCCATCCATCCGGTCCAGGCGCGGCCAGCGGCAGGCCCTCTGGCGGGGGCCATCCATCCGGTCCAGGCGCGGCCAGCGGCGGGCCCTCTGGCGGGGGCCATCCATCCGGTCCAGGTGCGGCCAGCAGCGGGCCCTCTGGCAGGGGCCATCCATCCGGTCCAGGGGCGGCCAGCGGCGGGCCCTCTGGCGGGGGCCATCCGTCCGGTCCAGGCGCGGCCAGCGGCGGGCCCTCTGATTTTGTGCTCTAAATAAGCACTACGTGGTGCACCAGTACATTGATGATAATTAACATTGTGATTTCTTTTGTATAGCTAGTGTGAGCTCCTTTACACGGCTGCAGCTTGGGTGGTGCTTGAATTTGTGGTGTTACAGATGTATCGATATAAATACAGTTTTCTGTTAAAATGGTAAAACTTGTTTTGTTGTTATTGCGCGTTCATATAGCAAAAATCTTCATTTTAGCGGCACAGGGTCTATTATATTATATATCTGCAGTGTGGCTTAGAGCGAGGGGGTTCATATTGTATTTGGGGTGTTGATTGTTGTGCACCAGGACTGTCTTTTTTTAATCCCAGTCCGCTCCTGATTAGGGTACATTTCACATGGGGCAAAAATGCTACAGATATTTCGTGCAGACTTTCCACGTGGAGAATTCGCAGCATTTACAATATAAGCCATATGGATGAGATTTAATAAATCCCAACTACATCTATGAGTATGTCTAAAAGAAAAGCTGTCTTAGTTGCCCCTGGCAACCAATCACCGTTCAGCTTTTGTTTTGTATTCTGTCCTGGTAAAATGAAAGCTGTGCTGTGATTGGTTGCTAGGGGCAACTAAGACTTTATCTTGTAGACAGTTTCTTAAATCTGCCACATAGTATGGGAAAAAAATGCGTGCAGGATATTTAAAATTGTAGCATGATGACTGTTTGCTGCAGATTTCACTGTTTACAACCAAAAGGGTGAAATTTGCGACAAATACCAAACTTCAAGACAAAATCCAAAACCTCAAACTCTGATTAAAATGACTGATTGCGTAAACATTTCCCATGAATTGATCCCTTACCATTCAAGAAGGTCCCTCCCGCTGAGGGGGCCATCCATCCGATCCAGGCGCGGCCAGCGGCGGGCCCTCTGGCGGGGGTCATCCATCCTGTTCAGGCGTGGCCAGCGGCGGGCTCTCTGGCGGGGGCCATCCATCCGGTCCAGGCGCGGACAGCGTCAGGCCCTCTGGCGGGGGCCATCCATCTGGTCCAGGCGCGGCCAGCGGCGGGCCCTCTGGCGGGGGCCATCCGTCCGGTCCAGGCGTGCCCACTGGCGGGGGCCATCCATCCGATCCAGGCGTGGCGGGCCCTCTGGCGGGGGCCATCCGTCCGGTCCAGGCGCAGGCAGCGGCGTGTCCTCTGGCGGGGGCCATTCATCCGGTCCAGGTGCGGCCAGCGGCGGGCCCTCTGGCGGGGGCCATTCTTCCGGTACAGGCGCGGCCAGCGGCGGGCCCTCTGGCGAGTGCCATCCATTCGGTCCAGGCTCGGCCAGCGGCGGACCCTCTGGCGGGGGCCATCCATTCGGTCCAGGCGCGGCCAGCTGCGGGCCCTATGGCGGAGGCCATCCATCCGGTCCAGGCGCAGCCAGCGGCGAGCCCTCTGGCGGGGGCCATCCATCCGGTCCAGGTGCGGCCAGCGGCGGGCCCTCTGATTTTGTGCTCTAAATAAGCACTACGTGGTGCACCAGTACATTGATGATAATTAACATTGTGATTTGTTTTGTATAGCTAGTGTGAGCTCCTTTACACGGCTGCAGCTTGGGTGGTGCTTGAATTTGTGGTGTTACAGATGTATCGATATAAATACAGCTTTCTGTAAAAATAGTAAAACTTTTGTTTTTATTGCGCGTTCATATAGCAAAAATCTTCATTTTAGCGGCACAGGGTCTATTATATTATATATCTGCAGTGTGGCTTGGAGCGAGGGGGTTCATATTGTATTTGGGGTGTTGATTGTTGTGCACCAGGACTGTCTTTTTTTAATCCCAGTCCGCTCCTGATTAGGGTACATTTCACATGGGGCAAAAATGCTACAGATATTTTGTGCAGACTTTCCACATGGAGAATTCGCAGCATTTACAATATAAGCCATATGGATGAGATTTAATAAATCCCAACTACATCTATGAGTATGTCTAAAAGAAAAGCTGTCTTAGTTGCCCCTGGCAACCAATCACAGTGCAGCTTTTGTTTTGTATTCTGTCCTGGTAAAATGAAAGCTGTGCTGTGATTGGCTGCTAGGGGCAACTAAAACTTTATCTTGTAGACAGTTTCTTAAATCTGCCACACAGTATGGGAAAAAATTTCGTGCAGGATATTTAATATTGTAGCATGATGACTGTTTGCTGCAGATTTCACTGTTTACAACCAAAAGGGTGAAATTTGCGACAAATACCAAACTTCAAGACAAAATCCACAACCTCAAACTCTGATTAAAATGACTGATTGCGTAAACATTTTCCATGAATTGATCCCTTACCATTCAAGGTGGTCCCTCCCGCTGGCGGGGGCCATCCATCCGGTCCAGGCGCGGCCAGCGGCCGGCCCTCTGGCGGGGGCCATCCATCCGATCCAGGCGCGGCCAGCGGCGGGCCCTCTGGCGGGGGCCATCCATCCGGTCCAGGAGCAGACAGCAGCGGGCCCTCTGGTGGGGGCCATCCATCCGGTCCAGGCGCAGCCAACGACGGGCCCTCTGGCGGGGGCCATCCATCCGGTCCAGGCGCGGCCAGCGTCGGGCCCTCTGGCGGGGGCCATCCATCTGGTCCACGCGCGGCCAGCGGCGGGCCCTCTGGCGGGGGCCATCCATCCGGTCCAGGCGCGGCCAGCGGCGGGCCCTCTGGCGGGGGCCATCCATCCGGTCCAGGCGCGGCCAGCGGCGGGCCCTCTGGCGGGGGCCATCCATCCGGTCCAGGCGTGCCCTCTGGCGGGGCCATCCATCAGGGCCAGGTGCGGCGGGCCCTCTGGCGGGGGCCATCCATCCGGTCCAGGTGCGGCCAGCGGCGGGCCCTCTGACGGGGGCCATCCATCCGGTCCAGGCGCGGCCAGCGGCGGGCCCTCTGGCGGGGGCCATCCATCCGGTCCAGGCGCGGCCAGCGGCGGGCCCTCTGGCGGGGGCCATCCATCCGGTCCAGGCGCGGCCAGCGACGGGCCCTTTTGGCGGGGACCATCCATCCGGTCCAGGCGCGGCCAACGACGAGACCTCTGGCGGCGGCCATCCATCCAGTCTAGGAGTGGCCAGCGTCGGGCCCTCTGGCGGGGGCCATCCATCCGGTCCAGGCGCGGCCAGCGGCGGGCCCTCTGGCGGGGGCCATCCATCCGGCCTAGGCGTGCCCTCTGGTGGGGGCCATCCATCCGATCCAGGCGCGTCGGGCCCTCTGGCGGGGGCCATCCATCCGGTCCAGGCGCGGCCAGCGGCGGGCCCTCTGGCGGGGGCCATCCATCCGGCCTAGGCGTGCCCTCTGGTGGGGGCCATCCATCCGATCCAGGCGCGTCGGGCCCTCTGGCGGGGGCCATCCATCCGGACCAGGCGCGGCCAGCGGCGGGCCCCCCAGGCGGGGGCCATCCGTCCGGCGCAGGGGCGGCCAGCGGCGGGCCCTCTGATTTTGTGCTGTAAATAAGCACTACGTGGTGCACCAGTACATTGATGATAATTAACATTGTGATTTGTTTTGTATAGCTAGTGTGAGCTCCTTTACACGGCTGCAGCTTGGGTGGTGCTTGAATTTGTGGTATTAAAGATGTATCGATATAAATACAGTTTTCTGTAAAAAATGGTAAAACTTGTTTTGTTTTTATTGCGCGTTCATATAGCAAAAATCTTCATTTTAGCGGCACAGGGTCTATTATATTATATATCGGCAGTGTGGCTTGGAGCGAGGGGGTTCATACTGTATTTGGGGTGTTGATTGTTGTGCACCAGGACTGACTTTTTTTAATCCCAGTCCGCTCCTGATTAGGGTACATTTCACATGGGGCAAAAATGCTACAGATATTTTGTGCAGACTTTCCACATGGAGAATTTGCAGCATTTACAATATAAGCCATATGGATGAGATTTAATAAATCCCAACTACATCTATAAGTATGTCTAAAAGAAAAGCTGTCTTAGTTGCCCCTAGCAACCAATCACAGTGCAGCTTTTGTTTTGTATTCTGTCCTGGTAAAATGAAAGCTGTGCTGTGATTGGGAAGACTTTTTATTGTAGACAGTTTCTTAAATCTGCCTTATAGTATGGGAAAAAATTGCGTGCAGGATATTTAAAATTGTAGCATGATGACTGAGACTGTTTGCTGCAAATTTCACTGTTTGCAACCAAAAGGCTGAAATTTGCGACAAATACCAAACTTCAAGACAAAATCCACAAACTCAAACTCTGATTAAAATGACTGATTGCGTAAACATTTTCCATGAATTGATCCCTTACCATTCGAGGTGGTCCCTCCCGCTGGCGGGGGCCATCCATCCGGTCCAGGCGCGGCCAGCGGCGGGTCCTCTGGCGGGGGCCATCCATCCGATCCAGGCGCGGCCAGCAGCGGGCCCTCTGGCGGGGGCCATCCATCCGGTCCAGGCGCGGCCAGCGGCGGGCCCTCTGGCGGGGGCGATCCATCCGGTCCAGGCGCGGCCAGCGGCGGGCCCTCTGGCGGGGGCCATCCATCCGGTCCAGGCGTGCCCTCTGGCGGGCGCCATCCATCCGGTCCAGGCGCGGCGGGCTCCCTGGCGGGGGGCATCCATCCGGCCCAGGCGCGGCCAGCGGCGGGCCCTCTGGCGGGGGCCATCCATCCGGTCCAGGCGTGCCCTCTGGCGGGCGCCATCCATCCGGTCCAGGCGCGGCGGGCTCCCTGGCGGGGGCCATCCGTCCGGTCCAGGCGCGGCCAGCGGCGGGCCCTCTAGCGGGGGCCAGCTATCCGGTCCAGGCGCTGCCAGCAGTGGGCCCTCTGGCGGGGGCCATCCATCCGGTCCAGGAGCGGCCAGCGTCGGGCCCTCTGGCGGGGGCCATCCATCCGGTCCAGGCGTGCCCTCTGGCGGGGGCCATCCAGCCGATCCAGGCATGTCGGGCCCTCTGGCGGGGGCCATCCATCTGGTCCAGGCGCTGCGGGCCCTCTGGCGGGGGCCATCCATCCGGACCAGGCGCGGCCAGCGGCGGGCCCTCTGGCGGGGGCCATCCGTCCAGCCCAGGGGCGGCCAGCGGCGGGCCCTCTGATTTTGTGCTCTAAATAAGCACTACGTGGTGCACCAGTACATTGATGATAATTAACATTGTGATTTGTTTTGTATAGCTAGTGTGAGCTCCTTTACACGGCTGCTGCTTGGGTGGTGCTTGAATTTGTGGTATTAAAGATGTATCGATATAAATACAGTTTTCTGTAAAAATGGTAAAAATTGTTTTGTTTTTATTGCGCGTTCATATAGCAAAAATCTTCATTTTAGCGGCACATGGTCTATTATATTATATATCTGCAATGTGGCTTGGAGCGAGGGGGTTCATATTGTATTTGGGGTGTTGATTGTTGTGCACCAGGACTGTCTTTTTTTAATCCCAGTCCGCTCCTGATTAGGGTACATTTCACATGGGGCAAAAATGCTACAGATATTTCGTACAGACTTTCCACATGGAGAATTCGCAGCATTTACAATATAAGCCATATGGATGAGATTTAATAAATCCCAACTACATCTATGAGTATGTCTAAAAGAAAAGCTGTTTTAGTTTCCCCTGGCAACCAATCACAGTGCAGCTTTTGTTTTGTATTCTGTCCTGGTAAAATGAAAGCTGTGCTGTGATTGGTTGCTAGGGGCAACTAAGACTTTATCTTGTAGACAGTTTCTTAAATCTGCCACATAGTATGGGAAAAAATTGCGTGCAGGATATTTAAAATTGTAGCATGATGACTGAGACTGTTTGCTGCAAATATCACTGTTTACAACCAAAAGGGTGAAATTTGCGACAAATACCAAACTTCAAGACAAAATCCACAACCTCAAACCCTGATTAAAATGACTGATTGCGTAAACATTTTCCATGAATTGATCCCTTACCATTCAAGGTGGTCCCTCCAGCTGGCGGGGGCCATCCATCCGGTCCAGGCGCGGCCAGCGGCGGGCCCTTTGGCCGGGGCCATCCATCCGATCCAGGCGCGGCCAGCGGCGGGCCCTCTGGCGGGGGCCATCCATCCGGTCCAGGCGCGGCCAGCGGCGGGCCCTCTGGCGGGGGCTATCCATCCGGTCCAGGCGCGGCCAGCGTCGGGCCATCTGGCGGGGGCCATCCATCCAGGCCATGCGCGGCCAGCGGCGGGCCCTCTGGCGGGGGCCATCCATCCGGTCCAGGCGTGCCCTCAGGCGGGCTCCATCCATCCGGTGCAGGCGCGGCGGGCCCTCTGGTGGGGGCCATCCATCCGGTCCAGGCGCGGTCAGCGACGGGCCCTCTGGCGGGGGCCGTCCATCCGGTCCAGGTGCTGCCAGCAGCGGGCCCTCTGGCGGGGGCCATCCATCCGGTCCAGGCGCGGCTAGCGACGGTCCCTTTGGCTGGGGCCATCCATCCGGTCCAGGCGCGGCCAACGACGGTCCCTCTGGCGGGGGCCATCCATCCGGTCCAGGCGCGGCCAATGACGGGCCCTCTGGCGGGGGCCATCCATCCGATCCAGGCGCGGCCAGCGTCGGGCCCTCTAGCGGGGGCCATCCATCCAGTCCAGGCGTGGCCAGCGGCGGGCCCTCTGGCGGGGGCCATCCATCCGGTCCAGGCGTGCCCTCTGGCGGGGGCCATCCATCCGATCCAGGCGCGTCGGGCCCTCTGGCGGGGGCCATCCATCCGGCCCAGGCGCGGCGGGCCCTCTGGCAGGGGCCATCCATCCGGACCAGGCGCGGCCAGCGGCGGGCCCTCTGGCGGGGGCCATCCGTCCAGCCCAGGGGCGGCCAGCGGCGGGCCCTCTGATTTTGTGCTCTAAATAAGCACTACGTGGTGCACCAGTACATTGATGATAATTAACATTGTGATTTGTTTTGTATAGCTAGTGTGAGCTCCTTTACACGGCTGCTGCTTGGGTGGAGCTTGAATTTGTGGTATTAAAGATGTATCGATATAAATACAGTTTTCTGTAAAAAATGGTAAAAATTGTTTTGTTTTTATTGCGCGTTCATATAGCAAAAATCTTCATTTTAGCGGCACATGGTCTATTATATTATATATCTGCAATGTGGCTTGGAGCGAGGGGGTTCATATTGTATTTGGGGTGTTGATTGTTGTGCACCAGGACTGTCTTTTTTTAATCCCAGTCCGCTCCTGATTAGGGTACATTTCACATGGGGCAAAAATGCTACAGATATTTCGTGCAGACTTTCCACATGGAGAATTCGCAGCATTTACAATATAAGCCATATGGATGAGATTTAATAAATCCCAACTACATCTATGAGTATGTCTAAAAGAAAAGCTGTTTTAGTTGCCCCTGGCAACCAATCACAGTGCAGCTTTTGTTTTGTATTCTGTCCTGGTAAAATGAAAGCTGTGCTGTGATTGGTTGCTAGGGGCAACTAAGACTTTATCTTGTAGACAGTTTCTTAAATCTGCCACATAGTATGGGAAAAAATTGCGTGCAGGATATTTAAAATTGTAGCATGATGACTGAGACTGTTTGCTGCAAATATCACTGTTTACAACCAAAAGGGTGAAATTTGCGACAAATACCAAACTTCAAGACAAAATCCACAACCTCAAACCCTGATTAAAATGACTGATTGCGTAAACATTTTCCATGAATTGATCCCTTACCATTCAAGGTGGTCCCTCCAGCTGGCGGGGGCCATCCATCCGGTCCAGGCGCGGCCAGCGGCGGGCCCTTTGGCCGGGGCCATCCATCCGATCCAGGCGCGGCCAGCGGCGGGCCCTCTGGCGGGGGCCATCCATCCGGTCCAGGCGCGGCCAGCGGCGGGCCCTCTGGCGGGGGCCATCCATCCGGTCCAGGCGCGGCCAGCGTCGGGCCATCTGGCGGGGGCCATCCATCCAGGCCATGCGCGGCCAGCGGCGGGCCCTCTGGCGGGGGCCATCCATCCGGTCCAGGCGTGCCCTCAGGCGGGCGCCATCCATCCGGTGCAGGCGCGGCGGGCCCTCTGGTGGGGGCCATCCATCCGGTCCAGGCGCGGTCAGCGACGGGCCCTCTGGCGGGGGCCGTCCATCCGGTCCAGGTGCTGCCAGCAGCGGGCCCTCTGGCGGGGGCCATCCATCCGGTCCAGGCGCGGCTAGCGATGGTCCCTTTGGCGGGGGCCATCCATCTGGTCCAGGCGCAGCCAACGACGGTCCCTCTGGCGGGGGCCATCCATCCGGTCCAGGCGCGGGCAATGACGGGCCCTCTGGCGGGGGCCATCCATCCGATCCAGGCGCGGCCAGCGTCGGGCCCTCTAGCGGGGGCCATCCATCCGGTCCAGGCGTGGCCAGCGGCGGGCCCTCTGGTGGGGGCCATCCATCCGGTCCAGGCGTGCCCTCTGGCGGGGGCCATCCATCCGATCCAGGCGCGTCGGGCCCTCTGGCGGGGGCCATCCATCCGGCCCAGGCGCGGCGGGCCCTCTGGCAGGGGCCATCCATCCGGACCAGGCGCGGCCAGCGGCGGGCCCTCTGGCGGGGGCCATCCGTCCAGCCCAGGGGCGGCCAGCGGCGGGCCCTCTGATTTTGTGCTCTAAATAAGCACTACGTGGTGCACCAGTACATTGATGATAATTAACATTGTGATTTGTTTTGTATAGCTAGTGTGAGCTCCTTTACACGGCTGCAGCTTGGGTGGTGCTTGAATTTGTGGTATTAACCCTTTCCAGTCCAATGTCGGGCCTGCCCCGACATCATCATTTTCCTCCACAGCTCCGATGTCGGGGCAGGCCCGACACTGCAGTGCAGGAGTGGATCTGCACCCGATCGTCAGGCACATCGGGTGCAGATGCACTCCTTTACTGGTCGTCATCGAGGACCCCCGAGGAGAAGGCAGAAAGGGTTTTTAACCCTTTCTGCCCACTTCTTTATACATTACATAGCGCTCAATTAGCGCTATGCAATGCATAGATTCCGGCCGGCGATCATGTGACCGCCGGTGTTACCTGACCCCCGGCGGTCACATGAACGCCGAGCCGGGAGCCTGCACCGTGCAAGGACCTGCTTACCTGACCAGCGTCTTGTGCATTCTCCTTCTGTCTCCCGACCCGGCGATCATGTGACCGCCAGGTGTCACCTGACCCCAGCGGTCACATGATCGCCGAGCCGGGAGGCAGAAGGAGAATGCGGAAGACGCCGGTCAGGTAAGCAGGTCCCTCCCTGCACCCTCCTGAACTCTGTCAGATCAGGAGGGTGCAGGGAAAATGTATTTTTTCTCACCCATTCTCCCAGCTCCAATTTATTTGGAGCTGCGGAGAATGGGTGAGAAAAAATAAATGGATTGGAAAGGGTTAAAGATGTATCGATATAAATACAGTTTTCTGTAAAAATGGTAAAACTTGTTTTGTTTTTATTGCGCGTTCATATAGCAAAAATCGTCATTTTAGCGGCACAGGGTCTATTATATTATATATCTGCAATGTGGCTTGGAGCGAAGGGGTTCATATTGTATTTGGGGTGTTGATTGTTGTGCACCAGGACTGTCTTTTTTTAATCCCAGTCCGCTCCTGATTAGGGTACATTTCACATGGGGCAAAAATGCTACAGATATTTCGTGCAGACTTTCCACATGGAGAATTCGCAGCATTTACAGTATAAGCCATATGGATGAGATTTAATAAATCCCAACTACATCTATGAGTATGTCTAAAAGAAAAGCTGTCTTAGTTGCCCCTGGCAACCAATCACAGTGCAGCTTTTGTTTTGTATTCTGTCCTGGAAAAATGAAAGCTGTGCTGTGATTGGTTGCTAGGGGCAACTAAGACTTTATCTTGTAGACAGTTTCTTAAATCTGCCACACAGTATGGGAAAAAATTGCGTGCAGGATATTTAAAATTGTAGCATGATGACTGAGACTGTTTGCTGCAGATTTCACTGTTTACAACCAAAAGGGTGAAATTTGCGACAAATACCAAACTTCAAGACAAAATCCACAACCTCAAAACTCTGATTAAAATGACTGATTGCGTAAACATTTTCCATGAATTGATCCCTTACCATTCAAGGTGGTCCCTCCCGCTGGCGGGGGCCATCCATCCGGTCCAGGCGCGGTCAGCGACGGGCCCTCTGGCGGGGGCCATCTATCCGGTCCAGGCGCGGCCAACGACGGGCCCTCTGGCGGTGGCCATCCATCCTATTCAGGCGCGGCCAGCGGCGGGCCCTCTGTCGGGGGCCACCCATCCGGTCCAGGCGCGGCCAGCGGCGGGCCCTCTAGCGGGGGCCATCCATCCGGTCCAGGCGCGGCCAGCGTGGGCCCTCTGGCGGGGGCCATCCATCCAGTCCAGGCGGGCCCTCTGGCGGGCGCCATCCATCCGATCCAGGCGCGGCGGGCCCTCTGGCGGGGGCCATCCATCCGGTCCAGGCGCGGAGGGCCCTTTGGCGGGGGCCATCCATCCGGTCCAGCCGCGGCCAGCGTCGGGCCCTCTGGCGGGGGCCAACAATCCGGTCCAGGCGCTGCCAGCAGCGGGCCCTCTGGCGGGGGCCATCCATCCGGTCCAGGCGCGGCCAGCGACGGGCCCTTTGGCGGGGTCCATCCATCCGGTCCAGGTGCGTCAGGCCCTCTGGCGGGGGCCATCCATCCGGTCCAGGCGCAGCGGGCCCTCTGGCGGGGGCCATCCATCCGGACCAGGCGCGGCCAGCGGCGGGCCCTCTGGCGGGGGCCATCGGTCCAGCCCAGGGGCGGCCAGCGGCGGGCCCTCTGATTTTGTGCTCTAAATAAGCACTACGTGGTGCACCAGTACATTGATGATAATTAACATTGTGATTTGTTTTGTATAGCTAGTGTGAGCTCCTTTACACGGCTGCAGCTTGGGTGGTGCTTGAATTTGTGGTATTAAAGATGTATCGATATAAATACAGTTTTCTGTAAAAATGGTAAAACTTGTTTTGTTTTTATTGCGCGTTCATATAGCAAAAATCTTCATTTTAGCGGCACAGGGTCTATTATATTATATATCTGCAATGTGGCTTGGAGCGAGGGGGTTCATATTGTATTTGGGGTGTTGATTGTTGTGCACCAGGACTGTCTTTTTTTAATCCCAGTCCGCTCCTGATTAGGGTACATTTCACATGGGGCAAAAATGCTACAGATATTTCGTGCAGACTTTCCACATGGAGAATTCGCAGCATTTACAGTATAAGCCATATGGATGAGATTTAAAAAATCCCAACTACATCTATGAGTATGTCTAAAAGAAAAGCTGTCTTAGTTGCCCCTAGCAACCAATCACAGTGCAGCTTTTGTTTTGTATTCTGTCCTGGTAAAATGAAAGCTGTGCTGTGATTGGTTGTTAGGGGCAACTAAGACTTTATCTTGTAGACAGTTTCTTAAATCTGCCACACAGTATGGGAAAAAATTGCGTGCAGGATATTTAAAATTGTAGCATGATGACTGCGACTGTTTGCTGCAAATTTCACTGTTTACAACCAAAAGGGTGAAATTTGCGACAAATACCAAACTTCAAGACAAAATCCACAACCTCAAAGTCTGATTAAAATGAATGATTGCGTAAACATTTTCCATGAATTGATCCCTTACCATTCAAGGTGGTCCCTCCCGCTGGCGGGGGCCATCCATCCGGTCCAGGCGTGCCCTCAGGCGGGCGCCATCCATCCGGTGCAGGCGCGGCGGGCCCTCTGGTGGGGGCCATCCATCCGGTCCAGGCGCGGTCAGCGACGGGCCCTCTGGCGGGGGCCGTCCATCCGGTCCAGGTGCTGCCAGCAGCGGGCCCTCTGGCGGGGGCCATCCATCCGGTCCAGGCGCGGCTAGCGATGGTCCCTTTGGCGGGGGCCATCCATCTGGTCCAGGCGCAGCCAACGACGGTCCCTCTGGCGGGGGCCATCCATCCGGTCCAGGCGCGGGCAATGACGGGCCCTCTGGCGGGGGCCATCCATCCGATCCAGGCGCGGCCAGCGTCGGGCCCTCTAGCGGGGGCCATCCATCCGGTCCAGGCGTGGCCAGCGGCGGGCCCTCTGGTGGGGGCCATCCATCCGGTCCAGGCGTGCCCTCTGGCGGGGGCCATCCATCCGATCCAGGCGCGTCGGGCCCTCTGGCGGGGGCCATCCATCCGGCCCAGGCGCGGCGGGCCCTCTGGCAGGGGCCATCCATCCGGACCAGGCGCGGCCAGCGGCGGGCCCTCTGGCGGGGGCCATCCGTCCAGCCCAGGGGCGGCCAGCGGCGGGCCCTCTGATTTTGTGCTCTAAATAAGCACTACGTGGTGCACCAGTACATTGATGATAATTAACATTGTGATTTGTTTTGTATAGCTAGTGTGAGCTCCTTTACACGGCTGCAGCTTGGGTGGTGCTTGAATTTGTGGTATTAACCCTTTCCAGTCCAATGTCGGGCCTGCCCCGACATCATCATTTTCCTCCACAGCTCCGATGTCGGGGCAGGCCCGACACTGCAGTGCAGGAGTGGATCTGCACCCGATCGTCAGGCACATCGGGTGCAGATGCACTCCTTTACTGGTCGTCATCGAGGACCCCCGAGGAGAAGGCAGAAAGGGTTTTTAACCCTTTCTGCCCACTTCTTTATACATTACATAGCGCTCAATTAGCGCTATGCAATGCATAGATTCCGGCCGGCGATCATGTGACCGCCGGTGTTACCTGACCCCCGGCGGTCACATGAACGCCGAGCCGGGAGCCTGCACCGTGCAAGGACCTGCTTACCTGACCAGCGTCTTGTGCATTCTCCTTCTGTCTCCCGACCCGGCGATCATGTGACCGCCAGGTGTCACCTGACCCCAGCGGTCACATGATCGCCGAGCCGGGAGGCAGAAGGAGAATGCGGAAGACGCCGGTCAGGTAAGCAGGTCCCTCCCTGCACCCTCCTGAACTCTGTCAGATCAGGAGGGTGCAGGGAAAATGTATTTTTTCTCACCCATTCTCCCAGCTCCAATTTATTTGGAGCTGCGGAGAATGGGTGAGAAAAAATAAATGGATTGGAAAGGGTTAAAGATGTATCGATATAAATACAGTTTTCTGTAAAAATGGTAAAACTTGTTTTGTTTTTATTGCGCGTTCATATAGCAAAAATCGTCATTTTAGCGGCACAGGGTCTATTATATTATATATCTGCAATGTGGCTTGGAGCGAAGGGGTTCATATTGTATTTGGGGTGTTGATTGTTGTGCACCAGGACTGTCTTTTTTTAATCCCAGTCCGCTCCTGATTAGGGTACATTTCACATGGGGCAAAAATGCTACAGATATTTCGTGCAGACTTTCCACATGGAGAATTCGCAGCATTTACAGTATAAGCCATATGGATGAGATTTAATAAATCCCAACTACATCTATGAGTATGTCTAAAAGAAAAGCTGTCTTAGTTGCCCCTAGCAACCAATCACAGTGCAGCTTTTGTTTTGTATTCTGTCCTGGAAAAATGAAAGCTGTGCTGTGATTGGTTGCTAGGGGCAACTAAGACTTTATCTTGTAGACAGTTTCTTAAATCTGCCACACAGTATGGGAAAAAATTGCGTGCAGGATATTTAAAATTGTAGCATGATGACTGAGACTGTTTGCTGCAGATTTCACTGTTTACAACCAAAAGGGTGAAATTTGCGACAAATACCAAACTTCAAGACAAAATCCACAACCTCAAAACTCTGATTAAAATGACTGATTGCGTAAACATTTTCCATGAATTGATCCCTTACCATTCAAGGTGGTCCCTCCCGCTGGCGGGGGCCATCCATCCGGTCCAGGCGCGGTCAGCGACGGGCCCTCTGGCGGGGGCCATCTATCCGGTCCAGGCGCGGCCAACGACGGGCCCTCTGGCGGTGGCCATCCATCCTATTCAGGCGCGGCCAGCGGCGGGCCCTCTGTCGGGGGCCACCCATCCGGTCCAGGCGCGGCCAGCGGCGGGCCCTCTAGCGGGGGCCATCCATCCGGTCCAGGCGCGGCCAGCGTGGGCCCTCTGGCGGGGGCCATCCATCCAGTCCAGGCGGGCCCTCTGGCGGGCGCCATCCATCCGATCCAGGCGCGGCGGGCCCTCTGGCGGGGGCCATCCATCCGGTCCAGGCGCGGCGGGCCCTTTGGCGGGGGCCATCCATCCGGTCCAGCCGCGGCCAGCGTCGGGCCCTCTGGCGGGGGCCAACAATTCGGTCCAGGCGCTGCCAGCAGCGGGCCCTCTGGCGGGGGCCATCCATCCGGTCCAGGCGCGGCCAGCGACGGGCCCTTTGGCGGGGTCCATCCATCCGGTCCAGGTGCGTCAGGCCCTCTGGCGGGGGCCATCCATCCGGTCCAGGCGCAGCGGGCCCTCTGGCGGGGGCCATCCATCCGGACCAGGCGCGGCCAGCGGCGGGCCCTCTGGCGGGGGCCATCGGTCCAGCCCAGGGGCGGCCAGCGGCGGGCCCTCTGATTTTGTGCTCTAAATAAGCACTACGTGGTGCACCAGTACATTGATGATAATTAACATTGTGATTTGTTTTGTATAGCTAGTGTGAGCTCCTTTACACGGCTGCAGCTTGGGTGGTGCTTGAATTTGTGGTATTAAAGATGTATCGATATAAATACAGTTTTCTGTAAAAATGGTAAAACTTGTTTTGTTTTTATTGCGCGTTCATATAGCAAAAATCTTCATTTTAGCGGCACAGGGTCTATTATATTATATATCTGCAATGTGGCTTGGAGCGAGGGGGTTCATATTGTATTTGGGGTGTTGATTGTTGTGCACCAGGACTGTCTTTTTTTAATCCCAGTCCGCTCCTGATTAGGGTACATTTCACATGGGGCAAAAATGCTACAGATATTTCGTGCAGACTTTCCACATGGAGAATTCGCAGCATTTACAGTATAAGCCATATGGATGAGATTTAAAAAATCCCAACTACATCTATGAGTATGTCTAAAAGAAAAGCTGTCTTAGTTGCCCCTAGCAACCAATCACAGTGCAGCTTTTGTTTTGTATTCTGTCCTGGTAAAATGAAAGCTGTGCTGTGATTGGTTGTTAGGGGCAACTAAGACTTTATCTTGTAGACAGTTTCTTAAATCTGCCACACAGTATGGGAAAAAATTGCGTGCAGGATATTTAAAATTGTAGCATGATGACTGCGACTGTTTGCTGCAAATTTCACTGTTTACAACCAAAAGGGTGAAATTTGCGACAAATACCAAACTTCAAGACAAAATCCACAACCTCAAAGTCTGATTAAAATGAATGATTGCGTAAACATTTTCCATGAATTGATCCCTTACCATTCAAGGTGGTCCCTCCCGCTGGCGGGGGCCATCCATCCGGTCCAGGCGCGGCCAGCGACGGGCCCTCTGGCGGGGGGCATCCATCCGGTCCAGGCGCGGCCAGCGGCGGGCCCTCTGGCGGGGGCCATCCATCCGGTCCAGGCGTGCCCTCTGGCGGGCGCCATCCATCCGGTCCAGGCGCGGCGGGCTCTCTGGCGGGGGCCATCCATCCGGTCCAGGCGCGGCCAGCGGCGGGCCCTTTGGCGGGGGCCAGTAATCCGGTCCAGGCGCTGCCAGCAGCGGGCCCTCTGGCGGGGGCCATCCATCCGGTCCAGGCACGGCCAGCGACGGGCCCTTTGTCGGGGGCCATCCATCCGGTCCAGGCGCGGCCAACGACGGGCCCTCTGGCGGGGGCCATCCATCCGGTCCAGGCGCGGCCAGCGTCGGGCCCTCTGGCGGGGGCCATCCATCTGCTCCAGGCGTGCCCTCTGGCGGGGGCCATCCAGCCGATCCAGGCACGTTGGGCCCTCTGGCGGGGGCCATCCATCTGGTCCAGGCGCGGCGGGCCCTCTGGCGGGGGCCATCCATCCGGACCAGGCGCGGCCAGCGGCGGGCCCTCTGGCGGGGGCCATCCGTCCAGCCCAGGGGCGGCCAGCAGCGGGCCCTCTGATTTTGTGCTCTAAATAAGCACTACGTGGTGCACCAGTACATTGATGATAATTAACATTGTGATTTGTTTTGTATAGCTAGTGTGAGCTCCTTTACACGGCTGCAGCTTGGGTGGTGCTTGAATTTGTGGTATTAAAGATGTATCGATATAAATACAGTTTTCTGTAAAAATGGTAAAACTTGTTTTGTTTTTATTGCGTGTTCATATAGCAAAAATCTTCATTTTAGCGGCACAGGGTCTATTATATTATATATCTGCAATGTGGCTTGGAGCGAGGGGGTTCATATTGTATTTGGGGTGTTGATTGTTGTGCACCAGGACTGTCTTTTTTTAATCCCAGTCCGCTCCTGATTAGGGTACATTTCACATGGGGCAAAAATGCTACAGATATTTCGTGCAGACTTTCCACATGGAGAATTCGCAGCATTTACAATATAAGCCATATGGATGAGATTTAATAAATCCCAACTACATCTATGAGTATGTCTAATAGAAAAGCTGTCTTAGTTGCCCCTGGCAACCAATCACAGTGCAGCTTTTGTTTTGTATTCTGTCCTGGTAAAGTGAAAGCTGTGCTGTGATTGGTTGCTAGGGGCAACTAAGACTTTATCTTGTAGACAGTTTCTTAAATCTGCCAGATAGTATGGGAAAAAATTGCGTGCAGGATATTTAAAATTGTAGCATGATGACTGTTTGCTGCTGATTTCACTGTTTACAACCAAAACGGTGAAATTTGCGACAAATACCAAACTTTAAGACAAAATCCACAACCTCAAACTCTGATTAAAATGACTGATTGCGTAAATATTTTCCATGAATTGATCCCTTACCATTCAAGGTGGTCCCTCCCGCTGGCGGGGGCCATCCATCCGGTCCAGGCGCGGCCAGCGGCGGGCCCTCTGGCGGGGCCATCCATCCGGTCCAGGTGTGGCCAGCGGCGGGCCCTCTGGCGGGGGCCATCCATCCGGTCAAGGCGCGGCCAGCGGCGGGCCCTCTGGCGGGGGCCATCCATCCGCTCCAGGCGCGGCCAGCGGCGGGCCCTCTGGCGGGGGCCATCCATCCGGTCCAGGCGCGGCCAGCGGCGGGCCCTCTGGCGGGGGCCAGACATCCGGGACAGGCGTGCCCTCTGGCGGGGGCCATCCATCCGGTCCAGGCACGGCGGGCCCTCTGGCGGGGGCCATCCATCCGGTCCAGGCGCAGCCAGCGGCGGGCCCTCTGGCGGGGGCCATCAATCCGGTCCAGGCATGGGCAGCGGCGGGCCCTCTGGCGGGGGCAAGACATCCGGGACAGGCGTGCCCTCTGGCGGGGGCCATCCATCCGGTCCAGGCGCGGCGGGCCCTCTGGCGGGGGGCCATCCATCCGGTCCAGGCGCGGCCAGCGGCAGGCCCTTCGGCGGGGGCCAGACATCTGGTTTAGGCGTGCCCTCTGGCGGGGGCCATCCATCCGGTCCAGGCGCAGCCAGCGGCGGGCCCTCTGACGGGGGCCATCCATCCGGTCCAGGCGCAACCAGCGGCGGGCCCTCTGGTGGGGGCCATCCATCCATCCTAGGCGCGGCCAGCGGCGGGCCCTCTGGCGTGGACCATCCATCCAGTTCAGGCGCGGCCAGAGGCGGGCCCTCTGGCGGGGACCATCCATCCGATGCAGGCGCGGCCAGCGGCGGGCCCTCTGGCGGGGGCCATCAATCCGATCCAGGCGCGGCGGGCCCTCTGGCGGGGGCCATCCATCCGGTCCAGGCGCGGCGCGCCCTCTGGCGGGGGCCATCCATCCGGTCCAGGCGCGGCCAGCGTCGGGCCCTCTGGCGGGGGCCATCCATCCGGTCCAGGCGCGGCGGGCCCTCTGGTGGGGGCCATCCATCCGGTCCAGGCGTGCCCTCTGGCGGGGGCCATCCATCCGGTCCAGGCGCGGCCAGCGTCGGGCCCTCTGGCGGGGGCCATCCATCCGGTCCAGGCGCGGCCAGCGGCGGGACCTCTGGCGGGGGCTATCCATCCGGTCCAGGAGTGCCATCTGGCGGGCGCCATCCATCCGATCCAGGCGCGGCGGGCCCTCTGGTGGGGGCCATCCATCCGGTCCAGGCGCGGCAGGCCCTCCTGCGGGGGCCATCCATCCGGTCCAGGCGCGGCCAGCGGCGGGCCCTCTGGCGGGGGCCATCCATCCCGTCCAGGCGCGGCCAGCGACGGGCCCTTTGGCGGGGGCCATCCATCCGGTCCAGGCGCGGCCAACGACGGGCCCTCTGGCGGGGGCCATCCATCCGGTTCAGGCGCGGCCAGCGTCGGGCCCTCTGGCGGGGGCCATCCATCCGGTCCAGGCGCGGCCAGCGGCGGGCCCTCTGGCGGGGGCCATCCATCCGGTCCAGGCGTGCCCTCTGGTGGGCGCCATCCATCCAATCCAGGCGCGGCGGGCCCTCTGGTGGGGGCCATCCATCCGGTCCAGGCGCAGCGGGCCCTCTGGCGGGGGCCATACATCCGGTCCAGGCGCGGCCAGCGGCGGACCCTCTGGCGGGGGCCAGCAATCCGGTCCAGGTGCTGCCAGCAGCGGGCCCTCTGGCGGGGGCCATCCATCCGGTCCAGGCGCGGCTAGCGACGGTCCCTTTGGCGGGGGCCATCCATCCGGTCCAGGCGCGGCCAGCGTCGGGCCCTCTGGGGGGGCCATCCATCCGGTCCAGGCGCGGCCAGCGACGGACCCTCTGGCGGGGGCCATCCATGCGGTCCAGGCGCGGCCAACGACGGGCCCTCTGGCGGGGGCCATCCATCCGGTCCAGGCGCGGCCAGCGGCGGACCCTCTGGCGGGGGCCATCCATCCGGTCCAGGCGCGGCCAGCGGCGGGGCCTCTGGCGGGGACCATCCATCCGGTCCAGGCGCGGCCAGCGGCGGGCCCTTTGGCGGGGGCCATCCAATCCAGGCGCGGTGGGCCCTCTGGCGGGGGCCATCCATCCGGTCCAGGCGCGGCGGGCCCTCTGGCGGGGGCCATCCATCCGGTCCAGGCGCGGCCAGCGTCGGGCCCTCTGGCGGGGGCCATCCATCCGGTCCAGGCGCGGCCAGCGGCGGGCCCTCTGGCGGGGACCATCCATCCGGTCCAGGCGTGCCCTCTGGCGGGCGCCATCCATCCGATCCAGGCGCAGCGGGCCCTCTGGTGGGGGCCATCCATACGGTCCAGGCGCGTCGGGCCCTCTGGCGGGGGCCATCCATCCGGTCCAGGCGCGGCCAGCGTCGGGCCCTCTGGCGGGGGCCATCCATCCGGTCCAGGCGCGGCCAGCAGCGGGCCCTCTGGCGGGGGCCATCCATTCGTTCCTGGCATGCCCTCTGGCGGGGGCCATCCATCCGATCCAGGCGCGTCGGGCCCTCTGGCGGGGGCCATCCATCCGGTCCAGGCGCGGCGGGGCCCTCGGCCGTGGGCCATCCATCCGGTCCAGGCGCGACTAGCGGCGGGCCCTCTGGCAGGGGCCATCCATCCGGTCCTGGCGCGGCCAGCGTCGGGCCCTCTGGCGGGGGCCATCCGGTCCAGGCGCGGCCAGCGGCGGGCCCTCTGGCGGGGGCCATCCATCCGGTCCAGGCGTGCCCTCTGGCGGGCGCCTTCCATCCGATCCAGGCGCGTCGGGCCCTCTGGTGGGGGACATCCATCCGGTCCAGGCGCGGCAGGCCCTCCTGCGGGGGCCATCCATCCGGTCCAGGCGCGGCCAGCGGCGGGCCCTCTGGCGGGGGCCATCCATCCCGTCCAGGCGCGGCCAGCGACGAGCCCTTTAGCGGGGGCCATCCATCCGGTCCAGGCGCGGCCAACGACGGGCCCTCTGGCGGGGGCCATCCATCCGATCCAGGCGGGCCCTCTGGCGGGTGCCATCCATCCGATCCAGGCGCGGCGGGCCCTCTGGCGGGGGCCATCCATCCGGTCCAGGCGCGGCGGGCCCTCTGGCGGGGGCCATCCATCCGATCCAGGCGCGGCCAGCGGCGGGCCCTCTGGCGAGGGCCAGCAATTCGGTCCCGGCGCGGCCAGCGGCGGGTCCTCTGGCGGGGGCCATCCATTCGGTCCAGGCGCGGCCAGCGACGGGCCCTTTGGCGGGGGCCATCCATCCGGTCCAGGCACGGCCATCGACCGGCCCTCTGGCGGGGGCCATCCATCCGATCCAGGCGCGGCCAGCGTCGGGCCCTCTGGCGGGGGCCATCCATCTGGTCCAGGCGCGGCCAGCAGCGGGCCCTCTGGCGGGGGCCATCCATCTAGTCCAGGCGGGCCCTCTGGCGGGGGCCATCCGTCCGGTCCAGGCGCGGCGGGCCCTCTGGCGGGGGCCATCCATCCGGCCCAGGCGCGGCCAGCGGCGGGCCCACTGGCGGGGCCATCCGTCCAGACCAGGGGCGGCCAGCGGCGGGCCCTCTGATTTTGTGCTCTAAATAAGCACTACGTGGTGCACCAGTACATTGATGATAATTAACATTGTGATTTGTTTTGTATAGCTAGTGTGAGCTCCTTTACACGGCTGCAGCTTGGGTGGTGCTTGAATTTGTGGTGTTACAGATTTATCGATATAAATACAGTTTTCTGTAAAAATGGTAAAACTTTTGTTTTTATTGCGCGTTCATATAGCAAAAATCTTAATTTTAGCAGCACAGGGTCTATTATATTACACTGGGGAACAAAAAAAAAGTTTCTCATGGTGCCTGGAATTTTAGACGTTTTTCTGGGTATTTTTCTGCCGCTGATTCCGAAAATACCATGCATTTCGTTCTACGAGCTCTAGTAGTTTTTAAAATATTCCTGATGTCATTATCTATTTTTGTTATATTTACTGTATTTTTCCGCCATAATCTGCTTACTATTAGCACATATCATACATATCGCCACCACTGCACAACACACTTGGGTTGATGAAACAATGTGTAAGGACATTGAAGAGAAACGGAAGGTGTTTCGGCTAGAAATGTAGAGAATTTCCTGCGATGAGCATGGAGAAGCTAATAACAGGTAAATTCGATGGACTACAAATCCAGGAACACATGAAAGACTGGCATTTCCAGGATTCAGTGGACAACGTTGAGGCGCGTGCGCGGTCATTGTTTTATAGGGTTGTAAAATATTTCCCTGAGAACTTTAAGGCCGCTAACTATGGTGAATTTGTGGAGAATACGGTCACTTCAGTTCCTGAACACTTGGCTATAACATAAGGCATCACATTGCAGGACCAGCAGTCATTCTGGATGGATTTACAGATTGTCTCTGTGTTGTAACTGATGAACAGGTGGAACGATTTCACCAAGATATAAGAACCGTAGAAGAACAGTACTGCGGATGATGGGATACGCATATGAGGGCGGACTACTGTTGACCATGAAAGAACAGTACTGAGGACGATGCGATACATATATGATGGCAGACTACTGTTGACCATGAAAGAACAGTACTGTGGACGATGGGATATATATATGATGGCAGACTACTCTTGACCGTGGAAGAGCAGTACTGCAGACAATGGGATACATATATGATGGCGGACTACTCTTGACTGTGAATGAACAGTACTGTGGATGATGGGATACGTATATGATGGCAGACTACTGGTAAAACATCCAGCCTAAATGTCCATGAACATCTCAATGCAGGAAATCACAGAAAGGTAGTTTAATCAACATCTCAATGAGGAAACATTCGCTTTATTCGTGTTCTAGGCTTCTTTGGATGTATCATTGTACTTTCAGCTTTTAATGGGCAGTCATTACCTGTATAATACAATATGTATACATTTATATGAACATATGTCATATCTCGTTAAGCTGACCTGATGGAGAAAAACTAATGTCATTTTCAGAATCTATGACCCCAAAATACTTCAAAAAAGTTCTAACATCTTAGTCACCAAAAATTGTGTTCCCCAGTGTTATATATCTGCAATGTGGCTTGGAGCGAGGGGGTTCATATTGTATTTGGGGTGTTGATTGTTGTGCACCAGGACTGTCTTTTTTTAATCCCAGTCCGCTCCTGATTAGGGTACATTTCACATGGGGCAAAAATGCTACAGATATTTCGTGCAGACTTTCCACATGGAGAATTCGCAGCATTTACAATATCAGCCATATGGATGAGATTTAATAAATCCCAACTATATCTATAAGTATGTCTAAAAGAAAAGCTGTCTTAGTTGCCCGTAGCAACCAATCACAGTGCAGCTTTTGTTTTGTATTCTGTCCTGGTAAAATGAAAGCTGTGCTGTGATTGGTTGCTAGGGGCAACTAAGACTTTATCTTGTAGACAGTTTCTTAAATCTGCCACATAGTATGGGGAAAAATTGCACGCAGGATATTTAAAATTGTAGCATGATGACTGTTTGCTGCAGATTTCACTGTTTACAACCAAAAGGGTGAAATTTGCGACAAATACCAAAGTTTAAGACAAAATCCACAACCTCAAACTCTGATTAAAATGACTGATTGCGTAAACATTTTCCATGAATTGATCCCTTACCATTCAAGGTGGTCCCTCCCGCTGGCGGGGGCCATCCATCGGGTCCAGGCGCGGCCAGCGGCGGGCCCTCTGGCGGGGGCCATCCATCCGGTCCAGGCGCGGCCAGCGTCGGGCCCTCTGGCGGGGGCCATCCATCCGGTCCAGGCGTGGCCAGCGGCGGGCCCTCTGGCGGGGGCCATCCATCCGGTCCAGGCGTGCCCTCTGGCGGGCGCCATCCATCCGATCCAGGCGCCGCGGGCCCTCTGGTGGGGGCCGTCCATCCGGTCCAGGCGCGGCGGGCCCTCTGGCGGGGTCATCCATCCGGTCCAGGCGCGGCCAGCGGCGGGCCCTCTGGCGGGGACCAGCAATCCGGTCCAGGCGCTGCCAGCAGCGGGCCCTTTGGCGGGGGCCATCCATCCGGTCCAGGCGCGGCCAGCGACGGGCCCTTTGGCGGGGGCCATCCATCTGGTCCAGGCGCGGCCATCGACGGGCCCTCTGGCGGGGGCCATCCGTCCGGTCCAGGCGCGGCCAGCGTCGGGCCCTCTGGCGGGGGCCATCCATCTGGTCCAGGCGCGGCCAGCAGCGGGCCCTCTGGCGGGGGCCATCCATCTGGTCCAGGCGGGCCCTCTGGCGGGGGCCATCCATCCGGTCCAGGCGCGGCGGGCCCTCTGGCGGGGGCCCTCCATCCGGTCCAGGCGCGGCCAGTGGCTGCCCCTCTGGCGGGGGCCATCCATCCGATCCAGGCGCAGCCAGCGGCGTGCCCTCTGGCGGGGGGCATCCATCCGGTACAGGCGCGGCCAGCGGCGGGCCCTCTGGCGGGGGCCATCCGTCCGGTTCAGGCGTTCCCTCTGGCGGGCGCCATCCATCCGGTCCAGGCGCGGCGGGCCCTCTGGCGGGGGCCATCCATCCGGGCCAGGCGCGGCCAGCGGCGGGCCCTCTGGCGGGGGCCAACAATCCGGTCCAGGCGCTGCCAGCAGCGGGCCCTCTGGCGGGGGCCATCCATCCGGTCCAGGCACGGCCAGCGACGGGCCCTCTGGCGGGGGCCATCCATCGGTCCAGGCGCGGCCAGCGTCGGGCCCTCTGGCGGGGGCCACCCATCTGGTCCAGGCGTGCCCTCTGCGGGGCCCATCCAGCCGATCCAGGCACGTCGGGCCCTCTGGCGGGGGCCATCCATCCGGACCAGGCGCGGCCAGCGGCGGGCCCTCTGGCGGGGGCCATCCGTCCAGCCCAGGGGCGGCCAGCAGCGGGCCCTCTGATTTTGTGCTCTAAATAAGCACTACGTGGTGCACCAGTACATTGATGATAATTAACATTGTGATTTGTTTTGTATAGCTAGTGTGAGCTCCTTTACACGGCTGCTGCTTGGGTGGTGCTTGAATTTGTGGTATTAAAGATGTATCGATATAAATACAGTTTTCTGTAAAAATGGTAAAACTTGTTTTGTTTTTATTGCGCGTTCATATAGCAAAAATCTTCATTTTAGCGGCACATGGTCTATTATAATATATATATGCAATGTGGCTTGGAGCGAGGGGGTTCATATTGTATTTGGGGTGTTGATTGTTGTGCACCAGGACTGTCTTTTTTTAATCCCAGTCCGCTCCTGATTAGGGTACATTTCACATGGGGCAAAAATGCTACAGATATTTCGTGCAGACTTTCCACATGGAGAATTCGCAGCATTTACAATATAGGCCATATGGATGAGATTTAATAAATCCCAACTACATCTATGAGTATGTCTAAAAGAAAAGCTGTCTTAGTTGCCCCTGGCAAACAATCACAGTGCAGCTTTTGTTTTGTATTCTGTCCTGGAAAAATGAAAGCTGTGCTGTGATTGGTTGTTAGGGGCAACTAAGACTTTATCTTGTAGACAGTTTCTTAAATCTGCCACACAGTATGGGAAAAAATTGCGTGCAGGATATTTAAAATTGTAGCATGATGACTGTTTGCTGCAGATTTCACTGTTTACAACCAAAAGGGTGAAATTTGCGACAAATGCCAAACTTCAAGACAAAATCCACAACCTCAAACTCTGATTAAAATGACTGATTGCGTAAACATTTTCCATGAATTGATCCCTTACCATTCAAGGTGGTCCCTCCCGCTGGCGGGGGCCATCCATGCGGTCCAGGCGCGGCCAACGACGGGCCCTCTGGCGGGTGCCATCCATCCGGTCTAGGCACGGCCAGCGGCGGACCCTCTGGCGGTAGCCATCCATCCGGTCCAGGCGCGGCCAGCGGCGGGCCCTCTGGCGGGGACCATCCATCCGGTCCAGGCGCGGCCAGCGGCGGGCCCTCTGGTGGGGGCCATCCATCCGATCCAGGCGCGGCGGGCCCTCTGGCGGGGGCCATCCATCCGGTCCAGGCGTGGCGGGCCCTCTGGCGGGGGCCATCCATCCGGTCCAGGCGCGGCCAGCGTCAGGCCCTCTGGCGGGGGCCATCCATCCGGTCCAGGCGCGGCGGGCCCTCTGGTGGGGGCCATCCATCCGGTCCAGGCGTGCCCTCTGGCGGGCGCCATCCATCCGATCCAGGCGCGGCGGACCCTCTGGTGGGGGCCATCCATCCGGTCCAGGCGTGCCCTCTGGCGGGCGCCATCCATCCGATCCAGGCGCGGCGGGCCCTCTGGTGGGGGCCATCCATCCGGTCCAGGCGCGGCGGGCCCTCTGGCGGGGGCCATCCATCCGGTGCAGGCGCGGCCAGCGTCGGGCCCTCTGGCGGGGGCCATCCATCCGGTCCTGGAGCGTCCAGCGGCGGGCCCTCTGGCGGGGGCCATCCATTCGGTCCAGGCGTGCCCTCTGGCGGGGGCCATCCTTCCGATCCAGGCGCGTCGGGCCCTCTGGCGGGGGACATCCATCCGGTCCAGGCGCGGCGGGCCCTCTGGCGGGGGCCATCCATCCGGTCCAGGCGCGGCTAGCGGCGGGCTCTCTGGCAGGTGCCATCCATCCGGTCCAGGCAGGGCCAGCGTCGGGCCCTCTGGCGGGGGCCATCCATCCGGTCCATGCGCGGCCAGCGGCGGGCCCTCTGGCGGGGGCCATCCATCCGGTCCAGGCGTGCCCTCTGGCGGGCGCCATCCATCCGATCCAGGCGCGGCGGGCCCTCTGGTGGGGGCCATCCATCCGGTCCAGGCGTGGCAGGCCCTCCTGCGGTGGCCATCCATCCGGTCCAGGCGCTGCCAGCAGCGGGCCCTCTGGTGGGGGCCATCCATCCGGTCCAGGCACGGCCAGCGACGGGCCCTTTGTCGGGGGCCATCCATCCGGTCCAGGCGCGGCCAACGACGGGCCCTCTGGCGGGGGCCATCCATCCGGTCCAGGCGCGGCCAGCGTCGGGCCCTCTGGCGGGGGCCATCCATGTGGTCCAGGCGTGCCCTCTGCGGGGCCCATCCAGCCGATCCAGGCACGTCGGGCCCTCTGGCGGGGGCCATCCATCTGGTCCAGGCGCGGCGGGCCCTCTGGCGGGGGCCATCCATCCGGACCAGGCGCGGCCAGCGGTGGGCCCTCTGGTGGGGGCCATCCGTCCGGTCCACGGGCGGCCAGCGGCGGGCCCTCTGATTTTGTGCTCTAAATAAGCACTACGTGGTGCACCAGTACATTGATGATAATTAACATTGTGATTTGTTTTGTATAGCTAGTGTGAGCTCCTTTACACGGCTGCAGCTTGGGTGGTGCTGGAATTTGTGGTATTAAAGATGTATCGATATAAATACAGTTTTCTGTAAAAATGGTAAAACTTGTTTTGTTTTTATTGCGCGTTCATATAGCAAAAATCTTCATTTTAGCGGCACATGGTCTATTATAATATATATATGCAATGTGGCTTGGAGCGAGGGGGTTCATATTGTATTTGGGGTGTTGATTGTTGTGCACCAGGACTGTCTTTTTTTAATCCCAGTCCGCTCCTGATTAGGGTACATTTCACATGGGGCAAAAATGCTACAGATATTTCGTGCAGACTTTCCACATGGAGAATTCGCAGCATTTACAATATAAGCCATATGGATGAGATTTAATAAATCCCAACTACATCTATGAGTATGTCTAAAAGAAAAGCTGTCTTTGTTGCCCCTGGCAACCAATCACAGTGCAGCTTTTGTTTTGTATTCTGTCCAGGAAAAATGAAAGCTGTGCTGTGATTGGTTGTTAGGGGCAACTAAGACTTTATCTTGTAGACAGTTTCTTAAATCTGCCACACAGTATGGGAAAAAATTGCGTGCAGGATATTTAAAATTGTAGCATGATGACTGTTTGCTGCAGATTTCACTGTTTACAACCAAAAGGGTGAAATTTGCGACAAATGCCAAACTTCAAGACAAAATCCACAACCTCAAACTCTGATTAAAATGACTGATTGCGTAAACATTTTCCATGAATTGATCCCTTACCATTCAAGGTGGTCCCTCCCGCTGGCGGGGGCC
Source organism: Eleutherodactylus coqui (assembly GCA_035609135.1). Classification (NCBI taxonomy): domain Eukaryota; kingdom Metazoa; phylum Chordata; class Amphibia; order Anura; family Eleutherodactylidae; genus Eleutherodactylus; species Eleutherodactylus coqui. Next base: position 1,717,963 of record JAYJKI010000315.1, read on the forward strand.
ATCCCTGCGGTCCAGGCGCGGCCAACGACGGGCCCTCTGGCGGGTGCCATCCATCCGGTCTAGGCACGGCCAGCGGCGGACCCTCTGGCGGGGGCCATCCATCCGGTCCAGGCGCGGCCAGCGGCGGGCCCTCTGGCGGGGACCATCCATCCGATCCAGGTGCGGCCAGCGGCGGGCCCTCTGGTGGGGGCCATCCATCCGATCCAGGCGTGGCGGGCCCTCTGGCAGGGGCCATCCATCCGGTCCAGGCGTGGCGGGCCCTCTGGCGGGGGCCATCCATCCGGTCCAGGCGCGGCCAGCGTCAGGCCCTCTGGCAGGGGCCATCCATCCGATCCAGGCGCGGCGGGCCCTCTGCTGGGGGCCATCGATCCGGTCCAGGCGTGCCCTCTGGCGGGCGCCATCCATCCGATCCAGGCGCGGCGGGCCCTCTGGTGGGGGCCATCCATCTGGTCCAGGCGCGGCGGGCCCTCTGGCGGGGGCCATCCATCCGGTCCAGGCGCGGCCAGCGTCGGGCCCTCTGGCGGGGGCCATCCATCCGGTCCAGGAGCGGCCAGCGGCGGGCCCTCTGGCGGGGGCCATCCATTCGGTCCAGGCGTACCCTCTGGCGGGGGCCATCCTTCCGATCCAGGCGCGTCGGGCCCTCTGGCGGGGGCCATCCATCCGGTCCAGGCGCGGCGGGCCCTCTGGCGGGGGCCATCCATCCGGTCCAGGCGCGGCTAGCGGCGGGCCCTCTGGCAGGTGCCATCCATCCGGTCCAGGCGGGGCCAGCATCGGGCCCTCTGGCGGGGGCCATCCATCCGGTCCATGCGCGGCTAGCGGCGGGCCCTCTAGCGGGGGCCATCCATCCGGTCCAGGCGTGCCCTCTGGCGGGCGCCATCCATCCGATCCAGGCGCGGCGGGCCCTCTGGTGGGGGCCATCCATCCGGTCTGGGCGCGGCAGGCCCTCCTGCGGTGGCCATCCATCCGGTCCAGCCGCGGCCAGCGGCGGGCCCTCTGGCGGGGGCCATCCATACCGTCCAGGCGCGGCCAGCGACGGGCCCTTTGGCGGGGGCCATCCATCCGGTCCAGGCGCGGCCAACGACGGGCCCTCTGGCGGGGGCCATCCATCCGGTCCAGGCGTGGCGGGCCCTCTGGCGGGGGCCATCCATCCGGTCCAGGCGCGGCCAGCGTCAGGCCCTCTGGCGGGGGCCATCCATCCGGTCCAGGCGCGGCGGGCCCTCTGGTGGGGGCCATCGATCCGGTCCAGGCGCGGCGGGCCCTCTGGTGGGGGCCATCCATCCGGTCCAGGCGCGGCGGGCCCTCTGGTGGGGGCCATCCATCCGGTCCAGGCGCGGCGGGCCCTACGGCGGGGGCCATCCATCCGGTCCAGGAGCGGCCAGCGGCGGGCCCTCTGGCGGGGGCCATCCATTCGGTCCAGGCGTGCCCTCTGGCGGGGGCCATCCTTCCGATCCAGGCGCGTCGGGCCCTCTGGCTGGGGCCTTCCATCCGGTCCAGGCGCGGCGGGCCCTCTGGCGGGGGCCATCCATCCGGTCCAGGCGGGGCCAGCGGCGGGCCCTCTGGCGGGGGCCATCCATCCGGTCCAGGCGTGGCCTCTGGCGGGCGCCATCCATCCGATCCAGGTGCGGCGGGCCCTCTGGTGGGGGCCATCCATCCGGTCCAGGCACGGCAGGCCCTCCTGCGGTGGCCATCCATCCGGTCCAGCCGCGGCCAGCGGCGGGCCCTCTGGCGGGGGCCATCCATACCGTCCAGGCGCGGCCAGCGACGGGCCCTTTGGCGGGGGCCATCCATCCGGTCCAGGCGCGGCCAACGACGGGCCCTCTGACGGGGGCCATCCATCTGGTCCAGGCGCGGCAAGCGTCGGGCCCTCTGGCGGGGGCCATCCATCTGGTCCAGGCGCGGCCAGCGGCGGGCCCTCTGGCGGGGGCCATCCATCCGGTCCAGGCGCGGCCAGCGGCGGGCCCTCTGGCGGGGGCCATCCATCCGGTCCAGGCGCGGCTAGCGGCGGGCCCTCTGGCAGGTGCCATCCATCCGGTCCAGGCGGGGCCAGCATCGGGCCCTCTGGCGGGGGCCATCCATCCGGTCCATGCACGGCTAGCGGCGGGCCCTCTAGCGGGGGCCATCCATCCGGTCCAGGCGTGCCCTCTGGCGGGCGCCATCCATCCGATCCAGGCGCGGCGGGCCCTCTGGTGGGGGCCATCCATCCGGTCCAGGCGCGGCAGGCCCTCCTGCGGTGGCCATCCATCCGGTCCAGCCGCGGCCAGCGGCGGGCCCTCTGGCGGGGGCCATCCATACCGTCCAGGCGCGGCCAGCGACGGGCCCTTTGGCGGGGGCCATCCATCCGGTCCAGGCGCGGCCAACGACGGGCCCTCTGGCGGGGGCCATCCATCCGGTCCAGGCGTGGCGGGCCCTCTGGCGGGGGCCATCCATCCGGTCCAGGCGCGGCCAGCGTCAGGCCCTCTGGCGGGGGCCATCCATCCGGTCCAGGCGCGGCGGGCCCTCTGGTGGGGGCCATCGATCCGGTCCAGGCACGGCGGGCCCTCTGGTGGGGGCCATCCATCCGGTCCAGGTGCGGCGGGCCCTCTGGTGGGGGCCATCCATCCGGTCCAGGCGCGGCGGGCCCTACGGCGGGGGCCATCCATCCGGTCCAGGAGCGGCCAGCGGCGGGCCCTCTGGCGGGGGCCATCCATTCGGTCCAGGCGTGCCCTCTGGCGGGGGCCATCCTTCCGATCCAGGCGCGTCGGGCCCTCTGGCTGGGGCCTTCCATCCGGTCCAGGCGCGGCGGGCCCTCTGGCGGGGGCCATCCATCCGGTCCAGGCGGGGCCAGCGGCGGGCCCTCTGGCGGGGGCCATCCATCCGGTCCAGGCGTGGCCTCTGGCGGGCGCCATCCATCCGATCCAGGTGCGGCGGGCCCTCTGGTGGGGGCCATCCGGTCCAGGCACGGCAGGCCCTCCTGCGGTGGCCATCCATCCGGTCCAGCCGCGGCCAGCGGCGGGCCCTCTGGCGGGGGCCATCCATACCGTCCAGGCGCGGCCAGCGACGGGCCCTTTGGCGGGGGCCATCCATCCGGTCCAGGCGCGGCCAACGACGGGCCCTCTGACGGGGGCCATCCATCTGGTCCAGGCGCGGCAAGCGTCGGGCCCTCTGGCGGGGCCCATCCATCTGGTCCAGGCGCAGCCAGCGGCGGGCCCTCTGGCGGGGGCCTTCCATCCGGTCCAGGCGCGGCCAGCGGCGGGCCCTCTGGCGGGGGCCATCCATCCGGTCCAGGCGTGCCCTCTGGTGGGGGACATCCAGCCGATCCAGGCGCGTCGTGCCCTCTGGCGGGGGCCATCCATCCGGTCCAGGCGCGGCGGGCCCTCTGGCGGGGGCCATCCGTCCAGCCCAGGGGCGGCCAGCGGCGGGCCCTCTGATTTTGTGCTCTAAATAAGCACTACGTGGTGCACCAGTACATTGATGATAATTAACATTGTGATTTGTTTTGTATAGCTAGTATGAGCTCCTTTACATGGCTGCAGCTTGGGTGGTGCTTGAATTTGTGGTGTTACAGATGTATCGATATGAATACAGTTTTCTGTAAAAATGGTAAAACTTTTGTTTTTATTGCGCGTTCATATAGCAGAAATCTTCATTTTAGCGGCACAGGGTCTATTATATTATATATCTGCAGTGTGGCTTGGAGCGAGGGGGTTCATATTGTATTTGGGGTGTTGATTGTTGTGCACCAGGACTGTCTTTTTTTAATTCCAGTCCGCTCCTAATTAGGGTACATTTCACATGGGGCAAAAATGCTACAGATATTTCGTGCAGACTTTCCACATGGAGAATTCGCAGCATTTACAATATAAGCCATATGGATGAGATTTAATAAATCCCAACTACATCTATGAGTATGTCTAAAAGAAAAGCTGTCTTAGTTGCCCTTGGAAACCAATCACAGTGCAGCTTTTGTTTTGTATTCTGTCCTGGTAAAATGAAAGCTGTGCTGTGATTGGTTGCTAGGGGCAACTAAGACTTTATCTTGTAGACAGTTTCTTAAATCTGCCACACAGTATGGGAAAAAATTGCGTGCAGGATATTTAAAATTGTAGCATGATGACTGTTTGCTGCAGATTTCACTGTTTACAACCAAAAGGGTGAAATTTGCGACAAATACCAAACTTCAAGAAAAAATCCACAACCTCAAACTCTGATTAAAATGACTGATTGCGTAAACATTTTCCATGAATTGATCCCTTACCATTCAAGGTGGTCCCTCCCGCTGGCGGGGGCCATCCATCAGATCCAGGCGCGGCCAGCGGCGGGCCCTCTGGCGGGGGCCATCCATCCGGTCCAGGCGCGGCCAGCGGCGGGCCCTCTGGCGGGGGCCATCCATCCGGTCCAGGCGCGGCCAGCTGCGGGCCCTCTGGCGGGGGCCATACATCCGGTCCAGGTGCGGCCAGCGGCGGACCCTCTGGCGGGGGCCAGCAATCCGGTCCAGGTGCTGCCAGCAGCGGGCCCTCTGGCGGGGACCATCCATCCGGTCCAGGCGCGGCTAGCGACGGTCCCTTTAGCGGGGGCCATCCATCCGGTCCAGGCGCGGCCAGCGTCGGGCCCTCTGGGGGTGCCATCCATCCGGGCCAGGCGCGGCCAGCGGCGGGCCCTCTGGCGGGGGCCATCCATCCGGTCCAGGCGTGCCCTCTGGCGGGCGCTATCCATCCAATCCAGGAGCGGCGGGCCCTCTGGTGGGGGCCATCCATCCGGTCCAGGCGCAGCGGGCCCTCTGGCGGGGGCCATACATCCGGTCCAGGCGCGGCCAGCGGCGGACCCTCTGGCGGGGGCCAGCAATCCGGTCCAGGTGCTGCCAGCAGCGGGCCCTCTGGCGGGGGCCATCCATCCGGTCCAGGCGCGGCTAGCGACGGTCCCTTTGGCGGGGGCCATCCATCCGGTCCAGGCGCGGCCAGCGGCGGGCGGTCTGGCGGGGGCCATCTATCCGGTCCAGGCGTGCCCTCTGGCGGGGGCCATCCATCCGATCCAGGCGCGTCGGGCCCTGTGGCAGGGGCCTTCCATCCGGTCCAGGCGCGGCGAGCCCTCTGGCGGGGGCCATCCGTCCAGCCCAGGGGTGGCCAGCGGCGGGCCCTCTGATTTTGTGCTCTAAATAAGCACTACGTGGTGCACCAGTACATTGATGATAATTAACATTGTGATTTGTTTTGTATAGCTAGTGTGAGCTCCTTTACACGGCTGCAGCTTGGGTGGTGCTGGAATTTGTGGTATTAAAGATGTATCGATATAAATACAGTTTTCTGTAAAAAATGGTAAAACTTGTTTTGCTTTTATTGCGCGTTCATATAGCAAAAATCTTCATTTTAGCGGCACAGGGTCTATTATATTATATATCTGCAATGTGGCTTGGAGCGAGGGGGTTCATATTGTATTTGGGGTGTTGATTGTTGTGCACCAGGACTGTCTTTTTTAATCCCAGTCCGCTCCTAATTAGGGTACATTTCACATGGGGCAAAAATGCTATAGATATTTCGTGCAGACTTTCCACATGGAGAATTCGCAGCATTTACAATATAAGCCATATGGATGAGATTTAATAAATCCCAACTACATCTATGAGTATGTCTAAAAGAAAAGCTGTCTTAGTTGCCCTTGGAAACCAATCACAGTGCAGCTTTTGTTTTGTATTCTGTCCTGGAAAAATGAAAGCTGTGCTGTGATTGGTTGCTAGGGGCAACTAAGACTTTATCTTGTAGACAGTTTCTTAAATCTGCCACACAGTATGGGAAAAAATTGCGTGCAGGATATTTAAAATTGTAGCATGATGACTGTTTGCTGCAGATTTCACTGTTTACAACCAAAAGGGTGAAATTTGCGACAAATACCAAACTTCAAGACAAAATCCACAACCTCAAACTCTGATTAAAATGACTGATTGCGTAAACATTTTCCATGAATTGATCCCTTACCATTCAAGGTGGTCCCTCCCGCTGGCGGGGGCCATCCATCCGGTCCAGGCGCAGCCAGCGACGGACCCTCTGGCGGGGGCCATCCATGCGGTCCTGGGGCGGCCAACGACGGGCCCTCTGGCGGGTGCCATCCATCCGATCCAGGCGCAGCCAGCGGCGGACCCTCTGGCGGGGACCATCCATCCGGTCCAGGCGCGGCCAGCGTCGGGCCCTCTGGCGGGGGCCATCCATCCGATGCAGGCGCGGCCAGCGGGGGGCCCTCTGGCGGGGGCCATCCATCCGATCCAGGCGCGGCGGGCCCTCTGGCGGGGGCCATCCATCCGGTCCAGGCGAAGCGGGCCCTCTGGCGGGGGCCATCCATCTGGTCCAGGCGCGGCCAGCGTCGGGCCCTCTGGCGGGGGCCATCCATCCGGTCAAGGCGCGGCGGGCCCTCTGGTGGGGGCCATCCATCCGGTCCAGGCGTGCCCTCTGGCGGGCGCCATCCATCTGATCCAGGCGCGGCGGGCCCTCTGGTGGGGGCCATCCATCCGGTCCAGGCGCGGCCAGCATCGGGCCCTCTGGCGGGGGCCATCCATTCGGTCCAGGCGTGCCCTCTGGCGGGGGCCATCCATACGATCCAGGCGCGTCGGGCCCTCTGGTGGGGGCCATCCATCCGGTCCAGGCGCGGCGGGCCCTCTGGCAGGGGCCATCCATCCGGTCCAGGCGCGGCCAGCGTCGGGCCCTCTGGCGGGGGCCATCCATCCGGTCCAGGCGCGGCCAGCGGCGGGCGTTCTGGCGGGGGCTATCCATCCGGTCCAGGCGTGCCCTCTGGCGGGCGCCATCCATCCGATCCAGGCGCGGCGGACCCTCTGGTGGGGGCCATCCATCCGGTCCAGGCGCGGCAGGCCCTCCTGCGGGGGCCATCCATCCGGTCCAGGCGCGGCCAGCGGCGGGCCCTCTGGTGGGGGCCATCCATCCCGTCCAGGCGCGGCCAGCGACGGGCCCTTTGGCGCGGGCCATCCATCCGGTCCAGGCGCGGCCAACGACGGGCCCTCTGGCGGGGGCCATCCATCCGGTTCAGGCGCGGCCAGCGGCGGGCCCTCTGGCGGGGGCCATCCATCCGGTCCAGGCGTGCCCTCTGTTGGGGGCCATCCAGCCGATCCAGGCGCGTCGGGCCCTCTGGCGGGGGCCATCCATCCGGTCCAGGCGCGGCGGGCCCTCTGGCGGGGGCCATCCATCCTGTCCAGGCGCGGCCAGCGGCGGGCCCTCTGGCGGGGGCCATCCATCCGGTCCAGGCGTGCCCTCTGGTGGGGGCCCTCCAGCCGATCCAGGCGCGTCGGGCCCTCTGGCGGGGGCCATCCATACGGACCAGGCGCGGCCAGCGGCGGGCCCTCTGGCGGGGGCCATCCGTCCAGCCCAGGGGCGGCCAGCAGCGGGCCCTCTGATTTTGTGCTCTAAATAAGCACTACGTGGTGCACCAGTACATTGATGATAATTAAGATTGTGATTTGTTTAGTATAGCTAGTGTGAGCTCCTTTACACGGCTACAGCTTGGGTGGTGCTTCAATTTGTGGTGGTACAGATGTATCGATATAAATACAGTTTTCTGTAAAAAATGGTAAAACTTTTGTTTTTATTGCGCGTTCATATAGCAGAAATCTTCATTTTAGCGGCACAGGGTCTATTATATTATATATCTGCAGCGTGGCTTGGAGCAAGGGGGTTCATATTGTTTTTGGGGTGTTGATTGTTGTGCACCAGGACTGTCTTTTTTTAATCCCAGTCCGCTCCTGATTAGGGTACATTTCACATGGGGCAAAAATGCTACAGATGTTTCGTGCAGACTTTCCACATGGAGAATTCGCAGCATTTACAATATAAGCCATATGGATGAGATTTAATAAATCCCAACTACATCTATGAGTATGTCTAAAAGAAAAGCTGTCTTAGTTGCCCCTAGCAACCAATCACAGTGCAGCTTTTGTTTTGTATTCTGTCCTGGTAAAATGAAAGCTGTGCTGTGATTGGTTGCTAGGGGCAACTAAGACTTTATCTTGTAGACAGTTTCTTAAATCTGCCACATAGTATGGGAAAAAATTGCGTGCAGGATATTTAAAATTGTAGCATGATGACTGTGACTGTTTGCTGCAAATATCACTGTTTACAACCAAAAGGGTGAAATTTGCGACAAATGCCAAACTTCAAGACAAAATCCACAACCTCAAACTCTGATTAAAATGACTGATTGCGTAAACATTTTCCATGAATTGATCCCTTACCATTCAAGGTGGTCCCTCCTGCTGGCGGGGGCCATCCATCTGGTCCAGGCGCGGCCAGCGGCGGGTCCTTTGGCCGGGGCCATCCATCCGATCCAGGCGCGGCCAGCGGCGGGCCCTCTGGCGGGGGCCATCCATCCGGTCCAGGCGCGGCCAGCGGCGGGCCCTCTGGCGGGGGCCATCCATCCGGTCCAGGTGCGGCCAGCGTCGGGCCCTCTGGCGGGGGCCATCCATCCGGTCCAGGCGTGGCCAGCGGCGGGCCCTCTGGCGGGGGCCATCCATCCGGTCCAGGCGTGCCCTCTGGCGGGCGCCATCCATCCGATCCAGGCGCAGCGGGCCCTCTGGTGGGGGCCATCCATCCGGTTCAGGCGCAGCGGGCCCTCTGGCGGGGGCCATCCATCCGGTCCAGGCGCGGCCAGCGGCGGACCCTCTGGCGGGGGCCAGCAATCCGTTCCAGGTGCTGCCAGCAGCGGGCCCACTGGCGGGGGCCATCCATCCGGTCCAGGCGTGGCTAGCGACGGTCCCTTTGGCGGGGGCCATCCATCCGGTCCAGGCGCGGCCAACGACGGGCCCTCTGGCGGGGGCCATCCATCCGGACAAGGCGCGGCCAACGACGGGCCCTCTGGCGGAGGCCATCCATCTGATCCAGGCGCGGCCAGCGTCGCGCCCTCTAGCGGGGGCCATCCATCCGGTCCAGGCGCGGCCAGCGGCGGGCCCTCTGGTGGGGGCTATCCATCCAGTCCAGGCGTGCTCTCTGGCGGGGGCCATCCATCCGATCTAGGCGCGTCGGGCCCTCTGGCGGGGGCCATCCATCCGGTACAGGCGCGGCGGGCCCTCTGGCGGGGGCCATCCATCCGGACCAGGCGCGGCCAGCAGCGGGCCCTCTGGCATGGGCCATCCATCCGGTCCAGGCGCGGCCAACGATGGGCCCTCTGGCGGGGGCCATCCATCCGATCCAGGCGCGTCAGGCCCTCTGGCGGGGGCTATCCATCCGGTCCTGGCGCGGCGGGCCCTCTGGCGGGGGCCATCCATCCGGACCTGGCGCGGCCAGCCGCGGGCCCTCTGGCGGGGGCCATCCGTCCAGCCCAGGGGCAGCCAGCGGCGGGCCCTCTGATTTTGTGCTCTAAATAAGCACTACGTGGTGCACCAGTACATTGATGATAATTAACATTGTGATTTGTTTTGTATAGCTAGTGTGAGCTCCTTTACACGGCTGCAGCTTGGGTGGTGCTTGAATTTGTGGTATTAAAGATGTATCGATATAAATACAGTTTTCTGTAAAAATGTTAAAACTTGTTTTGTTTTTATTGCGCGTTCATATAGCAAAAATCTTCATTTTAGCTGCACAGGGTCTATTATATTATATATCTGCAATGTGGCTTGGAGCGAGGGGGTTCATATTGTATTTGGGGTGTTGATTGTTGTGCACCAGGACTGTCTTTTTTTAATCCCAGTCCGCTCCTGATTAGGGTACATTTCACATGGGGCAAAAATGCTACAGATATTTCGTACAGACTTTCCACATGGAGAATTCGCAGCATTTACAATATAAGCCATATGGATGAGATTTAATAAATCCCAACTACATCTATGAGTATGTCTAAAAGAAAAGCTGTCTTAGTTGCCCCTAGCAACCAATCACAGTGCAGCTTTTGTTTTGTATTCTGTCCTGGTAAAATGAAAGCTGTGCTGTGATTGGTTGTTAGGGGCAACTAAGACTTTATCTTGTAGACAGTTTCTTAAATCTGCCACATAGTATGGGAAAAAATTGCGTGCAGGATATTTAAAATTGTAGCATGATGACTGAGACTGTTTGCTGCAAATTTCACTGTTTACAACCAAAAGGGTGAAATTTGCGACAAATACCAAACTTCAAGACAAAATCCACAACCTCAAACTCTGATTAAAATGACTGATTGCGTAAACATTTTCCATGAATTGATCCCTTACCATTCAAGGTGGTCCCTCCCGCTGGCGGGGGCCATCCATCCGGTCCAGGCGCGGCCAGCGGCGGGCCCTCTGGCGGGGGCCATCCATCCGGTCCAGGCGCTGCCAGCGTCGGGCCCTCTGGCGGGGGCCATCCATCCGGTCCAGGCGCGGCCAGCGTCGGGCCCTCTGGCGGGGGCCATCCATCCGGTCCAGGCGTGCCCTCTGGCGGGCGCCATCCATCCGATCCAGGCGCCGCGGGCCCTCTGGTGGGGGCCATCCATCCGGTCCAGTCGCGGCGGGCCCTCTGGCGGGGGCCATCCATCCGGTCCAGGCTCGGCCAGCGGCGGGCCCTCTGGCGGGGGCCAGCAATCCGGCCCAGGCGCTGCCAGCAGCGGGCCCTATGGCGGGGGCCATCCATCCGGTCCAGGCGCGGCCAACGATGGGCCCTCTGGCGGGGGCCATCCATCCGGTCCAGGCGCGGCCAGCGTCGGGCCCTCTGGCGGGGGCCATCTATCTAGTCCAGGCATGCCCTCTGGCGCGGGCCATGCAGCCGATCCAGGCACGTCGGGCCCTCTGGCGGGGGCCATCCATCTGGTCCAGGCGCGGCGGGCCCTCTGGCGGGGGACATCCATCCGGACCAGTCGCGGCCAGCGGCGGGCCCTCTGGCGGGGGCCATCCGTCCAGCCCAGGGGCGGCCAGCGGCGGGCCCTCTGATTTTGTGCTCTAAATAAGCACTACGTGGTGCACCAGTACATTGATGATAATTAACATTGTGATTTGTTTTGTATAGCTAGTGTGAGCTCCTTTACACGGCTGCAGCTTGGGTGGTGCTTGAATGTGTGGTATTAAAGATGTATCGATATAAATACAGTTTTCTGTAAAAATGGTAATACTTGTTTTGTTTTTATTGCGCTTTCATATAGCAAAAATCTTCATTTTATTGGCACAGGGTCTATTATATTATATATCTGCAATGTGGCTTGGAGCGAAGGGGTTCATATTGTATTTGGGGTGTTGATTGTTGTGCACCAGGACTGTCTTTTTTTAATCCCAGTCCGCTCCTGATTAGGGTACATTTCACATGGGGCAAAAATGCTACAGATATTTCGTGCAGACTTTCCACATGGAGAATTCGCAGCATTTACAATATAAGCCACATGGATGAGATTTAATAAATCCCAACTACATCTATGAGTATGTCTAAAAGAAAAGCTGTCTTAGTTGCCCCTGGCAACCAATCACAGTGCAGCTTTTGTTTTGTATTCTGTCCTGGAAAAATGAAAGCTGTGCTGTGATTGGTTGCTAGGGGCAACTAAGACTTTATCTTGTAGACAGTTTCTTAAATCTGCCACACAGTATGGGAAAAAATTGCATGCAGGATATTTAAAATTGTAGCATGATGACTGTTTGCTGCAGATTTCACTGTTTACAACCAAAAGGGTGAAATTTGCGACAAATACCAAACTTCAAGACAAAATCCACAACCTCAAACTCTGATTAAAATGACTGATTGCGTAAACATTTTCCATGAATTGATCCCTTACCATTCAAGGTGGTCCCTCCCGCTGGCGGGGGCCATCCATCCGGTCCAGGCGCGGCCAGCGACGGACCCTCTGGCGGGGGCCATCCATGCGATCCAGGCGCGGCGGGCCCTCTGGCGGGGGCCATCCATCCGGTGCAGGCGCGGTGGGCCCTCTGGCGGGGGCCATCCATCCGGTCCAGACGCGGCCAGCGTCGGGCCCTCTGGCGGGGGCCATCCATCCGGTCCAGGCGCGGCGGGCACTCTGGTGGGGGCCATCCATCCGGTCCAGGCGTGCCCTCTGGCGGGCGCCATCCATCCGATCCAGGCGCGGCGGGCCCTCTGGTGGGGGCCATCCATCCGATCCAGGCGCGGCCAGCGGCGGGCCCTCTGGCAGGGGCCATCCATCCGGTCCAGGCGCAGCCAGCGGCGGGCCCTCTGGCGGGGACCATCCATCCGGTCCAGGCGCGGCCAGCGGCAGGCCCTCTGGCGGGGGCCATCCATCCGGTCCAGGCGTGCCCTCTGGCGGGCGCCATCCATCCGATCCAGGCGCGGCGGGCCCTCTGGCGGGGGCCATCCATCCGGTCCAGGCACGGTGGGCCCTCTGGCGGGGGCCATCCATCCGGTCCATGCGCGACCAGCGTTGGGCCCTCTGGTGGGGGCCATCCATCCGGTCCAGGCGCGGCGGGCCCTCTGGTGGGGGCCATCCATCCAGTCCAGGCGTGCCCTCTGGCGGGCGCCATCCATCCGATCCAGGCGCGTCGGGCCCTCTGGTAGGGGCCATCCATCCGATCCAGGCGCGGCCAGCGGCGGGCCCTCTGGCGGGGGCCATCCATCCGGTCCAGGCGCGGCCAACGACGGGCCCTCTGGCGGGGGCCATCCATCCGGTCCAGTCGCGGCGGGCCCTCTGGCGGGGGCCATCCATCCGGTCCAGGCGTGCCCTCTGGTGGGGGCCATCCAGCCGATCCAGGCGCGGCGGGCCCTCTGGCGGGGGCCATTCATCTGGTCCAGGCGTGGCGGGCCCTCTGGCGGGGGCCATCCATCCGGACCAGGCGCGGCCAGCGGCAGGCCCCCTGGCGGGGGCCATCCGTCCAGCCCAGGGGCGGCCAGCGGCGGGCCCTCTGATTTTGTGCTCTAAATAAGCACTACGTGGTGCACCAGTACATTATTTCGTGCAGACTTTCCACATGGAGAATTCGCAGCATTTACAATATAAGCCACGTGGATGAGATTTAATAAATCCCAACTACATCTATGAGTATGTCTAAAAGAAAAGCTGTCTTAGTTGCCCCTAGCAACCAATCACAGTGCAGCTTTTGTTTTGTATTCTGTCCTGGTAAAATGAAAGCTGTGCTGTGATTGGTTGCTAGGGGCAACTAAGACTTTATCTTGTAGACAGTTTCTTAAATCTGCCACATAGTATGGGAAAAAATTGCGTGCAGGATATTTAAAATTGTAGCATGATGACTGTGACTGTTTGCTGCAAATATCACTGTTTACAACCAAAAGGGTGAAATTTGCGACAAATACCAAACTTCAAGACAAAATCCACAACCTCAAACTCTGATTAAAATGACTGATTGCGTAAACATTTTCCATGAATTGATCCCTTACCATTCAAGGTGGTCCCTCCTGCTGGCGGGGGCCATCCATCTGGTCCAGGCGCGGCCAGCGGCGGGTCCTTTGGCCGGGGCCATCCATCCGATCCAGGCGCGGCCAGCGGCGGGCCCTCTGGCGGGGGCCATCCATCCGGTCCAGGCGCGGCCAGCGGCGGGCCCTCTGGCGGGGGCCATCCATCCGGTCCAGGTGCGGCCAGCGTCGGGCCCTCTGGCGGGGGCCATCCATCCGGTCCAGGCGTGGCCAGCGGCGGGCCCTCTGGCGGGGGCCATCCATCCGGTCCAGGCGTGCCCTCTGGCGGGCGCCATCCATCCGATCCAGGCGCAGCGGGCCCTCTGGTGGGGGCCATCCATCCGGTTCAGGCGCAGCGGGCCCTCTGGCGGGGGCCATCCATCCGGTCCAGGCGCGACCAGCGGCGGACCCTCTGGCGGGGGCCAGCAATCCGTTCCAGGTGCTGCCAGCAGCGGGCCCACTGACGGGGGCCATCCATCCGGTCCAGGCGTGGCTAGCGACGGTCCCTTTGGCGGGGGCCATCCATCCGGTCCAGGCGCGGCCAACGACGGGCCCTCTGGCGGGGGCCATCCATCCGGACAAGGCGCGGCCAACGACGGGCCCTCTGGCGGAGGCCATCCATCTGATCCAGGCGCGGCCAGCGTCGCGCCCTCTAGCGGGGGCCATCCATCCGGTCCAGGCGCGGCCAGCGGCGGGCCCTCTGGTGGGGGCTATCCATCCAGTCCAGGCGTGCTCTCTGGCGGGGGCCATCCATCCGATCTAGGCGCGTCGGGCCCTCTGGCGGGGGCCATCCATCCGGTACAGGCGCGGCGGGCCCTCTGGCGGGGGCCATCCATCCGGACCAGGCGCGGCCAGCAGCGGGCCCTCTGGCATGGGCCATCCATCCGGTCCAGGCGCGGCCAACGATGGGCCCTCTGGCGGGGGCCATCCATCCGATCCAGGCGCGTCAGGCCCTCTGGCGGGGGCTATCCATCCGGTCCTGGCGCGGCGGGCACTCTGGCGGGGGCCATCCATCCGGACCTGGCGCGGCCAGCCGCGGGCCCTCTGGCGGGGGCCATCCGTCCAGCCCAGGGGCAGCCAGCGGCGGGCCCTCTGATTTTGTGCTCTAAATAAGCACTACGTGGTGCACCAGTACATTGATGATAATTAACATTGTGATTTGTTTTGTATAGCTAGTGTGAGCTCCTTTACACGGCTGCAGCTTGGGTGGTGCTTGAATTTGTGGTATTAAAGATGTATCGATATAAATACAGTTTTCTGTAAAAATGTTAAAACTTGTTTTGTTTTTATTGCGCGTTCATATAGCAAAAATCTTCATTTTAGCTGCACAGGGTCTATTATATTATATATCTGCAATGTGGCTTGGAGCGAGGGGGTTCATATTGTATTTGGGATGTTGATTGTTGTGCACCAGGACTGTCTTTTTTTAATCCCAGTCCGCTCCTGATTAGGGTACATTTCACATGGGGCAAAACTGCTACAGATATTTCGTGCAGACTTTCCACATGGAGAATTCGCAGCATTTACAATATAAGCCATATGGATGAGATTTAATAAATCCCAACTACATCTATGAGTATGTCTAAAAGAAAAGCTGTCTTAGTTGCCCCTAGCAACCAATCACAGTGCAGCTTTTGTTTTGTATTCTGTCCTGGTAAAATGAAAGCTGTGCTGTGATTGGTTGTTAGGGGCAACTAAGACTTTATCTTGTAGACAGTTTCTTAAATCTGCCACATAGTATGGGAAAAAATTGCGTGCAGGATATTTAAAATTGTAGCATGATGACTGAGACTGTTTGCTGCAAATTTCACTGTTTACAACCAAAAGGGTGAAATTTGCGACAAATACCAAACTTCAAGACAAAATCCACAACCTCAAACTCTGATTAAAATGACTGATTGCGTAAACATTTTCCATGAATTGATCCCTTACCATTCAAGGTGGTCCCTCCCGCTGGCGGGGGCCATCCATCCGGTCCAGGCGCGGCCAGCGGCGGGCCCTCTGGCGGGGGCCATCCATCCGGTCCAGGCGCGGCCAGCGTCGGGCCCTCTGGCGGGGGCCATCCATCCGGTCCAGGCGCAGCCAGCGTCGGGCCCTCTGGCGGGGGCCATCCATCCGGTCCAGGCGTGCCCTCTGGCGGGCGCCATCCATCCGATCCAGGCGCCGCGGGCCCTCTGGTGGGGGCCATCCATCCGGTCCAGTCGCGGCGGGCCCTCTGGCGGGGGCCATCCATCCGGTCCAGGCTCGGCCAGCGGCGGGCCTTCTGGCGGGGGCCAGCAATCCGGTCCAGGCGCTGCCAGCAGCGGGCCCTATGGCGGGGGCCATCCATCCGGTCCAGGCGCGGCCAACGATGGGCCCTCTGGCGGGGGCCATCCATCCGGTCCAGGCGCGGCCAGCGTCGGGCCCTCTGGCGGGGGCCATCTATCTAGTCCAGGCGTGCCCTCTGGCGCGGGCCATGCAGCCGATCCAGGCACGTCGGGCCCTCTGGCGGGGGCCATCCATCTGGTCCAGGCGCGGCGGGCCCTCTGGCGGGGGACATCCATCCGGACCAGTCGCGGCCAGCGACGGGCCCTCTGGCGGGGGCCATCCGTCCAGCCCAGGGGCGGCCAGCGGCGGGCCCTCTGATTTTGTGCTCTAAATAAGCACTACGTTGTGCACCAGTACATTGATGATAATTAACATTGTGATTTGTTTTGTATAGCTAGTGTGAGCTCCTTTACACGGCTGCAGCTTGGGTGGTGCTTGAATGTGTGGTATTAAAGATGTATCGATATAAATACAGTTTTCTGTAAAAATGGTAATACTTGTTTTGTTTTTATTGCGCTTTCATATAGCAAAAATCTTCATTTTATTGGCACAGGGTCTATTATATTATATATCTGCAATGTGGCTTGGAGCGAAGGGGTTCATATTGTATTTGGGGTGTTGATTGTTGTGCACCAGGACTGTCTTTTTTTAATCCCAGTCCGCTCCTGATTAGGGTACATTTCACATGGGGCAAAAATGCTACAGATATTTCGTGCAGACTTTCCACATGGAGAATTCGCAGCATTTACAATATAAGCCACATGGATGAGATTTAATAAATCCCAACTACATCTATGAGTATGTCTAAAAGAAAAGCTGTCTTAGTTGCCCCTGGCAACCAATCACAGTGCAGCTTTTGTTTTGTATTCTGTCCTGGAAAAATGAAAGCTGTGCTGTGATTGGTTGCTAGGGGCAACTAAGACTTTATCTTGTAGACAGTTTCTTAAATCTGCCACACAGTATGGGAAAAAATTGCGTGCAGGATATTTAAAATTGTAGCATGATGACTGTTTGCTGCAGATTTCACTGTTTACAACCAAAAGGGTGAAATTTGCGACAAATACCAAACTTCAAGACAAAATCCACAACCTCAAACTCTGATTAAAATGACTGATTGCGTAAACATTTTCCATGAATTGATCCCTTACCATTCAAGGTGGTCCCTCCCGCTGGCGGGGGCCATCCATCCGGTCCAGGCGCGGCCAGCGACGGACCCTCTGGCGGGGGCCATCCATGCGATCCAGGCGCGGCGGGCCCTCTGGCGGGGGCCATCCATCCGGTGCAGGCGCGGTGGGCCCTCTGGCGGGGGCCATCCATCCGGTCCAGACGCGGCCAGCGTCGGGCCCTCTGGCGGGGGCCATCCATCCGGTCCAGGCGCGGCGGGCACTCTGGTGGGGGCCATCCATCCGGTCCAGGCGTGCCCTCTGGCGGGCGCCATCCATCCGATCCAGGCGCGGCGGGCCCTCTGGTGGGGGCCATCCATCCGATCCAGGCGCGGCCAGCGGCGGGCCCTCTGGCAGGGGCCATCCATCCGGTCCAGGCGCGGCCAGCGGCGGGCCCTCTGGCGGGGACCATCCATCCGGTCCAGGCGCGGCCAGCGGCAGGCCCTCTGGCGGGGGCCATCCATCCGGTCCAGGCGTGCCCTCTGGCGGGCGCCATCCATCCGATCCAGGCGCGGCGGGCCCTCTGGCGGGGGCCATCCATCCGGTCCAGGCACGGTGGGCCCTCTGGCGGGGGCCATCCATCCGGTCCAGGCGCGGCCAGCGTTGGGCCCTCTGGCGGGGGCCATCCATCCGGTCCAGGCGCGGCGGGCCCTCTGGTGGGGGCCATCCATCCAGTCCAGGCGTGCCCTCTGGCGGGCGCCATCCATCCGATCCAGGCGCGTCGGGCCCTCTGGTAGGGGCCATCCATCCGATCCAGGCGCGGCCAGCGGCGGGCCCTCTGGCGGGGGCCATCCATCCGGTCCAGGCGCGGCCAACGACGGGCCCTCTGGCGGGGGCCATCCATCCGGTCCAGTCGCGGCGGGCCCTCTGGCGGGGGCCATCCATCCGGTCCAGGCGTGCCCTCTGGTGGGGGCCATCCAGCCGATCCAGGCGCGGCGGGCCCTCTGGCAGGGGCCATTCATCTGGTCCAGGCGTGGCGGGCCCTCTGGCGGGGGCCATCCATCCGGACCAGGCGCGGCCAGCGGCGGGCCCTCTGATTTTGTGCTCTAAATAAGCACTACGTGGTGCACCAGTACATTGATGATAATTAAGATTGTGATTTGTTTTGTATAGCTAGTGTGAGCTCCTTTACACGGCTGCAGCTTGGGTGGTGCTTGAATTTGTGGTGTTACAGATGTATCGATATAAATACAGTTTTCTGTAAAAATGGTAAAACTTGTTTGGTTTTTATTGCGTGTTCATATAGCAGAAATCTTCATTTTATTGGCACAGGGTCTATTATATTATATATCTGCAGTGTGGCTTGGAGCGAGGGGGTTCATATTGTATTTGGGGTGTTGATTGTTGTGCACCAGGACTGTCTCTTTTTAATCCCAGTCCGCTCCTGATTAGGGTACATTTCACATGGGGCAAAAATGCTACAGATATTTCGTGCAGACTTTCCACATGGAGAATTCGCAGCATTTACAATATAAGCCACATGGATGAGATTTAATAAATCCCAACTACATCTATGAGTATGTCTAAAAGAAAAGCTGTCTTAGTTGCCCCTAGCAACCAATCACAGTGCAGCTTTTGTTTTGTATTTTGTCCTGGTAAAATGAAAGCTGTGCTGTGATTGGTTGCTAGGGGCAACTAAGACTTTATCTTGTAGACAGTTTCTTAAATCTGCCACATAGTATGGGAAAAAATTGAGTGCAGGATATTTAAAATTGTAGCATGATGACTGTTTGCTGCAGATTTCACTGTTTACAACCAAAAGGGTGAAATTTGCGACAAATACCAAACTTCAAGACAAAATCCACAACCTCAAACTCTGATTAAAATGACTGATTGCGTAAACATTTTCCATGAATTGATCCCTTACCATTCAAGGTGGTCCCTCCAGCTGGCGGGGGCCATCCATCCGGTCCAGGCGCGGCCAGCGGCGGGCCCTTTGGCGGGGGCCATCCATCCGGTCCAGGCGCGGCCAGCGGCGGGCCCTCTGGCGGGGGCCATCCATCCGATCCAGGCGCGGCCAGCGTCGGGCCCTCTGGCGGGGGCCATCCATCCGGTCCAGGCGCGGCCAGCGGCGGGCCCTCTGGCGGGGGCCATCCAACCGGTCCAGGCGTGCCCTCTGGCGGGCGCCATCCATCCGATCCAGGCGCGGCGGGCCCTCTGGTGGGGGTCATCCATCCGGTCCAGGCGCGGCAAGCGGCGGACCCTCTGGCGGGGGCCAGCAATCCGGTCCAGGTGCTGCCAGCAGCGGGCCCTCTGGCGGGGGCCATCCATCCGGTCCAGGCGTGGCTAGCGACGGTCCCTTTGGCGGGGGCCATCCATCCGGTCCAGGCGCGGCCAACGACGGGCCCTCTGGCGGGGGCCATCCATCCGGTCCAGGCGCGGCCAATGACGGACCCTCTGGCGGGGGCCATCCATCCGATCCAGGCGCGGCCAGCGTCGGGCCCTCTAGCGGGGGCCATCCATCCGGTCCTGGCGCGGCCAGCGGCGGGCCCTCTGGCGGGGGCCATCTATCCGGTCCAGGCGTGCCCTCTGGCGGGGGCCATCCATCCATTCCAGGCGCGTCGGGCCCTCTGGCGGGGGCCATCCATCCGGTCCAGGCGCGGCCAGCGGCGGACCCTCTGGCGGGGACCATCCATCCGGTCCAGGCGCGGCCAGCGGCGGGCCCTTTGGCCGGGGCCACCCATCCGATCCAGGCGCGGCCAGCGGCGGGCCCTCTGGGGGGGGCATCCATCCGGTCCAGGCGCGGCCAGCGGCGGGCCCTCTGGCGGAGGCCATCCATCCGATCCAGGCACGGCCAGCGGCGGGCCCTCTGGCGGGGGCCATCCATCCGGTCCAGGCGCGGCCAGCGTCGGGCCCTCTGGCGGGGGCCATCCATCCGGTCCAGGCATGCCCTCTGGCGGGCGCCATCCATCCGATCCAGGCGCGGCGGGCACTCTGGTGGGGGCCATCCATCTGGTCCAGGCGCAGCTGGCCCTCTGGCGGGGGCCATCCATCCGGTCCAGGCGCGGCCAACGATGGGCCCTCTGGCGGGGGCCATCCATCCGATCCAGGCACGGCCAGCGTCGGGCCCTCTAGCGGGGGCCATCCATCCGGTTCAGGGGCGGCCAGCGGCGGGCCCTCTGGCGGGGGCCATCCATCCGGTCCAGGCGTGCCCTCTGGCGGGGGCCATCCATTCCAGGCGCGTCGGGCCCTCTGGCGGGGGCCATCCAACCGGTCCAGGAGCGGCGGGCCCTCTGGCGGGGGCCATCCATCCGGACCAGGCGCGGCCAGCGGCGGGCCCTCTGGCGGGGGCCATCCGTCCAGCCCAGGGGCGGCCAGCGGCGGGCCCTCTGATTTTGTGCTCTAAATAAGCACTACGTGGTGCACCAGTACATTGATGATAATTAACATTGTGATTTGTTTTGTATAGCTAGTGTGAGCTCCTTTACATGGCTGCAGCTTGGGTGGTGCTTGAATGTGTGGTATTATAGATGTATTTCTGTAAAAATGGTAAAACTTGTTTTGTTTTTATTGCGCTTTCATATAGCAAAAATCTTCATTTTATTGGCACAGGGTCTATTATATTATATATCTGCAATGTGGCTTGGAGCGAAGGGGTTCATATTGTATTTGGGGTGTTGACTGTTGTGCACCAGGACTGTCTTTTTTTAATCCCAGTCCGCTCCTGATTAGGGTACATTTCATATGGGGCAAAAATGCTACAGATATTTTGTGCAGACTTTCCACATGGAGAATTCGCAGCATTTACAGTATAAGCCATATGGATGAGATTTAATAAATCCCAACTACATCTATGAGTATGTCTAAAAGAAAAGCTGTCTTAGTTGCCCCTGGCAACCAATCACAGTGCAGCTTTTGTTTTGTATTCTGTCCTGGAAAAATGAAAGCTGTGCTGTGATTGGTTGCTAGGGGCAACTAAGACTTTATCTTGTAGACAGTTTCTTAAATCTGCCACACAGTATGGGAAAAAATTGCCTGCAGGATATTTAAAATTGTAGCATGATGACTGTTTGCTGCAGATTTCACTGTTTACAACCAAAAGGGTGAAATTTGCGACAAATACCAAACTTCAAGACAAAATCCACAACCTCAAACTCTGATTATAATGACTGATTGCGTAAACATTTTCCATGAATTAATCCCTTACCATTCAAGGTGGTCCCTCCCGCTGGCGGGGGCCATCCATCCGGTCCAGGCGCGGCCAGCGGCGGGTCCTCTGGCGGGGGCCATCCATCCGGTCCAGGCGCGGCCAGCGTCGGGCCCTCTGGCGGGCGCCATCCATCCGGTCCAGGCGCGGCCAGCGGGGGCCATCCATCCGGTCCAGGCGTGCCCTCTGGCGGGCGCCATCCATCCGATCCAGGCGCCGCGGGCCCTCTGGTGGGGGCCATCCATCCGGTCCAGGCGCGGCGGGCCCTCTGGCGGGGGCCAGCAATCCAGTCCCGGCGCGGCCAGCGGCGGGCCCTCTGGCGGGGGTCATCCATCCGATCCAGGCGCGTCGGGCCCTCTGGCGGGGGCCATCCATCCGGTCCAGGCGCGGCGGGGCCCTCTGGCGGGGGCCATCCGTCCAGCCCAGGGGCGGCCAGCGGCGGGCCCTCTGATTTTGGGCCGCTCCTGATTAGGGTACATTTCACATGGGGCAAAAATGCTACAGATATTTTGTGCAGACTTTCCACATGGAGAATTCGCAGCATTCACAGTATAAGCCATATGGATGAGATTTAATAAATCCCAACTACATCTATGAGTATGTCTAAAAGAAAAGCTGTCTTAGTTGCCCCTGGCAACCAATCACAGTGCAGCTTTTGTTTTGTATTCTGTCCTGGAAAAATGAAAGCTGTGCTGTGATTGGTTGCTAGGGGCAACTAAGACTTTATCTTGTAGACAGTTTCTTAAATCTGCCACACAGTATGGGAAAAAATTGCCTGCAGGATATTTAAAATTGTAGCATGATGACTGTTTGCTGCAGATTTCACTGTTTACAACCAAAAGGGTGAAATTTGCGACAAATACCAAACTTCAAGACAAAATCCACAACCTCAAACTCTGATTAAAATGACTGATTGCGTAAACATTTTGCATGAATTGATCCCTTACCATTCAAGGTGGTCCCTCCCGCTGGCGGGGGCCATCCATCCGGTCCAGGCGCGACCAGCGACGGACCCTTTGGCGGGGGCCATCCATGCGGTCCAGGCGCGGCCAACGACGGGCCCTCTGGCGGGTGCCATCCATCCGGTCCAGGCGCGGCCAGCGGCGGACCCTCTGGCGGGGGCCATCCATCCGGTCCAAGCGCGGCCAGCATCGGGCCCTCTGGGGTGGACCATCCATCCGGTCCAGGCGCGGCCAGCGGCGAGCCCTCTGGCGGGGGCCATCCATCCGATCCAGGCGCGGTGGGCCCTCTGGCGGGGGCCATCCATCCGGTCCAGGCGCGGCGGGCCCTCTGGCGGGGGCCATCCATCCGGTCCAGGCGCGGCCAGCGTCGGGCCCTCTGGCGGGGGCCATCTATCCGGTCCAGGCATGCCCTCTGGCGGGCGCCATCCATCCGATCCAGGCGCGGCGGGCCCTCTGGTGGGGGCCATCCATCCGGTCCAGGCGTGCCCTCTGGCGGGCGCCATCCATCCGATCCAGGCGCGGCGGGCCCTCTGGTGGGGGCCATCCATCCGGTCCAGGCGCGTCGGGCCCTCTGGTGGGGGCCATCCATCCGGTCCAGGCGCGGCCATCGTCGGGCCCTGTGGCGGGGGCCATCCATCCGGTCCAGGCGCGGCCAACGGCGGGCCCTCTGGCGGGGGACATCCATTCGTTCCTGGCGTGCCCTCTGGCGGGGGCCATCCATCCCGTCCAGGCGCGGCCAGCGACGAGCCCTTTGGCGGGGGCCATCCATCCGGTCCAGGCGCGGCCAACGACGGGCCCTCTAGCGGGGGCCATCCATCGGGTCCAGGCGGGCCCTCTGGCGGGGGCCATCCATCCGGTCCAGGCGCGTCGGGCCCTCTGGCGGGGGCCAGCAATCCGGTCCAGGTGCTGCCAGCAGCGGGCCCTCTGGCGGGGGCCATCCATCCGATCCAGGCGCGTCGGGCCTTCTGGCGGGGGCCATCCATCCGGTCCAGGCGCGGCGGGGCCCTCTGGCGGGGGCCATCCGTCCAGCCCAGGGGCGGCCAGCGGCGGGCCCTCTGATTTTGTGCTCTAAATAAGCACTACGTGGTGCACCAGTACATTGATGATAATTAACATTGTGATTTGTTTTGTATAGCTAGTGTGAGCTCCTTTACACGGCTGCAGCTTGGGTGGTGCTGGAATTTGTGGTATTAAAGATGTATCGATATAAATACAGTTTTCTGTAAAAATGGTAAAACTTGTTTTGTTTTTATTGCGCGTTCATATAGCAAAAATCTTCATTTTAGCGGCACAGGGTCTATTATATTATATATCTGCAATGTGGCTTGGAGCGAAGGGGTTCATATTGTATTTGGGGTGTTGATTGTTGTGCACCAGGACTGTCTTTTTTTAATCCCAGTCCGCTCCTGATTAGGGTACATTTCACATGGGGCAAAAATGCTACAGATATTTCGTGCAGACTTTCCACATGGAGAATTCGCAGCATTTACAATATAAGCCACATGGATGAGATTTAATAAATCCCAACTACATCTATGAGTATGTCTAAAAGAAAAGCTGTCTTAGTTGCCCCTGGCAACCAATCACAGTGCAGCTTTTGTTTTGTATTCTGTCCTGGAAAAATGAAAGCTGTGCTGTGATTGGTTGCTAGGGGCAACTAAGACTTTATCTTGTAGACAGTTTCTTAAATCTGCCACACAGTATGGGAAAAAATTGCCTGCAGGATATTTAAAATTGTAGCATGATGACTGTTTGCTGCAGATTTCACTGTTTACAACCAAAAGGGTGAAATTTGCGACAAATACCAAACTTCAAGACAAAATCCACAACCTCAAACTCTGATTAAAATGACTGATTGCGTAAACATTTTCCATGAATTGATCCCTTACCATTCAAGGTGGTCCCTCCCGCTGGCGGGGGCCATCCATCCGGTCCAGGCGCGGCCAGCGACGGACCCTCTGGCGGGGGCCATCCATGCGATCCAGGCGCGGCGGGCCCTCTGGCGGGGGCCATCCATCCGGTGCAGGCGCGGTGGGCCCTCTGGCGGGGGCCATCCATCCGGTCCAGACGCGGCCAGCGTCGGGCCCTCTGGCGGGGGCCATCCATCCGGTCCAGGCGCGGCGGGCACTCTGGTGGGGGCCATCCATCCGGTCCAGGCGTGCCCTCTGGCGGGCGCCATCCATCCGATCCAGGCGCGGCGGGCCCTCTGGTGGGGGCCATCCATCCGATCCAGGCGCGGCCAGCGGCGGGCCCTCTGGCAGGGGCCATCCATCCGGTCCAGGCGCGGCCAGCGGCGGGCCCTCTGGCGGGGACCATCCATCCGGTCCAGGCGCGGCCAGCGGCAGGCCCTCTGGCGGGGGCCATCCATCCGGTCCAGGCGTGCCCTCTGGCGGGCGCCATCCATCCGATCCAGGCGCGGCGGGCCCTCTGGCGGGGGCCATCCATCCGGTCCAGGCACGGTGGGCCCTCTGGCGGGGGCCATCCATCCGGTCCAGGCGCGGCCAGCGTTGGGCCCTCTGGCGGGGGCCATCCATCCGGTCCAGGCGCGGCGGGCCCTTTGGTGGGGGCCATCCATCCAGTCCAGGCGTGCCCTCTGGCGGGCGCCATCCATCCGATCCAGGCGCGTCGGGCCCTCTGGTAGGGGCCATCCATCCGATCCAGGCGCGGCCAGCGGCGGGCCCTCTGGCGGGGGCCATCCATCCGGTCCAGGCGCGGCCAACGACGGGCCCTCTGGCGGGGGCCATCCATCCGGTCCAGTCGCGGCGGGCCCTCTGGCGGGGGCCATCCATCCGGTCCAGGCGTGCCCTCTGGTGGGGGCCATCCAGCCGATCCAGGCGCGGCGGGCCCTCTGGCGGTGGCCATTCATCTGGTCCAGGCGCGGCGGGCCCTCTGGCGGGGGCCATCCATCCGGACCAGGCGCGGCCAGCGGCAGGCCCCCTGGCGGGGGCCATCCGTCCAGCCCAGGGGCGGCCAGCGGCGGGCCCTCTGATTTTGTGCTCTAAATAAGCACTACGTGGTGCACCAGTACATTGATGATAATTAACATTGTGATTTGTTTTGTATAGCTAGTGTGAGCTCCTTTACACGGCTGCAGCTTGGGTGGTGCTTGAATTTGTGGTATTATAGATGTATTTCTGTAAAAATGGTAAAACTTGTTTTGTTTTTATTGCGCTTTCATATAGCAAAAATCTTCATTTTATTGGCACAGGGTCTATTATATTATATATCTGCAATGTGGCTTGGAGCGAAGGGGTTCATATTGTATTTGGGGTGTTGACTGTTGTGCACCAGGACTGTCTTTTTTTAATCCCAGTCCGCTCCTGATTAGGGTACATTTCATATGGGGCAAAAATGCTACAGATATTTTGTGCAGACTTTCCACATGGAGAATTCGCAGCATTTACAGTATAAGCCATATGGATGAGATTTAATAAATCCCAACTACATCTATGAGTATGTCTAAAAGAAAAGCTGTTTTAGTTGCCCCTGGCAACCAATCACAGTGCAGCTTTTGTTTTGTATTCTGTCCTGGAAAAATGAAAGCTGTGCTGTGATTGGTTGCTAGGGGCAACTAAGACTTTATCTTGTAGACAGTTTCTTAAATCTGCCACACAGTATGGGAAAAAATTGCCTGCAGGATATTTAAAATTGTAGCATGATGACTGTTTGCTGCAGATTTCACTGTTTACAACCAAAAGGGTGAAATTTGCGACAAATACCAAACTTCAAGACAAAATCCACAACCTCAAACTCTGATTATAATGACTGATTGCGTAAACATTTTCCATGTATTAATCCCTTACCATTCAAGGTGGTCCCTCCCGCTGGCGGGGGACATCCATCCGGTCCAGGCGCGGCCAGCGGCGGGTCCTCTGGCGGGGGCCATCCATCCGGTCCAGGCGCGGCCAGCGTCGGGCCCTCTGGCGGGCGCCATCCATCCGGTCCAGGCGCGGCCAGCGGGGGCCATCCATCCGGTCCAGGCGTGCCCTCTGGCGGGCGCCATCCATCCGATCCAGGCGCCGCGGGCCCTCTGGTGGGGGCCATCCATCCGGTCCAGGCGCGGCGGGCCCTCTGGCGGGGGCCAGCAATCCAGTTCCGGCGCGGCCAGCGGCGGGCCCTCTGGCGGGGGTCATCCATCCGATCCAGGCGCGTCGGGCCCTCTGGCGGGGGCCATCCATCCGGTCCAGGCGCGGCGGGGCCCTCTGGCGGGGGCCATCCGTCCAGCCCAGGGGCGGCCAGCGGCGGGCCCTCTGATTTTGGGCCGCTCCTGATTAGGGTACATTTCACATGGGGCAAAAATGCTACAGATATTTTGTGCAGACTTTCCACATGGAGAATTCGCAGCATTTACAGTATAAGCCATATGGATGAGATTTAATAAATCCCAACTACATCTATGAGTATGTCTAAAAGAAAAGCTGTCTTAGTTGCCCCTGGCAACCAATCACAGTGCAGCTTTTGTTTTGTATTCTGTCCTGGAAAAATGAAAGCTGTGCTGTGATTGGTTGCTAGGGGCAACTAAGACTTTATCTTGTAGACAGTTTCTTAAATCTGCCACACAGTATGGGAAAAAATTGCCTGCAGGATATTTAAAATTGTAGCATGATGACTGTTTGCTGCAGATTTCACTGTTTACAACCAAAAGGGTGAAATTTGCGACAAATACCAAACTTCAAGACAAAATCCACAACCTCAAACTCTGATTAAAATGACTGATTGCGTAAACATTTTGCATGAATTGATCCCTTACCATTCAAGGTGGTCCCTCCCGCTGGCGGGGGCCATCCATCCGGTCCAGGCGCGACCAGCGACGGACCCTCTGGCGGGGGCCATCCATGCGGTCCAGGCGCGGCCAACGACGGGCCCTCTGGCGGGTGCCATCCATCCGGTCCAGGCGCGGCCAGCGGCGGACCCTCTGGCGGGGGCCATCCATCCGGTCCAAGCGCGGCCAGCATCGGGCCCTCTGGCGGGGACCATCCATCCGGTCCAGGCGCGGCCAGCGGCGAGCCCTCTGGCGGGGGCCATCCATCCGATCCAGGCGCGGTGGGCCCTCTGGCGGGGGCCATCCATCCGGTCCAGGCGCGGCGGGCCCTCTGGCGGGGGCCATCCATCCGGTCCAGGCGCGGCCAGCGTCGGGCCCTCTGGCGGGGGCCATCTATCCGGTCCAGGCATGCCCTCTGGCGGGCGCCATCCATCCGATCCAGGCGCGGCGGGCCCTCTGGTGGGGGCCATCCATCCGGTCCAGGCGTGCCCTCTGGTGGGGGCCATCCATCCGGTCCAGGCGCAGCGGGCCCTCTGATGGGGGCCATACATCCGGTCCAGGCGCGGCCAGCGGCGGACCCTCTGGCGGGGGCCAGCAATCCGGTCCAGGTGCTGCCAGCAGCGGGCCCTCTGGCGGGGGCCATCCATCCGGTCCAGGCGTGGCTAGCGACGGTCCCTTTGGCGGGGGCCATCCATCCGGTCTAGGAGTGGCCAGCGTTGGGCCCTCTGGCGGGGGCCATCCATCCGGTCCAGGCGCGGCCAGCGGCGGGCTCACTGGCGGGGGCCATCCATCCGGCCTAGGCGTGCCCTCTGGCGGGGGCCATCCATCCGATCCAGGCGCGTCGGGCCCTCTGGCGGGGGCCATCCATCCGGTCCAGGTGCGGCGGGCCCTCTGGCGGGGGCCATCCATACGGACCAGGCGCGGCCAGCGGCGGGCCCCCCTGGCGGGGGCCATCCGTCCAGCGCAGGGGCGGCCAGCGGCGGGCCCTCTGATTTTGTGCTCTAAATAAGCACTACGTGGTGCACCAGTACATTGATGATAATTAACATTGTGATTTGTTTTGTATAGCTAGTGTGAGCTCCTTTACACGGCTGCAGCTTGGGTGGTGCTGGAATTTGTGGTATTAAAGATGTATCGATATAAATACAGTTTTCTGTAAAAATGGTAAAACTTGTTTTGTTTTTATTGCGCGTTCATATAGCAAAAATCTTCATTTTAGCGGCACAGGGTCTATTATATTATATATCTGCAGTGTGGCTTGGAGCGAGGGGGTTCATATTGTATTTGGGGTGTTGATTGTTGTGCACCAGGACTGTCTCTTTTTAATCCCAGTCCGCTCCTGATTAGGGTAAATTTCACATGGGGCAAAAATGCTACAGATATTTTGTGCAGACTTTCCACATGGAGAATTCGCAGCATTTACAATATAAGCCATATGGATGAGATTTAATAAATCCCAACTACATCTATGAGTATGTCTAAAAGAAAAGCTGTCTTAGTTGCCCCTAGCAACCAATCACAGTGCAGCTTTTGTTTTGTATTCTGTCCTGGTAAAATGAAAGCTGTGCTGTGATTGGTTGCTAGGGGCAACTAAGGCTTTTTATTGTAGACAGTTTCTTAAATCTGCCACATAGTATGGGAAACAATTGCGTGCAGGATATTTAAAATTGTAGCATGATGACTGTTTGCTGCAGATTTCACTGTTTACAACCAAAAGGGTGAAATTTGCGACAAATACCAAACTTCAAGACAAAATCCACAACCTCAAACTCTGATTAAAATGACTGATTGCGTAAACATTTTCCATGAATTGATCCCTTACCATTCAAGGTGGTCCCTCCCGCTGGCGGGGGCCATCCATCCGGTCCAGGCGCGGCCAGCGACGGACCCTCTGGCGGGGGCCATCCATCCGGTCCAGGCGCGGCCAACGACGGGCCCTCTGGCGGGTGCCATCCCTCCGGTCCAGGCGCGGCCAGCGGCGGACCCTCTGGCGGGGGCCATCCATCCGGTCCAGGCGCGGCCAGCGGCGGGCCCTCTGGCGGGGCCCATCCATCCGATGCAGGCGCGGCCAGCGGCGGGCCCTCTGGCGGGGCCATCCATCTGATCCAGGCGCGGCGGGCCCTCTGGCGGGGGCCAGACATCCGGGACAGGCGTGCCCTCTGGCGGGGGCCATCCATCCGGTCCAGGTGCGGCGGGCCCTCTGGCGGGGGCCATCCATCCGCTCCAGGCGCGGCGGGCCCTCTGGTGGGGGCCATCCATCCGGTCCACGGGCGGCCAGCGGCGGGCCCTCTGATTTTGTGCTCTAAATAAGCACTACGTGATGCACCAGTACATTGATGATAATTAACATTGTGATTTGTTTTGTATAGCTAGTGTGAGCTCCTTTACACGGCTGCAGCTTGGGTGGTGCTTGAATTTGTGGTATTAAAGATGTATCGATATAAATACAGTTTTCTGTAAAAATGGTAAAACTTGTTTTGTTTTTATTGCGCGTTCATATAGCAAAAATCTTCATTTTAGCGGCACAGGGTCTATTATATTATATATCTGCAGTGTGGCTTGGAGCGAGGGGGTTCATATTGTATTTGGGGTGTTGATTGTTGTGCACCAGGACTGTCTTTTTTTAATCCCAGTCCGCTCCTGATTAGGGTACATTTCACATGGGGCAAAACTGCTACAGATATTTCGTGCAGACTTTCCACATGGAGAATTCGCAGCATTTACAATATAAGCCATATGGATGAGATTTAATAAATCCCAACTACATCTATGAGTATGTCTAAAAGAAAAGCTGTCTTAGTTGCCCCTAGCAACCAATCACAGTGCAGCTTTTGTTTTGTATTCTGTCCTGGTAAAATGAAAGCTGTGCTGTGATTGGTTGTTAGGGGCAACTAAGACTTTATCTTGTAGACAGTTTCTTAAATCTGCCACATAGTATGGGAAAAAATTGCGTGCAGGATATTTAAAATTGTAGCATGATGACTGAGGCTGTTTGCTGCAAATTTCACTGTTTACAACCAAAAGGGTGAAATTTGCGACAAATACCAAACTTCAAGACAAAATCCACAACCTCAAACTCTCATTAAAATGACTGATTGCGTAAACATTTTCCATGAATTGATCCCTTACCATTCAAGGTGGTCCCTCCCGCTGGCGGGGGCCATCCATCCGGTCCAGGCGCGGCCAGCGGCGGGTCCTCTGGCGGGGGCCATCCATCCGATCCAGGCGCGGCCAGCGTCGGGCCCTCTGGCGGGGGCCATCCATCCGGTCCAGGCGCGGCCAGCGTCGGGCCCTCTGGCGGGGGCCATCCATCCGGTCCAGGCGTGCCCTCTGGCGGGCGCCATCCATCCGATCCAGGCGCCGCGGGCCCTCTGGTGGGGGCCATCCATCCGGTCCAGTCGCGGCGGGCCCTCTGGCGGGGGCCATCCATCCGGTCCAGGCTCGGCCAGCGGCGGGCCCTCTGGCGGGGGCCAGCAATCCGGTCCAGGCGCTGCCAGCAGCGGGCCCTATGGCGGGGGCCATCCATCCGGTCCAGGCGCGGCCAACGATGGGCCCTCTGGCGGGGGCCATCCATCCGGTCCAGGCGCGGCCAGCGTCGGGCCCTCTAGCGGGGGCCATCTATCTAGTCCAGGCGTGCCCTCTGGCGCGGGCCATGCAGCCGATCCAGGCACGTCGGGCCCTCTGGCGGGGGCCATCCATCTGGTCCAGGCGCGGCGGGCCCTCTGGCGGGGGACATCCATCCGGACCAGTCGCGGCCAGCGGCGGGCCCTCTGGCGGGGGCCATCCGTCCAGCCCAGGGGCGGCCAGCGGCGGGCCCTTTGATTTTGTGCTCTAAATAAGCACTACGTGGTGCACCAGTACATTGATGATAATTAACATTGTGATTTGTTTTGTATGGCTAGTGTGAGCTCCTTTACACGGCTGCAGCTTGGGTGGTGCTGGAATTTGTGGTATTAAAGATGTATCGATATAAATACAGTTTTCTGTAAAAATGGTAATACTTGTTTTGTTTTTATTGCGCTTTCATATAGCAAAAATCTTCATTTTATTGGCACAGGGTCTATTATATTATATATCTGCAATGTGGCTTGGAGCGAAGGGGTTCATATTGTATTTGGGGTGTTGATTGTTGTGCACCAGGACTGTCTTTTTTTAATCCCAGTCCGCTCCTGATTAGGGTACATTGCACATGGGGCAAAAATGCTACAGATATTTCGTGCAGACTTTCCACATGGAGAATTCGCAGCATTTACAATATAAGCCACATGGATGAGATTTAATAAATCCCAACTACATCTATGAGTATGTCTAAAAGAAAAGCTGTCTTAGTTGCCCCTGGCAACCAATCACAGTGCAGCTTTTGTTTTGTATTCTGTCCTGGTAAAATGAAAGCTGTGCTGTGATTGGTTGCTAGGGGCAACTAAGACTTTATCTTGTAGACAGTTTCTTAAATCTGCCACATAGTATGGGAAACAATTGCGTGCAGGATATTTAAAATTGTAGCATGATGACTGAGACTGTTTGCTGCAAATATCACTGTTTACAACCAAAAGGGTGAAATTTGCGACAAATATCAAACTTCAAGACAAAATCCACAACCTCAAACTCTGATTAAAATGACTGATTGCGTAAACATTTTCCATGAATTGATCCCTTACCATTCAAGGTGGTCCCTCCAGCTGGCGGGGGCCATCCATCCGGTCCAGGCGCGGCCAGCTGCGGGCCCCTTGGCCGCGGCCATCTATTCGATCCAGGCGCGCCCAGCGGCGGGCCCTCTGGCGGGGGCCATCCATCCGGTCCAGGCGCGGCCAGCGGCGGGCCCTCTGGCGGGGGCCATCCATCCGGTCCAGGCGCGGCCAGCGTCGGGCCCTCTGGCGGGGGCCATCCATCCGGTCCAGGCGCAGCCAGCGGCGGGCCCTCTGGCGGGGGCCATCCATCCGGTCCACGCGTGCCCTCTGGCGGGCGCCATCCATCCGATCCAGGCGCGGCGGGCCCTCTGGTGGGGGATATCCATCCGGTCCAGGCGCAGTGGGCCCTCTGGCGGGGGCCATCCATCCGGTCCAGGCGCGGCCAATGACGGGCCCTCTGGCGGGGGCTATCCATCCGATCCGGGCGCGGCCAGCGTCGGGCCCTCTAGCGGGGGCCATCCATCCGGTCCAGGTGCGGCCAGCGGCGGGCCCTCTGGCGGGGGCCATCCATCCGGTCCAGGCGTGCCCTCTGGCGGGGGCCGTCCATCCGATCCAGGCACGTCGGGCCCTCTGGCGGGGGCCATCCATCCGGTCCAGGCGCGGCGGGGCCCTCTGGCGGGGGCCATCCGTCCAGCCCAGGGGCGGCCAGCGGCGGGCCCTCTGATTTTGTGCTCTAAATAAGCACTACGTGGTGCACCAGTACATTGATGATAATTAACATTGTGATTTGTTTTGTATAGCTAGTGTGAGCTCCTTTACACGGCTGCTGCTTGGGTGGTGCTTGAATTTGTGGTATTAAAGATGTATCGATATAAATACAGTTTTCTGTAAAAATGGTAAAACTTGTTTTGTTTTTATTGCGCGTTCATATAGCAAAAATCTTCATTTTAGCGGCACATGGTCTATTATATTATATATCTGCAATGTGGCTTGGAGCGAGGGGGTTCATATTGTATTTGGGGTGTTGATTGTTGTGCACCAGGACTGTCTTTTTTTAATCCCAGTCCGCTCCTGATTAGGGTACATTTCACATGGGGCAAAAATGCTACAGATATTTCGTGCAGACTTTCCACATGGAGAATTCGCAGCATTTACAATATAAGCCATATGGATGAGATTTAATAAATCCCAACTACATCTATGAGTATGTCTAAAAGAAAAGCTGTCTTAGTTGCCCCTGGCAACCAATCACAGTGCAGCTTTTGTTTTGTATTCTGTCCTGGAAAAATGAAAGCTGTGCTGTGATTGGTTGTTAGGGGCAACTAAGACTTTATCTTGTAGACAGTTTCTTAAATCTGCCACACAGTATGGGAAAAAATTGCGTGCAGGATACTTAAAATTGTAGCATGATGACTGTTTGCTGCAGATTTCACTGTTTACAACCAAAAGGGTGAAATTTGCGACAAATACCAAACTTCAAGACAAAATCCACAACCTCAAACTCTGATTAAAATGACTGATTGCGTAAACATTTTCCATGAATTGATCCCTTACCATTCAAGGTGGTCCCTCCCGCTGGCGGTGGCCATCCATGCGGTCCAGGCGCGGCCAACGACGGGCCCTCTGGCGGGTGCCATCCATCCGGTCTAGGCGCGGCCAGCGGCGGACCCTCTGGCGGGGGCCATCCATCCGGTCCAGGCGCGGCCAGCGGCGGGCCCTCTGGCGGGGGCCATCCATCCGGTCCAGGCGCGGCGGGCCCTCTGGCGGGGGCCATCCATCCGGTCCAGGCGCGGCGGGCCCTCTGGTGGGGGCCATCCATCCGGTCCAGGCGTGCCCTCTGGCGGGCGCCATCCATCCGATCCAAGCGCGGCGGGCCCTCTGGTGGGGGCCATCCATCCGGTCCAGGCGCGGCGGGCCCTCTGGCGGGGGCCATCCATCCGGTCCAGGCGCGGCCAGCGTCGGGCCCTCTGGCGGGGGCCATCCATCCGGTCCAGGAGCGGCCAGCGGCGGGCCCTCTGGCGGGGGCCATCCATTCGGTCCAGGCGTGCCCTCTGGCTGGGGCCATCCTTCCGATCCAGGCGCGTAGGGCCCTCTGGCGGGGCCATCCATCCGGTCCAGGCGCGGCGGGCCCTCTGGCGGGGGCCATCCATCCGGTCCAGGCGCGGCTAGCGGCGGGCCCTCTGGCAGGGGCTATCCATCCGGTCCAGGCGGGGCCAGCATCGGGCCCTCTGGCGGGGGCCATCCATCCGGTCCATGCGCGGCCAGCGGCGGGTCCTCTGGCGGGGGCCATCCATCCGGTCCAGGCGTGCCCTCTGGTGGGCGCCATCCATCCGATCCAGGCGCGGCGGGCCCTCTGGTGGGGGCCATCCATCCGGTCCAGGCGCGGCAGGCCCTCCTGCGGTGGCCATCCATCCGGTCCAGGCGCGGCCAGCGGCGGGCCCTCTGGCGGGGGCCATCCATCCCGTCCAGGCGCGGCCAGCGACGGGCCCTCTGGCGGGGGCCATCCATCCGGTCCAGGCGCGGCCAACGACGGGCCCTCTGGCGGGGGCCATCCATCCGTTCCAGGCGCGGCCAGCGTCGGGCCCTCTGGCGGGGGCCATCCATCCGGTCCAGGCGCGGCCAGCGGCGGGCCCTATGGCGGGGGCCATCCATCCGGTCTAGGCGCGGCCAACGGCGGGCCCCCTGGCGGGGGCCATCCATCCGGTCCAGGCGTGCCCTCTGGTGGGGGACATCCAGCCGATCCAGGCGCGTCGTGCCCTCTGGCGGGGGCCATCCATCCGGTCCAGGCGCGGCGGGCCCTCTGGCGGGGGCCATCCATCCGGACCAGGCGCGGCCAGCGGCAGGCCCTCGGGCGGAGGCCATCCGTCCAGCCCAGGGGCGGCCAGCGGCGGGCCCTCTGATTTTGTGCTCTAAATAAGCACTACGTGGTGCACCAGTACATTGATGATAATTAACATTGTGATTTGTTTTGTATAGCTAGTGTGAGCTCCTTTACACGGCTGCAGCTTGGGTGGTGCTTGAATTTGTGGTGTTACAGATGTATCGATATGAATACAGTTTTCTGTAAAAATGGTAAAACTTTTGTTTTTATTGCGCGTTCATATAGCAGAAATCTTCATTTTAGCGGCACATGGTCTATTATATTATATATCTGCAGTGTGGCTTGGAGCGAGGGGGTTCATATTGTATTTGGGGTGTTGATTGTTGTGCACCAGGACTGTCTTTTTTTAATCCCAGTCCGCTCCTGATTAGGGTACATTTCACATGGGGCAAAAATGCTACAGATATTTTGTGCAGACTTTCCACATGGAGAATTCGCAGCATTTACAATATAAGCCACATGGATGAGATTTAATAAATCCCAACTACATCTATGAGTATGTCTAAAAGAAAAGCTGTTTTAGTTGCCCCTAGCAACCAATCACAGTGCAGCTTTTCTTTTGTATTCTGTCCTGGTAAAATGAAAGCTGTGCTGTGATTGGTTGCTAGGGGCATCTAAGACTTTATCTTGTAGACAGTTTCTTAAATCTGCCACATAGTATGGGAAAAAATTGCGTGCAGGATATTTAAAATTGTAGCATGATGACTGAGACTGTTTGCTGCAAATATCACTGTTTACAACCAAAAGGGTGAAATTTGCGACAAATACCAAACTTCAAGACAAAATCCACAACCTCAAACTCTGATTAAAATGACTGATTGCGTAAACATTTTCCATGAATTTTGATCCCTTACCATTCAAGGTGGTCCCTCCCGCTGGCGGGGGCCATCCATCAGGTCCAGGCGCTGCCAGCGGCGGGCCCTTTGGCCGAGGCCATCCATCAGATCCAGGCGCGGCCAGCGGCGGGCCCTCTGTCGGGGGCCATCCATCCGTTCCAGGCGCGGCCAGCGGGGGCCATCCATCCGTTCCAGGCGCGGCCAGCGTCGGGCCCTCTAGGGGGGCCATCCATCCGGTCCAGGCGTGGCCAGCGGCGGGCCCTCTGGCGGGGGCCATCCATCCGGTCCAGGCGTGCCCTCTGGCGGGCGCCATCCATCCAATCCAGGCGCGGCGGGCCCTCTGGTGGGGGCCATCCATCCGGTCCAGGCGCAGCGGGCCCTCTGGCGGGGGCCATACATCCGATCCAGGCGCGGCCAGCGGCGGACCCTCTGGCGGGGGCCAGCAATCCGGTACAGGTGCTGCCAGCAGCGGGCCCTCTGGCGGGGGCCATCCATCCGGTCCAGGCGCGGCTAGCGACGGTCCCTTTGGCGGGGGCCATCCATCCGGTCCAGGCGCGGCCAACGACGGGCCCTCTGGCGGGGGCCATCCATCCGGTCCAGGCGCGGCCAATGATGGGCCCTCTGGCGGGGGCCATCCATCCGATCCAGGCGCGGCCAGCGTCGGGGACCTCTAGCGGGGGCCATCCATCCGGTCCAGGCGTGGCCAGCGGCGGGCCGTCTGGCGGGGGCCATCCATCCGGTCCAGGCGTGCCCTCTGGCGGGGGCCATCCATCCGATCCAGGCGCGTCGGGCCCTCTGGCGGGGGCCTTCCATCCGGTCCAGGCACGGCGGGCCCTCTGGCGGAAGCCATCCATCCGGACCAGGCGCGGCCAGCGGCGGGCCCTCTGGCGGGGGCCATCCGTCCAGCCCAGGGGCGGCCAGCGGCGGGCCCTCTGATTTTGTACTCTAAATAAGCACTACGTGGTGCACCAGTACATTGATGATAATTAACATTGTGATTTGTTTTGTATAGCTAGTGTCAGCTCCTTTACACGGCTGCAGCTTGGGTGGTGCTTGAATTTGTGGTATTAAAGATGTATCGATATAAATACAGTTTTCTGTAAAAATGGTAAAACTTGTTTTGTTTTTATTGAGCGTTCATATAGCAAAAATCTTCATTTTAGCGGCACATGGTCTATTATATTATATATCTGCAATGTGGCTTGGAGCGAGGGGTTCATATTGTATTTGGGGTGTTGATTGTTGTGCACCAGGACTGTCTTTTTTTAATCCCAATCCGCTCCTGATTAGGGTACATTTCACATGGGGCAAAAATGCTACAGATATTTCGTGCAGACTTTCCACATGGAGAATTCGCAGCATTTACAGTATAAGCCATATGGATGAGATTTAATAAATCCCAACTACATCTATGAGTATGTCTTAAAGAAAAGCTGTCTTAGTTGCCCCTGGCAGCCAATCACAGTGCAGCTTTTGTTTTGTATTCTGTCCTGGAAAAATGAAAGCTGTGCTGTGATTGGTTGTTAGGGGCAACTAAGACTTTATCTTGTAGACAGTTTCTTAAATCTGCCACATAGTATGGGAAAAAATTGCGTGCAGGATATTTAAAATTGTAGCATGATGACTGAGGCTGTTTGCTGCAAATTTCACTGTTTACAACCAAAAGGGTGAAATTTGCGACAAATACCAAACTTCAAGACAAAATCCACAACCTCAAACTCTCATTAAAATGACTGATTGCGTAAACATTTTCCATGAATTGATCCCTTACCATTCAAGGTGGTCCCTCCCGCTGGCGGGGGCCATCCATCCGGTCCAGGCGCGGCCAGCGGCGGGTCCTCTGGCGGGGGCCATCCATCCGATCCAGGCGCGGCCAGCGTCGGGCCCTCTGGCGGGGGCCATCCATCCGGTCCAGGCGCGGCCAGCGTCGGGCCCTCTGGCGGGGGCCATCCATCCGGTTTAGGCGTGCCCTCTGGCGGGCGCCATCCATCCGATCCAGGCGCCGCGGGCCCTCTGGTGGGGGCCATCCATCCGGTCCAGTCGCGGCGGGCCCTCTGGCGGGGGCCATCCATCCGGTCCAGGCTCGGCCAGCGGCGGGCCCTCTGGCGGGGGCCAGCAATCCGGTCCAGGCGCTGCCAGCAGCGGGCCCTATGGCGGGGGCCATCCATCCGGTCCAGGCGCGGCCAACGATGGGCCCTCTGGCGGGGGCCATCCATCCGGTCCAGGCGCGGCCAGCGTCGGGCCCTCTAGCGGGGGCCATCTATCTAGTCCAGGCGTGCCCTCTGGCGCGGGCCATGCAGCCGATCCAGGCACGTCGGGCCCTCTGGCGGGGGCCATCCATCTGGTCCAGGCGCGGCGGGCCCTCTGGCGGGGGACATCCATCCGGACCAGTCGCGGCCAGCGGCGGGCCCTCTGGCGGGGGCCATCCGTCCAGCCCAGGGGCGGCCAGCGGCGGGCCCTTTGATTTTGTGCTCTAAATAAGCACTACGTGGTGCACCAGTACATTGATGATAATTAACATTGTGATTTGTTTTGTATGGCTAGTGTGAGCTCCTTTACACGGCTGCAGCTTGGGTGGTGCTGGAATTTGTGGTATTAAAGATGTATCGATATAAATACAGTTTTCTGTAAAAATGGTAATACTTGTTTTGTTTTTATTGCGCTTTCATATAGCAAAAATCTTCATTTTATTGGCACAGGGTCTATTATATTATATATCTGCAATGTGGCTTGGAGCGAAGGGGTTCATATTGTATTTGGGGTGTTGATTGTTGTGCACCAGGACTGTCTTTTTTTAATCCCAGTCCGCTCCTGATTAGGGTACATTGCACATGGGGCAAAAATGCTACAGATATTTCGTGCAGACTTTCCACATGGAGAATTCGCAGCATTTACAATATAAGCCACATGGATGAGATTTAATAAATCCCAACTACATCTATGAGTATGTCTAAAAGAAAAGCTGTCTTAGTTGCCCCTGGCAACCAATCACAGTGCAGCTTTTGTTTTGTATTCTGTCCTGGTAAAATGAAAGCTGTGCTGTGATTGGTTGCTAGGGGCAACTAAGACTTTATCTTGTAGACAGTTTCTTAAATCTGCCACATAGTATGGGAAACAATTGCGTGCAGGATATTTAAAATTGTAGCATGATGACTGAGACTGTTTGCTGCAAATATCACTGTTTACAACCAAAAGGGTGAAATTTGCGACAAATATCAAACTTCAAGACAAAATCCACAACCTCAAACTCTGATTAAAATGACTGATTGCGTAAACATTTTCCATGAATTGATCCCTTACCATTCAAGGTGGTCCCTCCAGCTGGCGGGGGCCATCCATCCGGTCCAGGCGCGGCCAGCTGCGGGCCCCTTGGCCGCGGCCATCTATTCGATCCAGGCGCGCCCAGCGGCGGGCCCTCTGGCGGGGGCCATCCATCCGGTCCAGGCGCGGCCAGCGGCGGGCCCTCTGGCGGGGGCCATCCATCCGGTCCAGGCGCGGCCAGCGTCGGGCCCTCTGGCGGGGGCCATCCATCCGGTCCAGGCGCAGCCAGCGGCGGGCCCTCTGGCGGGGGCCATCCATCCGGTCCACGCGTGCCCTCTGGCGGGCGCCATCCATCCGATCCAGGCGCGGCGGGCCCTCTGGTGGGGGATATCCATCCGGTCCAGGCGCAGTGGGCCCTCTGGCGGGGGCCATCCATCCGGTCCAGGCGCGGCCAATGACGGGCCCTCTGGCGGGGGCTATCCATCCGATCCGGGCGCGGCCAGCGTCGGGCCCTCTAGCGGGGGCCATCCATCCGGTCCAGGTGCGGCCAGCGGCGGGCCCTCTGGCGGGGGCCATCCATCCGGTCCAGGCGTGCCCTCTGGCGGGGGCCGTCCATCCGATCCAGGCACGTCGGGCCCTCTGGCGGGGGCCATCCATCCGGTCCAGGCGCGGCGGGGCCCTCTGGCGGGGGCCATCCGTCCAGCCCAGGGGCGGCCAGCGGCGGGCCCTCTGATTTTGTACTCTAAATAAGCACTACGTGGTGCACCAGTACATTGATGATAATTAACATTGTGATTTGTTTTGTATAGCTAGTGTCAGCTCCTTTACACGGCTGCAGCTTGGGTGGTGCTTGAATTTGTGGTATTAAAGATGTATCGATATAAATACAGTTTTCTGTAAAAATGGTAAAACTTGTTTTGTTTTTATTGAGCGTTCATATAGCAAAAATCTTCATTTTAGCGGCACATGGTCTATTATATTATATATCTGCAATGTGGCTTGGAGCGAGGGGTTCATATTGTATTTGGGGTGTTGATTGTTGTGCACCAGGACTGTCTTTTTTTAATCCCAATCCGCTCCTGATTAGGGTACATTTCACATGGGGCAAAAATGCTACAGATATTTCGTGCAGACTTTCCACATGGAGAATTCGCAGCATTTACAGTATAAGCCATATGGATGAGATTTAATAAATCCCAACTACATCTATGAGTATGTCTTAAAGAAAAGCTGTCTTAGTTGCCCCTGGCAGCCAATCACAGTGCAGCTTTTGTTTTGTATTCTGTCCTGGAAAAATGAAAGCTGTGCTGTGATTGGTTGCTAGGGGCAACTAAGACTTTATCTTGTAGACAGTTTCTTAAATCTGCCACATAGTATGGGAAAAAATTGCGTGCAGGATATTTAAAATTGTAGCATGATGACTGAGACTGTTTGCTGCCAATTTCACTGTTTACAACCAAAAGGGTGAAATTTGCGACAAATACCAAACTTCATGACAAAATCCACAACCTCAAACTCTGATTAAAATGACTGATTGCATAAACATTTTCCATGAATTGATCCCTTACCATTCAAGGTGGTCCCTCCCGCTGGCGGGGGCCATCCATCCGGTCCAGGCGCGGCCATCGACGGGCCCTCTGGCGGGGGCCATCCATCCGGTCCAGGCGCGGCTAGCGACGGTCCCTTTGGCGGGGGCCATCCATCCGGTCCAGGCGCGGCCAACGACGGGCCCTCTGGCGGGGGCCATCCATCCGGTCCAGGCGCGGCCAATGATGGGCCCTCTGGCGGGGGCCATCCATCCGATCCAGGCGCGGCCAGCGTTGGGACCTCTAGCGGGGGCCATCCATCCGGTCCAGGCGCGGCCAGCGGCGGGCCCTCTGGCGGGGGCCATCCATCCGGTCCAGGCGTGCCCTCTGGCGGGGGCCATCCATCCGATCCAGGCGCGTCGGGCCCTCTGGCGGGGGCCTTCCATCCGGTCCAGGCACGGCGGGCCCTCTGGTGGGGGCCATCCATCCGGTCCAGGCGTGCCCTCTGGCGGGCGCCATCCATCCAATCCAGGCGCGGCGGGCCCTCTGGTGGGGGCCATCCATCCGGTCCAGGCGCGGCGGGCCCTCTGGCGGGGGCCATCCATCCGGTCCAGGCGCGGCCAGCGTCGGGCCCTCTAGCGGGGGCCATCCATCCGGTCCAGGCGCGGCCAGCGGCGGGCCCTCTGGCAGGGGCCATCCATTCGGTCCAGGCGTGCCCTCTGGCGGGGGCCATCCATCCGATCCAGGCGCGTCGGGCCCTCAGGCGGGGGCCATCCATCCGGTCCAGGCGCGGCTGGGCCCTCTGGCGTGGGCCATCCATCCGGTCCAGGCGCGGCTAGCGGCGGGCCCTCTGGCAGGGGCCATCCATCCGGTCCAGGCGCGGCCAGCGTCGGGCACTCTGGCGGGGGCCATCCATCCGGTCCAGGCGCGGCCAGCGGCGGGCCCTCTGGCGGGGGCCATCCATCCGGTCCAGGCGTGCCCTCTGGCGGGCGCCATCCATCCGATCCAGGCGCGGCGTGCCCTCTGGTCTGGGCCATCCATCCAGTCCAGGCGCGGCAGGCCCTCCTGCGGGGGCCATCCATCCGGTCCAGGCGCGGCCAGCGGCGGGCCCTCCGGCGGGGGTCATCCATCCCGTCCAGGCGCGGCCAGCGACGGGCCCTCTGGCGGGGGCCATCCATCCGATCCAGGCGCGGCCAGCGTCGGGCCCTCTGGCGGGGGCCATCCATGCAGTCCAGGCGCGGCCAGCGTCGGGCCCTCTGGCGGGGGCCATCCATCCGGTCCAGGCGCGGCCAGCGGCGGGCCCTCTGGCGGGGGCCATCCATCCGGTCCAGGCGCGGCCAGCGGCGGGCCCTCTGGCGGGGGCCATCCATCCGGTCCAGGCGTGCCCTCTGGTGGGGGCCATCCATCCAGCCCAGGGGCGGCCAGCGGCGGGCCCTCTGATTTTGTGCTCTAAATAAGCACTACGTGGTGCACCAGTACATTGATGATAATTAACATTGTGATTTGTTTTGTATAGCTAGTGTGAGCTCCTTTACACGGCTGCAGCTTGGGTGGTGCTTGAATTTGTGGTGTTACAGATGTATCGATATAAATACAGTTTTCTGTAAAAATGGTAAAACTTTTGTTTTTATTGCGCGTTCATATAGCAGAAATCTTCATTTTAGCGGCACAGGGTCTATTATATTATATATCTGCAGTGTGGCTTGGAGCGAGGGGGGTTAAAATGACTGATTGCATAAACATTTTCCATGAATTGATCCCTTACCATTCAAGGTGGTCCCTCCCGCTGGCGGGGGCCATCCATCCGGTCCAGGCGCGGCCATCGACGGGCCCTCTGGCGGGGGCCATCCATCCGGTCCAGGCGCGGCTAGCGACGGTCCCTTTGGCGGGGGCCATCCATCCGGTCCAGGCGCGGCCAACGACGGGCCCTCTGGCGGGGGCCATCCATCCTGTCCAGGCGCGGCCAATGATGGGCCCTCTGGCGGGGGCCATCCATCCGATCCAGGCGCGGCCAGCGTCGGGACCTCTAGCGGGGGCCATCCATCCGGTCCAGGCGCGGCCAGCGGCGGGCCCTCTGGCGGGGGCCATCCATCCGGTCCAGGCGTGCCCTCTGGCGGGGGCCATCCATCCGATCCAGGCGCGTCGGGCCCTCTGGCGGGGGCCTTCCATCCGGTCCAGGCACGGCGGGCCCTCAGGCGGGGGCCATCCATCCGGTCCAGGCGTGCCCTCTGGCGGGCGCCATCCATCCAATCCAGGCGCGGCGGGCCCTCTGGTGGGGGCCATCCATCCGGTCCAGGCGCGGCGGGCCCTCTGGCGGGGGCCATCCATCCGGTCCAAGCGCGGCCAGCGTCGGGCCCTCTAGCGGGGGCCATCCATCCGGTCCAGGCGCGGCCAGCGGCGGGCCCTCTGGCAGGGGCCATCTATTCGGTCCAGGCGTGCCCTCTGGCGGGGGCCATCCATCCGATCCAGGCGCGTCGGGCCCTCAGGCGGGGGCCATCCATCCGGTCCAGGCGCGGCGGGGCCCTCTGGCGTGGGCCATCCATCCGGTCCAGGCGCGGCTAGCGGCGGGCCCTCTGGCAGGGGCCATCCATCCGGTCCAGGCGCGGCCAGCGTCGGGCACTCTGGCGGGGGCCATCCATCCGGTCCAGGCGCGGCCAGCGGCGGGCCCTCTGGCGGGGGCCATCCATCCGGTCCAGGCGTGGCCTCTGGCGGGCGCCATCCATCCGATCCAGGCGCGGCGTGCCCTCTGGTCTGGGCCATCCATCCGGTCCAGGCGCGGCAGGTCCTCCTGCGGGGGCCATCTATCCGGTCCAGGCGCGGCCAGCGGCGGGCCCTCCGGCGGGGGTCATCCATCCCGTCCAGGCGCGGCCAGCGACGGGCCCTCTGGCGGGGGCCATCCATCCGATCCAGGCGCGGCCAGCGTCGGGCCCTCTGGCGGGGGCCATCCATGCAGTCCAGGCGCGGCCAGCGTCGGGCCCTCTGGCGGGGGCCATCCATCCGGTCCAGGCGCGGCCAGCGGCGGGCCCTCTGGCGGGGGCCATCCATCCGGTCCAGGCGCGGCCAGCGGCGGGCCCTCTGGCGGGGGCCATCCATCCGGTCCAGGCGTGCCCTCTGGTGGGGGCCATCCATCCAGCCCAGGGGCGGCCAGCGGCGGGCCCTCTGATTTTGTGCTCTAAATAAGCACTACGTGGTGCACCAGTACATTGATGATAATTAACATTGTGATTTGTTTTGTATAGCTAGTGTGAGCTCCTTTACACGGCTGCAGCTTGGGTGGTGCTTGAATTTGTGGTGTTACAGATGTATCGATATAAATACAGTTTTCTGTAAAAATGGTAAAACTTTTGTTTTTATTGCGCGTTCATATAGCAGAAATCTTCATTTTAGCGGCACAGGGTCTATTATATTATATATCTGCAGTGTGGCTTGGAGCGAGGGGGTTCATATTGTATTTGGGGTGTTGATTGTTGTGCACCAGGACTGTCTTTTTTTAATCCCAGTCCGCTCCTGATTAGGGTACATTTCACATGGGGCAAAAATGCTACAGATATTTCGTGCAGACTTTCCACATGGAGAATTCGCAGCATTTACAATATAAGCCACATGGATGAGATTTAATAAATCCCAACTACATCTATGAGTATGTCTAAAAGAAAAGCTGTCTTAGTTGCCCCTGGCAACCAATCACAGTGCAGCTTTTGTTTTGTATTCTGTCCTGGTAAAATGAAAGCTGTGCTGTGATTGGTTGCAAGGGGCAACTAAGACTTTATCTTGTAGACAGTTTCTTAAATCTGCCACATAGTATGGGAAACAATTGCGTGCAGGATATTTAAAATTGTAGCATGATGACTGAGACTGTTTGCTGCAGATTTCACTGTTTACAACCAAAAGGGTGAAATTTGCGACAAATATCAAACTTCAAGACAAAATCCACAACCTCAAACTCTGATTAAAATGACTGATTGCGTAAACATTTTCATGAATTGATCCCTTACCATTCAAGGTGGTCCCTCCAGCTGGCAGGGGCCATCCATCCGGTCCAGGCACGGCCAGCGGCGGGCCCCTTGGCCGCGGCCATCCATCCGATCCAGGCGCGGCCAGCGGCGGGCCCTCTGGCGGGGACCATCCATCCGGTCCAGGCGCGGCCAGCGGCGGGCCCTCTGGCGGGGGCCATCCATCCGGTCCAGGCGCGGCCAGCTTCCGGCCCTTTTGGCGGGGGCCATCCATCCGGTCCAGGCGCAGCCAGCGGCGGGCCCTCTGGCGGGGGCCATCCATCCGGTCCAGGCGTGCCCTCTGGCGGGCCATCCATCCGATCCAGGCGCGGCGGGCCCTCTGGTGGGGGCCATCCATCCGGTGCAGGCGCAGCGGGCCCTCTGGCGGGGGCCATCCATCCGGTCCAGGCGCGGCCAATGACGGGCCCTCTGGCGGGGGCCATCCATCCGATCCAGGCGCGGCCAGCGTCGGGTCCTCTAGCGGGGGCCATCCATCCGGTCCAGGTGCGGCCAGCGGCGGGCCCTCTGGCGGGGGCCATCCATCCATTCCAGGCGTGCCCTCTGGCGGGGGATATCCATCCGATCCAGGCACGTCGGGCCCTCTGGCGGGGGCCATCCATCCGGTCCAGGCGCGGCGGGCCCTCTGGCGGGGGCCATCCGTCCAGCCCAGGGGCGGCCAGCGGCGGGCCCTCTGATTTTGTGCTCTAAATAAGCACTACGTGGTGCACCAGTACATTGATGATAATTAACATTGTGATTTGTTTTGTATAGCTAGTGTGAGCTCCTTTACACGGCTGCAGCTTGGGTGGTGCTTGAATTTGTGGTGTTACAGATTTATCGATATAAATACAGTTTTCTGTAAAAATGGTAAAACTTTTGTTTTTATTGCGCGTTCATATAGCAAAAATCTTAATTTTAGCGGCACAT
This sequence comes from Eleutherodactylus coqui, assembly GCA_035609135.1. Taxonomy (NCBI): domain Eukaryota; kingdom Metazoa; phylum Chordata; class Amphibia; order Anura; family Eleutherodactylidae; genus Eleutherodactylus; species Eleutherodactylus coqui. Next base: position 1,762,635 of record JAYJKI010000315.1, read on the forward strand.
GGTCTATTATATTACACTGGGGAACAAAAAAAAAAGTTTCTCATGGTGCCTGGAATTTTAGACGTTTTTCTGGGTATTTTTCTGCCGCTGATTCCGAAAATACCATGCATTTCGTTCTACGAGCTCTAGTAGTTTTTAAAATATTCCTGATGTCATTATCTATTTTTGTTATATTTACTGTATTTTTCCGCCATAATCTGCTTACTATTAGCACATATCATACATATCGCCACCACTGCACAACGCACTTGGGTTGATGAAACAATGTGTAAGGACATTGAAGAGAAACGGAAGGTGTTTCGGCTAGAAATGTAGAGAATTTCCTGCGATGAGCATGGAGAAGCTAATAACAGGTAAATTCGATGGACTACAAATCCAGGAACACATGAAAGACCGGCATTTCCAGGATTCAGTGGACAACGTTGAGGCGCGTGCGCGGTCATTGTTTTATAGGGTTGTAAAATATTTCCCTGAGAACTTTAAGGCCGCTAACTATGGTGAATTTGTGGAGAATACGGTCACTTCAGTTCCTGAACACTTGGCTATAACATAAGGCATCACATTGCAGGACCAGCAGTCATTCTGGATGGATTTACAGATTGTCTCTGTGTTGTAACTGATGAACAGGTGAAACGTTTCACCAAGATATAAGAACCGTAGAAGAACAGTACTGCGGATGATGGGATACGCATATGAGGGCGGACTACTGTTGACCATGAAAGAACAGTACTGTGGACGATGGGATATATATATGATGGCAGACTACTCTTGACCGTGGAAGAGCAGTACTGCAGACAATGGGATACATATATGATGGCGGACTACTCTTGACTGTGAATGAACAGTACTGTGGATGATGGGATACGTATATGATGGCGGACTATAGTTGACCGTGGAAGAACAGTACTGCAGACGATGGGATACATATAAGATGGCGAACTACTCTTGACCATGGAAAGACAGTACTGCGGACGATGGGATACATATATGATGGCAGACTACTGTTGACCATGGAGTAACAGTACTGCGGATGATGGGATACATATATGATGGCAGACTACTGTTGACCATGGAGTAACAGTACTGCGAATGATGGGATACATATATGATGGCAGACTACTGTTGACCATGAAGTAACAGTACTGCGGACGATGGGATACATATATGATGGCAGACTACTGGTAAAACATCCAGCCTAAATGTCCATGAACATCTCAATGCAGGAAATCACAGAAAGGTAGTTTAATCAACATCTCAATGAGGAAACATTCGCTTTATTCGTGTTCTAGGCTTCTTTGGATGTATCATTGTACTTTCAGCTTTTAATGGGCAGTCATTACCTGTATAATACAATATGTATACATTTATATGAACATATGTCATATCTCGTTAAGCTGACCTGATGGAGAAAAACTAATGTCATTTTCAGAATCTATGACCCCAAAATACTTCAAAAAAGTTCTAACATCTTAGTCACCAAAAATTGTGTTCCCCAGTGTTATATATCTGCAATGTGGCTTGGAGCGAGGGGGTTCATATTGTATTTGGGGTGTTGATTGTTGTGGAGCAGGACTGTCTTTTTTTAATCCCAGTCCGCTCCTGATTAGGGTACATTTCACATGGGGCAAAAATGCTACAGATATTTCGTGCAGACTTTCCACATGGAGAATTCGCAGCATTTACAATATAAGCCATATGGATGAGATTTAATAAATCCCAACTATATCTATAAGTATGTCTAAAAGAAAAGCTGTCTTAGTTGCCCGTAGCAACCAATCACAGTGCAGCTTTTGTTTTGTATTCTGTCCTGGTAAAATGAAAGCTGTGCTGTGATTGGTTGCTAGGGGCAACTAAGACTTTATCTTGTAGACAGTTTCTTAAATCTGCCACACAGTATGGGAAAAATTGCACGCAGGATATTTAAAATTGTAGCATGATGACTGTTTGCTGCAGATTTCACTGTTTACAACCAAAAGGGTGAAATTTGCGACAAATACCAAACTTTAAGACAAAATCCACAACCTCAAACTCTGATTAAAATGACTGATTGCGTAAACATTTTCCATGAATTGATCCCTTACCATTCAAGGTGGTCCCTCCCGCTGGCGGGGGCCATCCATCCGGTCCAGGCGCGGCCAGCGACGGACCCTCTGGCGGGGGCCATCCATGCGATCCAGGCGCGGCTAGCGGCGGGCCCTCTGGCGGGGACCATCCATCCGGTCCAGGCGCGGCCAGCGGCGGGCCCTCTGGCGGGGGCCATCCATCCGATCCAGGCGCAGCGGGCCCTCTGGCGGGGGCCATCCATCCGGTCCAGGCGCGGCCAGCGGCGGGCCCTCTGGCGGGGGCCATCCATCCGGTCCAGGCGCGGCCAGCGTCGGGCCCTCTGGCGGGGGCCATCCATCCGGTCCAGGCGTGCCCTCTGGTGGGGGCCATCTGTAAAAATGGTAAAACTTGTTTTGTTTTTATTGCGTGTTCATATAGCAAAAATCTTCATTTTATTGGCACAGGGTCTATTATATTATATATCTGCAATGTGGCTTGGAGCGAAGGGGTTCATATTGTATTTGGGGTGTTGATTGTTGTGCACCAGGACTGTCTCTTTTTAATCCCAGTCCGCTCCTGATTAGGGTACATTTCACATGGGGCAAAAATGCTACAGATATTTCGTGCAGACTTTCAACATGGAGAATTCGCAGCATTTACAATATAAGCCACATGGATGAGATTTAATAAATCCCAACTACATCTATGAGTATGTCTAAAAGAAAAGCTGTCTTAGTTGCCCCTAGCAACCAATCACAGTGCAGCTTTTGTTTTGTATTTTGTCCTGGTAAAATGAAAGCTGTGCTGTGATTGGTTGCTAGGGGCAACTAAGACTTTATCTTGTAGACAGTTTCTTAAATCTGCCACATAGTATGGGGAAAAATTGCACGCAGGATATTTAAAATTGTAGCATGATGACTGTTTGCTGCAGATTTCACTGTTTACAACCAAAAGGGTGAAATTTGCGACAAATACCAAACTTTAAGACAAAATCCACAACCTCAAACTCTGATTAAAATGACTGATTGCGTAAACATTTTCCATGAATTGATCCCTTACCATTCAAGGTGGTCCCTCCCGCTGGCGGGGGCCATCCATCCGGTCCAGGCGGGCCCTCTGGCGGGGGCCATCCGGCGGGGGCCATCCATCCGGTCCAGGCAGGCCCTCTGGCGGGGGCCATCCATCCGGTCCAGGCATGGCCAGCGGCGGGCCCTCTGGCGGGGGCCATCCATCCGATCCAGGCGCGGCCATCCATCCGACCCAGGTGCGGCCAGCGGCGGGCCCTCTGATTTTGTGCTCTAAATAAGCACTACGTGATGCACCAGTACATTGATGATAATTAACATTGTGATTTGTTTTGTATAGCTAGTGTGAGCTCCTTTACACGGCTGCAGCTTGGGTGGTGCTTGAATTTGTGGTGTTACAGATGTATCGATATAAATACAGTTTTCTGTAAAAATGGTAAAACTTTTGTTTTTATTGCGCGTTCATATAGCAAAAATCTTCATTTTAGCGGCACAGGGTCTATTATATTATATATCTGCAGTGTGGCTTGGAGCGAAGGGGTTCATATTGTATTTGGGGTGTTGATTGTTGTGCACCAGGACTGTCTTTTTTTAATCCTAGTCCGCTCCTGATTAGGGTACATTTCACATGGGGCAAAAATGCTACAGATATTTCGTGCAGACTTTCCACATGGAGAATTCGCAGCATTTACAATATAAGCCATATGGATGAGATTTAATAAATCCCAACTACATCTATGAGTATGTCTAAAAGAAAAGCTGTCTTAGTTGCCCCTGGCAACCAATCACAGTGCAGCTTTTGTTTTGTATTCTGTCCTGGTAAAATGAAAGCTGTGCTGTGATTGGTTGCTAGGGGCAACTAAGACTTTATCTTGTAGACAGTTTCTTAAATCTGCCACATAGTATGGGAAAAAATTGCGCGCAGGATATTTAAAATTGTAGCATGATGATTTTTTGCTGCAGATTTCACTGTTTACAACCAAAAGGGTGAAATTTGCGACAAATACCAAACTTCAAGACAAAATCCACAACCTCAAACTCTGATTAAAATGACTGATTGCGTAAACATTTTCCATGAATTGATCCCTTACCATTCAAGGTGGTCCCTCCCGCTGGTGGTAATATCCATAATGGTGCTGCTCCTTCAGTCCCCCAATCACAGCACACTTGGCCCTTGGATATGTCTGCGTTGTGGCTCTTCTGACTGCTGGATATATTTCCTTGTATCCTCTGAAGGTCTTGCTGTTGTCTTTTCTTTCTTCATCTCTCTGGCGCTATTCCTCCTCTTCTAGCTTTTCTGGCTGCTACTGCAAAATCCAACCCAGTCAGGTTCACTTCTTGTCAATGTCAGCAGCAGTTCTCATCAATGCTTTAAGATGGCGCCTGACTCACCAACTGTCACTTGTGTCCTTCAAGCATTATGATGTCAGGCCCTGCCCACTTTAAGCCCCACCCACTCTAGGCTCCGCCCACTTCAGCCCTGCGCTGTTCAGAGGCCTATCTTTATTATGTCTTATATTAGGGCCCATATCACCCCCTTGCAATAGTGATAAAGAATAAAAACATGCATTCTGTTGATATCCAAAGCCTTTTGATAGTCCGGCCCCTCACAGTGTTTTTAATCATTTTTTAATAGGATCAGTGATAATCATAATTGACTGAAATCGTACCACGCATGTTAGTTTTTTAAAAAAACACAGATGTTTTACATGTGACTTTAATTTTATTTTAGATGTTTTCTTTGCTTTTCCACCCAGTTTGTTCTCCACCTACGGCCGCGTTCACACTTGTCGCCTAAACTTGCTGACCTGCACTCCTGTGTGGTTTTCAGTTGTAGTTAATGGCTGCACGATTTTCTAGGTAAGCTGCTATATTGTTCATCTTTAAAGGCTGTTTTTCAGGTAAACGTCAGTTTATCCACAAAACTACCCAGTAATTATTTGCACCCCATACTGAACAGCGCAGCATGCGGATTTTAGCTGCAATTATCCAATGTGAATAATGTAACTGAGATGCGATGATCAATATGTAGCTGCAGTTATCTGTGCAAAACTGCAAGATGGAACTCCTATTGTCCCTTCTATATCCAAGCTGTAGTTTTTTATTGGTACTATTTTGGGGCGAATACGGCTCTTTTGATCACTTTTTTTAAAATTGTTTTTGAGTCAAAATTAATAAAATAAGCATTTTGGCTCTTTTTTTTTTGTTCTCCCTGCAGGTTAAACATTGCTCAATGTATTATACTGGTGGTTACGCATGCAGTGATATCAGACATGTGGTTTAAGTCTTAGTCCTTAAGGGGTTAAAAAATAATTTATTTTTCAAATCTGACATGTCCCTTAATACGCTGATAACTTTTGAATGCTTTTACTTGTTAGTGGTAAATGTTCATCAATAAATTTTGCCTTTTATTAATAAAAATCTATATTTACTGAAACTTTAGAAAAATTAGCAATTTTCACATTTTGTTTTTTTTCCTTGTAAGGGCTTATTCACATGAACGATATTATCATGTAAGTTTTGTGTCATCTACTCTTTTGAATGGGTTCATTTACACAAGTTATTTGCGTTTTTGTATTTTTTTTCTTCAGAGCCCGTTTTATCTCTAGGTGTTCAGAACGCCTCCCTCATTCTATTCAATGCAATGGGACCTTAAAATACATCATATGGCAATTGCAGGCAGCTTTTAGAAATGTGTGTCCCTTTTGTGGACATAAATCGCTGTTTAGGCACATGGCCGGCTTAGAAGGGAAGGAGCGCTATTTTGCTGGAATAATTTTTTGCCCCTACGGTGTGTTGTGAATTGTTTTCAAATTCAAAATAAATAAAAAAATTCCAATTTTTTCATTAATATGCAGGTTTAGGCTGCATTCACACGAACGTATATCGGCTCGGTTTTCACGCCGAGCCGATATACGTCGTTCTCATCTGCAGGGGGGGAGGATGGAAGAGCCAGAAGCAGGAACTGAGCTCCCGCCCCCTCTCTGCCTCCTCTCCGCCCCTCTGCACTATTTGCAATGAGAGGAGGCGGGGCGGGGTGGGGCGGGGCTAAGTTTCGACCATTAGCCCCGCCCCGCCTCTCCCCATTTCAAATAGTGCAGAGGGGCGGAGAGGAGGCAGAGAGGGGGCGGGAGCTCAGTGCCTGCTTCTGGCTCTTCCAGCCTCCCCCCCCTGCAGATGAGGATGACGTATATCGGCTCGGCGTGAAAGCCGAGCCGATATACATTCGTGTGAATGCACCTTTAGCCCCAGATTATAAGCATTTTTCCAAGGGCAAAAGAAGAATAGGCACTCCACAACGTGTTACCCAATTTATCCCGAGCACGGAAATGCCTGTTAGATGGATATAAACTGCTGTTTGGGCACATGGTCAGGCTAACCAAATGGCTAGCAGGCCCAGAGTCCATATTCAAGTACCCAGGTGCCATAGCAACCCATTGGGACCCTGTGATCACATCAGAGGGGTCCAATGTGTGACAGAGGAAGGGCGCTCCCTCTATCAGCCCTTTTATATGCTGTGCTCGTTGACCGTGGCATGTGAAGTCTTAAACAGCGGGGTTTGGAGGTCTCTCCAGTCCTCCCTGTTTGAGCAAGTTCCAGGCTACTATCTAACAGCAGAGCACCCGCTCCCTCTGGCAGCTTATGATGCAGCGCTGTAAAAAGGCAATTGCATCACAATAAATCCCCTTAACGGGCACTGGAAAAAGGTGTATGAGTGGTCGTTATGGGGTATTCCGGGACATTTACTACTAATGACCTACTGTCAGGATAGATCACTAGTTGCTTGGTGGGGCTCTGCTGCTTGGGATCACCACTGGTCAGCTGATCCTGTGGCCCTCTGTTAGTGCAGTGAGGCCAGTTGTCTGCATTGGTGGTCAGGGCTGAAATCAATAGGAGTAACTTAGTAACATAGTATGGTAGGCTGAAAAAAGACAAAAGTTCATCCAGTTCAGCTTTTTTTTTACCCCCCCCCCCCCTCCCCTCCCCCCTCCCACCTCCCACCATGTTGATCCAGAGAAAGGCAGAAGCCTTTTACTAGACTTTCGGCTCTGACTGCAATGAGGAGCTGGAAGGTGTAATAGAAGACATTGTTCCTATTTATTTCAATAGGAGTTACACTGTCTATTACACTTCCAGCCCTGATCTCTGATGTGAATATTCGCCTCTGGTACACTGACACTGGGCCAGAGGATCAGCTGATCAGCAGGAAGCCCCACCAAGCAACTATTCATGATCCATCCTCAAGGATAGGTCATCAGTAGTTAGTCCCAGAATACAGCTTTAACATTGCCCTTCAAATAAACCCTTCAAATTACCCTAAAAAGCAGTGTGGCAGCGTTCAGCAACAGAAGCATAACAAAAAAGCATTTAAAAAAAGCACATGTTTTTAAACAAAAAAAAATGCATACATTGTTAAAAACTGTAGGCAAAAAATAAATAAATAAAATGTATGTATTTTTCTTTTATGCTTATTTTTTCAGAAATGCATAAGAACGCTCAAAAAAAGTGAAATATGGATGTAGCCTTATGTGTATTCCAGTAGTTTAAACCCTTTTAGTGCTGGGTTTAGACTATTAGAATACACATTTACCATATAGTAGAAGTTATCTTAGTGCTGTACTTTTGCCTTGTAATTCTGCATTTTGAAGGGGGTTTACAAGGCAATTTTTATTGATCTGTCCTCCAGGATAGGTTATCAATAGCTGATCGGTTTCAATCTGCTGCTTGGAATCCCAAACAATCAACTGTTCAGACAGCCACTGTCGCTGGCAAAATACACAGGGTACAGAGCAGAAGCAGATACTGCTGACCCATGTGTAGTGGCCGACGCAGGTAAATGCAGGCACATCTCCCATTAAAATCAATGAGAGTTGTGAATGCAATTACCAGCACTGGCCACTGGCCACTGCACAAGGGTCGGAGTTGCATGCTTTCATTCTGTACCTTGTGTGTTTTGCTGGCAGCAGTGGGCACCCACACAGCTTATCGGCTGAGGTCCACCACTCAGGACTCTCACCAATCAGCTATTGGTGTCTTATCCTGAGGCTAGACAATAAAAATTGTCTGGGAGAACCCTTTTCAATGTGCTCATTGCTGATTCTCATGACACTGATATAACTCACATACTTGCAACTACATTGAATTCTTAAATGTGAATTAAAATACAATTGACCAGCTCTGATTATGTAGCACTCAGTTTATATGATACAGTATACAGGGATAAGAAAGGATGAAGGACAGAAGACAAAAACTGAATGTTACAAGCGAAGAACTCATTTTACACCAAATCTCCAGTGAATTTTGTCTTTCTTTCAATATGGTTCATTTTATACATGTTTAATAATAAATATGGTGTGAAGAGTCTGTTTGTCAATACATACTATTTTCACATGTGTTCTTGTGCCGCTGTCAGGCTCTGGCGTGCGTCTCCTCTTCAGCCCCGGTCTTTAGTCTTCTGCCAGCCCTTCCTGGATTGAATGTTGAAATCCCTGCCTTCAAGAAGCACTTTTTGTGATTGGCTGAGCTAGCGCTCGAGAACTAATCACAGGCATTCATTCATTGAATAGCTGTGATTGGTTCATTGAGCACTGATTCACAGCCAATGCTTCCTGAAGGTAGGGATTTCAACTTCAAATCCAGGAAGGTCTGACAGAAGACTGGGGCTGAAGAGCAGATGCTTGCTGGAGCATGACAGCAGGTGAGAGGTGATGTATTCTTTTTTTATTTTTATGCACATAGGCCTTTGACAGCAGGATTTTCTACTGTGATGTAAAGCAAAGGAAGGGTGCATGGGGAAACGGGGGCTACAAAAAATTGTGGCTATATAGAGCATGCTGTGATTTTGTAGTCTTGCAATGTCACAGGCTGCAAAACATCACTTGTGTGGAAAAACCCACATGCATGGGCTCTACATACGTGTGATTTGTTGCACTGCCACAAAATAGCCTGTAGGGAAGCAGCGTTAGGGTGCCTACCCACTAGCGATATATTTTCTTGCGATGCAAGAATGAGCACCTCGCAGAGAAAACTCTGTGATATCGCTCCGTGCTTTCAACAGGGCTGGCAGCAGTGAAAACATAGGGATTACATCGCGGACAACTGCGGGGACCGCAGGGATGAAGGAATCCTCTGCCACAGCTGTTACAGAAGTCTGTGATGCTATCCCATTGCTTTTAATGGGGTTGGCACTGCTGCCAAAGCTGTGACAGAGGATGCCCTCGATGTGGTGTTTTTATTTTTCTCTGCGTTGCAAGGATTGAGCGTAAAAAATCACAAATGAGTATGATATCATTGAAAATCATTGGTTTCATAGTCATGTGTTTTCACTCTCTATCGCATCGCAAGAAATTATATTGCGAGTGGGTAGGTGCCCTTAGGCTGCTATGTGAATGATTAGAGTTGCGTTGTGATTAGATGAATGGTCTTGCCACCTGAGGCCCTAAAAGTGATTCCACCCTTGGCCGAGGCTACTTGTATGTAGTAGACCTCTTTTTCCGTTTGTTTGAGCTTGATCGCCACTAGACTTGCCTATATTTTGCCCAGTTAACAGACTTTTAAGAGACGGTACATTATTGGAATGCAAGAAGCTAGATGTTGTATAGAGGAATTGCCCGCCACCTGAGTCGCTCTGACCAGGCTTTTAGGAGATGTTGGGACCAGTGAATACAAGAGGGCACACACAAGGCAACTGGGCTCAGGATGCCCTTGACAGACTACGAGCAGAGAGGATTATCTGTTCATCGCACAAGCAGCTTCAACTGTTTCCGTCGTCTACCCAGAGCCAGGAGGCACCAACGTTAAAGACCCTTGTGTCTTTCGGAACTATATCCAGGCACTTGACTGAAGGACATTTGGTCTCATGCTGTCCATTATGCATACTGCCTTTGACACCCATCTACCTTTACCTCCGTTTGCAGTGGTGTCATAAATAGCGAAATTGGATTGCCATGGAGTGTAACGGGTTGTCTTCAGCGACTAATTCAGGTTTAGTTTGGGCCCTGTCGATGGACGTGTTGAAGTCCCGTTTTATGTGGCCCACTGGCTGTGCATTAAACTTTTATCCAGGGGTTATCCAGGTAGCAACCACCTGGATAGATCAGGATTGGAGCAGAAACCACTGCTCCAATCCCAGTGTATACAGCCTGGCACTGCCAGGATAACCCCTTTACAGGAATTCTACACACCCTGCCTGTAGCTCCGGTCCGGCAATGCAGAGTCTGACAACTAACTTTTTGCGTTGCGATGAGAGGTTAGCGGTAAGACTCTGCTACGTCAGCCATGGTGATTGGAAAGCCTGTAGGAATGCTGCCTGGTCAGAGGCCAATGGGGGGGGGGGGGGTTGTGTTTTTTTTATTATTTATTTACATTTTATACAGCATACCAACTTTTTTGGAAATGGGGTTATAGAAAAGAGAGCAGTAACTTTTCCAGAGAGAAGCCCAGGATTCTTCTTCACTGGCACTGTAAATTACTTACAGATACAGCGGCCAAATCCAGACCTTTTGTTGGGGAGACAGCGGGGCACACAATGGTGAGTCACGATGGCTCTGTCTCCTCCTGGATCATCGAGATGTGACCTGACTCGACTGACGCAAGGGTAAAAGTTAGCAGCTGTGCTATTAGATATGATAACTTAACTGTTCATGTGACACCTGTGCCTGTTTTACGAAATGAATTACCAATACCAAACAAGAGAGTCTATAGCCAAAGTGTAGTTTAAACCAGAGGCACACAGCTTTTACTCAACATTTCCAACTGAGATTCGTTGGGCATAAAAATAAAAATTTTTCAAGAATACACTGCAATGGTCTTAGGTACAATACTTCTGGCCCATTTTTCCCTTTACAGTCTCCAACACACTTGAGCTAGAAAAGACACTCGTTCCCCAAGATTTAATTGCCATCAGTCTCAGTAATCTGATGGGAATTTCTGTGGAGAGCGTCCCGAACATGGAGGGGAAAACACGAAGAGTCCTTCCCTACTTATTGAGCCCTTTCCTTGCTGACCTAGCGACATTTATTGGGCTGTCACTCACGCCAGACTTGTCCTCTGACTTGCAGCAGCGGAGTCAGTCCTGTCCCTCCACTCAGTAGTTAAGCAGGCGAGTGAGTAACATTCACTGCCGACTTCTTCAGAAACTGATTCTGACTTCAGGTCCCCTAAGGGGTGGCATTCCATGGCTAAATGAGACGGGCTCAGGCAGAAGCGTCAGAGCCTCAGCCTCCCTTACAAACGTCCTCCTTCACCAACTACATTCTTCTCTCTCTCCCTCTACACCAACTAACCCCACCCCCCAACCTATCTCTCCACCAACCACACCACACAGAACAGTTTAGGGAGACAGGCTTACAGACCAACCAAATTTAATGACACCAACACAAAATCATGACCTCAGGACTATTCAAAGAGGTTACCACATACACAAAAAAACAAACAACAATATGGACACACAGACAATCCACACGGGGTAGACAAACACGTACTAGAGTGACCCTAACTTTGGGCCACTATACAGGTACATAAAGACTGCCTCACTGTGTTTTACAGGCTGCTTTACACTGGCTATTCATAGGCGCAATCCCACTACTGATCAGCACGGGGGTTTGACGACCTGCTCCGTTTCCGACCTGGGCCGGTTCACCCCTCCTTAGGACAACCTGGTGGCTCCGAGCTCCCCAAGAGTCACCATATTGATACCGAACTTTGTGTGGACACCCCATCAACATAGCACAGAGCAGACCAGAACTCCTGGACTCAAGTGATCCACCAGCCTTCCAAGTAGTTGGGATTGCAGATGTGCTCCACAAAGCCCAGCAATTGCCTGACCCTACTTTCTCTTACTGGAAGCTATAAGTGTCTGACCTTAGCGGCAGCACCATAAATTGGCCTCATTATAGATGACGACATCTCTGATGCCTGCATGCACTCAGCTGCTCCATTAATTTCAATAAGGGTGACTACCCACTAGCGTTTGCCAATTTGCAGTGTTTTTTTTCCAGGTGTCTATGGGGCTAATGTTAACGCATCGCGGCAAAATCACAATTTACCGCAAAATCGCGAATTTGCGCTATGCGTTTTTAACATTACAAGTCCCATAGACCCCTGGAGAAAAAAAATGCAGCGAATTTCGCTGTGAAAAAGAACTGTAGTCGGTAGTCACCCTAAGACTGGAGCTAGCCCCAGCAGTCCCAATTAAATGAATGTGTATAAGGGCACTTTTAGATGATTTGTTCATGTGCAGATATGCTTTGAAGCGGCAAGCATATTTTGACATCTGCTCGTCTAAAATCGCCCCTAGTCTGTATACCTTTAATTCTCTGCTGTGTAGGAAAGCAGAACATACTGTGTTTTTTCTATACATTCAAGCACTGCAAAAAAACGAACGATGCAATATGCATAGTATGCTTTGTTTTCCTAGTGGTGAACAATGGGGGCATACGGTACGGTGTAGCATACAGTTGCATATATTGGAGGCATTCATCAGAGCTACAGATTGAAGGCATTTTCAACATTTTATATATATATATATATAAATATATATATGTGACATAAACTGAGCCCAAGATCAGTCCACTACAGAATGTCTGAAAAAAAGTTAACCATGAGTTAGGTCTTTCTCCTTCTCCATGCGATGAGTGATGCAGGCTTAGTGCGGTGTGCAGTATGACCTCAGGAACAGAAATGACTACATGTGCCATGTGCACTCAGCGTGGACTACAATGTCTACAGCCCTGATCTGTGCACACAGACATGCAAAAAGTGAAGATAAACAGCAGCACCAAATATCAGATGCACTATAATAAGTGTGGAGAATCCTTAAATACTCGCCGTGCTCCCCTCCTGGATCCTGGACACAAAAGGACCCACAAATGGGTAAATAGTAGATACTTCTTATAGATGACAGCACCGGCTCACGGGATAAAGTTGCGGTAGACGATCACTTAAATATTCATCACTTTATTGTACAAAGTAAAAGCCCAGTATGTACAACAGCATTGGCGATGTTTCGACAGCACCGCTGTCTTTGTCAAGCTCATATTGCAACAGTAAAATGCTTCCTTAAATAGTGAAACTCCCTGCCCATAAAATTAACACACAATACAAATCACCTGAGTCCTAGGTGGTGCGTCTCCACAGCGGCCTCCCACCGGCTACCTTCATTTTCAGTCACTATGTGGAATCGGAAGTACGTCACACTCAGCCTCACAACAGGGCGGAAGTGACGTCTCGCGCATGCGCAGATCATTCGACACACTTAGCCTCATACCAAGGCGAAAGTGGCGTTGCGCGCTTCACAGCGCTTGCGCAGAACATTCACATTCACAACACTGTGCCGGAAGAAAACCCGAGGTACATAAAACCGGAAATACGTCACTCTCGGCTTCATAACATGGTGGAAGTGACATCGCGCACTGCACATTGTCTACACAGAACAATCCCATCAACGGCATCACGCCAGAGGGAAACCCGAGATTTGTAGAACAGGAAATACATCACACTCGGCCTCAAGGCCGGGCGGAAATTACATTGTGCAATGAGCAGCGCGGGTGCAGAATATAAACCTGTGTCTATAGCTACATAGTAAGCATGTCAGGCCAATAAAAAGCCTATGAGAACACAGGCACCCGGGAGTGACTCCCAAATAATAGATTAACACGATGAAGCATATTTCAACCAATTCAATGTATATGCACACGCAGTGCATTAGGACCAGTGTCAAAAAACTTGTCATGGCTTAGTTTATACGGTGGAATTATAATAAAGTCAATAATCAAAGAATAGATGTTGAATGGCCACCTAAACGTCATAGAAGGAAATGTTATACCTAAACAAATATGTCCCAAATATACACTAGGGTACCATGAGAACCACATATTTCATATCAACAAGAAAAGGTACCATGTTTCATATATATATGTGTATAAGTACCACATGTTCCACATAGACGAATCTATCGATGTCAAGTCCAATATATGTGAAAAACATAACCATTTTATTTGCAATATATGAATTACATTAAATGCCATAAATGCGCTGTAAATATGAAAATCGCAAATATGAAAAATCGCAAAATGCATAATCAAAATCCACAGTAAATGACACAAATGGAAGAAATGAGTAGGTGCAGATGGAAAGCCATGTTGGAGCCGCCACACCAGGGACAACTAAAAACATAAAGAGAAAGAAATAAAAACTGTTAAAAACATGGCAGCAGAACAATCAGTGCAATAACAATAATCATAAATACGGAAGAAAATAATATTCAAGATTAAAGGGGTTGTCCCGCGCCGAAACGGGTTATTTTTTTTTTTCAACCCCCCCCCCCCCCCCCCGTTCGGCGCGAGACAACCCCGATGCAGGGGTTAAAAAAGATCACCGGACAGCGCTTACCTGAATCCCCGCGCTCCGGTGACTTCTTACTTACCCGGTGAAGATGGCCGCCGGCATCTTCCCCCTCCGTGGACCGCAGGGCTTCTGTGCGGTCCATTGCCGATTCCAGCCTCCTGATTGGCTGGAATCGGCACGTGACGGGGCGGAGCTACACGGAGCCCCATTGAGAAGATAAGAAGACCCGGACTGCGCAAGCGCGTCTAATTTGGCCATTAGACGGCGAAAATTAGACGGCAACCATGGAGACGAGGACGCCAGCAACGGAGCAGGTAAGTGAAAAACTTTTGATAACTTCTGTATGGCTCATAATTAATGCACAATGTACATTACAAAGTGCATTAATATGGCCATACAGAAGTGTATAGACCCACTTGCTGCCGCGGGACAACCCCTTTAAGGCCCTTGGGTTGGAGCGTGTCTAGTTCGAATATGCATTTGAGTTCCAACAGCTTAAGTTTTTTATCTCTGTCCCCACCGCGAATATTTGGTGGTACCCAATCTATGACCCTATAGCGGAGTTGGCCGATGGTGTGGCCAGCATCATAAAAGTGCTTTGCTACTGGAAGGTGCTGTTGAAACATCGCCAATGCTGTTGTAAATACTGGGCTTTTTCTTTGTACAATAAAGTGATGGATATTTAAGTGATCGTCTACCGCAACCTTATCCCGTGAGCCGCTGCTGTCATCTATAAGAAGTGTGCACACAGACATCACCACCACCAGTGCACTCATTGTCATCAGCCTGGAACATCCCTATATTCAGTGACATTGCATTCATCCTGATGAGTGCATACACTGAAAGGGAAATTCCACCTTACCTACAGCATATTATTTAACTGCAATTCTAGGACTCACCTGTGTAGCTTATATTTTCATGCCCTGAGGACAAACATGATTCCCCCAAATTCTATTGTTATGTTCTTTAGTGGAATGGGGATAATTTTTCAGCTGAGTGCAATGATGTGAGTTTTGCAGATACTAGCTCTACAGACTGAAGTCAGCCTAAATGTGGTCATAAACATAGAGGCATAGCTATAGAGGTCGCAATTGTGACCAGGCCCATAAGCCAGGGGGTCCAGAGGCCCCCCTTAACATAGTCACTGAGATGTTGGGCCTCTGCCAGTCCATAGACCCCAAAACTCCAAAGAAAGCAATGAAGCAGCCAAGAAAAATGTACTATAGTTTGCCACTGACACTGCTGCTTGATGCCACTACATTGATTGACTTATCCCCCTCTCTGACAGCTAGAGACTAGAGGTGGTTTGGGCTGTGCCCTGTATGCAGCAGCCCAGTGTCATCAAGCAGCAGCATCAAAGTATGTTTTTTGTGACTCTGTATACTGTGTGAAAAACCTGCAGAGCCTTGTGTGACTCTGTATACTGTGTGCAGCCTTGTGTGACTCTGCAGGTTTTGCACACAGCATGTTCCGCTTTGTACATTGTCTTTACACATGTGGGTTTGGTAAAATACCTCTGCAGCGCCACCTATTGGATGGCAGCATTCTGTGAAATCAATGTGACTTTCTAACAAGTCTAACGATGATTGGGAATAAGAAGCCAGAGAACCATGCACCGACAGCTGTTTCGGGGTGTTTGGCCCTCATCAGTGTGCAGTAGGTTTCTGGCTTAGCTCGTGGGAGGCCAGCGACGTGGGTCAGGAGGGGTGTCTTATCTTGTATTTTTTACTGCCGTTTTTTAAAATTGCAGCATGACCTATTATTGCCGTATTTGCCTCCATATTGCTAATTTTTATTTAGCAAAAACGGATGAATATTTATCCAGTAGTTACAATGTCTTTCCATGTTACAATGTCAGAATGTTCTTCCTACAATGTGTTGTGACGGTCAGCGATGGGACGGCTGTATTCCCCCAGCATGCAGCTAGTGTCGCTGTACATAGTAGTATCAGCAGCCTGCAGGGGTTCATTAGACTGTTTATTGTCATGGAGAGAAATCTCTGCTAGTTGATGTCCCCCGAGTATCCTAAAGGCCTCATGTCCACGGGCAAATTATGAAGTAAAATCCGGAGCGTTTTTTCTGCACGCGGATCCGCGCCCCATAGGGATGAATTAGACACCCGCAGGTAGTTAAATACCTGCGGATGTCATTTTTCCCTGCAGGCGCGGGTCCCGCATGCAGGAAGAAATCCGGACATACTCCATTTAGGCCTCATGTCCACGGGCAAAT
Organism: Eleutherodactylus coqui; assembly: GCA_035609135.1. NCBI lineage: Eukaryota > Metazoa > Chordata > Amphibia > Anura > Eleutherodactylidae > Eleutherodactylus > Eleutherodactylus coqui. The sequence goes on from JAYJKI010000315.1 coordinate 1,779,278, forward strand.
TAAGAATTAGGCCTCATGTCCACGGGGAACATCAGATCCGCTGCGGATTTGTAGCGCGGATTTGGGCTGCGGATGCACTGTAATTGTCTTTTATTTTTAATGCGGGAGATCAATTGAGCTATGTGCTCTATGAGCTTCCGCACGCGTGATCCGCACTAAAATGGAGCATGTCCATTTTTTTTCATGCTCCAGAAATTTTTTTATTCACTTTTAAATACCATCCGCGGGTATTTATCTACCCACGGGTGGTCAATGCATTCCTATGGGGCGCGGATCCGCATGCGGAAAAAACGCTGCGGATTTTAATTCTTATTTTCCCCGTGGACATGAGGCCTAAGTCTCCTGAGCCCGGGTGCAACCGCATCCCTTGCTTCCCTTATAGTTACGCCAGTGCCTACAAGTAACCCAATTCTGACCGGGAAGTGCATAAAGAAGACCCGGTCACAGACCTGTACACCAGCGTATTCTCATGGATAGGCCGCACTGTTTCTTGCTTTATTACCCAGTAACGTCTAGGCATTTGTTTCCCTCTTATTTTTCTCTATGTCTCTCTTTCTGGTAATCTCAATAAAAAAACTCCTACAGTACGAGAACAAGCTAAATGGATACTCAGATTGAATAGTCGGAATCCACTAGATCTAAATGAGGGGTTCTCCTCAGCATTTATCTGAATAATTGTGGGTTATTTTTCAATCCCGTTGCCTCACATATATACATGTATTTCGGTGCACATGACTATAGGTGTTGTATTGTCATTCAAAAGATGGAGATTTGACTAAACAAATGCATTCTAAGTTCATTTGCATGCATTGTTGTGGCATTTCTGAGATGTAGCAGCCTTCCTTTTTTATTTGCTCTCTCTTCATTTTTCATTTGCAGCAGTTTTCGACTGGATAAGATATAAATATCAGGTCATATTATCTAATAGATATATGTCTCAGCGTGTACTGTGTCTGTTTGCAACTGAAATACTGCCACCTTGTGGTTGGATGATTACATGACTCGCTAAGGTATTTATATATGTGGGCCAATAAAGGGGGACTTGACACCTAATTGTTTATACAGTAGAAGACATTGTGTCCAGCACTCACCAGCGGAAGGGTTGGTGGTGAGGGAGAATGATACCGTGCCACCCACTGAGCAGTGTAGCAGAAAGCAGCTCCCATTACACTAAGCTGTGCGCATGGCTCTGCTGCTTCTGCTTCACCAACCTGTGTCCCGCCTCTCCTGCTGCATTCAGTGCCCCCATCTAAGCCCTGTACAGAAATGTATAGCGTGATGTGGGCAGTACCAGGCTGGGGGGGAGAGGGTCAGTGCTCCTGTGCCCAGCAGTTTCTGCCCCATTCAGTGCTTACATCTAAGCCCTGTACAGGAATGTACAGCGTGATGTTGGCGAGCACATGGGAGTCCATACTTAGCGGCCCCTGTGCCAAGCCTTTTCTGCCCTTAAGTAGATGCCTTATGAGACGGGCTATCCAATAGTTTAATAATTTGTATTATTGGGTTTTGTTACCTAATAATGATATTTTTCTACCTATTTATGAAGGTCACATGATTTGAATTAGACTATATTTATACTCATATTTACCTATATGTTCATACTGACATTTTTGTGGTAGGATTAATATAAGGTGACCAGATTTTTCCAGGGTCAAAGCAGGACAAAGGGGTGTGGTCAGGGGGCCGGGCTTATCACAACATATGATTATATGTTATAAAAAGTACAGGGCTGTTACAAAAACCGCAGGGAGCAAATTCCACATCCAAAAACAAGTCAAAATTCGTACAATTGGTTCGAATTTTGACTGGAAATCAGACGCGTATCCACAGCTGATTTCATACTATGCGGTGCTTCCCCTCCTCCAAAGGCTTCCTGCTGTCAGCGCTCCACAGCTTCCAGTTCCCAGCGGCCTGTAGTGGCCTCACCTGACCAGCATCACCTGACCAGCAGTGCCGCACCTCCCGGTCTTTGTTGTGAAATGGACACCACATGACCGCTGCAGCCAATCATTCAACGGGACAGAGAGGCAGACTGCGCAAGCGCGTCTAATCGAGGCAGAAGAATGCTTCGTTCGGCGCCATGGAGACGGGAACGCCAACACCGGGGGGGGGGGGGGGGGTAAGTATATAACTTCTGTATGGCCAATATTTAATGCACGATGTATATTACAAAGTGCATTTCTATGGCCATACAGAAGTGTTTAACTTCACTTGCTTTCGCGGGACAACCTCTTTAAGTAAGGAGGTGCCCTGAGAGTCGCTTCAATTTTCTAATTTGTGCTATTAGTAGTGGCCATGTGTTGAGCGAGGGGGAGCTCCAAAAACATAAAGGGAGCTGAAACAGCATAAAAACAGGTAAAAGTCACTCAAGAGCAAGTAATGAAAACTACAATATACATTTTGGTAAAACTAAGCCCTGTTGGGGAAAAAATCTGCACATGGTGAATGACCACTTCAGCTAGATGTGAATAACAGTTTATAAAATCCCACTCAACACTACGATTAATAACCAGGTGGATCTGCAGTATTAAAACCTACCTAATGGGGCTAATAGCTTCTTCAGGCCATGCAATTGGAGTTCAAAGGTTATTGATTTGTCAATCTACATAATATATTACAATCGATCTGTCAACATATGCCATATCCATTATATATTACAATCTTTTCATCCCTAGAATAGAAATAGGTAAAGGTAAAGTCCCCTGGTGCAAGCACCAAATCGTGACCGACTCCTAGGTGACATCACATCGTGACATTTTCTTGGCAGACTGTTTTTGTGGGGTGGTTTGCCATTGTCTTCCTCAGTCATCTTTACCCCCTAGTAAGTTGGGTACTCATTTTACCGACCTTGGAAGGATGGAAGGCTGAGTTAACCTTGAACCCGCTACCTGAACCACGTGAGGATTGAACACACAACCTTCAGGTCGTGAGTGAGAGCTTAGGACTGCATTCTACTGAGAATAGAAATAGATTGGTATATTGGCAAAACCAGAACCTGCGAAGGTAAGTACCATGAAACCAAGATAGGGCTACACAGTTCACCACCCTAAGTGGCAGCTCTGTCAGCCCATAATCAGACAAAACAATAGACAGAGATTTAAAGGGGTTGTCCAGTTGTAAACTGTCGATGGTCTATCCTCAGAACAAGTCGCCAAGAGTTATCGGGAGCAGGTCCGTTACCTGGAACCCCATCAACGAGCTGTTCACATGACCGATACACTAGCACACCGCGACAAATTTTGCAGAAAACAGGCAGCTCAGTTTTTGTTGCGTGCAGTGACCTTGTGAAGAGCTGATCAGCGGGGATCGTGGGTGAAAGATCCCCATTCGATTCAATATTTATGACCTGTCCAGAGGATAGGCCACTAATAGTCTACAACTGGATAACTCCTTTAAACTTTCACAAGTAGATATGGCGGAGAGGCAGGTCAAAGGTCAACACCCCCACCCGCCCCGCAGTTGCCACTATTATATACATTCAATATTTTGATCATTATATCCAAGCTTCTAAAAGGTCGTATTAGTTATTTCAAACAACTTATCAGTTATTTAAAAACGATAGAGGACAACTCATAGTATACAAAATGTGTGGTTTATGGTATACATATACACATAGATAGGATTTTAGCATTAAATTGATGATTTTCTCAACCAAATAAAAATGCTGAGAATGCAGAAAATAAAATACGATAAAAAATAATAAGCACTAGTCCATACAACATTTCATCAGTTTTCTATACCTGTACTAGAACGTTGTATTAACGATATATAGTCAACAGATGTCACTATATCTCTACTTCCTCCATCGTGAGACTTCTATGTAACAGCTTTGTATCAATTGTTATGCATTTATGGGCATACTTATACATATGAGATCCTGTTATACTAAATAAAACCAGGTTAAAAGCTAGCAGTAATTACATTAGTAGATAGTTCCTATCTACTAATTTAAATATTAACTTCCTGGATATCACTACTAGAGATGAGCGAACACGTTCGGCCCCGCCCCTTTTTCGCCCGAACACTGAACTTTGCGAACACTTCAGTGTTCGGGCGGAAAAAGTTCGGGGGCCGCCGTGGCAGCGCGGGGGGGTGCGGCGGGGAGTGGGGGGGAGAGGGAGAGAGAGAGGGCTCCCCCCTGTTCCCCGCTACTGCCGCCCGCGCCGCCGCGCATCTCCCCGCCCCCCGGCGGCACCCGGACCTTTACGCGCGAACACTGCAGTGCTCGGCAAAGCCGGTGTCCGGGTGCGGATGTGTCCGTAACGGACATGTTCGCTCATCTCTAATCACTACACATGTGGAAAACCATGGGGGAACTAGAGGGAAACTTTAAACTAAAAGCTATCATAAGGATATAGATACCAAGAGCTGTATAGCTCTATCTAGTTGTCATGTCCCAATTTGGCCCCTTAACCCCTTAATGACGCGGCCCTTTTTCTTTTCCCATTTTCGTTTTTTCCTCCCCCCTTTAAAAAAAATCGTAACTCCTTTATTTATACATTGACGTCGCTGTATGAGGGCTTGTTTTTTGCGGGACGAGTTGTATTTTTCAATGGTGCTATTTAAAGTACCACATAATGTACTGAAAAACTTTTAAAAAATTCTAAGTGGAGTAAAATGAAAAAAAAATCAACATTTCGCCATCTTTTAGTGCGTCTTGTTTCTACGGCGCACAAACAGCAAAAGAAATGACCTGATAACTTTTTTCTATGGGTCGGTACGATTACTACGATACCAAACTTGTATAGGTTTTTTTTTACTATACTGCTCTTTTTTTTTCAAAGACATTTAATTGTTTTCAATTATTTTCTGCCGTCATTTTGTGCGTGCAATAACTTTTTTATTTTTCCGTCGACGTAGTTTAGCGAGGGCTCATTTTTTGCAGGATGTTCTTTAGTTTCTGATAGTACCAATTTGGAGTACATACGACTTTTTGATCGCTTTTTATTACGTTTTTTCTGGGAGACAGGGTAACTAAACAAGTGTATTTCTGGCATTCTTTCTTTTTTTTTCGGACGTCGTTCACTGTGCGGGAAGAATAATGCACTACTTTGATAGATTGGACTTTTACGGACGCGGCGATACCAAATACATATTTTTAGTTTATTATTTAGATTTTTTAATAATAGATATGGCAAAAGGGGGGTGATTTTTTTTTTTTTAATTAAAAAAAACTTTATTGATTCTTTTTTTTTAAACTGCTTTGAAGTCCCCCTGGGGGACTTTAACATGTGATGCTTTGATCGCTCCTGCAGTATGACGTAATGCTATAGCATTGGCGGGGGCCAGCGGCGGGCCCTCTGGCGGGGGCCATCCACCCGGTCAAGGCGCGGCCAGTGGTGGGCCCTCAGGTGGGGGCCATCCTTCCGGTCCAGGCACGGTCAGCGGCGTTCCCTCTGGCGGGAGCCATCCATCCAGTCCAGGCGCGGCCAGCGGCGGGCCCTCTGGCGGGGGCCATCCATCCGGTCCAGGCGCGGCCAGCGGCGGGCCCTCTGGCGGGGGCCATCCATCCGGTCCAGGCGCGGCCAGCGGCAGGCCCTCTGGCGGGGGCCATCCATCCGGTCCAGGCGCGGCCAGCGGCGGGCCCTCTGGCGGGGGCCATCCATCCGGTCCAGGTGCGGCCAGCAGCGGGCCCTCTGGCAGGGGCCATCCATCCGGTCCAGGGGCGGCCAGCGGCGGGCCCTCTGGCGGGGGCCATCCGTCCGGTCCAGGCGCGGCCAGCGGCGGGCCCTCTGATTTTGTGCTCTAAATAAGCACTACGTGGTGCACCAGTACATTGATGATAATTAACATTGTGATTTCTTTTGTATAGCTAGTGTGAGCTCCTTTACACGGCTGCAGCTTGGGTGGTGCTTGAATTTGTGGTGTTACAGATGTATCGATATAAATACAGTTTTCTGTTAAAATGGTAAAACTTGTTTTGTTGTTATTGCGCGTTCATATAGCAAAAATCTTCATTTTAGCGGCACAGGGTCTATTATATTATATATCTGCAGTGTGGCTTAGAGCGAGGGGGTTCATATTGTATTTGGGGTGTTGATTGTTGTGCACCAGGACTGTCTTTTTTTAATCCCAGTCCGCTCCTGATTAGGGTACATTTCACATGGGGCAAAAATGCTACAGATATTTCGTGCAGACTTTCCACGTGGAGAATTCGCAGCATTTACAATATAAGCCATATGGATGAGATTTAATAAATCCCAACTACATCTATGAGTATGTCTAAAAGAAAAGCTGTCTTAGTTGCCCCTGGCAACCAATCACCGTTCAGCTTTTGTTTTGTATTCTGTCCTGGTAAAATGAAAGCTGTGCTGTGATTGGTTGCTAGGGGCAACTAAGACTTTATCTTGTAGACAGTTTCTTAAATCTGCCACATAGTATGGGAAAAAAATGCGTGCAGGATATTTAAAATTGTAGCATGATGACTGTTTGCTGCAGATTTCACTGTTTACAACCAAAAGGGTGAAATTTGCGACAAATACCAAACTTCAAGACAAAATCCAAAACCTCAAACTCTGATTAAAATGACTGATTGCGTAAACATTTCCCATGAATTGATCCCTTACCATTCAAGAAGGTCCCTCCCGCTGAGGGGGCCATCCATCCGATCCAGGCGCGGCCAGCGGCGGGCCCTCTGGCGGGGGTCATCCATCCTGTTCAGGCGTGGCCAGCGGCGGGCTCTCTGGCGGGGGCCATCCATCCGGTCCAGGCGCGGACAGCGTCAGGCCCTCTGGCGGGGGCCATCCATCTGGTCCAGGCGCGGCCAGCGGCGGGCCCTCTGGCGGGGGCCATCCGTCCGGTCCAGGCGTGCCCACTGGCGGGGGCCATCCATCCGATCCAGGCGTGGCGGGCCCTCTGGCGGGGGCCATCCATCCGGTCCAGGCGCAGGCAGCGGCGTGTCCTCTGGCGGGGGCCATTCATCCGGTCCAGGTGCGGCCAGCGGCGGGCCCTCTGGCGGGGGCCATTCTTCCGGTACAGGCGCGGCCAGCGGCGGGCCCTCTGGCGAGTGCCATCCATTCGGTCCAGGCTCGGCCAGCGGCGGACCCTCTGGCGGGGGCCATCCATTCGGTCCAGGCGCGGCCAGCTGCGGGCCCTATGGCGGAGGCCATCCATCCGGTCCAGGCGCAGCCAGCGGCGAGCCCTCTGGCGGGGGCCATCCATCCGGTCCAGGTGCGGCCAGCGGCGGGCCCTCTGATTTTGTGCTCTAAATAAGCACTACGTGGTGCACCAGTACATTGATGATAATTAACATTGTGATTTGTTTTGTATAGCTAGTGTGAGCTCCTTTACACGGCTGCAGCTTGGGTGGTGCTTGAATTTGTGGTGTTACAGATGTATCGATATAAATACAGCTTTCTGTAAAAATAGTAAAACTTTTGTTTTTATTGCGCGTTCATATAGCAAAAATCTTCATTTTAGCGGCACAGGGTCTATTATATTATATATCTGCAGTGTGGCTTGGAGCGAGGGGGTTCATATTGTATTTGGGGTGTTGATTGTTGTGCACCAGGACTGTCTTTTTTTAATCCCAGTCCGCTCCTGATTAGGGTACATTTCACATGGGGCAAAAATGCTACAGATATTTTGTGCAGACTTTCCACATGGAGAATTCGCAGCATTTACAATATAAGCCATATGGATGAGATTTAATAAATCCCAACTACATCTATGAGTATGTCTAAAAGAAAAGCTGTCTTAGTTGCCCCTGGCAACCAATCACAGTGCAGCTTTTGTTTTGTATTCTGTCCTGGTAAAATGAAAGCTGTGCTGTGATTGGCTGCTAGGGGCAACTAAAACTTTATCTTGTAGACAGTTTCTTAAATCTGCCACACAGTATGGGAAAAAATTTCGTGCAGGATATTTAATATTGTAGCATGATGACTGTTTGCTGCAGATTTCACTGTTTACAACCAAAAGGGTGAAATTTGCGACAAATACCAAACTTCAAGACAAAATCCACAACCTCAAACTCTGATTAAAATGACTGATTGCGTAAACATTTTCCATGAATTGATCCCTTACCATTCAAGGTGGTCCCTCCCGCTGGCGGGGGCCATCCATCCGGTCCAGGCGCGGCCAGCGGCCGGCCCTCTGGCGGGGGCCATCCATCCGATCCAGGCGCGGCCAGCGGCGGGCCCTCTGGCGGGGGCCATCCATCCGGTCCAGGAGCAGACAGCAGCGGGCCCTCTGGTGGGGGCCATCCATCCGGTCCAGGCGCAGCCAACGACGGGCCCTCTGGCGGGGGCCATCCATCCGGTCCAGGCGCGGCCAGCGTCGGGCCCTCTGGCGGGGGCCATCCATCTGGTCCACGCGCGGCCAGCGGCGGGCCCTCTGGCGGGGGCCATCCATCCGGTCCAGGCGCGGCCAGCGGCGGGCCCTCTGGCGGGGGCCATCCATCCGGTCCAGGCGCGGCCAGCGGCGGGCCCTCTGGCGGGGGCCATCCATCCGGTCCAGGCGTGCCCTCTGGCGGGGCCATCCATCAGGGCCAGGTGCGGCGGGCCCTCTGGCGGGGGCCATCCATCCGGTCCAGGTGCGGCCAGCGGCGGGCCCTCTGACGGGGGCCATCCATCCGGTCCAGGCGCGGCCAGCGGCGGGCCCTCTGGCGGGGGCCATCCATCCGGTCCAGGCGCGGCCAGCGGCGGGCCCTCTGGCGGGGGCCATCCATCCGGTCCAGGCGCGGCCAGCGACGGGCCCTTTTGGCGGGGGCCATCCATCCGGTCCAGGCGCGGCCAACGACGAGACCTCTGGCGGCGGCCATCCATCCAGTCTAGGAGTGGCCAGCGTCGGGCCCTCTGGCGGGGGCCATCCATCCGGTCCAGGCGCGGCCAGCGGCGGGCCCTCTGGCGGGGGCCATCCATCCGGCCTAGGCGTGCCCTCTGGTGGGGGCCATCCATCCGATCCAGGCGCGTCGGGCCCTCTGGCGGGGGCCATCCATCCGGACCAGGCGCGGCCAGCGGCGGGCCCCCCAGGCGGGGGCCATCCGTCCGGCGCAGGGGCGGCCAGCGGCGGGCCCTCTGATTTTGTGCTGTAAATAAGCACTACGTGGTGCACCAGTACATTGATGATAATTAACATTGTGATTTGTTTTGTATAGCTAGTGTGAGCTCCTTTACACGGCTGCAGCTTGGGTGGTGCTTGAATTTGTGGTATTAAAGATGTATCGATATAAATACAGTTTTCTGTAAAAAATGGTAAAACTTGTTTTGTTTTTATTGCGCGTTCATATAGCAAAAATCTTCATTTTAGCGGCACAGGGTCTATTATATTATATATCGGCAGTGTGGCTTGGAGCGAGGGGGTTCATACTGTATTTGGGGTGTTGATTGTTGTGCACCAGGACTGACTTTTTTTAATCCCAGTCCGCTCCTGATTAGGGTACATTTCACATGGGGCAAAAATGCTACAGATATTTTGTGCAGACTTTCCACATGGAGAATTTGCAGCATTTACAATATAAGCCATATGGATGAGATTTAATAAATCCCAACTACATCTATAAGTATGTCTAAAAGAAAAGCTGTCTTAGTTGCCCCTAGCAACCAATCACAGTGCAGCTTTTGTTTGGTATTCTGTCCTGGTAAAATGAAAGCTGTGCTGTGATTGGTTGCTAGGGGCAACTAAGACTTTTTATTGTAGACAGTTTCTTAAATCTGCCTTATAGTATGGGAAAAAATTGCGTGCAGGATATTTAAAATTGTAGCATGATGACTGAGACTGTTTGCTGCAAATTTCACTGTTTGCAACCAAAAGGCTGAAATTTGCGACAAATACCAAACTTCAAGACAAAATCCACAAACTCAAACTCTGATTAAAATGACTGATTGCGTAAACATTTTCCATGAATTGATCCCTTACCATTCGAGGTGGTCCCTCCCGCTGGCGGGGGCCATCCATCCGGTCCAGGCGCGGCCAGCGGCGGGTCCTCTGGCGGGGGCCATCCATCCGATCCAGGCGCGGCCAGCGGCGGGCCCTCTGGCGGGGGCCATCCATCCGGTCCAGGCGCGGCCAGCGGCGGGCCCTCTGGCGGGGGCGATCCATCCGGTCCAGGCGCGGCCAGCGGCGGGCCCTCTGGCGGGGGCCATCCATCCGGTCCAGGCGTGCCCTCTGGCGGGCGCCATCCATCCGGTCCAGGCGCGGCGGGCTCCCTGGCGGGGGCCATCCATCCGGTCCAGGCGCGGCCAGCGGCGGGCCCTCTAGCGGGGGCCAGCTATCCGGTCCAGGCGCTGCCAGCAGTGGGCCCTCTGGCGGGGGCCATCCATCCGGTCCAGGAGCGGCCAGCGTCGGGCCCTCTGGCGGGGGCCATCCATCCGGTCCAGGCGTGCCCTCTGGCGGGGGCCATCCAGCCGATCCAGGCATGTCGGGCCCTCTGGCGGGGGCCATCCATCTGGTCCAGGCGCTGCGGGCCCTCTGGCGGGGGCCATCCATCCGGACCAGGCGCGGCCAGCGGCGGGCCCTCTGGCGGGGGCCATCCGTCCAGCCCAGGGGCGGCCAGCGGCGGGCCCTCTGATTTTGTGCTCTAAATAAGCACTACGTGGTGCACCAGTACATTGATGATAATTAACATTGTGATTTGTTTTGTATAGCTAGTGTGAGCTCCTTTACACGGCTGCTGCTTGGGTGGTGCTTGAATTTGTGGTATTAAAGATGTATCGATATAAATACAGTTTTCTGTAAAAATGGTAAAAATTGTTTTGTTTTTATTGCGCGTTCATATAGCAAAAATCTTCATTTTAGCGGCACATGGTCTATTATATTATATATCTGCAATGTGGCTTGGAGCGAGGGGGTTCATATTGTATTTGGGGTGTTGATTGTTGTGCACCAGGACTGTCTTTTTTTAATCCCAGTCCGCTCCTGATTAGGGTACATTTCACATGGGGCAAAAATGCTACAGATATTTCGTACAGACTTTCCACATGGAGAATTCGCAGCATTTACAATATAAGCCATATGGATGAGATTTAATAAATCCCAACTACATCTATGAGTATGTCTAAAAGAAAAGCTGTTTTAGTTGCCCCTGGCAACCAATCACAGTGCAGCTTTTGTTTTGTATTCTGTCCTGGTAAAATGAAAGCTGTGCTGTGATTGGTTGCTAGGGGCAACTAAGACTTTTTATTGTAGACAGTTTCTTAAATCTGCCTTATAGTATGGGAAAAAATTGCGTGCAGGATATTTAAAATTGTAGCATGATGACTGAGACTGTTTGCTGCAAATTTCACTGTTTGCAACCAAAAGGCTGAAATTTGCGACAAATACCAAACTTCAAGACAAAATCCACAAACTCAAACTCTGATTAAAATGACTGATTGCGTAAACATTTTCCATGAATTGATCCCTTACCATTCGAGGTGGTCCCTCCCGCTGGCGGGGGCCATCCATCCGGTCCAGGCGCGGCCAGCGGCGGGTCCTCTGGCGGGGGCCATCCATCCGATCCAGGCGCGGCCAGCGGCGGGCCCTCTGGCGGGGGCCATCCATCCGGTCCAGGCGCGGCCAGCGGCGGGCCCTCTGGCGGGGGCGATCCATCCGGTCCAGGCGCGGCCAGCGGCGGGCCCTCTGGCGGGGGCCATCCATCCGGTCCAGGCGTGCCCTCTGGCGGGCGCCATCCATCCGGTCCAGGCGCGGCGGGCTCCCTGGCGGGGGGCATCCATCCGGCCCAGGCGCGGCCAGCGGCGGGCCCTCTGGCGGGGGCCATCCATCCGGTCCAGGCGTGCCCTCTGGCGGGCGCCATCCATCCGGTCCAGGCGCGGCGGGCTCCCTGGCGGGGGCCATCCATCCGGTCCAGGCGCGGCCAGCGGCGGGCCCTCTAGCGGGGGCCAGCTATCCGGTCCAGGCGCTGCCAGCAGTGGGCCCTCTGGCGGGGGCCATCCATCCGGTCCAGGAGCGGCCAGCGTCGGGCCCTCTGGCGGGGGCCATCCATCCGGTCCAGGCGTGCCCTCTGGCGGGGGCCATCCAGCCGATCCAGGCATGTCGGGCCCTCTGGCGGGGGCCATCCATCTGGTCCAGGCGCTGCGGGCCCTCTGGCGGGGGCCATCCATCCGGACCAGGCGCGGCCAGCGGCGGGCCCTCTGGCGGGGGCCATCCGTCCAGCCCAGGGGCGGCCAGCGGCGGGCCCTCTGATTTTGTGCTCTAAATAAGCACTACGTGGTGCACCAGTACATTGATGATAATTAACATTGTGATTTGTTTTGTATAGCTAGTGTGAGCTCCTTTACACGGCTGCTGCTTGGGTGGTGCTTGAATTTGTGGTATTAAAGATGTATCGATATAAATACAGTTTTCTGTAAAAATGGTAAAAATTGTTTTGTTTTTATTGCGCGTTCATATAGCAAAAATCTTCATTTTAGCGGCACATGGTCTATTATATTATATATCTGCAATGTGGCTTGGAGCGAGGGGGTTCATATTGTATTTGGGGTGTTGATTGTTGTGCACCAGGACTGTCTTTTTTTAATCCCAGTCCGCTCCTGATTAGGGTACATTTCACATGGGGCAAAAATGCTACAGATATTTCGTACAGACTTTCCACATGGAGAATTCGCAGCATTTACAATATAAGCCATATGGATGAGATTTAATAAATCCCAACTACATCTATGAGTATGTCTAAAAGAAAAGCTGTTTTAGTTTCCCCTGGCAACCAATCACAGTGCAGCTTTTGTTTTGTATTCTGTCCTGGTAAAATGAAAGCTGTGCTGTGATTGGTTGCTAGGGGCAACTAAGACTTTATCTTGTAGACAGTTTCTTAAATCTGCCACATAGTATGGGAAAAAATTGCGTGCAGGATATTTAAAATTGTAGCATGATGACTGAGACTGTTTGCTGCAAATATCACTGTTTACAACCAAAAGGGTGAAATTTGCGACAAATACCAAACTTCAAGACAAAATCCACAACCTCAAACCCTGATTAAAATGACTGATTGCGTAAACATTTTCCATGAATTGATCCCTTACCATTCAAGGTGGTCCCTCCAGCTGGCGGGGGCCATCCATCCGGTCCAGGCGCGGCCAGCGGCGGGCCCTTTGGCCGGGGCCATCCATCCGATCCAGGCGCGGCCAGCGGCGGGCCCTCTGGCGGGGGCCATCCATCCGGTCCAGGCGCGGCCAGCGGCGGGCCCTCTGGCGGGGGCTATCCATCCGGTCCAGGCGCGGCCAGCGGCGGGCCATCTGGCGGGGGCCATCCATCCAGGCCATGCGCGGCCAGCGGCGGGCCCTCTGGCGGGGGCCATCCATCCGGTCCAGGCGTGCCCTCAGGCGGGCGCCATCCATCCGGTGCAGGCGCGGCGGGCCCTCTGGTGGGGGCCATCCATCCGGTCCAGGCGCGGTCAGCGACGGGCCCTCTGGCGGGGGCCGTCCATCCGGTCCAGGTGCTGCCAGCAGCGGGCCCTCTGGCGGGGGCCATCCATCCGGTCCAGGCGCGGCTAGCGACGGTCCCTTTGGCGGGGGCCATCCATCCGGTCCAGGCGCGGCCAACGACGGTCCCTCTGGCGGGGGCCATCCATCCGGTCCAGGCGCGGCCAATGACGGGCCCTCTGGCGGGGGCCATCCATCCGATCCAGGCGCGGCCAGCGTCGGGCCCTCTAGCGGGGGCCATCCATCCAGTCCAGGCGTGGCCAGCGGCGGGCCCTCTGGCGGGGGCCATCCATCCGGTCCAGGCGTGCCCTCTGGCGGGGGCCATCCATCCGATCCAGGCGCGTCGGGCCCTCTGGCGGGGGCCATCCATCCGGCCCAGGCGCGGCGGGCCCTCTGGCAGGGGCCATCCATCCGGACCAGCGCGGCCAGCGGCGGGCCCTCTGGCGGGGGCCATCCGTCCAGCCCAGGGGCGGCCAGCGGCGGGCCCTCTGATTTTGTGCTCTAAATAAGCACTACGTGGTGCACCAGTACATTGATGATAATTAACATTGTGATTTGTTTTGTATAGCTAGTGTGAGCTCCTTTACACGGCTGCTGCTTGGGTGGTGCTTGAATTTGTGGTATTAAAGATGTATCGATATAAATACAGTTTTCTGTAAAAAATGGTAAAAATTGTTTTGTTTTTATTGCGCGTTCATATAGCAAAAATCTTCATTTTAGCGGCACATGGTCTATTATATTATATATCTGCAATGTGGCTTGGAGCGAGGGGGTTCATATTGTATTTGGGGTGTTGATTGTTGTGCACCAGGACTGTCTTTTTTTAATCCCAGTCCGCTCCTGATTAGGGTACATTTCACATGGGGCAAAAATGCTACAGATATTTCGTGCAGACTTTCCACATGGAGAATTCGCAGCATTTACAATATAAGCCATATGGATGAGATTTATTAAATCCCAACTACATCTATGAGTATGTCTAAAAGAAAAGCTGTTTTAGTTGCCCCTGGCAACCAATCACAGTGCAGCTTTTGTTTTGTATTCTGTCCTGGTAAAATGAAAGCTGTGCTGTGATTGGTTGCTAGGGGCAACTAAGACTTTATCTTGTAGACAGTTTCTTAAATCTGCCACATAGTATGGGAAAAAATTGCGTGCAGGATATTTAAAATTGTAGCATGATGACTGAGACTGTTTGCTGCAAATATCACTGTTTACAACCAAAAGGGTGAAATTTGCGACAAATACCAAACTTCAAGACAAAATCCACAACCTCAAACCCTGATTAAAATGACTGATTGCGTAAACATTTTCCATGAATTGATCCCTTACCATTCAAGGTGGTCCCTCCAGCTGGCGGGGGCCATCCATCCGGTCCAGGCGCGGCCAGCGGCGGGCCCTTTGGCCGGGGCCATCCATCCGATCCAGGCGCGGCCAGCGGCGGGCCCTCTGGCGGGGGCCATCCATCCGGTCCAGGCGCGGCCAGCGGCGGGCCCTCTGGCGGGGGCCATCCATCCGGTCCAGGCGCGGCCAGCGTCGGGCCATCTGGCGGGGGCCATCCATCCAGGCCATGCGCGGCCAGCGGCGGGCCCTCTGGCGGGGGCCATCCATCCGGTCCAGGCGTGCCCTCAGGCGGGCGCCATCCATCCGGTGCAGGCGCGGCGGGCCCTCTGGTTGGGGCCATCCATCCGGTCCAGGCGCGGTCAGCGACGGGCCCTCTGGCGGGGGCCGTCCATCCGGTCCAGGTGCTGCCAGCAGCGGGCCCTCTGGCGGGGGCCATCCATCCGGTCCAGGCGCGGCTAGCGATGGTCCCTTTGGCGGGGGCCATCCATCTGGTCCAGGCGCAGCCAACGACGGTCCCTCTGGCGGGGGCCATCCATCCGGTCCAGGCGCGGCCAATGACGGGCCCTCTGGCGGGGGCCATCCATCCGATCCAGGCGCGGCCAGCGTCGGGCCCTCTAGCGGGGGCCATCCATCCGGTCCAGGCGTGGCCAGCGTCGGGCCCTCTGGTGGGGGCCATCCATCCGGTCCAGGCGTGCCCTCTGGCGGGGGCCATCCATCCGATCCAGGCGCGTCGGGCCCTCTGGCGGGGGCCATCCATCCGGCCCAGGCGCGGCGGGCCCTCTGGCAGGGGCCATCCATCCGGACCAGGCGCGGCCAGCGGCGGGCCCTCTGGCGGGGGCCATCCGTCCAGCCCAGGGGCGGCCAGCGGCGGGCCCTCTGATTTTGTGCTCTAAATAAGCACTACGTGGTGCACCAGTACATTGATGATAATTAACATTGTGATTTGTTTTGTATAGCTAGTGTGAGCTCCTTTACACGGCTGTAGCTTGGGTGGTGCTTGAATTTGTGGTATTAACCCTTTCCAGTCCAATGTCGGGCCTGCCCCGACATCATCATTTTCCTCCACAGCTCCGATGTCGGGGCAGGCCCGACACTGCAGTGCAGGAGTGGATCTGCACCCGATCGTCAGGCACATCGGGTGCAGATGCACTCCTTTACTGGTCGTCATCGAGGACCCCCGAGGAGAAGGCAGAAAGGGTTTTTAACCCTTTCTGCCCACTTCTTTATACATTACATAGCGCTCAATTAGCGCTATGCAATGCATAGATTCCGGCCGGCGATCATGTGACCGCCGGTGTTACCTGACCCCCGGCGGTCACATGAACGCCGAGCCGGGAGCCTGCACCGTGCAAGGACCTGCTTACCTGACCAGCGTCTTGTGCATTCTCCTTCTGTCTCCCGACCCGGCGATCATGTGACCGCCAGGTGTCACCTGACCCCAGCGGTCACATGATCGCCGAGCCGGGAGGCAGAAGGAGAATGCGGAAGACGCCGGTCAGGTAAGCAGGTCCCTCCCTGCACCCTCCTGAACTCTGTCAGATCAGGAGGGTGCAGGGAAAATGTATTTTTTCTCACCCATTCTCCCAGCTCCAATTTATTTGGAGCTGCGGAGAATGGGTGAGAAAAAATAAATGGATTGGAAAGGGTTAAAGATGTATCGATATAAATACAGTTTTCTGTAAAAATGGTAAAACTTGTTTTGTTTTTATTGCGCGTTCATATAGCAAAAATCGTCATTTTAGCGGCACAGGGTCTATTATATTATATATCTGCAATGTGGCTTGGAGCGAAGGGGTTCATATTGTATTTGGGGTGTTGATTGTTGTGCACCAGGACTGTCTTTTTTTAATCCCAGTCCGCTCCTGATTAGGGTACATTTCACATGGGGCAAAAATGCTACAGATATTTCGTGCAGACTTTCCACATGGAGAACTCGCAGCATTTACAGTATAAGCCATATGGATGAGATTTAATAAATCCCAACTACATCTATGAGTATGTCTAAAAGAAAAGCTGTCTTAGTTGCCCCTGGCAACCAATCACAGTGCAGCTTTTGTTTTGTATTCTGTCCTGGAAAAATGAAAGCTGTGCTGTGATTGGTTGCTAGGGGCAACTAAGACTTTATCTTGTAGACAGTTTCTTAAATCTGCCACACAGTATGGGAAAAAATTGCGTGCAGGATATTTAAAATTGTAGCATGATGACTGAGACTGTTTGCTGCAGATTTCACTGTTTACAACCAAAAGGGTGAAATTTGCGACAAATACCAAACTTCAAGACAAAATCCACAACCTCAAAACTCTGATTAAAATGACTGATTGCGTAAACATTTTCCATGAATTGATCCCTTACCATTCAAGGTGGTCCCTCCCGCTGGCGGGGGCCATCCATCCGGTCCAGGCGCGGTCAGCGACGGGCCCTCTGGCGGGGGCCATCTATCCGGTCCAGGCGCGGCCAACGACGGGCCCTCTGGCGGTGGCCATCCATCCTATTCAGGCGCGGCCAGCGGCGGGCCCTCTGTCGGGGGCCACCCATCCGGTCCAGGCGCGGCCAGCGGCGGGCCCTCTAGCGGGGGCCATCCATCCGGTCCAGGCGCGGCCAGCGTGGGCCCTCTGGCGGGGGCCATCCATCCAGTCCAGGCGGGCCCTCTGGCGGGCGCCATCCATCCGATCCAGGCGCGGCGGGCCCTCTGGCGGGGGCCATCCATCCGGTCCAGGCGCGGCGGGCCCTTTGGCGGGGGCCATCCATCCGGTCCAGCCGCGGCCAGCGTCGGGCCCTCTGGCGGGGGCCAACAATCCGGTCCAGGCGCTGCCAGCAGCGGGCCCTCTGGCGGGGGCCATCCATCCGGTCCAGGCGCGGCCAGCGACGGGCCCTTTGGCGGGGTCCATCCATCCGGTCCAGGTGCGTCAGGCCCTCTGGCGGGGGCCATCCATCCGGTCCAGGCGCAGCGGGCCCTCTGGCGGGGGCCATCCATCCGGACCAGGCGCGGCCAGCGGCGGGCCCTCTGGCGGGGGCCATCGGTCCAGCCCAGGGGCGGCCAGCGGCGGGCCCTCTGATTTTGTGCTCTAAATAAGCACTACGTGGTGCACCAGTACATTGATGATAATTAACATTGTGATTTGTTTTGTATAGCTAGTGTGAGCTCCTTTACACGGCTGCAGCTTGGGTGGTGCTTGAATTTGTGGTATTAAAGATGTATCGATATAAATACAGTTTTCTGTAAAAATGGTAAAACTTGTTTTGTTTTTATTGCGCGTTCATATAGCAAAAATCTTCATTTTAGCGGCACAGGGTCTATTATATTATATATCTGCAATGTGGCTTGGAGCGAGGGGGTTCATATTGTATTTGGGGTGTTGATTGTTGTGCACCAGGACTGTCTTTTTTTAATCCCAGTCCGCTCCTGATTAGGGTACATTTCACATGGGGCAAAAATGCTACAGATATTTCGTGCAGACTTTCCACATGGAGAATTCGCAGCATTTACAGTATAAGCCATATGGATGAGATTTAAAAAATCCCAACTACATCTATGAGTATGTCTAAAAGAAAAGCTGTCTTAGTTGCCCCTAGCAACCAATCACAGTGCAGCTTTTGTTTTGTATTCTGTCCTGGTAAAATGAAAGCTGTGCTGTGATTGGTTGTTAGGGGCAACTAAGACTTTATCTTGTAGACAGTTTCTTAAATCTGCCACACAGTATGGGAAAAAATTGCGTGCAGGATATTTAAAATTGTAGCATGATGACTGCGACTGTTTGCTGCAAATTTCACTGTTTACAACCAAAAGGGTGAAATTTGCGACAAATACCAAACTTCAAGACAAAATCCACAACCTCAAAGTCTGATTAAAATGAATGATTGCGTAAACATTTTCCATGAATTGATCCCTTACCATTCAAGGTGGTCCCTCCCGCTGGCGGGGGCCATCCATCCGGTCCAGGCGCGGCCAGCGACGGGCCCTCTGGCGGGGGGCATCCATCCGGTCCAGGCGCGGCCAGCGGCGGGCCCTCTGGCGGGGGCCATCCATCCGGTCCAGGCGTGCCCTCTGGCGGGCGCCATCCATCCGGTCCAGGCGCGGCGGGCTCTCTGGCGGGGGCCATCCATCCGGTCCAGGCGCGGCCAGCGGCGGGCCCTTTGGCGGGGGCCAGTAATCCGGTCCAGGCGCTGCCAGCAGCGGGCCCTCTGGCGGGGGCCATCCATCCGGTCCAGGCACGGCCAGCGACGGGCCCTTTGTCGGGGGCCATCCATCCGGTCCAGGCGCGGCCAACGACGGGCCCTCTGGCGGGGGCCATCCATCCGGTCCAGGCGCGGCCAGCGTCGGGCCCTCTGGCGGGGGCCATCCATCTGCTCCAGGCGTGCCCTCTGACGGGGGCCATCCAGCCGATCCAGGCACGTTGGGCCCTCTGGCGGGGGCCATCCATCTGGTCCAGGCGCGGCGGGCCCTCTGGCGGGGGCCATCCATCCGGACCAGGCGCGGCCAGCAGCGGGCCCTCTGGCGGGGGCCATCCGTCCAGCCCAGGGGCGGCCAGCAGCGGGCCCTCTGATTTTGTGCTCTAAATAAGCACTACGTGGTGCACCAGTACATTGATGATAATTAACATTGTGATTTGTTTTGTATAGCTAGTGTGAGCTCCTTTACACGGCTGCAGCTTGGGTGGTGCTTGAATTTGTGGTATTAAAGATGTATCGATATAAATACAGTTTTCTGTAAAAATGGTAAAACTTGTTTTGTTTTTATTGCGTGTTCATATAGCAAAAATCTTCATTTTAGCGGCACAGGGTCTATTATATTATATATCTGCAATGTGGCTTGGAGCGAGGGGGTTCATATTGTATTTGGGGTGTTGATTGTTGTGCACCAGGACTGTCTTTTTTTAATCCCAGTCCGCTCCTGATTAGGGTACATTTCACATGGGGCAAAAATGCTACAGATATTTCGTGCAGACTTTCCACATGGAGAATTCGCAGCATTTACAATATAAGCCATATGGATGAGATTTAATAAATCCCAACTACATCTATGAGTATGTCTAATAGAAAAGCTGTCTTAGTTGCCCCTGGCAACCAATCACAGTGCAGCTTTTGTTTTGTATTCTGTCCTGGTAAAGTGAAAGCTGTGCTGTGATTGGTTGCTAGGGGCAACTAAGACTTTATCTTGTAGACAGTTTCTTAAATCTGCCAGATAGTATGGGAAAAAATTGCGTGCAGGATATTTAAAATTGTAGCATGATGACTGTTTGCTGCTGATTTCACTGTTTACAACCAAAACGGTGAAATTTGCGACAAATACCAAACTTTAAGACAAAATCCACAACCTCAAACTCTGATTAAAATGACTGATTGCGTAAATATTTTCCATGAATTGATCCCTTACCATTCAAGGTGGTCCCTCCCGCTGGCGGGGGCCATCCATCCGGTCCAGGCGCGGCCAGCGGCGGGCCCTCTGGCGGGGCCATCCATCCGGTCCAGGTGTGGCCAGCGGCGGGCCCTCTGGCGGGGGCCATCCATCCGGTCAAGGCGCGGCCAGCGGCGGGCCCTCTGGCGGGGCCATCCATCCGCTCCAGGCGCGGCCAGCGGCGGGCCCTCTGGCGGGGGCCATCCATCCGGTCCAGGCGCGGCCAGCGGCGGGCCCTCTGGCGGGGGCCAGACATCCGGGACAGGCGTGCCCTCTGGCGGGGGCCATCCATCCGGTCCAGGCACGGCGGGCCCTCTGGCGGGGGCCATCCATCCGGTCCAGGCGCAGCCAGCGGCGGGCCCTCTGGCGGGGGCCATCAATCCGGTCCAGGCATGGGCAGCGGCGGGCCCTCTGGCGGGGGCAAGACATCCGGGACAGGCGTGCCCTCTGGCGGGGGCCATCCATCCGGTCCAGGCGCGGCGGGCCCTCTGGCGGGGGGCCATCCATCCGGTCCAGGCGCGGCCAGCGGCAGGCCCTTCGGCGGGGGCCAGACATCTGGTTTAGGCGTGCCCTCTGGCGGGGGCCATCCATCCGGTCCAGGCGCAGCCAGCGGCGGGCCCTCTGGCGGGGGCCATCCATCCGGTCCAGGCGCAACCAGCGGCGGGCCCTCTGGTGGGGGCCATCCATCCATTCTAGGCGCGGCCAGCGGCGGGCCCTCTGGCGTGGACCATCCATCCAGTTCAGGCGCGGCCAGAGGCGGGCCCTCTGGCGGGGACCATCCATCCGATGCAGGCGCGGCCAGCGGCGGGCCCTCTGGCGGGGGCCATCAATCCGATCCAGGCGCGGCGCGCCCTCTGGCGGGGGCCATCTATCCGGTCCAGGCGCGGCCAGCGTCGGGCCCTCTGGCGGGGGCCATCCATCCGGTCCAGGCGCGGCGGGCCCTCTGGTGGGGGCCATCCATCCGGTCCAGGCGTGCCCTCTGGCGGGGGCCATCCATCCGGTCCAGGCGCGGCCAGCGTCGGGCCCTCTGGCGGGGGCCATCCATCCGGTCCAGGCGCGGCCAGCGGCGGGACCTCTGGCGGGGGCTATCCATCCGGTCCAGGAGTGCCATCTGGCGGGCGCCATCCATCCGATCCAGGCGCGGCGGGCCCTCTGGTGGGGGCCATCCATCCGGTCCAGGCGCGGCAGGCCCTCCTGCGGGGGCCATCCATCCGGTCCAGGCGCGGCCAGCGGCGGGCCCTCTGGCGGGGGCCATCCATCCCGTCCAGGCACGGCCAGCGACGGGCCCTTTGGCGGGGGCCATCCATCCGGTCCAGGCGCGGCCAACGACGGGCCCTCTGGCGGGGGCCATCCATCCGGTTCAGGCGCGGCCAGCGTCGGGCCCTCTGGCGGGGGCCATCCATCCGGTCCAGGCGCGGCCAGCGGCGGGCCCTCTGGCGGGGGCCATCCATCCGGTCCAGGCGTGCCCTCTGGTGGGCGCCATCCATCCAATCCAGGCGCGGCGGGCCCTCTGGTGGGGGCCATCCATCCGGTCCAGGTGCAGCGGGCCCTCTGGCGGGGGCCATACATCCGGTCCAGGCGCGGCCAGCGGCGGACCCTCTGGCGGGGGCCAGCAATCCGGTCCAGGTGCTGCCAGCAGCGGGCCCTCTGGCGGGGGCCATCCATCCGGTCCAGGCGCGGCTAGCGACGGTCCCTTTGGCGGGGGCCATCCATCCGGTCCAGGCGCGGCCAGCGTCGGGCCCTCTGGGGGGGCCATCCATCCGGTCCAGGCGCGGCCAGCGACGGACCCTCTGGCGGGGGCCATCCATGCGGTCCAGGCGCGGCCAACGACGGGCCCTCTGGCGGGGGCCATCCATCCGGTCCAGGCGCGGCCAGCGGCGGACCCTCTGGCGGGGGCCATCCATCCGGTCCAGGCGCGGCCAGCGGCGGGCCCTCTGGCGGGGACCATCCATCCGGTCCAGGCGCGGCCAGCGGCGGGCCCTTTGGCGGGGGCCATCCAATCCAGGCGCGGTGGGCCCTCTGGCGGGGGCCATCCATCCGGTCCAGGCGCGGCGGGCCCTCTGGCGGGGGCCATCCATCCGGTCCAGGCGCGGCCAGCGTCGGGCCCTCTGGCGGGGGCCATCTATCCGGTCCAGGCGCGGCCAGCGGCGGGCCCTCTGGCGGGGACCATCCATCCGGTCCAGGCGTGCCCTCTGGCGGGCGCCATCCATCCGATCCAGGCGCAGCGGGCCCTCTGGTGGGGGCCATCCATACGGTCCAGGCGCGTCGGGCCCTCTGGCGGGGGCCATCCATCCGGTCCAGGCGCGGCCAGCGTCGGGCCCTCTGGCGGGGGCCATCCATCCGGTCCAGGCGCGGCCAGCAGCGGGCCCTCTGGCGGGGGCCATCCATTCGTTCCTGGCGTGCCCTCTGGCGGGGGCCATCCATCCGATCCAGGCGCTTCGGGCCCTCTGGCGGGGGCCATCCATCCGGTCCAGGCGCGGCGGGGCCCTCGGCCGTGGGCCATCCATCCGGTCCAGGCGCGACTAGCGGCGGGCCCTCTGGCAGGGGCCATCCATCCGGTCCTGGCGCGGCCAGCGTCGGGCCCTCTGGCGGGGGCCATCCGGTCCAGGCGCGGCCAGCGGCGGGCCCTCTGGCGGGGGCCATCCATCCGGTCCAGGCGTGCCCTCTGGCGGGCGCCTTCCATCCCATCCAGGCGCGTCGGGCCCTCTGGTGGGGGACATCCATCCGGTCCAGGCGCGGCAGGCCCTCCTGCGGGGGCCATCCATCCGGTCCAGGCGCGGCCAGCGGCGGGCCCTCTGGCGGGGGCCATCCATCCCGTCCAGGCGCGGCCAGCGACGAGCCCTTTGGCGGGGGCCATCCATCCGGTCCAGGCGCGGCCAACGACGGGCCCTCTGGCGGGGGCCATCCATCCGATCCAGGCGGGCCCTCTGGCGGGTGCCATCCATCCGATCCAGGCGCGGCGGGCCCTCTGGCGGGGGCCATCCATCCGGTCCAGGCGCGGCGGGCCCTCTGGCGGGGGCCATCCATCCGATCCAGGCGCGGCCAGCGGCGGGCCCTCTGGCGAGGGCCAGCAATTCGGTCCCGGCGCGGCCAGCGGCGGGTCCTCTGGCGGGGGCCATCCATTCGGTCCAGGCGCGGCCAGCGATGGGCCCTTTGGCGGGGGCCATCCATCCGGTCCAGGCACGGCCATCGACCGGCCCTCTGGCGGGGGCCATCCATCCGATCCAGGCGCGGCCAGCGTCGGGCCCTCTGGCGGGGGCCATCCATCTGGTCCAGGCGCGGCCAGCAGCGGGCCCTCTGGCGGGGGCCATCCATCTAGTCCAGGCGGGCCCTCTGGCGGGGGCAATCCGTCCGGTCCAGGCGCGGCGGGCCCTCTGGCGGGGGCCATCCATCCGGCCCAGGCGCGGCCAGCGGCGGGCCCACTGGCGGGGCCATCCGTCCAGACCAGGGGCGGCCAGCGGCGGGCCCTCTGATTTTGTGCTCTAAATAAGCACTACGTGGTGCACCAGTACATTGATGATAATTAACATTGTGATTTGTTTTGTATAGCTAGTGTGAGCTCCTTTACACGGCTGCAGCTTGGGTGGTGCTTGAATTTGTGGTGTTACAGATTTATCGATATAAATACAGTTTTCTGTAAAAATGGTAAAACTTTTGTTTTTATTGCGCGTTCATATAGCAAAAATCTTAATTTTAGCGGCACAGGGTCTATTATATTACACTGGGGAACAAAAAAAAAGTTTCTCATGGTGCCTGGAATTTTAGACGTTTTTCTGGGTATTTTTCTGCCGCTGATTCCGAAAATACCATGCATTTCGTTCTACGAGCTCTAGTAGTTTTTAAAATATTCCTGATGTCATTATCTATTTTTGTTATATTTACTGTATTTTTCCGCCATAATCTGCTTACTATTAGCACATATCATACATATCGCCACCACTGCACAACACACTTGGGTTGATGAAACAATGTGTAAGGACATTGAAGAGAAACGGAAGGTGTTTCGGCTAGAAATGTAGAGAATTTCCTGCGATGAGCATGGAGAAGCTAATAACAGGTAAATTCGATGGACTACAAATCCAGGAACACATGAAAGACTGGCATTTCCAGGATTCAGTGGACAACGTTGAGGCGCGTGCGCGGTCATTGTTTTATAGGGTTGTAAAATATTTCCCTGAGAACTTTAAGGCCGCTAACTATGGTGAATTTGTGGAGAATACGGTCACTTCAGTTCCTGAACACTTGGCTATAACATAAGGCATCACATTGCAGGACCAGCAGTCATTCTGGATGGATTTACAGATTGTCTCTGTGTTGTAACTGATGAACAGGTGGAACGATTTCACCAAGATATAAGAACCGTAGAAGAACAGTACTGCGGATGATGGGATACGCATATGAGGGCGGACTACTGTTGACCATGAAAGAACAGTACTGAGGACGATGCGATACATATATGATGGCAGACTACTGTTGACCATGAAAGAACAGTACTGTGGACGATGGGATATATATATGATGGCAGACTACTCTTGACCGTGGAAGAGCAGTACTGCAGACAATGGGATACATATATGATGGCGGACTACTCTTGACTGTGAATGAACAGTACTGTGGATGATGGGATACGTATATGATGGCAGACTACTGGTAAAACATCCAGCCTAAATGTCCATGAACATCTCAATGCAGGAAATCACAGAAAGGTAGTTTAATCAACATCTCAATGAGGAAACATTCGCTTTATTCGTGTTCTAGGCTTCTTTGGATGTATCATTGTACTTTCAGCTTTTAATGGGCAGTCATTACCTGTATAATACAATATGTATACATTTATATGAACATATGTCATATCTCGTTAAGCTGACCTGATGGAGAAAAACTAATGTCATTTTCAGAATCTATGACCCCAAAATACTTCAAAAAAGTTCTAACATCTTAGTCACCAAAAATTGTGTTCCCCAGTGTTATATATCTGCAATGTGGCTTGGAGCGAGGGGGTTCATATTGTATTTGGGGTGTTGATTGTTGTGCACCAGGACTGTCTTTTTTTAATCCCAGTCCGCTCCTGATTAGGGTACATTTCACATGGGGCAAAAATGCTACAGATATTTCGTGCAGACTTTCCACATGGAGAATTCGCAGCATTTACAATATCAGCCATATGGATGAGATTTAATAAATCCCAACTATATCTATAAGTATGTCTAAAAGAAAAGCTGTCTTAGTTGCCCGTAGCAACCAATCACAGTGCAGCTTTTGTTTTGTATTCTGTCCTGGTAAAATGAAAGCTGTGCTGTGATTGGTTGCTAGGGGCAACTAAGACTTTATCTTGTAGACAGTTTCTTAAATCTGCCACATGGTATGGGGAAAAATTGCACGCAGGATATTTAAAATTGTAGCATGATGACTGTTTGCTGCAGATTTCACTGTTTACAACCAAAAGGGTGAAATTTGCGACAAATACCAAAGTTTAAGACAAAATCCACAACCTCAAACTCTGATTAAAATGACTGATTGCGTAAACATTTTCCATGAATTGATCCCTTACCATTCAAGGTGGTCCCTCCCGCTGGCGGGGGCCATCCATCCGGTCCAGGCGGGCCCTCTGGCGGGGGCCATCCGGCGGGGGCCATCCATCCGGTCCAGGCGGGCCCTCTGGCGGGGGCCATCCATCCGGTCCAGGCACGGCTAGCGGCGGGCCCTCTGGCGGGGGCCATCCATCCGATCCAGGCTCGGCCATCCATCCGACCCAGGTGCGGCCAGCGTCGGGCCCTCTGATTTCGTGCTCTAAATAAGCACTACGTGGTGCTCCAGTACATTGATGATAATTAACATTGTGATTTGTTTTGTATAGCTAGTGTGAGCTCCTTTACACGGCTGCAGCTTGGGTGGTGCTTGAATTTGTGGTGTTACAGATGTATCGATATAAATACAGTTTTCTGTAAAAATGGTAAAACTTGTTTTGCTTTTATTGCGCGTTCATATAGCAAAAATCTTCATTTTAGCGGCACAGGGTCTATTATATTATATATCTGCAATGTGGCTTGGAGCGAGGGGGTTCATATTGTATTTGGGGTGTTGATTGTTGTGCACCAGGACTGTCTTTTTTTAATCCTAGTCCGCTCCTGATTAGGGTACATTTCACATGGGGCAAAAATGCTACAGATATTTCGTGCAGACTTTCCACATGGAGAATTCGCAGCATTTACAATATAAGCCATATGGATGAGATTTAATAAATCCCAACTACATCTATGAGTATGTCTAAAAGAAAAACTGTCTTAGTTGCCCCTGGCAACCAATCACAGTGCAGCTTTTGTTTTGTATTCTGTCCTGGTAAAATGAAAGCTGTGCTGTGATTGTTTGCTAGGGGCAACTAAGACTTTATCTTGTAGACAGTTTCTTAAATCTGCCACATAGTATGGGAAAAAATTGCGCGCAGGATATTTAAAATTGTAGCATGATGACTGTTTGCTGCTGATTTCACTGTTAACAACCAAAAGGGTGAAATTTGCGACAAATACCAAACTTTAAGACAAAATCCACAACCTCAAACTCTGATTAAAATGACTGATTGCGTAAACATTTTCCATGAATTGATCCCTTACCATTCAAGGTGGTCCCTCCCGCTGGCGGGGGCCATCCATCCGGTCCAGGCGCGGCCAGCGGCGGGCCCTCTGGCGGGGGCCATCCATCCGGTCCAGGTGTGGCCAGCGGCGGGCCCTCTGGCGGGGGCCATCCGTCCGGTCAAGGCGCGGCCAGCGTCGGGCCCTCTGGCGGGGGCCATCCATCCGCTCCAGGCGCGGCCAGCGTCGGGCCCTCTGGCGGGGGCCATCCATCCGCTCCAGGCGCGGCCAGCGGCGGGCCCTCTGGCGGGGGCCATCCATCCGCTCCAGGCGCGGCTAGCGTCGGGCCCTCTGGCGGGGGCCAGACATCCGGGACAGGCGTGCCCTCTGGCGGGGGCCATCCATCCGGTCCAGGCGCGGCGGGCCCTCTGGCGGGGGCCATCCATCCGCTCCAGGCGCGGCGGCCCCTCTGGTGGGGGCCATCCATCCGGTCCACGGGCGGCCAGCGGCGGGCCCTCTGATTTTGTGCTCTAAATAAGCACTACGTGGTGCACCAGTACATTGATGATAATTAACATTGTGATTTGTTTTGTATAGCTAGTGTGAGCTCCTTTACACGGCTGCAGCTTGGGTGGTGCTTGAATCTGTGGTATTAAAGATGTATCGATATAAATACAGTTTTCTGTAAAAATGGTAAAACTTGTTTTGTTTTTATTGCGCGTTCATATAGCAAAAATCTTCATTTTAGCGGCACAGGGTCTATTATATTATATATCTGCAATGTGGCTTGGAGCGAGGGGGTTCATATTGTATTTGGGGTGTTGATTGTTGTGCACCAGGACTGTCTTTTTTTAATCCCAGTCCGCTCCTGATTAGGGTACATTTCACATGGGGCAAAACTGCTACAGATATTTCGTGCAGACTTTCCACATGGAGAATTCGCAGCATTTACAATATAAGCCATATGGATGAGATTTAATAAATCCCAACTACATCTATGAGTATGTCTAAAAGAAAAGCTGTCTTAGTTGCCCCTAGCAACCAATCACAGTGCAGCTTTTGTTTTGTATTCTGTCCTGGTAAAATGAAAGCTGTGCTGTGATTGGTTGTTAGGGGCAACTAAGACTTTATCTTGTAGACAGTTTCTTAAATCTGCCACATAGTATGGGAAAAAATTGCGTGCAGGATATTTAAAATTGTAGCATGATGACTGAGACTGTTTGCTGCAAATTTCACTGTTTACAACCAAAAGGGTGAAATTTGCGACAAATACCAAACTTCAAGACAAAATCCACAACCTCAAACTCTCATTAAAATGACTGATTGCGTAAACATTTTCCATGAATTGATCCCTTACCATTCAAGGTGGTCCCTCCCGCTGGCGGGGGCCATCCATGCGGTCCAGGCGCGGCCAACGACGGGCCCTCTGGCGGGGGCCATCCATCCGATCCAGGCGCGGCCAGCGGCGGGCCCTCTGGCGGGGGCCATCAATCCGTTCCAGGCGCGGCCAGCGGCGGGCCCTCTGGCGGGGGCCATCCATCCGGTCCAGGCGTGGCCAACGACGGGCCCTCTGGCGGGGGCCATCCATCCGGTCTAGGAGTGGCCAGCGTCGGGCCCTCTGGCGGGGGCCATCCATCCGTTCCAGGCGCGGCCAGCGGCGGGCCCTCTGGCGGGGGCCATCCATCTGGCCTAGGCGTGCCCTCTGGCGGGGGCCATCCATCCGATCCAGGCGCGTCGGGCCCTCTGGCGGGGGCCATCCATCCGGTCCAGGCGCGGCGGGCCCTCTGGCGGGGGCCATCTATCCGGTCCAGGCGCTGCGGGCCCTCTGGCGGGGGCCATCCATCCGGTCCAGGCGCGGCGGGCCCTCTGGCAGGGGCCATCCATCCGGTCCAGGCGCGGCCAGCGTCGGGCCCTCTGGCGGGGGCCATCCATCCGGTCCAGGTGTGGCCAGCGGCGGGCCCTCTGGCGGGGCCCATCCATCCGGTCCAGGCGTGCCCTCTGGCGGGCGCCATCCATCCGATCCAGGCGCCGCGGGCCCTCTGGCGGGGGCTATCCATCCGGTCCAGGCGCGGTCAGCGTCGGGCCCTCTGGGGGGGCCATCCATCCGGTCCAGGCGCGGCCAGCGGCGGGCCCTCTGGCGGGCGCCATCCATCCAATCCAGGCGCGGCGGGCCCTCTGGTGGGGGCCATCCATCCGGTCCAGGCGCAGCGGGCCCTCTGGCGGGGGCCATACATCCGGTCCAGGCGCGGCCAGCGGCGGACCCTCTGGCGGGGGCCAGCAATCCGGTCCAGGTGCTGCCAGCAGCGGGCCCTCTGGTGGGGGCCATCCATCCGGTCCAGGCGCGGCTAGCGACGGTCCCTTTGGCGGGGGCCATCCATCCGGTCCAGGCGCGGCCAGCGTCGGGCCCTCTGGGGGGGCCATCCATCCGGTCCAGGCGCGGCCAGCGGCGGGCCCTCTGGCGGGGGCCATCCATCTGGTCCAGGCGTGCCCTCTGGCGGGCGCCATCCATCCAATCCAGGCGCGGCGGGCCCTCTGGTGGGGGTCATCCATCCAGTCCAGGCGCAGCGGGCCCTCTGGCGGGGGCCATACATCCGGTCCAGGCGCGGCCAGCGGCGGACCCTCTGGCGGGGGCCAGCAATCCGGTCCAGGTGCTGCCAGCAGCGGGCCCTCTGGCGGGGGCCATCCATCCGGTCCAGGCGCGGCCAACGACGGGCCCTCTGGCGGGGGCCATCCATCCGGTCTAGGAGTGGCCAGCGTCGGGCCCTCTGGCGGGGGCCATCCATCTGGTCCAGGCGCGGCCAGCGGCGAGCTCTCTGGCGGGGGCCATCCATCCGGCCTAGGCGTGCCCTCTGGCGGGGGCCATCCATCCGATCCAGGCGCGTCGGGCCCTCTGGCGGGGGCCATCCATCCGGTACAGGCGCGGCGGGCCCTCTGGCGGGGGCCATCCATACGGACCAGGCGCGGCCAGCGGCGGGCCCCCCTGGCGGGGGCCATCCGTACAGCGCAGGGGCGGCCAGCGGCGGGCCCTCTGATTTTGTGCTCTAAATAAGCACTACGTGGTGCACCAGTACATTGATGATAATTAACATTGTGATTTGTTTTGTATAGCTAGTGTGAGCTCCTTTACACGGCTGCAGCTTGGGTGGTGCTGGAATTTGTGGTATTAAAGATGTATCGATATAAATACAGTTTTCTGTAAAAATGGTAAAACTTGTTTTGTTTTTATTGCGCGTTCATATAGCAAAAATCTTCATTTTAGCGGCACAGGGTCTATTATATTATATATCTGCAGTGTGGCTTGGAGCGAGGGGGTTCATATTGTATTTGGGGTGTTGATTGTTGTGCACCAGGACTGTCTTTTTTTAATCCCAGTCCGCTCCTGATTAGGGTACATTTCACATGGGGCAAAAATGCTACAGATATTTTGTGCAGACTTTCCACATGGAGAATTCGCAGCATTTACAATATAAGCCATATGGATGAGATTTAATAAATCCCAACTACATCTATGAGTATGTCTAAAAGAAAAGCTGTCTTAGTTGCCCCTAGCAACCAATCACAGTGCAGCTTTTGTATTGTATTCTGTCCTGGTAAAATGAAAGCTGTGCTGTGATTGGTTGCTAGGGGCAACTAAGACTTTTTATTGTAGACAGTTTCTTAAATCTGCCACATAGTATGGGAAACAATTGCGTGCAGGATATTTAAAATTGTAGCATGATGACTGTTTGCTGCAGATTTCACTGTTTACAACCAAAAGGGTGAAATTTGCGACAAATACCAAACTTCAAGACAAAATCCACAACCTCAAACTCTGATTAAAATGACTGATTGCGTAAACATTTTCCATGAATTGATCCCTTACCATTCAAGGTGGTCCCTCCCGCTGGCAGGGGCCATCCATCCGGTCCAGGCGCGGCCAGCGACGGACCCTCTGGCGGGGGCCATCCATCCGGTCCAGGCGCAGCCAACGACGGGCCCTCTGGCGGGTGCCATCCCTCCGGTCCAGGCGCGGCCAGCGGCGGACCCTCTGGCGGGGGCCATCCATCCGGGCCAGGCGCGGCCAGCGGCGGGCCCTCTGGCGGGGCCCATCCATCCGATGCAGGCGCGGCCAGCGGCGGGTCCTCTGGCGGGGCCATCCATCTGATCCAGGCGCGGCGGGCCCTCTGGCGGGGGCCATCCATCCGGTCCAGGCGCGGCGGGCCCTCTGGCGGGGGCCATCCATCCGGTCCAGGCGCGGCCAGCGTCGGGCCCTCTGGCGGGGGCCATCCATCCGCTCCAGGCGCGGCGGGCCCTCTGGTGGGGGCCATCCATCCGGTCCAGGAGTGCCCTCTGGCGGGCGCCATCCATCCGATCCAGGCGCGGCGGGTCCTCTGGTGGGGGCCATCCATCCGGTCCAGGCGCGGCGGGCCCTCTGGCGGGGGCCATCCATCCGGTCCAGGCGCGGCCAGCGTCGGGCCCTCTGGCGGGGCCCATCCATCCGGTCCAGGTGCGGCCAGCGGCGGGCCCTCTGGCGGGGGCCATCCATTCAGTCCAGGCGTGCCCTCTGGCGGGGGCCATCCATCCAATCCAGGCGCGTCGGGCCCTCTGGCAGGGGCCATCCATCCGGTCCAGGCGCGGCGGGCCCTCTGGCGGGGGCCATCCATCCGGTCCAGGCGCGGCGGGCCCTCTGGCAGGGGCCATCCATCCGGTCCAGGCGCGGCCAGCGTCGGGCCCTCTGGCGGGGGCCATCCATCCGGTCCAGGCGTGGCCAGCGGCGGGCCCTCTGGCGGGGGCCATCCATCCGGTCCAGGCGTGCCCTCTGGCGGGCGCCATCCATCCGATCCAGGCGCCGTGGGCCCTCTGGCAGGGGCCATCCATCCGGTCCAGGCGCGGCCAGCGTCGGGCCCTCTGGGGGGGCCATCCATCCGGTCCAGGCGCGGCCAGCGGCGGGCCCTCTGGCGGGCGCCATCCATCCAATCCAGGCGCGGCGGGCCCTCTGGTGGGGGCCATCCATCCGGTCCAGGCGCAGCGGGCCCTCTGGCGGGGGCCATACATCCGGTCCAGGCGCGGGCAGCGGCGGACCCTCTAGCGGGGGCTAGCAATCCGGTCCAGGTGCTGCCAGCAGCGGGCCCTCTGGCGGGGGCCATCCATCCGGTCCAGGCGCGGCTAGCGACGGTCCCTTTGGCGGGGGCCATCCATCCGGTCCAGGCGCGGCCAGCGTCGGGCCCTCTGGGGGGGGCCATCCATCCGGTCCAGGCGCGGCCAGCGGCGGGCCCTCTGGCGGGGGCCATCCATCCGGTCCAGGCGTGCCCTCTGGCGGGCGCCATCCATCCAATCCAGGCGCGGCGGGCCCTCTGGTGGGGGCCATCCATCCGGTCCAGGCGCAGCGGGCCCTCTGGCGGGGGCCATACATCCGGTCCAGGCGCGGCCAGCGGCGGACCCTCTGGCGGGGGCCAGCAATCCGGTCCAGGTGCTGCCAGCAGCGGGCCCTCTGGCGGGGGCCATCCATCCAGTCCAGGCGCGGCCAACGACAGGCCCTCTGGCGGGGGCCATCCATCCGGTCTAGGAGTGGCCAGCGTCGGGCCCTCTGGCGGGGGCCATCCATCCGGTCCAGGCGCGGCCAGCGGCGAGCTCTCTGGCGGGGGCCATCCATCCGGCCTAGGCGTGCCCTCTGGCGGGGGCCATCCATCCGATCCAGGCGCGTCGGGCCCTCTGGCGGGGGCCATCCATCCGGTACAGGCGCGGCGGGCCCTCTGGCGGGGGCCATCCATACGGACCAGGCGCGGCCAGCGGCGGGCCCCCCTGGCGGGGGCCATCCGTCCAGCGCAGGGGCGGCCAGCGGCGGGCCCTCTGATTTTGTGCTCTAAATAAGCACTACGTGGTGCACCAGTACATTGATGATAATTAACATTGTGATTTGTTTTGTATAGCTAGTGTGAGCTCCTTTACACGGCTGCAGCTTGGGTGGTGCTGGAATTTGTGGTATTAAAGATGTATCGATATAAATACAGTTTTCTGTAAAAATGGTAAAACTTGTTTTGTTTTTATTGCGCGTTCATATAGCAAAAATCTTCATTTTAGCGGCACAGGGTCTATTATACTATATATCTGCAGTGTGGCTTGGAGCGAGGGGGTTCATATTGTATTTGGGGTGTTGATTGTTGTGCACCAGGACTGTCTTTTTTTAATCCCAGTCCGCTCCTGATTAGGGTACATTTCACATGGGGCAAAAATGCTACAGATATTTTGTGCAGACTTTCCACATGGAGAATTCGCAGCATTTACAATATAAGCCATATGGATGAGATTTAATAAATCCCAACTACATCTATGAGTATGTCTAAAAGAAAAGCTGTCTTAGTTGCCCCTAGCAACCAATCACAGTGCAGCTTTTGTTTTGTATTCTGTCCTGGTAAAATGAAAGCTGTGCTGTGATTGGTTGCTAGGGGCAACTAAGACTTTTTATTGTAGACAGTTTCTTAAATCTGCCACATAGTATGGGAAACAATTGCGTGCAGGATATTTAAAATTGTAGCATGATGACTGTTTGCTGCAGATTTCACTGTTTACAACCAAAAGGGTGAAATTTGCGACAAATACCAAACTTCAAGACAAAATCCACAACCTCAAACTCTGATTAAAATGACTGATTGCGTAAACATTTTCCATGAATTGATCCCTTACCATTCAAGGTGGTCCCTCCCGCTGGCGGGGGCCATCCATCTGGTCCAGGCGCGGCCAGCGACGGACCCTCTGGCGGGGCCATCCATCCGGTCCAGGCGCGGCCAACGACGGGCCCTCTGGCGGGTGCCATCCCTCCGGTCCAGGCGCGGCCAGCGGCGTACCCTCTGGCGGGGGCCATCCATCCGGTCCAGGCGCGGCCAGCGGCGGGCCCTCTGGCGGGGCCCATCCATCCGATGCAGGCGCGGCCAGCGGCGGGCCCTCTGGCGGGGGCCATCCATCTGATCCAGGCGCGGCGGGCCCTCTGGCGGGGGCCAGACATCCGGCACAGGCGTGCCCTCTGGCGGGGGCCATCCATCCGGTCCAGGCGCGGCGGGCCCTCTGGTGGGGGCCATCCATCCGGTCCACGGGCGGCCAGCGGCGGGCCCTCTGATTTTGTGCTCTAAATAAGCACTACGTGATGCACCAGTACATTGATGATAATTAACATTGTGATTTGTTTTGTATAGCTAGTGTGAGCTCCTTTACACGGCTGCAGCTTGGGTGGTGCTTGAATTTGTGGTATTAAAGATGTATCGATATAAATACAGTTTTCTGTAAAAATGGTAAAACTTGTTTTGTTTTTATTGCGCGTTCATATAGCAAAAATCTTCATTTTAGCGGCACAGGGTCTATTATATTATATATCTGCAATGTGGCTTGGAGCGAGGGGGTTCATATTGTATTTGGGGTGTTGATTGTTGTGCACCAGGACTGTCTTTTTTTAATCCCAGTCCGCTCCTGATTAGGGTACATTTCACATGGGGCAAAACTGCTACAGATATTTCGTGCAGACTTTCCACATGGAGAATTCGCAGCATTTACAATATAAGCCATATGGATGAGATTTAATAAATCCCAACTACATCTATGAGTATGTCTAAAAGAAAAGCTGTCTTAGTTGCCCCTAGCAACCAATCACAGTGCAGCTTTTGTTTTGTATTCTGTCCTGGTAAAATGAAAGCTGTGCTGTGATTGGTTGTTAGGGGCAACTAAGACTTTATCTTGTAGACAGTTTCTTAAATCTGCCACATAGTATGGGAAACAATTGCGTGCAGGATATTTAAAATTGTAGCATGATGACTGTTTGCTGCAGATTTCACTGTTTACAACCAAAAGGGTGAAATTTGCGACAAATACCAA
The DNA here is from genome assembly GCA_035609135.1 of Eleutherodactylus coqui. NCBI lineage: Eukaryota > Metazoa > Chordata > Amphibia > Anura > Eleutherodactylidae > Eleutherodactylus > Eleutherodactylus coqui. The sequence goes on from JAYJKI010000315.1 coordinate 1,813,780, forward strand.
ACTTCAAGACAAAATCCACAACCTCAAACTCTCATTAAAATGACTGATTGCGTAAACATTTTCCATGAATTGATCCCTTACCATTCAAGGTGGTCCCTCCCGCTGGCGGGGGCCATCCATCCGGTCCAGGCGCGGGCAGCGGCGGGTCCTCTGGCGGGGGCCATCCATCCGATCCAGGCGCGGCCAGCGGCGGGCCCTCTGGCGGGGGCCATCCATCCGGTCCAGGCGCGGCCAGCGGCGGGCCCTCTGGCGGGGGCCATCCATCCGGTCCAGGCGCGGCCAACGACGGGCCCTCTGGCGGGGGCCATCCATCCGGTCTAGGAGTGGCCAGCGTCGGGCCCTCTGGCGGGGGCCATCCATCCGGTCCAGGCGCGGCCAGCGGCGGGCCCTCTGGCGGGGGCCATCCATCCGGCCTAGGCGTGCCCTCTGGCGGGGGCCATCCATCCGGTCCAGGCGCAGCCAGCGGCGAGCTCTCTGGCGGGGGCCATCCATCCGGCCTAGGCGTGCCCTCTGGCGGGGGCCATCCATCCGATCCAGGCGCGTCGGGCCCTCTGGCGGGGGCCATCCATCCGGTACAGGCGCGGCGGGCCCTCTGGCGGGGGCCATCCATACGGACCAGGCGCGGCCAGCGGCGGGCCCCCCTGGCGGGGGCCATCCGTCCAACGCAGGGGCGGCCAGCGGCGGGCCCTCTGATTTTGTGCTCTAAATAAGCACTACGTGGTGCACCAGTACATTGATGATAATTAACATTGGCGCGGGCAGCGGCGGGTCCTCTGGCGGGGGCCATCCATCCGATCCAGGCGCGGCCAGCGGCGGGCCCTCTGGCGGGGGCCATCCATCCGGTCCAGGCGCGGCCAGCGGCGGGCCCTCTGGCGGGGGCCATCCATCCGGTCCAGGCGCGGCCAACGACGGGCCCTCTGGCGGGGGCCATCCATCCGGTCTAGGAGTGGCCAGCGTCGGGCCCTCTGGCGGGGGCCATCCATCCGGTCCAGGCGCGGCCAGCGGCGGGCCCTCTGGCGGGGGCCAGCAATCTGGTCCAGGTGCTGCCAGCAGCGGGCCCTCTGGCGGGGGCCATCCATCCGGTCCAGGCGCGGCTAGCGACGGTCCCTTTGGCGGGGGCCATCCATCCGGTCCAGGCGCGGCCAGCGTCGGGCCCTCTGGGGGGGCCATCCATCCGGCCCAGGCGCGGCCAGCGGCGGGCCCTCTGGCGGGGGCCATACATCCGGTCCAGGCGCGGCCAGCGGCGGACCCTCTGGCGGGGGCCAGCAATCCGGTCCAGGTGCTGCCAGCAGCGGGCCCTCTGGCGGGGGCCATCCATCCGGTCCAGGCGCGGCCAACGACGGGCCCTCTGGCGGGGGCCATCCATCCGGTCTAGGAGTGGCCAGCGTCGGGCCCTCTGGCGGGGGCCATCCATCCGGTCCAGGCGCGGCCAGCGGCGAGCTCTCTGGCGGGGGCCATCCATCCGGCCTAGGCGTGCCCTCTGGCGGGGGCCATCCATCCGATCCAGGCGCTGGGGGCCATCCATCCGGTACAGGCGCGGCGGGCCCTCTGGCGGGGGCCATCCATACGGACCAGGCGCGGCCAGCGGCGGGCCCCCCTGGCGGGGGCCATCCGTCCAGCGCAGGGGCGGCCAGCGGCGGGCCCTCTGATTTTGTGCTCTAAATAAGCACTACGTGGTGCACCAGTACATTGATGATAATTAACATTGTGATTTGTTTTGTATAGCTAGTGTGAGCTCCTTTACACGGCTGCAGCTTGGGTGGTGCTGGAATTTGTGGTATTAAAGATGTATCGATATAAATACAGTTTTCTGTAAAAATGGTAAAACTTGTTTTGTTTTTATTGCGCGTTCATATAGCAAAAATCTTCATTTTAGCGGCACAGGGTCTATTATATTATATATCTGCAGTGTGGCTTGGAGCGAGGGGTTCATATTGTATTTGGGGTGTTGATTGTTGTGCACCAGGACTGTCTTTTTTTAATCCCAGTCCGCTCCTGATTAGGGTACATTTCACATAGGGCAAAAATGCTACAGATATTTTGTGCAGACTTTCCACATGGAGAATTCGCAGCATTTACAATATAAGCCATATGGATGAGATTTAATAAATCCCAACTACATCTATGAGTATGTCTAAAAGAAAAGCTGTCTTAGTTGCCCCTAGCAACCAATCACAGTGCAGCTTTTGTTTTGTATTCTGTCCAGGAAAAATGAAAGCTGTGCTGTGATTGGTTGCTAGGGGCAACTAAGACTTTTTATTGTAGACAGTTTCTTAAATCTGCCACACAGTATGGGAAACAATTGCGTGCAGGATATTTAAAATTGTAGCATGATGACTGTTTGCTGCAGATTTCACTGTTTACAACCAAAAGGGTGAAATTTGCGACAAATACCAAACTTCAAGACAAAATCCACAACCTCAAGCTCTGATTAAAATGACTGATTGCGTAAACATTTTCCATGAATTGATCCCTTACCATTCAAGGTGGTCCCTCCCGCTGGCGGGGGCCATCCATCCGCTCCAGGCGCGGCCAGCGACGGACCCTCTGGCGGGGGCCATCCATCCGGTCCAGACGTGGCCAACGACGGGCCCTCTGGCGGGTGCCATCCCTCCGGTCCAGGCGCGGCCAGCGGCGGACCCTCTGGCGGGGGCCATCCATCCGGTCCAGGCGCGGCCAGCGGCGGGCCCTCTGGCGGGGCCCATCCATCCGATGCAGGCGCGGCCAGCGGCGGGCCCTCTGGCGGGGCCATCCATCTGATCCAGGCGCGGCGGGCCCTCTGGCGGGGGCCATCCATCCGGTCCAGGCGCGGCGGGCCCTCTGGCGGGGGCCATCCATCCGGTCCAGGCGCGGCCAGCGTCGGGCCCTCTGGCGGGGGCCATCCATCCGCTCCAGGCGCGGCGGGCCCTCTGGTGGGGGCCATCCATCCGGTCCAGGCGTGCCCTCTGGCGGGCGCCATCCATCCGATCCAGGTGCGGCGGGTCCTCTGGTGGGGGCCATCCATCCGGTCCAGGCGCGGCGGGCCCTCTGGCGGGGGCCATCCATTCGGTCCAGGCGCGGCCAGCGTCGGGCCCTCTGGCGGGGGCCATCCATCCGGTCCAGGCGCGGCCAGCGGCGGGCCCTCTGGCGGGGGCCATCCATTCAGTCCAGGCGTGCCCTCTGGCGGGGGCCATCCATCCGATCCAGGCGCGTCGGGCCCTCTGACAGGGGCCATCCATCCGGTCCAGGCGCGGCGGGCCCTCTGGCGGGGGCCATCCATCCGGTCCAGGCACGGCGGGCCCTCTGGCAGGGGCCATCCATCCGGTCCAGGCGCGGCCAGCGTCGGGCCCTCTGGCGGGGGCCATCCATCCGGTCCAGGCGTGGCCAGCGGCGGGCCCTGTGGCGGGGGCCATCCATCCGGTCCAGGCGTGCCCTCTGGCGGGCGCCATCCATCCGATCCAGGCGCCGTGGGCCCTCTGGCGGGGGCCATCCATCCGGTCCAGGCGCGGCCAGCGTCGGGCCCTCTGGGGGGGCCATCCATCCGGTCCAGGCGCGGCCAGCGGCGGGCCCTCTGGCGGGCGCCATCCATCCAATCCAGGCGCGGCGGGCCCTCTGGTGGGGGCCATCCATCCGGTCCAGGCGCAGCGGGCCCTCTGGCGGGGGCCATACATCCGATCCAGGCGCGGCCAGCGGCGGACCCTCTGGTGGGGGCCCGCAATCCGGTCCAGGTGCTGCCAGCAGCGGGCCCTCTGGCGGGGGCCATCCATCCGGTCCAGGCGCGGCTAGCGACGGTCCCTTTGGCGGGGGCCATCCATCCGGTCCAGGCGCGGCCAGCGTCGGGCCCTCTGGGGGGGCCATCCATCCGGTCCAGGCGCGGCCAGCGGCGGGCCCTCTGGCGGGGGCCATCCATCCGGTCCAGGCGTGCCCTCTGGCGGGCGCCATCCATCCAATCCAGGCGCGGCGGGCCCTCTGGTGGGGGCCATCCATCCGGTCCAGGCGCAGCGGGCCCTCTGGCGGGGGCCATCCATCCGGTCCAGGCGCGGCCAACGACGGGCCCTCTGGCGGGGGCCATCCATCCGGTCTAGGAGTTGCCAGCGTCGGGCCCTCTGGCGGGGGCCATCCATCCGGTCCAGGCGCGGCCAGCGGCGAGCTCTCTGGCGGGGGCCATCCATCCGGCCTAGGCGTGCCCTCTGGCGGGGGCCATCCATCCGATCCAGGCGCGTCGGGCCCTCTGGCGGGGGCCATCCATCCGGTACAGGCGCGGCGGGCCCTCTGGCGGGGGCCATCCATACGGACCAGGCGCGGCCAGCGGCGGGCCCCCCTGGCGGGGGCCATCCGTCCAGCGCAGGGGCGGCCAGCGGCGGGCCCTCTGATTTTGTGCTCTAAATAAGCACTACGTGGTGCACCAGTACATTGATGATAATTAACATTGTGATTTGTTTTGTATAGCTAGTGTGAGCTCCTTTACACGGCTGCAGCTTGGGTGGTGCTGGAATTTGTGGTATTAAAGATGTATCGATATAAATACAGTTTTCTGTAAAAATGGTAAAACTTGTTTTGTTTTTATTGCGCGTTCATATAGCAAAAATCTTCATTTTAGCGGCACAGGGTCTATTATATTATATATCTGCAGTGTGGCTTGGAGCGAGGGGGTTCATATTGTATTTGGGGTGTTGATTGTTGTGCACCAGGACTGTCTTTTTTTAATCCCAGTCCGCTCCTGATTAGGGTACATTTCACATGGGGCAAAAATGCTACAGATATTTTGTGCAGACTTTCCACATGGAGAATTCGCAGCATTTACAATATAAGCCATATGGATGAGATTTAATAAATCCCAACTACATCTATGAGTATGTCTAAAAGAAAAGCTGTCTTAGTTGCCCCTAGCAACCAATCACAGTGCAGCTTTTGTTTTGTATTCTGTCCTGGTAAAATGAAAGCTGTGCTGTGATTGGTTGCTAGGGGCAACTAAGACTTTTTATTGTAGACAGTTTCTTAAATCTGCCACATAGTATGGGAAACAATTGCGTGCAGGATATTTAAAATTGTAGCATGATGACTGTTTGCTGCAGATTTCACTGTTTACAACCAAAAGGGTGAAATTTGCGACAAATACCAAACTTCAAGACAAAATCCACAACCTCAAACTCTGATTAAAATGACTGATTGCGTAAACATTTTCCATGAATTGATCCCTTACCATTCAAGGTGGTCCCTCCCGCTGGCGGGGGCCATCCATCCGGTCCAGGCGCGGCCAGCGACGGACGCTCTGGCGGGGGCCATCCATCCGGTCCAGGCGCGGCCAACGACGGGCCCTCTGGCGGGTGCCATCCCTCCGGTCCAGGCGCGGCCAGCGACGGACCCTCTGGCGGGGGCCATCCATCCGGTCCAGGCGCGGCCAGCGGCGGGCCCTCTGGCGGGGCCCATCCATCCAAAGCAGGCGCGGCCAGCGGCGGGCCCTCTGGCGGGGCCATCCATCTGATCCAGGCGCGGCGGGCCCTCTGGCGGGGGCCATCCATCCGGTCCAGGCGCGGGGGGCCCTCTGGCGGGGGCCATCCATCCGGTCCAGGCGCGGCCAGCGTCGGGCCCTCTGGCGGGGGCCATCCATCCGCTCCAGGCGCGGCGGGCCCTCTGGTGGGGGCCATCCATCCGGTCCAGGCGTGCCCTCTGGCGGGCGCCATCCATCCGATCCAGGCGCGGCGGGTCCTCTGGTGGGGGCCATCCGGTCCAGGCGCGGCGGGCCCTCTGGCGGGGGCCATCCATCCGATCCAGGCGCGGCCAGCGTCGGGCCCTCTGGCGGGGGCCATCCATCCGGTCCAGGCGCGGCCAGCGGCGGGCCCTCTGGCGGGGGCCATCCATTCAGTCCAGGCGTGCCCTCTGGCGGGGGCCATCCATCCGATCCAGGCGCGTCGGGCCCTCTGGCAGGGGCCATCCATCCGGTCCAGGCGCGGCGGGCCCTCTGGCGGGGGCCATCCATCCGGTCCAGGCGCGGCGGGCCCTCTGGCAGGGGCCATCCATCCGGTCCAGGCGCGGCCAGCGTCGGGCCCTCTGGCGGGGGCCATCCATCCGGTCCAGGCGTGGCCAGCGGCGGGCCCTCTGGCGGGGGCCATCCATCCGGTCCAGGCGTGCCCTCTGGCAGGCGCCATCCATCCGATCCAGGCGCCGTGGGCCCTCTGGCGGGGGCCATCCATCCGGTCCAGGCGCGGCCAGCGGCGGGCCCTCTGGCGGGCGCCATCCATCCAATCCAGGCGCGGCGGGCCCTCTGGTGGGGGCCATCCATCCGGTCCAGGCGCAGCGGGCCCTCTGGCGGGGGCCATACATCCGGTCCAGGCGCGGCCAGCGGCGGACCCTCTGGCGGGGGCCAGCAATCCGGTCCAGGTGCTGCCAGCAGCGGGCCCTCTGGCGGGGGCCATCCATCCGGTCCAGGCGCGGCCAACGACGGGCCCTCTGGCGGGGGCCATCCATCCGGTCTAGGAGTGGCCAGCGTCGGGCCCTCTGGCGGGGGCCATCCATCCGGTCCAGGCGCGGCCAGCGGCGGGCTCTCTGGCGGGGGCCATCCATCCGGCCTAGGCGTGTCCTCTGGCGGGGGCCATCCATCCGATCCAGGCGCGTCGGGCCCTCTGGCGGGGGCCATCCATCCGGTCCAGGCGCGGCGGGCCCTCTGGCGGGGGCCATCCATACGGACCAGGCGCGGCCCGCGGCGGGCCCCCCTGGCGGGGGCCATCCGTCCAGCGCAGGGGCGGCCAGCGGCGGGCCCTCTGATTTTGTGCTCTAAATAAGCACTACGTGGTGCACCAGTACATTGATGATAATTAACATTGTGATTTGTTTTGTATAGCTAGTGTGAGCTCCTTTACACGGCTGCAGCTTGGGTGGTGCTGGAATTTGTGGTATTAAAGATGTATCGATATAAATACAGTTTTCTGTAAAAATGGTAAAACTTGTTTTGTTTTTATTGCGCATTCATATAGCAAAAATCTTCATTTTAGCGGCACAGGGTCTATTATATTATATATCTGCAGTGTGGCTTGGAGCGAGGGGGTTCATATTGTATTTGGGGTGTTGATTGTTGTGCACCAGGACTGTCTCTTTTTAATCCCAGTCCGCTCCTGATTAGGGTAAATTTCACATGGGGCAAAAATGCTACAGATATTTTGTGCAGACTTTCCACATGGAGAATTCGCAGCATTTACAATATAAGCCATATGGATGAGATTTAATAAATCCTAACTACATCTATGAGTATGTCTAAAAGAAAAGCTGTCTTAGTTGCCCCTAGCAACCAATCACAGTGCAGCTTTTGTTTTGTATTCTGTCCTGGTAAAATGAAAGCTGTGCTGTGATTGGTTGCTAGGGGCAACTAAGACTTTTTATTGTAGACAGTTTCTTAAATCTGCCACATAGTATGGGAAACAATTGCGTGCAGGATATTTAAAATTGTAGCATGATGACTGTTTGCTGCAGATTTCACTGTTTACAACCAAAAGGGTGAAATTGGCGACAAATACCAAACTTCAAGACAAAATCCACAACCTCAAACTCTGATTAAAATGACTGATTGCGTAAACATTTTCCATGAATTGATCCCTTACCATTCAAGGTGGTCCCTCCCGCTGGCGGGGGCCATCCATCGGGTCCAGGCGCGGCCAGCGGCGGGCCCTCTGGCGGGGGCCATCCATCCGGTCCAGGCGCGGCCAGCGTCGGGCCCTCTGGCGGGGGCCATCCATCCGGTCCAGGCGTGGCCAGCGGCGGGCCCTCTGGCGGGGGCCATCCATCCGGTCCAGGCGTGCCCTCTGGCGGGCGCCATCCATCCGATCCAGGCGCCGCGGGCCCTCTGGTGGGGGCCGTCCATCCGGTCCAGGCGCGGCGGGCCCTCTGGCGGGGTCATCCATCCGGTCCAGGCGCGGCCAGCGGCGGGCCCTCTGGCGGGGACCAGCAATCCGGTCCAGGCGCTGCCAGCAGCGGGCCCTTTGGCGGGGGCCATCCATCCGGTCCAGGCGCGGCCAGCGACGGGCCCTTTGGCGGGGGCCATCCATCTGGTCCAGGCGCGGCCATCGACGGGCCCTCTGGCGGGGGCCATCCGTCCGGTCCAGGCGCGGCCAGCGTCGGGCCCTCTGGCGGGGGCCATCCATCTGGTCCAGGCGCGGCCAGCAGCGGGCCCTCTGGCGGGGGCCATCCATCTGGTCCAGGCGGGCCCTCTGGCGGGGGCCATCCATCCGGTCCAGGCGCGGTGGGCCCTCTGGCGGGGGCCCTCCATCCGGTCCAGGCGCGGCCAGTGGCTGCCCCTCTGGCGGGGGCCATCCATCCGATCCAGGCGCAGCCAGCGGCGTGCCCTCTGGCGGGGGGCATCCATCCGTTACAGGCGCGGCCAGCGGCGGGCCCTCTGGCGGGGGCCATCCGTCCGGTTCAGGCGTTCCCTCTGGCGGGCGCCATCCATCCGCTCCAGGCGCGGCGGGCCCTCTGGCGGGGGCCATCCATCCGGGCCAGGCGCGGCCAGCGGCGGGCCCTCTGGCGGGGGCCAACAATCCGGTCCAGGCGCTGCCAGCAGCGGGCCCTCTGGCGGGGGCCATCCATCCGGTCCAGGCACGGCCAGCGACGGGCCCTTTGTCGGGGGCCATCCATCCGGTCCAGGCGCGGCCAGCGACGGGCCCTCTGGCGGGGGCCATCCATCGGTCCAGGCGCGGCCAGCGTCGGGCCCTCTGGCGGGGGCCACCCATCTGGTCCAGGCGTGCCCTCTGCGGGGCCCATCCAGCCGATCCAGGCACGTCGGGCCCTCTGGCGGGGGCCATCCATCCGGACCAGGCGCGGCCAGCGGCGGGCCCTCTGGCGGGGGCCATCCGTCCAGCCCAGGGGCGGCCAGCAGCGGGCCCTCTGATTTTGTGCTCTAAATAAGCACTACGTGGTGCACCAGTACATTGATGATAATTAACATTGTGATTTGTTTTGTATAGCTAGTGTGAGCTCCTTTACACGGCTGCTGCTTGGGTGGTGCTTGAATTTGTGGTATTAAAGATGTATCGATATAAATACAGTTTTCTGTAAAAATGGTAAAACTTGTTTTGTTTTTATTGCGCGTTCATATAGCAAAAATCTTCATTTTAGCGGCACATGGTCTATTATAATATATATATGCAATGTGGCTTGGAGCGAGGGGGTTCATATTGTATTTGGGGTGTTGATTGTTGTGCACCAGGACTGTCTTTTTTTAATCCCAGTCCGCTCCTGATTAGGGTACATTTCACATGGGGCAAAAATGCTACAGATATTTCGTGCAGACTTTCCACATGGAGAATTCGCAGCATTTACAATATAGGCCATATGGATGAGATTTAATAAATCCCAACTACATCTATGAGTATGTCTAAAAGAAAAGCTGTCTTAGTTGCCCCTGGCAAACAATCACAGTGCAGCTTTTGTTTTGTATTCTGTCCTGGAAAAATGAAAGCTGTGCTGTGATTGGTTGTTAGGGGCAACTAAGACTTTATCTTGTAGACAGTTTCTTAAATCTGCCACACAGTATGGGAAAAAATTGCGTGCAGGATATTTAAAATTGTAGCATGATGACTGTTTGCTGCAGATTTCACTGTTTACAACCAAAAGGGTGAAATTTGCGACAAATGCCAAACTTCAAGACAAAATCCACAACCTCAAACTCTGATTAAAATGACTGATTGCGTAAACATTTTCCATGAATTGATCCCTTACCATTCAAGGTGGTCCCTCCCGCTGGCGGGGGCCATCCATGCGGTCCAGGCGCGGCCAACGACGGGCCCTCTGGCGGGTGCCATCCATCCGGTCTAGGCACGGCCAGCGGCGGACCCTCTGGCGGTAGCCATCCATCCGGTCCAGGCGCGGCCAGCGGCGGGCCCTCTGGCGGGGACCATCCATCGGTCCAGGCGCGGCCAGCGTCGGGCCCTCTGGCGGGGGCCACCCATCTGGTCCAGGCGTGCCCTCTGCGGGGCCCATCCAGCCGATCCAGGCACGTCGGGCCCTCTGGCGGGGGCCATCCATCCGGACCAGGCGCGGCCAGCGGCGGGCCCTCTGGCGGGGACCATCCATCCGGTCCAGGCGCGGCCAGCGGCGGGCCCTCTGGTGGGGGCCATCCATCCGATCCAGGCGCGGCGGGCCCTCTGGCGGGGGCCATCCATCCGGTCCAGGCGTGGCGGGCCCTCTGGCGGGGGCCATCCATCCGGTCCAGGCGCGGCCAGCGTCAGGCCCTCTGGCGGGGGCCATCCATCCGGTCCAGGCGCGGCGGGCCCTCTGGTGGGGGCCATCCATCCGGTCCAGGCGTGCCCTCTGGCGGGCGCCATCCATCCGATCCAGGCGCGGCGGGCCCTCTGGTGGGGGCCATCCATCCGGTCCAGGCGTGCCCTCTGGCGGGCGCCATCCATCCGATCCAGGCGCGGCGGGCCCTCTGGTGGGGGCCATCCATCCGGTCCAGGCGCGGTGGGCCCTCTGGCGGGGGCCATCCATCCGGTCCAGGCGCGGCCAGCGTCGGGCCCTCTGGCGGGGGCCATCCATCCGGTCCTGGAGCGTCCAGCGGCGGGCCCTCTGGCGGGGGCCATCCATTCGGTCCAGGCGTGCCCTCTGGCGGGGGCCATCCTTCCGATCCAGGCGCGTCGGGCCCTCTGGCGGGGGACATCCATCCGGTCCAGGCGCGGCGGGCCCTCTGGCGGGGGCCATCCATCCGGTCCAGGCGCGGCTAGCGGCGGGCCCTCTGGCAGGTGCCATCCATCCGGTCCAGGCAGGGCCAGCGTCGGGCCCTCTGGCGGGGGCCATCCATCCGGTCCATGCGCGGCCAGCGGCGGGCCCTCTGGCGGGGGCCATCCATCCGGTCCAGGCGTGCCCTCTGGCGGGCGCCATCCATCCGATCCAGGCGCGGCGGGCCCTCTGGTGGGGGCCATCCATCCGGTCCAGGCGTGGCAGGCCCTCCTGCGGTGGCCATCCATCCGGTCCAGCCGCGGCCAGCGGCGGGCCCTCTGGCGGGGGCCATCCATACCGTCCAGGCGCGGCCAGCGACGGGCCCTTTGGCGGGGGCCATCCATCCGGTCCAGGCGCGGCCAACGACGGGCCCTCTGACGGGGGCCATCCATCCGGTCCAGGCGCGGCAAGCGTCGGGCCCCTGGCGGGGGCCATCCATCCGGTCCAGGCGCTGCCAGCAGCGGGCCCTCTGGTGGGGGCCATCCATCCGGTCCAGGCACGGCCAGCGACGGGCCCTTTGTCGGGGGCCATCCATCCGGTCCAGGCGCGGCCAACGACGGGCCCTCTGGCGGGGGCCATCCATCCGGTCCAGGCGCGGCCAGCGTGGGGCCCTCTGGCGGGGGCCATCCATGTGGTCCAGGCGTGCCCTCTGCGGGGCCCATCCAGCCGATCCAGGCACGTCGGGCCCTCTGGCGGGGGCCATCCATCTGGTCCAGGCGCGGCGGGCCCTCTGGCGGGGGCCATCCATCCGGACCAGGCGCGGCCAGCGGTGGGCCCTCTGGTGGGGGCCATCCGTCCGGTCCACGGGCGGCCAGCGGCGGGCCCTCTGATTTTGTGCTCTAAATAAGCACTACGTGGTGCACCAGTACATTGATGATAATTAACATTGTGATTTGTTTTGTATAGCTAGTGTGAGCTCCTTTACACGGCTGCAGCTTGGGTGGTGCTGGAATTTGTGGTATTAAAGATGTATCGATATAAATACAGTTTTCTGTAAAAATGGTAAAACTTGTTTTGTTTTTATTGCGCGTTCATATAGCAAAAATCTTCATTTTAGCGGCACATGGTCTATTATAATATATATATGCAATGTGGCTTGGAGCGAGGGGGTTCATATTGTATTTGGGGTGTTGATTGTTGTGCACCAGGACTGTCTTTTTTTAATCCCAGTCCGCTCCTGATTAGGGTACATTTCACATGGGGCAAAAATGCTACAGATATTTCGTGCAGACTTTCCACATGGAGAATTCGCAGCATTTACAATATAAGCCATATGGATGAGATTTAATAAATCCCAACTACATCTATGAGTATGTCTAAAAGAAAAGCTGTCTTTGTTGCCCCTGGCAACCAATCACAGTGCAGCTTTTGTTTTGTATTCTGTCCAGGAAAAATGAAAGCTGTGCTGTGATTGGTTGTTAGGGGCAACTAAGACTTTATCTTGTAGACAGTTTCTTAAATCTGCCACACAGTATGGGAAAAAATTGCGTGCAGGATATTTAAAATTGTAGCATGATGACTGTTTGCTGCAGATTTCACTGTTTACAACCAAAAGGGTGAAATTTGCGACAAATGCCAAACTTCAAGACAAAATCCACAACCTCAAACTCTGATTAAAATGACTGATTGCGTAAACATTTTCCATGAATTGATCCCTTACCATTCAAGGTGGTCCCTCCCGCTGGCGGGGGCCATCCCTGCGGTCCAGGCGCGGCCAACGACGGGCCCTCTGGCGGGTGCCATCCATCCGGTCTAGACACGGCCAGCGGCGGACCCTCTGGCGGGGGCCATCCATCCGGTCCAGGCGCGGCCAGCGGCGGGCCCTCTGGCGGGGACCATCCATCCGATCCAGGTGCGGCCAGCGGCGGGCCCTCTGGTGGGGGCCATCCATCCGATCCAGGCGTGGCGGGCCCTCTGGCAGGGGCCATCCATCCGGTCCAGGCGTGGCGGGCCCTCTGGCGGGGGCCATCCATCCGGTCCAGGCGCGGCCAGCGTCAGGCCCTCTGGCGGGGGCCATCCATCCGATCCAGGCGCGGCGGGCCCTCTGCTGGGGGCCATCGATCCGGTCCAGGCGTGCCCTCTGGCGGGCGCCATCCATCCGATCCAGGCGCGGCGGGCCCTCTGGTGGGGGCCATCCATCCGGTCCAGGCGCGGCGGGCCCTCTGGCGGGGGCCATCCATCCGGTCCAGGCGCGGCCAGCGTCGGGCCCTCTGGCGGGGGCCATCCATCCGGTCCAGGAGCGGCCAGCGGCGGGCCCTCTGGCGGGGGCCATCCATTCGGTCCAGGCGTACCCTCTGGCGGGGGCCATCCTTCCGATCCAGGCGCGTCGGGCCCTCTGGCGGGGGCCATCCATCCGGTCCAGGCGCGGCGGGCCCTCTGGCGGGGGCCATCCATCCGGTCCAGGCGCGGCTAGCGGCGGGCCCTCTGGCAGGTGCCATCCATCCGGTCCAGGCGGGGCCAGCATCGGGCCCTCTGGCGGGGGCCATCCATCCGGTCCATGCGCGGCTAGCGGCGGGCCCTCTAGCGGGGGCCATCCATCCGGTCCAGGCGTGCCCTCTGGCGGGCGCCATCCATCCGATCCAGGCGCGGCGGGCCCTCTGGTGGGGGCCATCCATCCGGTCCGGGCGCGGCAGGCCCTCCTGCGGTGGCCATCCATCCGGTCCAGCCGCGGCCAGCGGCGGGCCCTCTGGCGGGGGCCATCCATACCGTCCAGGCGCGGCCAGCGACGGGCCCTTTGGCGGGGGCCATCCATCCGGTCCAGGCGCGGCCAACGACGGGCCCTCTGGCGGGGGCCATCCATCCGGTCCAGGCGTGGCGGGCCCTCTGGCGGGGGCCATCCATCCGGTCCAGGCGCGGCCAGCGTCAGGCCCTCTGGCGGGGGCCATCCATCCGGTCCAGGCGCGGCGGGCCCTCTGGTGGGGGCCATCGATCCGGTCCAGGCGCGGCGGGCCCTCTGGTGGGGGCCATCCATCCGGTCCAGGCGCGGCGGGCCCTCTGGTGGGGGCCATCCATCCGGTCCAGGCGCGGCGGGCCCTACGGCGGGGGCCATCCATCCGGTCCAGGAGCGGCCAGCGGCGGGCCCTCTGGCGGGGACCATCCATTCGGTCCAGGCGTGCCCTCTGGCGGGGGCCATCCTTCCGATCCAGGCGCGTCGGGCCCTCTGGCTGGGGCCTTCCATCCGGTCCAGGCGCGGCGGGCCCTCTGGCGGGGGCCATCCATCCGGTCCAGGCGGGGCCAGCGGCGGGCCCTCTGGCGGGGGCCATCCATCCGGTCCAGGCGTGGCCTCTGGCGGGCGCCATCCATCCGATCCAGGTGCGGCGGGCCCTCTGGTGGGGGCCATCCATCCGGTCCAGGCACGGCAGGCCCTCCTGCGGTGGCCATCCATCCGGTCCAGCCGCGGCCAGCGGCGGGCCCTCTGGCGGGGGCCATCCATACCGTCCAGGCGCGGCCAGCGACGGGCCCTTTGGCGGGGGCCATCCATCCGGTCCAGGCGCGGCCAACGACGGGCCCTCTGACGGGGGCCATCCATCTGGTCCAGGCGCGGCAAGCGTCGGGCCCTCTGGCGGGGGCCATCCATCTGGTCCAGGCGCGGCCAGCGGCGGGCCCTCTGGCGGGGGCCATCCATCCGGTCCAGGCGCGGCCAGCGGCGGGCCCTCTGGCGGGGGCCATCCATCCGGTCCAGGCGCGGCTAGCGGCGGGCCCTCTGGCAGGTGCCATCCATCCGGTCCAGGCGGGGCCAGCATCGGGCCCTCTGGCGGGGGCCATCCATCCGGTCCATGCACGGCTAGCGGCGGGCCCTCTAGCGGGGGCCATCCATCCGGTCCAGGCGTGCCCTCTGGCGGGCGCCATCCATCCGATCCAGGCGCGGCGGGCCCTCTGGTGGGGGCCATCCATCCGGTCCAGGCGCGGCAGGCCCTCCTGCGGTGGCCATCCATCCGGTCCAGCCGCGGCCAGCGGCGGGCCCTCTGGCGGGGGCCATCCATACCGTCCAGGCGCGGCCAGCGACGGGCCCTTTGGCGGGGGCCATCCATCCGGTCCAGGCGCGGCCAACGACAGGCCCTCTGGCGGGGGCCATCCATCCGGTCCAGGCGTGGCGGGCCCTCTGGCGGGGGCCATCCATCCGGTCCAGGCGCGGCCAGCGTCAGGCCCTCTGGCGGGGGCCATCCATCCGGTCCAGGCGCGGCGGGCCCTCTGGTGGGGGCCATCGATCCGGTCCAGGCGCGGCGGGCCCTCTGGTGGGGGCCATCCATCCGGTCCAGGTGCGGCGGGCCCTCTGGTGGGGGCCATCCATCCGGTCCAGGCGCGGCGGGCCCTACGGCGGGGGCCATCCATCCGGTCCAGGAGCGGCCAGCGGCGGGCCCTCTGGCGGGGGCCATCCATTCGGTCCAGGCGTGCCCTCTGGCGGGGGCCATCCTTCCGATCCAGGCGCGTCGGGCCCTCTGGCTGGGGCCTTCCATCCGGTCCAGGCGCGGCGGGCCCTCTGGCGGGGGCCATCCATCCGGTCCAGGCGGGGCCAGCGGCGGGCCCTCTGGCGGGGGCCATCCGTCCGGTCCAGGCGTGGCCTCTGGCGGGCGCCATCCATCCGATCCAGGTGCGGCGGGCCCTCTGGTGGGGGCCATCCGGTCCAGGCACGGCAGGCCCTCCTGCGGTGGCCATCCATCCGGTCCAGCCGCGGCCAGCGGCGGGCCCTCTGGCGGGGGCCATCCATACCGTCCAGGCGCGGCCAGCGACGGGCCCTTTGGCGGGGGCCATCCATCCGGTCCAGGCGCGGCCAACGACGGGCCCTCTGACGGGGGCCATCCATCTGGTCCAGGCGCGGCAAGCGTCGGGCCCTCTGGCGGGGGCCATCCATCTGGTCCAGGCGCGGCCAGCGGCGGGCCCTCTGGCGGGGGCCATCCATCCGGTCCAGGCGCGGCCAGCGGCGGGCCCTCTGGCGGGGGCCATCCATCCGGTCCAGGCGCGGCTAGCGGCGGGCCCTCTGGCAGGTGCCATCCATCCGGTCCAGGCGGGGCCAGCATCGGGCCCTCTGGCGGGGGCCATCCATCCGGTCCATGCACGGCTAGCGGCGGGCCCTCTAGCGGGGGCCATCCATCCGGTCCAGGCGTGCCCTCTGGCGGGCGCCATCCATCCGATCCAGGCGCGGCGGGCCCTCTGGTGGGGGCCATCCATCCGGTCCAGGCGCGGCAGGCCCTCCTGCGGTGGCCATCCATCCGGTCCAGCCGCGGCCAGCGGCGGGCCCTCTGGCGGGGGCCATCCATACCGTCCAGGCGCGGCCAGCGACGGGCCCTTTGGCGGGGGCCATCCATCCGGTCCAGGCGCGGCCAACGACGGGCCCTCTGGCGGGGGCCATCCATCCGGTCCAGGCGTGGCGGGCCCTCTGGCGGGGGCCATCCATCCGGTCCAGGCGCGGACAGCGTCAGGCCCTCTGGCGGGGGCCATCCATCCGGTCCAGGCGCGGCGGGCCCTCTGGTGGGGGCCATCGATCCGGTCCAGGCGCGGCGGGCCCTCTGGTGGGGGCCATCCATCCGGTCCAGGTGCGGCGGGCCCTCTGGTGGGGGCCATCCATCCGGTCCAGGCGCGGCGGGCCCTACGGCGGGGGCCATCCATCCGGTCCAGGAGCGGCCAGCGGCGGGCCCTCTGGCGGGGGCCATCCATTCGGTCCAGGCGTGCCCTCTGGCGGGGGCCATCCTTCCGATCCAGGCGCGTCGGGCCCTCTGGCTGGGGCCTTCCATCCGGTCCAGGCGCGGCGGGCCCTCTGGCGGGGGCCATCCATCCGGTCCAGGCGGGGCCAGCGGCGGGCCCTCTGGCGGGGGCCATCCATCCGGTCCAGGCGTGGCCTCTGGCGGGCGCCATCCATCCGATCCAGGTGCGGCGGGCCCTCTGGTGGGGGCCATCCGGTCCAGGCACGGCAGGCCCTCCTGCGGTGGCCATCCATCCGGTCCAGCCGCGGCCAGCGGCGGGCCCTCTGGCGGGGGCCATCCATACCGTCCAGGCGCGGCCAGCGACGGGCCCTTTGGCGGGGGCCATCCATCCGGTCCAGGCGCGGCCAACGACGGGCCCTCTGACGGGGGCCATCCATCTGGTCCAGGCGCGGCAAGCGTCGGGCCCTCTGGCGGGGCCCATCCATCTGGTCCAGGCGCGGCCAGCGGCGGGCCCTCTGGCGGGGGCCTTCCATCCGGTCCAGGCGCGGCCAGCGGCGGGCCCTCTGGCGGGGGCCATCCATCCGGTCCAGGCGTGCCCTCTGGTGGGGGACATCCAGCCGATCCAGGCGCGTCGTGCCCTCTGGCGGGGGCCATCCATCCGGTCCAGGCGCGGCGGGCCCTCTGGCGGGGGCCATCCGTCCAGCCCAGGGGCGGCCAGCGGCGGGCCCTCTGATTTTGTGCTCTAAATAAGCACTACGTGGTGCACCAGTACATTGATGATAATTAACATTGTGATTTGTTTTGTATAGCTAGTATGAGCTCCTTTACATGGCTGCAGCTTGGGTGGTGCTTGAATTTGTGGTGTTACAGATGTATCGATATGAATACAGTTTTCTGTAAAAATGGTAAAACTTTTGTTTTTATTGCGCGTTCATATAGCAGAAATCTTCATTTTAGCGGCACAGGGTCTATTATATTATATATCTGCAGTGTGGCTTGGAGCGAGGGGGTTCATATTGTATTTGGGGTGTTGATTGTTGTGCACCAGGACTGTCTTTTTTTAATTCCAGTCCGCTCCTAATTAGGGTACATTTCACATGGGGCAAAAATGCTACAGATATTTCGTGCAGACTTTCCACATGGAGAATTCGCAGCATTTACAATATAAGCCATATGGATGAGATTTAATAAATCCCAACTACATCTATGAGTATGTCTAAAAGAAAAGCTGTCTTAGTTGCCCTTGGAAACCAATCACAGTGCAGCTTTTGTTTTGTATTCTGTCCTGGTAAAATGAAAGCTGTGCTGTGATTGGTTGCTAGGGGCAACTAAGACTTTATCTTGTAGACAGTTTCTTAAATCTGCCACACAGTATGGGACAAATACCAAACTTCAAGACAAAATCCACAACCTCAAACTCTGATTAAAATGACTGATTGCGTAAACATTTTCCATGAATTGATCCCTTACCATTCAAGGTGGTCCCTCCCGCTGGCGGGGGCCATCCATCCGGTCCAGGCGCGGCCAGCGACGGACCCTCTGGCGGGGGCCATCCATGCGATCCAGGCGCGGCGGGCCCTCTGGCGGGGGCCATCCATCCGGTGCAGGCGCGTTGGGCCCTCTGGCGGGGGCCATCCATCCGGTCCAGACGCGGCCAGCGTCGGGCCCTCTGGCGGGGGCCATCCATCCGGTCCAGGCGCGGCGGGCACTCTGGTGGGGGCCATCCATCCGGTCCAGGCGTGCCCTCTGGCGGGCGCCATCCATCCGATCCAGGCGCGGCGGGCCCTCTGGTGGGGGCCATCCATCCGATCCAGGCGCGGCCAGCGGCGGGCCCTCTGGCAGGGGCCATCCATCCGGTCCAGGCGCGGCCAGCGGCGGGCCCTCTGGCGGGGACCATCCATCCGGTCCAGGCGCGGCCAGCGGCAGGCCCTCTGGCGGGGGCCATCCATCCGGTCCAGGCGTGCCCTCTGGCGGGCGCCATCCATCCGATCCAGGCGCGGCGGGCCCTCTGGCGGGGGCCATCCATCCGGTACAGGCACGGTGGGCCCTCTGGCGGGGGCCATCCATCCGGTCCAGGCGCGGCCAGCGTTGGGCCCTCTGGCGGGGGCCATCCATCCGGTCCAGGCGCGGCGGGCCCTTTGGTGGGGGCCATCCATCCAGTCCAGGCGTGCCCTCTGGCGGGCGCCATCCATCCGATCCAGGCGCGTCGGGCCCTCTGGTAGGGGCCATCCATCCGATCCAGGCGCGGCCAGCGGCGGGCCCTCTGGCGGGGGCCATCCATCCGGTCCAGGCGCGGCCAACGACGGGCCCTCTGGCGGGGGCCATCCATCCGGTCCAGTCGCGGCGGGCCCTCTGGCGGGGGCCATCCATCCGGTCCAGGCGTGCCCTCTGGTGGGGGCCATCCAGCCGATCCAGGCGCGGCGGGCCCTCTGGCGGGGGCCATTCATCTGGTCCAGGCGCGGCGGGCCCTCTGGCGGGGGCCATCCATCCGGACCAGGCGCGGCCAGCGGCAGGCCCCCTGGCGGGGGCCATCCGTCCAGCCCAGGGGCGGCCAGCGGCGGGCCCTCTGATTTTGTGCTCTAAATAAGCACTACGTGGTGCACCAGTACATTGATGATAATTAACATTGTGATTTGTTTTGTATAGCTAGTGTGAGCTCCTTTACACGGCTGCAGCTTGGGTGGTGCTTGAATTTGTGGTATTATAGATGTATTTCTGTAAAAATGGTAAAACTTGTTTTGTTTTTATTGCGCTTTCATATAGCAAAAATCTTCATTTTATTGGCACAGGGTCTATTATATTATATATCTGCAATGTGGCTTGGAGCGAAGGGGTTCATATTGTATTTGGGGTGTTGACTGTTGTGCACCAGGACTGTCTTTTTTTAATCCCAGTCCGCTCCTGATTAGGGTACATTTCATATGGGGCAAAAATGCTACAGATATTTTGTGCAGACTTTCCACATGGAGAATTCGCAGCATTTACAGTATAAGCCATATGGATGAGATTTAATAAATCCCAACTACATCTATGAGTATGTCTAAAAGAAAAGCTGTCTTAGTTGCCCCTGGCAACCAATCACAGTGCAGCTTTTGTTTTGTATTCTGTCCTGGAAAAATGAAAGCTGTGCTGTGATTGGTTGCTAGGGGCAACTAAGACTTTATCTTGTAGACAGTTTCTTAAATCTGCCACACAGTATGGGAAAAAATTGCCTGCAGGATATTTAAAATTGTAGCATGATGACTGTTTGCTGCAGATTTCACTGTTTACAACCAAAAGGGTGAAATTTGCGACAAATACCAAACTTCAAGACAAAATCCACAACCTCAAACTCTGATTATAATGACTGATTGCGTAAACATTTTCCATGTATTAATCCCTTACCATTCAAGGTGGTCCCTCCCGCTGGCGGGGGACATCCATCCGGTCCAGGCGCGGCCAGCGGCGGGTCCTCTGGCGGGGGCCATCCATCCGGTCCAGGCGCGGCCAGCGTCGGGCCCTCTGGCGGGCGCCATCCATCCGGTCCAGGCGCGGCCAGCGGGGGCCATCCATCCGGTCCAGGCGTGCCCTCTGGCGGGCGCCATCCATCCGATCCAGGCGCCGCGGGCCCTCTGGTGGGGGCCATCCATCCGGTCCAGGCGCGGCGGGCCCTCTGGCGGGGGCCAGCAATCCAGTTCCGGCGCGGCCAGCGGCGGGCCCTCTGGCGGGGGTCATCCATCCGATCCAGGCGCGTCGGGCCCTCTGGCGGGGGCCATCCATCCGGTCCAGGCGCGGCGGGGCCCTCTGGCGGGGGCCATCCGTCCAGCCCAGGGGCGGCCAGCGGCGGGCCCTCTGATTTTGGGCCGCTCCTGATTAGGGTACATTTCACATGGGGCAAAAATGCTACAGATATTTTGTGCAGACTTTCCACATGGAGAATTCGCAGCATTTACAGTATAAGCCATATGGATGAGATTTAATAAATCCCAACTACATCTATGAGTATGTCTAAAAGAAAAGCTGTCTTAGTTGCCCCTGGCAACCAATCACAGTGCAGCTTTTGTTTTGTATTCTGTCCTGGAAAAATGAAAGCTGTGCTGTGATTGGTTGCTAGGGGCAACTAAGACTTTATCTTGTAGACAGTTTCTTAAATCTGCCACACAGTATGGGAAAAAATTGCCTGCAGGATATTTAAAATTGTAGCATGATGACTGTTTGCTGCAGATTTCACTGTTTACAACCAAAAGGGTGAAATTTGCGACAAATACCAAACTTCAAGACAAAATCCACAACCTCAAACTCTGATTATAATGACTGATTGCGTAAACATTTTCCATGAATTAATCCCTTACCATTCAAGGTGGTCCCTTCCGCTGGCGGGGGCCATCCATCCGGTCCAGGCGCGGCCAGCGGCGGGTCCTCTGGCGGGGGCCATCCATCCGGTCCAGGCGCGGCCAGCGTCGGGCCCTCTGGCGGGCGCCATCCATCCGGTCCAGGCGCGGCCAGCGGGGGCCATCCATCCGGTCCAGGCGTGCCCTCTGGCGGGCGCCATCCATCCGATCCAGGCGCCGCGGGCCCTCTGGTGGGGGCCATCCATCCGGTCCAGGCGCGGCGGGCCCTCTGGCGGGGGCCAGCAATCCAGTCCCGGCGCGGCCAGCGGCGGGCCCTCTGGCGGGGGTCATCCATCCGATCCAGGCGCGTCGGGCCCTCTGGCGGGGGCCATCCATCCGGTCCAGGCGCGGCGGGGCCCTCTGGCGGGGGCCATCCGTCCAGCCCAGGGGCGGCCAGCGGCGGGCCCTCTGATTTTGGGCCGCTCCTGATTAGGGTACATTTCACATGGGGCAAAAATGCTACAGATATTTTGTGCAGACTTTCCACATGGAGAATTCGCAGCATTTACAGTATAAGCCATATGGATGAGATTTAATAAATCCCAACTACATCTATGAGTATGTCTAAAAGAAAAGCTGTCTTAGTTGCCCCTGGCAACCAATCACAGTGCAGCTTTTGTTTTGTATTCTGTCCTGGAAAAATGAAAGCTGTGCTGTGATTGGTTGCTAGGGGCAACTAAGACTTTATCTTGTAGACAGTTTCTTAAATCTGCCACACAGTATGGGAAAAAATTGCCTGCAGGATATTTAAAATTGTAGCATGATGACTGTTTGCTGCAGATTTCACTGTTTACAACCAAAAGGGTGAAATTTGCGACAAATACCAAACTTCAAGACAAAATCCACAACCTCAAACTCTGATTAAAATGACTGATTGCGTAAACATTTTGCATGAATTGATCCCTTACCATTCAAGGTGGTCCCTCCCGCTGGCGGGGGCCATCCATCCGGTCCAGGCGCGACCAGCGACGGACACTCTGGCGGGGGCCATCCATGCGGTCCAGGCGCGGCCAACGACGGGCCCTCTGGCGGGTGCCATCCATCCGGTCCAGGCGCGGCCAGCGGCGGACCCTCTGGCGGGGGCCATCCATCCGGTCCAAGCGCGGCCAGCATCGGGCCCTCTGGCGGGGACCATCCATCCGGTCCAGGCGCGGCCAGCGGCGAGCCCTCTGGCGGGGGCCATCCATCCGATCCAGGCGCGGTGGGCCCTCTGGCGGGGGCCATCCATCCGGTCCAGGCGCGGCGGGCCCTCTGGCGGGGGCCATCCATCCGGTCCAGGCGCGGCCAGCGTCGGGCCCTCTGGCGGGGGCCATCTATCCGGTCCAGGCATGCCCTCTGGCGGGCGCCATCCATCCGATCCAGGCGCGGCGGGCCCTCTGGTGGGGGCCATCCATCCGGTCCAGGCGTGCCCTCTGGTGGGGGCCATCCATCCGGTCCAGGCGCAGCGGGCCCTCTGATGGGGGCCATACATCCGGTCCAGGCGCGGCCAGCGGCGGACCCTCTGGCGGGGGCCAGCAATCCGGTCCAGGTGCTGCCAGCAGCGGGCCCTCTGGCGGGGGCCATCCATCCGGTCCAGGCGCGGCTAGCGACGGTCCCTTTGGCGGGGGCCATCCATCCGGTCTAGGAGTGGCCAGCGTCGGGCCCTCTGGCGGGGGCCATCCATCCGGTCCAGGCGCGGCCAGCGGCGGGCTCACTGGCGGGGGCCATCCATCCGGCCTAGGCGTGCCCTCTGGCGGGGGCCATCCATCCGATCCAGGCGCGTCGGGCCCTCTGGCGGGGGCCATCCATCCGGTCCAGGCGCGGCGGGCCCTCTGGCGGGGGCCATCCATACGGACCAGGCGCGGCCAGCGGCGGGCCCCCCTGGCGGGGGCCATCCGTCCAGCGCAGGGGCGGCCAGCGGCGGGCCCTCTGATTTTGTGCTCTAAATAAGCACTACGTGGTGCACCAGTACATTGATGATAATTAACATTGTGATTTGTTTTGTATAGCTAGTGTGAGCTCCTTTACACGGCTGCAGCTTGGGTGGTGCTGGAATTTGTGGTATTAAAGATGTATCGATATAAATACAGTTTTCTGTAAAAATGGTAAAACTTGTTTTGTTTTTATTGCGCGTTCATATAGCAAAAATCTTCATTTTAGCGGCACAGGGTCTATTATATTATATATCTGCAGTGTGGCTTGGAGCGAGGGGGTTCATATTGTATTTGGGGTGTTGATTGTTGTGCACCAGGACTGTCTCTTTTTAATCCCAGTCCGCTCCTGATTAGGGTAAATTTCACATGGGGCAAAAATGCTACAGATATTTTGTGCAGACTTTCCACATGGAGAATTCGCAGCATTTACAATATAAGCCATATGGATGAGATTTAATAAATCCTAACTACATCTATGAGTATGTCTAAAAGAAAAGCTATTTTAGTTGCCCCTAGCAACCAATCACAGTGCAGCTTTTGTTTTGTATTCTGTCCTGGTAAAATGAAAGCTGTGCTGTGATTGGTTGCTAGGGGCAACTAAGACTTTTTATTGTAGACAGTTTCTTAAATCTGCCACATAGTATGGGAAACAATTGCGTGCAGGATATTTAAAATTGTAGCATGATGACTGTTTGCTGCAGATTTCACTGTTTACAACCAAAAGGGTGAAATTGGCGACAAATACCAAACTTCAAGACAAAATCCACAACCTCAAACTCTGATTAAAATGACTGATTGCGTAAACATTTTCCATGAATTGATCCCTTACCATTCAAGGTGGTCCCTCCCGCTGGCGGGGGCCATCCATCGGGTCCAGGCGCGGCCAGCGGCGGGCCCTCTGGCGGGGGCCATCCATCCGGTCCAGGCACGGCCAGCGTCGGGCCCTCTGGCGGGGGCCATCCATCCGGTCCAGGCGTGGCCAGCGGCGGGCCCTCTGGCGGGGGCCATCCATCCGGTCCAGGCGTGCCCTCTGGTGGGCGCCATCCATCCGATCCAGGCGCCGCGGGCCCTCTGGTGGGGGCCATCCATCCGGTCCAGGCGCGGCGGGCCCTCTGGCGGGGGCCATCCATCCGGTCCAGGCGCGGCCAGCGGCGGGCCCTCTGGCGGGGACCAGCAATCCGGTCCAGGCGCTGCCAGCAGCGGGCCCTCTGGCGGGGGCCATCCATCCGGTCCAGGCGCGGCCAGCGACGGGCCCTTTGGCGGGGGCCATCCATCTGGTCCAGGCGCGGCCATCGACGGGCCCTTTAGCGGGGGCCATCCATCTGGTCCAGGCGGGCCCTCTGGCGGGGGCCATCCATCCGGTCCAGGCGCGGCGGGCCCTCTGGCGGGGGCCCTCCATCCGGTCCAGGCGCGGCCAGCGGCCGCCCCTCTGGCGGGGGCCATCCATCCGATCCAGGCGCAGCCAGCGGCGTGCCCTCTGGCGGGGGCCATCCGTCCGGTCCAGGCGATCCCTCTGACGGGCGCCATCCATCCGGTCCGGGCGCGCCGGGTTCTCTGGCGGGGGCCATCCATCCGGTCCAGGCGCGGCCAGCAGCGGGCCCTCTGGCGGGGGCCATCCATCCGGTCCAGGCGTGGCCAGCGGCGGGCCCTCTGGCGGGGGCCATCCATCCGGTCCAGGCGTGCCCTCTGGCGGGCGCCATCCATCCGATCCAGGCGCCGCGGGCCCTCTGGTGGGGGCCATACATCCGGTCCAGGCGCGGCGGGCCCTCTGGCGGGGGCCATCCATCCGGTCCAGGCGCGGCCAGCGGCGGGCCCTCTGGCGGGGGCCAACAGTCCGGTCCAGGCGCTGCCAGCAGCGGGCCCTCTGGCGGGGGTCATCCATCCGGTCCAGGCACGGCCAGCGACGGGCCCTTTGTCGGGGGTGATCCATCCGGTACAGGCGCGGCCAACGACGGGCCCTCTGCCGGGGGCCATCCATCCGGTCCAGGCGCGGCCAGCGTCGGGCCCTCTGGCGGGGGCCATCCATCTGGTCCAGGCGTGCCCTCTGCGGGGCCCATCCAGCCGATCCAGGCACGTCGGGCCCTCTGGCGGGGGCCATCCATCCGGACCAGGCGCGGCCAGCGGCGGGCCCTCTGGCGGGGGCCATCCGTCCAGCCCAGGGGCGGCCAGCAGCGGGCCCTCTGATTTTGTGCTCTAAATAAGCACTACGTGGTGCACCAGTACATTGATGATAATTAACATTGTGATTTGTTTTGTATAGCTAGTGTGAGCTCCTTCACACGGCTGCTGCTTGGGTGGTGCTTGAATTTGTGGTATTAAAGATGTATCGATATAAATACAGTTTTCTGTAAAAATGGTAAAACTTGTTTTGTTTTTATTGCGCGTTCATATAGCAAAAATCTTCATTTTAGCGGCACATGGTCTATTATAATATATATATGCAATGTGGCTTGGAGCGAGGGGGTTCATATTGTATTTGGGGTGTTGATTGTTGTGCACCAGGACTGTCTTTTTTTAATCCCAGTCCGCTCCTGATTAGGCTACATTTCACATGGGGCAAAAATGCTACAGATATTTCGTGCAGACTTTCCACATGGAGAATTCGCAGCATTTACAATATAAGCCATATGGATGAGATTTAATAAATCCCAACTACATCTATGAGTATGTCTAAAAGAAAAGCTGTCTTAGTTGCCCCTGGCAAACAATCACAGTGCAGCTTTTGTTTTGTATTCTGTCCTGGAAAAATGAAAGCTGTGCTGTGATTGGTTGCTAGGGGCAACTAAGACTTTATCTTGTAGACAGTTTCTTAAATCTGCCACACAGTATGGGAAAAAATTGCGTGCAGGATATTTAAAATTGTAGCATGATGACTGTTTGCTGCAGATTTCACTGTTTACAACCAAAAGGGTGAAATTTGCGACAAATGCCAAACTTCAAGACAAAATCCACAACCTCAAACTCTGATTAAAATGACTGATTGCGTAAACATTTTCCATGAATTGATCCCTTGCCATTCAAGGTGGTCCCTCCCGCTGGCGGGGGCCATCCATGCGGTCCAGGCGCGGCCAACGATGGGCCCTCTGGCGGGTGCCATCCATCCGGTCTAGGCACGGCCAGCGGCGGACCCTCTGGCGGGGGCCATCCATCCGGTCCAGGCGCGGCCAGCGGCGGGCCCTCTGGCGGGGACCATCCATCCGGTCCAGGCGCGGCCAGCGGCGGGCCCTCTGGTGCGGGCCATCCATCCGATCCAGGCGCGGCGGGCCCTCTGGCGGGGGCCATCCATCCGGTCCAGGCGTGGCGGGCCCTCTGGCGGGGGCCATCCATCCGGTCCAGGCGCGGCCAGCGTCAGGCCCTCTGGCGGGGGCCATCCATCCGGTCCAAGCGCGGCGGGCCCTCTGGTGGGGGCCATCCATCCGGTCCAGGCGTGCCCTTTGGCGGGCGCCATCCATCCGATCCAGGCGCGGCGGGCCCTCTGGTGGGGGCCATCCATCCGGTCCAGGCGTGCCCTCTGGCGGGCGCCATCCATCCGATGCAGGCGCGGCGGGCCCTCTGGTGGGGGCCATCCATCCGGTCCAGGCGCGGCGGGCCCTCTGGCGGGGGCCATCCATCCGGTCCAGGCGCGGCCAGCGTCGGGCCCTCTGGCGGGGGCCATCCATCCGGTCCAGGAGCGGCCAGCGGCGGGCCCTCTGGCGGGGGCCATCCATTCGGTCCAGGCGTGCCCTCTGGCGGGGGCCATCCTTCCGATCCAGGCGCGTCGGGCCCTCTGGCGGGGGACATCCATCCGGTCCAGACACGGCGGGCCCTCTGGCGGGGGCCATCCATCCGGTCCAGGCGCGGCTAGCGGCGGGCCCTCTGGCAGGTGCCATCCATCCGGTACAGGCGGGGCCAGCGTCGGGCCCTCTGGCGGGGGCCATCCATCCGGTCCATGCGCGGCCAGCGGCGGGCCCTCTGGCGGGGGCCATCCATCCGGTCCAGGCGTGCCCTCTGGCGGGCGCCATCCATCCGATCCAGGCGCGGCGGGCCCTCTGGTGGGGGCCATCCATCCGGTCCAGGCGTGGCAGGCCCTCCTGCGGTGGCCATCCATCCGGTCCAGCCGCGGCCAGCGACGGGCCCTCTGGCGGGGGCCATTCATACCGTCCAGGCGCGGCCAGCGACGGGCCCTTTGGCGGGGGCCATCCATCCGGTCCAGGCGCGGCCAACGACGGGCCCTCTGACGGGGGCCATCCAACCGGTCCAGGCGCGGCAAGCGTCGGGCCCTCTGGCGGGGGCCATCCATCCGGTCCAGGCGCAGCCAGCGGCGGGCCCTCTGGCAGGGGCCATCCATCCGGTCCAGGAGCGGCCAGCGGCGGGCCCTCTGGCGGGGGCCATCCATCCGGTCCAGGCGTGCCCTCTGGTGGGGGACATCCAGCCGATCCAGGCGCGTCGTGCCCTCTGGCGGGGGCCATCCATCCGGTCCAGGCGCGGCGGGCCTTCTGGCGGGGGCCATCCATCCGGACCAGGCGCGGCCAGCGGCGGGCCCTCTGGCGGGGGCCATCCATCCGATCCAGGCGCGGCGGGCCCTCTGGCAGGGGCCATCCATCCGGTCCAGGCGTGGCGGGCCCTCTGGCGGGGGCCATCCATCCGGTCCAGGCGCGGCCAGCGTCAGGCCCTCTGGCGGGGGCCATCCATCCGGTCCAGGCGCGGTGGGCCCTCTGGTGGGGGCCATCGATTCGGTCCAGGCGTGCCCTCTGGCGGGCGCCATCCATCCGATCCAGGCGCGGCGGGCCCTCTGGCGGGGGCCATCCATCCGGTCCAGGCGCGGCGGGCCCTCTGGCGGGGGCCATCCATCCGGTCCAGGCGCGGCCAGCGTCGGGCCCTCTAGCGGGGGCCATCCATCCGGTCCAGGAGCGGCCAGCGGCGGGCCCTCTGGCGGGGGCCATCCATTCGGTCCAGGCGTGCCCTCTTGCGGGGGCCATCCTTCCGATCCAGGCGCGTTGGGCCCTCTGGCGGGGGCCATCCATCCGGTCCAGGCGCGGCGGGCCCTCTGGCGGGGGCCATCCATCTGGTCCAGGCGCGGCTAGCGGCGGGCCCTCTGGCAGGTGCCATCCATCCGGTCCAGGCGGGGCCAGCGTCGGGCCCTCTGGCGGGGGCCATCCATCCGGTCCATGCGCGGCTAGCGGCGGGCCCTCTGGCGGGGGCCATCCATCCGGTCCAGGCGTGCCCTCTGGCGGGCGCCATCCATCCGATCCAGGCGCGGCGGGCCCTCTGGTGGGGGCCATCCATCCGGTCCAGGCGCGGCAGGCCCTCCTGCGGTGGCCATCCATGCGGTGCAGCCGCGGCCAGCGGCGGGCCCTCTGGCGGGAGCCATCCATACCGTCCAGGCGCGGCCAGCGACGGGCCCTTTGGCGGGGGCCATCCATCCGGTCCAGGCGCGGCCAACGACGTGCCCTCTGGCGGGCGCCATCCATCCGATCCAGGGGCGGCGGGCCCTCTGGTGGGGGCCATCCATCCGGTCCAGGCGCGGCGGGCCCTCTGGCGGGGGCCATCCATCCGGTCCAGGCGCGGCCAGCGTCTGGCCCTCTGGCGGGGGCCATCCATCCGGTCCAGGAGCGGCCAGCGGCGGGCCCTCTGGCGGGGGCCATCCATTCGGTCCAGGCGTGCCCTCTGGCGGGGGCTATCCTTCCGATCCAGGCGCGTCGGGCCCTCTGGCGGGGGCCTTCCATCCGGTCCAGGCGCGGCGGGCCCTCTGGCGGGGGCCATCCATCCGGTCCAGGCGCGGCTAGCGGCGGACCCTCTGGCAGGTGCCATCCATCCGGTCCAGGCGGGGCCAGCGTCGGGCCCTCTGGCGGGGGCCATCCATCCGGTCCAGGCGTGGCCTCTGGCGGGCGCCATCCATCCGATCCAGGTGCGGCGGGCCCTCTGGTGGGGGCCATCCATCCGGTCCAGGCGCGGCAGGCCCTCCTGCGGGGCCATCCATCCGGTCCAGCCGCGGCCAGCAGCGGGCCCTCTGGCGGGGGCCATCCATACCGTCCAGGCGCGGCCAGCGACGGGCCCTTTGGCGGGGGCCATCCATCCGGTCCAGGCGCGGCCAACGACGGGCCCTCTGACGGGGGCCATCCATCCGGTCCAGGCGCGGCCAGCGGCGGGCCCTCTGGCGGGGGCCATCCATCCGGTCCAGGCGCGGCAAGCGGCGTGCCCTCTGGCGGGGGCCATCCCTCCGGTCCAGGCGTGCCCTCTGGTGGGGGACATCCAGCCGATCCAGGCGCGTCGTGCCCTCTGTCGGGGGCCATCCATCCGGTCCAGGCACGGCGGGCCCTCTGGCGGGGGCCATCCATCCGGACCAGGCGCGGCCAGCGGCAGGCCCTCTGGCGGGGGCCATCCGTCCAGCCCAGGGGCGGCCAGCGGCGGGCCCTCTGATTTTGTGCTCTAAATAAGCACTACGTGGTGCACCAGTACATTGATGATAATTAACATTGTGATTTGTTTTGTATAGCTAGTGTGAGCTCCTTTACATGGCTGCAGCTTGGGTGGTGCTTGAATTTGTGGTGTTACAGATGTATCGATATGAATACAGTTTTCTGTAAAAATGGTAAAACTTGTTTGGTTTTTATTGCGTGTTCATATAGCAGAAATCTTCATTTTATTGGCACAGGGTCTATTATATTATATATCTGCAGTGTGGCTTGGAGCGAGGGGGTTCATATTGTATTTGGGGTGTTGATTGTTGGCAACCAGGACTGTCTTTTTTTAATCCCAGTCCGCTCCTAATTAGGGTACATTTCACATGGGGCAAAAATGCTACAGATATTTCGTGCAGACTTTCCACATGGAGAATTCGCAGCATTTACAATATAAGCCACATGGATGAGATTTAATAAATCCCAACTACATCTATGAGTATGTCTAAAAGAAAAGCTGTCTTAGTTGCCCTTGGAAACCAATCACAGTGCAGCTTTTGTTTTGTATTCTGTCCTGGTAAAATGAAAGCTGTGCTGTGATTGGTTGCTAGGGGCAACTAAGACTTTATCTTGTAGACAGTTTCTTAAATCTGCCACACAGTATGGGAAAAAATTGCGTGCAGGATATTTAAAATTGTAGCATGATGACTGTTTGCTGCAGATTTCACTGTTTACAACCAAAAGGGTGAAATTTGCGACAAATACCAAACTTCAAGACAAAATCCACAACCTCAAACTCTGATTAAAATGACTGATTGCGTAAACATTTTCCATGAATTGATCCCTTACCATTCAAGGTGGTCCCTCCCGCTGGCGGGGGCCATCCATCCGGTCCAGGCGCGGCCAGCAACGGACCCTCTGGCGGGGGCCATCCATGCGATCCAGGCGCGGCGGGCCCTCTGGCGGGGGCCATCCGGTGCAGGCGCGGTGGGCCCTCTGGCGGGGGCCATCCATCCGGTCCAGGCGCGGCGGGCACTCTGGTGGGGGCCATCCATCCGGTCCAGGCGTGCCCTCTGGCGGGCGCCATCCATCCGATCCAGTCGCGGCGGGCCCTCTCGTGGGGGCCATCCATCCGATCCAGGCGCGGCCAGCGGCGGGCCCTCTGGCAGGGGCCATCCATCCGGTCCAGGCGCGGCCAGCTGCGGGCCCTCTGGCGGGCACCATCCATCCGGTCCAGGCGCGGCCAGCGGCAGTCCCTCTGGCGGGGGCCATCCATCCGGTCCAGGCGTGCCCTCTGGCGGGCGCCATCCATCCGGTCCAGGCGCAGCGGGCCCTCTGGCGGGGGCCATCCATCCGATCCAGGCGCGGCCAGCGGCGGGCCCTCTGGCAGGGGCCATCCATCCGGTCCAGGCGCGGCCAGTTGCGGGCCCTCTGGCGGGCACCATCCATCCGGTCCAGGCGCGGCCAGCGGCAGGCCCTCTGGCGGGGGCCATCCATCCGGTCCAGGCGTGCCCTCTGGCGGGCGCCATCCATCCGGTCCAGGCGCAGCGGGCCCTCTGGCGGGGGCCATCCATCCGATCCAGGCGCGGCGGGCCCTCTGGTGGGGGCCATCCATCCGGTCCAGGCGCAGCGGGCCCTCTGGCGGGGGCCATCCATCCGGTCCAGGCGCGGCCAACGACGGGCCCTCTGGCGAGTGCCATCCATCCGGTCCAGGCGCGGCCAATGACGGGCCCTCTGGCGGGGGCCATCGATCCGATCCAGGCGCGGCCAGCGTCGGGCCCTCTAGCGGGCGCCATCCATCCGGTCCAGGCGCGGCCAGCGGCGGGCCCTCTGGCGGGGGCCATCCATCCGGTCCAGGCGTGCCCTCTGGCGGGCGCCATCCATCCGATTCAGGCGCGGCGGGCCCTCTGGTGGGGGCCATCCATCCGGTCCAGGCGTGCCCTCTGGCGGGCGCCATCCATCCGATTCAGGCGCGGCGGGCCCTCTGGTGGGGGCCATCCATCCGGTCCAGGCGCGTCGGGCCCTCTGGCGGGGGCCATCCATCCGGTCCAGGCGCGGCCAGCGTCGGGCCCTCTGGCGGGGGCCATCCATCCGGTCCAGGCGCGGCCAGCGTCGGGCCCTCTGGCGGGGGCCATCCATCCGGTCCAGGCGCGGCCAGCGGCGGGCCCTCTGGCGGGGGCCATCCATTCGGTCCAGGCGTGCCCTCTGGCGGGGGCCATCCATCTGATACAGGCACGTCGGGCCCTCTGGCGGGAGCCATCCATCCGGTCCAGGCGCGGCGGGACCCTCTGGCGTGGGCCATCCATGCGGTCCAGGCGCGGCCAGCGTCGGGCCCTCTGGCGGGGGCCTTCCATCCGGTCCAGGCGCAGCCAGCGGCGGGCCCTCTGGCGGGGGCCATCCATCCGTTCCAGGCGTGCCCTCTGACGGGCGCCATCCATCCGATCCAGGCGCGGCGGGCCCTCTGGTGGGGGCAATTCATCCGGTCCAGGAGCGGCAGGCCCTCCTGCGGGGGCCATCCATCCGGTCCAGGCGCGGCCAGCCGCGGGCCCTCTGGCGGGGGTCATCCATCCCGTCCAGGCGCGGCCAGCAACGGGCCCTTTGGCGGGGGCCATCCATCCGGTCCAGGCGCGGCCAACGACGGGCCCTCTGGCGGGGGCCATCCATCCGGTCCAGGCGCGGCCAGCGGCGAGCCCTCTGGCGGGGGCCATCCATCCGGTCCAGGCGCGGCCAGCGTCGGGCCCTCTGGCGGGGGCCATCCATCCGGTCCAGGCGCGGCGGGCACTCTGGTGGGGGCCATCCATCCGGTCCAGGCGTGCCCTCTGGCGGGCGCCATCCATCCGATCCAGGCGCGGCAGGCCCTCCTGCGGGGGCCATCCATCCGGTCCAGGCGCGGCCAGCAGCGGGCCCTCTGGCGGGGGCCATCCATCCGGTCCAGGCGCGGCCAGCGGAGGGCCCTCTGGCGGGGGCCATCCATCCCGTCCAGGCACGGCCAGCGACGGGCCCTTTGGCGGGGGCCATCCATCCGGTCCAGGTGCGGCCAACGACGGGCCCTCTGGCGGGGGCCATCCATCTGGTCCAGGCGCGGCGGGCCCTCTGGCGGGGGCCATCCATCCGGTCCAGGCGTGCCCTCTGGTGGGGGCCATCCAGCCGATCCAGGCGCGGCGGGCCCTCTGGCGGGGGCCATTCATCTGGTCCAGGCGAGGCGGGCCCTCTGGCGGGGGCCATCCATCCGGACCAGGCGTGGCCAGCGGCAGGCCCCCTGGCGGGGGCCATCCGTCCAGCCCAGGGGCGGCCAGCGGCGGGCCCTCTGATTTTGTGCTCTAAATAAGCACTACGTGGTGCACCAGTACATTGATGATAATTAAGATTGTGATTTGTTTTGTATAGCTAGTGTCAGCTCCTTTACACGGCTGCAGCTTGGGTGGTGCTTGAATTTGTGGTGTTACAGATGTATCGATATAAATACAGTTTTCTGTAAAAATGGTAAAACTTGTTTGGTTTTTATTGCGTGTTCATATAGCAGAAATCTTCATTTTATTGGCACAGGGTCTATTATATTATATATCTGCAGTGTGGCTTGGAGCGAGGGGGTTCATATTGTATTTGGGGTGTTGATTGTTGTGCACCAGGACTGTCTCTTTTTAATCCCAGTCCGCTCCTGATTAGGGTACATTTCACATGGGGCAAAAATGCTACAGATATTTCGTGCAGACTTTCCACATGGAGAATTCGCAGCATTTACAATATAAGCCATATGGATGAGATTTAATAAATCCCAACTACATCTATGAGTATGTCTAAAAGAAAAGCTGTCTTAGTTGCCCCTGGCAACCAATCACAGTGCAGCTTTTGTTTTGTATTCTGTCCTGGAAAAATGAAAGCTGTGCTGTGATTGGTTGCTAGGGGCAACTAAGACTTTATCTTGTAGACAGTTTCTTAAATCTGCCACACAGTATGGGAAAAAATTGCGTGCAGGATATTTAAAATTGTAGCATGATGACTGTTTGCTGCAGATTTCACTGTTTACAACCAAAAGGGTGAAATTTGCGACAAATACCAAACTTCAAGACAAAATCCACAACCTCAAACTCTGATTAAAATGACTGATTGCGTAAACATTTTCCATGAATTGATCCCTTACCATTCAAGGTGGTCCCTCCCGCTGGCGGGGGCCATCCATCCGGTCCAGGCGCGGCCAGCGACGGACCCTCTGGCGGGGGCCATCCATGCGATCCAGGCTCGGCTAGCGGCGGGCCCTCTGGCGGGGACCATCCATCCGGTCCAGGCGCGGCCAGCGGCGGGCCCTCTGGCGGGGGCCATCCATCCGGTCCAGGCGTGCCCTCTGGCGGGGGCCATCCATCTGATACAGGCACGTCGGGCCCTCTGGCGGGAGCCATCCATCCGGTCCAGGCGCGGCGGGACCCTCTGGCGTGGGCCATCCATGCGGTCCAGGCGCGGCCAGCGTCGGGCCCTCTGGCGGGGGCCTTCCATCCGGTCCAGGCGCAGCCAGCGGCGGGCCCTCTGGCGGGGGCCATCCATCCGTTCCAGGCGTGCCCTCTGGCGGGCGCCATCCATCCGATCCAGGCGCGGCGGGCCCTCTGGTGGGGGCCATTCATCCGGTCCAGGAGCGGCAGGCCCTCCTGCGGGGGCCATCCATCCGGTCCAGGCGCGGCCAGCCGCGGGCCCTCTGGCGGGGGTCATCCATCCCGTCCAGGCGCGGCCAGCAACGGGCCCTTTGGCGGGGGCCATCCATCCGGTCCAGGCGCGGCCAACGACGGGCCCTCTGGCGGGGGCCATCCATCCGGTCCAGGCGCGGCCAGCGGCGAGCCCTCTGGCGGGGGCCATCCATCCGGTCCAGGCGCGGCCAGCGTCGGGCCCTCTGGCGGGGGCCATCCATCCGGTCCAGGCGCGGCGGGCACTCTGGTGGGGGCCATCCATCCGGTCCAGGCGTGCCCTCTGGCGGGCGCCATCCATCCGATCCAGGCGCGGCAGGCCCTCCTGCGGGGGCCATCCATCCGGTCCAGGCGCGGCCAGCAGCGGGCCCTCTGGCGGGGGCCATCCATCCGGTCCAGGCGCGGCCAGCGGAGGGCCCTCTGGCGGGGGCCATCCATCCCGTCCAGGCACGGCCAGCGACGGGCCCTTTGGCGGGGGCCATCCATCCGGTCCAGGTGCGGCCAACGACGGGCCCTCTGGCGGGGGCCATCCATCTGGTCCAGGCGCGGCGGGCCCTCTGGCGGGGGCCATCCATCCGGTCCAGGCGTGCCCTCTGGTGGGGGCCATCCAGCCGATCCAGGCGCGGCGGGCCCTCTGGCGGGGGCCATTCATCTGGTCCAGGCGAGGCGGGCCCTCTGGCGGGGGCCATCCATCCGGACCAGGCGTGGCCAGCGGCAGGCCCCCTGGCGGGGGCCATCCGTCCAGCCCAGGGGCGGCCAGCGGCGGGCCCTCTGATTTTGTGCTCTAAATAAGCACTACGTGGTGCACCAGTACATTGATGATAATTAACATTGTGATTTGTTTTGTATAGCTAGTGTGAGCTCCTTTACACGGCTGCAGCTTGGGTGGTGCTTGAATTTGTGGTGTTACAGATGTATCGATATAAATACAGTTTTCTGTAAAAATGGTAAAACTTGTTTGGTTTTTATTGCGTGTTCATATAGCAGAAATCTTCATTTTATTGGCACAGGGTCTATTATATTATATATCTGCAGTGTGGCTTGGAGCGAGGGGGTTCATATTGTATTTGGGGTGTTGATTGTTGTGCACCAGGACTGTCTCTTTTTAATCCCAGTCCGCTCCTGATTAGGGTACATTTCACATGGGGCAAAAATGCAACAGATATTTCGTGCAGACTTTCCACATGGAGAATTCGCAGCATTTACAATATAAGCCATATGGATGAGATTTAATAAATCCCAACTACATCTATGAGTATGTCTAAAAGAAAAGCTGTCTTAGTTGCCCCTGGCAACCAATCACAGTGCAGCTTTTGTTTTGTATTCTGTCCTGGAAAAATGAAAGCTGTGCTGTGATTGGTTGCTAGGGGCAACTAAGACTTTATCTTGTAGACAGTTTCTTAAATCTGCCACACAGTATGGGAAAAAATTGCGTGCAGGATATTTAAAATTGTAGCATGATGACTGTTTGCTGCAGATTTCACTGTTTACAACCAAAAGGGTGAAATTTGCGACAAATACCAAACTTCAAGACAAAATCCACAACCTCAAACTCTGATTAAAATGACTGATTGCGTAAACATTTTCCATGAATTGATCCCTTACCATTCAAGGTGGTCCCTCCCGCTGGCGGGGGCCATCCATCCGGTCCAGGCGCGGCCAGCGACGGACCCTCTGGCAGGGGCCATCCATGCGATCCAGGCTCGGCTAGCGGCGGGCCCTCTGGCGGGGACCATCCATCCGGTCCAGGCGCGGCCAGCGGCGGGCCCTCTGGCGGGGGCCATCCATCCGATCCAGGCGCGGCGGGCCCTCTGGCGGGGGCCATCCATCCGGTCCAGGCGCGGCCAGCGGCGGGCCCTCTGGCGGGGGCCATCCATCCGGTCCAGGCGCGGCCAGCGTCGGGCCCTCTGGCGGGGGCCATCCATCCGGTCCAGGCGTGCCCTCTGGTGGGGGCCATCTGTAAAAATGGTAAAACTTGTTTTGTTTTTATTGCGTGTTCATATAGCAAAAATCTTCATTTTATTGGCACAGGGTCTATTATATTATATATATGCAATGTGGCTTGGAGCGAAGGGGTTCATATTGTATTTGGGGTGTTGATTGTTGTGCACCAGGACTGTCTCTTTTTAATCCCAGTCCGCTCCTGATTAGGGTACATTTCACATGGGGCAAAAATGCTACAGATATTTCGTGCAGACTTTCAACATGGAGAATTCGCAGCATTTACAATATAAGCCACATGGATGAGATTTAATAAATCCCAACTACATCTATGAGTATGTCTAAAAGAAAAGCTGTCTTAGTTGCCCCTAGCAACCAATCACAGTGCAGCTTTTGTTTTGTATTTTGTCCTGGTAAAATGAAAGCTGTGCTGTGATTGGTTGCTAGGGGCAACTAAGACTTTATCTTGTAGACAGTTTCTTAAATCTGCCACATAGTATGGGAAAAAATTGCGTGCAGGATATTTAAAATTGTAGCATGATGACTGTTTGCTGCAGATTTCACTGTTTACAACCAAAAGGGTGAAATTTGCGACAAATACCAAACTTCAAGACAAAATCCACAACCTCAAACTCTGATTAAAATGACTGATTGCGTAAACATTTTCCATGAATTGATCCCTTACCATTCAAGGTGGTCCCTCCAGCTGGCGGGGGCCATCCATCCGGTCCAGGCGCGGCCAGCGGCGGACCCTTTGGCCGGGGCCATCCATCCGATCCAGGCGCGGCAAGCGGCGGGCCCTCTGGCGGGGGCCATCCATCCGGTCCAGGCGCGGCCAGCGGCGGGCCCTCTGGCGGGGGCCATCCATCCGATCCAGGCGCGGCCAGCGTCGGGCCCTCTGGCGGGGGCCATCCATCCGGTCCAGGCGCGGCCAGCGGCGGGCCCTCTGGCGGGGGCCATCCAACCGGTCCAGGCGTGCCCTCTGGCGGGCGCCATCCATCCGATCCAGGCGCGGCGGGCCCTCTGGTGGGGGCCATCCATCCGGTCCAGGCGCAGCGGCCCTCTGGTGGGGGCCATCCATCCGGTCCAGGCGCGGCAAGCGGCGGACACTCTGGCGGAGGGGGCCAGCAATCCGGTCCAGGTGCTGCCAGCAGCGGGCCCTCTGGCGGGGGCCATCCATCCGGTCCAGGCGCGGCTAGCGACGGTCCCTTTGGCGGGGGCCATCCATCCGGTCCAGGCGCGGCCAACGACGGGCCCTCTGGCGGGGGCCATCCATCCGGTCCAGGCGCGGCCAATGACGGACCCTCTGGCGGGGGCCATCCATCCGATCCAGGCGCGGCCAGCGTCGGGCCCTCTAGCGGGGGCCATCCATCCGGTCCTGGCGCGGCCAGCGGCGGGCCCTCTAGCGGGGGACATCCATCCGGTCCAGGCGTGCCCTCTGGCGGGGGCCATCCATCCATTCCAGGCGCGTCGGGCCCTCTGGCGGGGGCCATCCATCCGATCCAGGCGCGGCCAGCGTCGGGCCCTCTAGCGGGGGCCATCCATCCGGTCCTGGCGCGGCCAGCGGCGGGCCCTCTGGCGGGGGCCATCCATCCATTCCAGGCGCGGCGGGTCCTCTGGCGGGGGCCATCCATCCGGACCAGGGGCGGCCAGCGGCGGGCCCTCTGGCGGGGGCCATCCGTCCAGCCCAGGGGCGGCCAGCGGCGGGCCCTCTGATTTTGTGCTCTAAATAAGCACTACGTGGTGCACCAGTACATTGATGATAATTAACATTGTGATTTGTTTTGTATAGCTAGTGTGAGCTCCTTTACACGGCTGCAGCTTGGGTGGTGCTTGAATTTGTGGTGTTACAGATGTATCGATATAAATACAGTTTTCTGTAAAAATGGTAAAACTTGTTTTGTTTTTATTGCGTGTTCATATAGCAGAAATCTTCATTTTATTGGCACAGGGTCTATTATATTATATATCTGCAGTGTGGCTTGGAGCGAGGGGGTTCATATTGTATTTGGGGTGTTGATTGTTGTGCACAAGGACTGTCTCTTTTTAATCCCAGTCCGCTCCTGATTAGGGTACATTTCACATGGGGCAAAAATGCTACAGATATTTCGTGCAGACTTTCCACATGGAGAATTCGCAGCATTTACAATATAAGCCACATGGATGAGATTTAATAAATCCCAACTACATCTATGAGTATGCCTAAAAGAAAAGCTGTCTTAGTTGCCCCTGGCAACCAAACACAGTGCAGCTTTTGTTTTGTATTCTGTCCTGGAAAAATGAAAGCTGTGCTGTGATTGGTTGCTAGGGGCAACTAAGACTTTATCTTGTAGACAGTTTCTTAAATCTGCCACACAGTATGGGAAAAAATTGCATGCAGGATATTTAAAATTGTAGCATGATGACTGTTTGCTGCAGATTTCACTGTTTACAACCAAAAGGGTGAAATTTGCGACAAATACCAAACTTCAAGACAAAATCCACAACCTCAAACTCTGATTAAAATGACTGATTGCGTAAACATTTTCCATGAATTGATCCCTTACCATTCAAGGTGGTCCCTCCCGCTGGCGGGGGCCATCCATCCGGTCCAGGCGCGGCCAGCGACCGACCCTCTGGCGGGGGCCATCCATGCGGTCCTGGGGCGGCCAACGACGGGCCCTCTGGCGGGTGCCATCCATCCGATCCAGGCGCAGCCAGCGGCGGACCCTCTGGCGGGGACCATCCATCCGGTCCAGGCGCGGCCAGCGTCGGGCCCTCTGGCGGGGGCCATCCATCCGGTCCAGGCGCGGCCAGCGGCGGGCCCTCTGGCGGGGAACATCCATCCGGTGCAGGCGCGGCCAGCGGCGGGCCCTCTGGCGGGGGCCATCCATCCGATCCAGGTGCGGCGGGCCCTCTGGCGGGGGCCATCCATCCGGTCCAGGCGCGGCGGGCCCTCTGGCGGGGGCCATCCATCCGGTCAAGGCGCGGCGGGCCCTCTGGTGGGGGCCATCCATCCGGTCCAGGCGTGCCCTCTGGCGGGCGCCATCCATCTGATCCAGGCGCGGCAGGCCCTCTGGTGGGGGCCATCCATCCGGTCCAGGCGCGGCCAGCATCGGGCCCTCTGGCGGGGGCCATCCATTCGGTCCAGGCGTGCCCTCTGGCGGGGGCCATCCATACGATCCAGGCTCGTCGGGCCCTCTGGTGGGGGCCATCCATCCGGTCCAGGCGCGGCGGGCCCTCTGGCAGGGGCCATCCATCCGGTCCAGGCGCGGCCAGCGTCGGGCCCTCTGGCGGGGGCCATCCATCCGGTCTAGGAGTGGCCAGCGTCGGGCCCTCTGGCGGGGGCCATCCATCCGGTCCAGGCGCGGCCAGCGGCGAGCTCTCTGGCGGGGGCCATCCATCCGGCCTAGGCGTGCCCTCTGGCGGGGGCCATCCATCCGATCCAGGCGCGTCGGGCCCTCTGGCGGGGGCCATCCATCCGGTACAGGCGCGGCGGGCCCTCTGGCGGGGGCCATCCATACGGACCAGGCGCGGCCAGCGGCGGGCCCCCCTGGCGGGGGCCATCCGTCCAGCGCAGGGGCGGCCAGCGGCGGGCCCTCTGATTTTGTGCTCTAAATAAGCACTACGTGGTGCACCAGTACATTAATGATAATTAACATTGTGATTTGTTTTGTATAGCTAGTGTGAGCTCCTTTACACGGCTGCAGCTTGGGTGGTGCTGGAATTTGTGGTATTAAAGATGTATCGATATAAATACAGTTTTCTGTAAAAATGGTAAAACTTGTTTTGTTTTTATTGCGCGTTCATATAGCAAAAATCTTCATTTTAGCGGCACAGGGTCTATTATACTATATATCTGCAGTGTGGCTTGGAGCGAGGGGGTTCATATTGTATTTGGGGTGTTGATTGTTGTGCACCAGGACTGTCTTTTTTTAATCCCAGTCCGCTCCTGATTAGGGTACATTTCACATGGGGCAAAAATGCTACAGATATTTTGTGCAGACTTTCCACATGGAGAATTCGCAGCATTTACAATATAAGCCATATGGATGAGATTTAATAAATCCCAACTACATCTATGAGTATGTCTAAAAGAAAAGCTGTCTTAGATGCCCCTAGCAACCAATCACAGTGCAGCTTTTGTTTTGTATTCTGTCCTGGTAAAATGAAAGCTGTGCTGTGATTGGTTGCTAGGGGCAACTAAGACTTTTTATTGTAGACAGTTTCTTAAATCTGCCACATAGTATGGGAAACAATTGCGTGCAGGATATTTAAAATTGTAGCATGATGACTGTTTGCTGCAGATTTCACTGTTTACAACCAAAAGGGTGAAATTTGCGACAAATACCAAACTTCAAGACAAAATCCACAACCTCAAACTCTGATTAAAATGACTGATTGCGTAAACATTTTCCATGAATTGATCCCTTACCATTCAAGGTGGTCCCTCCCGCTGGCGGGGGCCATCCATCCGGTCCAGGCGCGGCCAGCGACGGACCCTCTGGCGGGGGCCATCCATCCGGTCCAGGCGCGGCCAACGACGGGCCCTCTGGCGGGTGCCATCCCTCCGGTCCAGGCGCGGCCAGCGGCGGACCCTCTGGCGGGGGCCATCCATCCGGTCCAGGCGCGGCCAGCGGCGGGCCCTCTGGCGGGGCCCATCCATCCGATGCAGGCGCGGCCAGCGGCGGGCCCTCTGGCGGGGCCATCCATCTGATCCAGGCGCGGCGGGCCCTCTGGCGGGGGCCAGACATCCGGGACAGGCGTGCCCTCTGGCGGGGGCCATCCATCCGGTCCAGGTGCGGCGGGCCCTCTGGCGGGGGCCATCCATCCGCTCCAGGCGCGGCGGGCCCTCTGGTGGGGGCCATCCATCCGGTCCACGGGCGGCCAGCGGCGGGCCCTCTGATTTTGTGCTCTAAATAAGCACTACGTGATGCACCAGTACATTGATGATAATTAACATTGTGATTTGTTTTGTATAGCTAGTGTGAGCTCCTTTACACGGCTGCAGCTTGGGTGGTGCTTGAATTTGTGGTATTAAAGATGTATCGATATAAATACAGTTTTCTGTAAAAATGGTAAAACTTGTTTTGTTTTTATTGCGCGTTCATATAGCAAAAATCTTCATTTTAGCGGCACAGGGTCTATTATATTATATATCTGCAATGTGGCTTGGAGCGAGGGGGTTCATATTGTATTTGGGGTGTTGATTGTTGTGCACCAGGACTGTCTTTTTTTAATCCCAGTCCGCTCCTGATTAGGGTACATTTCACATGGGGCAAAACTGCTACAGATATTTCGTGCAGACTTTCCACATGGAGAATTCGCAGCATTTACAATATAAGCCATATGGATGAGATTTAATAAATCCCAACTACATCTATGAGTATGTCTAAAAGAAAAGCTGTCTTAGTTGCCCCTAGCAACCAATCACAGTGCAGCTTTTGTTTTGTATTCTGTCCTGGTAAAATGAAAGCTGTGCTGTGATTGGTTGTTAGGGGCAACTAAGACTTTATCTTGTAGACAGTTTCTTAAATCTGCCACATAGTATGGGAAAAAATTGCGTGCAGGATATTTAAAATTGTAGCATGATGACTGAGGCTGTTTGTTGCAAATTTCACTGTTTACAACCAAAAGGGTGAAATTTGCGACAAATACCAAACTTCAAGACAAAATCCACAACCTCAAACTCTCATTAAAATGACTGATTGCGTAAACATTTTCCATGAATTGATCCCTTACCATTCAAGGTGGTCCCTCCCGCTGGCGGGGGCCATCCATCCGGTCCAGGCGCGGCCAGCGGCGGGTCCTCTGGCGGGGGCCATCCATCCGATCCAGGCGCGGCCAGCGTCGGGCCCTCTGGCGGGGGCCATCCATCCGGTCCAGGCGCGGCCAGCGTCGGGCCCTCTGGCGGGGGCCATCCATCCGGTCCAGGCGTGCCCTCTGGCGGGCGCCATCCATCCGATCCAGGCGCCGCGGGCCCTCTGGTGGGGGCCATCCATCCGGTCCAGTCGCGGCGGGCCCTCTGGCGGGGGCCATCCATCCGGTCCAGGCTCGGCCAGCGGCGGGCCCTCTGGCGGGGGCCAGCAATCCGGTCCAGGCGCTGCCAGCAGCGGGCCCTATGGCGGGGGCCATCCATCCGGTCCAGGCGCGGCCAACGATGGGCCCTCTGGCGGGGGCCATCCATCCGGTCCAGGCGCGGCCAGCGTCGGGCCCTCTAGCGGGGGCCATCTATCTAGTCCAGGCGTGCCCTCTGGCGCGGGCCATGCAGCCGATCCAGGCACGTCGGGCCCTCTGGCGGGGGCTATCCATCTGGTCCAGGCGCGGCGGGCCCTCTGGCGGGGGACATCCATCCGGACCAGTCGCGGCCAGCGGCGGGCCCTCTGGCGGGGGCCATCCGTCCAGCCCAGGGGCGGCCAGCGGCGGGCCCTCTGATTTTGTGCTCTAAATAAGCACTACGTGGTGCACCAGTACATTGATGATAATTAACATTGTGATTTGTTTTGTATAGCTAGTGTGAGCTCCTTTACACGGCTGCAGCTTGGGTGGTGCTGGAATTTGTGGTATTAAAGATGTATCGATATAAATACAGTTTTCTGTAAAAATGGTAATACTTGTTTTGTTTTTATTGCGCTTTCATATAGCAAAAATCTTCATTTTATTGGCACAGGGTCTATTATATTATATATCTGCAATGTGGCTTGGAGCGAAGGGGTTCATATTGTATTTGGGGTGTTGATTGTTGTGCACCAGGACTGTCTTTTTTTAATCCCAGTCCGCTCCTGATTAGGGTACATTGCACATGGGGCAAAAATGCTACAGATATTTCGTGCAGACTTTCCACATGGAGAATTCGCAGCATTTACAATATAAGCCACATGGATGAGATTTAATAAATCCCAACTACATCTATGAGTATGTCTAAAAGAAAAGCTGTCTTAGTTGCCCCTGGCAACCAATCACAGTGCAGCTTTTGTTTTGTATTCTGTCCTGGTAAAATGAAAGCTGTGCTGTGATTGGTTGCTAGGGGCAACTAAGACTTTATCTTGTAGACAGTTTCTTAAATCTGCCACATAGTATGGGAAACAATTGCGTGCAGGATATTTAAAATTGTAGCATGATGACTGAGACTGTTTGCTGCAAATATCACTGTTTACAACCAAAAGGGTGAAATTTGCGACAAATATCAAACTTCAAGACAAAATCCACAACCTCAAACTCTGATTAAAATGACTGATTGCGTAAACATTTTCCATGAATTGATCCCTTACCATTCAAGGTGGTCCCTCCAGCTGGCGGGGGCCATCCATCCGGTCCAGGCGCGGCCAGCTGCGGGCCCCTTGGCCGCGGCCATCTATTCGATCCAGGCGCGCCCAGCGGCGGGCCCTCTGGCGGGGGCCATCCATCCGGTCCAGGCGCGGCCAGCGGCGGGCCCTCTGGCGGGGGCCATCCATCCGGTCCAGGCGCGGCCAGCGTCGGGCCCTCTGGCGGGGGCCATCCATCCGGTCCAGGCGCAGCCAGCGGCGGGCCCTCTGGCGGGGGCCATCCATCCGGTCCAGGCGTGCCCTCTGGCGGGCGCCATCCATCCGATCCAGGCGCGGCGGGCCCTCTGGTGGGGGATATCCATCCGGTCCAGGCGCAGTGGGCCCTCTGGCGGGGGCCATCCATCCGGTCCAGGCGCGGCCAATGACGGGCCCTCTGGCGGGGGCTATCCATCCGATCCGGGCGCGGCCAGCGTCGGGCCCTCTAGCGGGGGCCATCCATCCGGTCCAGGTGCGGCCAGCGGCGGGCCCTCTGGCGGGGGCCATCCATCCGGTCCAGGCGTGCCCTCTGGCGGGGGCCGTCCATCCGATCCAGGCACGTCGGGCCCTCTGGCGGGGGCCATCCATCCGGTCCAGGCGCGGCGGGGCCCTCTGGCGGGGGCCATCCGTCCAGCCCAGGGGCGGCCAGCGGCGGGCCCTCTGATTTTGTGCTCTAAATAAGCACTACGTGGTGCACCAGTACATTGATGATAATTAACATTGTGATTTGTTTTGTATAGCTAGTGTGAGCTCCTTTACACGGCTGCTGCTTGGGTGGTGCTTGAATTTGTGGTATTAAAGATGTATCGATATAAATACAGTTTTCTGTAAAAATGGTAAAACTTGTTTTGTTTTTATTGCGCGTTCATATAGCAAAAATCTTCATTTTAGCGGCACATGGTCTATTATATTATATATCTGCAATGTGGCTTGGAGCGAGGGGGTTCATATTGTATTTGGGGTGTTGATTGTTGTGCACCAGGACTGTCTTTTTTTAATCCCAGTCCGCTCCTGATTAGGGTACATTTCACATGGGGCAAAAATGCTACAGATATTTCGTGCAGACTTTCCACATGGAGAATTCGCAGCATTTACAATATAAGCCATATGGATGAGATTTAATAAATCCCAACTACATCTATGAGTATGTCTAAAAGAAAAGCTGTCTTAGTTGCCCCTGGCAACCAATCACAGTGCAGCTTTTGTTTTGTATTCTGTCCTGGAAAAATGAAAGCTGTGCTGTGATTGGTTGTTAGGGGCAACTAAGACTTTATCTTGTAGACAGTTTCTTAAATCTGCCACACAGTATGGGAAAAAATTGCGTGCAGGATATTTAAAATTGTAGCATGATGACTGTTTGCTGCAGATTTCACTGTTTACAACCAAAAGGGTGAAATTTGCGACAAATACCAAACTTCAAGACAAAATCCACAACCTCAAACTCTGATTAAAATGACTGATTGCGTAAACATTTTCCATGAATTGATCCCTTACCATTCAAGGTGGTCCCTCCCGCTGGCGGTGGCCATCCATGCGGTCCAGGCGCGGCCAACGACGGGCCCTCTGGCGGGTGCCATCCATCC
Source organism: Eleutherodactylus coqui (assembly GCA_035609135.1). Classification (NCBI taxonomy): domain Eukaryota; kingdom Metazoa; phylum Chordata; class Amphibia; order Anura; family Eleutherodactylidae; genus Eleutherodactylus; species Eleutherodactylus coqui. The sequence goes on from JAYJKI010000315.1 coordinate 1,858,245, forward strand.
GGTCTAGGCGCGGCCAGCGGCGGACCCTCTGGCGGGGGCCATCCATCCGGTCCAGGCGCGGCCAGCGGCGGGCCCTCTGGCGGGGGCCATCCATCCGGTCCAGGCGCGGCGGGCCCTCTGGCGGGGGCCATCCATCCGGTCCAGGCGCGGCGGGCCCTCTGGTGGGGGCCATCCATCCGGTCCAGGCGTGCCCTCTGGCGGGCGCCATCCATCCGATCCAGGCGCGGCGGGCCCTCTGGTGGGGGCCATCCATCCGGTCCAGGCGCGGCGGGCCCTCTGGCGGGGGCCATCCATCCGGTCCAGGCGCGGCCAGCGTCGGGCCCTCTGGCGGGGGCCATCCATCCGGTCCAGGAGCGGCCAGCGGCGGGCCCTCTGGCGGGGGCCATCCATTCGGTCCAGGCGTGCCCTCTGGCTGGGGCCATCCTTCCGATCCAGGCGCGTAGGGCCCTCTGGCGGGGCCATCCATCCGGTCCAGGCGCGGCGGGCCCTCTGGCGGGGGCCATCCATCCGGTCCAGGCGCGGCTAGCGGCGGGCCCTCTGGCAGGGGCTATCCATCCGGTCCAGGCGGGGCCAGCATCGGGCCCTCTGGCGGGGGCCATCCATCCGGTCCATGCGCGGCCAGCGGCGGGCCCTCTGGCGGGGGCCATCCATCCGGTCCAGGCGTGCCCTCTGGTGGGCGCCATCCATCCGATCCAGGCGCGGCGGGCCCTCTGGTGGGGGCCATCCATCCGGTCCAGGCGCGGCGGGGCCCTCTGGCGGGGGCCATCCGTCCAGCCCAGGGGCGGCCAGCGGCGGGCCCTCTGATTTTGTGCTCTAAATAAGCACTACGTGGTGCACCAGTACATTGATGATAATTAACATTGTGATTTGTTTTGTATAGCTAGTGTGAGCTCCTTTACACGGCTGCTGCTTGGGTGGTGCTTGAATTTGTGGTATTAAAGATGTATCGATATAAATACAGTTTTCTGTAAAAATGGTAAAACTTGTTTTGTTTTTATTGCGCGTTCATATAGCAAAAATCTTCATTTTAGCGGCACATGGTCTATTATATTATATATCTGCAATGTGGCTTGGAGCGAGGGGGTTCATATTGTATTTGGGGTGTTGATTGTTGTGCACCAGGACTGTCTTTTTTTAATCCCAGTCCGCTCCTGATTAGGGTACATTTCACATGGGGCAAAAATGCTACAGATATTTCGTGCAGACTTTCCACATGGAGAATTCGCAGCATTTACAATATAAGCCATATGGATGAGATTTAATAAATCCCAACTACATCTATGAGTATGTCTAAAAGAAAAGCTGTCTTAGTTGCCCCTGGCAACCAATCACAGTGCAGCTTTTGTTTTGTATTCTGTCCTGGAAAAATGAAAGCTGTGCTGTGATTGGTTGTTAGGGGCAACTAAGACTTTATCTTGTAGACAGTTTCTTAAATCTGCCACACAGTATGGGAAAAAATTGCGTGCAGGATATTTAAAATTGTAGCATGATGACTGTTTGCTGCAGATTTCACTGTTTACAACCAAAAGGGTGAAATTTGCGACAAATACCAAACTTCAAGACAAAATCCACAACCTCAAACTCTGATTAAAATGACTGATTGCGTAAACATTTTCCATGAATTGATCCCTTACCATTCAAGGTGGTCCCTCCCGCTGGCGGTGGCCATCCATGCGGTCCAGGCGCGGCCAACGACGGGCCCTCTGGCGGGTGCCATCCATCCGGTCTAGGCGCGGCCAGCGGCGGACCCTCTGGCGGGGGCCATCCATCCGGTCCAGGCGCGGCCAGCGGCGGGCCCTCTGGCGGGGGCCATCCATCCGGTCCAGGCGCGGCGGGCCCTCTGGCGGGGGCCATCCATCCGGTCCAGGCGCGGCGGGCCCTCTGGTGGGGGCCATCCATCCGGTCCAGGCGTGCCCTCTGGCGGGCGCCATCCATCCGATCCAGGCGCGGCGGGCCCTCTGGTGGGGGCCATCCATCCGGTCCAGGCGCGGCGGGCCCTCTGGCGGGGGCCATCCATCCGGTCCAGGCGCGGCCAGCGTCGGGCCCTCTGGCGGGGGCCATCCATCCGGTCCAGGAGCGGCCAGCGGCGGGCCCTCTGGCGGGGGCCATCCATTCGGTCCAGGCGTGCCCTCTGGCTGGGGCCATCCTTCCGATCCAGGCGCGTAGGGCCCTCTGGCGGGGCCATCCATCCGGTCCAGGCGCGGCGGGCCCTCTGGCGGGGGCCATCCATCCGGTCCAGGCGCGGCTAGCGGCGGGCCCTCTGGCAGGGGCTATCCATCCGGTCCAGGCGGGGCCAGCATCGGGCCCTCTGGCGGGGGCCATCCATCCGGTCCATGCGCGGCCAGCGGCGGGCCCTCTGGCGGGGGCCATCCATCCGGTCCAGGCGTGCCCTCTGGTGGGCGCCATCCATCCGATCCAGGCGCGGCGGGCCCTCTGGTGGGGGCCATCCATCCGGTCCAGGCGCGGCAGGCCCTCCTGCGGTGGCCATCCATCCGGTCCAGGCGCGGCCAGCGGCGGGCCCTCTGGCGGGGGCCATCCATCCCGTCCAGGCGCGGCCAGCGACGGGCCCTCTGGCGGGGGCCATCCATCCGGTCCAGGCGCGGCCAACGACGGGCCCTCTGGCGGGGGCCATCCATCCGTTCCAGGCGCGGCCAGCGTCGGGCCCTCTGGCGGGGGCCATCCATCCGGTCCAGGCGCGGCCAGCGGTGGGCCCTATGGCGGGGGCCATCCATCCGGTCTAGGCGCGGCCAACGGCGGGCCCCCTGGCGGGGGCCATCCATCCGGTCCAGGCGTGCCCTCTGGTGGGGGACATCCAGCCGATCCAGGCGCGTCGTGCCCTCTGGCGGGGGCCATCCATCCGGTCCAGGCGCGGCGGGCCCTCTGGCGGGGGCCATCCATCCGGACCAGGCGCGGCCAGCGGCAGGCCCTCGGGCGGAGGCCATCCGTCCAGCCCAGGGGCGGCCAGCGGCGGGCCCTCTGATTTTGTGCTCTAAATAAGCACTACGTGGTGCACCAGTACATTGATGATAATTAACATTGTGATTTGTTTTGTATAGCTAGTGTGAGCTCCTTTACACGGCTGCAGCTTGGGTGGTGCTTGAATTTGTGGTGTTACAGATGTATCGATATGAATACAGTTTTCTGTAAAAATGGTAAAACTTTTGTTTTTATTGCGCGTTCATATAGCAGAAATCTTCATTTTAGCGGCACATGGTCTATTGTATTATATATCTGCAGTGTGGCTTGGAGCGAGGGGGTTCATATTGTATTTGGGGTGTTGATTGTTGTGCACCAGGACTGTCTTTTTTTAATCCCAGTCCGCTCCTGATTAGGGTACATTTCACATGGGGCAAAAATGCTACAGATATTTTGTGCAGACTTTCCACATGGAGAATTCGCAGCATTTACAATATAAGCCACATGGATGAGATTTAATAAATCCCAACTACATCTATGAGTATGTCTAAAAGAAAAGCTGTTTTAGTTGCCCCTAGCAACCAATCACAGTGCAGCTTTTCTTTTGTATTCTGTCCTGGTAAAATGAAAGCTGTGCTGTGATTGGTTGCTAGGGGCATCTAAGACTTTATCTTGTAGACAGTTTCTTAAATCTGCCACATAGTATGGGAAAAAATTGCGTGCAGGATATTTAAAATTGTAGCATGATGACTGAGACTGTTTGCTGCAAATATCACTGTTTACAACCAAAAGGGTGAAATTTGCGACAAATACCAAACTTCAAGACAAAATCCACAACCTCAAACTCTGATTAAAATGACTGATTGCGTAAACATTTTCCATGAATTTTGATCCCTTACCATTCAAGGTGGTCCCTCCCGCTGGCGGGGGCCATCCATCAGGTCCAGGCGCTGCCAGCGGCGGGCCCTTTGGCCGAGGCCATCCATCAGATCCAGGCGCGGCCAGCGGCGGGCCCTCTGTCGGGGGCCATCCATCCGTTCCAGGCGCGGCCAGCGGGGGCCATCCATCCGTTCCAGGCGCGGCCAGCGTCGGGCCCTCTAGGGGGGCCATCCATCCGGTCCAGGCGTGGCCAGCGGCGGGCCCTCTGGCGGGGGCCATCCATCCGGTCCAGGCGTGCCCTCTGGCGGGCGCCATCCATCCAATCCAGGCGCGGCGGGCCCTCTGGTGGGGGCCATCCATCCGGTCCAGGCGCAGCGGGCCCTCTGGCGGGGGCCATACATCCGATCCAGGCGCGGCCAGCGGCGGACCCTCTGGCGGGGGCCAGCAATCCGGTACAGGTGCTGCCAGCAGCGGGCCCTCTGGCGGGGGCCATCCATCCGGTCCAGGCGCGGCTAGCGACGGTCCCTTTGGCGGGGGCCATCCATCCGGTCCAGGCGCGGCCAACGACGGGCCCTCTGGCGGGGGCCATCCATCCGGTCCAGGCGCGGCCAATGATGGGCCCTCTGGCGGGGGCCATCCATCCGATCCAGGCGCGGCCAGCGTCGGGACCTCTAGCGGGGGCCATCCATCCGGTCCAGGCGTGGCCAGCGGCGGGCCGTCTGGCGGGGGCCATCCATCCGGTCCAGGCGTGCCCTCTGGCGGGGGCCATCCATCCGATCCAGGCGCGTCGGGCCCTCTGGCGGGGGCCTTCCATCCGGTCCAGGCACGGCGGGCCCTCTGGCGGAAGCCATCCATCCGGACCAGGCGCGGCCAGCGGCGGGCCCTCTGGCGGGGGCCATCCGTCCAGCCCAGGGGCGGCCAGCGGCGGGCCCTCTGATTTTGTACTCTAAATAAGCACTACGTGGTGCACCAGTACATTGATGATAATTAACATTGTGATTTGTTTTGTATAGCTAGTGTCAGCTCCTTTACACGGCTGCAGCTTGGGTGGTGCTTGAATTTGTGGTATTAAAGATGTATCGATATAAATACAGTTTTCTGTAAAAATGGTAAAACTTGTTTTGTTTTTATTGAGCGTTCATATAGCAAAAATCTTCATTTTAGCGGCACATGGTCTATTATATTATATATCTGCAATGTGGCTTGGAGCGAGGGGTTCATATTGTATTTGGGGTGTTGATTGTTGTGCACCAGGACTGTCTTTTTTTAATCCCAATCCGCTCCTGATTAGGGTACATTTCACATGGGGCAAAAATGCTACAGATATTTCGTGCAGACTTTCCACATGGAGAATTCGCAGCATTTACAGTATAAGCCATATGGATGAGATTTAATAAATCCCAACTACATCTATGAGTATGTCTTAAAGAAAAGCTGTCTTAGTTGCCCCTGGCAGCCAATCACAGTGCAGCTTTTGTTTTGTATTCTGTCCTGGAAAAATGAAAGCTGTGCTGTGATTGGTTGCTAGGGGCAACTAAGACTTTATCTTGTAGACAGTTTCTTAAATCTGCCACATAGTATGGGAAAAAATTGCGTGCAGGATATTTAAAATTGTAGCATGATGACTGAGACTGTTTGCTGCCAATTTCACTGTTTACAACCAAAAGGGTGAAATTTGCGACAAATACCAAACTTCAAGACAAAATCCACAACCTCAAACTCTGATTAAAATGACTGATTGCATAAACATTTTCCATGAATTGATCCCTTACCATTCAAGGTGGTCCCTCCCGCTGGCGGGGGCCATCCATCCGGTCCAGGCGCGGCCATCGACGGGCCCTCTGGCGGGGGCCATCCATCCGGTCCAGGCGCGGCTAGCGACGGTCCCTTTGGCGGGGGCCATCCATCCGGTCCAGGCGCGGCCAACGACGGGCCCTCTGGCGGGGGCCATCCATCCGGTCCAGGCGCGGCCAATGATGGGCCCTCTGGCGGGGGCCATCCATCCGATCCAGGCGCGGCCAGCGTTGGGACCTCTAGCGGGGGCCATCCATCCGGTCCAGGCGCGGCCAGCGGCGGGCCCTCTGGCGGGGGCCATCCATCCGGTCCAGGCGTGCCCTCTGGCGGGGGCCATCCATCCGATCCAGGCGCGTCGGGCCCTCTGGCGGGGGCCTTCCATCCGGTCCAGGCACGGCGGGCCCTCTGGCGGGGGCCATCCATCCGGTCCAGGCGTGCCCTCTGGCGGGCGCCATCCATCCAATCCAGGCGCGGCGGGCCCTCTGGTGGGGGCCATCCATCCGGTCCAGGCGCGGCGGGCCCTCTGGCGGGGGCCATCCATCCGGTCCAGGCGCGGCCAGCGTCGGGCCCTCTAGCGGGGGCCATCCATCCGGTCCAGGCGCGGCCAGCGGCGGGCCCTCTGGCAGGGGCCATCCATTCGGTCCAGGCGTGCCCTCTGGCGGGGGCCATCCATCCGATCCAGGCGCGTCGGGCCCTCAGGCGGGGGCCATCCATCCGGTCCAGGCGCGGCTGGGCCCTCTGGCGTGGGCCATCCATCCGGTCCAGGCGCGGCTAGCGGCGGGCCCTCTGGCAGGGGCCATCCATCCGGTCCAGGCGCGGCCAGCGTCGGGCACTCTGGCGGGGGCCATCCATCCGGTCCAGGCGCGGCCAGCGGCGGGCCCTCTGGCGGGGGCCATCCATCCGGTCCAGGCGTGCCCTCTGGCGGGCGCCATCCATCCGATCCAGGCGCGGCGTGCCCTCTGGTCTGGGCCATCCATCCAGTCCAGGCGCGGCAGGCCCTCCTGCGGGGGCCATCCATCCGGTCCAGGCGCGGCCAGCGGCGGGCCCTCCGGCGGGGGTCATCCATCCCGTCCAGGCGCGGCCAGCGACGGGCCCTCTGGCGGGGGCCATCCATCCGATCCAGGCGCGGCCAGCGTCGGGCCCTCTGGCGGGGGCCATCCATGCAGTCCAGGCGCGGCCAGCGTCGGGCCCTCTGGCGGGGTCCATCCATCCGGTCCAGGCGCGGCCAGCGGCGGGCCCTCTGGCGGGGGCCATCCATCCGGTCCAGGCGCGGCCAGCGGCGGGCCCTCTGGCGGGGGCCATCCATCCGGTCCAGGCGTGCCCTCTGGTGGGGGTCATCCTTCCAGCCCAGGGGCGGCCAGCGGCGGGCCCTCTGATTTTGTGCTCTAAATAAGCACTACGTGGTGCACCAGTACATTGATGATAATTAACATTGTGATTTGTTTTGTATAGCTAGTGTGAGCTCCTTTACACGGCTGCAGCTTGGGTGGTGCTTGAATTTGTGGTGTTACAGATGTATCGATATAAATACAGTTTTCTGTAAAAATGGTAAAACTTTTGTTTTTATTGCGCGTTCATATAGCAGAAATCTTCATTTTAGCGGCACAGGGTCTATTATATTATATATCTGCAGTGTGGCTTGGAGCGAGGGGGGTTAAAATGACTGATTGCATAAACATTTTCCATGAATTGATCCCTTACCATTCAAGGTGGTCCCTCCCGCTGGCGGGGGCCATCCATCCGATCCAGGCGCGGCCATCGACGGGCCCTCTGGCGGGGGCCATCCATCCGGTCCAGGCGCGGCTAGCGACGGTCCCTTTGGCGGGGGCCATCCATCCGGTCCAGTCGCGGCCAACGACGGGCCCTCTGGCGGGGGCCATCCATCCGGTCCAGGCGCGGCCAATGATGGGCCCTCTGGCGGGGGCCATCCATCCGATCCAGGCGCGGCCAGCGTTGGGACCTCTAGCGGGGGCCATCCATCCGGTCCAGGCGCGGCCAGCGGCGGGCCCTCTGGCGGGGGCCATCCATTCGGTCCAGGCGTGCCCTCTGGCGGGGGCCATCCATCCGATCCAGGCGCGTCGGGCCCTCTGGCGGGGGCCTTCCATCCGGTCCAGGCACGGCGGGCCCTCTGGCGGGGGCCATCCATCCGGTCCAGGCGTGCCCTCTGGCGGGCGCCATCCATCCAATCCAGGCGCGGCGGGCCCTCTGGTGGGGGCCATCCATCCGGTCCAGGCGCGGCGGGCCCTCTGGCGGGGGCCATCCATCCGGTCCAGGCGTGGCCAGCGTCGGGCCCTCTAGCGGGGGCCATCCATCCGGTCCAGGCGCGGCCAGCGGCGGGCCCTCTGGCAGGGGCCATCCATTCGGTCCAGGCGTGCCCTCTGGCGGGGGCCATCCATCCGATCCTGGCGCGTCGGGCCCTCAGGCGGGGGCCATCCATCCGGTCCAGGCGCGGCTGGGCCCTCTGGCGTGGGCCATCCATCCGGTCCAGGCGCGGCTAGCGGCGGGCCCTCTGGCAGGGGCCATCCATCCGGTCCAGGCGCGGCCAGCGTCGGGCACTCTGGCGGGGGCCATCCATCCGGTCCAGGCGCGGCCAGCGGCGGGCCCTCTGGCGGGGGCCATCCATCCGGTCCAGGCGTGCCCTCTGGCGGGCGCCATCCATCCGATCCAGGCGCGGCGTGCCCTCTGGTCTGGGCCATCCATCCAGTCCAGGCGCGGCAGGCCCTCCTGCGGGGGCCATCCATCCGGTCCAGGCGCGGCCAGCGGCGGGCCCTCCGGCGGGGGTCATCCATCCCGTCCAGGCGCGGCCAGCGACGGGCCCTCTAGCGGGGGCCATCCATCCGATCCAGGCGCGGCCAGCGTCGGGCCCTCTGGCGGGGGCCATCCATGCAGTCCAGGCGCGGCCAGCGTCGGGCCCTCTGGCGGGGGCCATCCATCCGGTCCAGGCGCGGCCAGCGGCGGGCCCTCTGGCGGGGGCCATCCATCCGGTCCAGGCGCGGCCAGCGGCGGGCCCTCTGGCGGGGGCCATCCATCCGGTCCAGGCGTGCCCTCTGGTGGGGGCCATCCATCCAGCCCAGGGGCGGCCAGCGGCGGGCCCTCTGATTTTGTGCTCTAAATAAGCACTACGTGGTGCACCAGTACATTGATGATAATTAACATTGTGATTTGTTTTGTATAGCTAGTGTGAGCTCCTTTACACGGCTGCAGCTTGGGTGGTGCTTGAATTTGTGGTGTTACAGATGTATCGATATAAATACAGTTTTCTGTAAAAATGGTAAAACTTTTGTTTTTATTGCGCGTTCATATAGCAGAAATCTTCATTTTAGCGGCACAGGGTCTATTATATTATATATCTGCAGTGTGGCTTGGAGCGAGGGGGGTTAAAATGACTGATTGCATAAACATTTTCCATGAATTGATCCCTTACCATTCAAGGTGGTCCCTCCCGCTGGCGGGGGCCATCCATCCGGTCCAGGCGCGGCCATCGACGGGCCCTCTGGCGGGGGCCATCCATCCGGTCCAGGCGCGGCTAGCGACGGTCCCTTTGGCGGGGGCCATCCATCCGGTCCAGACGCGGCCAACGACGGGCCCTCTGGCGGGGGCCATCCATCCTGTCCAGGCGCGGCCAATGATGGGCCCTCTGGCGGGGGCCATCCATCCGATCCAGGCGCGGCCAGCGTCGGGACCTCTAGCGGGGGCCATCCATCCGGTCCAGGCGCGGCCAGCGGCGGGCCCTCTGGCGGGGGCCATCCATCCGGTCCAGGCGTGCCCTCTGGCGGGGGCCATCCATCCGATCCAGGCGCGTCGGGCCCTCTGGCGGGGGCCTTCCATCCGGTCCAGGCACGGCGGGCCCTCAGGCGGGGGCCATCCATCCGGTCCAGGCGTGCCCTCTGGCGGGCGCCATCCATCCAATCCAGGCGCGGCGGGCCCTCTGGTGGGGGCCATCCATCCGGTCCAGGCGCGGCGGGCCCTCTGGCGGGGGCCATCCATCCGGTCCAAGCGCGGCCAGCGTCGGGCCCTCTAGCGGGGGCCATCCATCCGGTCCAGGCGCGGCCAGCGGCGGGCCCTCTGGCAGGGGCCATCTATTCGGTCCAGGCGTGCCCTCTGGCGGGGGCCATCCATCCGATCCAGGCGCGTCGGGCCCTCAGGCGGGGGCCATCCATCCGGTCCAGGCGCGGCGGGGCCCTCTGGCGTGGGCCATCCATCCGGTCCAGGCGCGGCTAGCGGCGGGCCCTCTGGCAGGGGCCATCCATCCGGTCCAGGCGCGGCCAGCGTCGGGCACTCTGGCGGGGGCCATCCATCCGGTCCAGGCGCGGCCAGCGGCGGGCCCTCTGGCGGGGGCCATCCATCCGGTCCAGGCGTGGCCTCTGGCGGGCGCCATCCATCCGATCCAGGCGCGGCGTGCCCTCTGGTCTGGGCCATCCATCCGGTCCAGGCGCGGCAGGTCCTCCTGCGGGGGCCATCTATCCGGTCCAGGCGCGGCCAGCGGCGGGCCCTCCGGCGGGGGTCATCCATCCCGTCCAGGCGCGGCCAGCGACGGGCCCTCTGGCGGGGGCCATCCATCCGATCCAGGCGCGGCCAGCGTCGGGCCCTCTGGCGGGGGCCATCCATGCAGTCCAGGCGCGGCCAGCGTCGGGCCCTCTGGCGGGGGCCATCCATCCGGTCCAGGCGCGGCCAGCGGCGGGCCCTCTGGCGGGGGCCATCCATCCGGTCCAGGCGCGGCCAGCGGCGGGCCCTCTGGCGGGGGCCATCCATCCGGTCCAGGCGTGCCCTCTGGTGGGGGCCATCCATCCAGCCCAGGGGCGGCCAGCGGCGGGCCCTCTGATTTTGTGCTCTAAATAAGCACTACGTGGTGCACCAGTACATTGATGATAATTAACATTGTGATTTGTTTTGTATAGCTAGTGTGAGCTCCTTTACACGGCTGCAGCTTGGGTGGTGCTTGAATTTGTGGTGTTACAGATGTATCGATATAAATACAGTTTTCTGTAAAAATGGTAAAACTTTTGTTTTTATTGCGCGTTCATATAGCAGAAATCTTCATTTTAGCGGCACAGGGTCTATTATATTATATATCTGCAGTGTGGCTTGGAGCGAGGGGGGTTAAAATGACTGATTGCATAAACATTTTCCATGAATTGATCCCTTACCATTCAAGGTGGTCCCTCCCGCTGGCGGGGGCCATCCATCCGGTCCAGGCGCGGCCATCGACGGGCCCTCTGGCGGGGGCCATCCATCCGGTCCAGGCGCGGCTAGCGACGGTCCCTTTGGCGGGGGCCATCCATCCGGTCCAGGCGCGGCCAACGACGGGCCCTCTGGCGGGGGCCATCCATCCTGTCCAGGCGCGGCCAATGATGGGCCCTCTGGCGGGGGCCATCCATCCGATCCAGGCGCGGCCAGCGTCGGGACCTCTAGCGGGGGCCATCCATCCGGTCCAGGCGCGGCCAGCGGCGGGCCCTCTGGCGGGGGCCATCCATCCGGTCCAGGCGTGCCCTCTGGCGGGGGCCATCCATCCGATCCAGGCGCGTCGGGCCCTCTGGCGGGGGCCTTCCATCCGGTCCAGGCACGGCGGGCCCTCAGGCGGGGGCCATCCATCCGGTCCAGGCGTGCCCTCTGGCGGGCGCCATCCATCCAATCCAGACGCGGCGGGCCCTCTGGTGGGGGCCATCCATCCGGTCCAGGCGCGGCGGGCCCTCTGGCGGGGGCCATCCATCCGGTCCAAGCGCGGCCAGCGTCGGGCCCTCTAGCGGGGGCCATCCATCCGGTCCAGGCGCGGCCAGCGGCGGGCCCTCTGGCAGGGACCATCCATTCGGTCCAGGCGTGCCCTCTGGCGGGGGCCATCCATCCGATCCAGGCGCGTCGGGCCCTCTGGCGTGGGCCATCCATCCGGTCCAGGCGCGGCTAGCGGCGGGCCCTCTGGCAGGGGCCATCCATCCGGTCCAGGCGCGGCCAGCGTCGGGCACTCTGGCGGGGGCCATCCATCCGGTCCAGGCGCGGCCAGCGGCGGGCCCTCTGGCGGGGGCCATCCATCCGGTCCAGGCGTGCCCTCTGGCGGGCGCCATCCATCCGATCCAGGCGCGGCGTGCCCTCTGGTCTGGGCCATCCATCCGGTCCAGGCGCGGCAGGTCCTCCTGCGGGGGCCATCCATCCGGTCCAGGCGCGGCCAGCGGCGGGCCCTCTGGCGGGGGTCATCCATCCCGTCCAGGCGCGGCCAGCGACGGGCCCTCTGGCGGGGGCCATCCATCCGATCCAGTCGCGGCCAGCGTCGGGCCCTCTGGCGGGGGCCATCCATGCAGTCCAGGCGCGGCCAGCGTCGGGCCCTCTGGCGGGGGCCATCCATCCGGTCCAGGCGCGGCCAGCGGCGGGCCCTCTGGCGGGGGCCATCCATCCGGTCCAGGCGCGGCCAGCGGCGGGCCCTCTGGCGGGGGCCATCCATCCGGTCCAGGCGTGCCCTCTGGTGGGGGCCATCCATCCAGCCCAGGGGCGGCCAGCGGCGGGCCCTCTGATTTTGTGCTCTAAATAAGCACTACGTGGTGCACCAGTACATTGATGATAATTAACATTGTGATTTGTTTTGTATAGCTAGTGTGAGCTCCTTTACACGGCTGCAGCTTGGGTGGTGCTTGAATTTGTGGTGTTACAGATGTATCGATATAAATACAGTTTTCTGTAAAAATGGTAAAACTTTTGTTTTTATTGCGCGTTCATATAGCAGAAATCTTCATTTTAGCGGCACAGGGTCTATTATATTATATATCTGCAGTGTGGCTTGGAGCGAGGGGGTTCATATTGTATTTGGGGTGTTGATTGTTGTGCACCAGGACTGTCTTTTTTTAATCCCAGTCCGCTCCTGATTAGGGTACATTTCACATGGGGCAAAAATGCTACAGATATTTCGTGCAGACTTTCCACATGGAGAATTCGCAGCATTTACAATATAAGCCACATGGATGAGATTTAATAAATCCCAACTACATCTATGAGTATGTCTAAAAGAAAAGCTGTCTTAGTTGCCCCTGGCAACCAATCACAGTGCAGCTTTTGTTTTGTATTCTGTCCTGGTAAAATGAAAGCTGTGCTGTGATTGGTTGCAAGGGGCAACTAAGACTTTATCTTGTAGACAGTTTCTTAAATCTGCCACATAGTATGGGAAACAATTGCGTGCAGGATATTTAAAATTGTAGCATGATGACTGAGACTGTTTGCTGCAGATTTCACTGTTTACAACCAAAAGGGTGAAATTTGCGACAAATATCAAACTTCAAGACAAAATCCACAACCTCAAACTCTGATTAAAATGACTGATTGCGTAAACATTTTCATGAATTGATCCCTTACCATTCAAGGTGGTCCCTCCAGCTGGCGGGGGCCATCCATCCGGTCCAGGCACGGCCAGCGGCGGGCCCCTTGGCCGCGGCCATCCATCCGATCCAGGCGCGGCCAGCGGCGGGCCCTCTGGCGGGGACCATCCATCCGGTCCAGGCGCGGCCAGCGGCGGGCCCTCTGGCGGGGGCCATCCATCCGGTCCAGGCGCGGCCAGCTTCCGGCCCTTTTGGCGGGGGCCATCCATCCGGTCCAGGCGCAGCCAGCGGCGGGCCCTCTGGCGGGGGCCATCCATCCGGTCCAGGCGTGCCCTCTGGCGGGCCATCCATCCGATCCAGGCGCGGCGGGCCCTCTGGTGGGGGCCATCCATCCGGTGCAGGCGCAGCGGGCCCTCTGGCGGGGGCCATCCATCCGGTCCAGGCGCGGCCAATGACGGGCCCTCTGGCGGGGGCCATCCATCCGATCCAGGCGCGGCCAGCGTCGGGTCCTCTAGCGGGGGCCATCCATCCGGTCCAGGTGCGGCCAGCGGCGGGCCCTCTGGCGGGGGCCATCCATCCATTCCAGGCGTGCCCTCTGGCGGGGGATATCCATCCGATCCAGGCACGTCGGGCCCTCTGGCGGGGGCCATCCATCCGGTCCAGGCGCGGCGGGCCCTCTGGCGGGGGCCATCCGTCCAGCCCAGGGGCGGCCAGCGGCGGGCCCTCTGATTTTGTGCTCTAAATAAGCACTACGTGGTGCACCAGTACATTGATGATAATTAACATTGTGATTTGTTTTGTATAGCTAGTGTGAGCTCCTTTACACGGCTGCAGCTTGGGTGGTGCTTGAATTTGTGGTGTTACAGATTTATCGATATAAATACAGTTTTCTGTAAAAATGGTAAAACTTTTGTTTTTATTGCGCGTTCATATAGCAAAAATCTTAATTTTAGCGGCACATGGTCTATTATATTACACTGGGGAACAAAAAAAAAAGTTTCTCATGGTGCCTGGAATTTTAGACGTTTTTCTGGGTATTTTTCTGCCGCTGATTCCGAAAATACCATGCATTTCGTTCTACGAGCTCTAGTAGTTTTTAAAATATTCCTGATGTCATTATCTATTTTTGTTATATTTACTGTATTTTTCCGCCATAATCTGCTTACTATTAGCACATATCATACATATCGCCACCACTGCACAACGCACTTGGGTTGATGAAACAATGTGTAAGGACATTGAAGAGAAACGGAAGGTGTTTCGGCTAGAAATGTAGAGAATTTCCTGCGATGAGCATGGAGAAGCTAATAACAGGTAAATTCGATGGACTACAAATCCAGGAACACATGAAAGACCGGCATTTCCAGGATTCAGTGGACAACGTTGAGGCGCGTGCGCGGTCATTGTTTTATAGGGTTGTAAAATATTTCCCTGAGAACTTTAAGGCCGCTAACTATGGTGAATTTGTGGAGAATACGGTCACTTCAGTTCCTGAACACTTGGCTATAACATAAGGCATCACATTGCAGGACCAGCAGTCATTCTGGATGGATTTACAGATTGTCTCTGTGTTGTAACTGATGAACAGGTGAAACGTTTCACCAAGATATAAGAACCGTAGAAGAACAGTACTGCGGATGATGGGATACGCATATGAGGGCGGACTACTGTTGACCATGAAAGAACAGTACTGTGGACGATGGGATATATATATGATGGCAGACTACTCTTGACCGTGGAAGAGCAGTACTGCAGACAATGGGATACATATATGATGGCGGACTACTCTTGACTGTGAATGAACAGTACTGTGGATGATGGGATACGTATATGATGGCGGACTATAGTTGACCGTGGAAGAACAGTACTGCAGACGATGGGATACATATAAGATGGCGAACTACTCTTGACCATGGAAAGACAGTACTGCGGACGATGGGATACATATATGATGGCAGACTACTGTTGACCATGGAGTAACAGTACTGCGGATGATGGGATACATATATGATGGCAGACTACTGTTGACCATGGAGTAACAGTACTGCGAATGATGGGATACATATATGATGGCAGACTACTGTTGACCATGAAGTAACAGTACTGCGGACGATGGGATACATATATGATGGCAGACTACTGGTAAAACATCCAGCCTAAATGTCCATGAACATCTCAATGCAGGAAATCACAGAAAGGTAGTTTAATCAACATCTCAATGAGGAAACATTCGCTTTATTCGTGTTCTAGGCTTCTTTGGATGTATCATTGTACTTTCAGCTTTTAATGGGCAGTCATTACCTGTATAATACAATATGTATACATTTATATGAACATATGTCATATCTCGTTAAGCTGACCTGATGGAGAAAAACTAATGTCATTTTCAGAATCTATGACCCCAAAATACTTCAAAAAAGTTCTAACATCTTAGTCACCAAAAATTGTGTTCCCCAGTGTTATATATCTGCAATGTGGCTTGGAGCGAGGGGGTTCATATTGTATTTGGGGTGTTGATTGTTGTGGAGCAGGACTGTCTTTTTTTAATCCCAGTCCGCTCCTGATTAGGGTACATTTCACATGGGGCAAAAATGCTACAGATATTTTGTGCAGACTTTCCACATGGAGAATTCGCAGCATTTACAATATAAGCCATATGGATGAGATTTAATAAATCCCAACTATATCTATAAGTATGTCTAAAAGAAAAGCTGTCTTAGTTGCCCGTAGCAACCAATCACAGTGCAGCTTTTGTTTTGTATTCTGTCCTGGTAAAATGAAAGCTGTGCTGTGATTGGTTGCTAGGGGCAACTAAGACTTTATCTTGTAGACAGTTTCTTAAATCTGCCACACAGTATGGGAAAAATTGCACGCAGGATATTTAAAATTGTAGCATGATGACTGTTTGCTGCAGATTTCACTGTTTACAACCAAAAGGGTGAAATTTGCGACAAATACCAAACTTTAAGACAAAATCCACAACCTCAAACTCTGATTAAAATGACTGATTGCGTAAACATTTTCCATGAATTGATCCCTTACCATTCAAGGTGGTCCCTCCCGCTGGCGGGGGCCATCCATCCGGTCCAGGCGCGGCCAGCGACGGACCCTCTGGCGGGGGCCATCCATGCGATCCAGGCGCGGCTAGCGGCGGGCCCTCTGGCGGGGACCATCCATCCGGTCCAGGCGCGGCCAGCGGCGGGCCCTCTGGCGGGGGCCATCCATCCGATCCAGGCGCAGCGGGCCCTCTGGCGGGGGCCATCCATCCGGTCCAGGCGCGGCCAGCGGCGGGCCCTCTGGCGGGGGCCATCCATCCGGTCCAGGCGCGGCCAGCGTCGGGCCCTCTGGCGGGGGCCATCCATCCGGTCCAGGCGTGCCCTCTGGTGGGGGCCATCTGTAAAAATGGTAAAACTTGTTTTGTTTTTATTGCGTGTTCATATAGCAAAAATCTTCATTTTATTGGCACAGGGTCTATTATATTATATATCTGCAATGTGGCTTGGAGCGAAGGGGTTCATATTGTATTTGGGGTGTTGATTGTTGTGCACCAGGACTGTCTCTTTTTAATCCCAGTCCGCTCCTGATTAGGGTACATTTCACATGGGGCAAAAATGCTACAGATATTTCGTGCAGACTTTCAACATGGAGAATTCGCAGCATTTACAATATAAGCCACATGGATGAGATTTAATAAATCCCAACTACATCTATGAGTATGTCTAAAAGAAAAGCTGTCTTAGTTGCCCCTAGCAACCAATCACAGTGCAGCTTTTGTTTTGTATTTTGTCCTGGTAAAATGAAAGCTGTGCTGTGATTGGTTGCTAGGGGCAACTAAGACTTTATCTTGTAGACAGTTTCTTAAATCTGCCACATAGTATGGGGAAAAATTGCACGCAGGATATTTAAAATTGTAGCATGATGACTGTTTGCTGCAGATTTCACTGTTTACAACCAAAAGGGTGAAATTTGCGACAAATACCAAACTTTAAGACAAAATCCACAACCTCAAACTCTGATTAAAATGACTGATTGCGTAAACATTTTCCATGAATTGATCCCTTACCATTCAAGGTGGTCCCTCCCGCTGGCGGGGGCCATCCATCCGGTCCAGGCGGGCCCTCTGGCGGGGGCCATCCGGCGGGGGCCATCCATCCGGTCCAGGCAGGCCCTCTGGCGGGGGCCATCCATCCGGTCCAGGCATGGCCAGCGGCGGGCCCTCTGGCGGGGGCCATCCATCCGATCCAGGCGCGGCCATCCATCCGACCCAGGTGCGGCCAGCGGCGGGCCCTCTGATTTTGTGCTCTAAATAAGCACTACGTGATGCACCAGTACATTGATGATAATTAACATTGTGATTTGTTTTGTATAGCTAGTGTGAGCTCCTTTACACGGCTGCAGCTTGGGTGGTGCTTGAATTTGTGGTGTTACAGATGTATCGATATAAATACAGTTTTCTGTAAAAATGGTAAAACTTTTGTTTTTATTGCGCGTTCATATAGCAAAAATCTTCATTTTAGCGGCACAGGGTCTATTATATTATATATCTGCAGTGTGGCTTGGAGCGAGGGGGTTCATATTGTATTTGGGGTGTTGATTGTTGTGCACCAGGACTGTCTTTTTTTAATCCTAGTCCGCTCCTGATTAGGGTACATTTCACATGGGGCAAAAATGCTACAGATATTTCGTGCAGACTTTCCACATGGAGAATTCGCAGCATTTACAATATAAGCCATATGGATGAGATTTAATAAATCCCAACTACATCTATGAGTATGTCTAAAAGAAAAGCTGTCTTAGTTGCCCCTGGCAACCAATCACAGTGCAGCTTTTGTTTTGTATTCTGTCCTGGTAAAATGAAAGCTGTGCTGTGATTGGTTGCTAGGGGCAACTAAGACTTTATCTTGTAGACAGTTTCTTAAATCTGCCACATAGTATGGGAAAAAATTGCGCGCAGGATATTTAAAATTGTAGCATGATGATTTTTTGCTGCAGATTTCACTGTTTACAACCAAAAGGGTGAAATTTGCGACAAATACCAAACTTCAAGACAAAATCCACAACCTCAAACTCTGATTAAAATGACTGATTGCGTAAACATTTTCCATGAATTGATCCCTTACCATTCAAGGTGGTCCCTCCCGCTGGTGGTAATATCCATAATGGTGCTGCTCCTTCAGTCCCCCAATCACAGCACACTTGGCCCTTGGATATGTCTGCGTTGTGGCTCTTCTGACTGCTGGATATATTTCCTTGTATCCTCTGAAGGTCTTGCTGTTGTCTTTTCTTTCTTCATCTCTCTGGCGCTATTCCTCCTCTTCTAGCTTTTCTGGCTGCTACTGCAAAATCCAACCCAGTCAGGTTCACTTCTTGTCAATGTCAGCAGCAGTTCTTATCAATGCTTTAAGATGGCGCCTGACTCACCAACTGTCACTTGTGTCCTTCAAGCATTATGATGTCAGGCCCTGCCCACTTTAAGCCCCACCCACTCTAGGCTCCGCCCACTTCAGCCCTGCGCTGTTCAGAGGCCTATCTTTATTATGTCTTATATTAGGGCCCATATCACCCCCTTGCAATAGTGATAAAGAATAAAAACATGCATTCTGTTGATATCCAAAGCCTTTTGATAGTCCGGCCCCTCACAGTGTTTTTAATCATTTTTTAATAGGATCAGTGATAATCATAATTGACTGAAATCGTACCACGCATGTTAGTTTTTTAAAAAAACACAGATGTTTTACATGTGACTTTAATTTTATTTTAGATGTTTTCTTTGCTTTTCCACCCAGTTTGTTCTCCACCTACGGCCGCGTTCACACTTGTCGCCTAAACTTGCTGACCTGCACTCCTGTGTGGTTTTCAGTTGTAGTTAATGGCTGCACGATTTTCTAGGTAAGCTGCTATATTGTTCATCTTTAAAGGCTGTTTTTCAGGTAAACGTCAGTTTATCCACAAAACTACCCAGTAATTATTTGCACCCCATACTGAACAGCGCAGCATGCGGATTTTAGCTGCAATTATCCAATGTGAATAATGTAACTGAGATGCGATGATCAATATGTAGCTGCAGTTATCTGTGCAAAACTGCAAGATGGAACTCCTATTGTCCCTTCTATATCCAAGCTGTAGTTTTTTATTGGTACTATTTTGGGGCGAATACGGCTCTTTTGATCACTTTTTTTAAAATTGTTTTTGAGTCAAAATTAATAAAATAAGCATTTTGGCTCTTTTTTTTTTGTTCTCCCTGCAGGTTAAACATTGCTCAATGTATTATACTGGTGGTTACGCATGCAGTGATATCAGACATGTGGTTTAAGTCTTAGTCCTTAAGGGGTTAAAAAATAATTTATTTTTCAAATCTGACATGTCCCTTAATACGCTGATAACTTTTGAATGCTTTTACTTGTTAGTGGTAAATGTTCATCAATAAATTTTGCCTTTTATTAATAAAAATCTATATTTACTGAAACTTTAGAAAAATTAGCAATTTTCACATTTTGTTTTTTTTCCTTGTAAGGGCTTATTCACATGAACGATATTATCATGTAAGTTTTGTGTCATCTACTCTTTTGAATGGGTTCAGCCCGTTTTATCTCTAGGTGTTCAGAACGCCTCCCTCATTCTATTCAATGCAAAGGGACCTTAAAATACATCATATGGCAATTGCAGGCAGCTTTTAGAAATGTGTGTCCCTTTTGTGGACATAAATCGCTGTTTAGGCACATGGCCGGCTTAGAAGGGAAGGAGCGCTATTTTGCTGGAATAATTTTTTGCCCCTACGGTGTGTTGTGAATTGTTTTCAAATTCAAAATAAATAAAAAAATTCCAATTTTTTCATTAATATGCAGGTTTAGGCTGCATTCACACGAACGTATATCGGCTCGGTTTTCACGCCGAGCCGATATACGTCGTTCTCATCTGCAGGGGGGGAGGATGGAAGAGCCAGAAGCAGGAACTGAGCTCCCGCCCCCTCTCTGCCTCCTCTCCGCCCCTCTGCACTATTTGCAATGAGAGGAGGCGGGGCGGGGTGGGGCGGGGCTAAGTTTCGACCATTAGCCCCGCCCCGCCTCTCCCCATTTCAAATAGTGCAGAGGGGCGGAGAGGAGGCAGAGAGGGGGCGGGAGCTCAGTGCCTGCTTCTGGCTCTTCCAGCCTCCCCCCCCTGCAGATGAGGATGACGTATATCGGCTCGGCGTGAAAGCCGAGCCGATATACATTCGTGTGAATGCACCTTTAGCCCCAGATTATAAGCATTTTTCCAAGGGCAAAAGAAGAATAGGCACTCCACAACGTGTTACCCAATTTATCCCGAGCACGGAAATGCCTGTTAGATGGATATAAACTGCTGTTTGGGCACATGGTCAGGCTAACCAAATGGCTAGCAGGCCCAGAGTCCATATTCAAGTACCCAGGTGCCATAGCAACCCATTGGGACCCTGTGATCACATCAGAGGGGTCCAATGTGTGACAGAGGAAGGGCGCTCCCTCTATCAGCCCTTTTATATGCTGTGCTCGTTGACCGTGGCATGTGAAGTCTTAAACAGCGGGGTTTGGAGGTCTCTCCAGTCCTCCCTGTTTGAGCAAGTTCCAGGCTACTATCTAACAGCAGAGCACCCGCTCCCTCTGGCAGCTTATGATGCAGCGCTGTAAAAAGGCAATTGCATCACAATAAATCCCCTTAACGGGCACTGGAAAAAGGTGTATGAGTGGTCGTTATGGGGTATTCCGGGACATTTACTACTAATGACCTACTGTCAGGATAGATCACTAGTTGCTTGGTGGGGCTCTGCTGCTTGGGATCACCACTGGTCAGCTGATCCTGTGGCCCTCTGTTAGTGCAGTGAGGCCAGTTGTCTGCATTGGTGGTCAGGGCTGAAATCAATAGGAGTAACTTAGTAACATAGTATGGTAGGCTGAAAAAAGACAAAAGTTCATCCAGTTCAGCTTTTTTTTTACCCCCCCCCCCTCCCCTCCCCCCTCCCACCTCCCACCATGTTGATCCAGAGAAAGGCAGAAGCCTTTTACTAGACTTTCGGCTCTGACTGCAATGAGGAGCTGGAAGGTGTAATAGAAGACATTGTTCCTATTTATTTCAATAGGAGTTACACTGTCTATTACACTTCCAGCCCTGATCTCTGATGTGAATATTCGCCTCTGGTACACTGACACTGGGCCAGAGGATCAGCTGATCAGCAGGAAGCCCCACCAAGCAACTATTCATGATCCATCCTCAAGGATAGGTCATCAGTAGTTAGTCCCAGAATACAGCTTTAACATTGCCCTTCAAATAAACCCTTCAAATTACCCTAAAAAGCAGTGTGGCAGCGTTCAGCAACAAAAGCATAACAAAAAAGCATTTAAAAAAAGCACATGTTTTTATGTTTAATCTCTTTTTATTAAGTTTTCAGAATATTTTACAAACATTAGGAATTATCAGTAAGAAAAAGAAAAGAAAAACAATAAAAAGGAAAATGGAAATAGGCCTCGCAGGGCCTATGGTTCATATTGTACAACAATTGGGCACATCTTCTTGTAAACAACAAATAAAACAGTCAATTCGTCTAGCCCATAGATGATCCCCGGACCCCCTTGCCCCCAATCCACTGTTCTTTTACTATATCAACGCATATTTAACTGACGGTAAAGGTGGGGTCTATGTCGTGATGAATATTATGGTTTATGTGGTGGGAATCCTTTTCATTTGAGGAAGGAAGGAAGAGAAAAAGAGGGGGGGGGGGAAAGATATAGAAACGATCTGAGCAAGTTAATTAGATAGCGCAGGAAGACAAGGTACTTTGACTATAGCTCACTGAACACCTCTACACAGACAGAACCACACATACACTCACACATAAAATAAAAGAACGAACAACAACAACAACAACAACAACAAAAAAAAAAAAAAAAAGGGGGGGGGGGGAGGGGGGGCGGGAGCACCCTGAGCGTCTTCCAGTCGGTCCCCAACTTCAAAGGCCCTGCGGCCCCTACAGGGCTCGTGAGTACGTTTAGTAGAACAAGCTGGCAAACTCTGCTGAGGACTCGAACATAATCCAGGGCTGCCAGGTCTTTCTGTATTTCTCCTTTTGTTTTTCGGGCTCTCGAGAGTGCTCCGCACATAGCTCCTCCATCTGGCTAAGGTATGCCATCTCCTGCTGCCACTCCCTCATTGAGGGAACTTGTGTGGATCGCCAGTGACGAGGGATGACTGCTCTGGCTGCTGCAATACAAAACCGGAGCAAGTCTCCCTTTTGTGCACTAATGGGGCCCGGCAGGATGGAGAGGAGAGCTATCTGCGGCGTATTGCTAATCGATTTTCTGCACATTGAGTTATATGTGGCAAACACCCTGTTCCAGAAGGGCCGCAGTTTATCACAACCCCACCAGACATGTAACAGAGTGCCTCTATCAGTCCCACAGCGCCAACACATGTCCGACACCGAGGGGAATATCGCATGTAGTCGCGTCGGGTATCTGTACCATCTAGCCAACACCTTGTACCCTTTCTCTTGAGCAGCGCATGCCATGGTTAGTTTGTGTGTGAAAATAAATGATTTTTCCCAGTCGCTCTGTGTGATTTCCTCTCCTAATTCCTGCTCCCAAGCCCACTTGAAGCCCGGGCTTGTGCAACTAAGTTCATGCATCAGAAGGCCGTATATTTGTGATAGCACGAAAAGCACATGTTTTTAAACAAAAAAAAAATGCATACATTGTTAAAAACTGTAGGCAAAAAATAAATAAATAAAATGTATGTATTTTTCTTTTATGCTTATTTTTTCAGAAATGCATAAGAACGCTCAAAAAAAGTGAAATATGGATGTAGCCTTATGTGTATTCCAGTAGTTTAAACCCTTTTAGTGCTGGGTTTAGACTATTAGAATACACATTTACCATATAGTAGAAGTTATCTTAGTGCTGTACTTTTGCCTTGTAATTCTGCATTTTGAAGGGGGTTTACAAGGCAATTTTTATTGATCTGTCCTCCAGGATAGGTTATCAATAGCTGATCGGTTTCAATCTGCTGCTTGGAATCCCAAACAATCAACTGTTCAGACAGCCACTGTCGCTGGCAAAATACACAGGGTACACAGCAGAAGCAGATACTGCTGACCCATGTGTAGTGGCCGACGCAGGTAAATGCAGGCACATCTCCCATTAAAATCAATGAGAGTTGTGAATGCAATTACCAGCACTGGCCACTGGCCACTGCACAAGGGTCGGAGTTGCATGCTTTCATTCTGTACCTTGTGTGTTTTGCTGGCAGCAGTGGGCACCCACACAGCTTATCGGCTGAGGTCCACCACTCAGGACTCTCACCAATCAGCTATTGGTGTCTTATCCTGAGGCTAGACAATAAAAATTGTCTGGGAGAACCCTTTTCAATGTGCTCATTGCTGATTCTCATGACACTGATATAACTCACATACTTGCAACTACATTGAATTCTTAAATGTGAATTAAAATACAATTGACCAGCTCTGATTATGTAGCACTCAGTTTATATGATACAGTATACAGGGATAAGAAAGGATGAAGGACAGAAGACAAAAACTGAATGTTACAAGCGAAGAACTCATTTTACACCAAATCTCCAGTGAATTTTGTCTTTCTTTCAATATGGTTCATTTTATACATGTGTAATAATAAATATGGTGTGAAGAGTCTGTTTGTCAATACATACTATTTTCACATGTGTTCTTGTGCCGCTGTCAGGCTCTGGCGTGCGTCTCCTCTTCAGCCCCGGTCTTTAGTCTTCTGCCAGCCCTTCCTGGATTGAATGTTGAAATCCCTGCCTTCAAGAAGCACTTTTTGTGATTGGCTGAGCTAGCGCTCGAGAACTAATCACAGGCATTCATTCATTGAATAGCTGTGATTGGTTCATTGAGCACTGATTCACAGCCAATGCTTCCTGAAGGTAGGGATTTCAACTTCAAATCCAGGAAGGTCTGACAGAAGACTGGGGCTGAAGAGCAGATGCTTGCTGGAGCATGACAGCAGGTGAGAGGTGATGTATTCTTTTTTTATTTTTATGCACATAGGCCTTTGACAGCAGGATTTTCTACTGTGATGTAAAGCAAAGGAAGGGTGCATGGGGAAACGGGGGCTACAAAAAATTGTGGCTATATAGAGCATGCTGTGATTTTGTAGTCTTGCAATGTCACAGGCTGCAAAACATCACTTGTGTGGAAAAACCCACATGCATGGGCTCTACATACGTGTGATTTGTTGCACTGCCACAAAATGGCCTGTAGGGAAGCAGCGTTAGGGTGCCTACCCACTAGCGATATATTTTCTTGCGATGCAAGAATGAGCACCTCGCAGAGAAAACTCTGTGATATCGCTCCGTGCTTTCAACAGGGCTGGCAGCAGTGAAAACATAGGGATTACATCGCGGACAACTGCGGGGACCGCAGGGATGAAGGAATCCTCTGCCACAGCTGTTACAGAAGTCTGTGATGCAATCCCATTGCTTTTAATGGGGTTGGCACTGCTGCCAAAGCTGTGACAGAGGATGCCCTCGATGTGGTGTTTTTATTTTTCTCTGCGTTGCAAGGATTGAGCGTAAAAAATCACAAATGAGTATGATATCATTGAAAATCATTGGTTTCATAGTCATGTGTTTTCACTCTCTATCGCATCGCAAGAAATTATATTGCGAGTGGGTAGGTGCCCTTAGGCTGCTATGTGAATGATTAGAGTTGCGTTGTGATTAGATGAATGGTCTTGCCACCTGAGGCCCTAAAAGTGATTCCACCCTTGGCCGAGGCTACTTGTATGTAGTAGACCTCTTTTTCCGTTTGTTTGAGCTTGATCGCCACTAGACTTGCCTATATTTTGCCCAGTTAACAGACTTTTAAGAGACGGTACATTATTGGAATGCAAGAAGCTAGATGTTGTATAGAGGAATTGCCCGCCACCTGAGTCGCTCTGACCAGGCTTTTAGGAGATGTTGGGACCAGTGAATACAAGAGGGCACACACAAGGCAACTGGGCTCAGGATGCCCTTGACAGACTACGAGCAGAGAGGATTATCTGTTCATCGCACAAGCAGCTTCAACTGTTTCCGTCGTCTACCCAGAGCCAGGAGGCACCAACGTTAAAGACCCTTGTGTCTTTCGGAACTATATCCAGGCACTTGACTGAAGGACATTTGGTCTCATGCTGTCCATTATGCATACTGCCTTTGACACCCATCTACCTTTACCTCCGTTTGCAGTGGTGTCATAAATAGCGAAATTGGATTGCCATGGAGTGTAACGGGTTGTCTTCAGCGACTAATTCAGGTTTAGTTTGGGCCCTGTCGATGGACGTGTTGAAGTCCCGTTTTATGTGGCCCACTGGCTGTGCATTAAACTTTTATCCAGGGGTTATCCAGGTAGCAACCACCTGGATAGATCAGGATTGGAGCAGAAACCACTGCTCCAATCCCAGTGTATACAGCCTGGCACTGCCAGGATAACCCCTTTACAGGAATTCTACACACCCTGCCTGTAGCTCCGGTCCGGCAATGCAGAGTCTGACAACTAACTTTTTGCGTTGCGATGAGAGGTTAGCGGTAAGACTCTGCTACGTCAGCCATGGTGATTGGAAAGCCTGTAGGAATGCTGCCTGGTCAGAGGCCAATGGGGGGGGGGGGTTGTGTTTTTTTTATTATTTATTTACATTTTATACAGCATACCAACTTTTTTGGAAATGGGGTTATAGAAAAGAGAGCAGTAACTTTTCCAGAGAGAAGCCCAGGATTCTTCTTCACTGGCACTGTAAATTACTTACAGATACAGCGGCCAAATCCAGACCTTTTGTTGGGGAGACAGCGGGGCACACAATGGTGAGTCACGATGGCTCTGTCTCCTCCTGGATCATCGAGATGTGACCTGACTCGACTGACGCAAGGGTAAAAGTTAGCAGCTGTGCTATTAGATATGATAACTTAACTGTTCATGTGACACCTGTGCCTGTTTTACGAAATGAATTACCAATACCAAACAAGAGAGTCTATAGCCAAAGTGTAGTTTAAACCAGAGGCACACAGCTTTTACTCAACATTTCCAACTGAGATTCGTTGGGCATAAAAATAAAAATTTTTCAAGAATACACTGCAATGGTCTTAGGTACAATACTTCTGGCCCATTTTTCCCTTTACAGTCTCCAACACACTTGAGCTAGAAAAGACACTCGTTCCCCAAGATTTAATTGCCATCAGTCTCAGTAATCTGATGGGAATTTCTGTGGAGAGCGTCCCGAACATGGAGGGGAAAACACGAAGAGTCCTTCCCTACTTATTGAGCCCTTTCCTTGCTGACCTAGCGACATTTATTGGGCTGTCACTCACGCCAGACTTGTCCTCTGACTTGCAGCAGCGGAGTCAGTCCTGTCCCTCCACTCAGTAGTTAAGCAGGCGAGTGAGTAACATTCACTGCCGACTTCTTCAGAAACTGATTCTGACTTCAGGTCCCCTAAGGGGTGGCATTCCATGGCTAAATGAGACGGGCTCAGGCAGAAGCGTCAGAGCCTCAGCCTCCCTTACAAACGTCCTCCTTCACCAACTACATTCTTCTCTCTCTCCCTCTACACCAACTAACCCCACCCCCCAACCTATCTCTCCACCAACCACACCACACAGAACAGTTTAGGGAGACAGGCTTACAGACCAACCAAATTTAATGACACCAACACAAAATCATGACCTCAGGACTATTCAAAGAGGTTACCACATACACAAAAAAACAAACAACAATATGGACACACAGACAATCCACACGGGGTAGACAAACACGTACTAGAGTGACCCTAACTTTGGGCCACTATACAGGTACATAAAGACTGCCTCACTGTGTTTTACAGGCTGCTTTACACTGGCTATTCATAGGCGCAATCCCACTACTGATCAGCACGGGGGTTTGACGACCTGCTCCGTTTCCGACCTGGGCCGGTTCACCCCTCCTTAGGACAACCTGGTGGCTCCGAGCTCCCCAAGAGTCACCATATTGATACCGAACTTTGTGTGGACACCCCATCAACATAGCACAGAGCAGACCAGAACTCCTGGACTCAAGTGATCCACCAGCCTTCCAAGTAGTTGGGATTGCAGATGTGCTCCACAAAGCCCAGCAATTGCCTGACCCTACTTTCTCTTACTGGAAGCTATAAGTGTCTGACCTTAGCGGCAGCACCATAAATTGGCCTCATTATAGATGACGACATCTCTGATGCCTGCATGCACTCAGCTGCTCCATTAATTTCAATAAGGGTGACTACCCACTAGCGTTTGCCAATTTGCAGTGTTTTTTTTCCAGGTGTCTATGGGGCTAATGTTAACGCATCGCGGCAAAATCACAATTTACCGCAAAATCGCGAATTTGCGCTATGCGTTTTTAACATTACAAGTCCCATAGACCCCTGGAGAAAAAAAATGCAGCGAATTTCGCTGTGAAAAAGAACTGTAGTCGGTAGTCACCCTAAGACTGGAGCTAGCCCCAGCAGTCCCAATTAAATGAATGTGTATAAGGGCACTTTTAGATGATTTGTTCATGTGCAGATATGCTTTGAAGCGGCAAGCATATTTTGACATCTGCTCGTCTAAAATCGCCCCTAGTCTGTATACCTTTAATTCTCTGCTGTGTAGGAAAGCAGAACATACTGTGTTTTTTCTATACATTCAAGCACTGCAAAAAAACGAACGATGCAATATGCATAGTATGCTTTGTTTTCCTAGTGGTGAACAATGGGGGCATACGGTACGGTGTAGCATACAGTTGCATATATTGGAGGCATTCATCAGAGCTACAGATTGAAGGCATTTTCAACATTTTATATATATATATATATATAAATATATATATGTGACATAAACTGAGCCCAAGATCAGTCCACTACAGAATGTCTGAAAAAAAGTTAACCATGAGTTAGGTCTTTCTCCTTCTCCATGCGATGAGTGATGCAGGCTTAGTGCGGTGTGCAGTATGACCTCAGGAACAGAAATGACTACATGTGCCATGTGCACTCAGCGTGGACTACAATGTCTACAGCCCTGATCTGTGCACACAGACATGCAAAAAGTGAAGATAAACAGCAGCACCAAATATCAGATGCACTATAATAAGTGTGGAGAATCCTTAAATACTCGCCGTGCTCCCCTCCTGGATCCTGGACACAAAAGGACCCACAAATGGGTAAATAGTAGATACTTCTTATAGATGACAGCACCGGCTCACGGGATAAAGTTGCGGTAGACGATCACTTAAATATTCATCACTTTATTGTACAAAGTAAAAGCCCAGTATGTACAACAGCATTGGCGATGTTTCGACAGCACCGCTGTCTTTGTCAAGCTCATATTGCAACAGTAAAATGCTTCCTTAAATAGTGAAACTCCCTGCCCATAAAATTAACACACAATACAAATCACCTGAGTCCTAGGTGGTGCGTCTCCACAGCGGCCTCCCACCGGCTACCTTCATTTTCAGTCACTATGTGGAATCGGAAGTACGTCACACTCAGCCTCACAACAGGGCGGAAGTGACGTCTCGCGCATGCGCAGATCATTCGACACACTTAGCCTCATACCAAGGCGAAAGTGGCGTTGCGCGCTTCACAGCGCTTGCGCAGAACATTCACATTCACAACACTGTGCCGGAAGAAAACCCGAGGTACATAAAACCGGAAATACGTCACTCTCGGCTTCATAACATGGTGGAAGTGACATCGCGCACTGCACATTGTCTACACAGAACAATCCCATCAACGGCATCACGCCAGAGGGAAACCCGAGATTTGTAGAACAGGAAATACATCACACTCGGCCTCAAGGCCGGGCGGAAATTACATCGTGCAATGAGCAGTGCGGGTGCAGAATATAAACCTGTGTCTATAGCTACATAGTAAGCATGTCAGGCCAATAAAAAGCCTATGAGAACACAGGCACCCGGGAGTGACTCCCAAATAATAGATTAACACGATGAAGCATATTTCAACCAATTCAATGTATATGCACACGCAGTGCATTAGGACCAGTGTCAAAAAACTTGTCATGGCTTAGTTTATACGGTGGAATTATAATAAAGTCAATAATCAAAGAATAGATGTTGAATGGCCACCTAAACGTCATAGAAGGAAATGTTATACCTAAACAAATATGTCCCAAATATACACTAGGGTACCATGAGAACCACATATTTCATATCAACAAGAAAAGGTACCATGTTTCATATATATATGTGTATAAGTACCACATGTTCCACATAGACGAATCTATCGATGTCAAGTCCAATATATGTGAAAAACATAACCATTTTATTTGCAATATATGAATTACATTAAATGCCATAAATGCGCTGTAAATATGAAAATCGCAAATATGAAAAATCGCAAAATGCATAATCAAAATCCACAGTAAATGACACAAATGGAAGAAATGAGTAGGTGCAGATGGAAAGCCATGTTGGAGCCGCCACACCAGGGACAACTAAAAACATAAAGAGAAAGAAATAAAAACTGTTAAAAACATGGCAGCAGAACAATCAGTGCAATAACAATAATCATAAATACGGAAGAAAATAATATTCAAGATTAAAGGGGTTGTCCCGCGCCGAAACGGGTTATTTTTTTTTTTCAACCCCCCCCCCCCCCCCCCCCCCCCGTTCGGCGCGAGACAACCCCGATGCAGGGGTTAAAAAAGATCACCGGACAGCGCTTACCTGAATCCCCGCGCTCCGGTGACTTCTTACTTACCCGGTGAAGATGGCCGCCGGCATCTTCCCCCTCCGTGGACCGCAGGGCTTCTGTGCGGTCCATTGCCGATTCCAGCCTCCTGATTGGCTGGAATCGGCACGTGACGGGGCGGAGCTACACGGAGCCCCATTGAGAAGATAAGAAGACCCGGACTGCGCAAGCGCGTCTAATTTGGCCATTAGACGGCGAAAATTAGACGGCAACCATGGAGACGAGGACGCCAGCAACGGAGCAGGTAAGTGAAAAACTTTTGATAACTTCTGTATGGCTCATAATTAATGCACAATGTACATTACAAAGTGCATTAATATGGCCATACAGAAGTGTATAGACCCACTTGCTGCCGCGGGACAACCCCTTTAAGGCCCTTGGGTTGGAGCGTGTCTAGTTCGAATATGCATTTGAGTTCCAACAGCTTAAGTTTTTTATCTCTGTCCCCACCGCGAATATTTGGTGGTACCCAATCTATGACCCTATAGCGGAGTTGGCCGATGGTGTGGCCAGCATCATAAAAGTGCTTTGCTACTGGAAGGTGCTGTTGAAACATCGCCAATGCTGTTGTAAATACTGGGCTTTTTCTTTGTACAATAAAGTGATGGATATTTAAGTGATCGTCTACCGCAACCTTATCCCGTGAGCCGCTGCTGTCATCTATAAGAAGTGTGCACACAGACATCACCACCACCAGTGCACTCATTGTCATCAGCCTGGAACATCCCTATATTCAGTGACATTGCATTCATCCTGATGAGTGCATACACTGAAAGGGAAATTCCACCTTACCTACAGCATATTATTTAACTGCAATTCTAGGACTCACCTGTGTAGCTTATATTTTCATGCCCTGAGGACAAACATGATTCCCCCAAATTCTATTGTTATGTTCTTTAGTGGAATGGGGATAATTTTTCAGCTGAGTGCAATGATGTGAGTTTTGCAGATACTAGCTCTACAGACTGAAGTCAGCCTAAATGTGGTCATAAACATAGAGGCATAGCTATAGAGGTCGCAATTGTGACCAGGCCCATAAGCCAGGGGGTCCAGAGGCCCCCCTTAACATAGTCACTGAGATGTTGGGCCTCTGCCAGTCCATAGACCCCAAAACTCCAAAGAAAGCAATGAAGCAGCCAAGAAAAATGTACTATAGTTTGCCACTGACACTGCTGCTTGATGCCACTACATTGATTGACTTATCCCCCTCTCTGACAGCTAGAGACTAGAGGTGGTTTGGGCTGTGCCCTGTATGCAGCAGCCCAGTGTCATCAAGCAGCAGCATCAAAGTATGTTTTTTGTGACTCTGTATACTGTGTGAAAAACCTGCAGAGCCTTGTGTGACTCTGTATACTGTGTGCAGCCTTGTGTGACAGGTTTTGCACACAGCATGTTCCGCTTTGTACATTGTCTTTACACATGTGGGTTTGGTAAAATACCTCTGCAGCGCCACCTATTGGATGGCAGCATTCTGTGAAATCAATGTGACTTTCTAACAAGTCTAACGATGATTGGGAATAAGAAGCCAGAGAACCATGCACCGACAGCTGTTTCGGGGTGTTTGGCCCTCATCAGTGTGCAGTAGGTTTCTGGCTTAGCTCGTGGGAGGCCAGCGACGTGGGTCAGGAGGGGTGTCTTATCTTGTATTTTTTACTGCCGTTTTTTAAAATTGCAGCATGACCTATTATTGCCGTATTTGCCTCCATATTGCTAATTTTTATTTAGCAAAAACGGATGAATATTTATCCAGTAGTTACAATGTCTTTCCATGTTACAATGTCAGAATGTTCTTCCTACAATGTGTTGTGACGGTCAGCGATGGGACGGCTGTATTCCCCCAGCATGCAGCTAGTGTCGCTGTACATAGTAGTATCAGCAGCCTGCAGGGGTTCATTAGACTGTTTATTGTCATGGAGAGAAATCTCTGCTAGTTGATGTCCCCCGAGTATCCTAAAGGCCTCATGTCCACGGGCAAATTATGAATTAAAATCCGGAGCGTTTTTTCTGCACGCGGATCCGCGCCCCATAGGGATGAATTAGACACCCGCAGGTAGTTAAATACCTGCGGATGTCATTTTTCCCTGCAGGCGCGGGTCCCGCATGCAGGAAGAAATCCGGACATACTCCATTTAGGCCTCATGTCCACGGGCAAATTAAGAATTAGGCCTCATGTCCACGGGGAACATCAGATCCGCTGCGGATTTGTAGCGCGGATTTGGGCTGCGGATGCACTGTAATTGTCTTTTATTTTTAATGCGGGAGATCAATTGAGCTATGTGCTCTATGAGCTTCCGCACGCGTGATCCGCACTAAAATGGAGCATGTCCATTTTTTTTCATGCTCCAGAAATTTTTTTATTCACTTTTAAATACCATCCGCGGGTATTTATCTACCCACGGGTGGTCAATGCATTCCTATGGGGCGCGGATCCGCATGCGGAAAAAACGCTGCGGATTTTAATTCTTATTTTCCCCGTGGACATGAGGCCTAAGTCTCCTGAGCCCGGGTGCAACCGCATCCCGTGCTTCCCTTATAGTTACGCCAGTGCCTACAAGTAACCCAATTCTGACCGGGAAGTGCATAAAGAAGACCCGGTCACAGACCTGTACACCAGCGTATTCTCATGGATAGGCCGCACTGTTTCTTGCTTTATTACCCAGTAACGTCTAGGCATTTGTTTCCCTCTTATTTTTCTCTATGTCTCTCTTTCTGGTAATCTCAATAAAAAAACTCCTACAGTACGAGAACAAGCTAAATGGATACTCAGATTGAATAGTCGGAATCCACTAGATCTAAATGAGGGGTTCTCCTCAGCATTTATCTGAATAATTGTGGGTTATTTTTCAATCCCGTTGCCTCACATATATACATGTATTTCGGTGCACATGACTATAGGTGTTGTATTGTCATTCAAAAGATGG
The DNA here is from genome assembly GCA_035609135.1 of Eleutherodactylus coqui. NCBI lineage: Eukaryota > Metazoa > Chordata > Amphibia > Anura > Eleutherodactylidae > Eleutherodactylus > Eleutherodactylus coqui. Next base: position 1,890,768 of record JAYJKI010000315.1, read on the forward strand.
AGATTTGACTAAACAAATGCATTCTAAGTTCATTTGCATGCATTGTTGTGGCATTTCTGAGATGTAGCAGCCTTCCTTTTTTATTTGCTCTCTCTTCATTTTTCATTTGCAGCAGTTTTCGACTGGATAAGATATAAATATCAGGTCATATTATCTAATAGATATATGTCTCAGCGTGTACTGTGTCTGTTTGCAACTGAAATACTGCCACCTTGTGGTTGGATGATTACATGACTCGCTAAGGTATTTATATATGTGGGCCAATAAAGGGGGACTTGACACCTAATTGTTTATACAGTAGAAGACATTGTGTCCCGCACTCACCAGCGGAAGGGTTGGTGGTGAGGGAGAATGATACCGTGCCACCCACTGAGCAGTGTAGCAGAAAGCAGCTCCCATTACACTAAGCTGTGCGCATGGCTCTGCTGCTTCTGCTTCACCAACCTGTGTCCCGCCTCTCCTGCTGCATTCAGTGCCCCCATCTAAGCCCTGTACAGAAATGTATAGCGTGATGTGGGCAGTACCAGGCTGGGGGGGAGAGGGTCAGTGCTCCTGTGCCCAGCAGTTTCTGCCCCATTCAGTGCTTACATCTAAGCCCTGTACAGGAATGTACAGCGTGATGTTGGCGAGCACATGGGAGTCCATACTTAGCGGCCCCTGTGCCAAGCCTTTTCTGCCCTTAAGTAGATGCCTTATGAGACGGGCTATCCAATAGTTTAATAATTTGTATTATTGGGTTTTGTTACCTAATAATGATATTTTTCTACCTATTTATGAAGGTCACATGATTTGAATTAGACTATATTTATACTCATATTTACCTATATGTTCATACTGACATTTTTGTGGTAGGATTAATATAAGGTGACCAGATTTTTCCAGGGTCAAAGCAGGACAAAGGGGTGTGGTCAGGGGGCCGGGCTTATCACAACATATGATTATATGTTATAAAAAGTACAGGGCTGTTACAAAAACCGCAGGGAGCAAATTCCACATCCAAAAACAAGTCAAAATTCGTACAATTGGTTCGAATTTTGACTGGAAATCAGACGCGTATCCACAGCTGATTTCATACTATGCGGTGCTTCCCCTCCTCCAAAGGCTTCCTGCTGTCAGCGCTCCACAGCTTCCAGTTCCCAGCGGCCTGTAGTGGCCTCACCTGACCAGCATCACCTGACCAGCAGTGCCGCACCTCCCGGTCTTTGTTGTGAAATGGACACCACATGACCGCTGCAGCCAATCATTCAACGGGACAGAGAGGCAGACTGCGCAAGCGCGTCTAATCGAGGCAGAAGAATGCTTCGTTCGGCGCCATGGAGACGGGAACGCCAACACCGGGGGGGGGGGGGGGGGGGGGTAAGTATATAACTTCTGTATGGCCAATATTTAATGCACGATGTATATTACAAAGTGCATTTCTATGGCCATACAGAAGTGTTTAACTTCACTTGCTTTCGCGGGACAACCTCTTTAAGTAAGGAGGTGCCCTGAGAGTCGCTTCAATTTTCTAATTTGTGCTATTAGTAGTGGCCATGTGTTGAGCGAGGGGGAGCTCCAAAAACATAAAGGGAGCTGAAACAGCATAAAAACAGGTAAAAGTCACTCAAGAGCAAGTAATGAAAACTACAATATACATTTTGGTAAAACTAAGCCCTGTTGGGGAAAAAATCTGCACATGGTGAATGACCACTTCAGCTAGATGTGAATAACAGTTTATAAAATCCCACTCAACACTACGATTAATAACCATGTGGAACTGCAATATTAACCCCTTCCCGCTCCTGGACGTACCTGGTACGTCATGGTAGCGGGATACTTCCCGCAACATGACGTACCTGGTACGTCATGTCATTAAAGTGTCGCCGCTGTGACAATCGCGGCGACACAGCAGTGATGTCTGCTGACATAGTCAGCAGACAAGTGCTGCATCCGGGCTGGGGACCAATCAGAGCGGTCCCTCCCCCACGATCGCTGTGATTGGTCAGGGAAAAACTCCCTGACCAATCACAGCGCAGCAGCGGACTTCGCGCTGTTTACAGTAGGGGCTCCATGTGCAAGCACCGCAGTGTGTTTCCGGTGCTTGTACAGAGAGCACCTACTGTCATATCTGTGAATATAAAGTGCGATTAGAGTGTAGATTAGGCAGGGAGTGAGTGTAGTGTAGTGTAGTGTAGTGTAGTGTAGTGCAGTGTAGTGTAGTTAGTGATCAGTGTAGTGGAGAGGAGTTAGTCATCAGTGTGGTGTAGTGGAGTGAGTGTTAGTGATCAGTGTGGTGTAGTGTAGTGAGTGATTGATCAGGCAGTGTAGTGTAGTGAGTGTAGTGAGTGATTGATCAGGCAGTGTAGTGTAGTGAGTGTAGTGAGTAATTGATCAGGCAGTGTAGTGTAGCAGAGTGGAGTGAGTGATCAGAAGTGCAGTGTAGTGTAGTGAGTGAGGGATCTGTAGTGTGTGATCAGAAGTGTAGTGAGTGAGCTGTAGCGTGCGATCAGCAGTGTAGTGTAGCGCAGCGTGTAGTCAGTGTATCCCTTGGTGTAAAAAAAAAAAAAAGTTCCTGTTGTTCCCATTTTGTTACCTGTCCTGTCACCCGTTATTAGTTAGTGTAGCGTTTAGTTAGTCTGTCTAGTGTGTAGCGTGTTGTTAGTCCGTGTACTGTCAGTGTATTCGTCTGTGTAAAAAAAAAAAAAAAAAAAAAAAAAAAGTTCCTGTTGTTCCCATTTTGTTACCTGTCCCGTCACCCGTTATTAGTTAGTGTAGCGTTTAGTTAGTCCGTCTAGTGTGTAGCGTGTTGTTAGTCCGTGTACTGTCAGTGTATTCGTCTGTGTAAAAAAAAAAACAAAAAAACAAAAAAAGTTCCTGTTGTTCCCATTTCGTAACCTGTCCCGTCACCCGTCATTAGTTAGTGTAGCGTGTCGTTAGTCCATCTAGTGTGTAGTGTGTCGTTAGTCCGTGTTGTGTCAGTGTATTTGTCTGTGTAAAAAAAAAAAAAAAGAAAAAAAAAAAAACACTTTCGTGAATACACCACATAAGTTTCCGCGTTCTTTCCGACCCCCGTCCCGTGGTCACCCCATCCCGCAGTGTCCCATCTAATAAAACTTTTTCCCCGTGTGCCCCATTTTATATAAATATGGCCCGCAGGAGGTACACTTCAGAGGAACTGTATGCAATCATTGCATCAGACTCGGACTCAGGTAGTGGTGATGACGACCCCACTTTTTTGGCATTCTCCGACTCCTCATCCTCATCCTCATCCAGCGAGTCTGAGCTCCCTGCACCCCCGAGAAGGCGTCCAAGGACCGCCACTGACCCCAATGCATTAGATGCTCACTGGAGTACCCCGGAAGATTACAGACCCCAGATCCCTGATTTTATTGGGAACCCAGGGATTCAATTTGACACGGAAGGGCTCAGAGGGAAGGACTTCTTCAAGTTTTTTTTTTCTGAAGAGTTCATTGCCCATATTGTTACCCAGACGAATTTGTACGCCCAGAATTTTATAGAAGAAAATCCCACCTCCAGCTATGCCAGACCCGATAAGTGGACCCCTGTGGATGCACCAGAGATAAAAAAAATTTGGGGGGCTTATACTAACCATGGGGCTAATAAAGAAGCCAACAATCAGGGCGTACTGGTCTACCGATATTTTGTACCACACCCCAATGTTCCGCATGGCGATGTCGAGGACGCGCTTTGAGTGTATTTTAAAATTTCTGCACTACAATGACAACCAGCTGTGCCCCCCCAGCGATCACCCCAATTACGATCGGTTGTATAAGATCAGGCCCATAATAGACCATTTTAATGCCAAGTTTGCCCAGGCGTATGCCCCACAGATAAACATTGCAGTAGACGAGTCCCTGGTACACTTCAAGGGGAGGCTAAAATTCCGCCAGTACCTGCCCAGTAAGCGGGCACGGTATTGTGTGAAGTTGTACAAGCTGTGCGAAAGTACATCAGGGTACACCCACAAGTTCCGTATTTACGAGGGGAAGGACACTAAAATTGAGCCCCCAGAATGCCCCCCCCGTGCTGGGAGTAACAGGAAAAATAGTGTGGGAACTGGTGCACCCACTATTAGACCAGGGTTACCATCTGTACCTGGATAACTTTTATACCAGTGTCCCCCTGTTTCAGTGCCTCGCTTCCAGAGGAACAGTGGCATGTGGCACTGTTTGGAAAAATCAAAAAAGCCTCCCTAAGACGCTGCTTGGGCAACTGCTCAGAAGGGGTGAGAGCTGGGCCCAATGCAGCGACAATGTATTGTGCGTTAAATATAAGGACAAGAGGGATGTCCTTATGTTGACGACAATACACGGCCACAGCAGTACCCCCTGCCCAGTACGAGGTACCAGTGCAGAGACCCCCAAACCAGACTGCGTCCTCGACTATAATAAGTACATGGGAGGGGTCGATCTATCAGACCAGGTACTGGAGCCCTATAGAGCCATGCGGAAAACACGGGTGTGATACAAAAAACTGGCCGTGCACCTCGTACTGATGGCACTGTATAATGCCTACGTGCTGTTCCGAGGTGCAGGCCACAGGGGGACATTCCTTGAATTTCAAGAGGAAGTTATCAAGGACCTAATATTTGGGAACCAGGAGGTGGGGGAGAGGCCCAGTACTTCTGGAAGCGAGGCCACAAGAATTGTACCAGGGCAGCATTTTCTCAGTGAAATTCCCTCCACTGCGACGAAGGGAAGGACCCAAAAGAGGTGCAGAGTGTGCTACAAACAGGGGATAAGAAAAGACACCATATACCAGTGTGAAATGTGCCCCACACAACCCGGCCTCTGTATAAATGAGTGTTTTAAGATCTACCACACGTCCCTGAAATTTTAATTTTTTTATTGCCCTGACGTTTTACCCTGATGTACTTCGCACAGCTTGTACATAAAGCCACATGCTAAGTCCTTCCCTTCTGAGCCCTGCGCCCTAAAAACAGTTTAGATTCACATATGGGGCATTTCCCTGTTGGGTAACATCATGGGTTACGTTTTCTCCTTCTGCCCCTGGTAAAAAATAAAAATCTGGGCCTAAACTGAGCAGTATTGGAAAAATGTGAATTTTTCGTTCTCAACTCAAATTGTTAAAAAAAATTCCTCAAATACCTGTGGGTTCAAACCGCTCACTACACCCCTTAAAAAATTCCCTGAGGGGTGTAGTTTCCAAAATGGGGTCAGTTGTTGGGGGTCTCAAATGCACTGGTACCTCAGGGGCACTGCAAACACTACACGGTGTCTGAAAATTATTCCAGCAAAATCTGCATTCAAAAAAAGCACTCCTTTCTTTCTGAGCCCTGCCATGTGCCCAAACAACAGTTTACATCCACATATGGGGCATTTCCGTGTTCGAGAGCAACTGGGTAACGCATCATGGGGTACGTTTTTCCTTCTGCCACTGGTGAAAAATGAAAATCTGGGCCTAAAGCTAAACATTATGTGAAAAATTGGATTTTTTCGTATTGAACTCAAACTGTTAAAAAAAATTCCTCAAACATCTGTGGGTTCAAACCGCTCACTACACCCCTTAATAAATTCCCTGAGGGGTGTAGTTTCCAAAATGGGGTCAGTTATTGGTGGTTTCAAATGTACTGCTACCTCAGGGGCACTGCAAACACTACATTGGGTCTGAAAATTATTCCTGCCAGATCTGCATTCAAAAAGACAAGAAGCGCTCCTTTCCTTCTGAGACCTACCATGTGCCCATACAACAGGCTACGTCCACATATGGGGCATTTCTAAAAACTGCGGAATCTGGGTAATACATTCCAAGTTTTGTTTCTTTGCTAACTCCTACTGTGTTATATATAAAAAAAGGTTTTATATTGAAAATCAGTAGAAAAAAGGAACTGTTCTAATTTTTGATGCACTTTCCTTTAATTCCTGTAAAACATCTAAAGGGTTAATAAACTTTCTAAATGCCATTTTGAATACTTTGAAGGGTGCTGATTTTAAAATGGGGCAATTCATGGGGGATTCTGATATACAGGTTCGGCAAAACTATGTCTGAACTGCATTGGTCCTTAAAAAATTTAGATTTTGAAATTTGCTAGTAAATGTGAAAAATTACTGCTAAATTTATATACTTTGTGGAGTCTGCAAAAAGTAAAATAACACTTAAAAAATGATTGCTGTGTAAAGTAGGCCTATGGGAAATGTTAATTAATAACTATGTTGTGGTGTTTGACTTTCTATCTTACAAAGAAAACAATTCAAAGTTTGAAAATTGTGAATTTTTCCAAATTTTCAGTAAATTTGGATTTTTTTTCCTAATAAGGACAAAATTTATTGATGAAATTTTTACACTAACATAAAGTACAATATGTCACGAAAAAACAATCTCAGAATCACCTTGATAAGTAAAAGCATTCAAAAGTTATTAGCACAGAAAGTGACAGATGTCAGATTTGAAAAATAAGGCTTGGTCCTTAAGCTCAAAATAGGCCATGTCATTAAGGGGTTAAAACCTACCTAATGGGGCTAATAGCTTCTTCAGGCCATGCAATTGGAGTTCAAAGGTTATTGATCTGTCAATCTACATAATATATTACTATCGATCTGTCAACATACGCCATATCCATTATATATTACAATCTTTTCATCCCTAGAATAGAAATAGGTAAAGGTAAAGTCCCCTGGTGCAAGCACCAAATCGTGACCGACTCCTAGGTGACATCACATCGTGACATTTTCTTGGCAGACTGTTTTTGTGGGGTGGTTTGCCATTGTCTTCCTCAGTCATCTTTACCCCCTAGTAAGTTGGGTACTCATTTTACCGACCTTGGAAGGATGGAAGGCTGAGTTAACCTTGAACCCGCTACCTGAACCACGTGAGGATTGAACACACAACCTTCAGGTCGTGAGTGAGAGCTTAGGACTGCATTCTACTGAGAATAGAAATACATTGGTATATTGGCAAAACCAGAACCTGCGAAGGTAAGTACCATGAAACCAAGATAGGGCTACACAGTTCACCACCCTAAGTGGCAGCTCTGTCAGCCCATAATCAGACAAAACAATAGACAGAGATTTAAAGGGGTTGTCCAGTTGTAAACTGTCGATGGTCTATCCTCAGAACAAGTCGCCAAGAGTTATCGGGAGCAGGTCCGTTACCTGGAACCCCATCAACGAGCTGTTCACATGACCGATACACTAGCACACCGCGACAAATTTTGCAGAAAACAGGCAGCTCAGTTTTTGTTGCGTGCAGTGACCTTGTGAAGAGCTGATCAGCGGGGATCGTGGGTGAAAGATCCCCATTCGATTCAATATTTATGACCTGTCCAGAGGATAGGCCACTAATAGTCTACAACTGGATAACTCCTTTAAACTTTCACAAGTAGATATGGCGGAGAGGCAGGTCAAAGGTCAACACCCCCACCCGCCCCGCAGTTGCCACTATTATATACATTCAATATTTTGATCATTATATCCAAGCTTCTAAAAGGTCGTATTAGTTATTTCAAACAACTTATCAGTTATTTAAAAACGATAGAGGACAACTCATAGTATACAAAATGTGTGGTTTATGGTATACATATACACATAGATAGGATTTTAGCATTAAATTGATGATTTTCTCAACCAAATAAAAATGCTGAGAATGCAGAAAATAAAATACGATAAAAAATAATAAGCACTAGTCCATACAACATTTCATCAGTTTTCTATACCTGTACTAGAACGTTGTATTAACGATATATAGTCAACAGATGTCACTATATCTCTACTTCCTCCATCGTGAGACTTCTATGTAACAGCTTTGTATCTATTGTTATAAATTTATGGGCATACTTATACATATGAGATCCTGTTATACTAAATAAAACCAGGTTAAAAGCTAGCAGTAATTACATTAGTAGATAGTTCCTATCTACTAATTTAAGTATTAACTTCCTGGATATCACTACACATGTGGAAAACCATGGGGGAACTAGAGGGAAACTTTAAACTAAAAGCTATCATAAGGATATAGATACCAAGAGCTGTATAGCTCTATCTAGTTGTCATGTCCCAATTTGGCCCCTTAACCCCTTAATGACGCGGCCCTTTTTCTTTTCCCATTTTCGTTTTTTCCTCCCCCCTTTAAAAAAATCGTAACTCCTTTATTTATACATCGACGTCGCTGTATGAGGGCTTGTTTTTTGCGGGACGAGTTGTATTTTTCAATGGTGCTATTTAAAGTACCACATAATGTACTGAAAAACTTTTAAAAAATTCTAAGTGGAGTAAAATGAAAAAAAAATCAACATTTCGCCATCTTTTAGTGCGTCTTGTTTCTACGGCGCACAAACAGCAAAAGAAATGACCTGATAACTTTTTTCTATGGGTCGGTACGATTACTACGATACCAAACTTGTATAGGATTTTTTTTACTATACTGCTCTTTTTTTTTCAAAGACATTTAATTGTTTTCAATTATTTTCTGCCGTCATTTTGTGCGTGCAATAACTTTTTTATTTTTCCGTCGACGTAGTTTAGCGAGGGCTCATTTTTTGCAGGATGTTCTTTAGTTTCTGATAGTACCAATTTGGAGTACATACGACTTTTTGATCGCTTTTTATTACGTTTTTTCTGGGAGACAGGGTAACTAAACAAGTGTATTTCTGGCATTCTTTCTTTTTTTTCGGACGTCGTTCACTGTGCGGGAAGAATAATGCACTACTTTGATAGATCGGACTTTTACGGACGCGGCGATACCAAATACATATTTTTAGTTTATTATTTAGATTTTTTAATAATAGATATGGCAAAAGGGGGGTGATTTTTTTTTTTTTTAATTAAAAAAAACTTTATTGATTCTTTTTTTTTAAACTGCTTTGAAGTCTCCCTGGGGGACTTTAACATGTGATGCTTTGATCGCTCCTGCAGTATGACGTAATGCTATAGCATTGGCGGGGGCCAGCGGCGGGCCCTCTGGCGGGGGCCATCCACCCGGTCAAGGCGCGGCCAGTGGCGGGCCCTCAGGTGGGGGCCATCCTTCCGGTCCAGGCACGGTCAGCGGCGTTCCCTCTGGCGGGGGCCATCCATCCGGTCCAGGCGCGGCCAGCGGCGGGCCCTCTGGCGGGGGCCATCCATCCGGTCCAGGCGCGGCCAGCGGCGGGCCCTCTGGCGGGGGCCATCCATCCGGTCCAGGCGTGGCCAGCGGCGGGCCCTCTGGCGGGGGCCATCCATCCGGTCCAGGCGCGGCCAGCGGCGGTCCATCTGGCGGGGGCCATCCATCCGGTCCAGGTGCGGCCAGCAGCGGGCCCTCTGGCAGGGGCCATCCATCCGGTCCAGGGGCGGCCAGCGGCGGGCCCTCTGGCGGGGGCCATCCGTCCGACCCAGGCGCGGCCAGCGGCGGGCCCTCTGATTTTGTGCTCTAAATAAGCACTACGTGGTGCACCAGTACATTGATGATAATTAACATTGTGATTTCTTTTGTATAGCTAGTGTGAGCTCCTTTACACGGCTGCAGCTTGGGTGGTGCTTGAATTTGTGGTGTTACAGATGTATCGATATAAATACAGTTTTCTGTTAAAATGGTAAAACTTGTTTTGTTTTTATTGCGCGTTCATATAGCAAAAATCTTCATTTTAGCGGCACAGGGTCTATTATATTATATATCTGCAGTGTGGCTTAGAGCGAGGGGGTTCATATTGTATTTGGGGTGTTGATTGTTGTGCACCAGGACTGTCTTTTTTTAATCCCAGTCCGCTCCTGATTAGGGTACATTTCACATGGGGCAAAAATGCTACAGATATTTCGTGCAGACTTTCCACGTGGAGAATTCGCAGCATTTACAATATAAGCCATATGGATGAGATTTAATAAATCCCAACTACATCTATGAGTATGTCTAAAAGAAAAGCTGTCTTAGTTGCCCCTGGCAACCAATCACCGTGCAGCTTTTGTTTTGTATTCTGTCCTGGTAAAATGAAAGCTGTGCTGTGATTGGTTGTTAGGGGCAACTAAGACTTTATCTTGTAGACAGTTTCTTAAATCTGCCACATAGTATGGGAAAAAAATGCGTGCAGGATATTTAAAATTGTAGCATGATGACTGTTTGCTGCAGATTTCACTGTTTACAACCAAAAGGGTGAAATTTGCGACAAATACCAAACTTCAAGACAAAATCCAAAACCTCAAACTCTGATTAAAATGACTGATTGCGTAAACATTTTCCATGAATTGATCCCTTACCATTCAAGGTGGTCCCTCCCGCTGAGGGGGCCATCCATCCGATCCAGGCGCGGCCAGCGGCGGGCCCTCTGGCGGGGGTCATCCATCCTGTTCAGGCGTGGCCAGCGGCGGGCCCTCTGGCGGGGGCCATCCGTCCGGTCCAGGCGCGGCCAGCGGCGGGCCCTCTGGCGGGGGCCATCCAACCATTCCAGGCGCGGCCAGCAACGGGCCCTCTGGCGGGGGCCATCCATCCGTTCCAGGCGCGGCCAGCGGCGGGCCCTCTGGCGGGGGCCATCTATCCGGTCCAGGTGCGGCCAGTGGCGGGCCCTCTGATCTTGTGATCTCAATAAGCACTACGTGGGGGGGCGGAGCCAGCGACTGACATGGAGAGTCGCATGTGAGAAGAGTTCCCCAGGGGAATTGCAAAATCCTTCCAAAATCCTCGCCTTACTATGCTACCAAGAGTTCTAAACTAGCCAACTGGACCTCTAGAACCCTACGGATGTGACCAAACCACGGCTACAAGCAAACAAATTCTCCTGACGCCGTCGGAGCGGAAGCAGCGCCGCGCTAACGCCCTGCCACCTTCCCGCTCACCTTTGGAGCAAGTGGTGCCTGCCTCGCTGCCCGATCTTACCAGCGTGCCAGACCGAGACCCGAGTGGACCGACCTCCCCGCTCCAGACGCGGCTGACATGGCGCAAGATTCCTTTGAAGACCTGCCACTTATCGGACCCCGCTCTGATACCCCTCCGACTCCGGACCCCCTTCGGCTGCAGCAGCACATTACACCCTGCCGCGGGTTGTCCGCAGAGCGGCCCGGAGGACCCGCTGCTTACCGGACCCCGCGCTGACACTTCTCTGACTCCAGACCCCCGTCGGCTGCTGCGGCGCATTGTATCCTGCTGCGGGCGGTCTGCAAATCGGCCCGGAAGAACCGCTGCTTACCGGACCCCGCGCCGACACTCCTCTGACTCCGGACCCCCATCGGCTGCTGCGGCGCACTACATCCGGCCGCGGGCTGTCCGCAAAGCGGCCCGGATCTAACTCCGGGGAGGCAAGTGACTCACGCTCCCGACGCGAGGTGCCCCGCCGAAACCGGAAGCCATCTGGCAGCCGCGGGGCCCCGTGCCGGACCCCGAGCGAGAAGTAACCTCCGTCCGGGACTCTATTCTGTGGAGGGGAATGGCCCACCCTCCTCTAGTTCTTAGACTGGGTACCCGCTGGCTCTCCTGAACTCCCTGATTAGTTCGTCCCCCTGGGACGCCCTGCTGCCACCTGGCCGCGGCGCTTTATATTCTGCGGCGGGAAGACCGCAAAAAGACCCACCGAGCCGGAGACAGCTTCTGAAAGGTGGGAGACCTACCGTTCCACCCCCGGAGTGAAACACCCACGGCGGAGTCCCGCTAAAGACCGTGAGCCACCTAAAGGGGCCCAACAGCAGCCCCATGACCTCAAAGTACTTGCTGCCACTGGACCGCGGCAACCCACATCGCACTGGACTCCGAAACTGAGTGATCCCGATCCCACACCCGGCAACAAATCGTGAGTTTCTCTTTCAGTGGGCAGCGGGGGGCAACACCCCAACCCGACAGAACTGACCCTGAGGGCTGCGAGCCCGGGACCGGGCGACACACGGGGGGGGGGGGGGGGGGAACACCCCTATATCCCAGGGAAGCATCCTCTCTATCACTTAACGCAACCACACAGTGACCCTCTATGGGGGGGGAGACGCCATACTGCATAAAGTTTAACTAGAACACAACCAGCCTGACCGGCAAAACACCAAGGCCCACCTGGGACATTAATTTTTCCTGGACCCTCGAATTACATTATATACACTGAGAGCCCGAAACTCAAAGACCTTAACCGACAGAGTTGCTAGCTAGAGACATCACTACTAACTAACTCTCTCGCCAAGGCCAGATCAAGCCCTAGCTGGATCCCTCTTAGCTATCCAATCTATTGGACTCCCGCTATCTAGAAATCGTGGCTGCTGAATAGCCTCTAAAACTCTGCAGACCTACACGTCTAAACTTTTATGGTAGACATTCTACACTACCTCAATCTGTAACTTATCCCCTCTGTAAGCAACGCCACTCGATACCGCTCGTACCGCATAGCTGGAGGAGGACACAGAAACAGTCATCCACCAACCTCTCTAAATCAGCGCGCACATCTAATATTCTTCACCATGAGTACACGCGCTAAAAGCGGCTCCGCAGCCGAAAAATTAAAGGAGTTCTCCCGCACCAAAACCCCCGATCATACTCCGCGAACAATACGACCTACTCAGGCGAGAGAGTTCAAAGACGACACGAGACAAGCCCCGAAACCAACCTTGCGGCAACTCCTAGAAGCCATTAACACCTGTAAATCCTCCCTTACTAACAAAATAGAAGAAGTCAAGTCAGACGTCACTTTGTTAAGATAAGGATCTACAAAACATACGTGGCAGAATGCAAGAGATGGAGGATCGCATCTCCAGTGCAGAGGACTCCCTGCGTCCGCTCCCCCGCGGCAGTGAAAAAAGTCGAAAGACTAACTGAATTCTGCCAGTCCAAAATAGATGACCTAGAAAACCGTTCACGTCGCAATAATCTACGCATAATAGGTCTCCCCGAAAAGACAGAAGGCTCCCAACCGGAAGTGTTTGCTGAAACCTTGTTGAAATCCCTCACCTCACAGTAGAAAGAGCGCATCGCGTTCCCGCAAAACCTCCGCAACCGGGTGCCCCCCCCCCACGCCCATTCCTGGCAAGAATCCGAAATTGCAGGGACCGAGATGCTGCTCTACGCCAAGCCAGACTGAGAGGGCCACTTAAACACAATAACGCAACTATTTCCATATTCCCAGACTTTTCTGCGGACCTGCAAAAACAAAGGGCCACCTTCACGGAAGTTAAGAGGAAATTCAAGGACAGGAACATCCCCTACTCAATGGCGTACCCAGCTCGGCTACGCATTGTGGCACAAGGGAAAGTGATCTTTCTGCATTCTCCCACTGAAGCACTGGAGTGGCTCGATATGCACCCTGAACCGCCAAAAATGCCTGACCCTAATACACACGCGGCGAGATCCTGAACTCAGCCGTGATTAATACAAACTAACATCCCCCTGGCCCATAGAGGGCAAAATAGAAATCTATGATGCAAGACAAATTTCCTTTAGTCTTTCTCTGCTTTGATGCCATCGTTATAACATATGTAAAACCCAGTTGGCAAATTTGACCCTTTGTAGGCCAAAGGGATATCCCCTATCGACAACATCTGCTACTTTCTAGACAGACTGTAGCTAACCTCTTTTTTCTTTTCTTTTTCTGTTGTTTGACATCTACGCTGAAATTTAAGCAAGATGTCAATGGTTGATAGTTTAAGTTGTTTTAAATTGATTTTTACTAGTTTCTTTGACAAGTCTGTGTTGATCCGATTTCTTTCCCAACATATGCAAAGCTCCTTCCTTTATCCTCCCTTCACAAGTGCAGATAATCCGTTTAAAGCCCCGTGCCCATGTAGATACCAATGTCTCTAACATATCTTAGTTGGAACGTGCGATTCTAGGCACTACTCTCAAACGAAGGGCAGTGTTTTCTTACATTAAGCAAATTAATCCCCATATCGTCTGCCTGAAGGAAACACACCTCACCATAGATAAAGCTGACACCCTCAAAAAACCATGGGTTCAGTGGGTGACCCACTCCTTCCACACCTCCTCCAGGGGCGTCTCACTACTTATTCACAAAACGCTGAGATGGAATCCTATTAATATCCGTAAAGACCCTGAAGGCAGATCTATATTCATATACGCTGAAATAGACTCTAAACCGTATGTTATCCTGTGTATCTATAATCCCCCTCATAACAATCTACATCTCCTGCAAACTGCCATAACATTCGCACATCAATACCCTACGGCAGGAGTGATCTGCATGGGCGACTTTAATCAAGTAATGGACGCAATAAAAGATAGATTTCGTGTACCCTTAAACACCACCACAACCACTAGCTCCCCCTTGCGGCAACTGATCGAGAGCGTTGGCTGGGTCGATCTCTGGCGGTTGCGCCACCCCGAATCCCTAGAATACACCTGCCACTCTCTCGGACATAACGCCCTGGCGAGAATTGATTATACATTTAGCTCTATGGAACTAGCAGTCTGTCTCTCCAATATCACACATTGCCCACAAGGAATATCCAACCACAGTCCAATATTATTAACGCTAAAATATCCCCAATACAAGATACTGCCCACTTGGAAATTGCACCCATTCTGGCTCAAACTAATCTGGTCAGATGACCAAACGCCCTTTCACATATTTCTATTTCTAGACGCACATAGTAACACACCCACCCAGCCCTAAAATGGGATACTCTTAAGGCCTATATCAGAGGATGCCTTAAGTCCGCTATTTCACACATCAAAAAATCAACATCCCAGACTGATAAAGAACTGGAAGCTCAGACATCTGACGCCGAAAGGCTATACATTTCTGATCCTACAGATGCTAATAAAATAGCCTGGCTCAGCCTCTCCCGCCTTTATAAACACCATATACACACTAAGACCAAACGTAAACTATTCTTCGCTAAACAATATTATTTCGAACTGGGAAACCAATCCAGCCACTTACTTGCCAATCTAATTAAACGCGAAAATCAAACTAACACGGTCCTCAGGATTAAAAACCAACATGGCGTGGAACTGACTGATGCCCCATCTATTACAAACTGTTTCAAGGAATTCTATGCCAACTTATATAGCTCTTCCACAAGCGACTCTACAGCAGACATACTGAACTACTTACAGGACCTGACTTTCCCAACACTCTCCACAGAGCAGATAGAGCTTCTGGAAGCTCCAATCACCCTGGATGAAATCAAACAGACAATCCAAGAAATGGCACTCAATAAATCCCCTGGCCCAGACGGCCTCCCAATAGAGGTATATCGCAAATACAGCAAACAATAAGCCCCACAACTATATGAAACACTACAGCAGGCCCAGCTGGATAAAACACTCCCATCCTCCTTTTACAAGGCCTCCATCGTAGTCATATTGAAACCAGATAAAGATCCCACAGACTGCGGCTCCTACCGCCCCATCTCACTGGTAAATGCAGACTATAAAATCCTGACAAAAATCTTAGCCACCAGACTGAACCAGGTAATTCTATCCATCATACATCCCGACCAGACTGGTTTCATGCCAGGGAAATCCACAATGATTAATATACGCAGAGTCCAAACGGTTATCCAGCTGGGCAGACAAAATAACCTGCCATGGGCCCTGGTTTCCCTGGACATGATGAAGGCCTTTGACTCCCTGGAATGGGTATTTTTGGAAGCCTGTCTAATTCGATTCGGGTTTGGCCCCCAGTTCCTACAGTGGATTAAAACCATATATAAATATCCAAGCACTAATGTGATAGTAAATGGTATCTCATCGGCCGAATTCCAACTTGCAAGAGGCACCCGACAGGGATGCCCACTATCCCCGGCCCTATTTGCTATAGCCATTGAAGCGTTGGCGATCCGCCTGAGATGTACCCCCAGTGTAACCGGCATCAGATGGGGGGGGGCTTGAGAGTAAAGTAGGGCTATACGCAGATGACACAATCCTTTTTCTATCAGACCCAATAAACTCTTTTTCCCAAGCCATGGTCCAAATAGACAGATTCTCCCATCTATCCGGACTGTATGTCAACTGGTCCAAATCTACGATCCTATATACAAATCCTATCCCGGAAAATGATCCCTGTGTATCCAGGTATGGGCTCAAGGTAGTCACTACATTTAAATATCTAGGGATGTTTATGTCCCAAGACCATAATAATGCCATAGAGGATAATATTGACCCACTGCTAAAAAATATAAAGTATAAGCTTAAAAAGTGGTCTAAGCTGCCGCTGTCAGTAGCAGGACGCATAAACCTGATTAAAATGGCTATCCAACCAAAGTGTCTGTACATGCTACAGCACATGCCAGTGAGCGTCCCCAAACGCACCTTCCAAACCTTTAACTCCCTTATCACTTCATTTATATGGAACTCTTCACGCTTGAAATTAAGTCTTTTAACACTACAAAGATCTAAAGAACAAGCCGGAATGGCCCTTACGGACTTACGGCTTTATTACCTAGCAGGTCAGTTACGAAACATCCGAGCCTGGGTTCTGGACCGAGAGATGCCAATAGCAGATCAATACCTGGCAAAGCAGGTTAAAGCAAACAACTTATTAATCTACCTAGAATTTCCAGAATGCACAAATTCTTCCGACATAATACCACTTCACAGACTCGCCCTAAGCGTATGGAAGGAGGCCAAAATCCTTCAACGATACAAAGATGTAGTGTCCGAGCTCCCTTTATGGAACAACCCTGGCTTAGTAGCCTTGCACTCGGTCCCAGACCCCCAATACTGGATATCCCAAGAGGTACGCTCACTGGCAGACATTTATACGGACGGAACACTCCCTACATTTACCCAGTTGCGTGATAAATTGCAGGCCCCACAGCTCCAACTATTTAGATTTTTTCAGTTGCGACATGCACTAAATTCCCAATTCCCACGTCCCTCCACTCGAATATCAAAATTTCCCACAATAGGTGTCCTTAAATCACAAGGGCCCAAAGGTCTGATCTCAGCACTCTACACGCACCTCCTCTCGGCCAAAATGGACATTCATCCACTTCCAGCTTGTGACAAATGGAAACTTTCTATTCCATCCCTGTCATCTGAAGAATGGCTGGACGTTATTAAATCCCATCTGTCTGTTTCCCCCGCCGTAAATAACAAACTGATACAGCTATACATAATACACCAAGCTTACCTCACCCATAGCCGTCTCTATAAAATGGGCAATGCCTCGTCAAACTCCTGCCATAGATGTCGCCAACCGGAAGCAAAATTCTGGCACCTGATCTGGGAGTGCCCTCCAGTCAATGACTTCTGGTCCAAAATCACCGATTTTATAAATTCACTATTGCCATCCCCATTTAGCATCGGTCTGCACCCTAAAATAGCCCTATTTGGTCTACTGGAGGAGGAGGTGTGGCCATATCATACCCGTACTTTCCTCAAAAAGGTGCTATTTCTGGCGCGGAAAGCGATAGCCATACAATAGATGGCTGCCGAAGCCCCATCAATCCCACACTGGATCCAAATGGTAAACACAGTAATCTCCTATGAGAAAATTATTTACCAAAATAGAGGCTGCCCGAACAAATTTCAGGAGATATGGGCTCTCTGGCTAGATACCCAATCCACCCTATCTGCAGACTAAACTCTTAACCCTGGACTCCCCCTTCCTCTCCCACCCCCCCCCCCCCCTCTCATATCATCAAACACACGGAGCCTTACTATACAAATCTCAAAGGATCGGCACTGAAGAGTTATGATGGTTAAATGTTAAGTTTATTGATATAAATGTTAACAAAAAGTATTCAGAAATTATTGTACTACTTGCTATACCAATCTAAGTACAACATAATACCCATGTACAATCTGATATGTATCTAACAAACCCTTTCTCGTTTTGTACTGCGCAAAATACTATTGCTTTTTAAATAAAACGAATTTTTAAAAGAAATAAGCACTACGTGGTGCACCAGTACATTGATGATAATTAACATTGTGATTTGTTTTGTATAGCTAGTGTGAGCTCCTTTACACGGCTGCAGCTTGGGTGGTGCTTGAATTTGTGGTGTTACAGATGTATCGATATAAATACAGTTTTCTGTAAAAATGGTAAAACTTTTGTTTTTATTGCGCGTTCATATAGCAAAAATCTTCATTTTAGCGGCACAGGGTCTATTATATTATATATCTGCAGTGTGGCTTGGAGCGAGGGGGCTCATATTGTATTTGGGGTGTTGATTGTTGTGCACCAGGACTGTCTTTTTTTAATCCCAGTCCACTCCTGATTAGGGTACATTTCACATGGGGCAAAAATGCTACAGATATTTCGTGCAGACTTTCCACATGGAGAATTCGCAGCATTTACAGTATAAGCCATATGGATGAGATTTAATAAATCCCAACTACATCTATGAGTATGTCTAAAAGAAAAGCTGTCTTAGTTGCCCCTGGCAACCAATCACAGTGCAGCTTTTGTTTTGTATTCTGTCCTGGAAAAATGAAAGCTGTGCTGTGATTGGTTGCTAGGGGCAACTAAGACTTTATCTTGTAGACAGTTTCTTAAATCTGCCACACAGTATGGGAAAAAATTGCGTGCAGGATATTTAAAATTGTAGCATGATGACTGCTGCAGATTTCACTGTTTACAACCAAAAGGGTGAAATTTGCGACAAATACCAAACTTCAAGACAAAATCCACAACCTCAAACTCTGATTAAAATGACTGATTGCGTAAACATTTTCCATGAATTGATCCCTTACCATTCAAGGTGGTCCCTCCCGCTGGCGGGGGCCATCCATCCGGTCCACGCGCGGCCAGCGACGGACCCTCTGGCGGGGGCCATCCATCCGGACCAGGCGCGGCCAGCGGCGGGCCCTCTGGCGGGGGCCATCCGTCCAACCCAGGGGCGGCCAGCGGCGGGCCCTCTGATTTTGTGCTCTAAATAAGCACTACGTGGTGCACCAGTACATTGATGATAATTAACATTGTGATTTGTTTTGTATAGCTAGTGTGAGCTCCTTTACACGGCTGCAGCTTGGGTGGTGCTTGAATTTGTGGTGTTACAGATGTATCGATATAAATACAGTTTTCTGTAAAAATGGTAAAACTTTTGTTTTTATTGCGCGTTCATATAGCAAAAATCTTCATTTTAGCGGCACAGGGTCTATTATATTATATATCTGCAGTGTGGCTTGGAGCGAGGGGGCTCATATTGTATTTGAGGTGTTGATTGTTGTGCACCAGGACTGTCTTTTTTTAATCCCAGTCCACTCCTGATTAGGGTACATTTCACATGGGGCAAAAATGCTACAGATATTTCGTGCAGACTTTCCACATGGAGAATTCGCAGCATTTACAATATAAGCCATATGGATGAGATTTAATAAATCCCAACTACATCTATGAGTATGTCTAAAAGAAAAGCTGTCTTAGTTGCCCCTGGCAACCAATCACAGTGCAGCTTTTGTTTTGTATTCTGTCCTGGAAAAATGAAAGCTGTGCTGTGATTGGTTGCTAGGGGCAACTAAGACTTTATCTTGTAGACAGTTTCTTAAATCTGCCACACAGTATGGGAAAAACTCGCGTGCAGGATATTTAAAATTGTAGCATGATGACTGTTTGCTGCAGATTTCACTGTTTACAACCAAAAGGGTGAAATTTACGACAAATACCAAACTTCAAGACAAAATCCACAACCTCAAACTCTGATTAAAATGACTGATTGCGTAAACATTTTCCATGAATTGATCCCTTACCATTCAAGGTGGTCTCTCCCGCTGGCGGGGGCCATCCATCCGGTCCACGCGCGGCCAGCGACGGACCCTCTGGCGGGGGCCATCCATGCGGTCCTGGCGCGGCCAACGACGGGCCCTCTGGCGGGTGCCATCCCTCCGGTCCAGGCGCAGCCAGCGGCGGACCCTCTGGCGGGGACCATCCATCTGGTCCAGGCGCGGCCAGCGTCGGGCCCTCTGGCGGGTGCCATCCATCCGGTCCAGGCGCGGCCAGCGGCGGGCCCTCTGACGGGGACCATCCATCCGGTGCAGGCGCGGCCAGCGGCGGGCCCTCTGGCGGGGGCCATCAATCCGATCCAGGCGCGGCGGGCCCTCTGGCGGGGGCCATCCATCCGGTCCAGGCGCGGCGCGCCCTCTGGCGGGGGCCATCCATCCGGACCAGGCGCGGCCAGCGTCGGGCCCTCTGGCGGGGGCCATCCATCCGGTCCAGGCGCGGCGGGCCCTCTGGTGGGGGCCATCCATCCGGTCCAGGCGTGCCCTCTGGCGGGGGCCATCCATCCGGTCCAGGCGCGGCCAGCGTCGGGCCCTCTGGCGGGGGCCATCCATCCGGTCAAGGCGCGGCCAGCGGCGGGAGCTCTGGCGGGGGCCATCCATTCGGTCCAGGCGTGCCCTCTGGCGGGGGCCATTCATCCGATCCAGGCGCGTCGGGCCCTCTGGCGGGGGCCATCCATCCGGTCCAGGCGCGGCGGGCCCTCTGGCGGGGGCCATCCATCCGGACCAGGCGCGGCAGGCCCTCCTGCGGGGGCCATCCATCCGGTCCAGGCGCGGCCAGCGGCGGGCCCTCTGGCGGGGGGCATCCATCCCGTCCAGGCGCGGCCAGCGACGGACCCTTTGGCGGGGGCCATCCATCCGGTCCAGGCGCGGCCAGCGGCGGGCGTTCTGGCGGGGGCTATCCATCCGGTCCAGGAGCGCCATCTGGCGGGCGCCAGCCATCCGATCCAGGCGCGGCGGGCCCTCTGGTGGGGGCCATCCATCCGGTCCAGGCGCGGCAGGCCCTCCTGCGGGGGCCATCCATCCGGTCCAGGCGCGGCCAGCGGCGGGCCCTCTGGCGGTGGCCATCCATCCCGTCCAGGCGCGGCCAGCGACGGGCCCTTTGGCGGGGGCCATCCATCCTGTCCAGGCGCGGCCAACGACGGGCCCTCTGGCGGGGGCCATCCATCCGGTTCAGGCGCGGCCAGCGGCGGGCCCTCTGGCGGGGGCCATCCATCCGGTCCAGGCGCGGCCAGCGGCGGGCCCTCTGGCGGGGGCCATCCATCCGGTCCAGGCGTGCCCTCTGGTGGGGGCCATCCAGCCGATCCAGGCGCGTCGGGCCCTCTGGCGGGGGCCATCCATCCGGTCCAGGCGCGGCGGGCCCTCTGGCGGGGGCCATCCATCCGGTTCAGGCGCGGCCAGCGTCGGGCCCTCTGGCGGGGGCCATCCATCCGGACCAGGCGCGGCCAGCGGCGGGCCCTCTGGCGGGGGCCATCCAGCCGATCCAGGCGCGTCGGGCCCTCTGGCGGGGGCCATCCATCCGGTCCAGGCACGGCGGGCCCTCTGGCAGGGGCCATCCATCCGGACCAGGCGCGGCCAGCGGCAGGCCCTCTGGCGGGGGCCATCCGTCCAGCCCAGGGGCGGCCAGCGGCGGGCCCTCTGATTTTGTGCTCTAAATAAGCACTACGTGGTGCACCAGTACATTGATGATAATTAACATTGTGATTTGTTTTGTATAGCTAGTGTGAGCTCCTTTACACGGCTGCAGCTTGGGTGGTGCTTGAATTTGTGGTGGTACAGATGTATCGATATAAATACAGTTTTCTGTAAAAATGGTAAAACTTGTTTTGTTTTTATTGCGCGTTCATATAGCAAAAATCTTCATTTTAGCGGCACAGGGTCTATTATATTATATATCTGCAATGTGGCTTGGAGCGAGGGGGTTCATATTGTATTTGGGGTGTTGATTGTTGTGCACCAGGACTGTCTTTTTTTTAATCCCAGTCCGCTCCTGATTAGGGTACATTTCACATGGGGCAAAACTGCTACAGATATTTCGTGCAGACTTTCCACATGGAGAATTCGCAGCATTTACAATATAAGCCATATGGATGAGATTTAATAAATCCCAACTACATCTATGAGTATGTCTAAAAGAAAAGCTGTCTTAGTTGCCCCTAGCAACCAATCACAGTGCAGCTTTTGTTTTGTATTCTGTCCTGGTAAAATGAAAGCTGTGCTGTGATTGGTTGTTAGGGGCAACTAAGACTTTATCTTGTAGACAGTTTCTTAAATCTGCCACATAGTATGGGAAAAAATTGCGTGCAGGATATTTAAAATTGTAGCATGATGACTGTTTGCTGCAGATTTCACTGTTTACAACCAAAAGGGTGAAATTTGCGACAAATACCAAACTTCAAGACAAAATCCACAACCTCAAACTCTGATTAAAATGACTGATTGCGTAAACATTTTCCATGAATTGATCCCTTACCATTCAAGGTGGTCCCTCCCGCTGGCGGGGGCCATCCATCCGGTCCAGGCGCGGCCAGCGACGGACCCTCTTGCGGGGGCCATCCATGCGGTCCAGGCGCGGCCAACGACGGGCCCTCTGGCGGGGGCCATCCATCCGGTCCAGGCGCGGCCAGCGGCGGGCCCTCTGGCGGGGACCATCCATGCGGTCCAGGCGCGGCCAGCGGCGGGCCCTCTGGCGGGGGCCATCCGTCCGATCCAGGCGCGGCGGGCCCTCTGGCGGGGGCCATCCATCCGGTTCAGGCACGGCGGGCCCTCTGGCGGGGGCCATCCATCCGGTCCAGGCGCGGCCAGCGTCGGGCCCTCTGGCGGGGGCCATCCATCCGGTCCAGCCGCGGCGGGCCCTCTGGTGGGGGCCATCCATCCGGTCCAGGCGCGGCCAGCGGCGGGCCCTCTGGCGGGGGCCATCCATCCGGTCCAGGCCGGCCAGCGGCGGGCCCTCTGGCGGGGGCCATCCATCCGGTCCAGGCGCGGCCAGCGACAGGCCCTCTGGCGGGGGCCATGCATTCGGTCCAGGCGTGCCCTCTGGCGGGGGCCATCCATCCGATCCAGGCGCGTCGGGCCCTCTGGCGGGGGTCATCCATCCGGTCCAGGCGCGGCGGGGCCCTCTGGCGTGGGCCATCCATCCAGTCCAGGCGCGGCTAGCGGCGGGCCCTCTGGCAGGGGCCATCCATTCGGTCCAGGCGCGGCCAGCGTCGGGCCCTCTGGCGGGGGCCATCCTTCCGGTCCAGGCGCGGCCAGCGGCGGGCCCTCTGGCGGGGGCCATCCATCCGGTCCAGGCGCGGCCAGCGGCGGACCCTCTGGCGGGGGCCATCCATCCGGTCCAGGCGCGGCCAGCGGCGGGCCCTCTGGCGGAGACCATCCATCCGGTCCAGGCGCGGCCAGCGGCGGGCCCTCTGGCGGGGGCCATCCATCCGATCCAGGCGCGGTGAGCCCTCTGGCGGGGGCCATCCATCCGGTCCAGACGCGTCGGGCCCTCTGGCGGGGGCCATCCATCCGGTCCAGGCGCGGCCAGCGGCGGGCCCTCTGGCGGGGGCCATCCATCCGGTCCAGGTGTGCCCTCTGGCGGGCGCCATCCATCCGATCCAGGCGCGACGGGCCCTCTGGTGGGGGCCATCCATCCGGTCCAGGCGCAGCGGGCCCTCTGGCGGGGGCCATCCATCCGGTCCAGGCGCAGCCAGCGGCGGACCCTCTGGCGGGGGCCAGCAATCTGGTCCAGGTGCTGCCAGCAGCGGGCCCTCTGGCGGGGGCCATCCATCCAATCCAGGCGCGTCGGGCCCTCTGGCGGGGGCCATCCATCCGGTCCAGGCGCAGCTAGCGGCGGGCCTCTGGCAGGGGCCATCCATCCGGTCCAGGCGCAGACAGCGGCGGACCCTCTGGCGGGGGCCAGCAATCCGGTCAAGGTGCTGCCAGCAGCGGGCCCTCTGGCGGGGGCCATCCATCCGGTCCAGGCGTGGCCAGCGGCGGGCCCACTGGCGGGGGCCATCCATCCGGTCCAGGCGTGCCCTCTGGCGGGCGCCATCCATCCGATCCAGGCGCCGCAAACCCTCTGGTGGGGGCCATCCATCCGATCCAGGCGCGTCGGGCCCTCTGGCGGGGGCCATCCATCCGGTCCAGGCGCGGCGGGGCCCTCTGGCGGGGGCCATCTGTCCAGCCCAGGGGCGGCCAGCGGCGGGCCCTCTGATTTTGTGCTCTAAATAAGCACTACGTGGTGCACCAGTACATTGATGATAATTAACATTGTGATTTGTTTTGTATAGCTAGTGTGAGCTCCTTTACACGGCTGCAGCTTGGGTGGTGCTTGAATTTGTGGTATTAAAGATGTATCGATATAAATACAGTTTTCTGTAAAAATGGTAAAACTTGTTTTGTTTTTATTGCGCGTTCATATAGCAAAAATCTTCATTTTAGCGGCACAGGGTCTATTATATTATATATCTGCAATGTGGCTTGGAGCAAAGGGGTTCATATTGTATTTGGGGTGTTGATTGTTGTGCACCAGGACTGTCTTTTTTTAATCCCAGTCCGCTCCTGATTAGGGTACATTTCACATGGGGCAAAAATGCTACAGATATTTCGTGCAGACTTTCCACATGGAGAATTCGCAGCATTTACAGTATAAGCCATATGGATGAGATTTAATAAATCCTAACTACATCTATGAGTATGTCTAAAAGAAAAGCTGTCTTAGTTGCCCCTGGCAACCAATCACAGTGCAGCTTTTGTTTTGTATTCTGTCCTGGAAAAATGAAAGCTGTGCTGTGATTGGTTGCTAGGGGCAACTAAGACTTTATCTTGTAGACAGTTTCTTAAATCTGCCACATAGTATGGGAAAAAATTGCGTGCAGGATATTTAAAATTGTAGCATGATGACTGAGACTGTTTGCTGCAAATTTCACTGTTTACAACCAAAAGGGTGAAATTTGCGACAAATACCAAACTTCAAGACAAAATCCACAACCTCAAACTCTGATTAAAATGACTGATTGCGTAAACATTTTCCATGAATTGATCCCTTACCATTCAAGGTGGTCCCTCACGCTGGCGGGGGCCATCCATCCGGTCCAGGCGCGGCCAGCGGCGGGTCCTCTGGCGGGGGCCATCCATCCGGTCCAGGCGCGGCCAGCGTCGGGCCCTCTGGCGGGCGCCATCCATCCGATCCAGGCGCCGCGGACCCTCTGGTGGGGGCCATCCATCCGGTCCAGGCGCGGCGGGCCCTCTGGCGGGGGCCATCCATCCGGTCCAGGCGCGGCCAGCGGCGGGCCCTCTGGCGGGGGCCAGCAATTCGGTCCCGGCGCGGCCAGCGGCGGGCCCTCTGGCGGGGGCCATCCATTCGGTCCAGGCGCGGCCAGCGACGGGCCCTTTGGCGGGGGCCATCCATCCGGTCCAGGCACGGCCATCGACCGGCCCTCTGGCGGGGGCCATCCATCCGATCCAGGCGCGGCCAGCGTCGGGCCCTCTGGCGGGGGCCATCCATCTGGTCCAGGCGCGGCCAGCAGCGGGCCCTCTGGCGGGGGCCATCCATCTGGTCCAGGCGGGCCCTCTGGCGGGGGCCATCCGTCCGGTCCAGGCGCGGCGGGCCCTCTGGCGGGGGCCATCCATCCGGCCCAGGCGCGGCCAGCGGCGGGCCCACTGGCGGGGCCATCCGTCCAGACCAGGGGCGGCCAGCGGCGGGCCCTCTGATTTTGTGCTCTAAATAAGCACTACGTGGTGCACCAGTACATTGATGATAATTAACATTGTGATTTGTTTTGTATAGCTAGTGTGAGCTCCTTTACACGGCTGCAGCTTGGGTGGTGCTTGAATTTGTGGTGTTACAGATTTATCGATATAAATACAGTTTTCTGTAAAAATGGTAAAACTTGTTTTGTTTTTATTGCGCGTTCATATAGCAAAAATCTTCATTTTAGCGGCACAGGGGCTATTATATTATATATCTGCAGTGTGGCTTGGAGCGAGGGGGTTCATATTGTATTTGGGGTGTTGATTGTTGTGCACCAGGACTGTCTCTTTTTAATCCCAGTCCGCTCCTGATTAGGGTACATTTCACATGGGGCAAAAATGCTACAGATATTTTGTGCAGACTTTCCACATGGAGAATTCGCAGCATTTACAATATAAGCCATATGGATGAGATTTAATAAATGCTAACTACATCTATGAGTATGTCTAAAAGAAAAGCTGTCTTAGTTGCCCCTAGCAACCAATCACAGTGCAGCTTTTGTTTTGTATTCTGTCCTGGTAAAATGAAAGCTGTGCTGTGATTGGTTGCTAGGGGCAACTAAGACTTTTTATTGTAGACAGTTTCTTAAATCTGCCACATAGTATGGGAAACAATTGCGTGCAGGATATTTAAAATTGTAGCATGATGACTGTTTGCTGCAGATTTCACTGTTTACAACCAAAAGGGTGAAATTGGCGACAAATACCAAACTTCAAGACAAAATCCACAACCTCAAACTCTGATTAAAATGACTGATTGCGTAAACATTTTCCATGAATTGATCCCTTACCATTCAAGGTGGTCCCTCCCGCTGGCGGGGGCCATCCATCGGGTCCAGGCGCGGCCAGCGGCGGGCCCTCTGGCGGGGGCCATCCATCCGGTCCAGGCGCGGCCAGCGGCGGGCCCTCTGGCGGGGGCCATCCATCCGATCCAGGCGTGGCCAGCGGCGGGCCCACTGGCGGGGGCCATCCATCCGGTCCAGGCGTGCCCTCTGGCGGGCGCCATCCATCCGATCCAGGCGCCGCAAACCCTCTGGTGGGGGCCATCCATCCGGTCCAGGCGCGGCGGGCCCTCTGGCGGGGGCCATCCATCCGGTCCAGGCGCGGCCAGCGGCGGCCCCTCTGGGGGGGACCAGCAATCCGGTCCAGGCGCTGCCAGCAGCGGGCCCTCTGGCGGGGGCCATCCATCCGGTCCAGGCGCGGCGAGCGACGGGCCCTTTGGCGGGGGCCATCCATCTGGTCCAGGCGCGGCCATCGACGGGCCCTCTGGCGGGGGCCATCCCTCTGGTCCAGGCGGGCCCACTGGCGGGGGCCATCCATCCGGTCCAGGCGCGGCGGGCCCTCTGGCGGGGGCCCTCCATCCGGTCCAGGCGCGTCGGGCCCTCTGGCGGGGGCCATCCATCCGGTCCAGGCCGGCCAGCGGCGGGCCCTCTGGCGGGGGCCATCCATCCGGTCCAGGCGCGGCCAGCGACAGGCCCTCTGGCAGGGGCCATGCATTCGGTCCAGGCGTGCCCTCTGGCGGGGGCCATCCATCCGATCCAGGCGCGTCGGGCCCTCTGGCGGGGGTCATCCATCCGGTCCAGGCGCGGCGGGGCCCTCTGGCGTGGGCCATCCATCCGGTCCAGGCGCGGCTAGCGGCGGGCCCTCTGGCAGGGGCCATCCATTCGGTCCAGGCGTGGCCAGCGTCGGGCCCTCTGGCGGGGGCCATCCATCCGGTCCAGGCGCGGCCAGCGGCGGGCCCTCTGGCGGGGGCCATCCATCCGGTCCAGGCGCGGCCAGCGGCGGACCCTCTGGCGGGGGCCATCCATCCGGTCCAGGCGCGGCCAGCGGCGGGCCCTCTGGCGGGGACCATCCATCCGGTCCAGGCGCGGCCAGCGGCGGGCCCTCTGGCGGGGGCCATCCATCCGATCCAGGCGCGGTGAGCCCTCTGGCGGGGGCCATCCATCCGGTCCAGGCGCGTCGGGCCCTCTGGCGGGGGCCATCCATCCGGTCCAGGCACGGCCAGCGGCGGGCCCTCTGGCGGGGGCCATCCATCCGGTCCAGGTGTGCCCTCTGGCGGGCGCCATCCATCCGATCCGGGCGCGACGGGCCCTCTGGTGGGGGCCATCCATCCGGTCCAGGCGCAGCGGGCCCTCTGGCGGGGGCCATCCATCCAATCCAGGCGCGTCGGGCCCTCTGGCGGGGGCCATCCATCCGGTCCAGGCGCAGCTAGCGGCGGGCCTCTGGCAGGGGCCATCCATCCGGTCCAGGCGCGGCCAGCGGCGGACCCTCTGGCGGGGGCCAGCAATCCGGTCCAGGTGCTGCCAGCAGCGGGCCCTCTGGCGGGGGCCATCCATCCGATCCAGGCGCGTCGGGCCCTCTGGCGGGGGCCATCCATCCGGTCCAGGCGCGGCGGGGCCCTCTGGCGGGGGCCATCCGTCCAGCCCAGGGGCGGCCAGCGGCGGGCCCTCTGATTTTGTGCTCTAAATAAGCACTACGTGGTGCACCAGTACATTGATGATAATTAACATTGTGATTTGTTTTGTATAGCTAGTGTGAGCTCCTTTACACGGCTGCAGCTTGGGTGGTGCTTGAATTTGTGGTATTAAAGATGTATCGATATAAATACAGTTTTCTGTAAAAATGGTAAAACTTGTTTTGTTTTTATTGCGCGTTCATATAGCAAAAATCTTCATTTTAGCGGCACAGGGTCTATTATATTATATATCTGCAATGTGGCTTGGAGCAAAGGGGTTCATATTGTATTTGGGGTGTTGATTGTTGTGCACCAGGACTGTCTTTTTTTAATCCCAGTCCGCTCCTGATTAGGGTACATTTCACATGGGGCAAAAATGCTACAGATATTTCGTGCAGACTTTCCACATGGAGAATTCGCAGCATTAACAGTATAAGCCATATGGATGAGATTTAATAAATCCTAACTACATCTATGAGTATGTCTAAAAGAAAAGCTGTCTTAGTTGCCCCTGGCAACCAATCACAGTGCAGCTTTTGTTTTGTATTCTGTCCTGGAAAAATGAAAGCTGTGCTGTGATTGGTTGCTAGGGGCAACTAAGACTTTATCTTGTAGACAGTTTCTTAAATCTGCCACATAGTATGGGAAAAAATTGCGTGCAGGATATTTAAAATTGTAGCATGATGACTGAGACTGTTTGCTGCAAATTTCACTGTTTACAACCAAAAGGGTGAAATTTGCGACAAATACCAAACTTCAAGACAAAATCCACAACCTCAAACTCTGATTAAAATGACTGATTGCGTAAACATTTTCCATGAATTGATCCCTTACCATTCAAGGTGGTCCCTCACGCTGGCGGGGGCCATCCATCCGGTCCAGGCGCGGCCAGCGGCGGGTCCTCTGGCGGGGGCCATCCATCCGGTCCAGGCGCGGCCAGCGTCGGGCCCTCTGGCGGGCGCCATCCATCCGGTCCAGGCGCGGCCAGCGGCGGGCCCTCTGGCGGGGGCCATCCATCCGGTCCAGGTGTGCCCTCTGGCGGGCGCCATCCATCCGATCCAGGCGCCGCGGACCCTCTGGTGGGGGCCATCCATCCGGTCCAGGCGCGGCGGGCCCTCTGGCGGGGGCCATCCATCCGGTCCAGGCGCGGCCAGCGGCGGGCCCTCTGGCGGGGGCCAGCAATTCGGTCCCGGCGCGGCCAGCGGCGGGCCCTCTGGCGGGGGCCATCCATTCGGTCCAGGCGCGGCCAGCGACGGGCCCTTTGGCGGGGGCCATCCATCCGGTCCAGGCACGGCCATCGACCGGCCCTCTGGCGGGGGCCATCCATCCGATCCAGGCGCGGCCAGCGTCGGGCCCTCTGGCGGGGGCCATCCATCTGGTCCAGGCGCGGCCAGCAGCGGGCCCTCTGGCGGGGGCCATCCATCTGGTCCAGGCGGGCCCTCTGGCGGGGGCCATCCGTCCGGTCCAGGCGCGGCGGGCCCTCTGGCGGGGGCCATTCATCCGGCCCAGGCGCGGCCAGCGGCGGGCCCACTGGCGGGGCCATCCGTGCAGACCAGGGGCGGCCAGCGGCGGGCCCTCTGATTTTGTGCTCTAAATAAGCACTACGTGGTGCACCAGTACATTGATGATAATTAACATTGTGATTTGTTTTGTATAGCTAGTGTGAGCTCCTTTACACGGCTGCAGCTTGGGTGGTGCTTGAATTTGTGGTGTTACAGATTTATCGATATAAATACAGTTTTCTGTAAAAATGGTAAAACTTGTTTTGTTTTTATTGCGCGTTCATATAGCAAAAATCTTCATTTTAGCGGCACAGGGGCTATTATATTATATATCTGCAGTGTGGCTTGGAGCGAGGGGGTTCATATTGTATTTGGGGTGTTGATTGTTGTGCACCAGGACTGTCTCTTTTTAATCCCAGTCCGCTCCTGATTAGGGTACATTTCACATGGGGCAAAAATGCTACAGATATTTTGTGCAGACTTTCCACATGGAGAATTCGCAGCATTTACAATATAAGCCATATGGATGAGATTTAATAAATGCTAACTACATCTATGAGTATGTCTAAAAGAAAAGCTGTCTTAGTTGCCCCTAGCAACCAATCACAGTGCAGCTTTTGTTTTCTATTCTGTCCTGGTAAAAGGAAAGCTGTGCTGTGATTGGTTGCTAGGGGCAACTAAGACTTTTTATTGTAGACAGTTTCTTAAATCTGCCACATAGTATGGGAAACAATTGCGTGCAGGATATTTAAAATTGTAGCATGATGACTGTTTGCTGCAGATTTCACTGTTTACAACCAAAAGGGTGAAATTGGCGACAAATACCAAACTTCAAGACAAAATCCACAACCTCAAACTCTGATTAAAATGACTGATTGCGTAAACATTTTCCATGAATTGATCCCTTACCATTCAAGGTGGTCCCTCCCGCTGGCGGGGGCCATCAATCGGGTCCAGGCGCGGCCAGCGGCGGGCCCTCTGGCGGGGGCCATCCATCCGGTCCAGGCGCGGCCAGCGGCGGGCCCTCTGGCGGGGGCCATCCATCCGGTCCAGGCGTGGCCAGCGGCGGGCCCTCTGGCGGGGGCCATCCATCCGGTCCAGGCGTGCCCTCTGGCGGGCGCCATCCATCCGATCCAGGCGCCGCAAACCCTCTGGTGGGGGCCATCCATCCGGTCCAGGCGCGGCGGGCCCTCTGGCGGGGGCCATCCATCCGGTCCAGGCGCGGCCAGCGGCGGGCCCTCTGGCGGGGGCCATCCATCCGGTCCAGGCGCGGCCAGCGACGGGCCCTTTGGCGGGGGCCATCCATCTGGTCCAGGCGCGGCCATCGACGGGCCCTCTGGCGGGGGCCATCCATCTGGTCCAGGCGGGCCCACTGGCGGGGGCCATCCATCCGGTCCAGGCGCGGCGGGCCCTCTGGCGGGGGCCCTCCATCCGGTCCAGGCGCGTCGGGCCCTCTGGCGGGGGCCATCCATCCGGTCCAGGCGCGGCGGACCCTCTGGCGGGGGCCATCCATCCGGTCCAGGCGCGGCGGGCCCTCTGGCAGGGGCCATCCATCCGGTCCAGGCGCGGCCAGCATCGGGTCCGCTGGCGGGGGCCATCCATCCGGTCCAGGCGTGGCCAGCGGCGGGCCCTCTGGCGGGGGCCATCCATCCGGTCCAGGCGTGCCCTCTGGCGGGCGCCATCCATCCGATCCAGTCGCCGCGGGCCCTCTGGCGGGGGCCATCCATCCGGTCCAGGACGGGCCAGCGTCGGGCCCTCTGGGGGGGCCATCCATCCGGTCCAGGCGCGGCCAGCGGCGGGCCCTCTGGCGGGGGCCATCCATCCGGTCCAGGCGTGCCCTCTGGCGGGCGCCATCCATCCAATCCAGGCGCGGCGGGCCCTCTGGTGGGGGCCATCCATCCGGTCCAGGCGCAGCGGGCCCTCTGGCGGGGGCCATACATCCGGTCCAGGCGCGGCCAGCGGCGGACCCTCTGGCGGGGGCCAGCAATCCGGTCCAGGTGCTGCCAGCAGCGGGCCCTCTGGCGGGGGCCATCCATCCGGTCCAGGCGCGGCTAGCGACGGTCCCTTTGGCGGGGGCCATCCATCCGGTCTAGGAGTGGCCAGCGTCGGGCCCTCTGGCGGGGGCCATCCATCCGGTCCAGGCGCGGCCAGCGGCGGGCTCACTGGCGGGGGCCATCCATCCGGCCTAGGCATGCCCTCTGGCGGGGGCCATCCATCCGATCCAGGCGCGTCGGGCCCTCTGGCGGGGGCCATCCATCCGGTCCAGGCGCGGCGGGCCCTCTGGCGGGGGCCATCCATACGGACCAGGCGCGGCCAGCGGCGGGCCCCCCTGGCGGGGGCCATCCGTCCAGCGCAGGGGCGGCCAGCGGCGGGCCCTCTGATTTTGTGCTCTAAATAAGCACTACGTGGTGCACCAGTACATTGATGATAATTAACATTGTGATTTGTTTTGTATAGCTAGTGTGAGCTCCTTTACACGGCTGCAGCTTGGGTGGTGCTGGAATTTGTGGTATTAAAGATGTATCGATATAAATACAGTTTTCTGTAAAAATGGTAAAACTTGTTTTGTTTTTATTGCGCGTTCATATAGCAAAAATCTTCATTTTAGCGGCACAGGGTCTATTATATTATATATCTGCAGTGTGGCTTGGAGCGAGGGGGTTCATATTGTATTTGGGGTGTTGATTGTTGTGCACCAGGACTGTCTCTTTTTAATCCCAGTCCGCTCCTGATTAGGGTAAATTTCACATGGGGCAAAAATGCTACAGATATTTTGTGCAGACTTTCCACATGGAGAATTCGCAGCATTTACAATATAAGCCATATGGATGAGATTTAATAAATCCTAACTACATCTATGAGTATGTCTAAAAGAAAAGCTATTTTAGTTGCCCCTAGCAACCAATCACAGTGCAGCTTTTGTTTTGTATTCTGTCCTGGAAAAATGAAAGCTGTGCTGTGATTGGTTGCTAGGGGCAACTAAGACTTTATCTTGTAGACAGTTTCTTAAATCTGCCACACAGTATGGGAAAAAATTGCGTGCAGGATATTTAAAATTGTAGCATGATGACTGTTTGCTGCAGATTTCACTGTTTACAACCAAAAGGGTGAAATTTGCGACAAATACCAAACTTCAAGACAAAATCCACAACCTCAAACTCTGATTAAAATGACTGATTGCGTAAACATTTTCCATCAATTGATCCCTTACCATTCAAGGTGGTCCCTCCCGCTGGCGGGGGCCATCCATCCGGTCCAGGCGCGGCCAGCGACGGACCCTCTGGCGGGGGCCATCCATGCGATCCAGGTGCGGCGGGCCCTCTGGCGGGGGCCATCCGGTGCATGCGCGGTGGGCCCTCTGGCGGGGGCCATCCATCCGGTCCAGGCGCGGCGGGCACTCTGGTGGGGGCCATCCATCCGGTCCAGGCGTGCCCTCTGGCGGGCGCCATCCATCCGATCCAGGCGCGGCGGGCCCTCTCGTGGGGGCCATCCATCCGATCCAGGCGCGGCCAGCGGCGGGCCCTCTGGCAGGGGCCATCCATCCGGTCCAGGCGCGGCCAGCTGCGGGCCCTCTGGCGGGCACCATCCATCCGGTCCAGGCGCGGCCAGCGGCAGGCCCTCTGGCGGTGGCCATCCATCCGGTCCAGGCGTGCCCTCTGGCGGGCGCCATCCATCCGGTCCAGGCGCAGCGGGCCCTCTGGCGGGGGCCATCAATCCGATCCAGGCGCGGCCAGCGGCGGGCCCTCTGGCAGGGGCCATCCATCCGGTCCAGGCGCGGCCAGCTGCGGGCCCTCTGGCGGACACCATCCATCCGGTCCAGGCGCGGCCAGCGGCAGGCCCTCTGGCGGGGGCCATCCATCCGGTCCAGGCGTGCCCTCTGGCGGGCGCCATCCATCCGGTCCAGGCGCAGCGGGCCCTCTGGCGGGGGCCATCCATCCGATCCAGGCGCGGCGGGCCCTCTGGTGGGGGCCATCCATCCGGTCCAGGCGCAGCGGGCCCTCTGGCGGGGGCCATCCATCCGGTCCAGGCGCGGCCAACGACGGGCCCTCTGGCGAGTGCCATCCATCCGGTCCAGGCGCGGCCAATGACGGGCCCTCTGGCGGGGGCCATCGATCCGATCCAGGCGCGGCCAGCGTCGGGCCCTCTAGCGGGCGCCATCCATCCGGTCCAGGCGCGGCCAGCGGCGGGGCCTCTGGCGGGGGCCATCCATCCGGTCCAGGCGTGCCCTCTGGCGGGCGCCATCCATCCGATTCAGGCGCGGCGGGCCCTCTGGTGGGGGTCATCCATCCGGTCCAGGCGTGCCCTCTGGCGGGCGCCATCCATCCGATTCAGGCGCGGCGGGCCCTCTGGTGGGGGCCATCCATCCGGTCCAGGCGCGTCGGGCCCTCTGGCGGGGGCCATCCATCCGGTCCAGGCGCGGCCAGCGTCGGGCCCTCTGGCGGGGGCCATCCATCCGGTCCAGGCGCGGCTAGCGTCGGGCCCTCTGGCGGGGGCCATCCATCCGGTCCAGGCGCGGCCAGCGGCGGGCCCTCTGGCGGGGGCCATCCATTCGGTCCAGGCGTGCCCTCTGGCGGGGGCCATCCATCTGATACAGGCACGTCGGGCCCTCTGGCGGGAGCCATCCATCCGGTCCAGGCGCGGCGGGACCCTCTGGCGTGGGCCATCCATGCGGTCCAGGCGCGGCCAGCGTCGGGCCCTCTGGCGGGGGCCTTCCATCCGGTCCAGGCGCAGCCAGCGGCGGGCCCTCTGGCGGGGGCCATCCATCCGTTCCAGGCGTGCCCTCTGGCGGGCGCCATCCATCCGATCCAGGCGCGGCGGGCCCTCTGGTGGGGGCCATTCATCCGGTCCAGGAGCGGCAGGCCCTCCTGCGGGGGCCATCCATCCGGTCCAGGCGCGGCCAGCCGCGGGCCATCTGGCGGGGGTCATCCATCCCGTCCAGGCGCGGCCAGCAACGGGCCCTTTGGCGGGGGCCATCCATCCGGTCCAGGCGCGGCCAACGACGGGCCCTCTGGCGGGGGCCATCCATCCGTTCCAGGCGCGGCGGGCCCTCTGGTGGGGGCCATTCATCCGGTCCAGGAGCGGCAGGCCCTCCTGCGGGGGCCATCCATCCGGTCCAGGCGCGGCCAGCCGCGGGCCCTCTGGCGGGGGTCATCCATCCCGTCCAGGCGCGGCCAGCAACGGGCCCTTTGGCGGGGGCCATCCATCCGGTCCAGGCGCGGCCAACGACGGGCCCTCTGGCGGGGGCCATCCATCCGTTCCAGGCGCGGCCAGCGGCGAGCCCTCTGGCGGGGGCCATCCATCCGGTCCAGGCGCGGCCAGCGTCGGGCCCTCTGGCGGGGGCCATCCATCCGTTCCAGGCGCGGCAGGCACTCTGGTGGGGGCCATCCATCCGGTCCAGGCGTGCCCTCTGGCGGGCGCCATCCATCCGATCCAGGCGCGGCAGGCCCTCCTGCGGGGGCCATCCATCCGGTCCAGGCGCGGCCAGCAGCGGGCCCTCTGGCGGGGGCCATCCATCCGGTCCAGGCGCGGCCAGCGGCGGGCCCTCTGGCGGGGGCCATCCATCCCGTCCAGGCACGGCCAGCGACGGGCCCTTTGGCGGGGGCCATCCATCCGGTCCAGGTGCGGCCAACGACGGGCCCTCTGGCGGGGGCCATCCATCTGGTCCAGGCACGGCGGGCCCTCTGGCGGGGGCCATCCATCTGGTCCAGGCGTGCCCTCTGGTGGGGGCCATCCAGCCGATCCAGGCGCGGCGGGCCCTCTGGCGGGGGCCATTCATCTGGTCCAGGCGAGGCGGGCCCTCTGGCGGGGGCCATCCATCCGGACCAGGCGTGGCCAGCGGCGGGCCCTCTGATTTTGTGCTCTAAATAAGCACTACGTGGTGCACCAGTACATTGATGATAATTAAGATTGTGATTTGTTTTGTATAGCTAGTGTCAGCTCCTTTACATGGCTGCAGCTTGGGTGGTGCTTGAATTTGTGGTGTTACAGATGTATCGATATAAATACAGTTTTCTGTAAAAATGGTAAAACTTGTTTGGTTTTTATTGCGTGTTCATATAGCAGAAATCTTCATTTTATTGGCACAGGGTCTATTATATTATATATCTGCAGTGTGGCTTGGAGCGAGGGGGTTCATATTGTATTTGGGGTGTTGATTGTTGTGCACCAGGACTGTCTCTTTTTAATCCCAGTCCGCTCCTGATTAGGGTACATTTCACATGGGGCAAAAATGCTACAGATATTTCGTGCAGACTTTCCACATGGAGAATTCGCAGCATTTACAATATAAGCCATATGGATGAGATTTAATAAATCCCAACTACATCTATGAGTATGTCTAAAAGAAAAGCTGTCTTAGTTGCCCCTGGCAACCAATCACAGTGCAGCTTTTGTTTTGTATTCTGTCCTGGAAAAATGAAAGCTGTGCTGTGATTGGTTGCTAGGGGCAACTAAGACTTTATCTTGTAGACAGTTTCTTAAATCTGCCACACAGTATGGGAAAAAATTGCGTGCAGGATATTTAAAATTGTAGCATGATGACTGTTTGCTGCAGATTTCACTGTTTACAACCAAAAGGGTGAAATTTGCGACAAATACCAAACTTCAAGACAAAATCCACAACCTCAAACTCTGATTAAAATGACTGATTGCGTAAACATTTACCATGAATTGATCCCTTACCATTCAAGGTGGTCCCTCCCGCTGGCGGGGGCCATCCATCCGGTCCAGGCGCGGCCAGCGACGGACCCTCTGGCGGGGGCCATCCATGCGATCCAGGCGCGGCTAGCGGCGGGCCCTCTGGCGGGGACCATCCATCCGGTCCAGGCGCGGCCAGCGTCGGGCCCTCTGGCGGGGGCCATCCATCCGATCCAGGCGCAGCGGGCCCTCTGGCGGGGGCCATCCATCCGGTCCAGGCGCGGCCAGCGGCGGGCCCTCTGGCGGGGGCCATCCATCCGGTCCAGGCGCGGCCAGCGTCGGGCCCTCTGGCGGGGGCCATCCATCCGGTCCAGGCGTGCCCTCTGGTGGGGGCCATCTGTAAAAATGGTAAAACTTGTTTTGTTTTTATTGCGTGTTCATATAGCAAAAATCTTCATTTTATTGGCACAGGGTCTATTATATTATATATCTGCAATGTGGCTTGGAGCGAAGGGGTTCATATTGTATTTGGGGTGTTGATTGTTGTGCACCAGGACTGTCTCTTTTTAATCCCAGTCCGCTCCTGATTAGGGTACATTTCACATGGGGCAAAAATGCTACAGATATTTCGTGCAGACTTTCAACATGGAGAATTCGCAGCATTTACAATATAAGCCACATGGATGAGATTTAATAAATCCCAACTACATCTATGAGTATGTCTAAAAGAAAAGCTGTCTTAGTTGCCCCTAGCAACCAATCACAGTGCAGCTTTTGTTTTGTATTTTGTCCTGGTAAAATGAAAGCTGTGCTGTGATTGGTTGCTAGGGGCAACTAAGACTTTATCTTGTAGACAGTTTCTTAAATCTGCCACATAGTATGGGAAAAAATTGCGTGCAGGATATTTAAAATTGTAGCATGATGACTGTTTGCTGCAGATTTCACTGTTTACAACCAAAAGGGTGAAATTTGCGACAAATACCAAACTTCAAGACAAAATCCACAACCTCAAACTCTGATTAAAATGACTGATTGCGTAAACATTTTCCATGAATTGATCCCTTACCATTCAAGGTGGTCCCTCCAGCTGGCGGGGGCCATCCATCCGGTCCAGGCGCGGCCAGCGGCGGACCCTTTGGCCGAGGCCATCCATCCGATCCAGGCGCGGCAAGCGGCGGGCCCTCTGGCGGGGGCCATCCATCCGGTCCAGGCGCGGCCAGCGGCGGGCCCTCTGGCGGGGGCCATCCATCCGATCCAGGCGCGGCCAGCGTCGGGCCCTCTGGCGGGGGCCATCCATCCGGTCCAGGCGCGGCCAGCGGCGGGCCCTCTGGCGGGGGCCATCCATCCGGTCCAGGCGCGGCCAGCGGCGGGCCCTCTGGCGGGGGCCATCCATCCGGTCCAGGCGTGCCCTCTGGCGGGCGCCATCCATCCGATCCAGGCGCGGCGGGCCCTCTGGTGGGGGCCATCCATCCGGTCCAGGCGCAGCGGCCCTCTGGTGGGGGCCATCCATCCGGTCCAGGCGCGGCAAGCGGCGGACACTCTGGCGGGGGGCCAGCAATCCGGTCCAGGTGCTGCCAGCAGCGGGCCCTCTGGCGGGGGCCATCCATCCGGTCCAGGCGCGGCTAGCGACGGTCCCTTTGGCGGGGGCCATCCATCCGGTCCAGGCGCGGCCAACGACGGGCCCTCTGGCGGGGGCCATCCATCCGGTCCAGGCGCGGCCAATGACGGACCCTCTGGCGGGGGCCATCCATCCGGTCCAGGCGCGGCCAATGACGGACCCTCTGGCGGGGGCCATCCATCCGATCCAGGCGCGGCCAGCGTCGGGCCCTCTAGCGGGGGCCATCCATCCGGTCCTGGCGCGGCCAGCGGCGGGCCCTCTAGCGGGGGACATCCATCCGGTCCAGGCGTGCCCTCTGGCGGGGGCCATCCATCCATTCCAGGCGCGTCGGGCCCTCTGGCGGGGGCCATCCATCCGGTCCAGGCGCGGCCAATGACGGACCCTCTGGCGGGGGCCATCCATCCGATCCAGGCGCGGCCAGCGTCGGGCCCTCTAGCGGGGGCCATCCATCCGGTCCTGGCGCGGCCAGCGGCGGGCCCTCTAGCGGGGGACATCCATCCGGTCCAGGCGTGCCCTCTGGCGGGGGCCATCCATCCATTCCAGGCGCGTCGGGCCCTCTGGCGGGGGCCATCCATCCGATCCAGGCGCGGCCAGCGTCGGGCCCTCTAGCGGGGGCCATGCATCCGGTCCTGGCGCGGCCAGCGGCGGGCCCTCTGGCGGGGGCCATCCATCCATTCCAGGCGCGGCGGGTCCTCTGGCGGGGGCCATCCATCCGGACCAGGCGCGGCCAGCGGTGGGCCCTCTGGCGGGGGCCATCCGTCCAACCCAGGGGCGGCCAGCGGCGGGCCCTCTGATTTTGTGCTCTAAATAAGCACTACGTGGTGCACCAGTACATTGATGATAATTAACATTGTGATTTGTTTTGTATAGCTAGTGTGAGCTCCTTTACACGGCTGCAGCTTGGGTGGTGCTTGAATTTGTGGTGTTACAGATGTATCGATATAAATACAGTTTTCTGTAAAAATGGTAAAACTTGTTTTGTTTTTATTGCGTGTTCATATAGCAGAAATCTTCATTTTATTGGCACAGGGTCTATTATATTATATATCTGCAGTGTGGCTTGGAGCGAGGGGGTTCATATTGTATTTGGGGTGTTGATTGTTGTGCACAAGGACTGTCTCTTTTTAATCCCAGTCCGCTCCTGATTAGGGTACATTTCACATGGGGCAAAAATGCTACAGATATTTCGTGCAGACTTTCCACATGGAGAATTCGCAGCATTTACAATATAAGCCACATGGATGAGATTTAATAAATCCCAACTACATCTATGAGTATGTCTAAAAGAAAAGCTGTCTTAGTTGCCCCTGGCAACCAATCACAGTGCAGCTTTTGTTTTGTATTCTGTCCTGGAAAAATGAAAGCTGTGCTGTGATTGGTTGCTAGGGGCAACTAAGACTTTATCTTGTAGACAGTTTCTTAAATCTGCCACACAGTATGGGAAAAAATTGCGTGCAGGATATTTAAAATTGTAGCATGATGACTGTTTGCTGCAGATTTCACTGTTTACAACCAAAAGGGTGAAATTTGCGACAAATACCAAACTTCAAGACAAAATCCACAACCTCAAACTCTGATTAAAATGACTGATTGCGTAAACATTTTCCATGAATTGATCCCTTACCATTCAAGGTGGTCCCTCCAGCTGGCGGGGGCCATCCATCCGGTCCAGGCGCGGCCAGCGGCGGACCCTTTGGCCGAGGCCATCCATCCGATCCAGGCGCGGCAAGCGGCGGGCCCTCTGGCGGGGGCCATCCATCCGGTCCAGGCGCGGCCAGCGGCGGGCCCTCTGGCGGGGGCCATCCATCCGATCCAGGCGCGGCCAGCGTCGGGCCCTCTGGCGGGGGCCATCCATCCGGTCCAGGCGCGGCCAGCGGCGGGCCCTCTGGCGGGGGCCATCCAACCGGTCCAGGCGTGCCCTCTGGCGGGCGCCATCCATCCGATCCAGGCGCGGCGGGCCCTCTGGTGGGGGCCATCCATCCGGTCCAGGCGCAGCGGCCCTCTGGTGGGGGCCATCCATCCGGTCCAGGCGCGGCAAGCGGCGGACACTCTGGCGGGGGGCCAGCAATCCGGTCCAGGTGCTGCCAGCAGCGGGCCCTCTGGCGGGGGCCATCCATCCGGTCCAGGCGCGGCCAATGACGGACCCTCTGGCGGGGGCCATCCATCCGATCCAGGCGCGGCCAGCGTCGGGCCCTCTAGCGGGGGCCATCCATCCGGTCCTGGCGCGGCCAGCGGCGGGCCCTCTAGCGGGGGACATCCATCCGGTCCAGGCGTGCCCTCTGGCGGGGGCCATCCATCCATTCCAGGCGCGTCGGGCCCTCTGGCGGGGGCCATCCATCCGGTCCTGGCGCGGCCAGCGGCGGGCCCTCTGGCGGGGGCCATCCATCCATTCCAGGCGCGGCGGGTCCTCTGGCGGGGGCCATCCATCCGGACCAGGCGCGGCCAGCGGCGGGCCCTCTGGCGGGGGCCATCCGTCCAACCCAGGGGCGGCCAGCGGCGGGCCCTCTGATTTTGTGCTCTAAATAAGCACTACGTGGTGCACCAGTACATTGATGATAATTAACATTGTGATTTGTTTTGTATAGCTAGTGTGAGCTCCTTTACACGGCTGCAGCTTGGGTGGTGCTTGAATTTGTGGTGTTACAGATGTATCGATATAAATACAGTTTTCTGTAAAAATGGTAAAACTTGTTTTGTTTTTATTGCGTGTTCATATAGCAGAAATCTTCATTTTATTGGCACAGGGTCTATTATATTATATATCTGCAGTGTGGCTTGGAGCGAGGGGGTTCATATTGTATTTGGGGTGTTGATTGTTGTGCACAAGGACTGTCTCTTTTTAATCCCAGTCCGCTCCTGATTAGGGTACATTTCACATGGGGCAAAAATGCTACAGATATTTCGTGCAGACTTTCAACATGGAGAATTCGCAGCATTTACAATATAAGCCACATGGATGAGATTTAATAAATCCCAACTACATCTATGAGTATGTCTAAAAGAAAAGCTGTCTTAGTTGCCCCTAGCAACCAATCACAGTGCAGCTTTTGTTTTGTATTTTGTCCTGGTAAAATGAAAGCTGTGCTGTGATTGGTTGCTAGGGGCAACTAAGACTTTATCTTGTAGACAGTTTCTTAAATCTGCCACATAGTATGGGGAAAAATTGCACGCAGGATATTTAAAATTGTAGCATGATGACTGTTTGCTGCAGATTTCACTGTTTACAACCAAAAGGGTGAAATTTGCGACAAATACCAAACTTTAAGACAAAATCCACAACCTCAAACTCTGATTAAAATGACTGATTGCGTAAACATTTTCCATGAATTGATCCCTTACCATTCAAGGTGGTCCCTCCCGCTGGCGGGGGCCATCCATCCGGTCCAGGCGGGCCCTCTGGCGGGGGCCATCCGGCGGGGGCCATCCATCCGGTCCAGGCAGGCCCTCTGGCGGGGGCCATCCATCCGGTCCAGGCATGGCCAGCGGCGGGCCCTCTGGCGGGGGCCATCCATCCGATCCAGGCGCGGCCATCCATCCGACCCAGGTGCGGCCAGCGGCGGGCCCTCTGATTTTGTGCTCTAAATAAGCACTACGTGATGCACCAGTACATTGATGATAATTAACATTGTGATTTGTTTTGTATAGCTAGTGTGAGCTCCTTTACACGGCTGCAGCTTGGGTGGTGCTTGAATTTGTGGTGTTACAGATGTATCGATATAAATACAGTTTTCTGTAAAAATGGTAAAACTTTTGTTTTTATTGCGCGTTCATATAGCAAAAATCTTCATTTTAGCGGCACAGGGTCTATTATATTATATATCTGCAGTGTGGCTTGGAGCGAAGGGGTTCATATTGTATTTGGGGTGTTGATTGTTGTGCACCAGGACTGTCTTTTTTTAATCCTAGTCCGCTCCTGATTAGGGTACATTTCACATGGGGCAAAAATGCTACAGATATTTCGTGCAGACTTTCCACATGGAGAATTCGCAGCATTTACAATATAAGCCACATGGATGAGATTTAATAAATCCCAACTACATCTATGAGTATGTCTAAAAGAAAAGCTGTCTTAGTTGCCCCTGGCAACCAATCACAGTGCAGCTTTTGTTTTGTATTCTGTCCTGGAAAAATGAAAGCTGTGCTGTGATTGGGTGCTAGGGGCAACTAAGACTTTATCTTGTAGACAGTTTCTTAAATCTGCCACACAGTATGGGAAAAAATTGCGTGCAGGATATTTAAAATTGTAGCATGATGACTGTTTGCTGCAGATTTCACTGTTTACAACCAAAAGGGTGAAATTTGCGACAAATACCAAACTTCAAGACAAAATCCACAACCTCAAACTCTGATTAAAATGACTGATTGCGTAAACATTTTCCATGAATTGATCCCTTACCATTCAAGGTGGTCCCTCCCGCTGGCGGGGGCCATCCATCCGGTCCAGGCGCGGCCAGCGACCGACCCTCTGGCGGGGGCCATCCATGCGGTCCTGGGGCGGCCAACGACGGGCCCTCTGGCGGGTGCCATCCATCCGATCCAGGCGCAGCCAGCGGCGGACCCTCTGGCGGGGACCATCCATCCGGTCCAGGCGCGGCCAGCGTCGGGCCCTCTGGCGGGGGCCATCCATCCGGTCCAGGCGCGGCCAGCGGCGGGCCCTCTGGCGGGGACCATCCATCCGGTGCAGGCGCGGCCAGCGGCGGGCCCTCTGGCGGGGGCCATCCATTCGATCTAGGTGCGGCGGGCCCTCTGGCGGGGGCCATCCATCCGGTCCAGGCGCGGCGGGCCCTCTGGCGGGGGCCATCCATCTGGTCCAGGCGCGGCCAGCGTCGGGCCCTCTGGCGGGGGCCATCCATCCGGTCAAGGCGCGGCGGGCCCTCTGGTGGGGGCCATCCATCCGGTCCAGGCGTGCCCTCTGGCGGGCGCCATCCATCTGATCCAGGCGCGGCAGGCCCTCTGGTGGGGGCCATCCATCCGGTCCAGGCGCGGCCAGCATCGGGCCCTCTGGCGGGGGCCATCCATTCGGTCCAGGCGTGCCCTCTGGCGGGGGCCATCCATACGATCCAGGCTCGTCGGGCCCTCTGGTGGGGGCCATCCATCCGGTCCAGGCGCGGCGGGCCCTCTGGCAGGGGCCATCCATCCGGTCCAGGCGCGGCCAGCGTCGGGCCCTCTGGCGGGGGCCATCCATCCGGTCCAGGCGCGGCCAGCGGCGGGCGTTCTGGCGGGGGCTATCCATCCGGTCCAGGCGTGCCCTCTGGCGGGCGCCATCCATCCGATCCAGGAGCGGCGGGCCCTCTGGTGGGGGCCATCCATCCGGTCCAGGCGCGGCAGGCCCTCCTGCGGGGGCCATCCATCCGGTCCAGGCGCGGCCAGCGGCGGGCCCTCTGGTGGGGGCCATCCAACCCGTCCAGGCGCGGCCAGCGACGGGCCCTTTGGCGGGGGCCATCTATCCGGTCCAGGCGCGGCCAACGACGGGCCCTCTGGTGGGGGCCATCCATCCGGTCCAGGCGCGGCAGGCCCTCCTGCGGGGGCCATCCATCCGGTCCAGGCGCGGCCAGCGGCGGGCCCTCTGGTGGGGGCCATCCAACCCGTCCAGGCGCGGCCAGCGACGGGCCCTTTGG
This sequence comes from Eleutherodactylus coqui, assembly GCA_035609135.1. Lineage (NCBI taxonomy): Eukaryota > Metazoa > Chordata > Amphibia > Anura > Eleutherodactylidae > Eleutherodactylus > Eleutherodactylus coqui. Next base: position 1,933,905 of record JAYJKI010000315.1, read on the forward strand.
CGGGGGCCATCTATCCGGTCCAGGCGCGGCCAACGACGGGCCCTCTGGCGGGGGCCATCCATCCGGTTCAGGCGCGGCCAGCGGCGGGCCCTCTGGCGGGGGCCATCCATCCGGTCCAGGCGTGCCCTCTGGTGGGGGCCATCCAGCCGATCCAGGCGCGTCGGGCCCTCTGGCGGGGGCCATCCGGTCCAGGCGCGGCGGGCCCTCTGGCGGGGGCCATCCATCCGGTTCAGGCGCGGCCAGCGTCGGGCCCTCTGGCGGGGGCCATCCATCCGGTCCAGGCGTGGCCAGCGGCGGGCCCTCTGGCGGGGGCCATCCATCCGGTCCAGGCGTGCCCTCTGGTGGGGGCCATCCAGCCGATCCAGGCGCGTCAGGCCCTCTGGCGGGGGCCATCCATCCGGTCCAGGCGCGGCGGGCCCTCTGGCGGGGGCCATCCGTCCAGCCCAGGGGCGGCCAGCGGCGGGCCCTCTGATTTTGTGCTCTAAATAAGCACTACGTGGTGCACCAGTACATTGGTGATAATTAACATTGTGATTTGTTTTGTATAGCTAGTGTGAGCTCCTTTACACGGCTGCAGCTTGGGTGGTGCTTGAATTTGTGGTGGTACAGATGTATCGATATAAATACAGTTTTCTGTAAAAATGGTAAAACTTGTTTTGTTTTTATTGCGCGTTCATATAGCAAAAATCTTCATTTTAGCGGCACATGGTCTATTATATTATATATCTGCAATGTGGCTTGGAGCGAGGGGGTTCATATTGTATTTGGGGTGTTGATTGTTGTGCACCAGGACTGTCTTTTTTTAATCCCAGTCCGCTCCTGATTAGGGTACATTTCACATGGGGCAAAAATGCTACAGATATTTCGTGCAGACTTTCCACATGGAGAATTCGCAGCATTTACAGTATAAGCCATATGGATGAGATTTAATAAATCCCAACTACATCTATGAGTATGTCTTAAAGAAAAGCTGTCTTAGTTGCCCCTGGCAACCAATCACAGTGCAGCTTTTGTTTTGTATTCTGTCCTGGAAAAATGAAAGCTGTGCTGTGATTAGTTGCTAGAGGCAACTAAGACTTTATCTTGTAGACAGTTTCTTAAATCTGCCACACAGTATGGGAAAAAATTGCGTGCAGGATATTTAAAATTGTAGCATGATGACTGAGACTGTTTGCTGCAAATTTCACTGTTTACAACCAAAAGGGTGAAATTTGCGACAAATACCAAACTTCAAGGCAAAATCCACAACCTCAAACTCTGATTAAAATGACTGATTGCATAAACATTTTCCATGAATTGATCCCTTACCATTCAAGGTGGTCCCTCCCGCTGGCGGGGGCCATCCATCCGGTCCAGGCGCGGCCATCGACGGGCCCTCTGGCGGGGGCTATCCATCCGGACTAGGCGCGGCCAGCGGCGGGCCCTCTGGTGGGGGCCATCCGTCCAGCCCAGGGGCGGCCAGCGGCGGGCCCTCTGATTTTGTGCTCTAAATAAGCACTACGTGGTGCACCAGTACATTGATGATAATTAACATTGTGATTTGTTTTGTATAGCTAGTGTGAGCTCCTTTACACGTCTGCAGCTTGGGTGGTGCTTGAATTTGTGGTGTTACAGATTTATCGATATAAATACAGTTTTCTGTAAAAATGGTAAAACTTTTGTTTTTATTGCGCGTTCATATAGCAAAAATCTTAATTTTAGCGGCACAGGGTCTATTATATTACACTGGGGAACAAAAAAAAAAAGTTTCTCATGGTGCCTGGAATTTTAGACGTTTTTCTGGGTATTTTTCTGCCGCTGATTCCGAAAATACCATGCATTTCGTTCTACGAGCTCTAGTAGTTTTTAAAATATTCCTGATGTCATTATCTATTTTTGTTATATTTACTGTATTTTTCCGCCATAATCTGCTTACTATTAGCACATATCATACATATCGCCACCACTGCACAACACACTTGGGTTGATGAAACAATGTGTAAGGACATTGAAGAGAAACGGAAGGTGTTTCGGCTAGAAATGTAGAGAATTTCCTGCGATGAGCATGGAGAAGCTAATAACAGGTAAATTCGATGGACTACAAATCCAGGAACACATGAAAGACTGGCATTTCCAGGATTCAGTGGACAACGTTGAGGCGCGTGCGCGGTCATTGTTTTATAGGGTTGTAAAATATTTCCCTGAGAACTTTAAGGCCGCTAACTATGGTGAATTTGTGGAGAATACGGTCACTTCAGTTCCTGAACACTTGGCTATAACATAAGGCATCACATTGCAGGACCAGCAGTCATTCTGGATGGATTTACAGATTGTCTCTGTGTTGTAACTGATGAACAGGTGGAACGATTTCACCAAGATATAAGAACCGTAGAAGAACAGTACTGCGGATGATGGGATACGCATATGAGGGCGGACTACTGTTGACCATGAAAGAACAGTACTGAGGACGATGGGATATATATATGATGGCAGACTACTGTTGACCATGAAAGAACAGTACTGTGGACGATGGGATATATATATGATGGCAGACTACTCTTGACCGTGGAAGAGCAGTACTGCAGACAATGGGATACATATATGATGGCGGACTACTCTTGACTGTGAATGAACAGTACTGTGGATGATGGGATACGTATATGATGGCAGACTACTGGTAAAACATCCAGCCTAAATGTCCATGAACATCTCAATGCAGGAAATCACAGAAAGGTAGTTTAATCAACATCTCAATGAGGAAACATTCGCTTTATTCGTGTTCTAGGCTTCTTTGGATGTATCATTGTACTTTCAGCTTTTAATGGGCAGTCATTACCTGTATAATACAATATGTATACATTTATATGAACATATGTCATATCTCGTTAAGCTGACCTGATGGAGAAAAACTAATGTCATTTTCAGAATCTATGACCCCAAAATACTTCAAAAAAGTTCTAACATCTTAGTCACCAAAAATTGTGTTCCCCAGTGTTATATATCTGCAATGTGGCTTGGAGCGAGGGGGTTCATATTGTATTTGGGGTGTTGATTGTTGTGGAGCAGGACTGTCTTTTTTTAATCCCAGTCCGCTCCTGATTAGGGTACATTTCACATGGGGCAAAAATGCTACAGATATTTCGTGCAGACTTTCCACATGGAGAATTCGCAGCATTTACAATATAAGCCATATGGATGAGATTTAATAAATCCCAACTATATCTATAAGTATGTCTAAAAGAAAAGCTGTCTTAGTTGCCCGTAGCAACCAATCACAGTGCAGCTTTTGTTTTGTATTCTGTCCTGGTAAAATGAAAGCTGTGCTGTGATTGGTTGCTAGGGGCAACTAAGACTTTATCTTGTAGACAGTTTCTTAAATCTGCCACACAGTATGGGAAAAATTGCACGCAGGATATTTAAAATTGTAGCATGATGACTGTTTGCTGCAGATTTCACTGTTTACAACCAAAAGGGTGAAATTTGCGACAAATACCAAACTTTAAGACAAAATCCACAACCTCAAACTCTGATTAAAATGACTGATTGCGTAAACATTTTCCATGAATTGATCCCTTACCATTCAAGGTGGTCCCTCCCGCTGGCGGGGGCCATCCATCCGGTCCAGGCGCGGCCAGCGACGGACCCTCTGGCGGGGGCCATCCATGCGATCCAGGCGCGGCTAGCGGCGGGCCCTCTGGCGGGGACCATCCATCCGGTCCAGGCGCGGCCAGCGGCGGGCCCTCTGGCGGGGGCCATCCATCCGATCCAGGCGCAGCGGGCCCTCTGGCGGGGGCCATCCATCCGGTCCAGGCGCGGCCAGCGGCGGGCCCTCTGGCGGGGGCCATCCATCCGGTCCAGGCGCGGCCAGCGTCGGGCCCTCTGGCGGGGGCCATCCATCCGGTCCAGGCGTGCCCTCTGGTGGGGGCCATCTGTAAAAATGGTAAAACTTGTTTTGTTTTTATTGCGTGTTCATATAGCAAAAATCTTCATTTTATTGGCACAGGGTCTATTATATTATATATCTGCAATGTGGCTTGGAGCGAAGGGGTTCATATTGTATTTGGGGTGTTGATTGTTGTGCACCAGGACTGTCTCTTTTTAATCCCAGTCCGCTCCTGATTAGGGTACATTTCACATGGGGCAAAAATGCTACAGATATTTCGTGCAGACTTTCAACATGGAGAATTCGCAGCATTTACAATATAAGCCACATGGATGAGATTTAATAAATCCCAACTACATCTATGAGTATGTCTAAAAGAAAAGCTGTCTTAGTTGCCCCTAGCAACCAATCACAGTGCAGCTTTTGTTTTGTATTTTGTCCTGGTAAAATGAAAGCTGTGCTGTGATTGGTTGCTAGGGGCAACTAAGACTTTATCTTGTAGACAGTTTCTTAAATCTGCCACATAGTATGGGGAAAAATTGCACGCAGGATATTTAAAATTGTAGCATGATGACTGTTTGCTGCAGATTTCACTGTTTACAACCAAAAGGGTGAAATTTGCGACAAATACCAAACTTTAAGACAAAATCCACAACCTCAAACTCTGATTAAAATGACTGATTGCGTAAACATTTTCCATGAATTGATCCCTTACCATTCAAGGTGGTCCCTCCCGCTGGCGGGGGCCATCCATCCGGTCCAGGCGGGCCCTCTGGCGGGGGCCATCCGGCGGGGGCCATCCATCCGGTCCAGGCAGGCCCTCTGGCGGGGGCCATCCATCCGGTCCAGGCATGGCCAGCGGCGGGCCCTCTGGCGGGGGCCATCCATCCGATCCAGGCGCGGCCATCCATCCGACCCAGGTGCGGCCAGCGGCGGGCCCTCTGATTTTGTGCTCTAAATAAGCACTACGTGATGCACCAGTACATTGATGATAATTAACATTGTGATTTGTTTTGTATAGCTAGTGTGAGCTCCTTTACACGGCTGCAGCTTGGGTGGTGCTTGAATTTGTGGTGTTACAGATGTATCGATATAAATACAGTTTTCTGTAAAAATGGTAAAACTTTTGTTTTTATTGCGCGTTCATATAGCAAAAATCTTCATTTTAGCGGCACAGGGTCTATTATATTATATATCTGCAGTGTGGCTTGGAGCGAAGGGGTTCATATTGTATTTGGGGTGTTGATTGTTGTGCACCAGGACTGTCTTTTTTTAATCCTAGTCCGCTCCTGATTAGGGTACATTTCACATGGGGCAAAAATGCTACAGATATTTCGTGCAGACTTTCCACATGGAGAATTCGCAGCATTTACAATATAAGCCACATGGATGAGATTTAATAAATCCCAACTACATCTATGAGTATGTCTAAAAGAAAAGCTGTCTTAGTTGCCCCTGGCAACCAATCACAGTGCAGCTTTTGTTTTGTATTCTGTCCTGGAAAAATGAAAGCTGTGCTGTGATTGGGTGCTAGGGGCAACTAAGACTTTATCTTGTAGACAGTTTCTTAAATCTGCCACACAGTATGGGAAAAAATTGCGTGCAGGATATTTAAAATTGTAGCATGATGACTGTTTGCTGCAGATTTCACTGTTTACAACCAAAAGGGTGAAATTTGCGACAAATACCAAACTTCAAGACAAAATCCACAACCTCAAACTCTGATTAAAATGACTGATTGCGTAAACATTTTCCATGAATTGATCCCTTACCATTCAAGGTGGTCCCTCCCGCTGGCGGGGGCCATCCATCCGGTCCAGGCGCGGCCAGCGACCGACCCTCTGGCGGGGGCCATCCATGCGGTCCTGGGGCGGCCAACGACGGGCCCTCTGGCGGGTGCCATCCATCCGATCCAGGCGCAGCCAGCGGCGGACCCTCTGGCGGGGACCATCCATCCGGTCCAGGCGCGGCCAGCGTCGGGCCCTCTGGCGGGGGCCATCCATCCGGTCCAGGCGCGGCCAGCGGCGGGCCCTCTGGCGGGGACCATCCATCCGGTGCAGGCGCGGCCAGCGGCGGGCCCTCTGGCGGGGGCCATCCATTCGATCTAGGTGCGGCGGGCCCTCTGGCGGGGGCCATCCATCCGGTCCAGGCGCGGCGGGCCCTCTGGCGGGGGCCATCCATCTGGTCCAGGCGCGGCCAGCGTCGGGCCCTCTGGCGGGGGCCATCCATCCGGTCAAGGCGCGGCGGGCCCTCTGGTGGGGGCCATCCATCCGGTCCAGGCGTGCCCTCTGGCGGGCGCCATCCATCTGATCCAGGCGCGGCAGGCCCTCTGGTGGGGGCCATCCATCCGGTCCAGGCGCGGCCAGCATCGGGCCCTCTGGCGGGGGCCATCCATTCGGTCCAGGCGTGCCCTCTGGCGGGGGCCATCCATACGATCCAGGCTCGTCGGGCCCTCTGGTGGGGGCCATCCATCCGGTCCAGGCGCGGCGGGCCCTCTGGCAGGGGCCATCCATCCGGTCCAGGCGCGGCCAGCGTCGGGCCCTCTGGCGGGGGCCATCCATCCGGTCCAGGCGCGGCCAGCGGCGGGCGTTCTGGCGGGGGCTATCCATCCGGTCCAGGCGTGCCCTCTGGCGGGCGCCATCCATCCGATCCAGGAGCGGCGGGCCCTCTGGTGGGGGCCATCCATCCGGTCCAGGCGCGGCAGGCCCTCCTGCGGGGGCCATCCATCCGGTCCAGGCGCGGCCAGCGGCGGGCCCTCTGGTGGGGGCCATCCAACCCGTCCAGGCGCGGCCAGCGACGGGCCCTTTGGCGGGGGCCATCTATCCGGTCCAGGCGCGGCCAACGACGGGCCCTCTGGTGGGGGCCATCCATCCGGTCCAGGCGCGGCAGGCCCTCCTGCGGGGGCCATCCATCCGGTCCAGGCGCGGCCAGCGGCGGGCCCTCTGGTGGGGGCCATCCAACCCGTCCAGGCGCGGCCAGCGACGGGCCCTTTGGCGGGGGCCATCTATCCGGTCCAGGCGCGGCCAACGACGGGCCCTCTGGCGGGGGCCATCCATCCGGTTCAGGCGCGGCCAGCGGCGGGCCCTCTGGCGGGGGCCATCCATCCGGTCCAGGCGTGCCCTCTGGTGGGGGCCATCCAGCCGATCCAGGCGCGTCGGGCCCTCTGGCGGGGGCCATCCGGTCCAGGCGCGGCGGGCCCTCTGGCGGGGGCCATCCATCCGGTTCAGGCGCGGCCAGCGTCGGGCCCTCTGGCGGGGGCCATCCATCCGGTCCAGGCGTGGCCAGCGGCGGGCCCTCTGGCGGGGGCCATCCATCCGGTCCAGGCGTGCCCTCTGGTGGGGGCCATCCAGCCGATCCAGGCGCGTCAGGCCCTCTGGCGGGGGCCATCCATCCGGTCCAGGCGCGGCGGGCCCTCTGGCGGGGGCCATCCGTCCAGCCCAGGGGCGGCCAGCGGCGGGCCCTCTGATTTTGTGCTCTAAATAAGCACTACGTGGTGCACCAGTACATTGGTGATAATTAACATTGTGATTTGTTTTGTATAGCTAGTGTGAGCTCCTTTACACGGCTGCAGCTTGGGTGGTGCTTGAATTTGTGGTGGTACAGATGTATCGATATAAATACAGTTTTCTGTAAAAATGGTAAAACTTGTTTTGTTTTTATTGCGCGTTCATATAGCAAAAATCTTCATTTTAGCGGCACATGGTCTATTATATTATATATCTGCAATGTGGCTTGGAGCGAGGGGGTTCATATTGTATTTGGGGTGTTGATTGTTGTGCACCAGGACTGTCTTTTTTTAATCCCAGTCCGCTCCTGATTAGGGTACATTTCACATGGGGCAAAAATGCTACAGATATTTCGTGCAGACTTTCCACATGGAGAATTCGCAGCATTTACAGTATAAGCCATATGGATGAGATTTAATAAATCCCAACTACATCTATGAGTATGTCTTAAAGAAAAGCTGTCTTAGTTGCCCCTGGCAACCAATCACAGTGCAGCTTTTGTTTTGTATTCTGTCCTGGAAAAATGAAAGCTGTGCTGTGATTAGTTGCTAGAGGCAACTAAGACTTTATCTTGTAGACAGTTTCTTAAATCTGCCACACAGTATGGGAAAAAATTGCGTGCAGGATATTTAAAATTGTAGCATGATGACTGAGACTGTTTGCTGCAAATTTCACTGTTTACAACCAAAAGGGTGAAATTTGCGACAAATACCAAACTTCAAGGCAAAATCCACAACCTCAAACTCTGATTAAAATGACTGATTGCATAAACATTTTCCATGAATTGATCCCTTACCATTCAAGGTGGTCCCTCCCGCTGGCGGGGGCCATCCATCCGGTCCAGGCGCGGCCATCGACGGGCCCTCTGGCGGGGGCTATCCATCCGGACTAGGCGCGGCCAGCGGCGGGCCCTCTGGTGGGGGCCATCCGTCCAGCCCAGGGGCGGCCAGCGGCGGGCCCTCTGATTTTGTGCTCTAAATAAGCACTACGTGGTGCACCAGTACATTGATGATAATTAACATTGTGATTTGTTTTGTATAGCTAGTGTGAGCTCCTTTACACGTCTGCAGCTTGGGTGGTGCTTGAATTTGTGGTGTTACAGATTTAGCGATATAAATACAGTTTTCTGTAAAAATGGTAAAACTTTTGTTTTTATTGCGCGTTCATATAGCAAAAATCTTAATTTTAGCGGCACAGGGTCTATTATATTACACTGGGGAACAAAAAAAAAAAGTTTCTCATGGTGCCTGGAATTTTAGACGTTTTTCTGGGTATTTTTCTGCCGCTGATTCCGAAAATACCATGCATTTCGTTCTACGAGCTCTAGTAGTTTTTAAAATATTCCTGATGTCATTATCTATTTTTGTTATATTTACTGTATTTTTCCGCCATAATCTGCTTACTATTAGCACATATCATACATATCGCCACCACTGCACAACACACTTGGGTTGATGAAACAATGTGTAAGGACATTGAAGAGAAACGGAAGGTGTTTCGGCTAGAAATGTAGAGAATTTCCTGCGATGAGCATGGAGAAGCTAATAACAGGTAAATTCGATGGACTACAAATCCAGGAACACATGAAAGACTGGCATTTCCAGGATTCAGTGGACAACGTTGAGGCGCGTGCGCGGTCATTGTTTTATAGGGTTGTAAAATATTTCCCTGAGAACTTTAAGGCCGCTAACTATAGTGAATTTGTGGAGAATACGGTCACTTCAGTTCCTGAACACTTGGCTATAACATAAGGCATCACATTGCAGGACCAGCAGTCATTCTGGATGGATTTACAGATTGTCTCTGTGTTGTAACTGATGAACAGGTGGAACGATTTCACCAAGATATAAGAACCGTAGAAGAACAGTACTGCGGATGATGGGATACGCATATGAGGGCGGACTACTGTTGACCATGAAAGAACAGTACTGTGGACGATGGGATATATATATGATGGCAGACTACTCTTGACCGTGGAAGAGCAGTACTGCAGACAATGGGATACATATATGATGGCGGACTACTCTTGACTGTGAATGAACAGTACTGTGGATGATGGGATACGTATATGATGGCGGACTATAGTTGACCGTGGAAGAACAGTACTGCAGACGATGGGATACATATAAGATGGCGAACTACTGTTGACCATGGAGTAACAGTACTGCGGATGATGGGATACATATATGATGGCAGACTACTGTTGACCATGGAGTAACAGTACTGCGGATGATGGGATACATATATGATGGCAGACTACTGTTGACCATGGAGTAACAGTACTGCGAATGATGGGATACATATATGATGGCAGACTACTGTTGACCATGAAGTAACAGTACTGCGGACGATGGGATACATATATGATGGCAGACTACTGGTAAAACATCCAGCCTAAATGTCCATGAACATCTCAATGCAGGAAATCACAGAAAGGTAGTTTAATCAACATCTCAATGAGGAAACATTCGCTTTATTCGTGTTCTAGGCTTCTTTGGATGTATCATTGTACTTTCAGCTTTTAATGGGCAGTCATTACCTGTATAATACAATATGTATACATTTATATGAACATATGTCATATCTCGTTAAGCTGACCTGATGGAGAAAAACTAATGTCATTTTCAGAATCTATGACCCCAAAATACTTCAAAAAAGTTCTAACATCTTAGTCACCAAAAATTGTGTTCCCCAGTGTTATATATCTGCAATGTGGCTTGGAGCGAGGGGGTTCATATTGTATTTGGGGTGTTGATTGTTGTGCAGCAGGACTGTCTTTTTTTAATCCCAGTCCGCTCCTGATTAGGGTACATTTCACATGGGGCAAAAATGCTACAGATATTTTGTGCAGACTTTCCACATGGAGAATTCGCAGCATTTACAGTATAAGCCATATGGATGAGATTTAATAAATCCCAACTATATCTATAAGTATGTCTAAAAGAAAAGCTGTCTTAGTTGCCCGTAGCAACCAATCACAGTGCAGCTTTTGTTTTGTATTCTGTCCTGGTAAAATGAAAGCTGTGCTGTGATTGGTTGCTAGGGGCAACTAAGACTTTATCTTGTAGACAGTTTCTTAAATCTGCCACATAGTATGGGGAAAAATTGCGTGCAGGATATTTAAAATTGTAGCATGATGACTGTTTGCTGCAGATTTCACTGTTTACAACCAAACGGGTGAAATTTGCGACAAATACCAAACTTCAAGACAAAATCCACAACCTCAAACTCTGATTAAAATGACTGATTGCGTAAACATTTTCCATGAATTGATCCCTTACCATTCAAGGTGGTCCCTCCCGCTGGTGGTAATATCCATAATGGTGCTGCTCCTTCAGTCCCCCAATCACAGCACACTTGGCCCTTGGATATGTCTGCGTTGTGGCTCTTCTGACTGCTGGATATATTTCCTTGTATCCTCTGAAGGTCTTGCTGTTGTCTTTTCTTTCTTCATCTCTCTGGCGCTATTCCTCCTCTTCTAGCTTTTCTGGCTGCTACTGCAAAATCCAACCCAGTCAGGTTCACTTCTTGTCAATGTCAGCAGCAGTTCTCATCAATGCTTCAAGATGGCGCCTGACTCACCAACTGTCACTTGTGTCCTTCAAGCATTATGATGTCAGGCCCTGCCCACTTTAAGCCCCGCCCACTCTAGGCTCCGCCCACTTCAGCCCTGCGCTGTTCAGAGGCCTATCTTTATTATGTCTTATATTAGGGCCCATATCACCCCCTTGCAATAGTGATAAAGAATAAAAACATGCATTCTGTTGATATCCAAAGCCTTTTGATAGTCCGGCCCCTCACAGTGTTTTTAATCATTTTTTAATAGGATCAGTGATAATCATAATTGACTGAAATCGTACCACGCATGTTAGTTTTTTAAAAAAACACAGATGTTTTACATGTGACTTTAATTTTATTTTAGATGTTTTCTTTGCTTTTCCACCCAGTTTGTTCTCCACCTACGGCCGCGTTCGCACTTGTCGCCTAAACTTGCTGACCTGCACTCCTGTGTGGTTTTCAGTTGTAGTTAATGGCTGCACGATTTTCTAGGTAAGCTGCTATATTGTTCATCTTTAAAGGCTGTTTTTCAGGTAAACGTCAGTTTATCCACAAAACTACCCGGTAATTATTTGCACCCCATACTGAACAGCGCAGCATGCGGATTTTAGCTGCAATTATCCAATGTGAATAATGTAACTGAGATGCGATGATCAATATGTAGCTGCAGTTATCTGTGCAAAACTGCAAGATGGAACTCCTATTGTCCCTTCTATATCCAAGCTGTAGTTTTTTATTGGTACTATTTTGGGGCGAATACGGCTCTTTTGATCACTTTTTTTAAAATTGTTTTTGAGTCAAAATTAATAAAATAAGCATTTTGGCTCTTTTTTTTTTGTTCTCCCTGCAGGTTAAACATTGCTCAATGTATTATACTGGTGGTTACGCATGCAGTGATATCAGACATGTGGTTTAAGTCTTAGTCCTTAAGGGGTTAAAAAATAATTTATTTTTCAAATCTGACATGTCCCTTAATACGCTGATAACTTTTGAATGCTTTTACTTGTTAGTGGTAAATGTTCAACAATAAATTTTGCCTTTTATTAATAAAAATCTATATTTACTGAAACTTTAGAAAAATTAGCAATTTTCACATTTTGTTTTTTTTCCTTGTAAGGGCTTATTCACATGAACGATATTATCATGTAAGTTTTGTGTCATCTACTCTTTTGAATGGGTTCAGCCCGTTTTATCTCTAGGTGTTCAGAACGCCTCCCTCATTCTATTCAATGCAATGGGACCTTAAAATACATCATATGGCAATTGCAGGCAGCTTTTAGAAATGTGTGTCCCTTTTGTGGACATAAATCGCTGTTTAGGCACATGGCCGGCTTAGAAGGGAAGGAGCGCTATTTTGCTGGAATAATTTTTTGCCCCTACGGTGTGTTGTGAATTGTTTTCAAATTCAAAATAAATAAAAAAATTCCAATTTTTTCATTAATATGCAGGTTTAGGCTGCATTCACACGAACGTATATCGGCTCGGTTTTCACGCCGAGCCGATATACGTCGTTCTCATCTGCAGGGGGGGGGAGGATGGAAGAGCCAGAAGCAGGAACTGAGCTCCCGCCCCCTCTCTGCCTCCTCTCCGCCCCTCTGCACTATTTGCAATGAGAGGAGGCGGGGCGGGGTGGGGCGGGGCTAAGTTTCGACCATTAGCCCCGCCCCGCCTCTCCCCATTTCAAATAGTGCAGAGGGGCGGAGAGGAGGCAGAGAGGGGGCGGGAGCTCAGTGCCTGCTTCTGGCTCTTCCACTTTCCCCCTCTGCAGATGAGGATGACGTATATCGGCTCGGCGTGAAAGCCGAGCCGATATACATTCGTGTGAATGCACCTTTAGCCCCAGATTATAAGCATTTTTCCAAGGGCAAAAGAAGAATAGGCACTCCACAATGTGTTACCCAATTTATCCCGAGCACGGAAATGCCTGTTAGATGGATATAAACTGCTGTTTGGGCACATGGTCAGGCTAACCAAATGGCTAGCAGGCCCAGAGTCCATATTCAAGTACCCAGGTGCCATAGCAACCCATTGGGACCCTGTGATCACATCAGAGGGGTCCAATGTGTGACAGAGGAAGGGCGCTCCCTCTATCAGCCCTTTTATATGCTGTGCTCGTTGACCGTGGCATGTGAAGTCTTAAACAGCGGGGTTTGGAGGTCTCTCCAGTCCTCCCTGTTTGAGCAAGTTCCAGGCTACTATCCAACAGCAGAGCACCCGATCCCTCTGGCAGCTTATGATGCAGCGCTGTAAAAAGGCAATTGCATCACAATAAATCCCCTTAACGGGCACTGGAAAAAGGTGTATGAGTGGTCGTTATGGGGTATTCCGGGACATTTACTACTAATGACCTATTGTCAGGATAGATCACTAGTTGCTTGGTGGGGCTCTGCTGCTTGGGATCACCACTGGTCAGCTGATCCTGTGGCCCTCTGTTAGTGCAGTGAGGCCAGTTGTCTGCATTGGTGGTCAGGGCTGAAATCAATAGGAGTAACTTAGTAACATAGTATGGTAGGCTGAAAAAAGACAAAAGTTCATCCAGTTCAGCTTTTTTTTACCCCCCCCTCCCCTCCCCCCGCCCACCATGTTGATCCAGAGGAAGGCAGAAGCCTTCTACTAGACTTTCGGCTCTGACTGCAATGAGGAGCTGGAAGGTGTAATAGAAGACATTGTTCCTATTTATTTCAATAGGAGTTACACTATTACACTATGCAGTCTATTACACTTCCAGCCCTGATCTCTGATGTGAATATTCGCCTCTGGTACACTGACACTGGGCCAGAGGATCAGCTGATCAGCAGGAAGCCCCACCAAGCAACTATTCATGATCCATCCTCAAGGATAGGTCATCAGTAGTTAGTCCCAGAATACAGCTTTAACATTGCCCTTCAAATAAACCCTTCAAATTACCCTAAAAAGCAGTGTGGCAGCGTTCAGCAACAGAAGCATAACAAAAAAGCATTTAAAAAAAGCACATGTTTTTAAACAAAAAAAAATGCATACATTGTTAAAAACTGTAGGCAAAAAATAAATAAATAAAATGTATGTATTTTTCTTTTATGCTTATTTTTTCAGAAATGCATAAGAACGCTCAAAAAAAGTGAAATATGGATGTAGCCTTATGTGTATTCCAGTAGTTTAAACCCTTTTAGTGCTGGGTTTAGACTATTAGAATACACATTTACCATATAGTAGAAGTTATCTTAGTGCTGTACTTTTGCCTTGTAATTCTGCATTTTGAAGGGGGTTTACAAGGCAATTTTTATTGATCTGTCCTCCAGGATAGGTTATCAATAGCTGATCGGTTTCAATCTGCTGCTTGGAATCCCAAACAATCAACTGTTCAGACAGCCACTGTCGCTGGCAAAATACACAGGGTACAGAGCAGAAGCAGATACTGCTGACCCATGTGTAGTGGCCGACGCAGGTAAATGCAGGCACATCTCCCATTAAAATCAATGAGAGTTGTGAATGCAATTACCAGCACTGGCCACTGGCCACTGCACAAGGGTCGGAGTTGCATGCTTTCATTCTGTACCTTGTGTGTTTTGCTGGCAGCAGTGGGCACCCACACAGCTTCTCGGCTGAGGTCCGCCACTCAGGACTCTCACCAATCAGCTATTGGTGTCTTATCCTGAGGCTAGACAATAAAAATTGTCTGGGAGAACCCTTTTCAATGTGTTCATTGCTGATTCTCATGACACTGATATAACTCACATACTTGCAACTACATTGAATTCTTAAATGTGAATTAAAATACAATTGACCAGCTCTGATTATGTAGCACTCAGTTTGTATGATACAGTATACACAGGTAAGAAAGGATGAAGGACAGAAGACAAAAACTGAATGTTACAAGCGAAGAACTCATTTTACACCAAATCTCCAGTGAATTTTGTCTTTCTTTCAATATGGTTCATTTTATACATGTGTAATAATAAATATGTTTTTGTCTGCGTAATGGTGTGAAGAGTCTGTTTGTCAATACATACTATTTTCACATGTGTTCTTGTGCCGCTGTCAGGCTCTGGCGTGCGTCTCCTCTTTAGCCCCGGTCTTTAGTCTTCTGCCAGCCCTTCCTGGATTGAATGTTGAAATCCCTGCCTCCAAGAAGCACTTTTTGTGATTGGCTGAGCTAGCGCTCGAGAACTAATCACAGGCATTCATTCATTGAATAGCTGTGATTGGTTCATTGAGCACTGATTCACAGCCAATGCTTCCTGAAGGTAGGGATTTCAACTTCAAATCCAGGAAGGTCTGACAGAAGACTGGGGCTGAAGAGCAGATGCTTGCTGGAGCATGACAGCAGGTGAGAGGTGATGTATTCTTTTTTTATTTTTATGCACATAGGCCTTTGACAGCAGGATTTTCTACTGTGATGTAAAGCAAAGGAAGGGTGCATGGGGAAACGGGGGCTACAAAAAATTGTGGCTATATAGAGCATGCTGTGATTTTGTAGTCTTGCAATGTCACAGGCTGCAAAACATCACTTGTGTGGAAAAACCCACATGCATGGGCTCTACATACGTGTGATTTGTTGCACTGCCACAAAATAGCCTGTAGGGAAGCAGCGTTAGGGTGCCTACCCACTAGCGATATATTTTCTTGCGATGCAAGAATGAGCACCTCGCAGAGAAAACTCTGTGATATCGCTCCGTGCTTTCAACAGGGCTGGCAGCAGTGAAAACATAGGGATTACATCGCGGACAACTGCGGGGACCGCAGGGATGAAGGAATCCTCTGCCACAGCTGTTACAGAAGTCTGTGATGCTATCCCATTGCTTTTAATGGGGTTGGCACTGCTGCCAAAGCTGTGACAGAGGATGCCCTCGATGTGGTGTTTTTATTTTATTTATTGCGAGGATTGAGCGTAAAAAATCACAAATGAGTATGATATCATTGAAAATCATTGGTTTCATAGTCATGTGTTTTCACTCTCTATCGCATCGCAAGAAATTATATTGCGAGTGGGTAGGTGCCCTTAGGCTGCTATGTGAATGATTAGAGTTGCGTTGTGATTAGATGAATGGTCTTGCCACCTGAGGCCCTAAAAGTGATTCCACCCTTGGCCGAGGCTACTTGTATGTAGTAGACCTCTTTTTCCGTTTGTTTGAGCTTGATCGCCACTAGACTTGCCTATATTTTGCCCAGTTAACAGACTTTTAAGAGACGGTACATTATTGGAATGCAAGAAGCTAGATGTTGTATAGAGGAATTGCCCGCCACCTGAGTCGCTCTGACCAGGCTTTTAGGAGATGTTGGGACCAGTGAATACAAGAGGGCACACACAAGGCAACTGGGCTCAGGATGCCCTTGACAGACTACGAGCAGAGAGGATTATCTGTTCATCGCACAAGCAGCTTCAACTGTTTCCGTCGTCTACCCAGAGCCAGGAGGCACCAACGTTAAAGACCCTTGTGTCTTTCGGAACTATATCCAGGCACTTGACTGAAGGACATTTGGTCTCATGCTGTCCATTATGCATACTGCCTTTGACACCCATCTACCTTTACCTCCGTTTGCAGTGGTGTCATAAATAGCGAAATTGGATTGCCATGGAGTGTAACGGGTTGTCTTCAGCGACTAATTCAGGTTTAGTTTGGGCCCTGTCGATGGACGTGTTGAAGTCCCGTTTTATGTGGCCCACTGGCTGTGCATTAAACTTTTATCCAGGGGTTATCCAGGTAGCAACCACCTGGATAGATCAGGATTGGAGCAGAAACCACTGCTCCAATCCCAGTGTATACAGCCTGGCACTGCCAGGATAACCCCTTTACAGGAATTCTACACACCCTGCCTGTAGCTCCGGTCCGGCAATGCAGAGTCTGACAACTAACTTTTTGCGTTGCGATGAGAGGTTAGCGGTAAGACTCTGCTACGTCAGCCATGGTGATTGGAAAGCCTGTAGGAATGCTGCCTGGTCAGAGGCCAATGGGGGGGGGGGGGGTTGTGTTTTTTTTATTATTTATTTACATTTTATACAGCATACCAACTTTTTTGGAAATGGGGTTATAGAAAAGAGAGCAGTAACTTTTCCAGAGAGAAGCCCAGGATTCTTCTTCACTGGCACTGTAAATTACTTACAGATACAGCGGCCAAATCCAGACCTTTTGTTGGGGAGACAGCAGGGCACACAATGGTGAGTCACGATGGCTCTGTCCCCTCCTGGATCATCAAGATGTGACCTGACTCGACTGACGCAAGGGTAAAAGTTAGCAGATGTGCTATTAGATATGATAACTTAACTGTTCATGTGACACCTATGCCTGTTTTACGAAATGAATTACCAATACCAAACAAGAGAGTCTATAGCCAAAGTGTAGTTTAAACCAGAGGCACACAGCTTTTACTCAACAATTCCAACTGAGATTCGTTGGGCATAAAAATAAAAATTTTTCAAGAATACACTGCAATGGTCTTAGGTACAATACTTCTGGCCCATTTTTCCCTTTACAGTCTCCAACACACTTGAGCTAGAAAAGACACTCGTTCCCCAAGATTTAATTGCCATCAGTCTCAGTAATCTGATGGGAATTTCTGTGGAGAGCGTCCCGAACATGGAGGGGAAAACACGAAGAGTCCTTCCCTACTTATTGAGCCCTTTCCTTGCTGACCTAGCGACATTTATTGGGCTGTCACTCACGCCAGACTTGTCCTCTGACTTGCAGCAGCGGAGTCAGTCCTGTCCCTCCACTCAGTAGTTAAGCAGGCGAGTGAGTAACATTCACTGCCGACTTCTTCAGAAACTGATTCTGACTTCAGGTCCCCTAAGGGGTGGCATTCCATGGCTAAATGAGACGGGCTCAGGCAGAAGCGTCAGAGCCTCAGCCTCCCTTACAAACGTCCTCCTTCACCAACTACATTCTTCTCTCTCTCCCTCTACACCAACTAACCCCACCCCCCAACCTATCTCTCCACCAACCACACCACACAGAACAGTTTAGGGAGACAGGCTTACAGACCAACCAAATTTAATGACACCAACACAAAATCATGACCTCAGGACTATTCAAAGAGGTTACCACATACACAAAAAAAACAAACAACAATATGGACACACAGACAATCCACACGGGGTAGACAAACACGTACTAGAGTGACCCTAACTTTGGGCCACTATACAGGTATATAAAGACTGTCTCACTGTGTTTTACAGGCTGCTTTACACTGGCTATTCACAGGCGCAATCCCACTACTGATCAGCACGGGGGTTTGACGACCTGCTCCGTTTCCGACCTGGGCCGGTTCACCCCTCCTTAGGACAACCTGGTGGCTCCGAGCTCCCCAAGAGTCACCATATTGATACCGAACTTTGTGTGGACACCCCATCAACATAGCACAGAGCAGACCAGAACTCCTGGACTCAAGTGATCCACCAGCCTTCCAAGTAGTTGGGATTGCAGATGTGCTCCACAAAGCCCAGCAATTGCCTGACCCTACTTTCTCTTACTGGAAGCTACAAGTGTCTGACCTTAGCGGCAGCACCATAAATTGGCCTCATTATAGATGACGACATCTCTGATGCCTGCATGCACTCAGCTGCTCCATTAATTTCAATAAGGGTGACTACCCACTAGCGTTTGCCAATTTGCAGTGTTTTTTTTCCAGGTGTCTATGGGGCTAATGTTAAAAACGCATCGCGGCAAAATCACAATTTACCGCAAAATCGCGAATTTGCGCTATGCGTTTTTAACATTACAAGTCCCATAGACCCCTGGAGAAAAAAAACGCTGCGAATTTCGCTGTGAAAAAGAACTGTAGTCGGTAGTCACCCTAAGACTGGAGCTAGCCCCAGCAGTCCCAATTAAATGAATGTGTATAAGGGCACTTTTAGATGATTTGTTCATGTGCAGATATGCTTTGAAGCGGCAAGCATATTTTGACATCTGCTCGTCTAAAATCGCCCCTAGTCTGTATACCTTTAATTCTCTGCTGTGTAGGAAAGCAGAACATACTGTGTTTTTTCTATACATTCAAGCACTGCAAGAAAACGAACGATGCAATATGCATAGTATGCTTTGTTTTCCTAGTGGTGAACAATGGGGGCATACGGTACGGTGTAGCATACAGTTGCATATATTGGAGGCATTCATCAGAGCTACAGATTGAAGGCATTTTCAACATTTTATATATATATATATATATATATATATATATATATATATATACATATATATGTGACATAAACTGAGCCCAAGATCAGTCAACTACAGAATGTCTGAAAAAAAGTTAACCATGAGTTAGGTCTTTCTCCTTCTCCATGCGATGAGTGATGCAGGCTTAGTGCGGTGTGCAGTATGACCTCAGGAACAGAAATTACTACATGTGCCATGTGCACTCAGCGTGGACTACAATGTCTACAGCCCTGATCTGTGCACACAGACATGCAAAAAGTGAAGATAAACAGCAGCACCAAATATCAGATGCACTATAATAAGTGTGGAGAATCCTTAAATACTCGCCGTGCTCCCCTCCTGGATCCTGGACACAAAAGGACCCACAAATGGGTAAATAGTAGATGCTTCTTATAGATGACAGCACCGGCTCACGGGATAAAGTTGCGGTAGACGATCACTTAAATATTCATCACTTTATTGTACAAAGTAAAAGCCCAGTATGTACAACAGCATTGGCGATGTTTCGACAGCACTGCTGTCTTTGTCAAGCTCATATTGCAACAGTAAAATGCTTCCTTAAATAGTGAAACTCCCTGCCCATAAAATTAACACACAATACAAATCACCTGAGTCCTAGGTGGTGCGTCTCCACAGCAGCCTCCCACCGGCTACCTTCATTTTCAGTCACTATGTGGAATCGGAAGTACGTCACACTCAGCCTCACAACAGGGCGGAAGTGACGTCTCGCGCATGCGCAGATCATTCGACACACTTAGCCTCATACCAAGGCGAAAGTGGCGTTGCGCGCTTCACAGCGCTTGCGCAGAACATTCACATTCACAACACTGTGCCGGAAGAAAACCCGAGGTACATAAAACCGGAAATACGTCACTCTCGGCTTCATAACATGGCGGAAGTGACATCGCGCACTGCACATTGTCTACACAGAACAATCCCATCAACGGCATCACACCAGAGGGAAACCCGAGATTTGTAGAACAGGAAATACATCACACTCGGCCTCAAGGCCGGGCGGAAATTACATCGTGCAATGAGCAGTGCGGGTGCAGAATATAAACCTGTGTCTATAGCTACATAGTAAGCATGTCAGGCCAATAAAAAGCCTATGAGAACACAGGCACCCGGGAGTGACTCCCAAATAATAGATTAACACGATGAAGCATATTTCAACCAATTCAATGTATATGCACACACAGTGCATTAGGACCAGTGTCAAAAAACTTGTCATGGCTTAGTTTATACGGTGGAATTATAATAAAGTCAATAATCAAAGAATAGATGTTGAATGGCCACCTAAACGTCATAGAAGGAAATGTTATACCTAAACAAATATGTCCCAAATATACACTAGGGTACCATGAGAACCACATATTTCATATCAACAAGAAAAGGTACCATGTTTCATATATATATGTGTATAAGTACCACATGTTCCACATAGACGAATCTATCGATGTCAAGTCCAATATATGTGAAAAACATAACCATTTTATTTGCAATATATGAATTACATTAAATGCCATAAATGCGCTGTAAATATGAAAATCGCAAATATGAAAAATCGCAAAATGCATAATCAAAATCCACAGTAAATGACACAAATGGAAGAAATGAGTAGGTGCAGATGGAAAGCCATGTTGGAGCCGCCACACCAAGGACAACTAAAAACATAAAGAGAAAGAAAAAAAAACTGTTAAAAACATGGCAGCAGAACAATCAGTGCAATAACAATAATCATAAATACGGAAGAAAATAATATTCAAGATTAAAGGGGTTGTCCCGCGCCGAAACGGGTTATTTTTTTTTTCAACCTCCCCCTCCCCCCCCGTTCGGCGCGAGACAACCGATGCAGGGGTTAAAAAAGATCACCGGACAGCGCTTACCTGAATCCCCGCGCTCCGGTGACTTCTTACTTACCCGGTGAAGATGGCCGCCGGCATCTTCTCCCTCCGTGGACCGCAGGGCTTCTGTGCGGTCCATTGCCGATTCCAGCCTCCTGATTGGCTGGAATCGGCTCGTGACGGGGCGGAGCTACACGGAGCCCCATTGAGAAGATAAGAAGACCCAGACTGCGCAAGCGCGTCTAATTTGGCCATTAGACGGCGAAAATTAGACGG
This sequence comes from Eleutherodactylus coqui, assembly GCA_035609135.1. Taxonomy (NCBI): domain Eukaryota; kingdom Metazoa; phylum Chordata; class Amphibia; order Anura; family Eleutherodactylidae; genus Eleutherodactylus; species Eleutherodactylus coqui. The sequence continues at coordinate 1,955,083 of JAYJKI010000315.1, forward strand.
CAACCATGGAGACGAGGACGCCAGCAACGGAGCAGGTAAGTGAAAAACTTTTGATAACTTCTGTATGGCTCATAATTAATGCACAATGTACATTACAAAGTGCATTAATATGGCCATACAGAAGTGTATAGACCCACTTGCTGCCGCGGGACAACCCCTTTAAGGCCCTTGGGTTGGAGCGTGTCTAGTTCGAATATGCATTTGAGTTCCAACAGCTTAAGTTTTTTATCTCTGTCCCCACCGCGAATATTTGGTGGTACCCAATCTATGACCCTATAGCGGAGTTGGCCGATGGTGTGGCCAGCATCATAAAAGTGCTTTGCTACTGGAAGGTGCTGTCGAAACATCGCCAATGCTGTTGTACATACTGGGCTTTTTCTTTGTACAATAAAGTGATGGATATTTAAGTGATCGTCTACCGCAACCTTATCCCGTGAGCCGCTGCTGTCATCTATAAGAAGTGTGCACACAGACATCACCACCACCAGTGCACTCATTGTCATCAGCCTGGAACATCCCTATATTCAGTGACACTGCATTCATCCTGATGAGTGCATACACTGAAAGGGAAATTCCACCTTACCTACAGCATATTATTTAACTGCAATTCTAGGACTCACCTGTGTAGTTTATATTTTCATGCCCTGAGGACAAACATGATTCCCCCAAATTCTATTGTTATGTTCTTTAGTGGAATGGGGATAATTTTTCAGCTGAGTGCAATGATGTGAGTTTTGCAGATACTAGCTCTACAGACTGAAGTCAACCTAAATGTGGTCATAAACATAGAGGCATAGCTATAGAGGTCGCAATTGTGACCAGGCCCATAAGCCAGGGGGTCCAGAGGCCCCCCTTAACATAGTCACTGAGATGTTGGGCCTCTGCCAGTCCATAGACCCCAAAACTCCAAAGAAAGCAATGAAGCAGCCAAGAAAAATGTACTATAGTTTGCCACTGACACTGCTGCCTGATGCCACTACATTGATTGACTTATCCCCCTCTCTGACAGCTAGAGACTAGAGGTGGTTTGGGCTGTGCCCTGTATGCAGCAGCCCAGTGTCATCAAGCAGCAGCATCAAAGTATGTTTTTTGTGACTCTGTATACTGTGTGAAAAACCTGCAGAGCCTTGTGTGACTCTGTATACTGTGTGCAGCCTTGTGTGACTCTGTATACTGTGTGCAGCCTTGTGTGACTCTGTATACTGTGTGCAGCCTTGTGTGACTCTGCAGGTTTTGCACACAGCATGTTCTGCTTTGTACATTGTCTTTACACATGTGGGTTTGGTAAAATACCTCTGCAGCGCCACCTATTGGATGGCAGCATTCTGTGAAATCAATGTGACTTTCTAACAAGTCTAACGATGATTGGGAATAAGAAGCCAGAGAACCATGCACCGACAGCTGTTTCGGGGTGTTTGGCCCTCATCAGTGTGCAGTAGGTTTCTGGCTTAGCTCGTGGGAGGCCAGCGACGTGGGTCAGGAGGGGTGTCTTATCTTGTATTTTTTACTGCCGTTTTTTAAAATTGCAGCATGACCTATTATTGCCGTATTTGCCTCCATATTGCTAATTTTTATTTAGCAAAAACGGATGAATATTTATCCAGTAGTTACAATGTCTTTCCATGTTACAATGTCAGAATGTTCTTCCTACAATGTGTTGTGACGGTCAGCGATGGGACGGCTGTATTCCCCCAGCATGCAGCTAGTGTCGCTGTACATAGTAGTATCAGCAGCCTGCAGGGGTTCATTAGACTGTTTATTGTCATGGAGAGAAATCTCTGCTAGTTGATGTCCCCCGAGTATCCTAAAGGCCTCATGTCCACGGGCAAATTATGAATTAAAATCCGGAGCGCTTTTTCTGCACGCGGATCCGCGCCCCATAGGGATGAATTAGACACCCGCAGGTAGTTAAATACCTGCGGATGTCATTTTTCCCTGCAGGCGCGGGTCCCGCATGCAGGAAGAAATCCGGACATACTCCATTTAGGCCTCATGTCCACGGGCAAATTAAGAATTAGGCCTCATGTCCACGGGGAAAATGAGATCCGCTGCGGGTTTGTAGCGTGGATTTGGGCTGCGGATGCACTGTAATTGTCTTTTATTTTTAATGCGGGAGATCAATTGAGCTATGTGCTCTATGAGCTTCCGCACGCGTGATCCGCACTAAAATGGAGCATGTCCATTTTTTTTCATGCTCCAGAAATTTTTTGATTCACTTTTAAATACCATCCGCGGGTATTTATCTACTGGTCAATGCATTCCTATGGGGCGCGGATCCGCGTGCGGAAAAAACGCTGCGGATTTTAATTCTTATTTTCCCCGTGGACATGAGGCCTAAGTCTCCTGAGCCCGGGTGCAACCGCATCCCTTGCTTCCCTTATAGTTACGCCAGTGCCTACAAGTAACCCAATTCTGACCGGGAAGTGCATAAAGAAGACCCGGTCACAGACCTGTAGACCAGCGTATTTTCATGGATAGGCCGCACTGTTTCTTGCTTTATTACCCAGTAACGTCTAGGCATTTGTTTCCCTCTTATTTTTCTCTATGTCTCTCTTTCTGGTAATCTGAATAAAAAAACTCCTACAGTACGAGAACAAGCTAAATGGATACTCAGATTGAATAGTCGGAATCCACTAGATCTAAATGAGGGGTTCTCCTCAGCATTTATCTGAATAATTGTGGGTTATTTTTCAATCCCGTTGCCTCACATATATACATGTATTTCGGTGCACATGACTATAGGTGTTGTATTGTCATTCGAAAGATGGAGATTTGACTTAACAAATGCATTCTAAGTTCATTTGCATGCATTGTTGTGGCATTTCTGAGATGTAGCAGCCTTCCTTTTTTATTTGCTCTCTCTTCATTTTTCATTTGCAGCAGTTTTTGACTGGATAAGATATAAATATCAGGTCATATTATCTAATAGATATATGTCTCAGCGTGTACTGTGTCTGTTTGCAACTAAAATAATGCCACCTTGTGGTTGGATGATTACATGACTCGCTAAGGTATTTATATATGTGGGCCAATAAAGGGGGACTTGACACCTAATTGTTTATACAGTAGAAGACATTGTGTCCCGCACTCACCAGCGGAAGGGTTGGTGGTGAGGGAGAATGATACCATGCCACCCACTGAGCAGTGTAGCAGAAAGCAGCTCCCATTACACTAAGCTGTGCGCATGGCTCTGCTGCTTCTGCTTCACCAACCTGTGTCCCGCCTCTCCTGCTGCATTCAGTGCCCCCATCTAAGCCCTGTACAGAAATGTATAGCGTGATGTGGGCAGTACCAGGCTGGGGGGGAGAGGGTCAGTGCTCCTGTGCCCAGCAGTTTCTGCCCCATTCAGTGCTTACATCTAAGCCCTGTACAGGAATGTACAGCGTGATGTTGGTGAGCACATGGGAGTCCATACTTAGCGGCCCCTGTGCCAAGCCTTTTCTGCCCTTAAGTAGATGCCTTATGAGACGGGCTATCCAATAGTTTAATAATTTGTATTAATGGGTTTTGTTATCTAATAATGATATTTTTCTACCTATTTATGAAGGTCACATGATTTGAATTAGACTATATTTATACTCATATTTACCTATATGTTCATACTGACATTTTTGTGGTAGGATTAATATAAGGTGACCAGATTTTTCCAGGGTTAAAGCAGGACAAAGGGGTGTGGTCAGGGGGCGGGGCTTATCACAACATATGATTATATGTTATAAAAAGTACAGGGCTGTTACAAAAACTGCAGGGAGCAAATTCCACATCGAAAAACGAGTCAAAATTCGTAAAATTGGTTCGAATTTTGACTGGAAATCAGACGGGTATCCACAGCTGATTTCATACTATGCGGTGCTTCCCCTCCTCCGAAGGCTTCCTGCTGTCAGCGCTCCACAGCTTCCAGTTCCCAGCGGCCTGTAGTGGCCTCACCTGACCAGCATCACCTGACCAGCAGCACCGCACCTCCCGGTCTTTGTTGTGAAATGGACACCACTTGACCGCTGCAGCCAATCAGAATCCACAGCATCGCTGCCCATTCTCCTGGCATCAGTGCCCACATCCTGGGCACCATGATGCCAGGAGGCTGCAGCAGTCAGGTGACTTCCGCTGACATCATCTGTGACAACAAACACTGTGACCATGGCGGGGCTGCGGCGCCGGGTAATGGTGGCAGGGGAGGTGACAGGGGTAAGTACTGATCCTTTTGTTAGTGGTATTGATGAAATGTTGTCTGGTGAACTATCAAGCTCTTAATGAGAGCCCTATAGTGTAAGCTTTACAGTATATAGATTATAATAATTAGGGATGCTTCATGTTGGGCCGTATTACTAAAAGACACATTTTTCCTGTTAAAGGAATCTTTTTTGGCTTAGATTTCTTCAACTTGATGGAAACTCGAGTGTTTAGGCCCTTAAAGGGGTTGTCCCGCGAAAGCAAGTGGGGTTATACACTTCTGTATGGCCATATAAATGCACTTTGTAATATACATCGTGCATTAAATATTGGCCATACAGAAGTTATATACTCCCCCCCCCCCCCCCTGTTGTTGGTGTCCCCGTCTCCATGGCGCCGACCGAATCCTTCTCCTGGCTCGATTAGACACGCTTGTGCAGTCTGCCTCTCTGTACCGTTGAATGAGGCGGCTCCAGCGTGCTCGCGCCACACAGCTGGTCTGCGCATGCGCAGAAGACCTGTGCGGCGCGAGCATGTGTTGAGCGAGGGGGAGCTCCAAAAACATAAAGGCAGCTGAAACAGCATTAAAACAGGTAAAAGTCACTCAAGAGCAAGTAATGAAAACTACAATATACATTTTGGTAAAACTAAGCCCTGTTGGGGAAAAAATCTGCACATGGTGAATGACCACTTCAGCTAGATGTGAATAAGAGTTTATAAAATCCCACTCAACACTACGATTAATAACCAGGTGGATCTGCAGTATTAAAACCTACCTAATGGGGCTAATAGCTTCTTCAGGCCATGCAATTGGAGTTCAAAGGTTATTGATCTGTCAATCTACATAATATATTACAATCGATCTGTCAACATACGCCATATCCATTATATATTACAATCTTTTCATCCCTAGAATAGAAATAGGTAAAGGTAAAGTCCCCTGGTGCAAGCACCAAATCGTGACCGACTCCTAGGTGACATCACATCGTGACATTTTCTTGGCAGACTGTTTTTGTGGGGTGGTTTGCCATTGTCTTCCTCAGTCATCTTTACCCCCTAGTAAGTTGGGTACTCATTTTACCGACCTTGGAAGGATGGAAGGCTGAGTTAACCTTGAACTGGCTACCTGAACCACGTGAGGATTGAACACACAACCTTCAGGTCGTGAGTGAGAGCTTAGGACTGCATTCTACTGAGAATAGAAATAGATTGGTATATTGGCAAAACCAGAACCTGCGAAGGTAAGTACCATGAAACCAAGATAGGGCTACACAGTTCACCACCCTAAGTGGCAGCTCTGTCAGCCCATAATCAGACAAAAGAATAGACAGAGATTTAAAGGGGTTGTCCAGTTGTAAACTGTCGATGGTCTATCCTCAGAAAAAGTCACCAATAGTGATCGGGAGCAGGTCCGTTACCTGGAACCCCATCAACGAGCTGTTCACATGACCGATACACTAGCACACTGCGGCAAATTTTGCAGAAAACAGGCAGCTCAGTTTTTGTTGCGTGCAGTGACCTTGTGAAGAGCTGATCAGCGGGGATCGTGGGTGAAAGATCCCCATTCGATTCAAAATTTATGACCTGTCCAGAGGATAGGCTACTAATAGTCTACAACTGGATAACTCCTTTAAACTTTCACAAGTAGATATGGCGGAGAGGCAGGTCAAAGGTCAACACCCCCACCCGCCCCGCAGTTGCCACTATTATATACATTCAATATTTTGATCATTATATCCAAGCTTCTAAAAGGTCGTATTAGTTATTTCAAACAACTTATCAGTTATTTAAAAACGATAGAGGACAACTCATAGTATACAAAATGTGTGGTTTATGGTATACATATACACATAGATAGGATTTTAGCATTAAATTGATGATTTTCTCAACCAAATAAAAATGCTGAGAATGCAGAAAATGAAATACGATAAAAAATAATAAGCACTAGTCCATACAGCATTTCATCAGTTTTCTATACCTGTACTAGAACGTTGTATTAACGATATATAGTCAACAGATGTCACTATATCTCTACTTCCTCCATCGTGAGACTTCTATGTAACAGCTTTGTATCAATTGTTATGCATTTATGGGCATACTTATACATATGAGATCCTGTTATACTAAATAAAACCAGGTTAAAAGCTAGCAGTAATTACATTAGTATATAGTTCCTATCTACTAATTTAAGTACTAACTTCCTGGATATCACTACACATGTGGAAAACCATGGGGGAACTAGAGGGAAACTTTAAACTAAAAGCTATCATAAGGATATAGATACCAAGAGCTGTATAGCTCTATCTAGTTGTCATCTCCCAATTTGGCCCCTTAACCCCTTAATGACGCGGCCCTTTTTCTTTTTCCATTTTCGTTTTTTCCTCCCCCCTTTAAAAAAATCGTAACTCCTTTATTTATCCATCGACGTCGCTGTATGAGGGCTTGTTTTTTGCGGGACGAGTTGTATTTTTCAATGGTGCTATTTAAAGTACCACATAATGTACTGAAAAACTTTACAAATTCTAAGTGGAGTAAAATGAAAAAAAAAATGACATTTCACCATCTTTTAGTGCGTCTTGTTTCTACGGCGCACAAACAGCAAAAGAAATGACCTGATAACTTTTTTCTATGGGTCGGTACGATTACTACGATACCAAACTTGTATAGGATTTTTTTTACTATACTGCTCTTTTTTTTTCAAAGACATTTAATTGTTTTCAATTATTTTCTGCCGTCATTTTGTGCGTGCAATAACTTTTTTATTTTTCCGTCGACGTAGTTTAGCAAGGGCTCATTTTTTGCGGGATGTTCTGTAGTTTCTGATAGTACCAATTTGGAGTACATACGACTTTTTGATCGCTTTTTATTGCGTTTTTTCTGGGAGACAGGCTAACTAAAAAAGTGTATTTCTGGCATTCTTTCTTTTTTTTTTCGGACGACGTTCACCGTGCGGGAAAAATTATGCGCTACTTTGATAGATCGGACTTTTACGGACGCGGCGATACCAAATACATATTTTTAGTTTATTATTTAGATTTTTTAATAATAGATTTGGCAAAAGGGGGGTGATTTTGACTTTTTTTTTTTTCAATTAAAAAAAGTTTATTGTTTTTTTTTTTTTTAAACTGCTTTGAAGTCCCCCTGGGGGACTTTAACATGCGATGCTTTGATCGCTCCTGCAGTATGACGTAATGCTATAGCATTGGCAGGGGCCAGCGGCGGGCCCTCAGGCGGGGGCCATCCACCCGGTCCAGGCGTGGCCTGTGGCGGGCCCTCAGGCGGGGGCCATCCATCCGGTCCAGGCGCGGCCAGCGGCAGGCCATCTGGCGGGGGCCATCCATCCGGACCAGGCGCGGCCATCGGCAGGCCATCTGGCGGAGGCCATCCATCTGGTCCAGGCGCGGCCAGCGGCGGGCCCTCTGATTTTGTGCTCTAAATATGCACTACGTGGTGCACCAGTACATTGATGATAATTAATATTGTGATTTGTTTTGTATAGCTAGTGTGAGCTCCTTTACACGGCTGCAGCTTGGGTGGTGCTTGAATTTGTGGTATTAAAGATGTATCGATATAAATACAGTTTTCTGTAAAGATGGTAAAACTTGTTTTGTTTTTATTGCGCGTTCATATAGCAAAAATCTTCATTTTAGCGGCACAGGGTCTATTATATTATATATCTGCAGTGTGGCTTGGAGTGAGGGGGTTCATATTGTATTTGGGGTGTTGATTGTTGTGCACCAGGACTGTCTTTTTTTAATCCCAGTCCGCTCCTGATTAGGGTACATTTCACATGGGGCAAAAATGCTACAGATATTTCGTGCAGACTTTCCACATGGAGAATTCGCAGCATTTACAATATAAGCCATATGGATGAGATTTAATAAATCCCAACTACATCTATGAGTATGTCTAAAAGAAAAGCTGTCTTAGTTGCCCCTGGCAACCAATCACAGTGCAGTTTTTGTTTTGTATTCTGTCCTGGTAAAATGAAAGCTGTGCTGTGATTGGTTGCTAGGGGCAACTAAGACTTTATCTTGTAGACAGTTTCTTAAATCTGCCACACAGTATGGGAAAAAATTGCGTGCAGGATATTTAAAATTGTAGCATGATGACTGTTTGCTGCAGATTTCACTGTTTACAACCAAAAGGGTGAAATTTGCGACAAATACCAAACTTCAAGACAAAATCCACAACCTCAAACTCTGATTAAAATGACTGATTGCGTAAACATTTTCCATGAATTGATCCCATACCATTCAAGGTGGTCCCTCCTGCTTGCGGGGCCATCCATCCGGTCCAGGCGCGGCCAGCGGCGGGCCCTCTGGCGGGGGCCGTCCACCCGGACCAGGCGCAGCCAGCGGCGGGCCCTCTGGCGGGGGCCATCCATCCGGAACTGTCGCGGCCAGTGGCGGGCACTCTGGCGGGGGCCATCCATCCGGTCCAGGCGCGGCCAGCGGCGGGCCCTCTGGCTGGGGCCATCCATCCGGTCCAGGTGTGGCCAGCGGCGGGCCCTCTGGCGGGGGCCATCCATCTGGTCCAGGCGCGGCCAGTGGCGGGCCCTCAGGCGGGGGCCATCCCATCCATCCGGTCCAGGCGTGGCCAGCGGCGGGCCCTCTGGCGGGGCCCATCAATCCGGTCCAGACGGGCCCTCTGGCGGGGGCCATCCATCCGTTCCAGGTGCGGCGGGCCCTCTGGCGGGGGCCATCCATCCGGTCCAGGCGCGGCCAGCGGCGGGCCCTCTGATCTTGTGCTCTAAATAAGCTCTACGTTGGGGGGCGGGGCCAGCGGCTGACATGGAGAGTCGCATGTTAGAAGAGTTCCCCAGGGAATTGCAAAATCCTTCCAAAATCCTCGCCTTACTATGCTACTAAGAGTTCTAAACTAGCCAACTGGACCTCTAGAACCCCACGGATGTGACCAAACCACGGCTACAAGCAAACAAATTCTCTTGACGCCGTCGGAGCGGAAGCAGCGCCGCGCCAACGCTCTGCCGCCTTCCCGCTCACCTTTGGAGCAAGTGGTGCCTGCCTCACTGCCCCATCTTACCAGCGTGCCAGACCGAGACCCGAGTGGACTGACCTCCCCGCTCCGGACGCGGCTGATACGGCGCAATATTTCTTTGAAGACCTGCCACTTATCGGACCCCGCGCTGATACCCCTCCGACTCCGGACCCCCTTTGGCTGCTGCAGCACATTACACCCTGCCGCGGGTTGTCCGCAGAGCGGCCCGGAGGACCCGCTGCTTACCAGACCCCGCGCTGACACTCCTCGACTCCAGACCCCCTTCGGCTGCTGCGGCGCATTGTATCCTGCTGCGGGTGGTCTGCAAAGCGGCCCGGAAGAACCGCTGCTTACCGGACCCCGCGCCGACAATCCTCTGACTCCGGACCCCCATCGGCTGCTGCGGCGCACTACATCCGGCTGTGGGCTGTCCGCAAAGCGGCCCGGATCTAACTCCGGGGAGGCAAGTGACTCACCCTCCCGCTCCCGGCGCGAGGCGCTCCGCCGAAACCGGAAGTCATTTGGCGGCCGCGCGGCCCCGTGCCGGACCCCGAGCGAGAAGTAACCTCCGTCCGGGACTCTATTCTGTGGAGGGGAACGGCCCACCCTCCTCTAGTTCTTAGACTGGGTACCCGCTGGCTCTCCTGAACTCCCTGATTAGTTCGTCCCCCTGGGACGCTCTGCTGCCACCCGGCCGCGGTGCTTTATATTCTGCAGCGGGAAGACCGCACAAAGACGCACCGAGCCGGAGACAGCTTCTGAAAGGTGGGAGACCTACCGTTCCACCCCCGGAGTGAAACACCCACGGCGGAGTCCCGCTAAAGACCGTGAGCCACCTAACGGGCCCAACAGCAGCCCCATGACCTCAAACTACTTGCTGCCACTGGACCGCGGCAACCCACATCGCACTGGACTCCGAAACTGAGTGATCCTGATCGCACACCCGGCAACAAATCGTGAGTTTCTCTTTCAGTGGGCAGCGGGGGGCAACACCCCAACCCGACAGAACTGACTCTGAGGGCTGCGAGCCCGGGACCGGGTGACACACGGGGGGGGGAAACACCCCTATATCCCAGGGAAGCATCTTCTCTATCACTTAACGCAACCACACAGTGACCCTCTATGGGGGGGGAGACGCCATACTGCATAAAGTTTAACTAGAACACAACCAGCCGGACCGGCAAAACACCAAGGCCCACCTGGGACATTAATTTTTCCTGGACCCTCGAATTACATTATATACACCGAGAGTCCGAAACTCAAAAACTTTAACCGACAGAGTTGCTAGCTAGAGACATCACTACTAACTAACTCTCTCGCCAAGGCCAGATCAAGCCCTAGCTGGATCCCTCTTAGCTATCCAATCTATTGGACTCCCGCTATCTAGAAATCGTGGCTGCTGAATAGCCTCTAGAACTTTGCAGACCTACACGTCTAAACTTTTATGGTAGACATTCTACACTACCTCAATCGCTAACTTATCCCCTCTCTAAGCAACGCCACTCGATACCGCTCGTACTGCATAGCTGGAGGAGGACACAGAAACAGCCATCCACCAACCTCTCTAAATCAGCGCGCACATCTAATATTCTTCACCATGAGTACACGCGCTAAAAGCAGCTCCGCAGCCGAAAAATTAAAGGAGTTCTCCCGCACCAAAACCCCCGATCATACTCCGCGAACAATACGACCTACTCAGGCGAGAGAGTTCGAGGACGACACGAGACAAGCCCCGGAACCAACCTTGCGGCAACTCCTAGAAGCCATTAACACCTGTAAATCCTCCCTTACTAACAAAATAGAAGAAGTCAAGTCAGACGTCACTTTGTTAAGACAGGATCTACAAAACATACGTGGCAGAATGCAAGAGATGGAGGACCGCATCTCTAGTGCAGAGGACTCCCTGCGTCCGCTCCCCGCGGCAGTGAAAAAAGTCGAAAGACTAACTGAATTCTGCCAGTCCAAAAGAGATGACCTAGAAAACCGCTCGCGTCGCAATAATCTACGCATAATAGGTCTTCCCGAAAAGACAGAAGGCTCCCAACCGGAAGTGTTTGCTGAAACCTGGTTGAAATCCCTACTAGGAGACGACACCTTCTCGACTCACTTCACAGTAGAAAGAGCGCATTGCGTTCCCGCAAAACCTCCGCAACCGGGTGCCCCCCCCCCCCCCCCCCGTGCCCATTCCTGGCAAGCATCCTAAATTGCAGGGACCGAGATGCTGCTCTATGCCAAGCCAGACTGAGAGGGCCACTCAAACACAATAACGAAACTATTTCTATATTCCCGGACTTTTCTGCGGACCTGCAAAAACAAAGGGCCACCTTCACGGAAGTTAAAAGGAAATTCAAGGACAGGAACATCCCCTACTCAATGGCGTACCCAGCTCGGCTACGCATTGTGGCACAAGGGAAAGTGATCTTTCTGCATTCTCCCACTGAAGCACTGGAGTGGCTCGATATGCACCCTGAACCGCCAAAAATGCCTGACCCTAATACACACTCGGCGAGATCCTGAACTCAGCCGTGATTAATACAAACTAACATCCCCCTGGCCCATAGAGGGCAAAATAGAAATCTATGATGCAAGACAAATTTCCTTTAGTCTTTCTCTGCTTCGATGCCATCGTTATAACATATGTAAAACCCAGTTGGCAAATTTGACCCTTTGTAGGCCAAAGGGATATCCCCTATCGACAACATCTGCTACTTTCTAGACAGACTGTAGCTAACCTCTTTTTTCTTTTCTTTTTCTGTTGTTTGACATCTACGCTGAAATTTAAGCAAGATGTCAATGGTTGATAGTTTAAGTTGTTTTAAATTGAATTTTACTATTTTTTTTGACAAGTCTGTGTTGATCCGATTTCTCTCCCAACATATGCAAAGCTCCTTCCTTTATCCTCACTTCACGAGTGCAGATAATCCGTTTAAAGCCCCGTGCCCATGTAGATACCAATGTCTCTAACATATCTTAGTTGGAACGTGCGATTCTAGGCACTTCTCTCAAACGAAGGGCAGTGTTTTCTTACATTAAAGGGGTTGTCCCGCGATGCAGGGGTTAAAAAAACAAACCGGGTAGTACTTACCCGAATCCCGGCGGTCCGGCGTCTTCATACTCACCTGCTGAAGATGGCCGCCGGAATCCTCTCTCTCTGTGGACCGCAGGGCTTCTGTGCGGTCCATTGCCGATTCCAGCCTCCTGATTGGCTGGAATCGGCACGTGACGGGGCGGAGCTACACGGAGCCGGCATTCTGCACGAGCGGCCCCATTGAAGACAGCAGAAGACCCGGACTGCGCAAGCGCGTCTAATTTGGCCATTAGACGGCGAAAATTAGACGGCAACCATGGAGACGAGGACGCCAGCAACAGAGCAGGTAAGTATAAAACTTTTGATAACTTCTGTATGGCTCATAATTAATGCACAATGTACATTACAAAGTGCGTTAATATGGCCATACAGAAGTGTATAGACCCACTTGCTGCCGCGGGACAACCCCTTTAAGCAAATTAATCCCCATATCGTCTGCCTGCAGGAAACACACCTCACCATAGATAAAGCTGACACCCTCAAAAAAACATGGGTTCAGTGGGTGACCCACTCCTTCCACACCTCCTCCAGGGGCGTCCCACTACTTATTCAGAAAACGCTGAGATGGAATCCTATTAATATCCGTAAAGACCCTGAAGGCAGATCTAGATTCATATACGCTGAAATAGACTCTAAACCGTATGTTATCCTGTGTATCTATAATCCCCCTCATAACAATCTACATCTCCTGCAAACTGCCATAACATTCGCACATCAATACCCTACGGCAGGAGTGATCTGCATGGGCGACTTTAGTCAAGTAATGGACCCAATAAAAGATAGATTTCGAGTACCCTTAAACACCACCACCACCACTAGCTCCCCCTTGCGGCAACTGATTGAGAGCATTGGCTGGGTCGATCTCTGGCGGTTGCGCCACCCCGAAACCCTAGAATACACCTGCCACTCTCTCGGACATAACGCCCTGGCGAGAATTGATTATATATTTAGCTCTATGGAACTAGCAGTCTGTCTCTCCAATATCACACATTGCCCACAAGGAATATCCGACCACAGTCCAATATTATTAACGCTAAAATATCCCCAATACAAGATACTGCCCACTTGGAAATTGCACCCATTCTGGCTCAAGCTAATCGGGTCAGATGACCAAACGCCCTTTCACATATTTCTATTTCTAGACGCACATAGTAACAACACCCACCCAGCCCTAAAATGGGATACTCTTAAGGCCTATATCAGAGGATGCCTTAAGTCCGCTATTTCACACATCAAAAAATCATCATCCCAGACTGATAAAGAACTGGAAGCTCAGACATCTGACGCCGAAAGGCTATACATTTCTGATCCTACAGATGCTAATAAAATAGCCTGGCTCAGCCTCTCCCGCCTTTATAAACACCATATACACACTAAGACCAAACGTAAACTATTCTTCGCTAAACAATATTATTTCGAACTGGGAAACCAATCCAGCCACTTACTTGCCAATCTAATTAAACGCGAAAATCAAACTAACACGGTCCTCAGGATTAAAAACCAACATGGCGTGGAACTGACTGATGCCCCATCTATTACAAACTGTTTCAAGGAATTCTATGCCAACTTATATAGCTCTTCCACAAGCGACTCTACAGCAGACATACTGAACTACTTACAGGACCTGACTTTCCCAACACTCTCCACAGAGCAGATAGAGCTCCTGGAAGCTCCAATCACCCTGGATGAACTCAAACAGACAATCCAAGAAATGGCACTCAATAAATCCCCTGGCCCAGACGGCCTCCCAATAGAGGTATATCGCAAATACAGCAAACAATAAGCCCCACAACTATATGAAACACTACAGCAGGCCCAGGTGGATAAAACACTCCCATCCTCCTTTTACAAGGCCTCCATCGTAGTCATATTGAAACCAGATAAAGATCCCACAGACTGCGGCTCCTACCGCCCCATCTCACTGGTAAATGCAGACTATAAAATCCTGACAAAAATCTTAGCCACCAGACTGAACCAGGTAATTCTATCCATCATACATCCCGACCAGACTGGTTTCATGCCAGGGAAATCCACAATGATTAATATACGCAGAGTCCAAACGGTTATCCAGCTGGGCAGACAAAATAACCTGCCATGGGCCCTGGTCTCCCTGGACATGATGAAGGCCTTTGACTCCCTGGAATGGGTATTTTTGGAAGCCTGTCTAATTCGATTCGGGTTTGGCCCCCAGTTCCTACAGTGGATTAAAACCATATATAAATATCCAAGCGCTAATGTGATAGTAAATGGTATCCCATCAGCCGAATTCCAACTTGCAAGAGGCACCCGACAGGGATGCCCACTATCCCCGGCCCTATTTGCTATAGCCATTGAAGCGTTGGCGATCCGCCTGAGATGTACCCCCAGTGTAACCGGCATCAGATGGGGGGGGGGGCTTGAGAGTAAAGTAGGGCTATACGCAGATGACACAATCCTTTTTCTATCAGACCCAATAAACTCTTTTTCCCAAGCCATGGTCCAAATAGACAGATTCTCCCATCTATCCGGACTGTATGTCAACTGGTCCAAATCTACGATCCTATATACAAATCCTATCCCGGAAAATGATCCCTGTGTATCCAGGTATGGGCTCAAGGTAGTCACTATATTTAAATATCTAGGGATGTTTATGTCCCAAGACCATAATAATGCCATAGAGGATAATATTGACCCACTGCTAAAAAATATAAAGTATAAGCTTAAAAAGTGGTCTAAGCTGCCGCTGTCGGTAGCAGGACGCATAAACCTGATTAAAATGGCTATCCAACCAAAGTGTCTGTACATGCTACAGCACATGCCAGTGAGCGTCCCCAAACGCACCTTCCAAACCTTTAACTCCCTTATCACTTCATTTATATGGAACTCTTCACGCTTGAAATTAAAGGGGTTGTCCCGCGAAAGCAAGTGGGGTTCAGCACTTCTGTATGGCCATATTAATGCACTTTGTAATGTACATTGTGCATTAATTATGAGCCATACAGAAGTTATTCACTTACCTGTTCCGTTGCTAGCGTCCTCGTCTCCATGGTGCCGTCTAATTTCAGCGTCTAATCGCCCGATTAGACGCGCTTGCGCAGTCCGGTCATCTCCCTTCTGAATGGGACCGCTCGTGCCGGAGTGCTGCTCCTCGTAGCTCCGCCCCATCACGTGTGCCGATTCCAGCCAATCAGGAGGCTGGAATCGGCAATGGAATGCACAGAACCCACGGTGCACCATGGGAGAAGACGTGCGGTCCACCGTGGGTGAAGATCCCGGCGGCCATCTTCGCAAGGTAAGTAAGAAGTCACCGGAGCGCGGGGATTCGGGTAAGTACTACCCGTTTTGTTTTTTTTAAACCCCTGCATTGGGTTTGTCTCTGACCTGCTAGGTAATAAAGTCGTAAGTCCGTAAGGGCCATTCCGGCTTGTTCTTTAGATCTTTGTAGTGTTAAAAGACTTAAAGGGGTTGTCCCGCGCCAAAACGTTTTTTTTTTTTTTAATAGCCCCCCCGTTCGGTGCGGGACAACCCCTTTAAGTCTTTTAACACTACAAAGATTTAAAGAACAAGCCGGAATGGCCCTTACAGACTTACGGCTTTATTACCTAGCAGGTCAGTTACGAAACATCCGAGCCTGGGTTCTGGACCGAGAGATTCCAATAGCAGATCAATACCTGGCAAAGCAGGTTAAAGCAAACAACTTATTAATCTACCTAGAATTTCCAGAATGCACAAATTCTTCCGACATAATACCACTTCACAGACTCGCCCTAAGCGTATGGAAGGAAGCCAAAACCCTTCAACGATACAAAGATGTAGTGTCCGAGCTCCCTTTATGGAACAACCCTGGCTTAGTAGCCTTGCACTCGGTCCCAGACCCCCAATACTGGATATCCCAAGGGGTACGCTCACTGGCAGACATTTATACGGACGGAACACTCCCTATATTTACCCAGTTGCGTGATAAATTGCAGGCCCCACAGCTCCAACTATTTTGATTTTTTCAGTTGTGATATGCACTAAATTCCCAATTCCCACGTCCCTCCACTCGAATATCAAAATTTCCCACAATAGGTGTCCTTAAATCACAAGGGCCCAAAAGTCTGATCTCAGCACTCTACACGCACCTCCTCTCGGCCAAAATGGACATTCATCCACTTCCAGCTTGTGACAAATGGAAACTTTCTATTCCATCCCTGTCATCTGAAGAATGGCTGCACGTTATTAAATCCCATCTGTCTGTTTCCCCTGCCGTAAATAACAAACTGATACAGCTATACATAATACACCAAGCTTACCTCACCCATAGCCGTCTCTATAAAATGGACAATGCCTCGTCAAACTCCTGCCATAGATGTCGCCAACCGGAAGCAAAATTCTGGCACCTGATCTGGGAGTGCCCTCCAGTCAATGACTTCTGGTCCAAAATCACCGATTTTATAAATTCAATATTGCCATCCCCATTTAGCATCGGTCTGGACCCTAAAATAGCCCTATTTGGTCTACTGGAGGAGGAGGTGTGGCCATATCATACCCGTACTTTCCTTAAAAAGGTGCTATTTCTGGCGCGGAAAGCGATAGCCATACAATGGATGGCTGCCGAAGCCCCATCTATCCCACACTGGATTCAAATGGTAAACACAGTAATCTCCTATGAGAAAATTATTTACCAAAATAGAGGCTGCCCGAACAAATTTCAGGAGATATGGGCTCTCTGGCTAGATACCCAATCCACCCTATCTGCAGACTAAACTCTTAACCCTGGACTCCCCCTTCCTCTCTCCCCCCCCCCCCCCCCCCCCCCCTCCTTCTCACGGAGCCTTACTATACAAATCTCAAAGGATCGGCACAGAAGAGTTATGATGGTTAAATGTTAAGTTTATTGATATAAATGTTAACAAAAAGTATTCAGAAATTATTGTACTACTTGCTATACCAATCTAAGTACAACGTAATACCCATGTACAATCTGATATGTATCTAACAAACCCTTTCTCGTTTTGTACTGCGCAAAATATTTCTGCGTTTTAAATAAAACTAATTTTTAAAAAAAATAAGCACTACGTGGTGCACCAGTACATTAATGATAATTAACATTGTGATTTGTTTTCTATAGCTAGTGTGAGCTCCTTTACACGGCTGCAGCTTGGGTGGTGCTTGAATTTGTGGTATTAAAGATGTATCGATATAAATACAGTTTTCTGTAAAAATGGTAAAACTTGTTTTGCTTTTATTGCGCCTTCATATGGCAAAAATCTTCATTTTAGCGGCACAGGGTCTATTATATTATATATCTGCAGTGTGGCTTGGAGCGAGGGGGCTCATATTGTATTTGGGGTGTTGATTGTTGTGCACCACGACTGTCTTTTTTTTAATCCCAGTCCGCTCCTGATTAGGGTACATTTCACATGGGGCAAAGATGCTACAGATATTTCGTGCAGACTTTCCACATGGAGAATTCGCAGCATTTACAATATAAGCCATATGGATGAGATTTAATAAATCCCAACTACATCTATGAGTATGTCTAAAAGAAAAGCTGTCTTAGTTGCCCCTGGCAACCAATCACAGTGCAGCTTTTGTTTTGTATTCTGTCCTGGAAAAATGAAAGCTGTGCTGTGATTGGTTGCTAGGGGCAACTAAGACTTTATCTTGTAGACAGTTTCTTAAATCTGCCACACAGTATGGGAAAAAATTGCGTGCAGGATATTTAAAATTGTAGCATGATGACTGTTTGCTGCAGATTTCACTGTTTACAACCAAAAGGGTGAAATTTGCGACAAATACCAAACTTCAAGACAAAATCCACAACCTCAAACTCTGATTAAAATGACTGATTGCGTAAACATTTTCCATGAATTGATCTCTTACCATTCAAGGTGGTCCCTCCGGCTGGCGGGGGCCATCCATCCGGTCCACGCGCGGCCAGCGACGGACCCTCTGGCGGGGGCCATCCATGCGGTCCTGGCGCGGCCAACGACGGGCCCTCTGGCGGGGGCCATCCATCCGGTCCAGGCGCGGCCAGCGGCGGGCCCTCTGGCGGGGGCCATCCAGCCGATCCAGGCGCGTCGGGCCCTCTGGCGGGGGCCATCCAATCCGGTCCAGGCGCGGCGGGCCCTCTGGCGGGGGCCATCCATCCGGACCAGGCGCGGCCAGCGGCAGGCCCTCTGGCGGGGGCCATCCGTCCAGCCCAGGGGCGGCCAGCGGCGGGCCCTCTGATTTTGTGCTCTAAATAAGCACTACGTGGTGCACCAGTACATTGATGATAATTAAGATTGTGATTTGTTTTGTATAGCTAGTGTGAGCTCCTTTACACGGCTGCAGCTTGGGTGGTGCTTGAATTTGTGGTGGTACAGATGTATCGATATAAATACAGTTTTCTGTAAAAATGGTAAAACTTTTGTTTTTATTGCGCGTTCATATAGCAGAAATCTTCATTTTAGCGGCACAGGGTCTATTATATTATATATCTGCAGTGTGGCTTGGAGCGAGGGGGTTCATATTGTATTTGGGGTGTTGATTGTTGTGCACCAGGACTGTCTTTTTTTAATCCCAGTCCGCTCCTGATTAGGGTACATTTCACATGGGGCAAAAATGCTACAGATATTTCGTGCAGACTTTCCACATGGAGAATTCGCAGCATTTACAATATAAGCCATATGGATGAGATTTAATAAATCCCAACTACATCTATGAGTATGTCTAAAAGAAAAGCTGTCTTAGTTGCCCCTGGCAACCAATCACAGTGCAGCTTTTGTGTTGTATTCTGTCCTGGTAAAATGAAAGCTGTGCTGTGATTGGTTGCTAGGGGCAACTAAGACTTTATCTTGTAGACAGTTTCTTAAATCTGCCACACAGTATGGGAAAAAATTGCGTGCAGGATATTTAAAATTGTAGCATGATGACTGTTTGCTGCAGATTTCACTGTTTACAACCAAAAGGGTGAAATTTGCGACAAATACCAAACTTCAAGACAAAATCCACAACCTCAAACTCTGATTAAAATGACTGATTGCGTAAACATTTTCCATGAATTGATCCCTTACCATTCAAGGTGGTCCCTCTCGCTGGCGGGGGCCATCCATCCGGTCCAGGCGCGGCCAGCGACGGACCCTCTGGCGGGGGCCTTCCATGCGGTCCAGGCGCGGCCAACGACGGGCCGTCTGGCGGGGCCATCCATCCGGTCCAGGCGCGGCCAGTGGCGGGCCCTCTGGCGGGGACCATCCATCCGGTCCCGGCGCGGCCAGCAGCGGGCCCTCTGGCGGGGGCCATCCATCCGATCCAGGCGCGGCGGGCCCTCTGGCGGGGGCAATCCATCCGGTCCAAGCGCGGCCAGCGTTGGGCCCTCTGGCGGGGGGCCATCCGTCCGGTCCAGGTGTGGCGGGCCCTCTGGTGGGGGCCATCCATCCGGTCCAGGCGTGCCCTCTGGCGGGCGCCATCCATCCAATCCAGGCGCGGCAGGCCCTCTGGTGGGGGCCATCCATCCGGTCCAGGCGCGGCGGGCCCTCTGGCGGGGGCCATCCATCCGATCCAGGCGCGGCCAGCGTCGGGCCCTCTAGCGGGGGCCATCCATCCGGTCCAGGCGCGGCCAGCGGCGAGCCCTCTGGCGGGGGCCATCCATTCTGTCCAGGCGTGCCCTCTGGCGGGGGCCATCCATCCGATCCAGGCGCGTCGGGCCCTCTGGCGGGGGCCATCCTTCCGGTCCAGGCGCGGCGGGCCCTCTGGCGTGGGCCATCCATCCGGACCAGGCGCGGCTAGCGGCGGGCCCTCTGGCAGGGGCCATCCATCCGGTCCAGGCGCGGCCAGCGTCGGGCACTCTGGCGGGGGCCATCCATCCGGTCCAGGCGCGGCCAGCGGCGGGCCCTCTGGCGGGGGCCATCCATCCGGTCCAGGCGTGCCCTCTGGCGGGCGCCATCCATCCGATCCAGGCGCGGCGGGCCCTCTGGTGGGGGCCATCCATCCGGTCCAGGCGTGGCAGGCCCTCCTGCGGGGGCCATCCATCCGGTCCAGGCGCGGCCAGCGGCGGGCCCTCCGGCGGGGGCCATCCATCCCGTCCAGGCGCCGCCAGCGACGGGCCCTCTGGCGGGGGCCATCCATCCGGTCCAGGCGCGGCCAGCGGCGGGCCCTCTGGCGGGGGCCATCCATCCGGTCCAGGCGTGCCCTCTGGTGGGGGCCATCCAGCCGATCCAGGCGCGTCGGGCCCTCTGGCGGGGGCCATCCATCCGGTCCAGGCGCGGCGGGCCCTCTGGCGGGGGCCATCCATCCGGTTCAGGCGCGGCCAGCGTCAGGCCCTCTGGCGGGGGCCATCCATCCGGTCCAGGCGCGGCCAGCGGCGGGCCCTCTGACGGGGGCCATCCAGCCGATCCAGGCGCGTCGGGCCCTCTGGCGGGGGCCATCCATCCGGTCCAGGCGCGGCGGGCCCTCTGGCGGGGGCCATCCATCCGGACCAGGCGCGGCCAGCGGCAGGCCCTCTGGCGGGGGCCATCCGTCCAGCCCAGGGGCGGCAAGCGGCGGGCCCTCTGATTTTGTGCTCTAAATAAGCACTACGTGGTGCACCAGTACATTGATGATAATTAACATTGTGATTTGTTTTGTATAGCTAGTGTGAGCTCCTTTACACGGCTGCAGCTTGGGTGGTGCTTGAATTTGTGGTGGTACAGATGTATCGATATAAATACAGTTTTCTGTAAAAATGGTAAAACTTTTGTTTTTATTGCGCGTTCATATAGCAAAAATCTTCATTTTAGCGGCACAGGGTCTATTATATTATATATCTGCAATGTGGCTTGGAGCGAGGGGGTTCATATTGTATTTGGGGTGTTGATTGTTGTGCACCAGGACTGTCTTTTTTTAATCCTAGTCCGCTCCTGATTAGGGTACATTTCACATGGGGCAAAAATGCTACAGATATTTCGTGCAGACTTTCCACATGCAGTATTCCCAGCATTTACAATATAAGCCATATGGATGAGATTTAATAAATCCCAACTACATCTATGAGTATGTCTAAAAGAAAAGCTGTCTTAGTTGCCCCTGGCAACCAATCACAGTGCAGTTTTTGTTTTGTATTCTGTCCTGGTAAAATGAAAGCTGTGCTGTGATTGGTTGCTAGGGGCAACTAAGACTTTATCTTGTAGACAGTTTCTTAAATCTGCCACATAGTATGGGAAAAAATTGCGCGCAGGATATTTAAAATTGTAGCATGATGACTGTTTGCTGCTGATTTCACTGTTTACAACCAAAAGGGTGAAATTTGCGACAAATACCAAACTTCAAGACAAAATCCACAACCTCAAACTCTGATTAAAATGACTGATTGCGTAAACATTTTCCATGAATTGATCCCTTACCATTCAAGGTGGTCCCTCCCGCTGGCGGGGGCCATCCATCCCGTCCAGGCGCGGCCAGCGGCGGGCCCTCTGGCGGGGCCATCCATCCGGTCCAGGTGTGGCCAGCGGCGGGCCCTCTGGCGGGGGCCATCCATCTGCTCCAGGCGCGGCCAGCGGCGGGCCCTCTGGCGGGGGCCATCCATCCGCTCCAGGCGCGGCCAGCGGCGGGCCCTCTGGCGGGGGCCAGACATCCGGGACAGGTGTGCCCTCTGGCGGGGGCCATCCATCCGGTCCAGGCGCGGCGGGACCTCTGGCGGGGGCCATCCATCCGGTCCAGGCGTAGCCAGCGGCGGGCCCTCTGGTGGGTGCCATCCATCCGGTCCAGGCGCAGCCAGCGGCGGGCCCTCTGGCGGGGACCAGGCATCCGGGACAGGCGGGCCCTCTGGCGGGGGCCATCCATCCGGTCCAGGCGCGGCGGGCCCTCTGGCGAGGGGCCATCCATCCGGTCCAGGCGCGGCCAGCGGCGGGCCCTCCGGCGGGGACCAGACATCCGGTCCAGGCGTGCCCTCTGGCGGGTGCCATCCATCCGGTCCAGGCGCAGCCAGCGGCGGGCCCTCTGGCGGGGGCCATCCATCCGGTCCAGGCGCAACCAGCGGTGGGCCCTCTGGCGGGGCCATCCATCCGTTCTAGGCGCGGCCAGCGGCGGGCCCTCTGGCGAGGACCATCCATCCGGTTCAGGAGCGGCCAGTGGCGGGCCCTCTGGCGGGGGCCATCCATCCATTCCAGGCGCGGCCAGAGGCGGGCCCTCTGGCAGGGGCCATCAATCCGGTCCAGGCTGGCCCTCTGGCGGGGGCCATCCATCCGTTCCAGGTGCAGCGGGCCCTCTGGCGGGGGCCATCCATCCGGTCCAGGCGCGGCCAGCGGCGGGCCCTCTGGCGGGGGCCATCCGGTCCAGGCGTTGCCAGCGGCGGGCCCTCTGGCGGGGGCCATCCATCCGGTCCAGGCGCGGCCAGCGGCGGGCCCTCTGGCGGGGGCCATCCATCCGGTCCAGGCGCGGCCAGCGGTGGGCCCTCTGGCGGGCGCCATCCATCCGGTCCAGGCGCGGCCAACGGCGGGCCCTCTGACGGGGGCCATCCATCCGGTCCAGGTGCGGCCAGCGGCGGGCCCTCTGGTGGGGGCCATCCATCCGGTCCAGGCGCATCCAGCGGCGGGCCCTCTGATCTTGTGCTCTAAATAAGCTCTACGTTGGGGGGCGGGGCCAGCGGCTGACATGGAGAGTCGCATGTGAGAAGAGTTCCCCAGGGAATTGCAAAATCCTTCCAAAATCCTCGCCTTACTATGCTACTAAGAATTCTAAACTAGCCAACTGGACCTCTAGAACCTCACGGATGTGACCAAACCACGGCTACAAGCAAACAAATTCTCTTGACGCCGTCGGAGCGGAAGCAGCGCCGCGCCAACGCTCTGCCGCGTTCCCGCTCACCTTTGGAGTAAGTGGTGCCTGCCTCACTGCCCCATCTTACCAGCGTGCCAGACCGAGACCCGAGTGGACCGACCTCCCCGCTCCGGACGCGGCTGATACGGCGCAATATTCCTTTGAAGACCTGCCACTTATCGGACCCCGCGCTGATACCCCTCCAACTCCGGACCCCCTTTGGCTGCTGCAGCACATTACACCCTGCCGCGGGTTGTCCGCAGAGGGGCCCGGAGGACCCGCTGCTTACCGGACCCCGCGCTGACACTCCTCCGACTCCAGACCCCCTTCGGCTGCTGCGGCGCATTGTATCCTGCTGCGGGTGGTCTGCAAAGCGGCCCGGAAGAACCGCTGCTTACCGGACCCCGCACCGACAATCCTCTGACTCCGGACCCCCATCGGCTGCTGCGGCGCACTACATCTGGCTGCGGGCTGTCCGCAAAGCGGCCCGGATCTAACTCCGGGGAGGCAAGTGACTCACCCTCCCGCTCCCGGCGCGAGGCGCTCCGCCGAAACCGGAAGTCATCTGGCGCCCGCGCGGCCCCGTACCAGACCCCGAGCGAGAAGTAACCTCCGTCCAGGACTCTATTCTGTGGAGGGGAACGGCCCACCCTCCTCTAGTTCTTAGACTGGGTACCCGCTGGCTCTCCTGAACTCCCTGATTAGTTCGTCCCCCTGGGACGCTCTGCTGCCACCCGGCCGCGGCGCTTTATATTCTGCGGCGGGAAGACCGCAAAAAGACCCACCGAGCCGGAGACAGCTTCTGAAAGGTGGGAGACCTACCGTTCCACCCCCGGAGTGAAACACCCACGGCGGAGTCCCGCTAAAGACCGTGAGCCACCTAACGGGCCCAACAGCAGCCCATGACCTCAAACTACTTGCTGCCACTGGACCGCGGCAACCCACATCGCACTGGACTCCGAAACTGAGTGATCCCGATCCCACGCCCGGCAACAAATCGTGAGTTTCTCTTTCAGTGGGCAGCGGGGGGCAACACCCCAACCCAACAGAACTGACTCTGAGGGCTGCGAGCCCGGGACCGGGCGACACACGGTGGGGGGGAAACACCCCTATATCCCAGGGAAGCATCCTCTCTATCACTTAACGCAACCACACAGTGACCCTCTATGGGGGGGAGACGCCATACTGCATAAAGTTTAACTAGAACACAACCAGCCTGACCGGCAAAACACCAAGGCCCACCTGGGACATTAATTTTTCCTGGACCCTCGAATTACATTATATACACCGAGAGTCCGAAACTCAAAAACTTTAACCGACAGAGTTGCTAGCTAGAGACATCACTACTAACTAACTCTCTCACCAAGGCCAGATCAAGCCCTAGCTGGATCCCTCTTAGCTATCCAATCTATTGGACTCCCGCTATCTAGAAATCGTGGCTGCTGAATAGCCTCTAGAACTCTGCAGACCTACACGTCTAAACTTTTATGGTAGACATTCTACACTACCTCAATCGCTAACTTATCCCCTCTGTAAGCAACGCCACTCGATACCGCTCGTACCGCATAGCTGGAGGAGGACACAGAAACAGACATCCACCAACCTCTCTAAATCAGCGCGCACATCTAATATTCTTCACCATGAGTACACGCGCTAAAAGTGGCTCCGCAGCCGAAAAATTAAAGGAGTTCTCCCGCACCAAAACCCCCGATCATACTCCGCGAACAATACGACCTACTCAGGCGAGAGAGTTCGAGGACGACACGAGACAAGCCCCGAAACCAACCTTGCGGCAACTCCTAGAAGCCATTAACACCTGTAAATCCTCCCTTACTAACAAAATAGAAGAAGTCAAGTCAGACGTCACTTTGTTAAGACAGGATCTACAAAACATACGTGGCAGAATGCAAGAGATGGAGGACCACATCTCTAGTGCAGAGGACTCCCTGCGTCCACTCCCCGCAGCAGTGAAAAAAGTCAAAAGACTAACTGAATTCTGCCAGTCCAAAAGAGATGACCAAGAAAACCACTTGCGTCGCAATAATCTACGCATAATAGGTCTCCCCGAAAAGACAGAAGGCTCCCAACCGGAAGTGTTTGCTGAAACCTGGTTGAAATCCCTACTAGGAGACGACACCTTCTCGACTCACTTCACAGTAGAAAGAGCGCATCGCGTTCCCGCAAAACCTCCGCAACCGGGTGCCACCCCCCCCCCCCCCCACCCCCACGCCCATTCCTGGCAAGAATCCTAAATTGCAGGGACCGAGATGCTGCTCTACGCCAAGCCAGACTGAGAGGGCCACTCAAACACAATAACGAAACTATTTCTATATTCCCGGACTTTTCTGCGGACCTGCAAAAACGGGCCACCTTCACGGAAGTTAAGAGGAAATTCAAGGACAGGAACATCCCCTACTCAATGGCGTACCCAGCTCGGCTACACATTGTGGCACAAGGGAAAGTGATCTTTCTGCATTCTCCCACTGAAGCACTGGAGTGGATCGATATGTACCCTGAAGCGCCAAAAACGCCAGACCCTAATACACACTCGGCGAGATCCTGAACTCAGCCGTGATTAATACAAACTAACATCCCCCTGGCCCATAGAGGGCAAAATAGAAATCTATGATGCAAGACAAATTTCCTTTAGTCTTTCTCTGCTGCGATGCCATCGTTATAACATATGTAAAACCCAGTTGGCAAATTTGACCCTTTGTAGGCCAAAGGGATATCCCCTATCGACAACATCTGCTACTTTCTAGACAGACTGTAGCTAACCTCTTTTTTCTTTTCTTTTTCTGTTGTTTGACATCTACGCTGAAATTTAAGCAAGATGTCAATGGTTGATACTATTTTACTATTTTCTTTGACAAGTCTGTGTTGATCTGATTTCTCTCCCAACATATGCAAAGCTCCTTCCTTTATCCTCACTTCACGAGTGCAGATAATCCATTTAAAGCCCTGTGCCCATGTAGATACCAATGTCTCTAACATATCTTAGTTGGAACGTGCGATTCTAGGCACTACTCTCAAACGAAGGGCAGTGTTTTCTTATATTAAGCAAATTAATCCCCATATCGTCTACCTGCAGGAAACACACCTCACCATAGATAATGCTGACACCCTCAAAAAACCATGGGTTCAGTGGGTGACCCACTTCTTCCACACCTCCTCCAGGGGCGTCTCACTACTTATTCACAAAACGCTGAGATGGAATCCTATTAATATCCGTAAAGACCCTGAAGGCAGATCTATATTCATATACGCTGAAATAGACTCTAAACCGTATGTTATCCTGTGTATCTATAATCCCCCTCATAACAATCTACATCTCCTGCAAACTGCCATAACATTCGCACATCAATACCCTACGGCAGGAGTGATCTGCATGGGCGACTTTAATCAAGTAATGGACGCAATAAAAGATAGATTTCGTGTAGCCTTAAACACCACCACAACCACTAGCTCCCCCTTGCGGCAACTGATGGAGAGCATTGGCTGGGTCGATCTCTGGCGGTTGCGCCACCCCGAAACCCTAGAATACACCTGCCACTCTCTCGGACATAACGCCCTGGCGAGAATTGATTATATATTTAACTCTATGGAACTAGCAGTCTGTCTCTCCAATATCACACATTGCCCACGAGGAATATCCGACCACAGTCCAATATTATTAACGCTAAAATATCCCCAATACAAGATACTGCCCACTTTGAAATTGCACCCATTCTGGCTCAAACTAATCGGGTCAGATGACCAAACGCCCTTTCACATATTTCTATTTCTAGACGCACATAGTAACAACACCCACCCAGCCCTAAAATGGGATACTCTTAAGGCCTATATCAGAGGATGCCTTAAGTCCGCTATTTCACACATCAAAAAATCAACATCCCAGACTGATAAAGAACTGGAAGCTCAGACATCTGACGCCGAAAGGCTATACATTTCTGATCCTACAGATGCTAATAAAATAGCCTGGCTCAGCCTCTCCCGCCTTTATAAACACCATATACACACTAAGACCAACCGTAAACTATTCTTCGCTAAACAATATTATTTTGAACTGGGAAACCAATCCAGCCACTTACTTGCCAATCTAATTAAACGCGAAAATCAAACTAACACGATCCTCAAGATTAAAAACCAACATGGTGTGGAACTGACTGATGCCCCATCTATTACAAACTGTTTCAAGGAATTCTATGCCAACTTATATAGCTCTTCCACAAGCGACTCTACAGCAGACATACTGAACTACTTACAGGACCTGACTTTCCCAACACTCTCCACAGAGCAGATAGAGCTCCTGGAAGCTCCAATCACCCTGGATGAACTCAAACAGACAATCCAAGAAATGGCACTCAATAAATCCCCTGGCCCAGACGGCCTCCCAATAGAGGTATATCGCAAATACAGCAAACAATAAGCCCCACAACTATATGAAACACTACAGCAGGCCCAGGTGGATAAAACACTCCCATCCTCCTTTTACAAGGCCTCCATCGTAGTCATATTGAAACCAGATAAAGATCCCACAGACTGCGGCTCCTACCGCCCCATCTCACTGGTAAATGCAGACTATAAAATCCTGACAAAAATCTTAGCCACCAGACTGAACCAGGTAATTCTATCCATCATACATCCCGACCAGACTGGTTTCATGCCAGGGAAATCCACAATGATTAATATACGCAGAGTCCAAACTGTTATCCAGCTGGGCAGACAAAATAACCTGCCATGGGCCCTAGTTTTCCTGGACATGATGAAGGCCTTTGACTCCCTGGAATGGGTATTTTTGGAAGCCTGTCTAATTCGATTCGGGTTTGGCCCCCAGTTCCTACAGTGGATTAAAACCATATATAAATATCCAAGCGCTAATGTGATAGTAAATGGTATCCCATCGGCCGAATTCCAACTTGCAAGAGGCACCCGACAGGGATGCCCACTATCCCCGGCCCTATTTGCTATAGCCATTGAAGCGTTGGCGATCCGCCTGAGATGTACCCCCAGTGTAACCGGCATCAGATGGGGGGGGGGGGGGGGGGGGGGCTTGAGAGTAAAGTAGGGCTATACGCAGATGACACAATCCTTTTTCTATCAGACCCAATAAACTCTTTTTCCCAAGCCATGGTCCAAATAGACAGATTCTCCCATCTATCCGGACTGTATGTCAACTGGTCCAAATCTACGATCCTATATACAAATCCTATCCCGGAAAATGATCCCTGTGTATCCAGGTATGGGCTGAAGGTAGTCACTACATTTAAATATCTAGGGATGTTTATGTCCCAAGACCATAATAATGCCATAGAGGATAATATTGACCCACTGCTAAAAAAAATATAAAGTATAAGCTTAAAAAGTGGTCTAAGCTGCCGCTGTCGGTAGCAGGACGCATAAACCTGATTAAAATGGCTATTCAACCAAAGTGTCTGTACATGCTACAGCACATGCCAGTGAGCGTCCCCAAACGCACCTTCCAAACCTTTAACTCCCTTATCACTTCATTTATATGGTACTCTTCACGCTTGAAATTAAGTCTTTTAACACTACAAAGATCTAAAGAACAAGCCGGAATGGCCCTTACGGACTTACGGCTTTATTACCTAGCAGGTCAGTTACGAAACATCCGAGCCTGGGTTCTGGACCGAGAGATGCCAATAGCAGATCAATACCTGGCAAAGCAGGTTAAAGCAAACAACTTATTAATCTACCTAGAATTTCCAGAATGCACAAATTCTTCCGACATAATACCACTTCACAGACTCGCCCTAAGCGTATGGAAGGAAGCCAAAACCCTTCAACGATACAAAGATGTAGTGTCCGAGCTCCCTTTATGGAACAACCCTGGCTTAGTAGCCTTGCACTCGGTCCCAGACCCCCAATACTGGATATCCCAATGGGTACGCTCACTGGCAGACATTTATAGGGACGGAACACTCCCTACATTTACACAGTTGCGTGATAAATTGCAGGCCCCACAGCTCCAACTATTTAGATTTTTTCAGTTGCGACATGCAAGAAAATTCCCAATTCCCACGTCCCTCCACTCGAATATCAAAATTTCCCACAATAGGTGTCCTTAAATCACAAGGGCCCAAAGGTCTGATCTCAGCACTCTACACGCACCTCCTCTCGGCCAAAATGGACATTCATCCACTTCCAGCTTGTGACAAATGGAAACTTTCTATTCCATCCCTGTCATCTGAAGAATGGCTGGACGTTATTAAATCCCATCTGTCTGTTTCCCCCACCGTAAATAACAAACTGATACAGCTATACATAATACACCAAGCTTACCTCACCCATAGCCGTCTCTATAAAATGGGCAATGCCTCGTCAAACTCCTGCTTTAGATGTCGCCAACCGGAAGCAAAATTCTGGCACCTGATCTGGGAGTGCCCTCCAGTCAATGACTTCTGGTCCAAAATCACCGATTTTATAAATTCAATATTGCCATCCCCATTTAGCATCGGTCTGGACCCTAAAATAGCCCTATTTGGTCTACTGGAGGAGGAGGTGTGGCCATATCATACCTGTACTTTCCTTAAAAAGGTGCTATTTCTGGCGCGGAAAGCGATAGCCATACAATGGATGGCTGCCGAAGCCCCATCAATCCCACACTGGATTCAAATGGTAAACACAGTAATCTCCTATGAGAAAATTATTTACCAAAATAGAGGCTGCCCGAACAAATTTCAGGAGATATGGGCTCTCTTGCTAGATACCCAATCCACCCTATCTGCAGACTAAACTCTTAACCCTGGACTCCCCCTTCCTCTCCTCCCCCCCCCCCCCCCCCCCCCTCTTCTCATATCATCAAACACACGGAGCCTTACTATACAAATCTCAAAGGATCGGCACAGAAGAGTTATGATGGTTAAATGTTAAGTTTATTGATATAAATGTTAACAAAAAGTATTCAGAAATTATTGTACTACTTGCTATACCAATCTAAGTACAACGTAATACCCATGTACAATCTGATATGTATCTAACAAACCCTTTCTCGTTTTGTACTGCGCAAAATATTTCTGTGTTTTAAATAAAATGAATTTTAAAAAAAATAAGCACTACGTGGTGCAGCAGTACATTGATGATAATTAGCATTGTGGTTTGTTTTGTATAGCTAGTGTGAGCTCCTTTACACGGCTGCAGCTTGGGTGGTGCTTGAATTTGTGGTATTAAAGATGTATCGATATAAATACAGTTTTCTGTAAAAATGGTAAAACTTGTTTTGTTTTTATTGCGCGTTCATATAGCAAAAATCTTCATTTTAGCGGCACAGGGTCTATTATATTATATATCTGCAATGTGGCTTGGAGCGGGGGGGTTCATATTGTATTTGGGGTGTTGATTGTTGTGCACCAGGACTGTCTTTTTTTAATCCCAGTCCGCTCCTGATTAGGGTACATTTCACATGGGGCAAAAATGCTACAGATATTTCGTGCAGACTTTCCACATGGAGAATTCGCAGCATTTACAGTATAAGCCATATGGATGAGATTTAATAAATCCCAACTACATCTATGAGTATGTCTAAAAGAAAAGCTGTCTTAGTTGCCCCTAGCAACCAATCACAGTGCAGCTTTTGTTTTGTATTCTGTCCTGGTAAAATGAAAGCTGTGCTGTGATTGGTTGCTAGGGGCAACTAAGACTTTATCTTGTAGACAGTTTCTTAAATCTGCCACACAGTATGGGAAAAAATTGCGTGCAGGATATTTAAAATTGTAGCATGATGACTGTTTGCTGCAGATTTCACTGTTTACAACCAAAAGGGTGAAATTTGCAACAAATACCAAACTTTAAGACAAAATCCACAACCTCAAACTCTGATTAAAATGACTGATTGCGTAAACATTTTCCATGAATTGATCCCTTACCATTCAAGGTGGTCCCTCCCGCTGGTGGTAATATCCATAATGGTGCTGCTCCTTCAGTCCCCCAATCACAGCACACTTGGCCCTTGGATATGTCTGCGTTGTGGCTCTTCTGACTGCTGGATATATTTCCTTGTATCCTCTGAAGGTCTTGCTGTTGTCTTTTCTTTCTTCATCTCTCTGGCGCTATTCCTCCTCTTCTAGCTTTTCTGGCTGCTACTGCAAAATCCAACCCAGTCAGGTTCACTTCTTGTCAATGTCAGCAGCAGTTCTCATCAATGCTTCAAGATGGCGCCTGACTCACCAACTGTCACTTGTGTCCTTCAAGCATTATGATGTCAGGCCCTGCCCATGTTAAGCCCCGCCCACTCTAGGCTCCGCCCACTTCAGCCCTGCGCTGTTCAGAGGCCTATCTTTATTATGTCTTATATTAGGGCCCATATCACCCCCTTACAATACTGATAAAGAATAAAAACATGCATTCTGTTGATATCCAAAGCCTTTTGATAGTCCGGCCCCTCACAGTGTTTTTAATCATTTTTTAATAGGATCAGTGATAATCATAATTGACTGAAATCGTACCACGCATGTTAGTTTTTTAAAAAAACACAGATGTTTTACATGTGACTTTAATTTTATTTTAGATGTTTTCTTTGCTTTTCCACCCAGTTTGTTCTCCACCTACGGCCGCGTTCACACTTGTCGCCTAAACTTGCTGACCTGCACTCCTGTGTGGTTTTCAGTTGTAGTTAATGGCTGCACGATTTTCTAGGTAAGCTGCTATATTGTTCATCTTTAAAGGCTGTTTTTCAGGTAAACGTCAGTTTATCCACAAAACTACCCGGTAATTATTTGCACCCCATACTGAACAGCGCAGCATGCGGATTTTAGCTGCAATTATCCAATGTGAATAATGTAACTGAGATGCGATGATCAATATGTAGCTGCAGTTATCTGTGCAAAACTGCAAGATGGAACTCCTATTGTCCCTTCTATATCCAAGCTGTAGTTTTTATTGATACTATTTTGGGGCGAATACGGCTCTTTTGATCACTTTTTTTAAAATTGTTATTGAGTCAAAATTAATAAAATAAGCATTTTGGCTCTTTTTTTTTTGTTCTCCCTGCAGGTTAAACATTGCTCAATGTATTATACTGGTGGTTACGCATGCAGTGATATCAAACATGTGGTTTAAGTCTTAGTCCTTAAGGGGTTAAAAAATAATTTATTTTTCAAATCTGACATGTCCCTTAATACGCTGATAACTTTTGAATGCTTTTACTTGTTAGTGGTAAATGTTCAACAATAAGTTTTGCCTTTTATTAATAAAAATCTATATTTACTGAAACTTTAGAAAAATTAGCAATTTTCACATTTAGTTTTTTTTCCTTGTAAGGGCTTATTCACATGAACGATATTATCATGTAAGTTTTGTGTCATCTACTCTTTTGAATGGGTTCAGCCCGTTTTATCTCTAGGCGTTCAGAACGCCTCCCTCATTCTATTCAATGCAATGGGACCTTAAAATACATCATATGGCAATTGCAGGCAGCTTTTAGAAATGTGTGTCCCTTTTGTGGACATAAATCGCTGTTTAGGCACATGGCCGGCTTAGAAGGGAAGGAGCGCTATTTTGCTGGAATAATTTTTTGCCCCTACGGTGTGTTGTGAATTGTTTTCAAATTCAAAATTTTAAAAAAAATTCCAATTTTTTCATTAATATGCAGGTTTAGGCTGCATTCACACGAACGTATATCGGCTCAGTTTTCACGCCGAGCAAATATACGTCGCTCTCATCTGCAGGGGGGGAGGATGGAAGAGCCAGAAGCAGGAACTGAGCTCCCGCCCCCTCTCTGCCTCCTCTCCGCCCCTCTGCACTATTTGCAATGAGAGGAGGCAGGGCGGGGTGGGGCGGGGCTAAGTTTCGACCATTAGCCCCGCCCCGCCTCTCCCCATTTCAAATAGTGCAGAGGGGCGGAGAGGAGGCAGAGAGGGGGCGGGAGCTCAGTGCCTGCTTCTGGCTCTTCCAGCGTCCCCCCCTGCAGATGAGGATGACGTATATCGGCTCGGCGTGAAAGCCGAGCCGATATACATTCGTGTGAATGCACCCTTAGCCCCAGATTATAAGCATTTTTCCAAGGGCAAAAGAAGAATAGGCACTCCACAACGTGTTACCCAATTTATCCCGAGCACAGAAATGCCTGTTAGATGGATATAAACTGCTGTTTGGGCACATGGTCAGGCTAACCAAATGGCTAGCAGGCCCAGAGTCCATATTCAAGTACCCAGGTGCCATAGCAACCCATTGGGACCCTGTGATGACATCAGAGGGGTCCAATGTGTGACAGAGGAAGGGCGCTCCCTCTATCAGCCCTTTTATATGCTGTGCTCGTTGACCGTGGCATGTGAAGTCTTAAACAGCGGGGTTTGGAGGTCTCTCCAGTCCTCCCTGTTTGAGCAAGTTCCAGGCTACTATCCAACAGCAGAGCACCCGCTCCCTCTGGCAGCTTATGATGCAGCGCTGTAAAAAGGCAATTTCATCACAATAAATCCCCTTAACGGGCGCTGGAAAAAGGTGTATGGGTGGTCGTTATGGGGTATTCCGGGACATTTACTACTAATGACCTATTGTCAGGATAGATCACTAGTTGCTTGGTGGGGCTCTGCTGCTTGGGATCACCACTGGTCAGCTGATCCTGTGGCCCTCTGTTGGTGCAGTGAGGCCAGTTGTCTGCATTGGTGGTCAGGGCTGAAATCATTAGGAGTAACTTAGTAACATAGTATGGTAGGCTGAAAAAAGACAAAAGTTCATCCAGTTCAGCTTTTTTTTACCCCCCCTCCCCTCCCCCCGCCCACCATGTTGATCCAGAGGAAGGCAGAAGCCTTCTACTAGACTTTCGGCTCTGACTGCAATGAGGAGCTGGAAGGTGTAATAGAAGACATTGTTCCTATTTATTTCAATAGGAGTTACACTGTCTATTACACTTCCAGCCCTGATCTCTGATGTGAATATTCGCCTCTGGTACACTGACACTGGGCCAGAGGATCAGCTGATCAGCAGGAAGCCCCACCAAGCAACTATTCATGATCCATCCTCAAGGATAGGTCATCAGTAGTTAGTCCCAGAATACAGCTTTAACATTGCCCTTCAAATAAACCCTTCAAAATACCCTAAAAAGCAGTGTGGCAGCGTTCAACAACAGAAGCATAACAAAAAAGCATTTAAAAAAAGCACATGTTTTTAAACAAAAAAAAATGCATACATTGTTAAAAACTGTAGGCAAAAAATAAATAAATAAAATGTATGTATTTTTCTTTTATGCTTATTTTTTCAGAAATGCATAAGAACGCTCAAAAAAAGTGAAATATGGATGTAGCCTTATGTGTATTCCAGTAGTTTAAACCCTTTTAGTGCTGGGTTTAGACTATTAGAATACACATTTACCATATAGTAGAAGTTATCTTAGTGCTGTACTTTTGCCTTGTAATTCTGCATTTTGAAGGGGGTTTACAAGGCAATTTTTATTGATCTGTCCTCCAGGATAGGTTATCAATAGCTGATCGGTTTCAATCTGCTGCTTGGAATCCCAAACAATCAACTGTTCAGACAGCCACTGTCGCTGGCAAAATACACAGGGTACAGAGCAGAAGCAGATACTGCTGACCCATGTGTAGTGGCCGACGCAGGTAAATGCAGGCACATCTCCCATTAAAATCAATGAGAGTTGTGAATGCAATTACCAGCACTGGCCACTGGCCACTGCACAAGGGTCGGAGTTGCATGCTTTCATTCTGTACCTTGTGTGTTTTGCTGGCAGCAGTGGGCACCCACACAGCTTCTCGGCTGAGGTCCGCCACTCAGGACTCTCACCAATCAGCTATTGGTGTCTTATCCTGAGGCTAGACAATAAAAATTGTCTGGGAGAACCCTTTTCAATGTGTTCATTGCTGATTCTCATGACACTGATATAACTCACATACTTGCAACTACATTGAATTCTTAAATGTGAATTAGAATACAAGTGACCAGCTCTGATAATGTAGCACTCAGTTTATATGATACAGTATACAGGGGTAAGAAAGGATAAAGGACAGAAGACAAAAACTGATGTTATAAGTGAAGAACTCATTTTACACCAAGTCTCCAGTGAATTTTGTCTTTCTTTCAATATGGTTCATTTTATACATGTGTAATAATAAATATGTTTTTGTTTGCGTAATGGTGTGAAGAGTCTGTTTGTCAATACATACTATTTTCACATGTGTTCTTGTGCCGCTGTCAGGCTCTGGCGTGCGTCTCCTCTTCAGCCCCGGTCTTTAGTCTTCTGCCAACCCTTCCTTAATTGAATGTTGAAATCCCTGCCTCCAAGAAGCACTTTTTGTGATTGGCTGAGCTAGCGCTCGAGGACTAATCACAGGCATTCATTCATTGAATAGCTGTGATTGGTTCATTGAGCACTGACTCACAGCCAATGCTTCCTGAAGGTAGGGATTTCAACTTCAAATCCAGGAAGGTCTGACAGAAGACTGGGGCTGAAGAGCAGATGCGTGCTGGAGCATGACAGCAGGTGAGAGGTGATGTATTCTTTTTTTATTTTTATGCACATAGGCCTTTGACAGCAGGATTTTCTACTGTGATGTAAAGCAAAGGAAGGGTGCATAGGGAAACGGGGGCTACAAAAATTGTGGCTGTATAGAGCATGCTGTGATTTTGTAGTCTTGCAATGTCACAGGCTGCAAAACATCACTTGTGTGGAAAAACCCACATGCATGGGCTCTACATACATGTGATTTGTTGCACTGCCACAAAACATCCTTGATTTCATTGGACATACCACAGTGGAACTGGCTCTTTAAGGCAGGGTCATTCCACTGAGTTTCTGCTGCCCAACATCGAAATTTAGCACAATAATCTTCAACAGTGGAATCTCTGTCGCAAACGTTTGATATTCCCCTAAGCCACCGCTATCTTATCGGGGTCGTCATAAATAAGACCCAAAGCAGCAAAAAAGTTATCCACTGAGGTCAGAGCCTCAGACGTCGGGGGTAATGAAAACGCCCATGCCTCTGGCGCCCCCTGCAGTCTGGACATTACAATGCCCACCCTCTGGGAGTCGTCCCCCGACGAGCTAGGACGCAGTCTGAAATAGAGCTTACAGGCCCCTCGAAAGGATCCAAATTTCTGCCTATCACCAGAAAAACGGTCTGGTAGCTCAATTTTTGGTTCCTTGCTGGGAACCTGCAGTGCAAGTTGTCGCTGTTTAATCTCTGCGACCTCCGCAGCCAGCGTGCCGAGCTGGTGCGACAGAACCTCAAGGGGATTCATGTTAACAGCACAGAATCTCCCTGAGTAGGTAAGGGTTGGTCAATCTGTTGCGTCCTCTGGACGTGCAACCTCAATAACATAAATCAAAGGCACAACTGTGCAAAAGGAAACAAAAACTAAAGGGGAATGCTCTCCCTATCCTCCCCTAACCCGGGAGGGGGCCCTGCCTACTCGGCAGACCGACCGCGCTGATATGTGCGAGCCTGCACTCGAACCTGGTCCACTGACCAGTCCCTCACTGGGGGCCCTAGCACAAAACAAAAAGAGAAACAAAGCCAAACCAAACAGTAAAGCACTTAGCTTATCCAGCAGAGCTTCCACCACACTGTGTTGCTCCGTCCCTGTCCAATATAGAACTGAAGTGATTGACCAGCACAGGGGTAAATGCTAACACAGTTTAAATAGCATCAGAGCTAGTCAGCACCAGGTGCTGAATGACATCACACTTGCCACTACCACACCCCTCAGCTCCGGGAGGAGCAAGGGCACACCCAAAACCTGGTCTGGCTTGCCAGCAGGGTGCAGGCCTCAGAACAGCTGCAATAGATAGTTCCAGAACTATCTTTTCCGGCTGGCGTAAAAACATCTGACGGGAATGCGTGTCGTATGCGCTATCTTTGCCGGCCAGCCATTTTTACACATTGGGAATACGCCCATCTGAACTAATGCATTGATTTCCAATGCATCAGATAGGGAGCATATATCAGATATATGCTTGTGTAAAAGAACCCTAAAGCTAAGTCTTAGTAATTCTTTATCTGAGCTGCTGTTACATCCTATCCCTCATCTAACTTTTGCTACATTCCATGTCACTATTTAGGAAAAGTCAGAGTCAGTCACCCCAGATTCCTGATGTGGGGCCGCCCTTAACAGGGCGATCGCTTCACTTATAGATAGAGTCTCCTTATATCAGTAGGTTGAAATCAGTTTTCCTTATCTTCCCCTTTCCTTTAAACTATTTTGTGTTATCTGCATTTGTAATAATATGTATAGTCATCCTTTTAAGGGCATAACATTTATCTCCAATTCAGGCATGGAGCTTTTGGTCCGGTTTAAATGTGAATTAGATCTCAGCAAACAACTAATGAACAATCATCGTAAAAGCAAACAAACGCCTGTCATTCAGGAGTTTCAGTATCTTTTGCTGAGCAATGATAGTTTCTCTGTGTTTAGGCTCTGTTTTTTTTGGAGGGGGGAAGATTGGGGGGGCAGGGGTTTTACCACATAGTATAAAACTGCTAGCTGACAAACTTTTTTCTGCTCTTATTAGAACAATGCCCGTTGCCAGAAAAGGTAAATGTCCCAGCGCTCTACACATGGCCTGGCTGGACACCCTGTCACAGGACCTGAGACCACCAGTTCTACTAGTCAGAGGAAACCAGAAGAATGTCCTAACAATGTACTGCCAGTAAGAAGTGCTCCATTACCAAACACTATCAAAGCAGATCAAGGCTGCTGGAAGATGCGAGCTAACAGCAAACCTCTCACTGGCTACATCATCTAACGGCTTGTATAGGATTTGTCCCTGTGCCGG
Organism: Eleutherodactylus coqui; assembly: GCA_035609135.1. NCBI lineage: Eukaryota > Metazoa > Chordata > Amphibia > Anura > Eleutherodactylidae > Eleutherodactylus > Eleutherodactylus coqui. The sequence continues at coordinate 1,992,825 of JAYJKI010000315.1, forward strand.
CACACTACATAATTGGCATTCCCACTAGTTAATATTGTCTTTAGAAGGTTACATTGTGCATCCATGATGAGAAAATAAAAAGATATAAAATATATACAGAATATAAAAAAGTATAAAGGAAACCAAATGATATATAGTAATATGTATATTAAAAAATAAGTAATATATAACATAGTAATGATATGTATATTAAAAGAACACTAACCATAAAAAACTAATAAAACATGCCATAATAAATCCTCTTTTATCAAATCAATCTTCTTATACTAATGTTTATTGGTATTTACTAGTACATTCAGTATATTATACATGTATAGCATACTATTCTTAAAATGTTTCTCATTTTGCTGAACAAGCTGTCATGTGTGTACATGAGCAGTAACACTCTTTCTGGACAATTACATGACTTGAATATGACAATTTTGACCAGTTTTTACCTCTGCAGGCTTTATATTTAATGGTCAGATTTTCCTGAGGGTTCAGACTTGGCTGCTATGGAGTTTTCCCATACACCGCACACACAGAAATGATTAGATCCTGCTCACCTATCCCCTTTTCTGACACACACAGAAGCAGCAGAACATGGAGGACATTATACAGCAGTACCGAGCAGTGTAGATGTGAATTCAGTACTGGGGTAAGATAAAACACTGAAGGAATGTTCACATAGAATTTTTTTACATTAATTCCACCTCTAAAACCAAGGCATAAATCCACACACAGATTTAGATCTGTCAATGGGCAGAATTGAATCTGTGTAAAATTGAAGATTTTGTCTATTGATGGAACGAAATGGAACAGATGCAATTGCTGCATTTTTTTAACATCATTCACAGTGCAGCAAAAATTATGTTATCGTCATTCTGGGGCCAGTATGATTACGCTCATACCAAATTTATTTATTTTTTCTATGTCGTACTACTTAAAAATAGCTTTCACTCGCCATCTTTTGACTCCCATAACTGTTTTATAATTTTTCTGTTGATGCAGTTGTGTAAGGGGTTGTTTTTTCAAGGTGACCTGTAGTCTTTATTGGTACTATTTTGGGGTACATATGACTTTTTGATCGCTTTTCATTCAATTTTTTCCTGGAGATGGTGTGACCAAGCCAATCTGGTGTGCAAAACCACCTCCACAGGAATCGGCACATGCGCTGTACACGGATGAAGCCAGTTCACTTAGCTTCACTGCATATGCGCCAAAACCACTTAAGGGTTCTATGATACTGTGAGTTCAGGTCAACATATTCTCACTTGGGCCAGGACACTTGTCTGTAACACAGGTGTAGGAACATATAATACACTTGTGTGAAAGCGGCCTTTCTCCAGACAATTCACTCAGTCCAAAAACATTTTTTAAAAAGTTCAATGTCAGTGAGTTTAAATCAAACCTCATATCAGTGACTCGTCCTCCCAAAATCTGGATGATTATTATCAGGTGTGCTTTAAAGTGTGATCTAATACTGAGCAGTGATGATCCCTGTTGTCTGTGGATATACCAAAAATAGTGTGCAAAAAGACTTGAGACACCTGGCCTTTAAAGATTCCCAGATCTTGCACAATTTGACCATCCAACTACCTACTGTACACGTTAGTCATTATTTCTTTTATATGCCTTTCAGGACTGTACTATGTACAAGCCACATCTAAGGCCAGGCTCACACAAGAGGGTCAGATTCCGCGTGCTGATATCTGCAGCGGGAGACCTGCAAATGATCACAGAAGCGAATTGTGTATGGTGACATAAGCGTGCGGTTTTTTTGCGTGGGTATACTGCGTATGACAGCGGATTGTCTACTCAGAAGAATGAATGCACGCAGGGAATAAAATCAGAAAGTTGCCTAACCTCCTGGAAACGCCCTTTAATCGCTCAGGCGACCACCTATACGACATTCTCTTGTGCTGTCGTGGTAAGAGCTGCTCTGAGAGCCTTCAGAATGGGATACTGCCCTTTTGGCTTGGCTGGTTTATGCTACTTTTTTTGGAAGTAGTATAAACCACTTAAAAAAAAAAAACACTTATTATTGTGGAGGAAGAGCCCAGAAGAATAAGCAGAGGTTGCAGACAGTCTGGATGCTGTGTTGCTCTCCAGATTCTGTCCTGCATTGTCTGCCCACAAATTCCTGCTTTCTTTATACGATTTGTTATCTGGTCTCCTATCAACATGCGTACGAATCCTCATACATTTGCAATGTTAATTGCTTGTGTACTGCGGATCGACTGCATCCATAGAGATCTATGGAGCCTATAAGCGCAGATTCCGCGGTAAACTACAGTTTGCTGTATTTTTCTAATCCTCGTGGAATCCGCAATTCCTACCTGCAAGTGTGAGAAAAACTTCGAAAGTCAATGCCTTTAAACGCCCATGTGTTACCACATATCATACGCATGAACGGCGATCGCGGAATCCGCAATTCAAATCCGCTTGTGTAAGACCGGCCTTACCTAGAGTGACCCTTCTAAATTTGTAATTTTCCCCATGTAACGTATATTATTTCATATTCTAGACATGAGATGTATAAGCTGTTACAATAAATATCCACATTCCTATGTATGTTCAACTCTGATCAAATGTAATAGATATATGGATTAATAAAAAATATTAATGACACATTATTTGGCGTTTTCTACTATGCAATACCCTGCATACAACTCAAAGGTATCTGGTAGTGTTTAACGGGAGCCTGTCATCTGCCTAGAACACCATAAACTAACTTATGGTGCTGGTAGGACAGGTGACAGGAAGCTAGGGGATGTATTTTTCATACACACCCACTTCCTGGTTCCTGTGGTGTCTGTCTGTAAAGTCTGCTCCCTGGATGAAAATCTGACGCTTCAGAGTCCCGTGCGCTCTACCATAGACTTGTATAGGAGAGCTTGCACACGGGACTCTGAAAAGAGTCAGATCCAAGGCTTGTGGTATGATAACCAATGGTCCTAGGTTATGCCAGGAAAACACTACAATTCCACGACACTTCCATCACTGGCCTGTTGATGCCCAATGGTGTACCGATGGGACTCAGCTTCGTGCTGTTTACTCCTGATGTGGACTCCGCCATCCATGTGAAAACTGGATTCGCCACTACTTGAAACCTTCTGCCAAGGTCCATTGATGTATTTCATGGACCCATGTGAGACGTTGTTTAGGGTCATCAGAGGTGCCCCCTGTCAATCTACCTCAATTAAACCCTAGTTGATGCAAGGTATGCCCCATGGTCATTGTTAAAATTTGTCTATCTTCCCTACTGTTGTACTGCTTGGTCAGTTGGTCCACCAGATGTACGCCCAATGCTCAACTCTAGGACCAACCACACGTGGCCTGCCACTAGGTGACCATTGGTCAGATGTCTGTCCATGGTTCAACTAGTCTTGGACTATTCTTTATACCGTGGTTTGGAAATGGCCAACAAGAGAAACTGTTTCAGAAATACTGAACCCACACCTCCGGGCACTAGCAATCTGGCCATAGGCAAAGTCACTCAGATCACCACGTTTACCTATGACTGCCCAATGTTGCCTTCAGCTACGCAGAGAGGTCAGCACATTATCTGTGATGCGGCCATCACGTAGTACTGCATTACTGATCACAAGATGTCACACGCCAGCTGTTCCTTTGGCTGCCTGTCCACGGGCGCTTGTTTATTGCGTTACCCGCCGTGATAACCCGGTGCCGGCTAACGCAGTAAACACTTTCCATAATATTGCTATGGAAAGCGCAGCTGTGGCGTCCATGAGCGGACAATCATAGCGATTCTCAGCTCGCGGGATTTAAATCGCGTCATGCCGAGATTCACTGCGATTCTCCGCGGTGAGCCTACCTGTCAGATAGGCTCACTGCAGGGAACTGACAGTGGCTCCCCCGTAGCGGAATATCGCTGGCAATATTCCGCAACGGCCATAGACATGGGATCTTACGCTTTATTAAAACCTTACCAAACTCTTATAAATAACCGACACAGACACCAATATTGGATAAAGAAGGCCGCGGTGTTTATTAACGGGGTTACAAACATTTGGGGAGAAATATAACCAATAATAACCATAACACTTGCTGTAAACTCTGTTTTACAGACCCAAGTTTATTAACTAATCAATAACCATAACAGTTCATGTAAACTCTGTCTTACAGACACGAGTTTACCACCAGCAAACTCTCCTCAAGTTTACCTGCCCACCCGCCTAATGCGGGCGACAATCCCCCACTAGGCCATGGCATCCACTAATGACATGGCCCCCCCAACACCCGCAGCCTCCTCAATCATCTACACAAATCCATATTAAAAATATCCAACACAATCTCTGACAAGTATACTGTAACACTCCTATGGAATCCTGGAACCAAACCTTCCATATCAGCATGTCTAAAAAGAAAACATCCACTCCTGGCGTGAGCTCTACCACCAGGTTAACCCTTCTCCGAATTCTCTCGCTATATAAAGACCTCGGCAATGAACCTAATAATCGAGGAACAATATCTGAAAAAGAAACTATCACTGTATTTGGAACCTTGTTCTATTGTTCCACATCTCCCTTTTAATGTCCCATGACATATCAATGTGTTCTCTTCTATGTCATTATCCCCTAAGTGTAAAAATAAAACATCTGGACAGGGCCCACGTGACTCTCCAAGCCCACGTGACTCTTTATACATCAGTTTAGCCATTAATCCACTCCACCTCATACCTCTGCTACCGCGCCAAAAAATTTCAAACTGTGATCTGTACAAACCTAAATTTTCAGAACAACAGTGATCCGCTGCCCTTCTCCAAGGCTAGTACACAAAGGAGGGTCCAACAATCCACACAATACTTTTCTTAATTCCTAAAATGAAAAAAAAAATTATTACACCATATTATTCAGGCGCATGTACAACTTAAACTGAGATGAGCCCCATCTGTTTACTTTTTCTTCAATAAAACCACACCTGTAAACAATTAAGCACCATTATATATTAAAAGCAAGATAATGACTGTCCATCATCCCTGTCTCCCCAAAAACAAGACAGGGTCTTCTACTAATTTTGCTCCACAAGATCTTACTTTTGCCATGTATAGCTGCCTGGACACTATTTACATTGACTTTTTTTTAATTAACTGCAACTAGGGCTTAATTTTGGAATAGGGCTTAAAGTTTAAGCATCCTGAAAAATCCTGCTAGGGTTTATTAACGGGTAGGTTTTATCACCGGAGAAACAGGGTACATGGATCAACAAAGAACCTGGTGCTTGCAGGCATAGACACAAACGCCTGCAAATTCCTAAGCAAGCATATATTCTCATGAAAATGAGCAAACAAGCGAATTCACACCCCTTTACCCATTTCGTTTTTTTATTGTTATTATTATTATAAAGCTCCCATGGTTGGACAAATCCTTAAAGGGGTTGTCCCACGCCGAAACGGGTTTTTTTTTTTTTTAAACCCCCCCCCCCGTTCGGCGCGAGACAACCCCGATGCAGGGGTTAAAAAAACCACCCGCACAGCGCTTACCTGAATCCCGGCGGTCCGGCGTCTTCATACTCACCTGCTGAAGATGGCCGCCGGGATCCTCTGTCTTCATGGACCGCAGGGCTTCTGTGCGGTCCATTGCCGATTCCAGCCTCCTGATTGGCTGGAATCGGCACGTGACGGGGCGGAGCTACACGGAGCTACACGGAGCCCCATAGAGAAGAGGAGAAGACCCGGACTGCGCAAGCGCGGCTAATTTGGCCATCGGAGGGCGAAAATTAGTCGGCACCATGGAGACGAGGACGCCAGCAACGGAGCAGGTAAGTATAAAACTTTTTATAACTTCTGTATGGCTCATAATTAATGCACAATGTACATTACAAAGTGCATTATTATGGCCATGCAGAAGTGTATAGACCCACTTGCTGCCTCGGGACAACCCCTTTAAGGCCCCAAAGTCACATCTAAACAGCCATATCTCATATGCTGATCTACACACTTCAGGCAATACTTTCACCAACTTTCCTTGTAAGCTCAATGTGATAGCAGAGCGTTGATCAGTGGCATCAGCTACTGCCTTACAGCCCCTGATCAATCACTCTACCTGAAAAACAATTAATAGGTACCAGGTTATACCATTTTTGAAAGAAAGCCATACCCAACATTACCTTCCAAACTGAGCTATATGAGCTGCATCCTAAATGTTGGACTCTTCTTCCCTGAATTGCTGCATCCGCAAACAAGACTATAAGATAGCAGCTGCATTAATCTCACTACGACCATCTTTAACCCTCAGTAAGAGGTTATATGTTAGACCTAATCTGACTAGCATACGAATTAACTGGTGCTGACCGGCTCTGACCAACAATCACTTCATAACCATTATCCACTGATGTCAGCACCTCATGATAACTCCTCCGCTTCCACAAGCTCCCATCACCAAGCGGACTGACCATTACAGTCAAAGATACCAACCCTAGCACTAAATCCTGCTTTAGCTCCCTTGACATCTGCGCATGCGATGTATGGGACTTCCAACCGCATATCACAACACATGACCTGCGGGAATACCTGCGACCAATAATAATCACCTGTGAAGCCGAACAAAACTGACCTGCTAACCGCTGCCACTCCATGTAATCGTCCTTCATACATAATGTCTGACTAATTAAACCCATAACTATACACCCCTGACATTGGCAATTAGAAAAACCATCACAATGCTATCAAATACCTAAAAACTCCAACCGAGTACACGGCCATACAATTTTTTGCCGTTCGCCAGCGGCACGCCAAAATCCTCCATCCTGACCACATGCCCTCTAAAACTTGCACATACCCCCATTACCCTGATGCCCCATAAACAAAATCATCTAAGTAGTGTATTACACCAACATCAGGGGATTCCTTCCTCCTACCTACTCTAACAATGAGGATAGTCCTAAATAATAGTAGGATGCCTTAGATCCCATCGGTAACGCCAAACCGGAAACCAAAGGATTAAAACCCAACCAATAAGAAGTTATCCGAATAATGCATCACATGATCGAAGTGCCATATCAAAGCCAATGTAGTCACATGATGCATATCTTAAAGGAGATGTCCCGAGGCAGCAAGTGGGGTCATACACTTCTGTATGGCCATAATAATGCACTTTGTAATATACATTGTGCATTAATTATGAGCCATACAGAAGTTATAAAAAGTTTTTTACTTACCTGCTCCGTTGCTAGCGTCCTGGTCTCCATGGTGCCGACTAATTTTTGGCCTCCGATGGCCAAATTAGCCGCGCTTGCGCAGTCCGGGTCTTCTGCTGTTCTCTATGGGGCTCCGTGTAGCTCCGTGTAGCTCCGCCCCGTCACGTGCCGATTCCAGCCAATCAGGAGGCTGGAATCGGCAGTGGACCGCACAGAAGAGCTGCGGTCCACGGAGGAAGAGGCCATCTTCAGCGGTGAGTAGAGAAGTCACCGGAGCGCGGGGATTCAGGTAAGCGCTCCGGTGAGCTTTCTTTACCTCCCTGCATCGGGGTTGTCTCGCGCCGAACGGGGGGGGGGTTTAAAAAAAAAAAAAACCCGTTTCGGCGCGGGACATCTCCTTTAATGCCAGCAGCTCAGGAGCGCCTCAGCATTCAGAGACAACTGCTTGGGGTAAGATGATACATAACCAGGAGGAGATAAACTCCTTCTGTGGCATCACCCTTAAAGGGGACAACCTCAAATGGAAAAAAGGGGGGGTATCAAAATGACCGGCAACTCTGCCCTCAGCTATGTTCTAAGCAATTTAACTAGATCAGGATCATAAACAACTGAAATTAACTTATTAACCCCTTCACAGCTGAGTCCCTTTAACTCATGCACATATAGGCCGTACCAGGAGCCTTCTTTAATGAGCCGGGCCTACTTCCAATATGGTGGCCTCACTGGAGTCTTGCCCTATTGCAGGAAATTCTCTATTTCCTGGATGCAAGGAATTTGTACTGATTTCTGACTAAAACTACCATAAATGGATGAGAGCGGCACAATATTAGCCCTCATGGCAGTACCCACAGCTCTTACCTCAGTACCCACACCGCTCCATTACCTCGATCCCATAAATGTAACCACACACCGAGGTAGTGAGGCGCCCCAAGGATGTCTAAGACCACCTAACTAGTTACACCGAGGTAGCACCAACACCCCGGTAACCATTATTAACCATCTCTGTTCCTCCGGTCATCATTAGATTCTGATTCTTTATATGTAAGTAACAGTTATAAAATAACAAGTAATTATAAACCAAATCTGATTACCAGCAGCAGCCGCCGCCTCAACCACAGACTGTGTGCAGTGGTTACCTCACAGCTGACAGCTGACCAGTTATCACACAGCTGACAGATACCAAGCGGTGGTTAGAGCTGACAGTCTGCATACAGTGGTTACCTCAGAAGTCTCCTGCAGCGCTCAGTTACCTCAGAGCTCAGTTACCTCAGAGCTCAGTTACCTCAGCGCTCAGTTACCTCAGAGCTCAGTTACCTCAGCGCTCAGTTACCTCAGAGCTCAGTCACCCCAGAGCTCAGTTACCTCAGAGCTCAGTTACCCCAGAGCTCAGTTACCTCAGCGCTCAGTTACCTCAGAGCTCAGTTACCTCAGAGCTCAGTTACCTCAGAGCTCAGTTACCTCAGAGCTCAGTCACCTCAGAGCTCAGTCACCTCAGAGCTCAGTTACCCCAGAGCTCAGTTACCTCAGAGCTCAGTCACCTCAGAGCTCAGTTACCTCAGAGCTTAGTTACCTCAGAGCTCAGTTACCTCAGCGCTCAGTTACCTCAGAGCTCAGTCACCTCAGAGCTCAGTCACCTCAGAGCTCAGTTACCCCAGACCTCAGTTACCTCAGAGCTCAGTTACCTCAGCGCTCAGTTACCTCAGAGCTCAGTTACCTCAGAGCTCAGTTACCTCAGCGCTCAGTTACCTCAGCGCTCAGTTACCTCAGAGCTCAGTTACCTCAGAGCTCCGTTACCTCAGCGCTCAGTTACCTCAGTGCTCAGTTACCTCAGTGCTCAGTTACCTCAGAGCTCAGTTACCTCAGCGCTCAGTTACCTCAGAGCTCAGTTACCTCAGAGCTCAGTTACCTCAGCGCTTAGTTACCTCAGAGCTCAGTCACCCCAGAGCTCAGTTACCTCAGAGCTCAGTTACCTCAGAGCTCAGTCACCTCAGAGCTCAGTCACCTCAGAGCTCAGTCACCTCAGAGCTCAGTTACCTCAGAGCTCAGTCACCTCAGAGCTCAGTTACCTCAGAGCTCAGTTACCTCAGCGCTCAGTTACCTCAGCGCTCAGTTACCTCAGCGCTCAGTTACCTCAGAGCTCAGTTACCTCAGAGCTCAGTTACCCCAGAGCTCAGTTACCTCAGTGCTGCGCTCAGTTACCTCAGAGCTCAGTTACCTCAGAGCTCAGTTACCCCAGAGCTCAGTTACCTCAGAGCTCAGTTACCTCAGAGCTCAGTCACCTCAGAGCTCAGTTACCTCAGAGCTCAGTTATCTCAGAGCTCAGTTACCTCAGTGCTCAGTTACCTCAGCGCTCAGTTACCTCAGCGCTCAGTTACCTCAGAGCTCAGTTACCTCAGCGCTCAGTTACCTCAGCGCTCAGTTACCTCAGAGCTCAGTTACCTCAGCGCTCAGTTACCTCAGAGCTCAGTTACCTCAGAGCTCAGTCACCCCAGAGCTCAGTTACCTCAGCGCTCAGTTACCTCAGCGCTCAGTTACCTCAGCGCTCAGTTACCTCAGTGCTCAGTTACCTCAGTGCTCAGTTACCTCAGAGCTCAGTTACCTCAGCGCTCAGTTACCTCAGAGCTCAGTTACCTCAGAGCTCAGTTACCTCAGCGCTTAGTTACCTCAGAGCTCAGTCACCCCAGAGCTCAGTTACCTCAGAGCTCAGTCACCTCAGAGCTCAGTCACCTCAGAGCTCAGTCACCTCAGAGCTCAGTTACCTCAGAGCTCAGTCACCTCAGAGCTCAGTTACCTCAGAGCTCAGTTACCTCAGCGCTCAGTTACCTCAGCGCTCAGTTACCTCAGCGCTCAGTTACCTCAGCGCTCAGTTACCTCAGAGCTCAGTTACCTCAGAGCTCAGTTACCCCAGAGCTCAGTTACCTCAGTGCTGCGCTCAGTTACCTCAGAGCTCAGTTACCTCAGAGCTCAGTTACCTCAGAGCTCAGTCACCTCAGAGCTCAGTTACCTCAGAGCTCAGTTACCTCAGAGCTCAGTTACCTCAGTGCTCAGTTACCTCAGAGCTCAGTTACCTCAGCGCTCAGTTACCTCAGAGCTCAGTTACCTCAGCGCTCAGTTACCTCAGCGCTCAGTTACCTCAGAGCTCAGTTACCTCAGCGCTCAGTTACCTCAGAGCTCAGTTACCTCAGAGCTCAGTCACCCCAGAGCTCAGTTACCTCAGCGCTCAGTTACCTCAGTGCTCAGTTACCTCAGAGCTCAGTTACCTCAGAGCTCAGTTACCTCAGCGCTCAGTTACCTCAGCGCTCAGTTACCTCAGCGCTCAGATACCTCAGAGCTCAATTACCTCAGAGCTCAGTTACCTCAGCGCTCAGTTACCTCAGTGCTCAGTTACCTCAGAGCTCAGTTACCTCAGAGCTCAGTTACCTCAGCGCTCAGTTACCTCAGAGCTCAGTCACCCCAGAGCTCAGTTACCTCAGAGCTCAGTTACCTCAGAGCTCAGTCACCCCAGAGCTCAGTTACCTCAGAGCTCAGTTACCTCAGAGCTCAGTTACCTCAGAGCTCAGTCACCCCAGAGCTCAGTTACCTCAGAGCTCAGTCACCCCAGAGCTCAGTTACCTCAGCGCTCAGTTACCTCAGAGCTGCACTCAGTTACCTCAGTGCTCAGTTACCTCAGAGCTCAGACATGACCCCATTAATAAAACATAATTGTTAAGCAGACATACCTCCCCATCATCACCCTGACTCGCCCTTTCTTTACAGCCTAGTAAGGGTTAACACTAACACATTTAAAACTGACCAATCTACCTTAGGGGGCACTCACACGACGGCCCCGATGCCCAGCACCCTGTGAGCCAAAGCCAGGAGCAGAGAGAAAGTACAATGAAAAGATCCACATGTCTTCCCCATAATAGACCCGCTCCTGGCTCCGGCCCGCCAAATCCGAACACAAAAACCGCTGTTCGAAATCGCTCCCAACTGCAACACAAGCTACATCCTTCTATACACAGGTGCCAGTAACCAGGGGTACCACCTGGTTACCGGGGGTCTCACCACTTGTAGAGCTTCACCTGTACGCTGCCATTACAGCAGCACAGGACTTGGCAGAGGGGCCGTCGCCATCTTGTCGAGCTTCACCTGTACCCTGCATGCACAGCAGTACAGGACTTGGTGTTGGCATCTGGTGGCACTGTTCCTGCTGGTGTTGGCATCTGCTGGGCACTGTTCCTGCTGGTGTTGGCATCTGCTGGGCACTGTTCCTGCTGGCGTTTGCATCTGCTGGGCACTGTTCCTGCTGCCAGGTTTCAGTCACTTCCGATCGGATGAAGGTAAAGGCAGCCTCTGCGTTTGCTTCGCTGGTAATTTTCTACTGACAAGTCCTCCTCAGATACAAGCGTTCACACGATGTCCTCTGCAGCTCCTCCTGGCCGGCGCTGCTGACAAGTCCTAAGCTGAAGCGCAGGGGATTCCAGAAATCTGTGAAACTGTTCCTCACTGACCACTTCATCCTCGCTGACGATCAGGCGCTGGAGAAAGTCCTCCATCTTCACAGAAGGTCTGAAGCTGTGACAGGAATTGTGAGGGGAGGTGACAGGAATTGTGAGGGGAGCTGACAGGAATTGTGAGGGGAGGTGACAGGAATTGTGAGGGGAGCTGACAGGAATTGTGAGGGGAGCTGACAGGAACAGGGATCTGTCACCTGGATGCTGCATGCTGCTTCCTTTCCAGATGATGATGGTCCACATCTCTGCACCTCCATATCTCACTGCTGCTCCTCTCAGCTTGTTCCTCTGGACCAATCACCAGCCACGGTCAGGCCACCAGATTCTGCCTGACAACCACAGGCATTTCCCGCCATTTTTCTTCAGCCAATCATCTGCTGCTGCCAGCCACTCCATCACTGGGCAGAACTCACTCTCTGCCATCTCATCTGACCCAGTAATGACCTTTGTAACATATCTTGGTTAAAGGAGATGTCTCGAGGCAGGAGTGGATTTTTTTTATTGCCCAGTCCCCCTAATTAAGCATACATTATTAAGCCCCCCTGTAAATGACTTTTCTAGCTGGTTTGTACTTACCGTTCCAGCGTTTCAGCAACTTATAAAAATTTTCCCAAGATGGCCGCCGGCTCTTTTCCCGTCGCTTGCTGTAGCCCGACGTGCGCGCTCCCGAGACGCTACCAGCTGTGTCTCCCTGACAACCAGACGCCATGCAGCCGCCGACCGGACCCACCGCAGCCGCCGACCGGACTCCTGGAGTGAACACGGCCGACCAGTCACCCACCGCCAGGCAGCAGGTAACCGGCGCAGCCCCCCCCCCCCCCCGGCACAGTGGCAGCCCCCCCATCACAGCGGCAGCCCCTCCCCCGGCACAGCGACAGCCCCCCATCGCAGCGACAGCCTCCCCATCACAGCGGCAGCCCCCCCCATGGCAGCGACAGCCCCCCCATCGCAGCGACAGCCCCCCCATCGCAGCGGCAGCCCCCCCATCGCAGCGACAGCCCCCCCATCGCAGCGGCAGCCCCCCTCGACGCAGCGACCGTCCCCCCATCGCAGCGGCAGCCCCCCCATCGCAGCGACAGCCCCCCCATCGCAGTGGCAGCCCCCCCCCCATCGCAGCGACAGCCCCCCCATCGCAGTGACAGCCCCCCCATCGCAGCGGCAGCCCCCCCCCCCGGCACAGCCCCCCCCCCCGGCGCAGCGGCAGCTCCCCCACCGCAGCGGCAGCCCCCCCCATCGCAGCGACAGCCCCCCCATCACAGCGACAGCCCCCCCATCGCAGCGGCAGCCCCCCCATCGCAGCGGCAGCCCCCCCCGGTGCAGCGGCAGCCCCTCCCATCGCAGCTGCAGCCCCCCCCCCCCGGCGCAGCCCCCCCCCCTGGCGCAGCGGCAGCTCCCCCATCGCAGCGGCAGCCCCCCCCCATCGCAGCGACAGCCCCCCCATCGCAGCGGCAGCCCCCCCCCGGCGCAGCGGCAGCCCCCCCATCGCAGCGACAGCCCCACCATCGCAGCGGCAGCCCCACCATCGCAGTGGCAGCCCCCCCCCCGGCGCAGCCCTTCCCCGGCGCAGCCCGCCCCCGGCGCAGCGGCAGCCCCCCCGGCCCATCACTTACCAGGACGGCGGGACAGCTGGGCGGCTTCTCGGGACAGCTGGGCGGCTCTGCACCTTCCTCTAACAGAGGATAGTACAGAATGGCCTCTCCAGCGCGCTCCCGAGCAGTGACAGCTCGTCTGCGCATGCGCAGAAGAGCTGTAGCGGGGAGCACACTGAAGCGGCTCGTGCTGAAAGGAGAAGAACGGACTGCGCAAGCGCGTCTAAAAAAGCAAGCTGCCAGCGAATTTAGACGGAACCATGGAGACGAGGACGCTAGCAACGGAGCAGGTAAGTGAATAACTTCTGTATGGCTCATAATTAATGCACAATATACATTACAAAGTGCATTAATATGGCCATACAGAAGTATATAACCCCACTTGCTGCCGCGAGACAACCCCTTTAACAAAAAAACATCCTCAATAGAGTGTGACATATCATCCATCCATCCTGTACATAAAGCTCCCAGATCCCATAAAGCTTTCCCTCCTAACTGTCCCTCAAGCCTTACAGGGGGCCTAACGCACTTTATTCCAGCTCTGGTGGATTTTGTAGGAACATTTACAAAAAAGCAAAGCCTGATGATCTGTGGGAACATAATCATTGTAAGTATAAAGGATGCCCCTGCATATACTTATAAGGAGGAGCTGCAATAAGTACGTGCATGCTTTAACCTGCGTCCATGTGGACTGCAGTAAGGATGTAGTGTGTGCATAGTTTTATAATTCTGCTACATCTCTGTCCCCTGTCCCTGTGAAGAGGAGAAGCCGTCCTTTGGTGCACTCAGCTTCTCCTCTTCACATCACATCCGCTCTGATCTCCCCCAGACTTGATGTACTGTGTCAGTGTCTCAGTGCATCTCACTGTGAGCATTACATCTGATGTGCTAATAAGGAAGACGGAACAATATCTCTGCAGCGCAACCTTTTTTTTTTCTATCGATATTCCATTATTATTAATGAGATAAGTAGGTTAAATGTTTAACTAAAAATCATATATGGTGAAGAGTATTATCAGTATTGTAATAGTTTGAAAAGTTAAGCATATATGTGGTAGCTTCTATAGGAGTGAGGAGCCCATAATTTATGCTAACGTTCATATACGATTAAGGGTTAACTAACAGGTGTAAATCTAATGAGATCTCTTCTTATGGAAGGAAGTAGTATGATGTAAATGAGGTGATCAAGATCTGGAAAGATCAAAACGCGTCCTCGGGACGTATTTAGTTTCTTTGTTACTATGAGAACAAATTGAACAAAAGCAGAAGAAATTTTATCTCTAATCTATTGAAAAACAGCAGCATTAGTGCAAACCAATGTTAGACTCTTTATACAAGCCTTATAACAATGACTGGGAATTGTGTTGTTATAAGCCTTGTATAAAGAGTCTAATATTGGCTTTCAGGAATGTTGTCTTCCAATAGGTGGCGCTGCAGATGTATTGTTCCATCATCCTTATTTGCATATTTCCCAGAGGAGCATGCATGGCCTTCTGAGTCTCCTCACTCCCCTTCTAGGTGCTCTCCTTAAGGAGAAAATATACCTCCTGATCCGATGTGCTGAGACACTGTCACAGTGACATGGTTAGAGTACCAAAGGCCACAGAAAGGCGTGCAGTGTTTGAACATGGTGGGGATGTACTGAAATGTTCTCTACACCCAGAGAAAGGTATTTTAAAGTATCCTCACATATGACTGTGCAAGCACATAGGAGGGATACTTTTTGCATGACGCTTTCATGTGGTGCAGAGTGTTAAGTTAGCACAAATGCAGTCC
Organism: Eleutherodactylus coqui; assembly: GCA_035609135.1. NCBI lineage: Eukaryota > Metazoa > Chordata > Amphibia > Anura > Eleutherodactylidae > Eleutherodactylus > Eleutherodactylus coqui. Next base: position 2,007,826 of record JAYJKI010000315.1, read on the forward strand.
TAAGCTCACAAACTGAAGGTTGCGGGTTCAATCTCTGCATGGTTTAGGTGGCCGGCTCAAGGTTGACTCAGCGTTCCATCCTTCCGAGGTTGGTAAAATAAGTACCCAGCTTGGTGGGGGGTAATAAATAAATAAATTACCTAATAAGTTGGTACAAATAACAAGATTTATTTTTATTTTATGTTGTAATCTGTCGGGCATTATATTATATAAAACCACAGAAAGTCCATGTAGAGAGCCCTGTAGGATTAAGAAGCAACCCTGCAGATCCACCTAAGTGATCCTTCACACGAACCTAATGACAGAGTATTCGATGCAGAATACGCTGTGCCAATCTCCCATGGACTCCCATGTTGCCGTAATTGCACGAAATACGTGTGCAATAAAGCTCGCAGCATATTTTATCTTGGCGCATTTTATGCACACATACATGCCAAAGCAGTGCATGGCGACCGGTGTTCAGCAGCAAGTACACAATGTCGTTGTGTGTGACTGTAACATGCGGGCGGCATGCAGCAAATTGCGCTAGTGTAAAGCCGCCCTCACCCTGAGATAACTGGAAGGCACATGACCATAACCAAGGATAGCTAGACCTGCAGTTTTGGATATACCCCATTCATAGGGGTTAACTTTCAGATTTTAGTTTAGCCCCTTAACATTTAGGTATAAGGGTGGACACCCACTGGTGTTATGTTCTCTCTTGCGCTGCGAGAGCAAGTAAAAACACTCACCTCGCAGCGCTAGAAAAACACCAGTGTTTTCCATGGGGCCAGCGGCAGCACCGCTAGCTACATTGAAAACATAGAAAGAAAAAAAAATACTCATCTCTCCGCCGCTCAGACGCGTCCTCTGGCTGGCTCAGCCAATCAGCACAGCCCTTTCAGGAGGCAGGGATTTTAAATCCCCCCCTGCTGAAAGTGCTGGACAGTAGTGCCGGGGAGCCAGCCGAAGGACGCGTCTGAGCATCGGAGAGGTGAGTAAATTTTTTTTTCTTTTTTTAACCAGTTAATGATGATTTTCAGGGAAGGGCTTATATTTCAAGCTCTTCCCCGAAAATCATGCTGCGGGGGTTGCCACAAACCACTGCTTTCAATGGGACCAGCAGCAGCGCCGATCCCATTGAAAGCAATGGGATAGTATGGTAGACTTCTGCCACAGTTGTGACAGCTGTGGCAGAGGATTCCTTCATCCCCGTGGTCCCTGCGGAGATGAAGGAAACTCCTGTCACAACTGTCACAGCTGTGACAGCTGCGGCAGAAGTCTGTGATATTCTCCCTATGTTTTCAATGGGGCTAGCGCTGCTGATGCTGGCCCCATTGAAAACACTGGAGATATCCGGGCGTCTTCCCGGCCTCTTTCTCGCGCTGCGAGGCGAGTGCTTGCACTGGTTCTTGCAGCGCAAGAGAGAATAAAACACCAGTGGGTGTCAGCCCCAAGAGTTTACCTATATTGGAAAAGTTGTGTGTATGTTTTTGGGGGGTCTGCAGTCATGCCTCATTAAAAGTAGAAGGTACTATCCACAGGGGAGAAGTAGTGTTGTACCAAGCTGCTCCTTAGGAAATAGAAGATTGAAGAATACGGAGTAGAGGCTGTGTGAACCAAGTACAGACATAAAAGGCAAATTACTGTACATGAAGCTTCAATAATATGTTAAAAGGCAAAATCAACTAAAAAAAGGAAAAGGAACTGTGTAATTACTCATGGATTTGATTCCATGACCAGAACGCCTTAGTTGCAAACTATTGATGGGCTTATTTTTAGGAAAGTCCATCAATAGTGCGACGCCCAGAATCCCTTCTGATCAGCTGTTTTTAAGACCAGTGTGCACCTACACTGAGCTGATTTCTACAGGAAGGAGACAGCTCCATTCTCACTGCAGTGGCCAGGTTTGATATTGCAAGCCAAGTTGACATTGACATGAATAGGAACTTTGCTTGTAATACCAAGCCTGGCCACTGCAGTGGGAACAGAGCTATCTGCTTCCTGCAGAAATCAGCTCAGTGCACAAGCACTGGTCCAGAAAACAGCTGATTGGCAGTGGACTTCCACTAATCTGCTATGGATGGCCTATCCTCCAGATTTGCTCATCAATAGTTTGCAACTGGACAACATCTTTAACCCCTTAGTGACCAAGCCTGTTTGCGCCTTAATGACCAGGCCAAATTTTGCAAATCTGACATGTGTCACTTTAACATGGAAAAACACCAGAAAGGTTTTGCATAGCCAAGCGATTCTGACATTGTTTTTTCGCCACATGTTGTACTTCATTTAGGCGGAAAAAATTGACCAATAGAATTTGTGTTTATTTATTAAAAGCGCCAAAATAGGGAAAATTTTGAAAAAATCGTCATTTTTTCACATTTCCAACTGCAATATCTCAAAAATGTGCAAACATAATATAGAAATTTTTGCTAAGATATATATTTCCATCAGTTTACTTTATTTTGGGTGCACATTGGAAAAACTTTTGTTTTTTTTTAACCATTTAGGAGACGTACAAATTTAACATTACTTTTCAGCATTTTGAGGAACACTTTGTTTTCCTACACCAAGCCAAGATTGGAAAGGTTCATAGGAGTCAAAATGATAGATACCCCCACAAGTGACCCCATTTTAAAAACTACACCCCTTAACGTATTCACTGAGGGGTGCCATGAGTATTTTAACCCCACAGTTTTTTTTCAGGAGTCAATGCAATTTAGAAGAGAAAAACTAAAATTTCATATTTTTGCAAATATGTCATTTTAAAGACAGGACTTTTTTCTATAGTACACATGAAAATTAGGATTTGCACCCCAGAATGGATACCCCTGTTTGTCCCGTGCTCAGAAATATACCCATTGTGGCCCTAGTATTATGTCTGTATGCACAATGGGGCCCAAAATGAAAGGAGCAATTGGTGACTTTTCGAAAAGAAATTTTGCTTGAAGTAGATTTAGTCCCCATTGCCCACTCGTAGAGCATTTGAGTGACCAAAACGATGGAGAACCCCCACAAATGACACTATTTTGAAAACTAGACCCCTTAACGAATTTATCTAGGGGTACAATGTCTTTTTTGACTTCACGGTTTTTGAATGAATCTAAGCCAAGCAGAAGGAAAAAATTCCGATTTTCATTTTTTTGGTAATTTTGTCATTTTAAAAGCAGTTTTTGTTTGTACAGCACATATATGAATGAAGACTTGCACCCCAAAATGGATACCCCTGTTTGTCCTGTTTTCAGAAATATACCCATTGTGGCCCTAATCTTACGTCTGTATGCACAATGGGGCCCAAAATGAAAAGAGCAACCGGTGACTTTTGGAACAGAAATTTTGCTTGGAGGAGATTTAGGCCCTATTGTATGCTTGTAGAGCCATTGAGTGACCAAAACGATGGAAAACCCCCACAAGTGACCCCATTTTGAAAACTAGACCCCTTAACGAATTTATCTAGGGGTACGATGTCTTTCTTGACTTCACGGTTTTTGAATAAATCTAAGCCAAGCAGAAGGAAAAAATTTCGATTTTCATTTTTTTGGTAATTCTGTCACTTTAAAAGCAGTTTTTTTTGTACAGCACATATATGAATAAAGACTTGCACCCCAAAATGGATACCCCTGTTGGTCCTGTTTTCAGAAATATACCCATTGTGGCCCTGATCTTATGTCTGAATGCACAATGGGGCCAAAAATGAAAAGAGCAACCGGTGACTTTTGGAACAGAAATTTTGCTTGAAGGAGACTTAGGCCCTATTGTACACTTGTAGAGCCCTTGAGTGACCAAACCGATAGAGAACCCCCACAAGTGACCCCATTTTGAAAAGTAGACCCCTTAAAGAATTTATCTAGGGGTACAATGTCTTTTTTGACTTCACGGTTTTTGAATGAATCTAAGCCAAGCATAAGGAAAACAATTACGATTTTCATTTTTTGGGTAATTCTGTCATTTTAAAAGCGTTTTCTTTGTACAGCACATATATGAATAAAGACTTGCACCCTAAAATGGATACCCCTGTTTGTCCTGTTTTCAGAAATATACCCATTGTGGCCCTAATCTTATGTCTGAATGCACAATGGGGCCCAAAATGAAAAGAGCAACCGGTGACTTTTCGAACAGAAAATTTGCTTGAATGAGATTTAGGCCCTATTGTACACTTGTAGAGCCCTTGAGTGACCAAAACGATGGAGAACGCCCACAAGTGACCCCATTTTGAAAACTAGACCCCTTAACGAATTTATCTAGGGGTACAATGTCTTTTTTGACTTCATGGTTTTTGTATGAATCTAAGCCAAGCAGAAGAAAAAAATTACGATTTTCATTTTTTTGGTAATTCTGTCATTTTAAAAGCGAATTTTTTTTTGTACAGCACATATATGAATAAAGACCTGCACCCCAAAATGGATACCCCTGTTTGTCCTTTGCTCAGAAACATACCCATTGTAGCCCCAATTTTCTTAGAGGGCGCATGGCTAGGCCTATAGTGTATGGAGCACCCGTTTGATTTTAGGGCGCAACTGAATAATTTACAGGGCCCATTGCACACTAGTAGAGATAGTAAACTGCCAAAATAATAAAATGCCCCTCACTAGTGACCCAATTTTGACATCAAGACCCCTTAGTTAATTTATCTAGGGGTGTACTGGGCATTCTGACGCTACATTTTTATTTTTTAAAATAATTATAATGTGAGTGAAATATAAATGTGATTTCATTTTTTTCACCAAATTTGACACTTTTAGGACCGTTTTTTTTGTTTCAAGCAGGAAAAACTGGGGAGACGGACTAATAATAAAAGTAAAACTGATTCCCTAAAAAGACCCCCACCCCACCCACACCCCCTTTTGGCGTTTTTTATATGTGAAATAAAATTAATAATGTAAAACTGTATGGTAAATTTCAAAGCAGGGGTAATTACAAAGGCCAGGGTGGGATGGGCACGTGGGACAATAAAAACGCGTATCTCTCCTCCTCCCTTGCTTAGTGCAGACGCGACACTTTTTTGGGGGGTATTTTTTGCTTGCAGTCTCGGGGATGGGATTCATAAAATGACGCTCCGTTAGCCTCCGCACCTCCTCCGATTGCAATGCGTCTTGTGGTGCGGTGGTCCCAAATAAAAGATTTTCTACGAGCTCCTCCTGAAATTGGAGGAAGCTCAGCGTGCCCCCAGACGATTTATAAATCACGTGAGCGTTATATGTAGCCATCTGTATAAGGTAGATGGCTACCTTCTTGTACCACGCTCGCGTTTTACGTTTTACAAGGTAGGGCTGTAGTGCCTGGTCTGACAGATCGACGCCCCCCATGAATTTATTATAATCTGTGACGCAGACCGGTTTAATTTTCTCCGCTGCAGCCCCCCTCTCCCTAACTGTAACGGAGGTGTCTGCGTGCACAGTGGACAGCATAAAGACGTCCTTTCTGTCACGCCATTTAACTGCCAGCAAGGGGTCATAGGCCAGTGCGTAAGACGCGCCTTTGTCGACACGCCTGGAAACAAGGGGCTGTGGGAATCCTACCCTATTTTTACGGATAGTTCCGCAGGCCCCTGTACCTGCGGCGTGTAACGCTTTAAAAAGGGGGACGCTCGTATAATAGTTGTCAGTATATACGTGGTACCCCTTATTTAAAAAAGGGCCCACGAGCTCCCACACAATTTTCCCGTTGATGCCAATGTCTTCAGGGCAGTTGGGGGGGTTTAATTGGCGATCCCTGCCCTCGTAAATAAAAAAGTCGCAAGTATAACCTGTGGCGCTCTCACAGATTTTGTACAGCTTGACGCCGTATCTTGCGCGCTTTGAGGGAATAAACTGGCGGAAAGATAAACGCCCTTTGAAACTCATCAGAGATTCATCCACCGCCAGATTTTTTTGGGGGGTATAAATGTTTTTAAAGGCGTCCCTTAATAGCGATATAAGGGGCCTTAATTTGCCCAGTCTATCGTATGCTGGGTCACTTCTTGGGGGGATTTGCGTATTATTCGCAAAATGAAGAAAACGCAGAATGTTTTCGTATCTGCGTCGGGGCATTATCGACGCAAATACGGGCGTCGCGTGAATGGCGCTCGTGGACCAATAGGACCGTATTGATGACTTTTTTACGAGTCCCATTAGTAAAATAAGTCCCAAAAATTTTTTTAGCTCAGGGACATCTACGGCGGTCCACATCACGGAATAAACCGACGTGGGGTGCGCGGTCATGTATTGTCCAGCGTATATATTTGTCTGCTGGACAATTAACTGCAGCACATCGTCAGTAATGAATAAATTAAAAAAATGATACGGGGTGAAATTTGCGACGTCCAGATTAACGCCTGGAGCCGCTAAAAATTCTGGGATGCGGGGCGCAAACAAACTTGCGGCACTCCACACAGTGGTGGGCGCCGCATAACTTGGCCCCGCTGCCCCAACGACTTCCTCTACCTCCATAGCGCTGGAGGCAGAGTTGTCACTCTCAAAAAAAACCTCCTCCTCCTCCGATTCGCTGGTAGCATCGCTACCGGAGCTTGACGCAGTGAGCAGCGCGTACGCTTGCTCGGTGGTGTAGCGCCTACGCTCCATTTTATTAAAAAAAATTTTAATGGGGGTAAAAAAAAAAAAAATAGCCCCCAAAAAAGTGGACAGGGATAAAATAGGGTAATTGGGGTATAAGGGAAGGTGAAGGCGGGTAATAACGGGTTTTTTTTTTCTTTTTTTAACTCTCTATATGGCACACGATTTTTCTCAGCTATCTCTCTCCTGTCACAAATCACTCTCAGTGACAGGGGAGAGATACCAGGACTAACTGTGTGCCATATTTATTAAACAAAAGACATGGGTGGCTGTGATAGGTTTATCACAGCCACCCATGTCAGCAGGGACCAATTACTTTGGTCCCTGCAAGTAACTATGCCTAAGGCAACTTTTGCCTTAGGCTCTACTGCGCATGCGCAGTAGAGGGTAATGCCCTGTGCTTTGGGGGGGCTTTTGGGGACCTTGGGGGAGCATTTTCATCTCCCCCCATGGATCGGATCCATGAGGGGAGATGAAACTACAACTTTTTTCAACTGTTTTCAACTTTTTTTTGATCGCCGGTATCCGTTGGATACCGGCGATCGCGTGCTCGGGAACCGCACTCCGCGGTCCCCGGTGACATCTTCTGTCTCCCGGCTACTGAAGGTAGCCGGGAGACAAGGGATTTTAAAATTTCGCGCCGCTTCGGCGCTTCTGCGCATGCGCCGCCATTTCCCCCTCGGCGCGCATGCGCAGAAGCCCGTGGCGGCTCCAGATCACCGGAGACATCGTGGAGGATGGAGGTGAGTATTTTCAGCTGCCCTCATGGATCCGATCCATGATGGCAGCTGAAACATTTACTTTTTTTTAACTTTTTTTAACTTTTTCGCGATCGCCATTATCCATTGGATAATGGCGATCGCGGTACCGGGGACCGCTCACCGCAGTCCCCGCTGACATCTCCTGCCTCCCGGCTACCTACAGGAGCCGGGAGCCAGGAGATTTTAAATTTCCCGCGCCGCCGGGCCTTCTGCGCATGCGGCTGACGTAATGCCGCCTGGCGCGCATGCGCAGAAGGACGGCTGCGGGGCCCGGAGCATCAGGACAGCGGGGAGCCGTGCGATGGACCTCGGTAAGTAGTTTCAGCTGCTCCGATGGATCCGATCCATCAGAGCAGCTGAATATGTCACTTTTTTTGCAGTTTTGTTTACTTTTTTGCGATCGGCGCTATACATTGCATAGCGCCGATCGCAATGCCGGGGGGGGCTCCGAACAGCCCGGGATGACAGCTCCATGCTGTCAGCTACCTGCGGACACCGACAGCATGGAGCTGTCACGTCCACAGCCCGAGGGGCACTATTCTCTGCAGGAAGCATGTTTTTACGTCCTCAGAGAATAGAGCCCACTTCGGGAGGACGTAAAAACACTATGGGCTGGTCGTTAAGGGGTTAAATGGAATGTGGGGGAGAGAAATCTGTACCACACACAGAAAGTGTGAAGTGTGTGTATGAGGTCTTTTTGAGGGGAAGTTCAAAGGGTTAGGACCGAGTTGTGGGTGTGTGGTAACACCTTATTTTTCTTGCACAGGGCCCACGTAAACAAAAACTCCAAGAACTGAACTCAAGCGGCCACATTAAGTGGTTAAATAAGAGAAAAATCCGAGCCTTTTACACAGGACTAATTGCTGACGACCTCCGCAGCGGCGCTCAGATGCTCATTCAGGTACTGGCTAGCTCCTTCATCTGCAGCTTGGGTAGAAGTGTTGTATTTGTCCACAGCAGCCAATCACAATTTGTCTACTATTTCTCCAGTGCAATTTAAAAAATGAAAACTGACCTTACCGTAGATAAGGAAGCTTTCACACCTGCGCTGGGGATTCCTGCTCCGCTCGGGGAGCAGGAAAGGGGAATCCCCACAGCCGGACAGTTCCGTCCCTGGATGCAACCGCACAGCTCCAGTCGGACCCCACTGACTATAATGGGGTCCGCCCAGCTGCCTGGTTTTGGGATGGAAGAAAAAATGCTGCATGCAGCTTTCGACACAGTTGTGAATCCACCCTTAAGGCTCATGCCCACTGATGGGGTTTTCCTGCAGAATCCATAACAGCTGTCTGCCCGCGGGTTCAGTAGCAATGTCCATCCATAGCATGCAATGCAAAAGTGATTGTTCCACGCACACGAGCGGAAATCAACAGCGATTTTGGAGCGTTTCCGTACAGATGGCTTCCATTGAAGTCAGTGCAAGCCGTCTGATCCGCAGCCTATCTGGAATGCTGCAGAGTGACTTTTGTGAGAGGGATGGGGACAATAAATCACTTAGGCCTCCTGTCCATGGGTGATTTTTTCACTGCGTTTCCCGCAGCCATAATCCAGCCGCGGGGAATGTAGTGAACGCTTTCCAAAGACTTAGTATGGAAAGCGCAGCCCCGCTGTCCACAAGCGGAGAATCATAGCCATTCTCCGCTCGCGGGATTTAAATCACAGCATGCTGCGATTTGCCGCAATTCTCCGCGGTGAGCTTATCTGTCAGATAGGCTCAGCGCGGAGAGCCGCCAGCTCTTCCCTGCTCTCTGGCGGCGGCTCCCGCGGGATATCGCTATGCCCATGGACAGGAGGCCTTAAAGTGGTTATCTGAGTTATCTTTTAAATGAGTGCCCTTATATGTAAAAATAAGAGTTCCTATATTCGCCTCACCCAGCTCCCCGCAGCTCCGATCCCCACTGTGACACTATCTCTACAGGCAGCGTGTGCCCAGGAAGTCACACGTTGCAACCAATCATAGACCTTGGGTGCTTGAAGGCTGAGGTCTGTATCTACCTGCAGCGTGCTGTGACATCCCGTAAAAAGGTGACTGCAGCCTGTCTGCACAGACTTGGCATAGAGAATAAAGCTACAGGGGGTCGGGGGAGGTTAGTATAGGACAGTGATGGTGAACCTTTTAGAGATCGAGTGCCCAAACTGCATTCCAAAATCCACTTATTGATCACAAAGTGCCAACACGTCAGGGGGCGCGGCTTATCACAACATCTGATTCTACCTCAATCATTATAAAAAGTACAGGGCTGTTTCAAAATATACAAGGTGCAGATTTTGACTGCTTTTTGGATGCGGAAATGCAGCTAGCTTTCTTACAGCATCTTCTCCTGGTTCCTCCAGTCCCCCGGGTCACGTCACCTCCAGCCGGACGGATTCTCTTCTTCTTCCACTACTGTTCTTGCTCTTTTTCGTCCATTTGCTACAGTTCACTTTCTGAAGGTCAGTGTACCCAGTCACTAGTGACGTAGGGTTCACTGCCTAGCAGGAAATGCTGAATCCTCGGCAGCCTGCTTTAGCACGCAGGTGCGGGGTCCCTGCCGTAAGTGCTCATATAGTATATGAACACTCGTAGTGAGACACCGCACATGTGCAGTCGTGGCAATAGCCTGGGCGAAAAAGCAGGCTGCCAAGGATTTGGCATTCCGTGCTAGGCAGTGTACGCTACGTCACTAGTGACCGGGTGAACTGACCTGCAGGAAGCAGAATGCTGAGTGAGAATAGACACTACATCACAGGACATAGAAGAATCCACTGGCTGGAGGTGAGGTGACCCGAGGGCCTGGAGGAGCCAGGAAAAGATCAGTGGGGAGAAGATGCGGTAAGAAGACTGATGGGGGAGGAATAGGGAAGTCTAGAATATTTTTTTTCTAATGACAGAACCCCTTTAAGAAAGAATCTATCTAAAACAAAGGGTCTGAATGTTTGCTTGACTGGCTTGTGACTTCTTCAGGTATCTGGCCAATATTTGAAGATGAGCCAACACAGACTGACAAATATTAAGATGAGTCAGCACGATGAACAATAGAATGTCTATGAGCACACGAGCGTGTAGACCATTTTTGTAAATAGTATATAAGATGGGCTGGGAGTATATGGGCAGGAGGCTCGCCTATGGATCTGATGAGATGCCTGGGACCTTTACCCAGATTTGATGTGACTCCTGCCTCAATAGAAATCAAGGGCTTCATTTACAATGGGCTCTGGGTCTCTAGAGCGATGGCAGTATTTTAGGGCCGCTATAGACCAGAGATGGAAGGGACCATTTTATTTGTAATACTTCTGTCTGCTTTATTGTCCTGTGTCTTGTGTCAGTGGGTCCCAAAATCAATACTTCCACTATAAGGGGGTATTCCAGGCTAATGCTATGGATGAGATGTCCTCGGGATGGGCTGTCATTGGTTGACCAGCTGAGGTCCACCTCTTCAATGTGCCGCTGATCAGCTGATTGCATTTCTAGCCTTGACTACCAATGACTATATCCAGCCCGCTGTACTGACAGTGAGCCAGAGGATAAACTAATGTAGCGGGAATTCTGAGCGGTGGATCCCCGCTGGTCGACTGTTGATGGCCTATCCTAAGAAAAGGTCATCAATGGTAAAAGCACGGAAAAACCCTTTAATTGCCAACATATTCCTTACATATACTTTTGATGTATATATTCTATATATATTGATATTTTATCAATGGCAGCTTGAACAAGGTAGTAAATGGTTGGCTATCTATCAGTTCCATGGAAATAGAGCCGTGCTCACACATTAGCAGTATAACTCCATTCACAAGGGGGCTGGGGGACTGCCATTCTCGTGATCACTGGAGGTCCCGGTGGTCGGTCTCCCAGCCTCATACATTTATCTCCTAGTTTTCCTGGTGGTTTATGGTAGAAGAAAGGGTTCAAATGTATTTCACTTCACACTGTGAGGTGCCCCTAAGTGGTTCAGGGAGTTTTGACCAACGTGATTATTAGAGATGAGCGAACATACTCGTCCGAGCTTGATGCTCGTTCGAGTATTAGGGTACTCGAGATGCTCGTTACTCGAGGCGAGCACCACGCGATGTTCGAATCACTTCCATTTTCTTCCCAGAAAAATTTGCGCCGTTTTCTGGCCAATAGAAACACAGGGAAGGCATTACAACTTCCTCCTGTGAAGTTCCAGCCCTATCCCACCCCCCTGCAGTGAGTGGCTGGGGAGATCAGGTGACACCCGAGTATGTAAACTGGGGCCGGCCGCGGCTCACCACAGATGCACGCTGAGAGACATTAGGGAAAGTGCCGTCCTGCTGTAGCTGCTATAGGGAGAGTGTTAGGCTGTTATCTTCGTCTTCAAGAACCCCAACGATCCTTCTTAGGGCCACATCTGACCGTGTGCAGTACTGTTGAGGCTGCTTTTAGCAGTTTTGCACAATTTTTTTCTTTTTTGTATATCGGGCGTTCAGACCATAGCGTCCTCAGTATGCAGTCATTTTACTGAGTATAGGGGCAGTACTGCTGAGGCAGGGACAGTGGTACAGGGAAAGAGATATACTGGCTATATACTGTAGGCAGTGGGCTTTTTCAAAAAAATTGGAAAAAAAAAACTTTGGGGAGCCTGTGACCGTGTTCAGTTTACTGCGTGTCTGCTGGGGGTAGTAGTCGCTCACTATTACCCAGCTAGGTGTTACTGCAGCCTTGCGCATAATTTTTTCTGGCTGCACTGTGCTTTCAATAACCACAGTCATCCTCCAACAGGGAAATCCATATACAGGCTATATAGGCAGTGGGCTTTTTCCCAAAAATTGGAAAAAAATACTATATTGGGGCTGCCTGTGACCGTCTTCAGTTTACTGCGTGTGTGCTGGGGGTAGTAGTCGCTCATTATTACCCAGCTAAGCGTTACAGCAGGCTTGCGCATAATTGTTTCCTGGCTCTGCTGTGTCCGTTACATGATCACCGTCATCCCTCCAGAGGGAAAGAGTATACATATATACGCTGCATATGGTGTCTGTCTGGTTTTCACCTCACCATTTTAAAAAATTGAAGCAAAATACTTAAGGCCTACCACTGGCCTATGGCCACTTGACTGGTTCTGCCCTGTGAATTCCAGTAGCTCAGTCATACGCACCTAGGTCTGACTACAGGCTTGCGCATAATTGTTTCCTGGCTCTGCTGTGTCCGTTACATGATCGCCGTCATCCCGCCAGAGGGAAAGAGTATACATATATACGCTGCATATGGTGTCTGTCTGGTTTTTCACCTCACCATTTTAAAAAATTGAAGCAAAATATTTAAGGCCTACCACTGCTACTACTACTGAAATGGAACTAATACTGTGCTCCCCCTATACTGCTGCTAGTGATATGTTACTGGGGCCTGTCTAGACTGCTACTACTACTGAAATGGAACTAATACTGTGCTCCCCCTATACTGCTGGTTTGGAATTGTTACTGGGGCCTGTCTTGACTGCTACTATTACTGAAATGGGCGGTTGGGCAGCATGTTACCCAGGGGAAGTGGCAGCGGAGTGTCATGCAGGCAGTGATTGTGCTTTGTTGGAGGTAGTGTGGTGCTTAGCTAAGGTATGCCATGCTAATGAGGGTTTTTCAGAAGTAAAAATTGTTGGGGGGGTGGGCACTCTTGCCGCTATTGTGGCTTAATAGTGGGACCTCGCAACTTGAGATGCAGCCCAACATGTAGCCCCTCGCCTGCCCTATCCGTTTCTGTGTTGTTCCCATCACTTTCTTGAATTTCCCAGATTTTCACAAATGAAAACCTTAGCGGAGCATAGGTCCCATACAAAAATGCTCGGGTCGCCCATTGACTTCAATGGGGTTCGTTACTCGAAACAAACCCTCGAGCATCGCGGGAAGTTCGACTCGAGTAACGAGCACCCGAGCATTTTGGTGCTCGAGCATCTCTAGTGATTATATGTTGCACAGGGCTTCTGTGGGTTCAGCTATTTCCAGTTCAGCAACAGAACTACCCTGCACTTCTTTTAATGTTTTTATGGGATCAGTTGAGAAATGTTAAGATAAAGTAACTTTTAAAAAGGTTGAAATGCTTTAGTATGAAAAACTAATTTGAACTAAACGTCTTATATATAATGTTTATGGCCATCTCTACCACCCCAGCCGAGGCCATGCGGACACACAACTGGGTACATAGAAGTGTCGGACAAAGCCTTAGAGCTCTCCTTACTGCTACATATCAAGTTCAGTTCTGGTCCCAGGGCCCTTAAAGGGGTTCTACCAAGATTATAACTTATCCCCTATACACAGGATGAGGGAATAAGTGTTTAATCAGTGAAGGTCCAGTTGCTAGTACACCTACCAATGAGGAGAATTGGGGTCCTTTGTTTCTCATGGATGAATGGAGTGGCGGTCAAGCATACACATTGCTTCATCTGTCATCCCTATGGAACTGCCAGATATAGCGAGCTTGCGTGCTGGTGAAGAGCTGTATCATGGGATTGATTGCCTAGTGGGAGTGGCCTAATTTAGGGATGTGGACACTATTGGGGATTATAGGACAATCAGGCACCTATAAAACAACATAGTCTACAGGGCCTCCTGTGAAGTAAGCAGGAACAGAGTAGAGGAGAACAAACAGTCTTTCCTGTATTAAAAGCTTGCAGCGTGTGGCAAATATTCAGTTTGTTGCACTTACCCTGCATTTACATACCTCACAAAGGCCCTACCTGGCACCTGGAGCACATTTCCCCTCTTATCCCTCATTTACATAACTCACCAAGGCTTCCCCTGGCATCTGGAGCACATGCCCCCTCTCATCCCTCATTTACATACCTCACCAAGCCCCCCCTGGCACCTGGGGCACATGCCCTTTCTCATCCCTCATTTACATACCTCAACAAGCCCCCTCCCCCGGGCATGAGGGGCACATGCCCTTTCTCATCCCTCATTTACATACCTCACCAAGGCCCCATCCCCCGGCACCTGGGGCACATGCCCCCTCTCATCCCTCATTTACATACCTCACCAAGGCCCCCCCCTGGCACCTGGGGCACATGCCCCCTCTGATCCCTCCCTGACCTCCGTCTAGCTGCAAACAACCATTTTCTCACCCATATGTATTTGGATTCAATTCCATAAATTTAAGAAATGGCTTATTTAGAAAGTATTGTCTAAAATCAGCCTTCACCAGAAATTAGACACCAGAAAATAAATTCTCGCATGTTCCAAAATTAAAACTTAAGAGAAGTGTGAATTATAAAAGATTTTATTTATTTAAGGTTTTCAACATTTTAGTGTTATGGCTTCCCTAAGGCTGCAGATCCAGAAGAAGGCGAAAAATCCCTCGACACTTTTAGCCAATTTATGTCACAGGGGAAAAATTCCTTCTTGACCCCGGGAAAAGGCGATCAGTCCTAGAACCCTGGATCAGAGCCGCTTATGATAGTGTGATGGTGGTGGGCATTGTACATGTAGAGCTGGGGGCGCGCTGTGTGGGTGTCCAAATGGCTGGGTGCAGGGTGAGTGCGCTGTGTGGCTGGGTGCAGGGTGAGTGCATTGTGTGGCTCCGTACAGGGTGAGTGCGCTGTGTGGCTAGGTGCAGGGTGAGTGCAGAAATTAAAGTTGTATGGCTGGGTGCAGGGTGGAGACGTTCTGTGGCGGGGTGCAGGGTGGGGGCACTTTATGGCGGGGTGCTGAGTGGGGGCGCTGTGTGACTGGGAACAGGGTGATAGTGCTGTGTGACGGGGTGCAGGGTGGGGACGCTGTACAGCGGGGCACAGGGTGACGACGCTGTGTGACTCCGCCCCTTATCGTCAGAGGAAATAATCATTTGCTGTTCCAGTGGATGAATGAGCGATCCTGGTTGTCAGGTCATGGTCACATGATCAGTACTTCCAGAATTGCAGCCTTCATTCATCCAGAATTTTTGTTGCAGCAAATGGATAATGCTTGCTTCGTTGCAGCATCTCTCTGTAGAGTGTGTGTGTGTGGTGGTGGGGGGGGCGCTGTGTGGCTGTGTGCATGGTGAGGGCGCTGTGTGACTGCGTGCAGGGTGAGGGCGCTGTGTGACTGCGTGCAGGGTGAGGGCGCTGTGTGGCTGCGTGGAGGGTGAGGGTGCTGTGTGGTAGGGTGCAGGGTGGAGCGCTGTGTGGCTGGAACCCCCCTTATCCTCAGAGGGAAAGAGTCATTTGCTGTTCCAGTGGATGAATGAGCGATCCTGGTTGATAGGTCATGGTCACATGATCAGTACTTCCAGAATTATCCCGTCAGTAGTAATAGTGACCCCCACAGTGTTTTGAGTAGTAATAGTGACCCCCACAGTGGTTTACATAGTAATAGTGATACCCACAGTGATTTCAGTACTAATAGTACTCCAGCAGTTACAGTAACCCACACAGCGGCCCCAGTAGTAATAGTGACCCCCACAGCGGCCTCAGTAGTAATAGTGACCCCCACAGCAGCCCCAGTAGTCATAATGACCCCCACAGCAGCCACAACAGTAATAGTGACCCTCACAGCGGCTGCAGCAGTAATAGTGTCCCTCACAGCAGACCCAGCACTACCCCACAGTGGTTTGAGTAGTAATTGTGACACCTACAGTGTTCTCAGTATTAATAGTGACCCCCATAGTACTCCAGCAGTTATAGTAACCCACACAGTGGCTCCAGTAGTAATAGTGACCCCCACAGTGGCCCCATCAGTAATAGTGACCCCCACAATGGCCCCAGCAGTAATAGTGTTCCCACAGGAGCCCCAGCAGTAATAGTGACCCCCACAGCAGCCCCAGTAATAATAGTGACCCCCACAGCAGTAGTAGTGACCCTCACAGCGGCCCTAGCAGTAATAGTGTCCCTCACAGCAGAGCCAGCACTACCCCACAGTGGTTTGAGTAGTAATAGTGACACCCACAGTGGTCTCAGTACGAATAGTGACCCCCATAGTACTCCAGCAGTTATAGTGACCCCCACAGTGGCCCCAATAGTAATAGTGACCCCCACAGCGGCCCCAGTACTAATAGTGGCCCGTTAGTAATAGTGACCCCCCACAGCGGCCCCAGCAGTAATAATGTCCCTCACAGCAGACCCACCAGTAATAGTGTGCCTCACAGCAGACCCACCAGTAATAGTGTCCCTAACAGCAACCCCAGTAATAATAGTGAACCCACAGCGGTCCCAGCAGTAATAGTGACCCAGACAGCAGCCCAAGTAGTAATAGTAACCCCACTGTGGTCCCAGTAGTAATAATGCCCCCCACAGCAGCCACAGCAGTAATAGTGAACCTCACAGTGGCCCCAGCAGTAATAGTGTCCCTCACAGCAGACCCAGCAGAAATAGTGTCCCTCAAAGCAGACCCACCAGTAATAGTGTCCCTCACAGCGACCCCAGTAATAATAGTGAACCCAACAGCGCCCACAGTAGTAATACTTACCCACACAGCAGCCCCAGTAGTAATAGTAACCCTACAGTGGTCCCAGTAGTAATAGTGTCCTCCACAGAGGCCCCAGCAGTAATAGTGTCCCCTCAGTAGTACTAGTGACCTCCACAATAGCCCCAGTATAAATAGTGTCCCCCACAGCAGCCCTAGTAGTAATAGTCACATCCACAGTGGCCAAGCAGTAATACTGTTACTACTGGGGCCGATATAGGGGACACTATTACTAATAGTAACCCTTATTTTAGCCCCCAATAATAATAGCACCCCCTGAGACCTATATACATACTTTCTCCTCCTTGTAGAAGCGCTGCTGCTCCTCTTCCTGGTGCTGTTGTGGACGTCAGGGTGTGCGTCTGGACATCAACTCCCTCTGCTCTTGCAGAACCAAGGAGGAGATGTCAGGGGAGAAGGATCCCGGGAGCACACTGACGTCACAGTGTGCGCCAGGATCAGTGCCACTGAGTGAATACTGTCCGAGACGTTGCGGCACCCCGGGTAGTATTCACTACCAAGGTGAGCAGCAGCTGACAGCGTGCGTGCCAGCAGGGAGGGCTCTGTGTGCCGCCTCTGGCACACGTGTCATAGGTTCGCCACCACTGCTATAGGACACTTTATTATGTTTGCACATAAGGATCGCAAATTTTAAAAAAATTACTCAGACGACACCTTTTAATGGACGCCCGGAATTTCCTCTTCACTCTTAGTAATGAGGTTTTGCAGAATATTATAAAGAATATTCACCCCCTCCAGTAACAATATGAAGAATATTAGAAGTCCCCCCCCCCCCCCCCCCGAGTTGTGTGACTTCTATAAGGATACAGTGTACAAGCCTCATGATTTTATAGACCACTGTCACAGAAGCCTTGGTGATGTCTGATGTCCCCATACAGTGTTTGTGGGGGTGGGGTGGGGGGGGGGCACTATCCATATATTATGTACACTTCTCCTAAAACTATTCTGTCTCCTCTCCAACATGTAGGCTTCTGGACTCGGTTCCATGAAACCCAATGTTCTGTTTTTAGGATATAAGAAGAACTGGCAATCATCTCACCCAAGAAATATTGAGAGTTATGTGGCAATCCTGCAGTACGTATGAAGATCTGCCTTCTTTTATCGGGATTTGTTTTATTTTTCTGGTGAAGACTGAAGCAAACAGATCTGGGGTTGTAATGGCTGCATTAAAAGGATTCATCAAAAATAGATAACTTAGGTTCTATTTGCATCAGTTTCCTATCCGTTTTTTAGGGCTCGTTCACATCGCCATTTTTTAGTTCTAGTCTGCATTTCTTTCAGAGGAGCTGCAAAACGGAAAAACAGCGGTTCCCTTTTAAGCTCGTTGATTTCAGTGGGATCTCTTGGACTTCAGTTATGCTCATTTCAATTCCAGTCCATTTAATTTTCCTTCTTTTTTTTTGCGGAAGCAATAGCGCAAAAACGAAAATCAGACAGACCCATTTTTTAATGTTATAGGCAATGGGTGATAGAACCGAACGGAAACGGCTTCAGTTTGATTCCGTTTTCTATGTCCATTTCATTGTCCTATTTAATTGATTTGTCTACTGGATGCATTTAAGTTCTGTTTAAATTCTGTTTTGCTATCTGTTCCATTAAAAAAAAATAATAGTAATTTGCGCACCCGCCATTGGGGACGGCGGCAGCATTACAAGCTCTCCCATTGAAAGCAATGGGAGAAACTCCGCGATTCCCCTGCCGCAGCTGATAGCCGCAGCAGAGGATTGCTTCTTCTCTGAAGTGATGTGAGGCTGTTTTGCCATGAAAACGCCTCACATTCTCTGGGAATTCCCATGGTTCAGAGGATGTCATGGAGGCGGGATTCAGGGCGCTGTATCGCACTTGCCCGTGTGAAGTTTGCCTTAGGTCGGCATCACGCGGGCTTATTTGCACACTCAATACGCAAAGAACAGAGCCCATTGATTTCAATGGGTCCGTTCACATGTGCGTATTTTCCTGCGCTTTTTGGTTGCGCAAAAAAAAGCCCAACATGCTCTATTTTCCAAAAATCCCCATTGAGGTCAATGAAGGTGCACAAATGTTTGCAAAGTACGCCAGGAGATGCGTGAAACACTACGTAATTGTGAAAAAGAACACATCTGGAGCTTCTTAGGCTAATTAACGATTTTGATCACTGAACACAAACACCTGCGCATTGAAGAAGTACAGTACAATAAGCCGATGAATGTAAAAAAGTATAGTTCGTTCCACAAAAACGCTGCGCCCATGCACGCACAAATGCACATAAACCTGTGTGACGCCCGCCTTAGTTTAAGTCATGATTGAAAAAAATAATAAAATAAACGTAGTTTAGCATAACTCCAGTTGCAGGTATATGTGTCAATTCTTTCTAATCTGTTTAGAATATACTTGCAGCATTTCTTAATTACTATTTTATGCTAATGTTATGGTTTTCAATCCTTACAATAATATATTTATCCTATTGGACTCTTTGTTTTATAAACCTTATTTGCAATGTTTTTATACTCAAGCACAAACTTTAACAATAAAATGTACAGTACCAGCTCTGACCATTAGGTGGCAGATACTTTTCACTACAATGTACTCGACTTGCACTGAATGGCCACTCTAGTAGACATCCCCATCTAGTACTGTGTTGAACTTCCTTTGGCCTTGAGATGTGCAGTCATTCTAGGTGTTCTGCAGTGATATTGGGCAGGAAGCTTCTTGTAGCTGCTGCAAATTAGATGAAGATGCAGAAATGCTCTCAACACTTGACAGGAAGGGTTTATCGATTCATGCTGCTTCCTGACCCTCCATCAGCTCAGTACAACCGAAATCTGGATCTAGTTGACCAGGTGATGTTTTTCCATTGATCAATTATCCAGGTTTTGCGCTCTTTTGCCCCCCTGGAGTCTCGCTTTTCTGTTTCTCTTAGACAACAATAGCGCTGGAACCAGTCGCCTGCTGTTATAGCGCATCTGTGCTAAGAAACACTGGGGCACATGTTCGTCTTTATAGGCATTCACGGCAGCTCTGGGCGCTTTCAGAAGGCTGCCATGACATCCGGACAACGCATTGTGATCTCAGGGTTAACAGCCACATTCGGAGTTATCTCCACCTGCGGCCGTTGTGGGCAGGTTTTAGCCCGCTCCATATACAGTCATCCAATGTACATGTATGGTGCACGCCAGGAAGGGGTTAAGCAGCACTACATAAGAAAACTATATCAATGTGGTATTCCCATAATCATATTGACCCGCAAAAAGATAACCTGTCAATTTTACTGCATTGTAAATGCTATAAAAGCAAAATATCCCTAAAAATTGCGCAGTTGCATTTTTTTTTGTTTCACCCCACAAAAATTCTTCAAAGCTTTGTAATGTATTAAATGGTACAATAAAAAAGCACCCCCCCCCCCCCCACAGAAAGCAAACTCACATGTAGATATAAAAAAGTTATGACTTTTTTTTTTTAGAAGTAGGAAGGAAAAAATGAAGATGAAAAAAAAAATCAAAAAGAGCTGTAGTGGGAAGGGGTTAATAGTAATGATGATCATTAATAATGGCATTCATACTAAGTAGTTATATGTATTATGGGGATAGTTATCAATGTCTCCAGCATCTGCAGTCGATGGAGAACACCATAATAGCCCTTTCCAGTTGTCTCAACTACTCCTTAGTGATCTTGGTTCTGAAAGAGAACTGGTCACCAACTACATTATGGGGCTCAAAGATGAGGTAATGGGGAGAGCGGGGAGCTGTGTCTGATACTTAGTGGATGCTCCGTTCCTGCACGGTGTCCCCGTGAAGTTGGCACACGGCCGTGTGAAGAGTCATGCTTTCCTATAGAGATGAATGGGAGAGCACCTGCACAGAGCCGGCTGAAAAGAGCCCTCCTGCAGACGCATGCCAACTTCATGGGGACACAGGGCAGTAATGGAGCACCGGTAAGTATTAAACACAGCTCCCCGGAGTCTCTATTCCCTTCCCTTTGGGGGGGCTCAAAGGTGATGACTCGTTCCCTTTAAAACAATCTCTGTATAAACAATCCCCTTTCTTGTAGTGATGCTTTCGACTTCAACTGTGGATTGTGCCTGCTGAGGATGAAGGATGGTCTGAACATGTCCCGTGTCATGCAAGCTCATAGTAAGTGCAATCTCATATGTCTGCCTCTCTATAACATTAACCCGGTGTAATAACAAGCTCATATTGCTCTATGTAGTAAATCCCGTGTACCAACAAATGGAGGAACCACATCTGAAAACCAGCGCTGAAAACAGTGCAGACTGCTTGCCTCAAGGAATATGTAAGTGCCCAGTGTGCTTTAGAAGTACTGTTGTAGCAATGGGATGCCCATCAGTTGTAACAGACTGTGAATGTTATATGAAGGTTACAGTAAATACTATATGGACCATAGGCAAAGACAATAGAGTGTCAATAAACCACTCCTTCACAGTTACATAATGAACTAGTTATGACTGATCACATGATGGTGACATCCATCACAGGTCCTGTCAGCACACGAGGTGTCATTTATTGGAGTCTCCACACAGGTGTGCAGCTGTCTCACAACCAGCTACAAACTTCTAGACTGACTACTGCTGTATCCATAGCAACTGAGGCAGCAGGGGTTTGTGGGGGATGTAGGCCACCCATAATCCCTCATTCAGTGCAGAAGGATAAAGGACCTGTGATGACATCATGCGATCACAGGTGCTGTCAGCACACGGCTGCTGTCAGGCTCTGCATGTAACTCACGCAGCATGCATGGACTCACAAACAAGTGGTCGTTAGCACTTTGATTAAAAGGGTTATTCAGTTGTAAACTGTTGACTGCCTATCTTCAGAATAGGCCATCACCCAGGACCCTCACCAATCAGCAGTTCTTTGGACGAGTGTGTTTGTACACAGGGCGGATTTGTACAGGAAGTAGACAGCTCTGTTTCTAATACAGTGGCCAGCCTTGGTATTACAGGCAAAGTTTTAATTGAAGTGAATAGGAACTTGGCCTGCAATACCAATCATGGCCACTACAGTGGGAACTGAGCTGTCTAGTTCCTGAACAAATAAGCTCCATGCATGAGTGCAGTAGCCCAAAGAACAACTGATTGGTGGGGGTCCTGGATGACGATCCCTACTTATCTACTATTGATAACCTATCCTGAGGATGGGCCATCAAGAGTTTACAACTGAACCGCTTTAAGACCAGAGTGTTTCGTTCCTAAAGGACCAGACACTTTTTTAGCAATTTTTTATGCATGTGGTGGTTTCATGGCCCTACTTTTTTTTTCTTGGGCTGCCAAAATTCTCCGTACTTTGTTTTTTGGGACATATGAGGTTTTTTTACTGATTTTTCTTTTGTTTTATTAGGGGTAATGTATACAAGAAGTAAAAAAAAAGAGGTTCTTTAAAATGCATAGTTTTTACTTATGCATATTTATGACAAAGTGAAAACACAACGTTAGAAATCTTTATATTTTTTTCTGAAAAAATTACATATTGCATTGACATAAGTATTCAGACCCTTTAAATTTAGTTCTGGGGGCTTCCCATTTCTCTTGATCATCTTTAAGAGGTTTCTACACCATGATTTGAGTCACCTGTGGTAAATTTAGTTGATTGGACATCATTTTAAAAGACACACCCGTTTCTATATAAGGTCTCACCGCTCACAATGCATATCAGAGCCAAAATCAAGCCATGAGGAGGAAAGAACTGCCTGTAGAGCTCAGAATCAGGATTGTGTGGAGGTAAAGATCTGGAGAAGCTACAACAAATTTCTGCTGCACTGAAAGTTCCCAAGAGCCCGGCGGCCTCCATAATTGGAAGAAGTTTGGAACAACCAGGACTCTTCCTTGAGCTGCCAACCCACCAAACTCAGTAATTAGGGAAGAAGAGCCTTAGTAAGAGAGGAGCTCCAAGAACCCAATGGTCACTCTGGCTGACCGTCAAAGATCCTATGTGCAGATTGGAGAAACTTCCAGAAAGCCAACCATCACTGCAGCCTCCACCAATCTTGGTATAATGGCAGAGTGACCAGAAAGAAGCCTCCCCTCAATAAAAGAGACATGAAAGCCTGTCTGCAGTTTACCAAAAAGCACCTAAAGGACTCTCAGACTGTGAGAAACAAGATTCTCTGGTCTGATGAAACCAAGATTAAACTTTTTGGTCTCAATTCTAAGCATTATGTCTGGAGGAAACCAGGCGCCGCTCATAACCTGCCCAATACCATCCCTACAGTGAGGCCTGGTGGTGGAGCATCATGCTGGAGGACAGGGAGACCGGTCAGGGTGGATGGAAAGCTGAATGGAGCAAAGTGCAGAGATATTCTTTATGAAAACCTGATGCAGAGTGCAGATGGAGCAGAAGGTTCACCTTCCAACAAAAAAAACACAGGAGCGGGGACAACTGTGTGAATGTCCTTGAGTGGCCCAACCAGGGTTCTGACTTGTACCCAATCCAACATCTCTAGAGAAACCTGAAAATGGCTCCACAGATGACAACCTGACAGAGCTTGAGAGGATCTGTAGGGAAGATTGGCATGGTAGCATCATACCCAAGAAGATTGGAGGCTGTAATCACTGCCAAAGGTGCTTCAACTAAATACCGAGCGCAGGGTCTAAATACTTAAGTCAATGCAAAATATTAGTATTTCGTTTTTAAAAAGCGCATAAAAATTTTTAACCTTCTGTTGTCACTTTGTCATTATGGGGTACCGACTGCAGAATGAGGGGGAAAACTGGATTTCTCTTTACATTTGCACAAGGCCACAACATAACAAAATGTAAAAAAATGAAAGGGTCGGAAGACGTTCTGAATGCATTGTAAGGTATTGTGGGGTCATAAGAGGGTTTCGGTTGGGTAATTTGTGGCATCACAACTTTCCTGTGACATGACAACTAGTGTCAGGTGAGCTAAGGGGTAGACATACCATTGTTACCATATGCTGTACTTTCACAGGGGGCGCTGTTGTCGGCGCCCACCTCTGCACTCAGCCAAGCCTGCAATGTTTATCGGGTGGTCCGGACGATAGTTACTACTTGGGAACATCCCCATACTCCCTCGGTACACATCTCTGCAGCACTTTCTAGGCTGCCAGCCATCATAAGTGACACTAATCTTGGCAGATGACATCATTATCTTGTGACAATAAGTAAGCACTATTATAATAACTTGTACGCTTTGTGACTTGCAGTGGATCCAGAAGCTGTTACCGTCGAGCAGCAGGCCAGCACTGTTTTCCAGATTAACCAAGGAAAGAAAACAATAGATATTTATTGGCTCTTTGATGATGGAGGTATATAGAGTATATAGGGCGAGTAAAAAGGCCTGTGATTATTACCTTATTAACCCCTTCCAGTACAAGAAACTATACATATGTCCTGGGTTGGAAGGGATTCTCACAAAATGAATGACATACCATCCACAGCAGGAGCTTGCCTCTCGCTGCATCAATGAGAACACTGATCCCCACCATTAACCCCTTACATGCCATGATCAATGTTGATTGCAGCATGTATGGCCTTAATATAGCAAGGGAGCTGCCTTTGTGACGTCATTGGCTCTCGGCCATAAAATAGCAGAGGGTCAATGGGTTGCATGCGAAGGTCTAACAAAGGTCTCCAGGTTTGCCATTTCTTTTAATGTAGAAGAATAGCGATAATACACAGCAGCGCAGAAGTGCTGCAGTGTATTATCTGAGTGATCATAAGATCACAAGTTCAAGTTGAGTAAAGGGTCATAAAAAAGTGAAACAACATAAAAAGATTTACTCATACAATAAATTGAAAACACTTTTTATCCCACACAGCAAACACTTAAAAAAAAAAGTTGGAAAAATCGAGACAAAAAACTGAAAATTGATCAAAAAATATGTACCCCAAAATGGTACCAATACAAACAGCTTGTCACACAAAAAACAAACAAGCCCTCACACCTCTTCATCCATAGAAAAATTATGGGTCTTCGAATGCAGCAATGTAAAGATAAAATTTTTCAAAAATAAGGGTTCTATATTAAAAGAAAAGTGAAAAAAAAAATCTCTATATACAATTTTGGTATCGTTGTAAGGGCTCAAACACGCAATCATATGCGTAAAATGCTGCGTGAGTCTCTTCCTTTGGGTGCATTCAGACGACCGTATATCGGACCCCCTCTCCGCCCCTCTGCGCTACTTGCAATGAGAGGAGGTGGGACGGGGGGGGGGCTAAGTTTCATGAATTTGCTCTGCCCCGTCTCGCCTCTCCTCATTGAAAATAGTGCGGTATCTCACATTCGTGGTCATGCGCAGCGTATCTTGTTTCTTTCTTTTTTACCAAAAAATCGCTGCTGTGTTTCATAGCGGGGTTGCGTATGTATCGTCACCCATAAGCGATGTATTGCGTATGGACAGCATTGCATACGCTGCCTATTCAAAAGTATCAGGCTCTCACTTCATAATACGCGTTGAAATAGTGCACGCTGCTATCTTTTACACACGGGTATCTCCATGCAGTGTTTATATGCTAATGTGAATGGATCAAGGAAAATCCACTTTCTTTCATTGACTCCATTCACTCCATATGCGCGTAATACGTGATGAAAACACAATCATGTAAATGAGCCCTTATTGTACTGACACACAGAAAATGTTATCCTGTCAGTTATACCGTATAGTGAATGTTATTTTACAAATTGGCAGAATTGATTTTTTTTCACCCTACCCTCCAAAATATCAATAAAAGTTGTACAATGCATTATATATACCCCAAACTGGTACCAATAAAAACTACAGCTCGCTACACAGTGAGCTGTATGGATATGTTGATGTGAAATGTGGAGATGAAAATCCCAAAATATTGTCACATCCTGAGGTCCACAGTAGGCCGCACCACTATGGGGTTAAAGGAAAAATTAGATCTTCAAAATAAGTATAAGTCCCGTTACTCTCCGTTATGGCTCTCCTCACCAACCCCTTTTCTATGGCTGGTGTGAACCCAGGAGGTCGCACAAGGCTGAGAGGACTGGCCTAAAGGTTAGGCTGCCGCCCCTCCTACAAGGTATAGAGAATGGATAAGTGTAATACGTGGTTTAATAGCCTTCTCTTCCTGGCAGGACTGACTCTACTGATCCCTTACCTGCTGACTCGTAAAAAGAGATGGGAGAAAGTTAAAATCCGAGTTTTTGTGGGAGGACAGATCAACAGGATGGATGAAGAGCGCAAAGCGTGAGAATGTCATATACTGTTTGAGATACATAGCCTTCATATAATAAACTGGAATGGATCACATTCTGAGAAAATCTGCTTTTCAAGAAACTCTATATGCCTGTTGATAAATTGATATTGGAGTTGGAGACGCTGTCATCTGTCCTGACATCTCTGCTTTAGTCAAAGTAGCACCTTTATACTGCACTCTCTGAGGGCAGCATTATGTTGTCGCCGGCTCGCTGACTGCAGTGATCCGTTGTCTTTTGTATGGGTTAATTAGTTTGTCAGAAACTTGTATTTTATCAGTAGCAGCCACACATAGGGGAATACAGGAAGTAGTCCTCTATATTCATGAGCTGCAGGCTAGTCCCACCAACCTCACCCTCCAACCACAGGTTCACAGCTATCTGCATATTAATGTGCACAGGAAAGACAAATAGGAAAAACGAGGCGCTCAGACTGTAGAGATGGCATCAGGTGTATAATAAAGACATAGTGACAAGTCAGACTTACTTACACCAAAAGGGTGAAGACGCTACTTGCGCTAATCACCCTATAAAAATCCTAGCAGGCTCTCACCAAGACCACCAGAAGCTCCAAGAATCAATAAAAACAATTTATTATGCTAGCGCATTTAGGGGGTACATTAAAACATCCCCCTTTTTCAGAAGCAATAATTACATATAATTGAATAAAGATAATAAACAGTATGACGCAGCTATAGATAAATCACTAATAGAAACCCACTCTTCCTTCCTTCTCATGTCCGAATCAGCATCGGGAGTGATGTAGTCAAGACCTCCTGGCCAAGTCCAATCAGCATGTCTTCCATCCTGAAATGCAACGCAACCAAACTCACAGGCGGGGCATGTGCCCTGCAACAACCATGAAAGCTGCTGGGAAGGAAGAGAATGTGGCTTGTGTTTCAGCCTCAGATGCATCGCCGCAATGTACAAATGTGGGAGCATGTGGGCTATGGCTCATAAATAGGCCCAGTGGAGAAGGGGCACAATCTGCGTTTCCAGAACACATAACTGTGTACAGAGATGGCTATCAATCAGTGGCTGGAGTAGGGATGGGCGGGGCTAGCCTGCAGCTCATGAATATTGAGGACTACTTCCTATAATCCTCTGTGTGTGTGCTTCTAATGATAAAATGTGAGCCTGACATATACATAAGTCAGACCGTTTATTCAAATGAGTCAGTATGTGAGCTTACTAGTAAGTTTGGAATCATCATATGTGGTACAGGCAATATGTGAAATGAGGCATTGTATAGAATGCCTAAAATGGGACAACAAGGTATGAAATTATGAATATTTCACATTTTCTAGACATTCCATACAATGCCAAAAGGTGACGTATAAAATACTCCCACCAGCAGTGGACTGGAGGCCCACCTACTCCCAGGCACCCTATTTTTTCCCCTACACCAAAACATATGATTACACTTATTCACACTATAAACCCTCATCATCTTCTTCTAGTGTCCTCCACAATCCAATCCCCATCATCTTCCAGCGTCCCCCACAGTGCAACCACCATCATCTTCTTCCAGTGTCCTCCACAATCCAACCCCCATCATCTTCTTCCAGTGTCCTCCACAATCCAACCCCAATCTTCTTCCAGTGTCCCCCACAATCCAACCCCCATCATCTTCTTCCAATCTCCCATAGTGCAACCACCATCTTCTTCCTCCAATCTCCCACAATCCAACCCCCATCATCATCTTCCAATGTTTCGCAATTCAACCCTCATCATCTACTTTCAGTATCTCCCACAGTCCAACCCCCATCACTTTTCTAATCTCCCACAATCCAACCTCCATCATAGTCTTCTGATGTCCCACAATTCAACCCCCATCATCTACTTCTAGTGTCCAGCAATCCAACCCTGGGACTTATGTCTCCAGAGGTGCTGTATCTGCTCCCAGGGCACGTTATGACTAGAGTCATAACCCATCCAGCTCCTCAGCTGCCCCTGATGCCACCACTTAGAAAATCTGACTTAGTAAAAAAAAGAGAGACGGAGAAGGACTCAGTGACCGACGCCATGAGGCACCAAGGGACTTGTAGACGCAGGCGCTGCGTGCTGCCACTGGGTCAAAACTGAGGGGGGTGTAGTTTGTTGCTGTTTTTCAGTAAGAAGTCCGGTACTTTAGTTTTGTATTTCTTGTTACATTTTGTATACATCTGTTTTTCAGTAAAGGCCTTTTCATGACTCTTTAGTGCTTGTCATGCTATATAATGCCCAGCGAAAGCATAGATAGCTTCTGTAAATAAAACACACATTTCATTTATTATTATCTAGGCATCCTAGCCATTGCTTGCTTATTGCCTGTAACACATTTCATGCTTAACTGGCATTCACAGTACAGTGTATATGCATTAATGCCATTAACTACGCTTTACTGACAGTTTTTAGCCAAGTGCTACTTTGTTATTTCTGTTGTTTCAGCCTGTTTTTCTTTAATGTCTTACAGGATGATCTCTTTGTTAAGTAAATTCAGAATTGGTTTCCATGAGGTGCATGTTCTACCAGACATCAACCAGAAACCAAGACCTGAACAGTAAGGACACTGCCAACCTGCACAATATTTGTGCCCAAAATGTACAAATAAGTCCGTCACCACAGATTCCACTAGGTGTTGGAATCATTCTGCAGTGACATTGGCTCATCCAGACAGGAAGCGTCTTGAAGCTAGCGCAAATTAGATGGCGGTAATCCACCTCTGAAATCCATATCAAAATCGGCGTCTTTTTGACATGGTTGTTCGCGTGGCTCCGCATGCAGAATCTACCCGGGGCAATATCCATAGGTGGAATTCAAAGTGGAAAATCGCATTTCCAAATCAAGAAGTGAGATGTCAGATGCGCGCAAAAACGTGCCAAAAAGATGCAGATTTGATATGGATTTCAGAGGCGGAATTCATGTGGAAATTTTCCATGGTGAATTCTGCTGTGTGATCATACCCTAACTCTAACCTGCGGGTCAACTGCAGAAATTCCACAGCAAATCCACAGCATTTCTGCAACGTGTGAACACTACCTAAGGCCGGCAGCACACGGCCGGATTTAAATTGCGGAATCCGCGATCGTCAGCCACGCGGACGATTCATGGCATTCCACGTCAATTAACAAAAATAGAAAATTTGCATGTCTGCTTACACAAGTGGACAGTGATTGCCATTTGCGGTCATGGAAAAAAATTAGCAGTATGTTCTATTTTTGCCTAGATTCTGCGAGGACGGCTTCCATTGAAGTCAATAGAAGCCGTCCGACCTGCAGCCTTTTCCAGAATGTCAATTCCACAATTGCCGCGGGTACCCGCGTCATTGCCTAGCGACTGCGTGGGAAAAGCAGTGATTCGAAAAAAATCTGTATTGCACATGTTCGATGGTGAGCTGTCTTGATCATCCGCAATACAGATAATTACAGGTACACGCGGAAAACGGTCGAGCACAAGGTCGGATTCCGCTGCGAGCTCCTGCATGCGGAATCCGACCCGTTCCTGTGCAGCCGGCCTCAGTCAGGCACTATGGAATGGTAGTGGTAATAGTGTGACAGTATTATTTTGGCCTCATATAGTAGTATTGGCAACCGCAGATGTTTAGTGCCTTTTGTTCAGTTAAGGTCCTTTTACACGCAAATATATTCTTTCAAACGAATGAAAGATTGAAAGATTTAGGCTCAATGTCCACGGGCGTATTTGATTTGCAGAATCGGCAAGGGTGCAGATCTGCAGTTCCAGCCTCCATAGGAAGTATGGGGCGTTTGCAGCTCAATTAACACATGCAGATTGGATTTGTGGATGCCATGTGTGGAATAGAAATCGCAGCATGCTCCATTTTACCATGGATGGGCTCCAATAATCTCTATGGAAGTGAGCGATCCACAATGCATCTGCAATTCAATTGTGGATGCATTGTGGATTTGTAGGCAAATACCTCTCTGGTTACTTGGAGACCAAGCTGGGAGGTGGGGAAAAGAGGGAAGACAATCACTTTGGGCTTGTGATTTCTTTATTTTTTTTTTTCTGCACGGATGATCCCCACTACATCTGCGTACATCCGCACGGAAAAAAAACACATATGCCTTGGTGCTCGTCCCTGTGCTCACTTAAGACTCCAACAATGCCTTTTAAAACTTCTAAGCCCCATTTACACTTAACGATTATTGCTCAAAATTCCCTCAAACAATGTCTTTTTAGTGATAATCGTTGCGTGTAAATGCTACCATCATTTGCTTTTCGGCTGAACGATGATTTTTAGTTCCGTTTAAAATCCATCTTTGGATGGAGAGCTGATAGCAGGGACCACACGCTGGGGAGTGATTCTCCACGGAAGCGCTGATAACATTGTATTCAGCTGCAATCCAGCAGCAAAACAATGGGCTGTATAGAGATAAAAGACCAGCTGCTGTTATCTGCATACAGCAAAGGGAGCTTCATTTACATGCAAATGAAGCTAATAAGCTACTAATAGGTATTAGTCCCATTAGCAGCTTATGCAAAACGATCGCTGAAACTGTCATTCTCCTTACCTTTTGAACGAATTTTGAGCAATCATCTTTGCATGTAAATGGGATTTAGTTTGCAGTATTTTCTCCACGCCTGTCTAAAACTTTTTCGCAGTCCTGTACGTAACACACAAGTGAACTATGACTATTTGCTGACAGTGTGAAGCGGTTTGAAGATCTCATTGCTCCGTATATGTTGAACGATGGCTTCAAGGATGAGCTCTTGGTAAATGAGATGAGACGCGACTGTCCGTGGAAGATATCGGATGAGGAACTCAAGAGAAACAGGGCCAAGGTATGACTCCACAGTGTGTGCGGGCAGCGCCATGCAAAATGCCTCCTGCAGGATGTTCTTGTGGACATTTTAGGGAAAGGATTAAAGGTCGTGTCACACAAAGTATAAACACTGCTGGGGGCCGCAGCGGACCTGTGTGCAAAAATCTGCAGCATTTATAGTAGTAGCAATGTGAATACGTTTTTATCCACATACTGCAGAAAAAAAATTGTGCAAAATCTGCAGCAGAATTGACCAGCGGTGCAGATTTAGTAAATTGTTTGCTGTGGATTTTCACTGCAGAATTCACCCCTTTGGCCGCCTGCACACAGGTCGATTTGCACTGCAGAATCCGGAGTGGGCGTCCGTCTCCGGGTTCCGCAGCAAATACCGTTCATAGCATGCTATGGAAAAGTCATTCTTCCTGCACGCGAGTGGAAACCAATTGTGGCTTCTGCTCGTGGAGGAAAAATTGCAACATGCCTCATGTTTGTCTTCCATTGAAGTCAATGGAAGCTGTCCGATCCGCGGCCATTCTGCAATCAATATTGCGGAAAGGTCGTGGATTTTACGTAGTCGATGTGGGAAAAGCAGGAGTTTAAAAAAGAAAATCTGTACTACGTATGTCTGTCGGCGAGCTGTGCAGACCATCCGCAGTACAGATGAAGAGAAAGAAAAGCAGGTACGTGCGGATGCCGCTACTGCCAGAGCCGAATTCTGCATGTGGAATCCGACCCGCCCGTGTACAGGTGGCCTTTCTCAGATTCATTGCAGATTCTACCACTTTGACTTTGAAATTCGTTTATGTCTATTATGCCTATGAAATTACGTATGTTTGATTTATGTCAGAAGGCCTTCCGTCCATAGGTTTGTGGACTATGTCCTGTTTGTAGTTTGCTGTGTCTGAAGCTGCTCTGACCCTGTCTGGAGTTCCTTGCCTCTTTCCCTATTTTCACCGATGCACTCTTTTACACAGGATAGAGCCCCATGTGGTGCAGAGTGCTAAGGCAGCACTGCAGAAATGCAGTCCTAAGCACTCGCCCACAACCTGAAGGTTGCGAGTTTAATCCCTGTTTGGTTCAGGTAGCCGGCTCAAGGTTGACTCAGTCTTCCATCCTTCCGAGGTCGGTAAAATGATTACCCAGCTTGCTGGGGGGTAAAAGATGGAAGGCAATGGAAAACTTCCTGCAAAAACAGTCTGCCAAGAAAACGTCACGATGTGACATCACGCTAGGAGTCAGTCGGTGCTTGCACCAGGGCAATTTACCTTTACTCCTGATGGTTGTCGCAGCGGTAATTGTTCCTGTGTTTTAAGCTGTGTTCCTGTGCTCATATTTGCGTGTATATGAGTGTAGCATATTTGCTGAATAAGTGAACATCTGCTCGAGCAACAAGGTTCCATTCGTTAGGGGGCTTGAGCCATTCAGCTGCTGTTACAAGCTGGATCCCAGAGCAGGGCAAGAGGTAAAGTAAACACAAATTTGGAGGGAAAGCTCTCAGCCAAGCAGAAGTCAAAAGAGCAGCTCACTGCTAATGATTACAATTTCATATGGTGTTTCCATATTTTTGTCCACCCCTGTACTAAACATATCCTTCCACATCATGAATATTTTCCATAACATAATTTTTGGATGCTGTTTTGTAGTCTTTGCGCCAAATCCGACTGAACGAGATCCTGCTGGACTACTCCCGGGATGCGGCACTGATTGCTGTTTGAGTACAAAGTAGAACGTTAAACATGCCTTGGAAGTAACAGCACATTACAGCTGCTGACTGATTACACAGGCACGTCTGCGCTTAGAAGCCTTTTATTTTGTAAAGCTTGGGTCTTACTAGCCCGCCAGAGGATGAGTGCTCCGACAATAATGAACTCAAAGCTCCAACAGAAAGCAACTCTGTTGGAGTGTAAGAAATAAGTAGCTCCTTCCATAGGGTGCAGGCATCCGGCAGTAGCTTTGGTTAACTACAGTGCTATCACCTGCGCAAACAAAGACGAAAGTCAAACGATGTCAAACAGTAAAGAGTGAAGTCAAATACAACTGCACATACAGTCCTGTGTCATTCGTTGTGCTAGAGGAAAGAATTCTATAAAGTCAGGTGAAGACGATTGATCGCTCCAGGCGAGCTCAGGGAATGCTGGATGTGTCCTCCAAGTAGAGATGGTGTCACGGTGTGTCGGCCGTGGCTCAGGAACAGGACATCATGGCGCCAACTCTGGCCCACGTGACCCGCTCCTCTAACAATAATCACTGTCATTTTGGTGTTAGACATAGACAGGAGCACTTCTCTGTCTGTGTATGGGTGGATTGGTTGGTTGGCTGGGGGTGGGACAGCCCAGCCAATTGCCATTATTTTGTGCACATTTATTCAAGCTCCTCCTCTTGTCCGACTTTCTGTCTGTTCACACTACTGAAGATCTGGTCTGTTCTGCCTCCCATCTGGACTGCAGTACCCTGTCTTATCTGGGTCTCAGGTTGAGGGCTCATTCACACGGGCATGAAGATTTTTAGCCAGCCGTATCACAGCCACAGCGCGGCCAAAAATCTCGTGAACAGGCGTTAAAGCTCCCGTCTTAATGCTCGTTCAGATGGCCGAGCGCAGCGATTATACATCGCACCTGGAATACTGTTGAGCGGGGAGGGGGGGGGGGGGGAGACAATTCAGCTCTGCTAAACTGCCTCCCCCTCTCCGGCTGTCTGCAAGGGGAGAGGCTGGGATGGGGCAGGAACTGGTGTGCTAAACTCCTGTCCCCTCTCCGCCCCTTGTTGGCTGCCAGCAATGGGAGGGGATGGGGAGGGAGCTTAGCACACTAGCTACCGCCCCGTCCCGCATCTCTCCCATGGCAGACAGCCGGTAAGGGGAGGAGAGGAGGAGGGAAGGGGATGAGAGTTTAGCAGACACGCTGTTAAACTCCCTCGCACCTCCCTTTTCCCCAGCAACTCCCATAGGAGTCTATGGGATGGCTGCCATATTCTGGCCGAGAAAGATAGTTCCAGAACTATCTTTCCGCCTGGCGTAAAAACATCTGACGGGAATGCGTATCGTATACGCTATCTTTGCTGGCCAGCCATTTTTACACATTGGGAATACGCCCATCTGAACTAATGCATTGATTTCCAATGCATCAGATAGGGAGCATATATATTAGATATATGCTCGTGTGAAAGAACCCTAAAGCTAAGTCTTAGTGATTCATTTATCTGAGTTGCTGTTACATCCTATCCTTGTAGATTTATGGTACATATGCTTGTGTATCATCTAACTTTTGCTACATTCCATGTCACTATTTAGGAAAAGTCAGAGTCAGTCGCCCCAGATTCCTGATGTGGGGCCGCCCTTAACAGGGCGATCGCTTCACTTATAGATAGAGTCTTCTCTTATCAGTAGGTTGAAATCAGTTTTCCTTATCTTCCCCTTTCCTTTAAACTACTTTGTGTTATCTGCATTTGTAATAATATGTATAGTCATCCTTTTAAGGGTATAACATTTATGTCCAATTCAGACGTGGTGATTTGCGTCCGGCTCAAATGTAACGCAGGGTATATTCACAAGTAGTGGTTGTGCTGAGGTTATTGCTGCGTGGAAAAAAAACATGCAGTTCTACTAAGCTACACTTGTCGAATTGTGGCAATAACCAGAGCTTGAATGCTACATGTGAATATACCAGTAAGGTACCGTCACACTGAACGACTATGTGCCAAATAATCCTTAAAAGAGCAAAATCAAACATTTTTTTCAACGTAAACATGGCCACCAACAAGGTGACGAGAAATAAATCACCAGTAGTTTCAACTCAGCTTACCAAAAATTATAGTCGCCAGTTGATCAAAAGTCGCCTGGTACAAAGTCACAGCTGCATTTAAATGACTTGCAAACTAATTTGTACGGCGATCCCCTCTGTGAATGAGATCTCAGCAAACAACTAATGAACAATCATCGTAAAAGCAAACAAACGCCTGTCATTCGGGAGTTTCAGTATCTTTTGCTGAGCAGTGATAGTTTCTCTGTGTTTAGGCTCTGTTTTTTTGGAGGGGGGAAGATTGGGGGGGCAGGGGTTTTACCACATAGTATAAAACTGCTATCTGACAAACGTTTTTCTGCTCATATTAGAACAATGCCCGTTGCCAGAAAAGGTAAATGTCCCAGCGCCCTACACATGGCCTGGCTGGACACCCTGTCACAGGACCTGAGACCACCAGTTCTACTAGTCAGAGGAAACCAGAAGAATGTCCTAACAATGTACTGCCAGTAAGAAGTGCTCCATTACCAAACACTAGCAAAGCAGATCAAGGCTGCTGGAAGATGCGAGCTAACAGCAAACCTCTCACTGGCTACATCATCTAACGGCTTGTATAGGATTTGTCCCTGTGCCGGCACACTACATAATTGGCATTCCCACAAGTTAATATTGTCTTTAGAAGGTTACATTGTGCATCCATGATGAGAAAATAAAAACATATAAAATATATACAGAATATAAAAAAGTATAAAGAAAGCTAAATGATATATAGTAATATGTATATTACAAAATAAGTCATATATAACATAGTAATGATATGTATATTAAAAGAACACTAACCATAAAAAACTAATAAAACATACCATAATAAATCCTCTTTTATCAAATCAATCTTCTTATACTAATGTTTATTAGCATTTACTAGTACATTCAGTATATTTTACATGTATAGCATACTATTCTTAAAATGTTTCTCATTTTGCTGAACAAGCTGTCATGTGTGCACATGAGCAGTAACACTATGTCTGGACAATTGCATGATTTGAATATGACAATTTTGACCAGTTTTCACCTCTGCAGGCTTTATATTTAATGGTCAGATTTTTCTGAGGGTCCAGACTTGGCTGCTACAGAGTTTTCCCATACACTGCACACACAGAAATGATTAGATCCTGCTCACCTATCCCCTTTTCTGACACACACAGAAGCAGCAGAACATGGAGGACATTATACAGCAGTACCGAGCAGTGTAGATGTGAATTCAGTACTGGGGTAAGATAAAACACTGAAGGAATGTTCACATAGAATTTTTTACATTAATTCCACCTCTAAAACCAAGGCGTAAATCAACACACAGATTTGGATCTGTCAATGGGCAAAATCCATATGCAGAATTTTGGATGTGTTTCCGCATAGATCATTGTGACAGGTCACGTCTTCTAGTGGATCTGTGTAAAATTGAAGATTTTGTCCATTGATGGAACGAAATGGAACAAATGCAATTGCTCCATTTTTTTCACGGCATTCACAGTGCAGCAAAAATTATGTTTCACTGCATATGCGCCAAAACCACTTAAGGGTTCTATGATACTGTGAGTTCAGGTCAACATATTCTCACTTGGGCCAGGACACTTGTCTGTAACACAGGTGTAGGAATATATAATACACTCGTGTGAAAGCTGCCTTTCTCCAGACAATTCACTCAGTCCAAAAACATTTTTAAAAAAGTTCAATGTCAGTGAGTTTAAATCAAACCTCATATCAGTGACTCGTTCTCCCAAAATCTGGATGATTATTATCAGGTGTGCTTTAAAGTGTGACCTAATACTGACCAGTGATGATCCCTGTTGTCTGTGGATATACCAAAAATAGTGTGCAAAAAGACTTGAGACACTTGGCCTTTAAAGATGCCCTGATCTTGCACAATTTGATGAACTAACTACCTACTGTACACGCTAGTACAGTCCTGAAAGGCATATAAAAGGAATAATGACTATGTACAGGCCACATCTAAGGCCAGGCTCACACAAGCGGGTCGGATTCCGCATGCTGATATGTGCAGGAAGACCTGCGAATGATCACAGAAGCGAATTGCGTATGGTGAAATGTGTGCGGTTTTCTGCGTATTGTCTCAAAAGAACGAATGCACGCAGGGAATGACATCAGAAAGTTGCCTAACCTCCTAGAAACACCCTTCTATCGCTTAGGCAAGCACCTATGCGACATTCTCTTGTACTGTCGTGGTAAGAGCTGCTCTGAGAGCCTTCAGTACAGGTTATTGCCCTCTTGGCTTGGCTGGTTTATACTACCTTTTTTGGAAGTAGTATAAACCACTTTAAAAACGAAACACTTATTCTTGTGGAGGGAGAGCCCAGAAGAATAAGCGGAGGTTGCAGACAGTCTGGATGCTGTGTTGCTCTCCAGATTCTGTCCTGCATTGTCTGCTCACAAATTCCTGCTTTCTTTATATGATTTGTTATCTGGTCTTTTATCAACATACGTACGAATCCGCATACATATGCAATGGTAATTGCATATGTACTGCGAATCAAACGCATCCATAGAGATCTACAGGGCCCATAAGCGCGGAATCCACATAAACTACAGTTTGCTGCAATTTTTCCAATCCTTGTGGAATCCGCAATTCCTACCCGCAAGTGTGAGCGAAACTTCGACAGTCAATGCCTTTCAACGCCCATGTGTTACCACATATCATACGCATGAACGGCGATCGCGGAATCTGCAATTCAAATCCGCTTGTGTAAGACCGGCCTTACCTAGAGTGACCCTTCTAAATTTGTAATTTTCCCCATCTAACATATATTATTTCATATAAGTTTGTTTTTCTAACATGCTCTCGACATAAGATTTATAAGCTGTTACAATAAATATTCAGATTCGTATGTTTGTTCAACTCTGATGAAATGTAATAGATATATGGATTAATAAAAAATATTAATGACACATTATTTGGCGTTTTCTACTATGCAATACCCTGCATACAACTCAAAGGTATCTGGTAGTGTTTAACGGGAGCCTGTCATCTGCCTAGAACACCATAAACTAACTTATGGTGCAGGTAGGACAGGTGACAGGAAGCTAGGGGATGTATTTTTCATACACACCCACTTCCTGGTTCCTGTGGTGTCTGTCTGTAAAGTCTGCTTGCTGGATAAAAATCTGACTCTTCAGAGTCCAGTGCGCTCTACCATAGAGATGTATAGGAGAGCTTGCACACGGGACTCTGAATAGAGTCAGATCCAAGGCTTGTGGTATGGTAACCAATGGACTTGGTTATGACAAGAAAACTCTACAATTCAACGAAACCGCCACCACTGGCCTGTTGATGCCCAATGGTGTACCGATGGGACTCAGCTTCGTGCTGTTTACTCCTGATGTGGCCATCCATGGGGAAACTGGACTCGTCACTACATGCAACCTTCTGCCAAGGTCCATTGACGTCTTTCATGGACCCATGTGAGATGTTGTTCAGGGTCATCACAGGTGCCCTTGTCGATTTACTGCTATTAAACCCTAGTTGATGCAAAATATGCCACATGGTGATTGTGTAAAGTTGCCTATCTTCCCTGCTGTTGTACTGCTGGGTCAGTTGGTCCACCAGATGTGCACCCAACGCTCAACTCTAGGACCAACTGCACATGGCCTGCCACTATGTGATGCTCGGGCGGATGGCTCTCTATGGTTCAACCAGCCTTGGTGCACTCTTTAAACCGTGGTTTGGAAATTGCCAATAATTGCAGTTGTTTCAGAAACACTGACCCCACACCTCTGGGCACCAACAATCTGTCCTAAGGCAAAGTCACTCAAGTCACCATGTTGACCCATGACTGCCAAATGTTGCCTTCTGCTACACAGAGAGGTCATCACATTATCTTTGTTGCGGCCATCACATAGTACCACATGCTCCGGGCAGGTCATAATAACCTCCGCTGTAACCACCCCCACCCAATAAAGACAGACTCCTTCTTTTTGGATAAAGTGGCCACAGCAGCCAGTTTATTTACAAATTACATAAAAATTATTAACCAAAATGTTAACAGAAATACAAGGGGGAGTCCTTGGAGCCACAAAATCTGGTGCAATCATATAATGACTGAACCCTGTCCCCCGCTGGACCAACAGGCTCAGGGGCAACACAAGCTGCCCACAGGGTGGCTACTACTACAGTGACTTACAGCCAGAGGAAGTCTACTGCCGCCCCCTCACCAGCAAAGTCACATGCACCAAATAACATAAATTTCACACCAAGGAGGGAGTGTTAGCGGGTGATACCGTGCCCACCCAACTCCCCACACACACACAATTTCCACCAACTCCAAGGACCCCCCACCTGACAAGCTGTCATGACAAAAATTCCCACCAACTCCTGGGCGGGCGGGAAGACTCTCGCTTTTCTCCCATAAAAGATGGTGCTGACCTCAGCCCCCTCCCTTAAATAACCCCCCGCCTCCTCACCTATCCACCAATCGCTCACTATTACCACCTAAATTCCAGAACTTTCCCCTTATCCTTGCCATTAACCCTTCCTTCCCTGAATACCCCTTCAGTCATCTCCCCACCCCCATGTCATGACGAGCTTCCACTTAAAGGGGGCCTGTGTCCCCACCGCTACAGCCCTATCCTTTACTGATCCCACGATGTCAGGCGACAGCTGTCCCTAACGCGGGGATCGTTCCGTGTACAATGTGTTAATTTCCCAGTTCAGGGCTATAGATGTTTACCCCTAAACAGCCATCAGAAAATATAGGGGGGTCTATTATAAACTGTAGCCGTATTTCACAAGTCATATGGCAGGATTTGACATTTTTTATAAACCTTACATGATATTATTGGAATACTCCCATGGCTAAAAGGAGCGGTCCTGCTAATAACACTGCATTAGGGAATAGCTTGACTATACAAAGATTAACCCAACACACACAAGCCAGAATAACAACAGTGATCATGTAATTGTAGCAGCTATTCCCAAAGGCTGAAAGTTAGCAAACACCTATGGAGTACAGAACACGACTGTTTGTGCAAAAATGTACGGTATGTTATATGCAAATTTATACCTAAAAATAAAATAAAACTCCGGACTCCATTATTCTATGTCTGGATTTGCATTCATTTTGCCTTTGCAGAGCGATGGTAGGAAGTATTGCGGGCAGCCCGGATGTCTGCGGAGTGCAAGCTGTCACATGAGCCGGTATGGATTGTACTGGAGATCTAATATAGAACAAACAGCAATACACAAAGTCCGAGCTTTTCATGATAATCTTCATTAAGTATGGATGAAGAATGTTGATTTTTGGGGAAGTTTCATGCTGGTTTAACAGCTGGCAGTGACTAAATACCACATCTAAAAACAATCACTTCTGAAACCAGAACTCGTGCGGCGAGAACATGTGTGGTTACAGGGCATAGAACATGACCCCCAAAGATACATGTGTGGTTACGGGACATAGAACATGACCCCCAAAGATACATGTGTGGTTACAGGGCATAGAACATGACCCCCAAAGATACATGTGTGGTTACAGGGCATAGCACATGAACCTCCAAAGATACATATGTGGTTAAAAGGCATAGCACATGACCCCCCTGAATACATGTGTGATTACGGGGCATACACAGGACCCCAAAGATACATGTGTGATTACGGGGCATAGCACAGGGCCCCCAAAGATACATATGTGGTTATGGGGCATAGCACATGACCCCCAAATATACATGTGTGATTACGGGGCATAGCACAGGCCCCCGAAGATACATGTGTGGTTATGGGACATAGCACATGACCCCCAAAGATACATGTGTGGCTACGGAGAAAAGCACATGACCCCCAAAGATACATGTGTGGTTATGGGACATAGCACAGGACCTCCAAAGATACATGTGTGGTTATGGGACATAGTACAGGACCTCCAAAGATACATGTGTGGTTATGGGACATAGTACAGGACCTCCAAAGATACATGTGTGGTTACGGGGCATAGCATAGGACCTCCAAAGATACATGTGTGGTTACGGGGCATAGCACAGGACCTCCAAAGATACATGTGTGGCTACGGAGAAAAGCACATGACCCCCAAAGATACATGTGTGGTTATGGGACATAGCACAGGACCTCCAAAGATACATGTGTGGTTATGGGACATAGTACAGGACCTCCAAAGATACATGTGTGGTTATGGGACATAGCACAGGACCTCCAAAGATACATGTGTGGTTATGGGACATAGTACAGGACCTCCAAAGATACATGTGTGGTTATGGGACATAGCACAGGACCTCCAAAGATACATGTGTGGTTATGGGACATAGTACAGGACCTCCAAAGATACAGACATTTCACCTGCTGTTAGATTCACTCTGATGTGTAAAGGGTTAATGTGAACATGTGACTGATGATTTAGTCCGGATAACCGGTTACGGGTTGAACAAGGCTAGCAAATATCCCTGAGCCTATACTTGTATGCAGTTATTAACACTTGAAGTGCTGTCATGGAGAAATGTTGTCGAACACCATGCACATCAATAAGACTAAGACTGCATTTACACGGACAAGTGCGACATCGATCCGTAAAAATCGGTCTGATATCGCACTTGTAAACCTGCAATTTTTCAGCGATTGCGGTGTGTTTTGGCTTAAAAACCGCATCACATGACTGAACATATGATTTTTACTTGCAGGAAAAAAACAATTGCATGTTGTTTCAATAGTTAAAATGGCAAAATGCATCACACCGGTATGCAAATTACATGGCATACGAGTGCGACGCAATTTTTTTGTGAAAAACACGAACTGCGATGTAAATTGCAGAAGCATGACAATCGCAGGTTAAATGAGTGCAGTATACGTGTGATTTTCCTTGACCTACATCACCCTCAGGCCGGTTTAACACAAGCAGATGCCCATCTGCGCTGCATTGGGGATCGGCCGCGGGTCAGACGGCTTCTATTACCTTCTATGGAAGCCGTCCGTGTGGACCAAACAGTGCTTTTTTGCGCAAGCATCTGCGTATTACTGTACTTTTTGCACCTGCAAGGCATATTTTTTTAGCGCGACAAACAAAGATGCACCGATTGAAATGACTGATGAGTTTCGGATGTGTTCTTTTGCCGGCGGAATTACGCAGTGTTTCACGCATCTCCTTGCATATTGCACGCACATTTGCGCACCCACCATTGCCTTCTATGGGAACATTTGGTGTGAAAATACAAAGAAAAATAGAGCATGTTTTTTGCGTGACTAAAATGCACGCACAAAATACGGAAATATGAATGAACCCATTCATGTGTTTTATTCTCTGTGTATGTTGTGTGCAAATACGCCCGTGTGACTCCGGCCTAAGGGCGGCCACTTTTACCCCTGACCCGAAAAGATAGGACTTGTCCTATCATCTGCCAGAATACGACAGCCATTAAAGTTGCAACGCCCGTGTGAAAGATGTTCCGCCTGTAATGAGTGCTGATTGATGATATTAGCATGTCAATTTTAGTGCTCGTTACTTTCATTTACAACACTGTGACTGTATGAGACCAAACGATCATTCATACGGTATCATTATTGTCAGAAGCACCTCCCTTTACACAGGGCGCCAACAAACAATGTCAAGGTCCGCATAAAAGATGTGGTCTACCATCGCACTCCTGGAACCTGGCCTATGAGAACCATAACAGGTTCCCTTTGATGAATTTAACCCCCTCCACTCCATGTGCATATTCAATAGGGATGATGTGGAGGCTGCGGGTCCTCTTGAAGCGTCAGGCCAGAGCGTCTGCCCCAATCGTCTCTAATATAATCCGCCATTGCTCATTAGAGTCAATGAGTTCTGTCAGGTGCTCACGCCAATTGTGCGAAATACGCGCGCAAGAAATATCACAGCATGATCCATTTTGGCACGTATTTCGCATGCATACACACCAAGATAATACTTGCCGATTGGCGGCGCACAGCAAGTATGCAAAGTCTGCCCGGCCTCATTGTGAGGCATTCTTGATATGTGCAGAGTATGTAACTGCAGGTCTGCTCCAACATGGTTGTTTGTGAGAAGAGAACGAAGCGGAAATGCTTGTGTGCCAATCGCCATGTACTATCTTGGCGCGTATGTGCGAGTAATATGCACCAAGATAGAACATGCTGTGATTTTCTTGCGTGCGTATTTCGCACAATTTGTGCGTTCAGCAACATGGCTGCCTACGGGTGATTGGTACAGCGTATTACGTGCGCAAAGCCCACGCATGGAACACACTGTAACCATACGTTTGTGTGAGCCCGTCCTTAGGCGAATTTACACAACACTAAAGAATAGCCGCGATTAATAAGCGTTTTCTCGACCATTCACATGGGCATATAGCGGGGGGAAAACGCAGCAGCGCGGAATTCTATTGGTCGGCAGAAATCCTTGGAATGACTTCTCATTGCGATGGCCAATGTGAAGGAGCCCTTACAGCGACACTCTCCCAGTAACACCTGTCTGTGTGATGCAGAACGTAAGAGGTTAATAGATTGTGGCTGCTACTGATTTGCTCCTCTGTCGTCAGCAAAGTCCAACTCTCCCCGCCGAGTCCCATCCCAGCACCTGTACCTGTTGTTGTAAACTAAGTGCAACCTCTCTGCTGCCTGTTGCACGGCGTGAGCTCAGAGCTCCCCGGAGAGCGCACTGCAATACTTTACATAACTGTCATCAGCACCTGCTAAGGAAACCTCACACTACTGCCACGCAATGGCTTTTTTTCCTTATTTGCATAATGGTCTATATTTCTATCCTGAATACATTAGTACATATGTTGATGTTTGTATCACTTCATTATATGCACTCCTTAAAGGGGTCGTCCAAGATTTTTTATTTAGGCAAATTTACTTTAAGAAGTTTTTCTGGAGGAAACTTTTCATGACCCGTCATCAGGATAGATGATCGGTGGGGTGCGCCACTCGGGATCTCTGCTGATTGGCTGTTGTCGAGGATGCCCCACTTGGTGGCGGTACCAATGACGGTCTATCGGGGAGGAGCAGCTGGTAC
Organism: Eleutherodactylus coqui; assembly: GCA_035609135.1. Classification (NCBI taxonomy): domain Eukaryota; kingdom Metazoa; phylum Chordata; class Amphibia; order Anura; family Eleutherodactylidae; genus Eleutherodactylus; species Eleutherodactylus coqui. The sequence goes on from JAYJKI010000315.1 coordinate 2,051,209, forward strand.
TGGATGTAGTTGATGCAGTAGGCTCTATACATGTGAGGTAGGACTGAGGGTGCGTTCACACGAGCGTAGGCGTATTTACATTCGCACGAGCGCAGCGTATAATCGCCGGAAAGAACGTTTTTCGCCGATCACGACCAGAGCTAGAAAGCGTATTTTCGTTTGTTTCTACTTTGCAAACTATCTTTTCGGCCATCGAATATGCGTTGGCGCGTATTTCGGTCGCATATGTTCCGTTTTTTTTTCGGGTTGTCGTTTTTACGCGCCGTAAAATCGCCCATGTGAATGAATACATTGGAAACCAATGCCTCAGATGGTCACGTTTATACGATTGGGCGCAAAAACGCGCCGTTTATGCGCTCGTGTGAACGCACCCTTAGACAGAGAGGGGAATGAGGGCGACTTTATACGGGACAACTAATGTTCGGATAGTAGCTGGAAAGGGTCGTTACAGAGAGTTGTTGGCATACTAATGACTAATAATGAATTAATCCACCAGCGACTATTTTTAGGTAACCTGAAAAGAAGCAACTGGCAACCGAATTCTCGCTCATTACCCGTGGCCTGTGTAAAGACACCTCGAGGGCTCTTTCATATGAGCATCGCTTTAATGCTCAGCTAGCCGCGCTAAAATAGTACGGCTATCTGAGCGTTAAATCGGGTGAACGAATAGTAGCCGCTAGCACGTCGCGGCTGCTATTAGCGAGTATACCCCTCCCTTTGCCAGTCGGCTCCCATAGGTGTCAAAAAAACACACCAATCTTTTTGCGTGCAATTTTTTCGGCGCGGCAAAAAAAGTTCATCTGAAAGAACTCATAGGAAAACATGAGGTTCTTCTAGATGCAATTTTTTTTTACGCATCTACTCAGCGTCAAAACGACGCTCTTGTGAAAGAGCCCTAAGAGAGGCTTCACACGGACATATTTGCGAACGCAACACGCAGATAATAAAACCTATTGATGTCAATGGGTTTGTTCTTGTTAACTATTTTTTGGCGCGCAAAAAATAGCATCTGTTGTATTTATCTACGTATTTGTACAGCAAAGGTTATAATAAATAATCTTTACTTGTATAGCGCTAACTTATTCAGCAGCGCTTAAAAGGTCCCCATAGAAGTCTATGGGAGGTGCACAAATGCGCCACAGTAATGAGCTTCGTGATGCTGTTCATGCGTTTTTGACGCGCAAGAAAAAAAATTGCCATGTTGTAGTAGTTGAAATGGAAAAAAACACATGCCAATCATACATTCCCATATTTAAAAATGCGTGCTTTTCGCAGCGGAATAGTCCAAATAGGACATTCTGCGTTTTTTCGATCTCCTACTATTGCAGGTGAGTTATTTTCCCGTGTGAGGTCCATCAATATCGCAGCTGCACAGAACTAGCAAAGGTATGTAAATACACTCTTAGGGCTTACCCATACGGCCGTACTTACGCAGTTATTTCCGCACGTTTAAAAGTGGCACATAAGGGAGGGGGAGGGAGTTACCCTGGGTATAATGCTGGGAAAAGAACGCAGCTCGCCCTAATTAGGCATCAATTGTCATTCCAAGCATTTTATTCTGATTGTTGTTTGCCATCGCTACAGCGTGTTTTTTTACCCGTGTGAATGGCTTAAAATACGCCAATTACCATCGAGAGTGAATCGTGGCAAAACTTAATCCATACGAATATACGGTGCATACGGGCGAACGTATAAACGCATGCGCTCATGTGAAGGAGCCCTTAGGCCCAATGTCCTCTGGGAAAATAGATTAAATCCGCTCGGGTCTCACGCACGCGTGATCAGCGCCCATAGGGAATCATTGGGCACTCGCACGTAATTAAATACCTGCGGATGTCACTTTTCCCTGGTGTGCGGATCTCATGTGCAGAACAACACCCGCAGAATACTCTGTTTTGTGCGGTTTTCCTGTACAAATGGCTTCCACTGAAGTCAATGGAAGCCATCCACCCCGCGACACAGCTGAGACTGCATCTTTCCCGCGAGACGACATGGCGCATGCACCTGCACGCCGCCGACGTTCAAAGTGCATCCGCCGGGCAGGAGAAAGAAGATCCGGCCGTGACGAAGTTGAGCCCCACAGCGTCCGGACAGGTGAGTATACTGTATTTTCTGGCCTCATGTCTGCGGGCCGGGTGGAATCCACTGCGGGAAACGGTGAGGGCCGTGGACATGAGGCCTTAGGTCAGCTTTATACGGGCGTCTCTGGCACATAATATGCAGAGAATAGGACCCATTGATTTCAATGGCCTCATCACATGTCCGTATTTTTCCCGTGTATTTCGGTCGCACAGAAAACAAATAGAACATTCTCAATTTTTCCAAAGTGTTTGTAGACCAAAGGTTCCCATACAAGTAAGCGGGACATTGGGGGTGCGTGCGCACATTACGCCATGCGACTGTGTAATTCCACTAGAAAAAGAACATGTCTAAAACGGGGCTAAAGGATTCCCCTGCTGCCGCTGTCACAGTCGCGGCGGGGGATCGCGAGCTTCTCCCACTGCTTTTGACGGGCCGATGCTGACCATGGGCAATATCACAGAAAGATAGGACATGCTGCGATTTTTTTTCTGCATTGCATCACAACACACAAATCTCGCACGATTTTCTCGCCAGCGTGAACCGGCCTTAATCGGATTTGCTCGTTCCGTTCGGAATGTCCATCGCTGATTTCCATTGGAAGACAAGATGAACTGCGCTATTTCATCCTGTAAATTCCAACAGAATTCTGGACTGCTTGCTGGAAATCGAATGGGCCCCCCATTATACTCAATGGGGTCCTTTCAGCGCCGTCATAAGATGGATCAGTTCACCCAGGGGGGCGCCGCTTTACTGCTCCCCAAATGTAGCTGGAAAACTAAACTCCCAAAAACGCTAATGTGAACGAGCGCTTCCAGTGTTAACCTGACTTCCATGAGCTAACATCTGCATCTGCACATTCTACATTCCCGCTGGCTCATGACTTATAGCTGAAGTATCTCGCTCTGCATTCCTTGCAGCTATCCAGCTGTCAGAGCTCTGTAAATAACCGAATCCAACATGGCGGCACAACAGCCTCTAACTTTATTTGCGCATGCGTTAAAAACAGAATCTTCTTCCCTTAGAACCATTTAGTTCTCTTCCTTTCGGATTGCATCAGCTCTGCCCCGCCCACTGTCAACTCTCTGCGCGCTGATTGGTACACGTTTGGCCACGAGACCTACAAGCGACCAATCCCTGTCAGCCACACACTGTTTTGGTTACCAGAATATGTCTATAAAAGCCGAAGAGCGGCGCGGCTCGCGCTTACTGCTTGTCTGGTCTTGTGTTGCGCGGCGGAAGTAGCGGGTTGTAGCCGGAAGTGGCGTGTCCTTCATCCAGGATGGCGGACGAAGAAGTGACATTAGTAATCCGTAGTCCCAGTTTAAAGCTGGAGGATCGGGAGGTGACGGCTCTGCGTAGCTTCACTGTTCGAGACCTGAAGTCGCAGCTGAGGCGGGAGTTCCCCGGACAACCGGTAAGAACGGACGGAACTACACCGGCCAGGGGGAGGGGCTGCGGGTGACGTCATGTTCTAGTCTTTAGGAATGCTGATCGCGACCCTCCGCCTAGTGTGGAACTAGAAGTCCCTGCTAGCCTTATCACGTGACCTCATTAACTGCTGAGCTCTCTCCTATATATTGTCTAGTTGAATGCAGTCTACTATTCCCTGTTGTCAGCCATTCCAGGCTAAAGCCCAGAAAAGTCTGCCCCTATGACAACTACTGTGGTCCACAGGTTTCCAGTGTATATGACCACCAGGACCACCCTGTACTCAGCAGCTTTCTGTTGTCCTCACTTTCAGTATCTCTGCTTGTTGTCAGTGGATGCCACGACTGATGTTTACACCCAGACTGACTCACTGGTAGTAAATTCCTCCGCCGTGACAAGTAGTCGCGGTCCTGGCCCCCGGAATGTTAATAACAGGGTTGGCGCTGGCTGACAGCAAGCGGAGATCTTAAAGAGAACAGTTGAACATATGTTAGGAAGTTGCAGAACTATCTATAAACTTCCAGCATTAACCCCTTCAGGACATGGATGTTTTTTCCTTCTCCTCCCCACTTTGAAAGCATTGTAACTTATTGTTTCCCCGTGGACGCCGCGGTCTGACCGGTTTATTGCGGGCCGAGTTGTGCTATAAACCTTTACCTCTGGCTGGAGTGCAGCAGCCATTGTTGTGTTGGGGCTGACTTGTTTCTACGGCGTACACTCCGCGGCAAAGATGATATAACTGTATTCTGGGGGTCGGTATGATCGTGGGACTAAACTTTTTTTTTTTTTCTATTGTTGGACTGCTTTTAAAATCCTAATAAAGTTTTTGCGCTACCTTCTGCCACCGTCACTTTTTTTTAAATCACCGCAGCTCTGTTGGCTTTTGTTGGGGGCGTCCTCTAGTTTCGGTTGGTACCGCTTTGAGGTACATATCGCTTTGATTTTTTTTTTCTTGGAGGTGGGGTAACCTGAAAAAAACCACAATTTGGTAGCTTTTTTTTTTTTTTTTTATCACCGTCGCTGTTATTTTAGTAGGTTGTGATAAGCTAAAGGATAAAAACTTGTGACCAGGCGCGACTCTCCAGAAGGTAGCGGGACGGAATATCCAACTTCTGGTGCCCCCAGCTCCACCACAGGTACCACCAGCACTATTGGGATCCTCATCCCTTCAGTCTCAGGAGTGATGGCCCATCTAGGTGACTGATGAAGGGCTTCACCCCGAAACGCGTCTTATGCTATTTTGTAATGTATCTAATATAAAAGCAGTTGGCTATTCCGTCTGCCGCCCCACTACTTTTTCCTCCTTTAGATTCTCGCCCGTGGCGTGCCCACCAGTGGTGGCTCTTCCAGCTGGTAGCGCCTCCACAGTTCTCTCTAAGGCTTTTGGCCTTTAGACATTCATCTGGAACCAAGGCCTCCTTTACCATCGGCTTTGCTCCACCCCCCTTCCTTCCTATTTTAGTAGGTTGTGGTTTTACAGACGCGGTGAAGCCCCATATGGTTACTTTTTAAAGGGGATTTAAATTTTCAATATTCATTTTTGCCATAACTGAACGTTTTCACTAATTTTTACCTTTTTATTTTTGTCTCCTAATGGGACTTGCGCTTGTGATTGTTTGAGCACTTAAACAATATACTGCAATACCTCAGTATTGCAGTATGGTTTTTTTGCAGGCATTCTACTAAGCAGTTATATAGGTGCATATAAGAGCCGTTAAGAATATTTAAATAGTTGTCATCACTGACAATGCTGAGCGTGGCTATTAACCATATAAATGCCACCGTCTCCAATTCCTGCCATGGTCGGGCGTCAGACGGCTGACACCTGCTTAGCTCCCAAGCCTGCTCTATACAAAACCCGTACATTGAGGTCGCCAAGGAGTTAAAGGGAACGTGTATAGTTTTTTATGAGCGCCATAAACTATTGTTATAGACTCCTAGCACTGGAGGCGCTCCTCTCATTATAGAGGTGTAGAGGACGTTTTAGCCCCCCATGCCTAATCGGACCATCCTCATTGGACAGCCATGGTTATGCCCACGGGTACATACAGCATGTCAGCCGATGGAGCGCACTGCTGTAGCACAAGGGTTCTTCTTCCGGGTGTCCTGGGGAAACTACTAGAGCATTGGCGCACACGCTCCACCGCTGTTTACAGGATTGGTGGGGGTCCCTGTGGATGGGGGATAACGTCATCTGGCGTTCAGCCCCTTTAAGCTGTTGTAGGAGGGGGTCAGGTTAGTGGCGTTCAGGATGATGCAAGACTTTCCACTCGCAACCGGCTTATTGGCGCTCGGCCCTAACCATCTGTGGGAGCAGCAGAACGCCACGACGGCTTGAGGAAAATCAAGCTAAAGGAAGCGAAACTAGCGGGTGGTATGGCACGGAACGGTGCCCGCTGGAATATGGCATGTTCTGTATGGTTTTGTGCCCCACAGGGACTGCTCTGGGCCTCTCAAGTACTGGACTGTTAGACTACAGCTTTCAGCTACCGAAGCGTGGGTGAATCTACATATTGGTGCATTTTGGGGGAAGCTATATGGCGCTTGGCCCTAAGTGGTGAAGGTCTAGTCAGCACTGACAGAGGCAGAACCACATGCCAACCTTGGACAAATATGAGGGTGCGTTCACACGGCGCTGATTTATCGTTTGAACGAAAGAACCATGTCGCATTCGCGGTATACGTGAAAACGACTGAAGGATCGCTATTTATCAGCCAACGATGTTTTTTATGCCTGCCTAAAATCAACGAAAAGCCAATGATTGATCATTCGATGTGTTTACACTTAATTATTGCCTGTTTTCGCTCACTATTTTTTTTAAAGCTGACACCCGCGGGCAATCGGGGCTGTTAACCATTTAAATGCCACTGTCAATTTTGACAGCGGCATTTAAATCCCCACAACATTGGTCGGGGGTTCTGTACGGCCCCCAGCCCCACCCTCCTCCTGCGATTAATCGCAGGGAGCCGTGTGGGTGTCATGGCAGCCGGGGGCCTTGTGAAAGGCTCCAGGGCTGTCTTGGCAGTATGCCTATCAAGCCATCTCTGTGGGGTGGCCTGATGGACTGCTGGTCAGATTGTAGTATGATGTAATGCTATGGCATTGCATCACACTGTAGGAACGATCAAAGCATCGTAAGTTGTGGTCCCCTAGGAGGACTAAAAGAAAATGTAAAAATAAGAACAATAAAGTTTTACTAATTATTAAAAAAAGGATAAAAGTAAAAAAAAAACAACTTTTGCATATTTACAATAAAAGAATCTAAATAAAACAAAAATACATATTTGCTATATTTGCTTCAAAAAGTCGTATGTATTCGAAAATTGTACCAACGGAAACTACAGGACGCCCTGCACAAAATGAGCCCTAATACAACTATGTCGAAGGAAAAATAGTTATTGTGCGCAGGAGACAGAAAATCATTTAAAAAAATTAAATATCTTTAGAAAAAAAAAAAACTGGTCTAATCATACTGACCCACAGAATAAAGTTATCAGGTCATTTTTGTTGCAGTTTGTGCCCCGTAGAAACAAGATGCTCAACTTTTTCAGTACATTAAATAGTTCCATTGAAAAATGCAAGTCATCCTGCAAAAAACAATTTTCAGACAGATTGATGGATAAAAAGGGGGAGGAAAAAACGAAAACTATGTACTCCTAGGTGAGGGTAGCGCGCTCCTCTAGGTGACGCGGGAAGGGTGGCGCGCTCCTCTAGGTGACGCGGGGAAAAGAACTTCTTAACCACAGGCTTTAACAGTTGGCCATGACTATGATGCCCACGCGGTAGATGGCACGGAGAGGTGAAGTTATGGAAATTGTACTCCCCCCCCCCCCCCCCCCCCCCCCCCCCCCATATGCTAGTAAAGAGGTCAAGGGCTCCCCCACCCATTTTACTATCAGACTAGGTTCATACGGGACGGAATTGCCGCTGAATTTCCGTGCAGCAATTTCATCCACGGCTCCTAACCCCAGGATTAGCCAGTGATGTGGATGAGATTTTGCAAAAATCTCGTCCACACGGGGCGGCCAAACTGTTGCAGAAAAGCCGGGCAGAAACGCACATGTGGCGCGGAATTCAATTCTGCGGCATGTCAATTCTCCCCCCCCCCCCCCCCCCCCGTTGTGGCCTCACTCCCCTCTATGGGGAGAGAAAGCAGAATGCCGGGGGCCGTACTGCTCCAAAACTTGCATTGAAATGCTGCGGGTTTTGAAGCGGCGTCTCTCTCGCCGCGTTTTCGGTGCGGCCAAGCCGCAAGATCTCTGTGGGATTTCCGTCCCGTGTGACCCCAGCCTTGTCTGTCATGATATCCAGCGTTTCTTATCCGGTACAACACTAACATCTGCTCTTCGGTGTATCTGTAGATGGAGCATGAACAGAGGCTGATCTATGCGGGGAAGCTGCTGCCTGACCATCTGAAGCTTGATGAGGTCCTGTCCAAGGTAAATACCCGCTGACCGCGTCCGGCTCGGCGCTTGACTGATGTGCGATTAATTGAGCAATGTTTACGATGTCAGCTGTAATGTACTTTGCTTTTGCTTTGCAGGAAACCCGCCACGTATTGCATCTCGTCTGCTCCATTAGAATCACTCAGCAGAACCGGGTACGTTTAACTTTGTTGCCGTATACTCTGTGAATAAGCAAATAAATGGTTAAAACCTCCTCTTTTCCCTCAAACGCTGATTCAAAAATTTCACTTGTAAAAATATATTACAACAAACCGCAGATTTCCAAGTTGGCGGCAAGTCTGACCCTTTATGTTCATATCTTGCTTTAGTTCGGTGTGTTTGACTCTACATATGACTTAAAGGGGTTGTCTCGCGCCGATACGGGTTGTTTTTTTTTCCATAGGCCCCCCGTTCGGCGCAGGACAACCCAATGGATGTGTTAAAAAAAAAACAAAACAAACATATTACTTACCCGAATCCCTGCTCTGCGACGTCTTCCTTCTTCCTACTTCTTCCTTCACCAAGATGGCCACCGGGATCTTCACCCACGATGCACCGCGGGTCCTTTCCCACGGTGTACCGTGGGCTCTGTGTGGTCCATTGCCGATTCCAGCCTCCTGATTGGCTGGAATCGGCACACGTGATGGGGCGGAGCTACAATGACCAGCTCTCCGGCACGAGCGGCCCCATTCACCAGGAAGAAGACCGCACAGCGCAAGAAGAAAGCAAAATTAGACGGAACCATGGAGACGAGGACGCTAGCAACAGAGCAGGTAAGTGAATAACTTCTGTATGGCTCATATTTAATGCACAATGTACATTACAAAGTGCATTATTATGGCCATACAGAAGTGTATAACCCCACTTGCTGCCGCGAGACAACCCCTTTAATGTCACTTCCGCAGTCGCCATATTGTCGGTTAGAAAGTCAAAAATGTTCTTTCAGAGTTTGCTAAAAACTAAGGCACTCTGTTCACACAACGCTGATTTACTGCAGATTTGTGTGCGGATCTGCAGCACATTTCCCTTTCAATTGACCTCTAGTAGAAGGGGTGAAATCTGCTGCATCGAGGTCCTCCCCTCCCCCTCCCCCCTTGACAAAGGGATCTCGTAGTTCTGCGTGTAAACATGGAATGAGCAGGGCTTCCTCTTATTGACAACTGCTTTGTTTTCAGGCTCAAGAAAGCAAACCGCAGCCTACAGCTGGCGTGCCGAGCGCACCCAACACCACCGCTCCGCAGGCAGATGGCATCCGGCAGAGGAATGTCTTGCAAAGTTCTCCTGAAGCACAAATAGACGCGCCCAGGTACTTATGTCACCCGTGACGCCAGTTACTAGTCATCCCCTCTAACCTCTTATTACTACTGCATTGTATTACAGAGCCTAAAGCTTTCTTTTTCTGTATTTAAGGTCTGAAGGAGGGAGTCCTGCTTTTTCTCCATACTCTGTATACAGCCCACAGCAGATCCTATGGCTGCAGCAAATGTATGCCAGACAGTACTATATGCAATAGTAAGTTTTTTTTTTTCTTCATTCTTTGCATGCATATATAGAGGGACGTATAGCTGATGCCATTCAAGCATTGGTTGTGAATCGCATCCATGACCGCCTTACCACATAGTGCTTTGCCGCTCTTCCTTGGGACTAATTACCAGGGGTTCTCCCCAGGGATTTTCTTTAATTGCTTTCAGCTTTACACTAGTTTGAACAGCTATGTTTTTGTAACTTATCTCCTTGCTTTTTCTTGCCCACTAGCTATGCTGCTGCCGCTGCTACGGCCTCCGATTCGCCATCGCAGAGAAGACAAGAGATACCAGTTGTCCCACCAGCCGCTCCGGACCCTTTGCCTCATCCTTTCCCAGCTGCCAACCAGGCCCCCAATCCAGAAGCTCCTGCCCCAGTAAATCCAGTAGCCAACCAGAACCTGCGTATGAATGCTCAAGGTGGCGTGGTGGAGGAAGAGGATGACGTAAACAGAGACTGGTTGGACTGGGTCTACACAGCCGCACGCTTCTCCATCTTCCTCAGTATCCTCTACTTCTACTCCAGCCTGAGCCGATTCATGATGGTCCTGGGTGCCATGGTCCTCATGTACCTGTGAGTTTCCAGTACTTTTATCCAGCTTGGGCATTAGCATTCAGAAAGTTATGAATCTTGGAAGACTCATAGCAAAAGTGTTACCATATATTAGTTAGAAATATTCTGCACTCTTATAGGAAAAAGTCATCTGTGCAGAAAGGCTACTCCCTCCTTGTCACACATGTCCTGTATAGACACTCCGGTACTGCTCATCTAAAGGCGTTGTGCCAAGTCATGACGTTATGCCCTATCCACAAGATAGAGGATAACTTTATGATCACTGCCGCTCCGACTGCTGGGACCCCCACCGATCCCAAGAACGGAGGTCCCGCCGATCCCCAAGTGAATGGAGTGGAGGTCGTACAGACATGCTGCCATTCCCTTCAGTAACAGCATTGGAGATCAGGGTTCAAGCACTTTGGCAATCTCTGGCGGTATCATTGAAATGAACGTATCGGTGGTGCGCCTAATATAACTAGCTTTTCCATTTTGAATTGACCATAATGAAAATGCTGTGGATTTTAATCTGCAGTGTGTTCATAACTTTATTTTTTTTTCCAGCTACACATGTGGGGAATATTCTCTTGCATTAGCTGCAGATTACCAGGAGTTTCAGGCAGGATTAGGGTGTGTAATCCTGAAAGCAGAACGTCTGGCGATGGTGTAAAACTTCACTGATGGTAGAGCTTTCTAAGCTTGTTTAAAGTGTAACAACTTTTAAAAGTGTCTGACTTATGATAGTGATGTGTCCGAACTTTTGATCGGTGGGGCCTGGGTGCTGAGACCCCTGCTGATTTCCTTAAACCAACATTCAAAAGCTATCAACTGAGTGCCATGCCCATTTAGATGTTTAATTCACTGCTTGTGTACGGACGCCATTTGTGATGACAGTCGAATGAACACAGCTTCTCAATGTTCATATAACCCTTTAGTGGCACGCCCGGAAAATCTCCTAGAAATCGGTCTTGAAATGTGCTGAAGACTTTCTAAACCTACCACTGAAGGGGTTAAGCGATCAGTAGGGGTCTCAGCACATGGGCTGCCACCACCAATCAAAACTTCTGACATTTTACTATCACATGGCAGAAATTTTTTGAAAGTTTAGTTATACTTTAATAAAATGTAAAGAGTGATTTATTTTTTTCCTTAGGCCGCCTGCGGACGGCCGGGTCGCATCCGGCTGCGAGAATTCTCAGTTGGACCCGACCCGAGCCCCTGCAGAGAGCAGCGCGGCACTCACTTGCTCCCGCGGCTCCGGATCTTTCATGTGTCGGCTGCCGGGCAGCCGGTGCATGCGCAGACCGGAGCCGGCGGATGGAGAGTGACATTTCTGCGAGCCCCGCACAGAAATAAAGCATGCCGCAATTTGATTTCTGCACATGATCTGGTGCAGACAAATCGCGTCCGTCTGTCTAGGATTGCGTTTTCTAACGCAATCCTTTGGCAGCTTCCATGGGCGAAAATTCTGCGGGAAATCCCGCCGTGGAATTTCCGGTCGTGTGCAGGGGGCCTTAGACTTTGTTTTCGAAAACTGGACTAATGTCCTATAAATTAGTAAATATATATAATGTATGTATATAAAAAAAGGTAAAGTCCCCCGGTGCAGCACAGAACCGTGACTGACTCCTATCTTCTATAAAATATAGTGCATGTCTGAATCGTATAGATAATTTTCTTTTATAATAGTGTTTGAATCCTATAGAGAATTTAATATATATTTTTTTTTTTTTATTTTAGACACACGGCAGGATTGTTTCCCTTCAGACGAAGACCCCAACATCAAGTGGCAGCCCCTGTCCAACAACCTGTCCCAAATCAACAGGATCCGAACAACAACTTGCAGGTGAGCTTCTGCATTCTTTATGGGTTTTGATGAAAATTTACCATTAACTCCCCATTTCTGATTTGACCGATTTGTATGTATTATCCAAGCAGATGATTACAATAGTCTCCTTTCCTTGCAGGAGAATGAACCAGCCAGAGAAGACGTGGTCAACGAGCCGGCCGCTGCCGCTCTCCCAACACAGTCATTTGTATCCACAGCCTGGGTGTTTTTCAAAACGTTTTTTGCGTCTTTGATTCCTGAAGGACCTCAAGCCATGGTTCAGTGATGGCGGGAAGATTGGTGATACCGATCTGGACTTTTGAGCCGCATGCTTCTAGTCTTCCACTCTTGACATGGCCAAATGTCGGCCTGACGAAGGAACTGATGCTTTGTAGTGTTCTGAGGAAGACTGTCTATGTAATGGATTTCCTACTTAAAGCATACTGTTTTTATTCCAGTCCAAAGATGTGTATGCAATTACAGATCTGAGCAGACCCCCTCCCCATCTGCTCATGTCATTTGATTCCTTGTGGAATGTCTGGATAATTTACACTAATTGTAGTGTTAACGTTTTATGAACAGTAACCTATCTAGCATACTGGCCAGTCTTGCTTTGAGTTCTGTCTGCTGCTTAGCAGATTTTTATCAGTATGCTACTTTGCATTTCAAAAACCTTTGTGCTTATATTTCATGCACAACCCTGCACTTTAGTGAAAAGTTTCAATAAATTGAAATGCTTTGTATGGTGAGTAATTGGTCTGTTAATGTAAATGTAGGTTGGCGCCAAACCACTTGGTGTTGTGGGCGTTATGCCAGCAGACATGGTTTGTTGCTAAGGGCTCAACATGGCTATGTTACGGCTGCATTTTGTAGAGGGCTTTAATAGGGCTTCTGCGGAGGTGCCTTTAGTGTACTTTGTAAGGCCTCAGATATGGTAACTTGCTAATATGATGTCATTGACTACTGCGCTGTTCTATTATGAAGCTTCCTCACTGAAGCTGACCTCCTGTGTATTGCTGCCGTTCCATGCTGCCGATGCCGTTGTGATGTATCTCCAGTCATCGGTCCATGCCGCTTTGTGCCAATTTCATTTATGGACTCTGGTCCAGACAGGATATTCATACAGAGCAGGATGTGCTAATGGGTGGGGTTGTATCATGTCTCTTTACCAGCTATTTGTAGGATGGAGTGGTGGCGTTGTATAGGAGGGCGACTTTGAAGGGAGTGTGGCATCCTAAAACTGCACATAATTCAGAATTGCATTATTAGTTGCCCAAACATCACACACTTACTGCTCTGTACTTATTGTATATTAGGTGGCCAGTCTGTTTAACCCCCACTGATTACCCAGAGCTCGGTTTGCTCAAAACATAGTATGTTAGGCTGAATGAAGACAATATCCATCTGGTTCAACCCCCTTGTTGATCTGGAGGAAGGCAAAAAAAAAACCAAGAGGCAGAAGCCAATTAGCCCATTCAGGGGAAAAAATTCATTCCCAACTCCATCATGGCAGTCAGACTAATCCCTGCATCAACCTTTAATACCTCCTACCTAAATGTAAGACTCGGAACAACAACCCCACTGGTCACCTAATGTCTATATCCTGTAATATCATTGCGCTCTAGAAAGACATCTAGTCCCCTCTAAAACTCCTCTATGGATTTTGCCATCACCACATCCTCAGGCAGAGAGTTCCACAGTCTCACTGCTCTTACAGTAAAGAACCCCCTTCTGTGTTGGTGATAAAACCTGCTTTCCTCTAGATGTAGAGGATGCCTTCTTGTTACCGTCGCAGTCCTGGGTATAAACAGATCATGGGAGAGATCCATGTATTGCCCCCTCATGTATTTATACATAATTATTTGATCATCCCTTAGCCGTCTTCTTTCCAGGGTGAATAATCCCAATTTGGATAGCCTCTCTGGGTATTCTAGTATCTCATTCCCTTTATTAATTTAGTTGCCCTTCTTTGAACCTCCTCAAGCACTGCAACATCTTTTCTGAGCACCGGTGACCAGAACTGTACGCAGTATTCCATGTGAGGCCTGACTAGTGCCTTATATAATGGAAGGATAATGTTCTCGTCCCTCGCCCCTATATCTCTTTTAATGCACCCCAAGACTTTATTTACTTTTGCAGCAGCTGACTGGCATTGGTTACTCCAGTTTCATCTACAATCCACTAGTACCCCGAGGTCTTTTTCCATCTCACTTTTCCCTAGCAGTACCCCATTTAGTATATATTGGTGACATCTGTTTCTCCTGCCCATGTGCATAACCTTACATTTATCAACATTGAACTTTATTTGCCATTTTTCTGCCCAAGCCCCCAGTTTATCTAGGTCAGTTTGTAGCCATACATTGTCCTCCGTTGCATTAATTATCTTGCAAAAATTTGTCATCTGCAAATAGTGATATTTTGCTGTGCAGTCCCTCTATAAGGTCGTTGATAAATATATTGAACAGAATGGGGTCTAATACTGAACGCTCTGGCACCCCACTAGAGACCATGGCCCAATCAGAGTATGAACCATTTATTAACCCCCTCTACTTTCTATCTCTGAGCCAGTTCTTTACCCAATTACACACATTTTCATTCAGACCGAGCTGTCTCATTTTATATATATCAGCCTATTATGCGGCACGGTGTCAAATGCTTTAGGAAAATCCAGATATGCAAGATCAATAGACTCTCCCAGGTCCAGCCTAGAGCTTGCTTCATCGTAGAAGCGTATCATATTGGTCTGACATGATCGACCCCCTTATGAATCAATGCTGGTGAGGAGTTATTCCGGTGTTCTCCCTGAGGTATTCTAGGATGGCGTTTCTCAGAAACGCCTCGAATATTTTTCCAGTTGTTGAAGTAAGACTTACCGGCCTACAGTTACCAGGCTCTGTTTTGGACCCCTTTTTGTATATTGGAACCACATTGGCAATACGCCAATCCAGCAGTACAAGCCCGGTCTCTCTAGTGTCCATAAATATAAGAAATAGCGGCCTAGCTATCGCATCACTTAGTTCCCTTAGAACCCTTCGGTGTATTCCATCTGCGCCCGGCGATTTATCAATTTTAATTCTCTTTACCTGCTCTGCATTTCCTCCTGTGTTAGGCCTCATGTCCACGGGGAAAATCAGATCCGCTGCAGATTCTCCATGGAGAATCTGCAGCGGGTCCCTCCTGCCCCGCGGACATGAGCGCCGAAAATAGCAATTTAAAGCATTTACCTTTCCGGCGCGGGCGACGAAGCTCTGCTCTTCCTCACGGCCGGATCTTCATTTTCGGCCGGCGGATGAATTCCTGACGCCGGCGGCACGTCGCCGGCACGTCGTCGACGTGCCGCGCGCATGCGCCGGGCACATCCGCCGAGCCGAAGCAAGGGAGATGCGGCCGTGAGGAAGAGAAGAGCTTCGCGGTCCGCTGCGGGTGAGTAAATGCTTTAAATTCCTATTTTAGGTCTCCCGCGGATCCGGACGGCTTCCATAGGCTTCAATAGAAGCCCGCGGGAGCCGTCCCCGCGGGAGACCCGCATGAAAATGGAGCATGGTCCAGATTTTTTCATGCTCCATTTTTTTAAAAATGCCTTTTATTGACGATCCGCGGGTATTTATGTACCCGCGGGTGGTCAATGCATCCCTATGGGATGCGGATCCGCATGCAGGAAATCCGCTGCGGATCCTAAATCCTATTTTCCCCGTGGACATGAGCCCTTAGGTATGCAATATTTAGTGGGGGGGTTTGTTATATTCGCATCGCGTGTGACATTTCTTTTTCGTTCCTGAATACACTTGAAAAGAAACTAAAAGATTTGCCTTCCTCCCATCGTCTTCTATGATTTCTCCTGCATTATTTGTTAAAGAACATTACAGTTACAGAGCTTGTTCTACTTCAAATAGCTGCAGCTCTAATTACACTGTGCTACTGCCAAGATTCTTGGCTCTTAAATGAGACCAAAAGTCTTGTCTAACTGATGGAACCAGGACCCTAGAGCTGTTTGAAGTGGGGTTGGGAATAATTCACTTTAGTTTGTGTACAGAGCAGGGGATGGCAGCGGAGGATGAGCAGGGAGCAAATGAGATCTGGGATTGTCCCGCCTCAGTGGAGGGTAATGGCCCTTCTACACAGGCCAGGAATCTCGCGATTCTTGTTTGCCCGAGCAAAGGAGCTGGTGACCTAATCACCTTGTTCGCGCTCAGGCAGCCTGTTTAGACTGCATGATTATCGTTCACTCGTTTGTATTATTTTTCTAAACGATAATCGTTCTGTTTAAATGGGGCTTTTGTTTATTACCCCCTATATCAATCGGAACATATTTGCTCTGTCACATATGGGAGCCTTTTCTGACACTCCTCTATGCTCACTAAGGCCACTCTCCCATCCATTTTTTACCGAGATTATGGTGTGATGTGATGCAGCAGCTAAAAAGGCAAACACAATTCTGGGATGTATTAAGAGAAGCATAGAGTCTAGATCACGTGAGGTCATTATCCCCCTCTACTCTTCCTTAGTCAGATCTCATCTGGAATACTGTATCCAGTTCTGGGCACCCCACTTTAAACTGGAGCAAGTCCAGAGAAGAGTTACCAAGATCGTAAGTGGTCTACAGATCATGTCCTATGAGGAACGATTAAAGGATCTGGGAATGTTTAGCTTGCAAAAAGGAAGGCTGAGAGGAGACTTAATAGCTGTCTACAAATATCTGAAGGGCTGTCACAGTGCAGAGGGATCAGCCCTATTCTCATTTGTACAAGGAAAGACTAGAAGCAATGGGATGAAACTGAAAGGGAGGAAACACAAATTAGATATTAGACAGTGAGGGTGATCAATGAGTGGAACAGGTTACCACAGGAGGTGGAGAGTTCTCCTTCAATGGAAACCTTCAAACAAAGTCTGGACAAACATCTGTCTGGGATGATTTAGTGAATCCTGCACTGAGCAGGGGGTTGGACCCGATGACCCTGGAGGTCCCTTCCAACTACCATTCTGATTCTATGATCTTTAATACAGAAAGACAAACACATAAATGCATCGGAGAAACTCCTATTCACAATGACATATAGCAAAGAATTTTCAGATGTCAAAAAACAATTTCCTGTTCCTACCTATATTAAAGCACGGCACTGAGGTAAAAAAAAAATTGTACAAGGGTGTACTTTTTGTTTCACGTAAAAACGGAAGCATAGGTAACAGATTATCCAGCAATACTTCATATTAGAAGTCACAAACCAACTGCTGGCAAAACAAAGGTTTTTTTAATTGTGCGTATTCACGCTGTGGTTGCTGCAAATATACATCCAATAAAATGCAGGAATTTTTTAATTCAGGTAAAAGCAAAAAATTCAAGATACAAAGTTTTATCAATTGTAAAACTGCAGGAATCATTTGCATTATCGCATGCACACAGTGCGACTTACTTTATGTAGGATGCTCTGCCAGAAAATGTCATGTTAGAATATCTGAACATATCAGAAACCTTCAGGGCTCATGTCCACGGGCAAAATAGGATTTAGGATCCGCAGCGGATTTCCTGCATGCGGATCCGCATCCCATAGGGATGCATTGACCACCCGCGGGTAGATAAATACCCGCGGATCGTCAATAAAAGGGATTTAAAAAAAAATGGAGCATGGAAAAATCCGGACCATGCTCCATTTTCGTGCGGGTCTCCCGCGGGGACGGCTCCCGCGGGCTTCTATTGAAGCCTATGGAAGCCGTCCGGATCCGCGGGAGACCTAAAATAGGAATTTAAAGTATTTACCATCCGGCGCGGGCGGGGAAGGTCAGCTGTTCCTCACGGCCGCATCTTCCTTGCTTCGGCTCGGCGGATGTGCCCGGCGCATGCGCGCGGCACGTCGGCGACGTGCCGGCGACGTGCCGCCGGCGTCAGGAATTCATCCGCCGGCCGAAAATGAAGATCCGGCCGTGAGGAACAGCTGATCTTCTCCGCCCGCGCCGGATGGTAAATACTTTTAAATTCTTATTTTCGGCGCTCATGTCCGCGGGGCAGGAGGGACCCGCTGCAGATTCTCCATGGAGAATCTGCAGCGGATCTGATTTTCCCCGTGGACATGAGGCCTCAGAAGGGCAACCTAGGAAGCTCAGAAGCTGCTAACCATCTCCTAACAATCCAGAACGGTCAAGTGAATAGCTTCTCATGCTGCGGCATAGAGAAAGTCAGAAACAATCAAAGAAAGCCAGTGGAAATGCACAATATATTCAAAAGCGAAGCCATTTGGCTTTTTCAACTTAATACAATACTTCCAGATGGTCTTAATTATAAATCTGATTTATTTTAGATATATCAATAAATTGTCAGCATTGGGTGTATGTGTTCATGAGTTTAACTCCTTGCATTGCAATGCAGCGATCTGCACTAATATTCACAAAAAAAAATGTTTGTCTTTCTTTTTCTTGCCCCAACTAATATGTTGTTTTTTTTAAACCATGCATTCATTTGCTTGAAAAGGGATTAGCCGGTGACAATTCCTAACCACACCTGAAATATGATGCAAAATCTGATGCCTACCCAGGGACATAGGAAATTAATGAAAGGAATGTGCTGGCACAGACAGAATGAGGATAGATAATGATACTCTCAAATCTCAATCTAATTTATTACATTATAGACATAGCCTTAACCCCTTAATGACGCGGCCCTTTTTCTTTTTCCATTTTCGGTTTTTCCTCTCTCCTTAAAAAAATCGTAACTCCTTTATTTATCCATCGACGTCGCTGTATGAGGCCTTGTTTTATGCGGGACGAGTTGTACCATATAATGTACTGAAAAACTTAAAAAAAATTCTAAGTGGAGTAAAATTAAAAAACGACATTTTGCCATCTTTTAGTGCGTCTTGTTTCTACAGCGCACAAACGGCGGCAAAAACGACATGATAACTTTATTCTATGGGTCGGTACGATTACTACGATACCAAACTTGTATAGGTTTTTTTTTTTTACTATCCTTTTTTTTTTTTCAAACACATTTAATTTTTTTTCAATTATTTTCTGCGGTCATTTTGTGCGCGCAATACCTTTTTATTTTTCCGTCAACATAGTTTAGCAAGGGCTCACTTTTTGCGGGATGTCCTGTAGTTCCCGATAGTACCAATTTGGAATACATACGACTTTTTGATCGCTTTTTAATGCGTTTTTTTCTGGGAGACAGGGTAACTAAAAAAGTGCATTTCTGGCATTCTTTTTTTTTTTTTTTTTGGACGACGTTCACCGTGCGGGAAAAATATACTTTGATAGTTCAGACTTTTACGGACACGGCGATACCAAATACATATTTTTAATTTATTATTTAGATTTTTTAATAATAGATATGGCAAAAAGGGTGATTTAAACTTTTACAACTTTTTTTTTTTTAATTAAAGGTGTTGTCCCGAGGCAAAAGTGACATTTTTTTTTCTGCCCAGTCCCCCTTCTAAATCAAACATTACAATGTACACGTTTAAAGAAGGTTTCTACTCACCATTCTAGCGTTTCAGCAACTTATAAAACTTCTTCCAAAGATGGTCGCCGGTCCTTTTCCAGGGATGCACCGCGGTTTTTCCCAGCGCCATCCTGACGGCAGACATGGAGGTTGCACCTTGACCTTGTAGGGACAGGAAGCAAGAGACTTCAAAAGGCTCCTCCTGCCTCCCATTCACCAGTGCTTCCTGTCCCTACAGGGACATGCAAGAGGTGCTCCCTCCAGGGAGCCACAGGATTACACCGGCACGGGCCGTTTTCCCCTCTCACCTTCTCCAGAGGAATCTGCTGACAGCGGGGCGGACGGTCCATGGGGCTGCTTCCCCACTTACCTCCCCTCCGGAGAGTCAGCGCGGTCCGGGAGCACGGCAGGCCACGGGTCTGACCGCCCGGGGATCACCACCGCAGCGCATCGGAGCGGCGGACCAGAGGTCCTTGAGTCCGCTCCTGCATCGGGCACGGGGCTCCGGGCAGCGTCTTTCAGCCGGGGAGAGCGGCGGGCCATGGGCTCAGAAGCCTCTCTCCTCCAGGACGCCGGCGCGGCTGCGCGCAACGTCGGGGGGCGGAGCTAAGGACGCGGCGTGACGCGGTGACGTCAGACGCCGCCAGCTGACCGGGACCCAGCGGGAGATTTAAAAATGGAGACCCCCCGGCAAGCTTCCACTGACAGTACACCTTTAGGGAAGGATTTATCTGTCTGCCTGATCCTGTCTACACTTTTGGCAAGTATGACTACAAAGGAATCAGAGATGGAAGCCCTGCAAACTGTAAGTGTGACTTGCTGCAGGAATGTTATGCCCAGGGATTAACATTGTGTAGGGGTTTTTCCCTTATGTGCATGCATGTGTCTTTTGCAGGACAGGGAATCCACCCGGTCTAAGCAAGACCTTAGGAAAAAGTACAAGAAATGCGCCCTGTGCCTCAAAGTTAGATGAGGCGTACAAAAAACCGTTATGTCAAGACTGTACTTCAAAGATCCTCACGGATGAACAGGCCACATTTAGGGAGGATATTAGATCCCTAGTCAGGGAGGAGGTCCGGGCATCGATCTCCAGCCTCCCCCCAGCCCAGCGGGAAAAAAAAGGCCACTAAGAGAGCAAGCCACATACGGCTGTCAAGCTCAGACTCTGAGCAATCCCGGGCGACCTGTCAGACGGCGAACTCTGACTGTCCCTCTGACACCAAGGATGAGGATAAGAAGTATTTTTTCTCATCCGGGGACCTGGACGACCTGATTAGAGCCGTCAGGGATACAATGAAGCTAGAAGATGTGGTGGAGCCTAGATCCGTACAGGACGACATGTTTGGCGGGCTCAGGCCAAGGAATCGCATCGTGTTCCCAGTCAATGATACTTTGAAAAAAGTAATCATGCATGAATGGGCTACTGCAGACAGACATCTCTTCCTGTCCCGCGAGTACAAACAAAGACTCCGCTTCGCGGAGGAGGATGTGAGCGTCTACGAAGAAGTCCCTAAAGTAGACGCACAAGTGGCCAGAATGGCAAAGAAGACAGCCCTGCCATTTGAGGACTCCTCACATCTTAGAGACCCAATGGACAACAGGGTTGATTCATTGATGAAACGGGCCTGGCAAACGACGGCCTACACGCTAGAATCCAACATCGCAGCGACTTCCGTAGCAAGGTCGATGTTCCTCTGGTTAGGGGAACTAGATGACCAAATCAAGCAGAAGGCCCCCAGAGAGGCGTTGCTGGAATGTATGCCTTTACTAAAGTCCGCAACAGGCTTCCTGGCAGACGCATCCGCCGAGTCCATGAGGCTGGCGGCCAGAAGCGCCGCATTATCCAACATGGCCAGACGGGCAGTCTGGCTGAAAACCTGGAAGGCAGATACAGCCTCTAAAGGAAGACTGTGTTCCATCCCCTTTCATGGCCAGCACATTTTTGGCGCGGATTTAGAGGAGATCCTAAAAAGAGCCACGGACAGAACTCAGTTTCCCGGATCAAGCCAGAACGGGATTTCCCTACAAACGCCAGCCATCCTTCAAGCCATACCGGGGCAAAGGAAAAACGGGGCGCTGGTCCTACCCCAAAGGAGGCAGGGGTAAGATAAAAACAACCCCTACCCCTATAGAAGAATACCAGGTGGGGGGCAGGTTACTAAATTTTTCCCGAGAATGGCAAGAGATAACAGATAACCCGTGGGTCCTGCAGCTCATAGCCCAGGGGTACAGGATAGAATTCTTCACCCGGCCCCCCAATTTCTTCAGAATCCCCCCCACACAATCCCCTGCCATGCAGGATATCTTTGAAAATGAAATCCTTAAACTGCTGCAAATGGGGGCGGTAGTTCGGGTCCCCACAGTAGAGCAGGGCCAGGGATTCTACTCGCCTCTATTTCTGATAAAAAAGCCAAACGGCAGTTTTCGAATGATTCTGAATCTGAAGGGCCTGAATAAATTTATTACCTACAAAAGGTTTAAAATGGAGACAGTTCGGTCAGCGGTAACCCTGATCGAAAGAGGAGACTTTATGAGTACCGTCGACTTAAAAGACGCGTACTACCACGTCCCAGTCCTGCCAGAACACCATAAATACCTGAGGTTTGCCATCAGAATAGGGAGTCGGGTACGCCATTTTCAGTTTCAGTGCCTACCCTTTGGCATCTCTACAGCACCCCGAGTATTCTCTAAAATAGTGGCAGAGATGGTGGCGCATCTCCATGTAGCAGGTATAAATATCATCCTGTACCTGGACGACTTCCTGGTAATCGCCTCCTCATCCAAGACCCTCAGAGACAACACTAGCAGGGTCATCTCTCTATTTCAAAGATTGGGGTGGATAGTCAACTTCCCCAAGTCTAGTCTTCTCCCCGAAACACAGAAAACCTTCCTGGGGGTGCGGCTAGACTCAGTATCTCAGACCTTGTCCTTGCCTCCACTCAGACAGGAAAGTCTTAGATTGGCAGCACAGGAGGGCGGCCAGAAAAAGCAAATGGTAATTAGGGACACAATGAGGCTCCTGGGCCTCATGACCTCCTGCATCGGCATTATCCCTTGGGCCCAGGCGCACTCCAGAACACTACAGAGAGCCATCCTGGGTAACTGGGATGGGACACCCATCTCCCTGGATAAGAGGATGCCCATGTCATCATCTGTCTTAAAGTCCCTCCGCTGGTGGCAGTCAACCCACACTCTACAGGCTGAGTCACCATGAGTGACAGAACCCTTCATCACGATAGTAACCGATGCGAGCCAGTCTGGTTGGGGAGCACAAGTAGGGCAGCGCCTGCTCCAGGGCGAGTGGGGCTTGACGCTGCGTACCCAGACATCGAATTTTAGAGAACTTAGGGCCATCTGGGAAGCGCTTCACAGATCCCAGGATATTCTAAAGAAGAGACACATAAAAGTCTTCTCTGATAATGTGACCGCCGTTTCGCTTATTCGCCACCAGGGGGGCACCAGAAACGTTCATCTGCTGAAACTAAAAGCCCGGATCTTCAGATGGGCCGAGGCCACAGTACAATCCCTGACAGCGGTCCACCTCAAGGGGTCCCAGAACCAGACAGCCGACTTCCTCAGTCAAAGACGCCTGGACCCCGGAGAATGGTCGCTGAATCAAGAGGAGTTCCGTCATATTGCAGAAACCTGGGGCAGTCCACAGGTGGACTTGTTCGCGACCAGAAAAAACTCAAAATGCCCCGCCTTCTTTTCCCTAGATCCGAAGGACAGGGCCGAGGGGTTAGACGCCTTTTCCCAGAGTTGGGACTTCAGTCTGGCATACGCCTTTCCCCCCATACCCCTGATCCCGAGGGTTCTTCAGAAGGTCCAGCAGAGCAACATCACACTGATCCTAATTGCTCCATACTGGGAAAAAAGGGCATGGTTTCCGGTACTCCTAAAACTCGCCATCACGGAACCAATCTGCCTTCCATCCAGGATGGATCTTCTAACGCAGGGCCCAGTTCTGTGCCCCAACTTAGAGAGACTGAACCTCGCGGTCTGTATATTGAGGAACAGACGCTACTAAGTCAAGGTCTGTCCTCTAGGGTCATCGCGACGTTACGCCAGTCCCGTAAACCTGTGACCTCTGCTATCTATAATAAAATCTGGAAAAGATTCTCCTCCTGGAGGGGGTTGGAAGTCTCCAATCTCGACACTTCTGTGGCGGAGATTTTGGATTTCCTCCAGGAGGGTCTAGACAAAAACCTGAGGCCGGCAACCCTGAAAGTGCAGGTGTCAGCACTCTCGGCCATCCTAGATCAGCCCCTAGCGGAACATAGACTAATCCGCAGGTTTATGAAAGCAGCAGAGAGAATGAGGCCAGTTAACCGCAGTATGGTCCCCCCATGGGATCTAAACTTAGTCCTCCAAAACCTGTGCAAACCCCCCTTTGAGCCTATCGAGCAGATACCAATTAGGTTCCTCACGTTCAAAACCGTGTTCTTAGTAGCTATCACAACGGCAAGGCGTGTGAGCGAGCTTAAGGCCCTATCTTGTAAAACACCCTACCTATTAATCCAGGACGATAGGGTCATACTAAAAACAGACCCCTTCTTTCTCCCAAAGGTAGCCTCAAAATTCCATAGACAGCAAGAAATTGTTCTCCCATCCTTCTGTCAAAATCCCCAAGGCGATAGGGAAAGAGACTACCATAGCCTGGATGTAAGGAGGGCCATTTTATGCTACCTAGAACAGACCTCATCTTTCAGGAAGGCTGATTGTCTTTTTGTCCAATTCCAGGGGCCAGGCAGAGGAAGAGCGGCTTCTAGAAGATCCATTAGCCGCTGGATAAAATCCACCATCAGGCAGGCCTACTCTTCCGGCAACAGTTCTATCCCTGAAGGACTCAAGGCCCATTCAACCAGGGCAGTCTCCTGCTCCTGGGCAGAGAGGGCCATGGCCACGCCAGAACAAATCTGTAAGGCAGCCACATGGTCCAACCTGCATACCTTCACAAAACACTACAGGCTGAATACGGACCTCTCCTCCGATCTCTCTTTCGGGAGAAAGGTCCTGCAAGCAGTGGTCCCTCCCTAAGAGTTAATTTGGTATACTCCATGTCTGCCGTCAGGATGGCGCTGGGAAAAGGGAGTGAATTTCTTACCGAAAATTCCTTTTTCCCGAGCCATCCTGACGGCACGTATTTCCCTCCCGAAAATTCACACGGTGGTACCTACGCCTGTGCGGGCGCGAACCAGTAGCCCAGAGGCTCCTATGTTGGACAGTTTTGTTTTATGCGGTAAATTTGTGCTTAATTTCTTTGGTTAATCCGGGTAAGTTACCCTCTTATTGTTTACTTTCAAAAGAACTAACCATGTTAATTTTGTCTCGGAGCAATAAAATCTTCCTTGGTTAACCACGACATGTCCATGTAAGTAATTTAGAAGACACTGGTGAATGGGAGGCAGGAGGAGTCTTTTGAAGTCTCTTGCTTCCTGTCCCTACAAGGTCAAGGTGCAACCTCCATGTCTGCCGTCAGGATGGCTCGGGAAAAAGGAATTTTCGGTAAGAAATTCACTCCCTTTCTCCCATGGTGCACCGTGGATGTCTTGCATTCCACTGCCGATGACAGCCACCTAATTGGCTGGAATCGGCACATGTGATGGGGCGGAGCTACGCAATGATGCGTAGAAGGGGCGGAGCCAGAACGCTGCTCGTGCCCGGACCGACCAGAAGGGAGAAGACACTTCTGTGCAAGCGCGTCTAATCGGGCGATTAGATGCTGAAATTAGACGGCACCATGGAGACGAGGACGCCAGCAACGGAGCAGGTAAGTGAATAACTTCTGTATGGCTCATATTTAATGCACGATGTATATTACAAAGTGCATTAATATGGCCATACAGAAGTGTATAACCCCACTTGCTGCCGCGAGACAACCCCTTTAAAAAAAACTTTATTGAGGATTTTTTTTTTTACATTACTTTGAAGCCCCCCTAGGGGGACTTTAACATGCGATGCTTTGATCGCTCCTGCAGTATGACGTAATGCTATAGCATTACGTCATACTGCTTTTTGACAGGCAGTCTATCAAGCCACCCCACGGGGAGGGCTTGATAGGCAGTCTGTTAAGGCAGCCCTGGGGCCTTTCATTAGGCCCCCGGCTGCCATGACACCTGCACGGCTCCCCCGATCTCACCGTGGGGGGCTGTGCGGGACCCCCGAACATCGGGGGATTGAAATGCCGCTGTCAGAACTGACAGCGGCATTTAAATAGTTAATAACCGCGATCGGCTGTTGCCCGCGGGTGTCAGCTGTTATAAACAGCTGACGCCCGCACTGTATGAAGAGAGGTTGCCACGCAACCTCTCTTCGTACATACCCTGACGCTCCATGACGTACCGGTACGTCATGGAGCGGGAAGGGGTTAAAGGGGTTGTCCCGCGCCGAAACGGGTTTTTTTTTTATTCAATAGGCCCCCCGTTCGGCGCGAGACAAACCCAATGCATGTGTTAAAAAAAACGATTAGACGCTGAAATAAGACGGCACCATGGAGACGAGGACGCTAGCAACGGAACAGGTAAGTGAATAACTTCTGTATGGCTCATAATTAATGCACGATGTACATTACAAAGTGCATTAATATGGCCATACAGAAGTGTATAACCCCACTTGCTTTCGCGGGACAACCCCTTTAAATACTAGATAGGCAGTCTTAGTGCAAGCTAAGACCTATTGGTTCATCATATCTCTTAAACCAGTTACAAGTACAGAAAATAAGTGGTAGTCAGAGGTAGGGGGCAGCAGGGGGATCATCATCACTGCATCCCAACATCCAAATTTCACTCCGCTCCTCAGCTTTCCATACATGCAGAGGGGAGGGGTACAGAGTCAGTGCCTGGACAGGCACCTGGTACAACATTGTTCCAATTCCTTGACTACCACTTACGTCACACAGCAAAAGTTTACATTTATGAAAAAAGGAGATTGCATATGCACCGAATTATGTTTATAGTTAGGGAACTTAAAAGTAGGTTAAATTAGTATAGAGTAGCTAGATTTTATTTGTTAGATACTTATAATTACATTTATACTTATATATTGTTCTGTTACACATATTTAATATGCTTCAGCCCTTTTATAGCTATCACTTGCTTATAGCTTATCATCTTAATTTAGGGGTTTAAATCCCCATAGACTGCATTATAGCCTGTGTATCCCGTGCTCCATCAGTGTCTATCCATGTTTCAGAAGGAGAGTATACTGGATTATACATATGATCTGTGAACCTTGTTCACACTTGTAGTAGGTGGTCCTATTGTATGTGTAACCCCCTACTTGTCTCCCCTTACCCGTGTAGTAAGTATGGTACTCTAATGTTCTTGTGATGCGTGTACCCATTCTAGCTTCTTGTATACATTTATCACAATTATTGGCACAAGTCCAAATATTCCTATTTAGAGTAATCCCCTCACCAACAGTCTTGTAGGTTCTCCATTCTTCTTGTTGTCTTGCAGCTGTAGCTCTCCCCTTTCCTAGGTGTTTGAGGGAAGAATAATGTCTCTGTGAAGAACACACTGTCAGCTGGTGCCTGTTGGGCTCCCAGCAGGGGACAAGGTTTCAGTCTGGTCCAAAGCACTTCTGTAGGTTTTTAAGGTGAGCAGTAAACTGTGTCCAAAAACAGTGGTAAAATCACGGCAAAACCCTGCAACCTGATACATTTATCCAGTGCAGTAAATTCTTTTTACAAAAAGCTTTAAAAAAAAGCCAGAATGGCAGTTTTCTGTTCCTCTCGCTTCCTCAAAACAGGAATAAAAAAAGAGAATAAAAAAAAGTCTTATATACTTCAAAATGGCACTAATAAAAACTACAAGTCCTCTCCTGATAAACCAGCCCTCATGCAGCTATTAACTAAAAAATAATGTCTCAGGTCTTGGATTGTAGAGCCTTAAAAACATACTTTTTAAAAAAAATAAACATTTTTATTATGGAAAAGTAGTAAAATATAATAAACCTGTATAAATGTAAAATTGTTATACAGCTACATTGACGAAAAAGTTATGGCCACTGGAACACAGAAGGGGGACATGATTTCACTGGTTCTTAAGGCTACAATTAGTTGTGTTAAAATGCCCTTAAGGTAACGGAGGTCTGCGCCAAATATGTTTACATGTGACATAAATTCAAAATCTGCAAAAAAAAGTTAACATTTCTGGGAGGGATTTTTGGATTGTAATGGGACTGTTATGGGGTTAATGAATGCCTAGGAAAAAGTTGAGCATGTGCTAGGATCTCTGTATGAATTTAGGGGTTAGGAGCAGGGTGGAAAGCACCTAGTAGTTGTGAGAAGACTTAGGCTGGATTCTATAGAACCTAATAGCTAAATATTCACGCTACGGAATTCCGCAGCGTAAAATAACCCTCGGCATGTCCTATTTGCTGCGGGAATATACGCAGCCGGCTTCCATTGTAGTCAATAGAAGCTGGCCGTCACTCTATACTTCCGCTGTCAGTACAGCGGAAGTATCACGTGAATACACGACCCTACCCACCGCTGGTTGCGTCATGCATTGTACTGCACATGCGCGTCAGGCGAGACGCTCACAGCGGATCCGGGAGGTGAGTATGGGGTCCTTGGGGGGAGCGCTGTTATGGACTCTGATATTCTGCCGTGGGCATGAGCCCTTATAAAGGACCTTTCACACTGGCTGGATTTTGGCTGCAGGATGCACTGCGAAACAAGGAAAGGTCTGCAGCAAAATCTGCACGACTTCTTGGGGGTTTTAATGTGGAATAGCTTAATTCGGCTGGCAATTCCTCATCAAAATCGGCATGTAGCTGTGGGGATTTTCGCAGTGGCAGCTTCAGCTGTGTGCATCCTGTGGCTAAACTGGCGCGTGTGAAAGGTCCTTAAGGCTCTGCATGCTCCAAAAGTATGTTTTATATGGTAACATAAAAAAGTCGGGCCATAGGCGCAAATGAAGCCAAAACCACATGATAACCCCTTAGTGACCACCCACACATTTTTTTTCCCCACGTCGTGAGTGTCTGGGCTTTACTCTTACTGGGCCATAAAAACATGCCGACCCTGTAGAGTAAAGCCGTGGGGTCTACAAGTGTGACGGCTCCCTGCTATCGGTTGCCGATAAGCTGGAGCTGTCATTGGGGGCCGCGGTGTGTGACCCCCCCAGTCACGCGCATGCTGTTATCCCATGAATAATGTCAACCGCATAAAATTAAAAAAATTAGTTTCATCTCCACTCATGGATCCGATCTGTGAGGACAGCGGGAGCTATTCACCTCCGGCATCTACGATGTTTCGCAGTGATCTGGTCCTGGAAAGACCTGATGGCAAAAAGTTGGGCGCATGCACAGAAGGCCAGAGGGCCCAAGAAATGTAAAATCTCCTGGCTGTCAAACCTAGTCGAGCGCAGGGTGATGTCACTGGGGTCATGTGATCGCTGTTATCCAATGGATATAATATAGGAGCAAAGCAGATTTGTCATGAAAAGTTTCTGCCCCGTGTGAAGTTTTCTGAAATCTCCCCAGGGCTTGTATTTCCACAGTGATTCCAACAGCAAAAATTCCACTGCATTTCTGCCATGTGTGAAGTTGTCCTTTGGGTCTGACAGTCTGCGAACGTCTCGAATTGTGCTGTGTGACCTGTATGGTAAACAGTCTATTCACACTGCCAAAATGGCAGACTAGTATACGGAGCTGCACTATCCTATCTAACTGCCCCTTTGTTTTTTAAGTTGGTTATATCAGTCATTGCTTGTGTATTATGCACGCCTAAAACTGAATAATGATCGCCATGTATACAGGCAGTTGTTCATTTATGAACTGCCTGTTTACTGGCAGGCCAGAATGATCTCCAGCCCCGCCTATTTCCAATCACCTAAGTGATGGTCGTTCCTATGTAAAAGCACAGGAACAATCATCGCTGGGATGGGGCATCTGCGCCCAACTGGTCGCCCCATGTAAAATGGCCCTAGGCCATCCCATCGTTGTGAAGAGAGCCTTTTAGGTACCTTTACACAAGACAAGTGGTGGGCACATAAGACCTGAGAGTCATCTTAGCAGCTGTTGCTTCTGTGCTTTCATACAGGAGCAATCGTTCAGTGAATAGTGGAGGATCATGCTGGAGATCTCTTCTGGCTCCCCGCCCCAATTCAATGCAAATATGTAGTCGTTTAAAGATCGAACATCTCCCATTGATACAGGGCAATAGCCACTTGGTTTTTGGGTGAGCTAAAAACAAAGTGACTCCAACAAATAATCGATTTCTTGCTCAATGCCTTGTCAGTGGCTGTGTCTACACGGGGCGACTATCGCTGAAAATTGCTGTTTCCAGTGATACGTTGGGCAATAATCGCCCTGTGTAAAGGCTTGCTTCACATAGGCATACATGCGCACGCAATATACAGAATAGAACCCATTGATTACAATGGGTTCGTTCACCTTTCCATATTTTGTACGCACGTTCCAGGTGTACAAAAAGAAAAAATAAAATCTTTATTTTTCTGTGTATGTCTGCACCAAAGGTCCCAATAGAAGTCAATGGGGGTGATACAAATGCGCAGGAAAAACATCTGGAACTCATTAAGACTAATCAGCCATTTCAATCAGTGCGTCCGTTTGAACCAGGAACGAGTCTTGCAGATGTAAAAAGTTCAGTAACATACGCTGATGTCCGTACAAAAAACATAGTTTATTAGTTTATTCTGTGAAGACGTTGTGCTCAGGTGCGTGCAAATATGCATACGTCTGTGTGAAGCCGGACTCGAAATGAAATGTAAGCATCCAACGATGTAAAATTGAATAATATGTACTCCTTGGCTCCCAGCAAGGGAAAGGTTACTTCCTCTTAGTAACTGTTTTATATTCATTTACATAATCTGTCAAAATGAATGCCGTGTGGAATGACTGTTATACATCATCCCATATTTAATGTACTGGAACATAATTGCCAAGTACAGCAAACAAACCTGACTGGTTCTACAAGTAACAGTTCCTCACGTCACGTTGTATGACATCCTGTTACACCATAATTGCCCTGCACTTCCATTACCTGCCTTTATCATTGACAAAATATTGCCTAAAACAGCATGTTAGCCGTTTAGTTGTTCACGACCCTCGGCGGCCCTAAAGGCGAGCTTCCTTCATGTCTTCGGTTTTGCACTGCTTCTTTCAGTTGTGTGATATCCATGCCAGTATCAGCTCTGACAGTATCGGCCATCGTGTCCTTTGGTGCCGGGTCTTCTTTTGCCTTTGATCTGTCCAAGCATTAGAGATTTTTCTAGCGACTCTGCTCGCATTATATGGCCCAAATACGTGAGTCTGAGTCCGGTCATCTTGCCCTCCAGTGATCTATCGGGTCTTATACGATTCAGGACTTTTGTTATTCTTCGCCAGCATCACAACTCAAACGCATCAATCCTCCTATCAGCTTTTTTTTGCAGTCCAGCTTTCACATCCATACATGGCTATGGGGATATAGGTGGTTTGCACTATCCCGCTTTCAGTTGCTATGCAGATATCCCAACTTTCCCAGATTTTGCCCATGCTTAGCATCGCGCTTTGCCCCAGTGCTATCCTACGTTTTGATCTCTGGCATAGATTCTCCAGCCTGGTCAATTTTTACACCAAGGAAGATGAAGTCTAACATGCATTCTATGGCCTTATTGTCAATTTTGATTTGAATTTGGCCATTTTTTGCAGTTGTCATAATTTTAGTCTTCCTTAAAATCAGGTAAAGGCCCATTTTTTCACTTTCAGTTTTAATCTTACATATCAGCTGCTTCAGACCGGTTTCTGTTTCTGCATGCAGAGTTGTGTCATCCGCATAAAGGAGATTGTTGATGTTTCTTCCACCTATTTTCACCCTGGTTTCCAATTCATCTAGTTCCATTTTCCGCATGATGACTTCCCCATATAGGTTAAACAAGAAGGGTGAGAGGATTCAGCCCCGTCTGACGCCTTTGCCGATCCCAAACCAATCTGTGTCCCCATACTGTGTTCTCACAGTGGCTTCTTGACTGGTGTAAAGTGATTTTATCAGCTTCACCAGATGCGCCAATACGCCCAGTTCTTGTAGGGCGTGCCATAGCTTGTCATGGTCAACGCAGTCAAAGGCCTTGATGTAGTTGACGAAGCACATATAGATATTCTTTTGGTATTCTGAAGCTTTTTCCATGGTCCATCGTGGGTTTGATGCATCCTCTCTGGAATCCTGCCTGTGCATCAGGGAGTGCCACCTCGACTACTGATCTCAGTCTTTCTTGTATGATCTTGAGAAGGATCTTGCTTGCATGCAGAATGAGGGCTATTGTTCAGTAGTTGGAGCAATTCCAGGAGTCGCATTTCTTTGGAAGGATAAAGACAGATCTTTTCCAGTCCTGTGGCCATTGCGTGGATACCCATATTGCCTGGCACAGCACTGTGATGGTTTTCACTGGTACTGACAGCAACTGGTTTGCCAGTATATTATCTATGCCTGGTGCTTTATTTATGGCTAGTTGTTTCCATAACAACTTCTGACTCCATAATGAGGGTATCCAAGTCCACAGACTCCACCTCACACAATGGTCCTGGTATGTGGTTGCAGGCATATAGTTCCTCTATGTATTCCCTCCACCTATCCTTGATACTCTGTTGGTCACTCAGTTCCTTCCCATTTTTGCCTTTGATTGTGCCGTTGCGTGCCATGAAAGGTTTTCAGGTCATCTTGACTTGTGAGAGTAGGCTTCAGGTATGGCCTTTCATGGCTTCTGCTTTGTTTGCAACGCTTATTCCAGTCCATTTCCTTCTCTTTCCTTGCCGCTTGCTGAAAATTGGCATTTAGTTGCCGAACTTCATCTTTGTTGCCGGCTGCCTTTGCTGCTCTTTTTTTATCGGCCATTCTAAGGGTTTGCTTAGACAACCAATAGCCTTGTTTTTCTGCTGCTTATAGGGGAGATGCTTACTGGCTGTTTCAATAACCATGAACTGTATATCATGCCATAGTTCCTCTAGATGCTTTTCTGATGTGTCAAGCAGTTCGAATCTGTTTGCTGCTTCAATAGTGTATGATAGAAGGATTTTAGGTGTCGAATTTTCTCAATGGAGCGCCTTTGTTAATGCTACAGAACTTCATCTTGGTCTTAGCTATGAGGAGTTCATGATCAGAGAAGCAGTCGGCGCCAGGAAAAGTTTTTATTGCAATGACTGAACTTCCCCAACGATGATTACGTAGGATTTCGATGGAGGCCATTGGGAGATGTCCATGTGTACAGGTGGCGTTTGGGTTGCATTAACCATGTGTTTGTTATCTTGAGCAGATTTTCTTGGCACAACTGTACCAGGCGATCACCGGCTTCATCTATTTCACCAAGCCTGAATCTTCCTGTGATGGTTGCTTCTGGCTGGATGCTGACTTTGGAATTGAAATCGCCCATAAAGTAAATGATGTCTTTCTTTGGCACTTCATTTGGAGTTTTTCAGACTTCGGCCTAAAACCTTCAATGGCTATGAAATGGTCGCTGATTGTTCTAAAACTTCCTATTGCCTTTGAGGTCCGCTTGTTTGTAATAAAGGCTACTTCATACCTCTTGATTTCCTCGAGTCCAGCAGAGTGCAATGTGAAGTCATCGGACTGAAAATATCCATTACCCATACAGTGCAATTCGCTAATCCCAAAAATATCAATGTTAAGTCTTGTCATTTTCTGTTTCACAATGTCCAATTTCCCTAGACTCATGCCACGCACATTCCATGTTACTAGTATGTCAGTTTTGGTACAGCGCAGTCCTTTCTTTTCATCATGAGGTGCTTTAGCAACTGGGCTTCCTCCAACTGCATCATTAGGAAAACCCAAACTATTTGTATTCAGACCTTGTTCTTCCCAAGTCGCATTTATAGAATCCTTCGGTCTGGTGGATCTGCTATCGGACACCATATCTGAATCATTTAGGAGCTCTTACATAGGGTTTCCAAGGTGAAGATTTAACAGGGTAGGTTACCAGGTCTTTTCCCAACCCTCATATTTATTTAGGTTTGGGACCAACGTATAGGGATGACTCCTACACAGCTGGATTTAAATGCAGTTCACCTTGGAAGCTCTGGACATCCAGGGCCCATACCACAAATCTGAAGCTCTTTGTATGTGGACTGAGACAGATTACACAATCAGCCCCATAAAAACAGGTATTCGAAACTGCTACTTGTTTCTGTTCCCTGGAAGATAATGTGGAGTAAATCTTGTCCATCTGAATATACCTTTTAGGTGTCTGTTTAAGCACTTGGCCCCATTGTAGCCCCTGCAGCCTTTACACATGACAATCAGACCTCCCAGCTGTCCTGTATTTGACAGCACATTTCAGGATGCCTGTTGCATGACCTACAGTGTACCTGGAGATGACAAGGGGGTGGGAGTCATGTTGATAATATGTAGAAAGTCACTATCCAGCAGTCCCATCCTGTATGAGTGATTAACATGGAGCTAGTGCTGGGAAGAGTTAGTATTACTGGAGTCCATGGGGCAAGGGAAGAGGCACTCCTAAATGGCACCGCAGAAGGAACATTATAAGTTTGTGAGGCCACTATGGGGGGGAGTACTGACAAAGGGGTATTGGAGGTAGTGGCAGGTTGTAGAGAGTGTGCAGAGACACGTCTTGGCTAGAAGAAGTCTTCATGACGATATTGGCACAGATAGGGAAGATAATCAAAAACTAATGACTTCAGTTAAAGGAGACCTTACCTGTGATCACTGGAGGTAATTACTGCCCCTGAACACCGCCGCTAGCAAGATTAGGACAGGTACAAGGGGTAAAAACATGCTCTGCTTCAGCTGTGACCGCTCCTGTTTAGCCTGGTCAGGAAGGTAGGAATAAGACCTAGGTTCATCAGTGGTGACTTTGTTGTCCTTGCAACAGTTTTTGAAAACACTACAACAAGTCTGGTGAAATGATTGACCTCTCAAGGGGTTCCTCCACTTCTAGCTATTGATGACCTATCCTCATGGTAGGTTATCAATAGCAGATCAGCAAGGGTCTGCCGCGTGGAACGTACAAGGTAAGCTGTTCCCCCGTGTCAGTGTCTTTGTGTTCTAAGCTGTTTTGCTCAGGATACAGACAGCTCCGTACATTGCAAAGTGGCCCGGATTGGTACTGCAGGCTGAGTCCCATTCACTTCAATATGACGGCGCAATGTACGGAGCTGTCTCTTTCCTGAAGCAAACAGCTTAGTACACAAGGACACTGATCTGGTGAACAGCTGATTCCTGGGGGTTCCAGGAGACAGCCTCCTGCCAATCTGCTAGTGATGTCCTATCCGGAAGATAGGTCATCAATAGCTAGAAGTGAAAGAACCCCTGAAAATGGCTCAAAACTTTACAATACCTAGTAATGTTTATAAAGTATTATGTAACTAGAACTGCGGAGTCGATAGAAATGTTCCAACTTCAAAAAAAAATGGCAGGCCTGATGGTGTCAACGGGACATAGCCAGGAAACAGGCATAGGACAGGGTTGACAGCACAGGAATGTAAATGGGGTGGGTCCAAGCCGAAGGTCAGAGCTGGCAGCGTTGATCAGGGAGCACAGAAGTCAGAATAATCAAAACAGGCATGGGTCAAAACCAGGCATACACGGAACTGGAGCTTTTTTCTCAATGGTATAGGCGGCCTCCATAGGGACGGGAGTGGGTGAATAAAATGGGCAGAGTCCTGGGAGCGAGTGGAGACACAGGAGCGCCACGCACCATGTGACCAGCAGCAGCGCCTTCCCACAACTTCCCGAACAGGTAAGCAACGGAGAGGCGCTGTAATAAAATACATGAAATTGTAAATGTGATGTTTTATATTCTATTACATAAAATTTATGAAAATTATTCATGAGCCATTTATGATGGAATCGGAGTGGAAAAATAGTGGCCAGAAGATTGACTTACTGACTTCACAGCCCTGATTGTAACAAGATCACTTATTGGTGAAGGGGGAGCGTTGCTCTATGTAAATTGGGCCTAATACAAATAACCCTTGTGTTTTTGGCAGTAGTAACATGTTACTGGGAGGGCATTTCCTTCACTTATGCAATATTTCTGGGAATGCCTTTCAATGAACTTTCGTAGAAAAAGAAAAAAAAACATCTGAACCTAAATGTGCTGTCATCTCTTTTCTTTTTGTTGATTAGTGGTTTGGTAACCTCTAGTGAACTGTGCAGATGTGTAACGTTTTGCTATCTTTACTCTGTGTGGCCCATTTCCAGCAATTGTAACAACTAATAACCCCGTGCTCCGTTATAAACAGAAAGGAAATGGAGGATACTCAAAGAATGTGCAACATCCTGTGCTTTTTTATGCAGCTTTTTAGGACACAAGGACCAGTTCGCACTCGTGTTCCCACTACAGAACCATCACCATGTGGCCAGTGATTCTCTTCTCTCTCTACTCTCTGGGAATTTCATCAGCCTGTGACTTTACGCCGTCATGCCCCCAAGAGACTGGTATAGTCTGCAGGGTGACGAAGCCAGCGGCGTTAGTGTGTAAGTTATTGCTTCATCTTTGGGAATCTTTTCATATTTCCGTTCATCACATGAATAGCTGATTGTCCTTAATGAATAAGCAAAGCATAGCCGGCAATATGTATGGGGGATGTGGAAAGTTTAACTGTTTCAGGTTTGTTTGTTTTATTTGTTGCTTTTACTGTAGTACGCAAATACTTTTTTTAATGTATATTAGAAAATATGTGTGTAAATATCAGATTATAATTTATCTAGTTTTTTTTATGCTACTGGGCTACGGCAAAGATAATTTACCCTGTTACGGTACCTAGCATGTGTATTGGTGCATTTGCACAGGCAGAAGATCAAACGTTCATAGGAACGCTGGTTCGTGATCATTGCTCCGTGTAAACAAGCCCAGCGATCACCCAGTAAACAAGCCAATGCTCCTTTGTCATTGGTCGCATCTTTTATGCATGCAATCTATAGAATATGGGGATAAATGATTGTATTAATGACCGTTAAGATGATAGCAGCATGTAAATGCGAGTTTAACCCCTTAAGGACATGGCCTATTTTGGCATTAAGGACCAAACGATTTTTGGTATTTTTTCATCTCCATTTTTCAAAAGCCATAACTTTTTTATTTTTCCGTTGACGTGGCAGTATGAGGGCTTGTTTTTTGCGTGGCGAACTGTAGTTTTTATTGGTACCATTTTTGGGGACATAGACTATATTGTAAAACTTTTATTATTTTTTTTTATGATCGTAGGGAAAGAAAATGCATCAATTCTGCCATGGATTTATTTTCTTTAAAGCGTTAATTATGTAGCATAAATGACACAACATTTTTTTTCTGCGGGTCGGTACGGTTACAATGATACCAAAATTCTTATATATTTTTTTGGTTTTTCCAGTTTTCTACAATAAAAACCCTTTTTTGGAAATTATTATTTTTTTCTATATCACTGCATTCAAAGTCCTATAACTTTTTTATTTTTCCATGGACGGAGCTCTGTGAGGGCTTATTTTTTGCGAGATGAGCTGTAGTTTTTGTTGGTACCATTTTGGGGTACATACATTTTTTTAAATCAATTTTATTGCGTTTTTTTGGGAGGCAAAATGCTAAAAATTTGCATTTTGCCTCAGTTTATTGTACGCGTCGTTATGGATGCGTCGATACCAAATAGGTGGTTTTTTTTGTTTTTTTTTAATGCTAATATGAGAAAAAACATTTAAAAAAGGGGGTTTTTAACTTTTTTTTTACATTTTTATTTTTTGTACTTTATTTTTCTCTTCTTTTTACACAATCTGTGTCCCTCTGAGGGACTTACACTGCAGCACTGATGATCGCTACGATAAGGCATGGCAGGACTTCTCTCCTGCCATGCCTTATCATTTATTATAGCGATCTTAGGCAATGGCAATACAGGACGCCGGTATCTGGCATCCTGTTGCCATAGCAACCAGCCGGGCTCTCACGATTATATTGCAAGAGCCGGCTGAAGTCACAGAGGGAGCGCGCTCCCTCTGTGAACCCTTTCCCTGCCTCGATCTACTTAGATTGCAGCAGG
The DNA here is from genome assembly GCA_035609135.1 of Eleutherodactylus coqui. NCBI lineage: Eukaryota > Metazoa > Chordata > Amphibia > Anura > Eleutherodactylidae > Eleutherodactylus > Eleutherodactylus coqui. The sequence continues at coordinate 2,088,491 of JAYJKI010000315.1, forward strand.
GAAGGGGTTAACAGCGTGTGGGTGCATCTCCGATGCCCCCCGCTGTCGCAGCGGGACGCCAGCTACTAGTGACAGCCGGCTCCCGCTGCAGGATAGCGCGAGATCTGCTATGATCTCGCGCTATCCTTATGACGTAAGGGTACATCATTTTGCGGGAAGTACTCGCTCCTTTGACATACCCTTACGTCATGGGGAGGGAAGGGGTTAATGAGTGCCGATCAACATGCTAAATTGTCGATCGTCACTGTTTTCACAAAAATTATCTTCTGAGGTTAAAGAACCCTAAGGGCTCTTTCACACGAGCACTGTTTTAGCACTCAGATAGCCACGCTAAAATAGCGTGGTTATCTGAACGTTAAATCACGTGACTGAATAGCAGCTTTGAGCACTATGGGAGTCTATGGGAGCCGCTGATGCTGCACCATCAAAAGATAGGACATGAATCAAGAAATCTCAGTGTAAAAAAAAACGCGCATAGAGCGCTATTATTTAAAGCGTCATTCAGCGTGTCAAAAAATCGCTGATCTGAAAGAACCCGTAGGAAAACATGGGTTCTTTTTAGATGTGATATTTTTGATGCATCTAATCGTCATCAAAACAGCGTTCATGTGAAAGAGCCCTTAGGCCATATTCACACAGGCGTATGCATATTTTCGTGCACATTTGCGAAGTGTTTTTGCAGAATGGGTGTTGCATATTTGCGTGCGCAAGTGAGTTTTTTACTATATGTCGCAGCACCACTGTCAATACGAACAACACTAAAAGCAGAAAGTGTAGTCTGTATTGTAGCAGCACGGGTTGGTACCTGCAGGCACAGCTCCTGTTGAATTTAATGGTAACTGTGCCTGTAGTACCAACCTGAGCCACTGCAATGTTAATAGCACTATCTACTCCCAGCGCAGTCTGTACTGACAGCAGTGCCAGGAAGCAGTGATTGGCAGGGATCCTGAGCCGCCCGCCACCGATCACCTATTGATGACCCATCCTGATCACCTATTGATGACCCATCCTGATTACCTATTGATGACCCATGATCCTATTGAGGATCATCAATAGTAAAAGTCCCAGAGAACCCTTTTATATGCCAGTATGGCAAGTAATCACTCCCAGGACGTGAACAAATACCAGCAGGAGACCCCCAGAGCATTGAAACAGGAGAGATGGTGGCTATAAAGGCCCTTTTACATGAAACGATTATCGTTCAAATTAGCGAAAATTAAAAATAATCGCTCGGTGTAAACACAGCTAACAATTGAATGACGAACAATAAATTGCTCGCTTTTCGTTCATATCACACAGGCATAAAAATCATCGTTGGCTCGTTCATTAGTCGTTCGGTTTAAATAGTGATTGTTCAGTTGTTCTCAGCCACTTATACAGCGAATGTGAACGACTGAACGATTTCTCGTTTGATCGAACCAACAATGTATCTGCTTGTATAAACAGGCTGTCTGAGCGAAGTCTGACAGCGTTCGCTCGTTTAAACGGCTCCTTCACATGTCTGTATGCGCAAATACACACGCTTCAAAGCAACGTATTTGCACTAGGAACAAGGCTGATTTGCGCGCGTCTGTGCAGTGTGCTGTACTTTTGTTGCGCACGCAGCGCCTGTTGATATATGCAGACAACACCCTTCGCCCTGACCTGAAAGGCTATCCTAACGAGCTCCAGATGTGTTCTTTTCACTGCGGATTGTGCTATTTTTCGCTGATTGCGTGTGCACTTGCATACCCCCATAGACCTCTGCGGGGCCTGTGGTGCGCACAAAATAGAGCATGACCTATCATTTTGCATGCAAGCCGAATTCACACGCAAACAAAAAGGAAATCTGAAGCCATTTTACTCAATGCGTTCTATTCTCTGCGTATTACGCACACAACTTTCTTGTGCGCAAATACGTGTTCAAATATGCCCGTGTGAATGAGCCCTCAGACTGCGCTACTGTTTTTTAAATGACAATTTCTGCTATTTTTGTTTTTCTTAACCCCTTGAAGTCAGGGAAAAATAACACTGCAGAGAAAAAGTATGGCGGCACAAACTACAAACAGATTTGCGTGTTGCCTCTACATTTTTAATTGTAGTAGTAACATCGGGAACGACCTCTTCTAACTGTACGATATAGCGCATGCCACAATGTATAGGTATGAATGGACAGTTTGTCATTTGTTCCCCACAAGGCCCGGACATATTAGGCCTCATTCATCTAAGTGGGCCTTGTTGCCCATAGCAACCAGTCACAGTGCAGCTTTCATGTTCCCTCAGTAGTTTATAAGCTCTATAAGCACTGATTGGTTGCTATGGGCAACGAGGCACAATGCTGAAAGGACACACATTCAGCATGAGTTTACCTCATGGAAGGCTGACATTTCTGTCGCAGAAGCTTCTAGAAGAGTAACATAATCTGTAGGGAAGCCTAGCAGCCAAATCCCGTCTATAATACAATTGCCAGTTTAGATTTGCTACCACACAGACTGCAGTCAGGCGTGGTTACGCATATTTACAGAAGGTTTAAACTAAAGAATGGGTGACCTTGTGTCACATTTACTGTTTATCTTAAAACGTGTCCCGGACCAAACATTTGGCAGCGGCCGCTCCAGCTCCACGCTTACTGGAAGGCATTGGCGCACATCTATTATTGAAAATATAACAACTTTCTGGTCCAGTTGCGCTAGAAACTGATTCACATGCTTTATACCACATTTATTACATGTTTTTAGACACTTTTTACATAATTTTTGCCTTAAAGGGGTTGTCCCGCGCCGAAACGGGTTTTGTTTTTTTTCAATAGCCCCCCCGTTCGGCACGAGACAAACCCGATGCAGGGGTAAAAAAAAACAAACGGATAGTACTTACCCGAATCCCCGCGCTGCAGCGACTTCTTACTTACCTTGCTAAGATGGCTGCCGGGATCTTAACCCACGGTGGACCGCAGGTCTTCTCCCATGGTGCACCGTGGGCTCTGTGCGTTCCATTGCCGATTCCAGCCTCCTGATTGGCTGGAATCGGCACACGTGACGGGGCGGAGCTACGAGGAGCAGCTCTCTGGCACGAGCGGCCCCATTCAGAAGGGAGAAGACCGGACTGCGCAAGCGCGTCTAATCGGGATATTAGACGCTGAAATTAGACGGCACCATGGAGACGAGGACGCTAGCAACGAAACAGGTAAGTGAATAACTTTTGTATGGCTCATAATTAATGCACGATGTATATTACAAAGTGCATTAATATGGCCATACAGAAGTGTATACCCCCACTTGCTTTCGCGGGACAACCCCTTTAAATAGAGATGAGCGAGCCCGCTTGTTTAAGCCTGATGCTCGAGCAAGCATCGGTCTTTTCGAATAACTGATTACTCGTCCGAGCACCATGCGGGGGGGCGGCGAGGGGGAGAGTAAGAGAGATCTCTCTCCCCCCCTCCCGCTCCCTGCCACTGTCCCCCCAGTTATTCGAAAAGACCGATGCTCGCTCGAGCATTAGCCTTAAACGAGCGGGCTCGCTCATCTCTAGCCTTAAACAAAAGCCGCTTACACACGATCTGATCGGGTTCTGCATGCAGGAATTGGCAGTGGAATCCGAACCTGTGCTCGGCCAGTGACCCTGCGTACCTTTCTGAAACCCTAATCTGTACTGCGGATGGTCCAGCTGGCGCACATGCGCAGTACAGATAATGCCGCACCGTCGATGATTGCAGAAGGGCCAAGGGTCGGACAGCTTCCATTGACTTCAATGGCAGCTGTCCGCACGGAATCCGCCTAAAAATGGAGCATTCTGTGATATTTTTTTTTTTTTCCTCCGTGAGCGGAAAATCGCAACTGTTTTCTGCTTGTGTCCAGGAAAAATGGCTTTTCCATTGCATGTTATGGGCGGCATTTGCGGAATCCGGATGTGGTAGTGTCCAGTGCTTGTAACCGCAGGCATATTTCCCATTGATTTAAATGAGAGTTGTGCCTGTAATTACAAGTGCCGGCCACCAAACAGCTAACTGCTTCCGCTCCAACCCCTGTGTATTGCGGCACTGATAGCAGGCACCCAATTGGCTGATCGACCGGAATTCTGAGCAGCGGACCCCAGATGATCAACTAGTGATGACCTATCCTGAGGATAGGTCATCAACAGTATTTTGCCTGGGATATACCACATCTATTTGAAAACTGCCCTCACCCCAATCCCAGCTCCCCCTTTCTTGCTCTCCACTACCTGAGCTGGCCGGGTTTACAGAAAAAGTAGAGTGAACTGTTCTACTATGTTTCCATAACTCCCATAGAATTGAATGGGGATTGTGTAAAGAGCAGAGAATGCCAGGCTACGTGGTTGCCGCATCTCAGAAGTTACAGACACTCCGTAGCTCGCTGTGTTACACTGTTTATGTAAGCCCCATTCACTTCTATGGAAGTTATGCAAATAGCATAGAGAACTTCACTTGGCCGTTTTTGCAAAGTCCGGTCACCTCTGGCTGTGGCATACAGATGGTATTCTCAGATCAGCCATAATTGACTGAGATGGAAAAATACAGCACCGTTTTACCTGGCTACATTTTTTACTGTGTGTACTTGAAGTTTTCTTCATTGCAAATGGCTTAACTTGTACATTATGTGTTTTGGCAGTGAATGAGAAGACTACTGAAGTTATCCAGGCCGCCTTCAGGCATGCATCCTTCCCTAACATCACCGGAGAAAAATCTGTTGGATTTCTGGGACAAGTGACTTACGGTTTAACAAAGTGAGAACTCGAATATTGCTGAATTACATTGTGCGGACAAATATGATATCACATATCCAACTCTCAGAGGATATATTGTGACAAACCATCATCTATCTGAGCAGCTCTAAGTTAAAGGGGTTGTCCCGCGCCGAAACGGGTTTTGTTTTTTTTTAACCCCCCCCCCCGTTCGGCGCGAGACAACCCCGATGCAGGGGTTAAAAAAACAACCCACACAGCGCTTACCTGAATCCCGGCGGTCCGGCGTCTTCATACTTACCTGCTGAAGATGGCCGCCGGGATCCTCTGTCTCCGTGGACCGCAGGGCTTCTGTGCGGTCCATTGCCGATTCCAGCCTCCTGATTGGCTGGAATCGGCACGTGACGGGGCGGAGCTACACGGAGCCGGCATTCTACACGAGCGGCCCCATAGAAGACTGCAGAAGACCCGGACTGCGCAAGCGCGGCTAATTTGGCCATCGGAGGCCGAAAATTAGTCGGCACCATGGAGACGAGGACGCTAGCAACGGAGCAGGTAAGTATAAAACTTTTTATAACTTCTGTATGGCTCATAATTAATGCACAATGTACATTACAAAGTGCATTATTATGGCCATACAGAAGTGTATAGACCCACTTGCTGCCGCGGGACAACCCCTTTAAGATGGCTTTATGGACTTCGATGAGATAAACTTTGAACCCTTCATTTAAAAGAGTTGTTCTAAGATCACAAGTTATCCCTTATCCATAGAATAGGGAATAACTTGCTAGTCAGTTGGGGTCTCTCCGCTGAGACCTCCACTAATCCTGAGAACGGGGGTCCCATGTCCCCATCTGCCTGTCACTGCGGGGTCATTTCTCTCCTTGCAATGATGTCAGAATAAATGCAACTTGGGCTGAGCATGCACAGTCAGCGCTTCATTCATTTCAGTGGGTCTGATGTAAATACCTAAGCGCCTGCTAAATGGAGTGCCAGCGCACTAGCGTGACCAGCACTGCCGATTTTGTTGTAAATTTTGGTGCAGATCTGCAACAGATTGAACCCCTTCAATTTGAATTCAATTGAAAGGGTGAACTGCTGCAGATCTGCACCAAAATCTGCAGCATATCAGCGATATGTGAAGGCATCTTTAGTCCCAAGTCTTGCCTTCCCTAAAACAAAAAAAATAGGTGGAAATTTACTAAGACAAGCAGAAAAACAAATTTACACCAGCTATGAGCACTCATAGATTTGCCCCATCAGTTATGCCAATTTTGGGCATAAATAATGATAAATCTGTCAGTCAGCAGGAGGCCTCATTCCATTTTTTCGGCCCTTTTCAAAAGTGCTGAGCGAAATGTGAAATAGTAAAAAGTTACTAATAGTTGTGCAAATGTGGCGTGCATCAAAATCTGTAACTTTTTTACCCCAGAAAATTGGTGCACATAAGTAAGGTGACCAGACGTCCCAATTTAGGCAGGACAGTCCCGCTTTGGGACCCTGTGTCCTGCTTTTCGCTGGGACCCCAGCGGGACACGCATTTGTCCCGCTTTCGGGAAATTTGTGTCCCGCTTTCAGGATGTCTGGTCATCACCTTAGTGATTACCTGCTGGGGTGCCGCAGCTAATCACTCTGCAGCGCCGGGGCTGGATACACACACTGACAGCAGTGTGTGTATTCGGGATCTTCCTCAACTCCTCCCCTCAGCTCTCCTCTTTGGTTCCGCAAGAGAGGAGAGGAGAGGGGAGGAGGTGCTGCAGGGGGTGCACACACTTCCGCCGCCAGCAGCGCTGAGAAAAGCAACGGTGCTGTGAAGACCAGGAGGAGGGTAACTATATGGGTCTTAGGGGAACGTTAATATTACTGAGGCCACTGTGGGGGTCACTATTATTCCTGGGGCTAATATAGGGGAGCACTAATACTATTGGGGTTACTGTGGGGGTCACTATTATTGCTGGGGCTGGTATAGGTGAGCGCAGATGTGTAACTTGAAGCTCCTGGGCCCCAATGCAAAACCTGTAACAGGACCCCCAACTATAATGCTTTATTCATAGTACTGGGCTCCCTATATGGAGAAGAGAGGCCTTGTGGGCCCTGGGCCCGGGTGCAACCGCATTCCCTGCTTTCCCTATAGTTATGCCCCTGGGTGAACGCTAGTACTATTGAGGCTACTGTTGGGATCACTATTATTGCTAGGACTGGTATAGGGGAGCAATGATACTATTGAGGCTACTGTGGGGGTCACTATTATTTACTGGGGCTGATATAGGGGAGGCCTAATACTATTGGGGCTATTGTGGGGTTACTATTACTACTGAGGCCACTCTGCACGTGGCAACATACCTCAAGCTGACTTAAGAGATGTTTATACGTGGCGGAAATGCTGTGGAATGTCCGCAGTGGAAATTTCTGCAGCAAATTCCGCATCTAAAAAAGCTGTCAAATTCTGTACCATTGGTGCAGATTTTAACTGGAAATCAGATGCGTATCTGCAGCTTCCGGTTTCCAGTGGCCTGGTCAGCTGCGGCGTTGCTGGTCAGGTGTGGCCACTAGAGGCTGCTGGGAACCGGAGGCTGGGGAGCGCTGACAGTGGGAAGCCTTCGGAGGAGGTGAGGGGGAGCGCCGCATAGTATGAAATCAGCTGTGGATGTGTGGCTGATTTCCAGTCAAAATCTGCAGCAATGCTACAGATCTTGACTGCTTTTTAGATGCAGAATCATACATCGTAATAAGCTCCGCCTCTTGACCACTCCCCTTTGTCCTGCTTTGACCCTGGGAAAATCTGGTCACCTTAACATAAGTTAATTAATTCCTCCCTTAGTAGTTTGCATGCATTTTTGCAGTATACTGACACCTAGTGGTTGTTGCGAGAACTGACAGTATAGTTGTTTTTTTTTACATCTTGAAGGACTTGTTAGGATAGTTAGGGAATTGTCGGCTCCCACAAACAATTTGTTGTAAATTTTCTGCTGTGAAAATCCCCACTAAAATTTGCACCATTTGGTACAGATTTTGATGCAGATCGCAGCAGTTTTCATCCCTTCAATTGACTTGAATTGAACTGAAAGGATGAAATGTGCTGCTGATGCAGATTTGGGCTTGGTTTTGCTGCAGATTGTGGAAAATCCGTAGCAAATCCACCAAATGGAAACAAGCCCATAGGTCTTCAGGTTTTTAATTGTTCTGGTACAAGTCAAAATAGAAAGCGCAGTATGTCTCTTAGTTTACTGGACCCCAAAATAAGCTCTGGTAGGTCTGCAGAACTATGTTCTCAATGAAATGTGGCCATTTTGATTGGCAATATTGGGAAGAGGTGAACATATAGCATTCTTACAAGCCTGTTGCATTTCTACACTAAACCTAAAAGCTACTAAGACAGATGTCCACTAAGGACTGTTTTTTTTATTAGAGGTACCAAATTGCTGATCTTTGAGGGCTGGCTTTCAATCCTTTTTGTTAACCCCTTCATTGTCAAGTCTATAAAAATAAAGGTGTGTTGCACAGTCCTCTTCTTTTTCTAGCCATCACTGCTATTAATTATGGTATTAGTTTGGAAAGTCCAAAGGTGGAGGTAAGGTTTGTCCATTTCTTAAACGGAATGTGACACATCAGCAAATGATCTACTGTGTATTGCAAGTTGTTTGTAAACATGTTTTTCAGAATTTTCAGTAATTTCTTTAAAATATTCGATGTGACTATCTATATTTTTTAAATATTTTTTAATACTGACCATCAAACCTAATAATAGTTTGATACTTTCTATCTTGTAGGGGGGAAACCTTTTAAAAAGCCATCTCATTATCATAACAGGAAGCATTATAATAACGTGATACCTGTATATAGATAACACAGGATCCACCAATCACACTCCACTCATTACAGTTAATTTCCTTTCCCACCTTGCATAATGACCACTACATAGGTCATAGATCATGTCCACAACATTCTTCCATAGAAGTCAATGGGTCCTCTCCTGTCTGCTGTGTCTATGAACCATGAGGCTGCTGTAAAGGATATCTCTAACTGCAGCTCAAGCAATATAGCTGCCCCCATAGTCATACAAAGACAATAGAATTGAAAAAAATCTAAAACAGAAGTGAAAAGTAGATTAGAAAATTGGAATAACTTTCACTATCTGGTTTTTAGCAGCAAATAAAATATAGGTGATACATCCTTTTACGCAGGAAAACTGAAGAAATCTATGGGACCTTCTTGCATCTTTTTTGCGCCCGTGAAAAAATGCAGTGAATATGTGGCGAAAAAAAACACACAAGAAGGATCAAATACTTGCAATTTTGATTTGTGAAAACACTGCGCATTTCACAGACCAAAACTGCATATGCAGCGAATGAGTGCTAACAGTGGGATGTACTGATGTAGCAGAGCTGAACTAGTCATTTTACTTTTTCTATTGTGTATTGTGGCAAACAGATAATGCATTATGCCAATAGGACGGCTCGGGCCTCATGACAAATTCGGTTCTACTGTGCCTATACCTATATAATATGGAGCTTTTCACACAGGACTACAAAGATGTTTTGCTGCATAAAGAGCACTAAGGCAACTCTGCCACCAATATATACATAGTACACTGTCCATCATGTTTTACAGCAAAACCCTATGGGCATTTTTTTCCCCTGTATACAATAGTAATAATCCCTGCCGTATAACGGGACAAAATGAAACCACTGATTTCAATAGAGGTCAGTGGTTTTGTTTTTACTATTGGAATTTCTCGGCCGTGAGTGCACAATCAGGCGGCACCTGTCCTCCCATAGTCTCTTCCAAAAGGTGCAACTACGCTCCATAGCGGCGAGTGTAGTGGCACCTACGGCAGTGTGTTTTCGCCCTTATAGACAGCAGCACAGTTTAGCCCACCACTGACCAATCCCTGACATTAACCTTTTATTTAGTGTCGATAATAAGAATAGTGACTAACTTGTATCTGCTTTTTATCTGCTTCAGTATCCAGGTCAGTAATTTGTCGATAGAGAACAGTGAAGTGGAACTAAAGGAGGACGAGGCTATTGAAATCATAATCAAAAACGTGAGCGCATCTTTCAAAGGAACTCTGAACTACGGATATGGAACCTGGTTGTAAGTGTACACATGCCTTTGTATAACACTAATATAATATACAGTACTCTGATTCTAAGGCCGGTTCCACACAACTAGATTTGTATTGTGGATTCCGCGATCGGCGTAACGCGATCAGCAAAACACAAGCATTGAAAGGCATGTAGTTTTGATTTTTCCTTCACACTTGTGGATACGAATTGCATATTTTGTCACGGAATCTGTATGCAAGACCCCCATTGATGTCAATGGAGGCGTTCGAAGCGCAGCCCATACGCAATTAACATTGTGTATGGGCTGCGGGTACCCGTATCATTGCTTAGCGACAGCATGGGAAGTACAAAAAAAACCTGTACTGCGCATGACCGTGATGGTCATCTACAATACAGAGAAATTTAGGTATGCAGGGTCGCTAGCCGGCTTTACATGTGGGCACCCCCAATGCAGAATCCGACCCGGTCGTGTGAAGCCGGCCTAGGCCTCATGTCCACGGGGAAAATCGGGCCCGCTACGGATTCTACATGTAGAATCTGCAGCGGGTCCCTCCTGCCCCGCGGACATGAGCGCTGAAAATACAAATAAATGAGAATAAACTCACCTCCCATCCGCTCCGTTTCTTCTCTTCGCGGCGGCGTCATCTTCTCTCGTCGCGGCCGGATCTTCATTCTTCGGCTCGGCGGATGTGCATGATGACGTCGGTGACGTGCCCCGCGCATGCGCCGGGCCGAAGCAAAATGATCCGGCCGCGACTGAGAGAAGATGGCGCGGCGCCGAAGAGAAGAACCGGAGCGTGTAAGTAAAATATGATTTTTGTGTCCCGCGGATCCGGACGGCTTCCATAGGCTTCAATAGAAGCCCGCGGGAGCCGTCCCCGCTGGAGACCCGCACGAAAATGGAGCATGGTCCAGATTTTTCCATGCTCCATTTTTTTTAAAATCACTTTTATTGACGATCCGCGGGTATTTATCTACCCGCGGGTGGTCAATGCATCCCTATGGGATGCGGATCCGCGGGCAGGAGAAGAGTTAAAATCCGCTGCGGATTTTAATTCTTATTTTGCCCGTGGACATGAGGCTTATGTCCAATTAGCATACACAGTAACCCCCACAGCAATCGCCGTACTCTTTTTTCGCGCCATTACAGTTTTGTCAAGTTATGTTTATTAAAGTGACAGTGTGAAGCAGAGTCTTAAATAACTGAAAAATATGTAATGAATTTTAAACATTTCATATATTTTCAGTTGATCAATAAAAACTAAACACTCTTGAGGGGTTAATCTGCTCATGCAAAATCACACAGCTGTTAAAATTACACGAGATTTGAGCGTTGTGAGAAGCCCAAATCTCGCGCAAATATGAACCACGTTATTTTAAATGGGTCATACACATGGATGATGTTTTCATGCATGGCACCACAATGCGATGTGGGAAACAAATCCTGGTACGTTCTCTCACATCGCACCGCCCATTGTTTTCAACAGGCCCAGCGGCAGCATCGCACCATGTGCAAAGTACACGCGATGCAAGTTCTCCCCGCATCCTCTGGGATTTCACATGGATGGTGAGCGCAATATGGGGGCGGATTCCCGATATTGTGCTTGCCTGTGTGAAGTTAGCCTCAGGGCTCTCTCACAGGAGTGTTTTTTACCGTCTATTACACGCGCGGGTTTTGCGCACGTAATATGCGGTAACACACTTTACATTACTTTCAACAGTGCCTCACAGAGCACACAAAATGCACGTGTAAAAAAGATTATGTGCGAATACATGCCAAGGTAGTGTATGGGGATTTGTCAGCACAAATTTGTCCATACTGCTACGTACGGAATGTATTGAGCACTGCCTCGTGATCACCACGCACTAGTGAACGCTCATGTGAGAGAGTCCTTAAGCTGGGTTCCCACATGACGGAAATCTCGTCCAAGATTTCCACAGCAGAAAGGTCTGGTGCAGGTTTGACGTGGCTTATCAGCCTGTATTCAGCTGCGGACATCTATCCCCATAGAGAGAAAAGAGCCCACAGAGGGAACGGTGTTACAATTGACTTACTGCAAATTTGAATTCCGTGCCACATGTCAGTTTCCGTGCGGCTTGTCTGTAGCTGACTATCGGCAGTGTGTGAGTAAGATTTTTGAAAATCTTGCCACTTTTCTGCTTAGTCTCAGGTTTAAAAATTTGGTGGCAATTCCGCCCCGTGTGAACCCAGCTTTAGGCCTCATGCCCACGGCCGGATACCGACTGCGAAATTATGCAGCGAAATCACACCCGGCGCCCCCCAGAGACCCTATACTCACCTCTCCGGATCCGTGGCAAGAGTTTCTGCCGGCGCGCATGCACAGTGCAGTGCATGACGCGCTAGGTGGTGACGCGATTTTTCCACTCACAGAGGACGTATCACAGGACGGACGGCTTCCATTGACTGCAATGAAAGCCGTCCGTGTGTTTTTCTGCACAATTTGGAACATGCTGCGATTTTCCCCTGCAAGCGGAAAATAGCAGCTGATTTCGGCTCGTGGGTCGGGGAGAATCGATTACCACAGCAAGTCTGTGGACGGTTATTGCTGTGGAATTCGTGGCAGATGTCTGGCCGTGAATTCAGCGATAATCCGTCCTTAGGGTATGCTCAGATGGTTCAGAGGATTTATGTCTGCAACTATACGTACATACTCCCATAGAGAGTAGTATGTATGTCCGCACGCAGCCTGCAGAGAAGAGTCCGCTGTTCTCTATGGGAGTCCATGCATACAGCTGCAGAGATCAATCTGCTGGTGCCGACTTCCACGGATGACAGAGTGGGAACAAGAAGGTGGGTGAGTATAAAAACTACATCCCAAACTCCTCGGAACCTGACCTATGAGCACCATGACTTTGTTTATAATGCTCATAGGTCATGACAGGTTCCCTTTAAACCCTGAGATATTATGCAGAATATTAGATTTGGCACTATTTATAAAATATGTTTCAGTGATGTTTTGATCTAAAATAAGATACAATCTTTTATTTGTAGTGTTAACGTTGAACAACTGATTGACTTTGAAATCTTTTCCTCAATCGATTTACACGTGAACAACAAACTCAGTAAGTAAATGGTTTGGTCGCCTCATAAATAGCTGCCGGTAGCATAAATTGATATAAAACTTTGCAATCGCCAAGGCGTTTGTGGCAGCGGCCATGTCCTGTATGTATCTGTGTCCCGTAGCTTCCTGGGATGGCTGATATAACCATATTATCTCCTAGAATCTCAGACTGCTGCGTTATTAAACTTTGCATTACATTTCAGGACTTATCTTTTACAGTTTGTGGGAACAACCGCATTGCTGCTGATACATCCGACTGTTACCTGACTTTTCATAAACTCATCTTACACCTTCATGGGGACAAGGAGTAAGAGATTCAGATGTTTTCAGATTTTTAGCAATAAAAAATACATATCTGGTTATTCTAGGTTGATATTTCTTTTATTTTGCAGGCCTGGTTGGTTTAAGCAGCTATTCACAGATTTAATTTCATTCACCTTAAAGCTTGTGCTTAAAAGTCAGGTGAGGAGTGCAATTTCTGTTTGTATTGTTTTCATTCACACCTTTGTGATTTTGCTCTGGTCACATTCACAGTTATATGTTCCATCACAGAAACAGGAAAAAAAGTGTGTGCTGGAACCATCAAATGATGGAGACCAAAGGTACCCAACAGAACCCATTGCTTACAGGTTCTGGTTGGTTTCCATTATAGTGTCTGGCATTTTAATGGAAAAAATAGTCCTGCATGCTGTGCGCTACAGAATATGAGCTACGGAAACAGTGTAGCACAGCGCACCATGCTGTTTCTGTACCTCGAGGAGTTATGTAAATAGTGTAATGCGCTGTGCTACACTGCTTCCGTAATGCTCATTCACTTCAATAAGAGCTACGCAAACGGTGCTGTGTTGAAGCACTTGGCTGTTTCCCACAGGTGGGTGGTCAGAAACAGAGGGCTAGGTTTTCTCATCCCGGCCAGGATGGGAACACCTCTTTCATCTAAAACGCTGCGGAAAAAGTTAGCGCCATGCAAATAAGGCCTCTTGTCCACTAGCTAAATTGAATTGTGGATTCCGCATTAAATTTTGCCCATATGGAATCATTGGCCATCCGCGGTCAATTAAATAGAATTTTGCACCCGCGGATGGCATTTTAATAGATTTGCGTTTTTCACGCGGGGGAGAAAAAACACAGCATGCTCCATTATACAGCGGATTCTGCGCAGATCGGCCACATTGCTATCACATTGCTAGCAATGGGTGCGGATATCAGCATGAAAAAAAATACCATTTAAAGCTAATCTGCTGCGGAAATCTGCAGCAGATTCTGCGCAGATTGTATTTTTCTAGTGGACATGAGGCCTAAAGATTATTATTAAATATTCTAGAAAACTACAGTATCGGGGCATGTTGCCATGGCTAATATGTTTAGCTCACAGAGGATTGTCTACACTGGATACAAGTGTCTTCACATCTGATCTGTAGGATCATTAACTCTGTTAAATGGGTTCTCCAGTTGTCCGCAGGCCTCCCAATCTTTGTTGTGGCTGACCCCTGCAGCCAAAAATATCTGTAAACCGCAATCTAAAAGATCGTTTTACAACACAAAAATGTGAAAATTTTCATTATTCACTGATTAAATGGGTTATTTCTTCTTGACATCATGCTGCCAAACCCGTTTTTTATTGCAGTGTTGGTTTTCCTGGGTGGTTTTGGCTGTTTGTTTTAAAAAGGTGAAACATGTTGACAACATATTTGACCTGTAAAAACTGGGATCAGAAAAATACATCAAAAACCTGCTGCAAATTTGCAGTAAAAATATAGTTTGGTTTTGCTAAATTTTGGCAAAATATGCAGTATGACTGTAAAGTGTGAGTATAGCCTAAATTGAGCCATTCCAGCAATTGGCTGTTATTGTTGCGAGAAGCCGGCCACACATTCCTCTGCACTTTGGTTAATAGAGGGAGGTCATAAGTGGGTAATACCCCTCTGTGTATGACCAAAGTGCAGAGAAGTTTATTAACATAAGGGGGCAGGCACAGGGTACCCCATTATAATTGGAATCTGTCGACTCGGACATGCTGAGCAAACTGCAGGAATCATGTTATAGAGCAGGAAGAGCTGAGCAGATTGATATATAGTTTTATGAGGAAAGACTCAATATAACTTGTGTTTTTTTTTTTATTTACATCTCTGCTCATTCTAAGCTAAACAGTCCAATATGCGGTCCTACCAGTGTTTGTCAGCTATCTGTGTAGGAGTGTACATACAGGGGTAGCTGTAATCACTGACAGCTATCCCTGCATGTCGCAATTACTGCTACTTTTCTACACTAAAATTCTGGCATCAAATCCACTATAAATATCCCATAATGTGTTTAGCTAAAGTTGTAGTTCAATATTTACAAACCCGTTAAGTCTTCTGGTGGCGGGTGAAAAAAATATGTATATCTTGTACTGATGAATGATGTGAATTATACATTCTACATATATTTATTTTGCAGATTTGTAAAGAAATCAACCATGCGGCAAACATACTTGCTGCTTTCATCCAAGAACAAGCAGGTATCTATATATATAAAGACGAAAGCCCTCACTGACTCACTGACTGACTCACTGACTAACTCACTGACAGACTCGCCACTAATTCTCCAACTTCCCGATGTCGTAGAAACATGAAATTTGGCGCAAGCATAGATTATGTCCAAAATAGGAAAAGTTAATGGGTCCCAACTCGATTATTCAATTCTAGCGCAAAAGAACTAGCGTCCAAATTTTACGTACGGAATCTAATTCTCTCACTTCCCGATGTCATAGAAACTTAAAATATGGCACGAGCATTGATTATGTCATAAATAGGAAAAGCTAATGGGTCCCAACTCGATTATTCAATTCTATGCGCAAAAGAATTAGAGTCCAAATTTTACGCCTCAGTATCTTCTAAAGTAACCACGACTTCATGAGATTTTCCATGTGAACACCAGATAAACACCAGTACCAAATTAACTCGGGTGAAGCCGGGTATATCGGCTAGTATTTTTATAAGACATCACTAATCCTTTCCTTTCTTTTTTCTGTATATTTAATTGGTTTGCAATGATTTTGTGAAAATCACTGCAAACAAAAGCAATATGACCGAACCAAGTGATGACCACACCATGTTAATGTTTTGCATAATGTTAATAGATGGCTGTGATGATGGCTGTCAACATTACTTGGGGTTAATATCTAGAAAGTGAAAAAAATTACTGCTGCAAATTTATTCATCACACCTGGGCTGAAAGGCCCTTCTGCCACATAAGAAGACACCAATATTAAAATGACACATGGTAGGTAGGTGGGGTGACATTACAAATTTTGAATTGGTGTCCAGGAGGTCAACTTGGTGAGTGTGATTAATAGGAACCATGATTCATGGGTATCGTGTATCCAAAATGAAAGGTATGTGAAACTCACCTGGGCTTCTTTACATAGGCAGTATTCCCGAGGGAGTTCTGTCCTGTTGTGAAATAGACAGAACCTGCAGAGAAAAAGAGCCCATTTATTTCAATGGGTTCATGCACATGAGCGATTGTTCACTTGGACCAACGGGTTTCGCACAAGAATAGGACATGTAATGTCGACAGCACACAGACGGAGTATCCGTATGCTGTGCAATGTGAGTTGCGCATGAGAATTGCAGATGTAACTCGCATCACCCATGTAAATGCAGCCTTATAAAAGTAACATATGAATCCATGGCTGCCGGGTTCAAAGAATAAATTAAGGTTACATTGCATAGTTTAGATGAATCTATATATTCAGTCTATATAACTACTGCATAATATTATGTTTTCTTAAATCTTGTAGAAGATTTTCTGAGTTATGGAGATATTGGAATGAATATTGATATCACATCCTTTCCTATCATAAAAGAGAACTACATGGAGTCCTATCACAAGGTCAGTGATCATAAAAGGTCTAGGAGGTTAAAAGGGTTTTCCCACAAATGACATTTCCCACCTATACACAGGATAGGCGATGCATGTCTGATTGATGGGACTCTCACTAATCACTAGAACAAGTTTCAAGCTTCCCAAATCCATCCCCTTCCACTACAGAACTGCAGTGAGGGAGAGTTTGAATGGAGTAGCTGTCCATTCTTTCAATGTCTATGGGAGTGAGGCCTTATTCACACAAGTGATTTTCATGCACACGTTCTGTCTGATTGTGAGGACAGATCTTGCATATGAAAATAATCCATTAATTTCAATGGATTCATTCACATGAGAAATATTTCTCTTAAAATCCAAAATCTGACAATTGCAGTATGTCCTATTTCAGATGCGTAAAAAATGCATGTACAGTGGTGTTATATGTTTTTAACGCCAAAAGGCATCACAAAAAAACTATTGCATTGTAGGTTAGGTTTTCCCAAAACCTACGTGGCATTTGCCTATGTGAATACAGCCATACGGAGACAGCTGAGTACCGAGCTCCACTGTATGGTGCTAGAGATGCCGAGATGCCATCACTTCGAAGCTGGTTACTTCATTGTGTGAAAGGAGAAGTGGAATTAAAGTGACCCTCTGGTCCTGGACAAACAAAGATGGCTGCACTGCTTCCCTGACGCTATGTGCTGCTCTGACTGGCCATCGCTGTTCATGTGGGAAGAACTGGCCAATCAAAGCAGAATATAGTGTCTTATATTAATGATGCATGCTAATGCACAGTGTGCATCAGGTGGTCAGGGAAGCAGTGCGCCCATCTTTGGTTGTCCAGGCCTGGAGGGATGCTTTAGGCATTGTCACTAAATATGAAGATCAATTCTTCCTATCTCTTAGGTCTTGAATAAGGTAGAAGCCGCATGTGAACATTGCGTTTTTGGCTAAGGCAGTGCCTGCCTTCCTATACCTTCCAACAGAGGTCACATTGCATTATGTGTAAATGGGTATAGTGCTGTAAGAAGATTCAATACAGAAGGAAAGATTTACCAAAAGTGGTGCAAGAGAAAAGTTGCTCTTTTCAACCAATCAGATTCCAGCATTAGAGATGAGTGAGCATACTCGCTAAGGACAATTACTCGATCGAGCATTGTCCTTAGCGAGTATCTCCCCGCTTGGAAGAAAAGGTTCGGCTGCCGGCGCAGGTGACAGGTGAGTTGCGGCCATGAGCAGGGGGGAGTGGGGCGGAGAGAGGGAGAGAGAGATCTCCCCTCCGTTCCTCCCCACTCTCCCCCACCGCTCCCCGCCCGCCACCGGCAGCCGAATCTTTGCTCCCGAGCAATTGCCCTTAGCGAGTATGCTCGCTCATCTCTATCCAGCATTCATTTCTCAGAGACTCTTTGGAAAATAAAGACAACAACCTTATTGGTTTCTATGGACAAATATTACACATTTTCCTTGCACTAGGTTTGATAATTCACCCTCCAAGAGTTTTCAGTATATGCATCAGGGATGAGGAAAGATATGGACTTTACCATGGATGCAATATTTGCATCCGGGCTAGCCTTATAGAGGGCTCAAGAGTTTTGGTAAATGATCAGCATTTTTAGTAAGTAGACATTTTCAACTTATTTGTTTAGGATACTCATCTTGATTGGGAAACTGTAAAATGTAATTCCGAAAAACTGCTTTAATTATGCATCTTTTTGTCTGTACTGTTAACCCCTTAACGACCATCCGTGTATCTTTTAATGGCAGCCGTTAACGGGCTTTATTCTGCACACTGACTTTTGAGAAGCCTGGCGCAGGAGAAGCTTGGCACTTGCTCTAACAGCAGGGACTAAAGAAACTTTCGATCCCTGGTTTTTAACCTTTTACATGCCGCAGTCAGTGCATTTATGACATATAAAAAGCTAAGAAAGGGAGGGGATTCTCGCCCATCAGACTCCCGTAATGTGATTGCGGGATCTGATGGGTTGTTATTAGAGATGAGCGAGCATACTCACTAAGTATCTCCCCGCTCGGAAGAAAAGGTTCGGCTGCCGGCGCGGGTGACCGGTGAGTTGCGGCCGAGCAGGGGAGAGCGGGGGGGGGGGGGAGAGGGAGAGAGAGATCTCCCCTCCGTTCCTCCCCGCTCTCCCCCGCAGCTCCCCGCCTGCCGCCGGCAGCCGAATCTTTGCTCGATCGTGTAATTGCCCTTATTGAGTATGCTCGCTCATCTCTAGTTGTTATGGCACCTTGAATATAGCCTCCAGGCCAGTTAGCTACTGTGGCCTATGAGGCTCAGCCTCTGTACTTACCATTGCACTCTGTACTTATGGTAGTGGCCAGGCTTGGTATTGTAGGCCAAGTTCACATTGAAATGAATGAGACACAGGCTGCAATACCAAGCGTTACCACTGTAGTGGGCACGGAGCTGTCTGCAACAGCTTGACTATTTAATAAACTATTTAAGAAATGTTATATTTGGGACATTTACAACTTTAATTGGCAGCAATTGGGGTTTAGAAAATAAATATTGATGAGGATCGTGATGTCTTATGTGTGTCTTCCTCTCCCCCTCAGGGTCATCTTGCCTACAAGAACCTCTCTGTTTACTACAATACCTCTATATTCTCCCCTTCACATCTAACAGACAACAGGATGGTCTATTTCTGGTTTTCAGAGCCGGTCCTGGACAATCTAGTACTGGCATATTTCCTTGAGCAGCATTTGGCTCTTTCTCTTACCGCTGCTGAGCTACAGGTAAATAAAAAAAAATCACAGAAAATGGCCATGTACTCACTGATATGCTGATACAAGAGGGCAGGTATATACGCCATGTAACTCCCAACATGCAGAGAGCCTGAATGCTAAACGGAGGACCAAGAAACACATGTGAGGACACTGATTTCGCTACAGTGGATTTGTGCGGAATTGCTGCGGGTATTCCAATGTAGAATGCCCACAGTGATTGCACCCCGTGATAAAGTGGCCTTACGGTCTATGGCACTTACAGAAACAGCCTGGCGCAATTATCAGAAAGTCTGATCTATCTGAACTAAAATAACCAATAAAAAAAAAAACTATTTCTGCAGTTCTTTGGTAAAAATGTTCAATTTTTTTTGTGTTTAGGATATCCTTCAGGAAGATAATACGGAGTCCAATCAGGAAATCCTGCAACAGGTAACTCAAAATGTGTACCGTAAGGCTGGGTTCACACAGAGCGGAATTGCCACGGAATTTCCATGTGGAACCTCTGCATGGAAATTCTGCTGCATTTACAGTAGCAACAAGGTGGACAGCATTTTGAAAATCTCATCCACACGCTGCGGAAATAACCAGCACAAAACCTGTGTGGAAACTGACTCAAATCTGCGACATGTCAATTATGTCACCACCTTCGCTGTGGAGTTCACCCCCTCTCAATGAGTGGGTTAATTCCGCACCGGAAATCGCAATGAAACTCCATTCAAAACCTGCATCAAATGGCAAGCATTCCGCGGCTGGTCTGCAGCAGAATACCCGCTACGGACATTCCACTGCAAATCAGCCCCATGTGAGCCCGGCCTAATTGCAATTTTTTTTTTCATTTCTAAGTATGTATCATCTCCTCATCAAAATTCACAAAAGCTGTATGCAATATACTTCAACATTAGCGACATGGAAGATGATGTGGCCTTAGCTTTTAGCTATATTTTGAGAAATTAAGCAGATGGAGGGCTCGTGTCACCAAAAGGCAAACCTGGGCATATGCTGGGGCCCATAGGGTTTGGAGAGGACCATGGCACTAAATGTAAACATACTCTGTCATGGCACCAATAGCGCCATGACTTCCTGATTTCTGGTGCGGGTCAGGGGTGACGTCACTATGTCAGCCCTGGACCACAAGATGAGCTGGGAAGTGCATATACATCGTCATTTAGTGCTGGATACCGAAAGATTGATATCGCCCTTCAATTCCTGAATTGATTCCCTGGTCAGCCTATCTGTTTCTCTGTGAGGATATTCAAAGCAGCTCCTTCGTACGTAGAATGCTGGTTATACTTCTTATACCCTGGCCAGCGTACTTGTGAACCTGTGGTTTCTTTGCTCTGAGGACTACACTCTGTGGTTCTGTGTTCACTGGTTCTGCAAACACAGGTTTAGTGCTCAGTTTCCCTGTATTCTGTGCCTATTACTCAAGTGCCCTGTGGTTTGGCGTTGTGTGGTTGGTGTTGCTGGTTTGTCTTGGACATGGACTCAGCTTCTCTCCTGTAGTGGGGTTGCCATTTTGGGGTGGGTGCTCTGCTTGAGTGGCTGAACCGCTTTGGGCAGTTCAGACTATACGATGTCACCATTATCACAGTCTCCTGTTATAGTCTGTTCTGATCATCTACATTTGACCATAAATGTACTGTTAATCTGTCCTCCAGTTTCCACTGTGCTTAGCTTTGGAATCTATCGCCTCTGGTTGAGCTGACAAGTCTAATCATACGTGACACTTTATGCTTCTCAGGCCAAGGATGGTGTAGATAGGGGGAACACTACTACTCTCTTGTTCAGGGGCCCAGTTCCCCCTGGAGATTATACTTATCTGAGGATTAGTAGAGTTTTGATTTTATATTTTAATTTTACCATTTTTTTCTCAAAGGGCCCATTAGGCACAGTGGTATATGAAAGTCCAAATATTGTACATCCATGTATTCTATATATTTTTCCTAGAGACAATATCTCTGCAGGTCAAATTTTACCTTAAAGTGCGTAAAATAATTAACTATTGCGTTTTTTATATGTGATCCAAAAAATTTCAAACCAATCACAAAATACATTAAAATTTGGTATTTACACAGCTGAGTCTCTCTAGTGCCCACATACTGTATATCATAATGATTGGCAGAAAAATGTCTAAAACTGGTTACTTCTAGTTCTTTATCTGTAGCCCCTAAAAAAGGCCTCTCGTGGGCCGAAAAGTAGCTTCCCCACTTTTTATGGATTTATTATGGAGGAATATTTTATAAAAAACTTCCCTGTATGCTGCCACGACTCATTTTTTATCATGGACCATCTGTGGAGTCTAGAGGCTCAGGCTCCTATTTTTGTGGCGTGCATTAGCTCACCTCCCCCGGCTGGGGTCTGCATTGAGTTCTGCAGGACTTCTCTTTCTTGGAATCACCAGGGAGCATGTTGGTGAGACTCTCGGGGTGAGGTGATGTCTTCAATGCAAGCAAAACTTTTTCTTACAGTTTCCCTTTAAATAACCATAAAATCTGCAATTTACTACAGCCATATATTTTCCTCTTCCTGGTCCAGTAATGTGCTTGTTTTATTTTCTAGATCTTTCAAGAACGTCCAGCAAATCATAACGCTGCAAAAGTGTGGAGTCTTACAGCACCAAGAATCAAAATTACGCCACAGGGGACTGTTGTTACGTCTTCTGTTGCTGTCCACATTAACACCTCTTCCTCAGCAGATTTATATTTTGAAGTTGTAAGTATAAGGAAGACTAAACCACATAGAAAAATATACAAATCACCTGTAGAACACATTTTGTTGCTCCTTGTAAAATTAGTGTAAAACAGTAAGTAGCCTAAACCACCTAATCTTAAGGCTGATTCCATATTACTAGTCTACGAGTTAAATGAAACTTGTTACATGGCAATTAAATCAATGGATGAATTCTTCTCATTGCAGGAAACTGTTACCGTCGTCCGGGCCTCATATGCAGACAAAAAACTGATGTTGCACCCCAGTGATCCTTTGTGAGTTGAATTTCAACCCTTACCAGTGTACCCCAGTAGTGTAACATAGTAACATAGTATGCAAGGCTGAAAAAAGACAAATGTCCATCCAGTTCAGCCTGTTTTCACCCCCCCTTGTTGATCCAGAGAAAGGCAAAAAAACCCAATGAGGCAGACGTGACCAGTATACAGCAAAGTATCTAACCTGTAAATCTAAGTGTGATTGTTCTCAATAAAGAGAAACCAAGTAATCTTGTAGATATGATACCTTTTAATAGCTAACAAAAATATATGATGTTAAAGGGGTTGTCTCACGCCGAAACGGGTTTTTTTTTTATTCAATAGGCGCGAGACAAACCCAATGCATGTGTTAAAAAAAACAAACGGGTAGTACTTACCCGAATCCCCGTGCTGCGGCGACTTCTTCCTTCTTACTTACCTTAGTAAGATGGCCGCCGGGATCTTCACTGTGAGGTCCATTGCCGATTCCAGCCTCCTGATTGGCTGGAATAGGCACACGTGATGGGGCGGAGCTACGCGATGACGCGTAGAAGGGGGCGGAGCCCGAACTCCGCTCGTGCCGAGACCCAAGAGAAGGAAGAAGACCGGACTGCGCAAGCGCGTCTAAAATCGCCAGAAGAGGCGATTTTAGATGGATCCATGGAGACGAGGACGCCAGCAACGGAACAGGTAAGTGAATAACTTCTGTATGGCTCATAATTAATACACAATGTACATTACAAAGTGCATTAATATGGCCATACAGAAGTGCATAACCCCACATGCTTTCATGAGACAACCCCTTTAATGCAAGCTTTCAGACCTCACAGGGTCCTTCATCAAGGCAAAATTAAATGGATCCGAAGAAGCATGCATATATATACACACATACTTATGACAAGGCACAGACATGGAGGGATTCATTTGCACTCAAAAGAATACTGCAATAGAAATACAAACATAGATGTGAAGGTTTTATGGTCCCTGAATAAGTGTTAAGAGATCATCAGGTCAGCAGTGTTATCTGTGTTACAGATGTCTCATACTTCCCAGTCACACATGAATCATTTTGAAGAATTTATGTTGAAAGTGTCAAAAGTTTTTAGAAATTTGTATTTCCAAATTCTTCTATGGCTTTGTGATCTAAAATTGCCTTTCAGTATAATAACTTTGATGTTTTCGAAGTTGTGTCTGTGACTAGAAAAGTGCTCGGCCATGGGGAATTCTGTCTTTATTCTAAGTGTATAACTCTGAGTGTATAAATGCATTCAGTGAGCTCCCACCTAATGATGGCACAGAAGTTTGTGATTTACATGATATATATTACTGTGTGAAGGAAGAGGAGATTGCAAACAAGGGAGATGGAATAATACCTCCACAGTGCCACCTATTGGATGGCAGTATTCCTTTAAGCCAAAGTTAGACTCTTTATACAAGCCTTGTAACAATGACTGGGAATTAACCCTTTCCAATTCAATTTGTATCCTGGTTTTTCTAAGGGACTTACCCCTTTTCTGCCGTTATACAACGGCGCTATATGCTGGCTAAAGCCAGTACTGCATGAGCTGACACATTGGATAGACTCCAACAGCAGAGAGGCTGGCAATACACAGTAAGAGAACCCCAACGGACGTCTTCCAACATCGGAGCTGTACAGCCTTAAATCATAATGTCTTCAGATGTCAGACAGTGGATTGGAAAGGGTTAAAAGCAAAGAGTCCATGTACAGACAGCTGTTTCAGGGTGTTTGCCCTTCATCAGTGTACAGTAGGAGTCTGGCCTTGCTAGTGAGATTGAAGAGGAGATTTGAACTTTCTATAAGAAAAAAACAGAGGTCTGACCCCTGTAAAGATTCACTATCCTACCAAAAGTATTTGGATACCCCATCAGTAGAAGGCATTGTGTCTTATTAGCAGGTCCAGCACAGGCCACAGTGAGCCTGTCCACGTATCTGACAGGGGAGGAAGACTCTTAGACACTCTGGGTGGGGGATAGTGACCCTGCAGGTTGTGAACCCTAAAATTATACCATGTACCAGAATGTTGATGCTGTATCCTGCTGTGTGTGAAATAAAACTGGCAGATGCCAGGTATTTGAAGAGAGAAGGAGTCTTTCTGAGAGTGGTGCCAACCATCTTGGGTGGAGAAGATGGCAATCACAGTAGGTTTGAGGATATGGATGTTCCATGATTGGACTGGCCTGCATAGAACCTGAACCCTACTGAACATTTTTGTGACAAACTAGAACATTGGGTCAGGAAATATGAACAGAGACTATCTTCTTTAAAACTAAGGGCTAGACATTCGCAGGATGAATGGAGGGAAATACCAGCTAAAGTGTCTCAAATATTAGTAAAAAGTATGTCATGGAGAGTATCCAATGTCATTAGAGCCAAAGGAGACCCTATTATGTATTAACATATGGAAATAAATAACACTTTTGATTCTTCCTCAGGTGTCCAATTACGTTTAGTATGACAGTGTATGGGGTGTAGTTCCTATTGCTGTGGGTCCTTAGGCGGGTCTGTTACCTACATGGTCAATCTACTCAATTTTCTCTGGACTTTGATATAAATTGTTTTAATAATTTTACTCATTTTTATTACTGATGATGCATGGCAAATTCTAATATCACTTTTCTCTTGGTATCAGAGTTCATGTTAAAAATGTCAGGAGCTCACTGCTGATTTCTCTGGTGAGTATATTAGAAACTATTAAGTTCTAGCTGTAACTACTAAGCTATATGCCCCAAAATAGTGGACTATAGAGTGACATTTTATGAGAATAGAGTTTCCGGATCCAAACCAAAACACACAACAGGAATCTAAGTGGTACAAACAAATCCTCAGATAGTAATGTAGAATACAATGTCATATTAACCCTTTGCAATCCAATTTTGGATTCAGGGTTTCCTAGGGGGCTTTCTCTTTCTGCCATTATATAATGGCGCCATCTGCTGGCTAGAGCCAGTACTGCGGGTTGGACATGCTGGAGAGACTCCTGACAACAGATTGGCCAGTAATATACAGTAAGAATACCCTGCCGGACATCTTCCGACATCGGAGCTGTACAACCTTCAATCAGAATGTCTTTAGACGTCAGACAGTGGATTGGAAAGGGTTAATGGGCTGTTCCATGAAAATAACTTATCACGTGCCCATAGAAATGAATGGAACATTAGTATGCATGAGTGACCATCACTCCATTCATTTGGGAACAATCAGACACCCCATTCTTGTGATCGGTGGAGTTCCAGCAGTTATACTACCACCAATTAAATCCATATTCCCAACTTTGTGGATAGGAGATTAATTATTTCCGTAGGACAATCTCTGGGAAACTTCAGTGGGAGAAAATTTAGAATTGCCTGTTACAATAATTCATTATGGAATCTGACAAAATATTTGTTTTACCTGCACAAAGGTCACAGCTGACAGTACTAGATCTCCACACTGCTGACATCCACCACTATCTGTACATATACGATGCTGCAGATTTGGCCCAAGCTGCCTATAGAATAGGGTTCTGCTTAGTACTGTAGGAATTAAAGTGACCCTCCGGTCATGGAGAAACAAATATGGCTTATCTAACTACCTGATGCACACTGTACTAATGTATACATCAGTAGTCTAAGACTCTACATGCTGATGTGATTGGCCAAGTGCTACTCATGGGAGCAGCCCTGGTCAAACAATGTAGGTGTATAGTGTCTTAGACTGATGATGCAAAGTAATGCACAGTGCGCATCAGGTAGTTGGAGACGCTGGTGTGACCATCTTTGTTTCTGGACAGGTTGGTCACTTTAAAACATAACAAACTTTGTAATGTATATTTTTAATTCCTACAGAATGAAGAAGAGATAAGTCAATTTCTAGGAACAGCGGTGTCTAAACATGGTATTCCAGCTATAGCAAAACGTGAGTCTGAAGTAACAGCCAATGCATGACCTATGCAGAACAAGACATTATGGCATATCCACAAAATGTTTCTAAATTTCTAATAGGTGGAGATTGAAGGTATGTTTATATGTGGTGTAAATGCTGCAGATTCGCTGTGCAGCATTTCCACACAGAAAATCCGCATTATTTACAGTACAAGCCATGCAGATGAGATTCTATCAAATGTCATCCACATGGTGCGGAAAAGATCTGCCCCGGATCCGTAGCGGAATTGACATACGGGTCAGATGTTAAATCCACAACATATCGCTTACTACAGATTTCACCTTTCGGGATGCAAAGGGTGAGATCCACACCAAGATTCTCATTAAATGCATGTTAATTTTGGCGCAGAGTTTTATGCTGATCTGTACCAAAATCCACAGTAGATTTTCTACTGCAGAAATTACATCCTGTTTCCTGTGTAGTCTGTTGAAGTTACCAGCTCCATTATCTTGATCTGTGAGTCTAACCTGTGGATATTGCTTTAATGTCTATGATGAGAAAATCCTTTAAAATGTGAAGCAGGTATTTTTTTGCATTTGTGTAGCATAGAACGGAGTGAATAAAATGCATTGTGACATTATCCTCAATAAGTTTAGTGAAGCTATAGCAACGCTAAATATTTAGCACTGTGTTAAAATAATGGAATATGTATCTACACAGATGGTTTCTTACACAGGTTTATCGGGGGGGAAAAAGCAGTTTTTGATAGTTTTTTTTGTGCGTAATTTCAACAACAGAAAATTTGCTTGAATTTTGCTGCATTTCTTTGGCAAAATCTATGATAAATTGGCTTGGGTTACATGCAGATTTGTTGTGAATTTTGATGTGGATTCAACACAGATTTCACCCCTAATTATAAATACGCAATGAAATTTCACAGCATGAATTCACATGCTATGGATTTAAAATCTATACAGGAGGTCAATTTACGTAGTGTGTAGAGATGAGCGAGCACGCTCGTTTAAGGCAGATGCTCGAGCGAGCATAGGTCTTCTCGAGTAACTGATTACTTGTCCGAGCAAATGCGGAGGGGGGGGGGAGGGGGTAAGCGGCGGGTGGCGGGGGAGATCTCTCTCTCTCCCTGCCGCCCCCCGCATTTGCTCAGTTACTCGAGAAGACCGATGCTCGCTTGAGCATCTGCCTTAAACGAGCGTACTTGCTCATCTCTAGAAGTGTGCGTATGAGAGTACCTTAAATCTTGTCCATTTTGCCTGTATTGCATTATGCTGCATATTTTCTGCATGCAAATTCACGGTGGAAAATAACCAGTTTATACAGCGTGTTTGAACAAGCCCTTACACAACAGTATTTTGTATTAGTACTTGAAACCCAAACGAGGAGTGTAATACACAGAGAAAAATTCTAATGTAAAGATTTGTACCTGTTCTTTGTATAGGACTTAAGGTCTTTTTACACGACAAGATAATCTTTCAAATAGCCGAAAGATTGAAAGATCTAGCGATGTATTTACATAAAGTGGTAATGGCTTTAATCATCTACTTTTGTGTCTAAAAGGACCTTCATTAATTTTCACTTTCCTCCATGAGTTGTTTGCTTAGCTGGGCAAGTGTTAAACATACGCCCAGATGAGCAAACATCTGGCTGGAAAATTCCATTGTTCTCTTCACGGCAGAGAACACTGTACTTATTATGTATACAAAGCAAACACAATCAGTACACTGTTATCATGCAGTCCTTTGAAAGATGAGTGAAATTCATTCAAATGGAACAAATTTGCTCAGTTTTAAAATGGCTGAATGATGGATTTTATGCGGGCTAAAATCCATCATTCAAATGAAAAGTACACGATGCCCCCTTTTACATGTAACTATTACCGCTTACTATCGGTTGTTTGGAAAAATATCATAATTGTATAGAAAAGAAGATAGTTCTCATTCTCTGAATATTATTTTATACTATCAACCAAGTTCTTTTACTTTGTTCTCAGTTATTAAACATTATATTACATTTCATTGCAGGTTTGGAGACGGCGTTGACATCCCTGATGAATAGTAAAGGCCTTCATTTATTTGACATTATAAATCCTGAAATAATCCCACATGATGTAAGTGCGATATAATACAGTCTATTTTATAAGTTATTAAAATAATGTATAAAAAGGAGTTTCCACGATTGGAAGAAATGTTTTTTTTCCAGATAAATGGCCCTTTTTTGTTTGTGGGTTGTGCCAATTATTGCAGTTTTACTTGAATGAGGCTGAGCTGCAATACCAGGAACAGCCCATGAACAAGTGTGGCACTGTTTATGGGAAAAACAAATAAACACTTTTTAAAGAGAACATGCCATCACCTATGAGTACCATAAAGTAAGCTATGGTGGTCATAGGACACATCCCGAAGAGTCCAGGGATGCACTTTGCATACCTACCCACGTCTCTGTTCCTTCATTCCTGGAAATCAGCATACATACAGTGTAGCGTGCGTGTGTGGCAGAGTATACATGCCAACTTCCACGGGTGACAACTTCAACAGGGAGCTGGGTAAGTATGCAAAGCACATCCCTAGACTCCTCAGGACCTGTTGTTTGAGTACTGTAACTTTGTTTATGGTGGTCAAACAGTAGGTGATGAGAGGTTTCTTATAATACATGAATAATAGAGATGAGCGAGCATACTCGCTAAGGCAAACTACTCAAGCGAGTAGTGCCTTATGAGAGTACCTGCCCGCTTGTCTCAAAAGATTCAGGTGCCGGCGGGGGGCGGGGAGTGGCGGAGGAGACCGGGGAGGAACAGGGGGAAGATCTCTCATTCTCTCCCCCCCGCTCACTCCCGCAACTCACCGCTCTCCCCCGCCGGAACCCGAATCTTTAGAGACGAGTGGGCAGGTACTCGCATAAGGCACTACTCGCTTGAGTAGTTTGCCTAAGGCCGGCTTCACACGGCCATGACGGGCTTCGCTGCGGAATTCTGTGGCGGAGCCCGTCACGGCGCCCCCCAGAGACCCCAATACTTACCTCCGGATCCGGCGTTCTACGTCCCACAGGACGCTTCGGCGCGCATGCGCAATAGAGCGCGTGACGCGCCGGACGCATCATATGACGTGCCCACAGCGTCACACGACGCGGAAGATAGCGTGACGGACGGCTTCCATTGACTGCAATGGAAGCCGTCCGCGCGTACACCCGCGGCAATTAGAGCATTCCGCGGGTGAGGACGGGTGATTTTACGGTGCGGAATTCCGCACCGTGAGCATTGTGTTATTAGGTTCAATAGAAACTAATAACTGCAGGCAACGCAGCGGATTTCCGCCGCGTATCACGCGGCGGAAATCCGTCCGAGGGAAGGAGCCCTTAGCGAGTACGCTCGCTTATCTCTAATGAATAAGCTTTGTCAGCTGTAGTAAGCGCTACTGTCTGGGAGTGGCTCTCTATTCTAGTCTATAACTAGGGACCACTTTATGATGTCCATTTGCCCTAATATTGCATGTGGAGACGGTTGTCTTCATGGGATAACTTCCTTTAAAGAAAGAATAAGGAAAACATCATATTGGTCAATGCATCGTATGCCATGAATTAAAGGTTAAGACAATCTAGCTATTTTATACAAGATTGATCAATTTGGCACTTTTATTTCCCCTTTTTTTATAAGGGTTATTTAATAGTCCAGCTGGATTTTGAATTTCCTCATCATTTGCTGGTGGAATTTCTGAAAAAGGCCCTGTAGATGTCGAAGATGACACCAAGACCACTATTACTTCAGCTTCACAATGTTTGAGCTATGCTTGTTCAGGGCTACAAAATGATTTTAAGACCATCTGTAATAAAAGTGGCAAGTAAGATGAAAAGTAACTGTATTTGCTTGTTTTATGACTACTTCTGCATTTACTGGATTTTAATATTTAATCCAGTTATGACCAAAGGAGTCTGCGGATCAACATGTATTTATTTTACTAATTTGTATAGTGCATACAGGAAGTCTTCAGACCCTTTACCTTTGTTTAGATTTTGTTATGATGTGGCCTTGTGTAAAAAAAAAAAAAAAATTTGCACTCACTACCCCATAATAACAAAGTGACAACATGTTAGTTTTTCATTTTTAAAAAAGATTCATAGATTTCTAACATTTACATTGACATAAGTATTCACACCCTGTACTACTTAGTTGAAGCACCTTTGGCAGCAATTATAACCTCCAGTCTTCTTGGGTATGATGGCAAAAGTTTTGCACACTAGAGATGGTCCATTAGGTTCAAGTCAGGGCTCTGACTGGGGCAGTCAACGACATTCACAGAGTTGCCCCTGAGCCACTCCTATTGTTTTAAATGTGTGCTGAGAGAAGAGAAACAACTAAATTTGTCGGGGGGGGGGGGGGGGGGGGGGGGGGGGGGGGGGGGGGTCCAGGCCGCGATTAAAATTCAGAACACTGTCCAGAACAAAAAACACATGAGGAACGGGTTTACCCAACTTTGATCTATATTATAAGGCAGCGCTTTGCAAGTGTGTCCTGGATCTCCTTCACAATGAGTACCAAAAGGTGGGTGGCCATGGAAAAGGATTTTGCCTCAGGACAGTTGCTAGGTATGTTTTGGATTCCCAGGGAAAAAAATAGGAAGAGATTGAGCCTATCACCGCTCATGACAAAAATCCTGAATATATGGGATGGTTTAGCAGAAAGGAAGGATCTAGTGTCATGCCCAGGACAACTTACACCTTTAACAGGAAATCCCAGACTACCAATTCCAACAGATGATGGTTCTCTGCTGGCTAAATTGGGGGTTATGACACCTCATATCAGAGATTTGTTGGAGAATGGGAACATAAAAACACTACAAAGTATTTTGGGATCCGGGGGACCGATGGTCGGAGTATGGTTTCAGTACCTCCAAATCTGTAGTTATGTTTGCTCCCTTGGCACAATGGGACAACTGAGTAGGCCCTTGACCAGGTTTGAGGAGTTGTGCGTGGCAACTGATCCACCTAAAGCTGAAATCTCTAGCTCATATCGCATCTTGCTAGCAGAGGAGACAAAGGACGATAAAGTGGGGTTTAAATCGCGCTGGGAAAGGGAGTTGGGGCACCCATTATCAGAAGGAGATTGGGTGAAGGCTTTAACTGTAACACATAAATTATCTATTTCCAACAAACTTCAGGAAACAAACTACAAATTGATCTCTCGATGGTATAGAGTTCCATCTAAATTAGCCAAGATATATCCACGGCAATGAGATAGATGCTGGAAATGTTTAGTAGAGGAGGGTACTTTCCTTCACATATGGTGGCCGTGCCCTTTGATCCATAGTCTATGGACAGATGTAAATAAACTTTATAACGCGCTGACGCATGCTGGGATCACCTTCTCCCCTGAATTGGCCCTTCTGTCGATTTTCCTGGGTTCCATCTCGGGTTCAAAAAAAGGATTACTAAGATTTTTCATTCTGGCCATAAGACAGGTAATCCAGAGGTTATGGAAACCAATAACACCCCCATCCAGAGAACAATGGTTGGAAGCTGTGGACACGCTGAGGCAATTAGAAGAAACCATAGCTACAGCTGACAACAGATTTCAAAAGTATTATGAAACATGGGCGATATGGCTAACGCTACGTTCTTCCAGTCGACTTAGAGACTGGCTCCTTAGAGGGGAAATTTACCCTTAAATCAGTAAGCAACTTGCAAAAGATGATATAATTAGCGTGGGCGGCCTGACCTGCCGAACACAGAGGAGCTTTTCTTCTTTTTCACTTTTCTTTATCTTGAATTCTTGATTGTTTTTGCTACTCTATGTTCTGATATTTTATACCTGCACAGGGAGGCTCTCCTTTCGAGGACATCCTCAAACTATTTTGTTGATGTTGGATATAGTTTTATATATGGAAGACTCTATACTCATATAGTGAAAGTTATATGAACAAGATTTTTTGTTGTTGCTGTGACTATGTGTAAGAAGCTGTTCTTATTGATTGATTGTACGACCAAATAAAATGCGTTTGAACCATAAATGTGTGCTGAGGGTCATTGTCTTGTTGGAAGGTGAATGTTCTGCCCAGTCTGTAGTCCCTTGTGCTCTGGATCATATTTAGTGACCAGCCCATAGTGTTTTTACGTCCTAACCAAGTGGGCCTTAATCCCTGAGGACGTAAAAACATGCTTCCTGCAGGGATTAAAGCCACGTGGGCTATGGACGTGACAGCTCCTTGCTGTCGGTGCCCCGAAGTAGCTGACAACATTGGATGCCTGGGATGACAGCTTAATGAATAGCGCCGATCGCATTAAAGTGCAAAAAGGTTTTTAAAAGGTTAAAGATTCAGCTGACCTGATGGATTGGAGCCATGGGGGCAGCTGAGATTACTCATCCCGCTCCTCCATGCTGTCCCATGGTGATCGGGTCCTCCGGGACCAGACGCCGGCCTTCTGAGCATGCGCACCAGGTGGCATTACGTCAGCCGCATGCACAGAAGGCCGGGACCCACGGCAAATTTAAAATCTCCTGGCTCCCGGCTCCTGAAGGTAGCCAGGAGGCAGGAGATGTCACCAGGGACCGCGGTGAGCGGTCTCCAGTCACATAATCACCATTAACCAATGGATAACGGAGATCGCGAAAAAGTTTAAAAATTTCACTTTCCCTTATGGATTGGATCCATGAGGGGAGGTGAAAATACTCACTCCCATCCTCCATGATCTCTGGCGGCAATCTAAAGCTGGTGCGTGCTTCTGCGCATGCGCTGATGTTGCGCACATGCGTAGAAGGCCAGAGAGCTCGGCAAATTTTAAATTTCCCTGCACCCGGCTATCAAAGATAGCCGAGTGCAGGGAGATCTGACGAGGGACCGCTGTATGCGGTTCCCAGTCACATAATCCCCGTTATCCATTGGATAACAGTGATCAGGAAAAGTTTTTTAAAAAGTTTAAAAATTTAAAATTGAATCTCCGTTTACGGAACGTATCCGTGAGGGAAGATGAAATTACATACCCAAGGCCCCTGGGTTTGTCCCCTGATGGGATCTATATCCGTGGACCTTACCCCGGCTTTGTTGCATGCGCCCATCAGCATAATGGCGGACGCATGCGCAAAAGTAAAGGATTGCCGGGAAATGTTAAATCTCCCTGCTCTTGGCTGAAGGTAGCAAAGAGCCTGGAGATGTCACGGGGGGCTGCGGTATGTGGTTACTGGTCACGTGATCGCCGTTATCCAATGGATAATGGTGATCACGTAAAAGTTTTTAAAAAAGTGGAAGTTTCATCTCCCCTCACCGATGCGATTGGTGAGAAGAGATGAAAACTTACCAGAGGCCTCTGTATTTAAACCTCGATGCAATCATCCACCATGGACCATTTCGGCTTCTGCGCATGCGACGAGCAAAGTGCCAGACACATGCGTAGAAGCTGGGGAGACCAGGAAGTTTTAAATCTCCTTGTTCTTGTCTAGTAATGGTCGCCGAGAGCCTGGAGCAGTGACCAGTTGCCTCGTTGAGCGGTTCCCGGTCACGTTGTAAAAAGTTACTGATCTACCATTGGACCGGTTTCACATGACCGGATAGAAATTGCGGGCTCCACATGTGTTTGATCAGCGGTAATACGCAGATCAATAAAATGCATTGGATTCTACAATTCGGCTCACATTAGTGGGCTGGAATTACATAATCACTCGCAGAAAACAGAATGTAGCAGGTTCTATTTTACTAGGATAGCCGCAACATAGAGCCCACTGTGCTCTATGGTCACAGATATACCCGCAGCTCATCCGCAACTACATTATGAACGGGCTGTGGGTTCCTGCATTATCGCTGAGTGACAGCAGGGAACATATAAACAAGAAAAGGTGTACTGCACATGACCGCCTGTGTGAGTACACAGTTATACACAGTACATGGTCATACGCAGGGTCACGGCCGGGCTCACATTATTCAGATCGCTACCTGTAATACGTAATTTACAAGAAACCCCGGTAACGCTCGCCTTCCTGCAGTTCCAGGAGCAGCTTGTTGAGCACCTTCTGTGTGAGACCTCCACACCTCAGCAAGCTTACGAAGTCTCACAGAACCCCACTTTTTACACCCCATTCCTGCCACTGAGGTCAAGAAATACCCCCCAAAAAAGCATGAGAGGATGAGGGATACCTGGTTTTACTGCCCCATGTGCCCATCCCAACCAGCCTCCGTAACAACCCCTGTCTTTGGACATACTACGAAGTTTACATTATTACATTATTACTTTGCTCAGATCTTTACAGCCGAGAGGCTGCATGTGCTTGTCCTCCTCTAATAACCACCCTGATGAAGCAATAGCGTACACCTTATTGCAGAAACGCGTTGGTGGCAGGCAATAGAATAGGAGATGACTTTAAAACTCTAGATAGCATCTCCTCTAATGAATGAGGAATGTGGGATAATATAAAAAACAAAAAAATATCCCATTCCTCCTATTTTTTCTAAGAAGAGTTTTTTTCTGCCTAGAAATCACAGGCAGAAAACTTAGCTCTCTTATAAATCTGGAAGGCATTAATCACAACATAGCTATTATGCTTGGTGATACTATCCTGTACAACCAGATGGGGTAATGCACCATTAGCACAACAGCTCACTGTGAATGGAGTGCTTTCTAATACATGCACTCCCACCTTCTATAGAGCTCTATACGAGTCATGCATAGTCATTGGCTCTATATTTAGAGAACTATAAGTGACATAAGTGAGCACTAGTATTGGATCTCAACGGATATGGTCTATTGCACCAATGACCATGTCTGAGGATAATTGAGCTATGTCCAATAGAGACTCACATATTGGTGATCACAGTGAATATGCTGCGACACACTTATCATCTGTCATATCTTGGACTATTTTGAACGTATGCCATACTAGCCCAAGAACTATAAACGTACGATTGATTGTGCAAATACAGCACTACCCCGGTTCTAAAAGTGCATAGAAAAAAATTTTTGAACCATATTTAAGCTGCGCATTATTTTAATTAGTTCTTTATTAAAAGTTAAATTTTATCTATTAGTGGTTCCCAACAGTGATTAAGCTTGTTCCAGTGGGAACTTTTCTGCCTCGGTGATAAATACATTATTACTTTTATCTAAAATTTAGGGAATGCCAAAAAATGGAGATCGGGGGGGGGCGGGGTGTTATTTTTAGGGAGTCAATTTTTTTCTGCATAAGTGAGCAATGGGGCTTGGAATTTATTCAGTTGTGCCCTGAAATCCAATTGGTGTTTCCTCCATTATAGGCCTAACCATGTGTCCTGTAAGACTATTAGGGCTACAGCGGGTATGTTTCTGAACATGGGACAAACGGGGGGATACATTTTGGGGTGAAAGTCTTTATTC
This sequence comes from Eleutherodactylus coqui, assembly GCA_035609135.1. Taxonomy (NCBI): domain Eukaryota; kingdom Metazoa; phylum Chordata; class Amphibia; order Anura; family Eleutherodactylidae; genus Eleutherodactylus; species Eleutherodactylus coqui. The sequence goes on from JAYJKI010000315.1 coordinate 2,124,108, forward strand.
ATGTTTTTAAAATGACACAAACAACTGCCAAAAGAAATGAAAATCATAATTTTTTCCTTCTGCTTTGCTTAGAGTCATTCAAAAACTGTGGGGTCAAAATATGCAGTACAGCCCTAGATGAATTTGTTAAGGGGTCTAGTTTTCAAAATGGGGTCATTTGTGGGGTTCTCCATTGTTTTGGTGGCTTAAGGGCTCTACAAGTGGGCAATGGGGCCTGAAAGACCTTCAAGCAAAATTTCTGTTCTGAGACCCACCAGCTGCTCCTTTCATTTTGGGCGCCGTTGTGCATACAGACATAACATTAGGGCCCCAATAGGTATGTTTCTGAACACAGGACAAACAGGGGTATCCATTTTGGGGTGTAAATTTTCATTTTCATGTGCACTCTAGGAAACAAACCTTCCTTTAAAATGACATATTTGCAAAAATATGAAATTTTATTTTTTCTCCTCTAAATTGCAGTAACTCCTGAAAAAAAACTGTTGGGTACAAAATACTCCTGACCCCCCTCAGTGAATACATTAAAGGGTGTAGTTTTTAAAATGGGGTCATTTGTGGGGATATCTATCATTCTAACATCTATGCAATCTTGGCCTGGTGTAGGAAAACAAAGTGTTCCTCAAAATGTTGATAATCAATGTTAAATTTGTATGTCTCTTAAATAGTTTAAAAAAAAAAAAAAAAGCTTTTCAAATAAGCTTCCAGAATAAAGTAAACAAATGGAAATATATATCTTATCAAAAATTTGTATAGTATGTTTGCACATATGTGAGATATTACAATTGAAAATTTGAAAAAAATGACAATTTTTATTTTTAAAATTTTCCCCAATTTTGATGCTTTTAATAAATATGCGCAAATTCTATCAGACAATTTTTACCTCCTAAATGAAGTACAATATGTGGAGAAAAAACAATGTCAGAGTCACTTGGATATGCAAAACCTTTACGGAGCTATAGTATGTTAAAGTGACACATGTCAGATTTCCAAAATTTGGTTTGGTCATTAAGGTGCTAGCAGGCTTGGTCACTAAGGGGTTAGAGGGTTTTTCTGGGATGTAACCTTTTTTTGTAAGGCTTTAAAATGAAGAAAAACTGAACACTCACCTATCTCAGTAGGTCCCTGTCCAGTGCTGCAGCCCCGTTGCCCACCGCTCAGAACTTTGAAGAATCGGCGAGTTGTCATGTACCATACATATTGTATGTGACCGCTCAGCCACTCACGGGCTTTAGCAGCCATAGAAAAATCACAGCTAAGGCCTGTGAGTGGCTGAGTGGTCATGTGCACAATGATTGGTTTGTGACCGCCCACTGCTTCTTCTGGGCTCCATGCGATGGGCACCGGGACTGCAGAGCTGGACGGGGGACATGCTGGTGTAGGTGCGTATTTAATGTTTCTTCATTTTCAAGTCCATATAACCTTTTTTGTTATGTCCTGGAAAACCCCTTGAAGTACTTTGCTCCACTCAGCTTTCCATCAACCCTGACCAGTCCCCTTAGAACCATTCACTTCTAAGACTGAAATGGAGACCGGTAGGAGACATTAGTTTTTGACATTTTGAACCGGAAAGAATAATGTGGTCTACAGAGACAGGGACCTACAGAAAAACCGAAACAGGAGCAGGGCTTTATCTAGAGTTCATGCTTGCAGAGGCACTTTTAGTACTCACGACCCCTATGTGTTAGTCAGCTTGAAGCTACTGCTCAAGCATTTAGATAGCATTGGGTCAACAACTCATTAGCGCCTCAGCTATCTCTCCCGACTCCCCCATACACATCCACACTCAGCGATAGTACATGGGTTCTTGGGAAGAAGGAAATAAGCTACTGCAAGACACCTCTAGCAGAGGCTTCTCTCGCACGGTTACATGCATATGGCAAAGTAACTAAACTTAACGTAGAAATATGGTTACAAAACCAAGCTTACTGCATAGATACAGTACAAGAACTAAGCCTACTACATACGATAACAGAACTGAGCTTACAACATAGAAGCAAAGTGAGAATACAAAAATACAGTACCAGAACCAAACTTATTACATAGATGAGAACTATGTTATGCGACCGTGATGAGTCCCGTTATACAGCCGTGATAATCAATGGTTTTCTTTTCACTGCCCTATCTTTTTCACACACAGTTAATACGAGTTGCCAACTTCCAGGGAGGGATGACAGCAAGTTTAAAACAGACAGAGCAGCATTTTTGATACAAATAGGTACCCACAGGGAAATCTATGCCATCTGCCACTTGTGCTTGTCTGCTACTTTCTCACATAACCTGGTACCGCCCCTATCACCTGCTGCCCTGTATAATCACACAGTTGAGTTGGTCGCACCCAAAACATCAGCACTATCACCTTCTGCTGTGTAACGTTTCTATTGGATGTTCCGTGCCCATAAACTTCATTGATCAGCGGATCCAGAGGGGACAGATGTATCTTTATAATCAACCTGAGAAATGATATCGATCACACGTGGAACAGATTATCTGATGCATAAAAGGTGAGACATTCAATGTATCTTCCCATCGTTGTGCTTCTCACTTGGTTTCTATTAATGGGTCAGGATAGGGGATAACTTCCTGATTGGTGGGGGTCTTACCGCAGGCAAGTAGGAGGGCAAACTAAAAAGTAATGAGACTGTAGTTTTTTACAGGCAGTAGACCTGGCAACAGGTGTTTGTGAACGTCATGCATCGATGTGTCTGAACCTGGTGGACAGCCATACTCTACAGCATTCTGTTACAGAAAGTCAAGGAACTTTGTATCTGTCATGATGGTGAATAAAGTAGACAGTTCTCTAAAAGTGCAGCATAGATGTACGATTAAATGTGTTGAGCCCGTCTGAATTAGATGCAAAGTTAGCCGAAGGTGCACGTAAAGTGAGCCTTCTGTCTTCTTGCTACAGTTTATTAGACTTGGCAATTTTGACATCCATAACTGCTGTAGATGGCCTCCCTGACCGACTGTTCTTCAACACTCATCAAGGACCAGGGTGTTTTGGTCCATATGGACCAGACACTTTTTAGAGATTTTGCGCATGTGGTGGTTTTACTGCCCTATTTTAATTTGCTTCAGCTACCACAAAATGATTTTTGATGCGTTTTTTAAAAATCTTTTTTCACTGAATGTTTTTCAGTTTTTTAGTAAAAGTAACATTTTTTTTACTTTTAATTGGGGGTAAAAAGTAAAAAAAAAATTTTTATTTATAGTTAGTTGTTTTTAAAAATTTGTATATTTACTCTAAAATAAAGTATTGGAATGGATTCCTTATTTTGTTTTGGACGTTTTGATATAAAGTTTGTATAGTTTTGGATTACAGGGTGCATATGGCGATGCTTTTAATTGGCATCAGCGGTGTGTTGCTTTCTTTTTAATATATAATTTTTTTAACAAACTTTTGTAACTATTTTTTTTACAATCTACGTCCCCCGTGACGTCATATAAGACGTCTGCGGGTCATTCCCACTGTCTTGTATTTTTTTTTTTATCATCACACTTTTGCACTGTAGCTGGAGCATCTATAGGAGTCCCAGTTACAAGTGAAAACATCCACCTATAGTAACAGCAGTCATTAACAGAGTTAATCTGGGTCTGCTAGAACCCTCCAGCTGTGCTGTGGCAGGGTGCACTCGGCGGTCACATGATCGCTGGGTCGAATAACAGAAGCACCACTTCCGCTTTCTCTATTCACTACCGAGTGCTCATTGAGCTCTGTGTAGCCTGCAAGAGCAAAGGCAGAAGCAATTAAAAAGAAAAAAAAAGAAATTGCTTCTGCCTCCTCTGGGTCCTCGGCTGTGACTAACAGCCAATGGCCCAACCTGCTCCAGCAGCTTTCTGTCTAATGCACACTGTTCTCTGATTTGCCAGTGCTGATCACATGAGCAGCTCTGGTCAATCAGAGAGCAAGTGTAGTGTGTTAGTAGTCTGTAGTGGCCCAGTACAAGCTTTCCTGGCTCTCTCCATAATGTCATACATGTAAAGTCTTGTGTTGATGCACTGTGCAAAATGTCTTGTCATTCTGTTGTGTGTATTGCAGAGCTGCAGTGTGTGATTGGTTAATAGCTGCAAAATATGAGCTGTCTGTCTGTGAATGTATCAATTCTGTCACATGGTATGAGAGAAGGTATAAATGTGAGTGCTTGAGAGCGGGAAGTAGTCGTGGTCGTCTTCATTCTGTGGGCTTCCATTTTGAGTTTCACCAGAGGAGAAAACACAGAGGCACATGGGGGCACCTTCAGCCCTCATGTGTTGAAGATGGAGGAAGAGGAGAGGTTTTTTCGGAATGCGTGTCTTGAATTCAAATTGCAAGCGAGCCCAAAAAAGAGAGAGTGAGCAGAGCGCAAATTCAGTTAGTCAAGGCCTAGTGCAGAGGTACTTAATAGTCTGTGTTTCACACTCAAGTGTATTGAAGTCTAAGTCCCGCTGAGTGGAGGTACTTTTCTGCCGGAGAGTCTGTGGAGTGACCCTATCCTCCTCTGGAGTGTTCCCTGTCCAGGAGCCGTACCTGGCAGATAACGTAGACTGCAGGAACAGTGTCATCTTGAGTTTTCTTCCTGACCTCAAATCTCTTGTTTTACCTGCACTAGAGTATCTTTTGAATGTATACCTTGTACTACTAAAGTAAAGTTTTCAGTACAGTTATTTCCAGGCCCTGACTGTTCCCGGGGACCCGAGGTGCTTAAACTGTCTGTGACTCATTTATTTACCCTGCTGATGGTCATACTGGGGGGTATCGGAACTGTGGCGTCACACATGACAAATCCCTCTACACCCGTTACCCTGTTTATTGGGGCTGTCCGAAAGAGGCCCACTGCTGCTCTGGCCTTGGCTACGTGTGTCCCTCCGGGAGGGAGCCTGGTAAGTGCCACCGTGACAAGCCAACACTTTACCCTCCCAGCTCCTCAACGTATGTCATGGGTCCGGGGTTACCCTACGGGACGCTGCAAGTCCAATGTATAGTGGGGAGTCTGAAGAGTGTTTGCCATCTTTGACAGCTGAAAACAGCACCCAGATTTGATGGCCTGGAAGGCCAGCAGAGTAGGACAACTGCAGGTAATATACCCCTCTACCTTCCACGCCAGGGACAGAATTTTGTCCAAAAACTGGAAGGTTGCTTTAAAGTATTTCTACCACTGAAATACTAGTGTGGCTAATTGTTTCATTATCACATGCTTGTCGGAACATTTCAGAGTTTTATTACTGCTCTTCCCAAGTGTAAACACAGAATTCTGTTGCACACTTTTGCTGTACTTTTAGAGAAATGTCTGCAGTAGAGGTTACCTACCTATTCCTGCTGCATGATATGATTTGACATTTCCCACATACACTTGAAGTGGAGCAGTATATGAGATCCCATGCACTCATAGCACTGCTAATGTTATAAACGTTGGTCAATATAAAGCTACCCCCTTGTTCAATGACGTAACTCCTGTTGCATTCACTGGTTGGTTTGAGCAACCAAATTCCCATTTTTTGGATTATTATTATTGCCTACTAGAGATGAGCGAACATACTCGGTAAGGGCGATTTCGCAATCGAGCACCGCGATTTTCGAGTACTTCACTACTCGGGTGAAAAGTACTCGGGTGCGCTGTGGGGCGGGGGGGGGGGGGGGTTGCAGAGGGGAGTGGGGGGTAGTAACGGGCAACAGGGGGGAGCCCTCTCTCTCTCCCTCTACCCCCCACTCCCCGCTGCAACCCCCCGCTCACCCACAGCGCACCCGAGTACTTTTCACTCGAGTACTGAAGTACTCGAAAATGGCGGTACTCAATCGAGTAATTACTCGAAACGAGTACGTTCGCTCATCTCTATTGCCTACCCATGATATCATTCATATACTGTATATATAGACAGATGTTTTTTGTTTTATGCTATTTTGCTTATTTTTATGTAAACCTGAGGGCCATGAAGTTGTGTGTTCTTTTTTGGTGTTTTTACCCTCCACTTCATAAATAATGTATTGAACCTAATGCCAAGCTGGCCTCATGTGTTGGTCATCTTACAGCTGCAGATAAAAAGCACATTTGATTTCAATGACTATTTTCTGTAAGATTCACATTAGGCAAAAGGCAAATCAACATGATAAGATAGTCAAAGCCTCCTTGCACTGGCAATCCACGGTTCTAGGGAAAATAAGTCTAGACCAGGGGTGGGCAATTAATTTTCCCATGGGGCCACATGAGAAATTGGAATGGTTTTAGAGGGCCAGACCAACATACGAAGGCTCCATGCACATTGGCTTAATGGGGCCGTATTCCAGCCGCCCGATTTGCGGCCAGAATACGGCCGCCATTGAAAATGAATGGCGCTGTAATACGGCTCCTCCAACAGTGCAACAAATTGTCTGTGATTTAGTGCTCTTGCCCTGATGAAATTAACTATCTTTTGCGAATGCTTCTTTTTTCTCAGGACAAATTAGCGCTGCAGAGTCTACCAAACATTCTTTGACAAACTCCCCATCAGAGAATGGCTTACTGTTTCTTGCAATTTTGTAGGATACTACAAAGCAGGTCTTTACGGCTGCATCCCTGGATGAGTGAAGCTTTTTAAAAAATCCTTGCTGACTTTGCAGTTTTGCTAGCAAATCTTCAGATACCCGTGCCCGCTCTGCCTCCGTCAAGTTCTTGTATTTCTCTCCGTGTTTAGTCTCATAATGGCGATGCAAATTGTAATCTTTAAATACAGCTATCTGCTCTCCACAAACTAAACACACAGCTTTACCTTTGGTTTCAGTAAATAGATATTTAGAAGTCCATTCTTTGTTAAAAACTCGGCATTCTGCATCAATTTTTCTTTTTTTAATGTTAGCCGCCATATTTAAGGGTTAACAGCTAACCTCGGAAAATAGATTTTTTTAATCCACAGTAGTATGCTCCTAGGAGAGGGCACAGAGAGCTGCCCCAAGAAGAGAGATTAAAAAGTGAATATTATTAGTATTATTATTCTAATTACAATGCAAAGGGAAAAGTCCTGACACTTACCAATGACGAGCGTGGAACGATTGTCCTGGCACTCCCCAAGGTCCGCAACGAGCATCCTGGCACTCAGAAGTTACAGTGGCATCACTTACTCAGCATCGGGAAGCAGTGAAACTACAAACTCCGAAGCCTTGTCCATTTTGTTAACTTATGTGCTGTTTAATAAAGTTATTCAAGCCTACGTCATTGGTAGAGGTGCTTGAATAAGTAAGGCCTGAATAACTATTAGCACAGCACAGAAGTGAACAAAATGGACAAGGCTTCGGAGTGCATAGTTTCGCTGCTTCCCGTTGCTGACACCGGACTCATTGGTGAGTCACCAGGACACTCTTTGCGGGCCGGTCCGAGCTATTCAGCGGGCCGGATGTGGCCCGCGGGCCGTGCTTTGCCCAGGTCTGGTCTAGACTATGACTTTTTGTTATAGCGGAAACCCTAACAGATCCAAATGATGCATGACAGAACCCATTGACTTATAATGGGGTTGTTTGAGATTCCGTTGAGGTTTCTGTCATTTTGGTAGGTAGAATAGTACTGCTTGCAACAATACCCAAGATAGAAAGTCCCATTCAGATATAACCAAAGCCTAAAGATTAAATTTCACTTGCCTGAGATTTGCATTTCCTGGACTCCATGGGCAGCATGGCACAATAGGTAAAACACAACACAATGGAAATTAAGAAGCAACAGCAAAAAGGGGGGGGGGGGGGGAGCAGCTTTCTCTAACACTTATTTGCCGAAGTCTGAGCTCCCTGTTCCACAAAGCCGGTCTTGCTAAGCAAAGGGGGATGGGCTTGACCCTGTAGCGGATATACAGATTTTTTTTCCTAAGGAGATATAGATTTCACCCAGGAGGCCAAGGTAGATCAGGTGGAAGGCGCCTTGACATTAAGAGATATTTGAAGATCTTCCATATGATAACAGAAGACAATTACATTCTTTAACCAACTGAGGTTGTACTTACTTTTAAGCTCATAATTGCCTTGGAATTGTATAAACAGCTGTTCTGCCCTCCCGAAGTCAGACACCCGCTAACTGTAGGTAAATACGAATCTCCTTGCTTATCCCCACTGCACATGACCAGCGGCCTTCCTTACCTCCTTCTGCTGTCAGTTGTGACATGCGCAGAGTCGCTCATGTGGTCTGTGGCAGGTACTGTCAGTTTTCTGGTCCCCAATCACGATTTTAACATTACAAGTCCCATAGACCCCTGCAGAAAAAAAAACCGCTGCGAATTTCGCAGTGAAAAAAAACTGTAGTGGGTAGTCACCCTAAGGGGTACACCACTGACTGTCCTTGGAGTGTTGGTAGAAGTTCAAGAATGCTACCTGTAGTGGCAGATTAAGGGGACAATGGGCACAAGGCTGTTCACACAACTTGGCCCCCTCTTTCATCCAAATTGCCTCGCGGATTGGGATGGCTGTGGATACCCCTGGCCCAATTGCGGCTATTATAAATGTGCTATTGGCTTCTTGGAGTGATAGACTGTACTGTTGGCTCAGCAAAGCCCCAGGAAATACTGCTGTGATGACGAGACTACGGGAGTGCCAACCCAAGGTCTCATGCTGAGTTCTGATCAAGTAAATTGCTCTGTGAAATGAATAGAGACTGTAACCAAAATGCTGTGTGCTCTCAAGAGACTGTTCCATTGCCAATGGTGATCTCCAACCTCTGTGCCTCAGACTCTTACCGTCAAAAGCTGCACCTTATTAAGCATGGTAATTATGATACAGGTTTACTGCAGTGTATCTGCCTGCCCTATTCTTGTGTGGTCCAATAATTAGTGTCAAGAGCCATACAGCAAATTAATCATCTCGGACTATCACGCTGCACTCCTTGCTTAGCTCCTCTCCCTGTATACCGCAGGTCCCCTGCTGCTGTATTCCCAGTTGTCACTTCTCTCCTCCTAGCCACTGCTGTTCTCCTCTACAACAAATTTACCCTCTGCTTTTCTTTACTCTATTAGTTGCACACAAACTTCAATTTCTTAAAGGGCCAGTGACGCTAATGCCTTTCTGAACCGGTTTATTTAACACACCCTCCCCATCACTTTGGGCCTAAGCAACAAAGTTATTTTTGGGCCGTAGAGCTCTGCTTAAGTGTTGAATTTCTGCTTCTGCATTGCTATCCTGGCTAATGCATTTCACCTCGTCCAAGTCTATGCTTTCACAACCCTTGCTCTAATGATTCTTTCCTAACGACTTGGTCATCTGCTCAGCTTCATCACAGCTGTTGCTAACAGAGACTACTTCAGGGTTAGCAACCTGCAACAATGTCCACACCCTCTTACGTGGGTTAATGGCCAAGATTGTGCTCCCAGGTTTAGCCCTAAACTATTTTTATCAACCCAATGGGTTCACAACACTGTTAAGGCTGGTTACAAATACTACAGGATATTCATCAGTTTTTCTCAAAATGTCAGGTTTCACTTAATCGTCCAGTATAAACAGTTTTCAGGAAAGGTTACATGGAGAGGTGCAAAAATTTGATGGTAAACTCTTGTTCTTTGACATGGTAATTTTTAGATATGGCTAGCCTTGTTGAAAACTATTATTTGCCATTAAAGGGGTTGTCCCGCGCCGAAACGGGGTTTTTTTTTTTTCAACCCCCCCCCCGTTCGGCGCGAGACAACCCCGATGCAGGGACTTAAAAAAAAAAACAGCACAGCGCTTACCTGAATCCCCGCGCTCCGGTGACTTCTATACTTACCGGTGAAGATGGCCGCCGGGATCTTCTTCCTCCGTGGACCGCAGCTCTTCTGTGCGGTCCATTGCCGATTCCAGCCTCCTGATTGGCTGGAATCGGCACGTGACGGGGCGGAGCTACACGGAGCCGGCATCCTGCACGAGAGGCTCCATTGAAGAAAGCAGAAGACCCGGACTGCGCAAGCGCGGCTAATTTGGCCATCGGAGGCCGAAAATTAGTCGGCACCATGGGAACGAGGACGCCAGCAACGGAGCAGGTAAGTATAAAACTTTTGATAACTTCTGTATGGCTCATAATTAATGCACAATGTACATTACAAAGTGCATTAATATGGCCATACAGAAGTGTATAGACCCACTTGCTGCCGCGGGACAACCCCTTTAAGTCAGTTTTGACTTGTGGTGACCATATGAAGGATTTCTCTGTCTAGTCTTCCTTTGGCATCTACAGCTTTCTCAATGGCAGGTCTATCTAATAAAATGGTCACATTTGGTCACATGAGTACTGTCAGGACAGTGTCCGGGATATGGGGGTCCCTGAGATATCCCGCAACCCCTGTCCCTGCCTACTTGCCCCCCTGGGCTAACCCCCAGGGCGACAACTGGGCGACGGTCCCTACCCTCACTAGGGAAGCGGGACACGGGAGACAAACAGACACTGAGACAAGCAACGGTAGAATGGTCAGACAATCCGGGTAGGCAACAAGAGGGTACGCAGTACGGAGGGGTCAGGCAAAAACGTAGTCAAGTCCAAAAGCAGGTGTCAGAAAAGCCGAGGTCACAAGAGCAGTCAGGATAAACGCGGGTGCAGCTGGAGAACCAAACTAACACTGGCAAGGCCTGAGAGGAAAACACACCTATTTAAATGCTGTCAGCGCTCCCGCCCCAGAAGCTGATTGGGGCGGGGAGCCTGACAGCAGCAGGGCTAATCAGGGCGGTGCTGGGGGCACGCCCCCAGTCTCACTGCACAGACAGTTACTAGGGAAGCCAGCCTGGTAGTCAAGCGACTAGAAGCACCAGCTGCCTCCCTAGCAACCCGGCGGCGACCAGTATTACAGCGGCCCGGGGAGATCACAAGAACCGGGGTACCTCTGCGCCGCGCTCCTGTACCCCGGGTGGCCGGACCGGTGGTGCGGGCACGGCGGCCCCGAGAGTTGCCGGTTCTGACAGTACCCCCCCTTCTACGGGGGTACACCGGACCCCCATGGCCAGGTGCGGGCTTAAGCGGGAAAGCCCTGTGGAATGCCTGGACTAGGCGTGGCGCATGAACGTCCCTGGCAGGGACCCACGTCCTATCCTCAGGGCCAAATCCTCTCCAGTGGACCAGGTACTGCAGTCCACCTCTAACCCGTCGGGCATCCACAAGCCTTTCTACTTCATACTCCAGTTCCCCCTGTACCAGAGAGGGAGGAGGCGGGTTCTGGGTGGGGAGAACTGGAGTCACATACTTCTTAAGCAAGTTCTTGTGAAAAACCTTGTGGACCTTCCAGGGGTCCGGAAGTGCCAACTTATATGACACCGGGTTGATAACCTGAGAAACCGTAAATGGGCCAATGAACCGAGGAGCAAGTTTCAGGGAGGGAACCTTAAGTCTCAGATTCTTAGATGATAATAAAACCTGCTCCCCGACCACAAAAGGTGCAGAGATAGTACGTCTTTTATTTGCGTATTTACGCAGTTTCTCTTGGGAACCCTGAAGGTTCTTACGAACCTGGGCCCAAACTGTGCACAGTTCTTCGGCGGATATGTCGGCGGCCGGATTGTTCGAGACCAACGGAGTAGAAAGCGAGAACCGGGGATGGAACCCATAGTTACAAAAAAAAGGTGACAGTTGGGTCGACGAGTTACCATGGTTGTTAATAGCAAATTCGGCGAGAGGTAAGTAGTTGGCCCACTGATGCTGGTTATCAGAGACAAACAGTCGCAGATACTGGATAAGTTCTTGGTTCATCCGTTCCGTTTGTCCGTTACTCTCGGGATGGAAAGCGGAGGAAAAGGACAAATTAACGTTTAGATTTTTACAGAAGGCTCGCCAGAAGCGAGCGACGAACTGAACCCCTCTATCAGACACAATATCCTCGGGGATCCCATGTAACCGAACAATCTCCTTGATGAACATCTCAGACAAAAGTTTGGCGTTAGGCAACTTGCCAAGTGGAACAAAATGAGACATTTTGGAGAAACGGTCAACTATTACCCAAATGACCGTATTCCCCAGCGAGGATGGCAGATCAGTAATAAAATCCATGGACAAATGGGACCATGGCCTGGACGGAATGGGCAAGGGCAGAAGAGGCCCCTCAGGACGTCTCCTGAGGTTCTTCCCCCTTGCGCAAACCGGGCACGCGGACACAAATACCCGTACATCCTTGGCCATGTGCGGCCACCAATAGAGTCTGGCCGCTAACTCCAGAGTACCCCTGATACCGGGGTGTCCAGCTAGGACTGAAGCATGTGTCTCCTCTAACACTTTCAATCTCAGTGACAACGGGACAAATAATTTGCCTTCCGGAAGGGCTTCAGGAGCAGATTGTTGAGCGGCGTGAATGAGAGGTGAAAGGTCGGAGGAGACAGCAGCGAGGACCACCCCAGGGGAGAGAATGCTCTCAGGCTCCGGCTCGGAAGGTTCCGGAGAACCAAAACTCCTAGACAGGGCATCAGCCTTGACATTCTTAGAACCGGGTCTATAGGTAACAACAAAATTGAACCGAGAGAAAAACAAGGCCCAGCGGGCTTGCCGAGCATTTAACCTCTTAGCGGAATCTAGATAAGTGAGGTTTTTATGGTCAGTGAGTACAGTAATCTGGTGATGGGCTCCTTCCAAAAAATGCCTCCACTCTTCGAAAGCCCACTTAATCGCCAGCAATTCCCGGTTGCCTATATCATAGTTCCGTTCGGTGGACGAAAACTTCCTAGAAAAATAGGCACACGGTCTAAGGTTGGTGAGAGTGGAGGGACCTTGGGACAGTACCGCTCCCACACCAAACTCAGAGGCATCTACCTCCACCACAAAAGGACTGGACAGATCCGGTTGTACTAGGACAGGTGCAGACGAGAACGCCGCCTTTAGGGTATTGAAGGCCCTCAGAGCCTCAGAAGACCAGGTCCTCACATCTGCCCCCTTTCTGGTGAGGTCCGTTAGAGGTTTAGCCACCACGGAGAAGTCTTTAATGAATTTGCGATAGTAGTTGGCGAAGCCGAGGAAGCGTTGAAGGGCTTTCAACGACCCTGGCTGGGCCCACTCCGTGATGGCCTTCACCTTTTCAGGATCCATCTGGAAGTCGCATGGCGTGATGATATACCCCAAAAATGATATCTTTTGTACCCCGAAAACACATTTCTCGAGTTTAGCAAACAGCTTGTTATGTCTGAGTCGAGCTAGCACAGTCTGAACGTGAGTATGGTGACTCGGCAAGTCGGAGGAAAAAATCAAAATGTCGTCTAGATATACAACCACGAACACCCCCATGATATCCTGAAACACTGAGTTCATGTACCCCTGAAAAATGGCGGGGGCGTTACACAATCCAAAAGGCATAACTAGGTATTCAAAATGCCCGAGGGGCGTATTGAAGGCGGTTTTCCACTCATCCCCCTCCCGAATGCGGATGAGGTTGTATGCTCCCCTGAGATCAAGTTTAGAAAACCATCGGGCACCAGCGACCTGGTTGAGGAGGTCAGGAATGAGTGGAAGAGCATACTGGTTTCGGACTGTGATTTTATTTAGCTCTCTATAGTCAATACAGGGCCGGAGACCCCCATCCTTCTTCTCAACGAAGAAAAACCCGGCACCCACCGGGGATTCTGAGGGCCGGATGTGCCCCTTGGCCAGGCTGTCCTGGATGTAGTCCCTCATGGATTCTCTCTCTGGAACCGTAACGTTATAAATGCGGCCCTTAGGAAGTTTGGCCCCAGGAATCAAGTCTATTTTACAGTCCCATTCCCTATGAGGGGGCAGAGCTTCAGATAATTGTTTGGAGAACACGTCAGAAAACTCGGAGAGGTATTCTGGTAGGGGGCTCCCCTCGCAGGTGGAGATTCCCACCTTCACCGCACAAAGGTGATTGGCACAGCGGGGACCCCACTTTACCAGTTCCAACGTGTCCCAATTTACTACCGGGTTGTGCTCCCGGAGCCAGGGGAGGCCTAGGACGACGTCCACAGACAAATCTCTCATCACTAGAAAGGTGCAGGTTTCCACGTGTAAGACTCCTATAGTAAACCTTACTTCAGGGGTCACCAGATTAACCACCCCTGCTTGCAAAGGAGTGGAGTCCACTCCTGAAACCAGAATCGGAGTTTCTAAACGTAACAAAACCCCGGACAGTTGAGCAACGAAATTAAAGTTAACGAAATTAGCCGCAGCCCCCGAATCAACAAAGGCTTGCCCAGTACGGTGGAAAGCATGAAATTCTAGGGTGCAAGGCACTAACATTTTGGACAACACAGGGAGTACCTTGGCTCCTAGACAGTCCCCCCGACAACTGCCTAGGAGCGGGAGTTCTTCCTGCCGTGGCTTCTTAGCGCAGGTAGCAATGCGGTGACCCGGCTCCCCACAGTAGAAGCAGAGGTTCTTCTTCAGGCGGTGTTCCCGTCGTTGCTCGGGGTTCACGGCTCCCAGCTCTATGGCCTCGGTGGTGGGAGGGTAAAAGGTCGGGTCAGTCGAAGAAGTAGACGTGGGGAGTGGGGTGGTCCGAGCGGCGTGTCTGGCCCTCAAACGTCGGTCGGCTCGAATAGCCAGCGACATGGCTTGCTCCAGGGTTCTAGGCTCTGGGTGGGCCACAAGTAGGTCCTTGAGACCCTCAGACAGACCGGTCAAAAATAAGTCTTTTAGGGCGGCATCGTTCCACCGGGATTCCGTACAATGTTGACGGAATTGGGAACAGTAGTCCTCCGCCATCTTACAACCCTGGCGCAGGGCCAGAAGTTTGGAGACTGCGTAGCCCGCCCGGTCGGGTTCGTCATAAATTTGACCCAGGGCGGAAAAAAAGGCGTCAAGGGATAGTCGGGCTGGAGAGCCAGCTGGTAGCGAGAAAGCCCAATTTTGGGGCTCTCCCCTCAGGCGGGTAATTACGATTCCCACTTTCTGGTATTCAGTACCAGAGGAGTGGGGGCGGAGATCAAAGTAGAGCTTGCAGCTCTCTCTAAATGCAAAAAACTGATCTCTCTCTCCGGAGAAGCAATCCGGAAGCGTGGCTCGAGGTTCTGACATCGTTCCTGGAGCGGACGAGGGCTGCATGGGACCTGCAGCTGCCACTTGTTCCCGTGGCTGCAAGCGGGCTGTTAGGTCCTGGGCAAGGGTCGTAAGGACCTGGACCTGGTTCGCTACAGCCGCCACGGCCTCCATCGAGGGGCTCAAAGTTACCGGGCGGATGCAAGGGTCTGACCTTAGTTCGGCCAGTGTTACTGTCAGGACAGTGTCCGGGATATGGGGGTCCCTGAGATATCCCGCAACCCCTGTCCCTGCCTACTTGCCCCCCTGGGCTAACCCCCAGGGCGACAACTGGGCGACGGTCCCTACCCTCACTAGGGAAGCGGGACACGGGAGACAAACAGACACTGAGACAAGCAACGGTAGAATGGTCAGACAATCCGGGTAGGCAACAAGAGGGTACGCAGTACGGAGGGGTCAGGCAAAAACGTAGTCAAGTCCAAAAGCAGGTGTCAGAAAAGCCGAGGTCACAAGAGCAGTCAGGATAAACGCGGGTGCAGCTGGAGAACCAAACTAACACTGGCAAGGCCTGAGAGGAAAACACACCTATTTAAATGCTGTCAGCGCTCCCGCCCCAGAAGCTGATTGGGGCGGGGAGCCTGACAGCAGCAGGGCTAATCAGGGCGGTGCTGGGGGCACGCCCCCAGTCTCACTGCACAGACAGTTACTAGGGAAGCCAGCCTGGTAGTCAAGCGACTAGAAGCACCAGCTGCCTCCCTAGCAACCCGGCGGCGACCAGTATTACAGCGGCCCGGGGAGATCACAAGAACCGGGGTACCTCTGCGCCGCGCTCCTGTACCCCGGGTGGCCGGACCGGTGGTGCGGGCACGGCGGCCCCGAGAGTTGCCGGTTCTGACAAGTACATTGCCCCACTGACCGTCTAGAGTAATTCAGTTTCTATCTTATATTGGTATTCGTATATTCTAGTTTACCTTGTAAATGTTTATATATCTCTCTTTTTTTTTAACAGTAAGGGCTAATTTGGAAGCCATGGCCATGAAAAGGGCTGTGGGCTTTGCCATTGCAGTAGTCATATTCCTTCAAATCATTGTCCTGGTTAGTTTGCACCAGAGAACGAATATTCCAAATGTTCATTTACCAACCACAGAAGTTCGATCAAAGAAGGTTCATCTCCTCATTCTTTCCACCTGGAGGTCAGGTTCGTCTCTTGTTGGTCAATTCTTTAGCCAGCATCCTGATGTCTTCTACTTGATGGAGCCAGCTTGGCATGTATGGAAGTCTTTATCACACTACAGCGCCCATGTTCTTCACATTGCAGTGGCACACATGGTTCAATCAGTCTTTAAATGTGATATGTCTGTGTTTGATATGTACATAAAACATAAGAACATTTCAGACTTGTTCCAATGGTATTCCAGTAGGGCTCTTTGTTCACCTCCTGCGTGCGATTCCTTTTCCCAATACAACATCAGTAATGCAACAGCTTGTAGGAAGCTCTGTGGAAAGTATCCATTTGGTAAATTGTCAGAGATGTGTGACAAATATACCCATATTGTTGTCAAAGAGGTTCGATTCTTTGACATCACGGCACTGTACCCTCTTCTCAAAGACCCTTCCTTAAATGTGAAAATTCTCCATTTAGTACGTGACCCCCGAGCCGTTGGGAAGTCCCGTGGACAGGCTGCAAGAGCTCTTGCCAGTGATAACGGCATTGTTCTCAACACAAAAGGTAAAGCGGTAAATGACACAAACTACGACATCTTGCGTAAAATCTGTAACTGCCATGCTACCATGTACAAGATGGCCAGCCACAATCCTCCTCCATTCCTGAAAGGAAAATACATGTTAATCAGATATGAAGATTTAGTGCGAAATCCATTGGGAAAAGTGGAGGAGATGTATAAATTTGCAAATTTAAAATTCACTGATCAGATTAGTCAATGGATCTATAATATAACTCATGGTACAGGACCAGACAAACGAAGTGAAGCTTTTCAAATCATTTCAAGAAATGCAATTAATGTATCTAAAGTTTGGAGAAGTGTTCTTCCCTTTCAAAACGTCACACGAATACAGGATGTATGCAAAGAAGCCTTGACTGATTTTATGTACCGGTTTATGAATTCAGAGGCAGAACTGAAGGATGCATCAAGAGATTTTATACTGCCAATGGAGAGCGATTAAAATATTCATGCAACAGGCAATATGCTTTAACCTTTTGCAATCCAATTTTGGATTCAGGGTTTCCTAGGGGGGGCTTTCTCTTTCTGCCTTTATACAATGGCACCATCTGCTGGCTAGAGCCAGTACTGTGGTATGGGACATGCTGGAGAGGCCCCCCGACAACAGAACGGCCAATAATCTACAGTAAAAGTACCCTGCTGGACGTCTTTCGACATTGGAGCTGTACAGCCTTCAATCAGAATGTCTTTAGACGTCAGACAGTGGATTGGAAAGGGTTAAACAGCAGTACAGAGGAAAGGGCACCACTATAAAAAGAAAACAAGAATCATATAACAAACTAAATTATTTCCAAATTTGCACAAGCTTTTAGCATTTTTTTTTTTATAAGGCTAGGTACCCTGTAGCTATAATGTGAGTTGCACCTGTGAGACTAGGGCGCATCTCGCATCAGGCAGCACACAGATACACCCTCCATGCACTTTCCAATATACAAGGACGATGCCCACTGACATGCATTGGCACCTGCCATTTCTTGGACATGAAATAGACAGAAATAGTACTTGCATTGAGTTTTTTTTCCACATAGGCCATTCGTCTTAGTTAAAAAAAAAATGCTCATATACATAGCCTCATGGGCTACAACAGGGTTTGTGCTGCCCGTGGATTAATACAAACAGCACATGGTCCCAAATACGCATATAAGCCTAAGGGATTTAGAGGCGTTTTCATGATTTATGTACAATTCACTGAGGTTTTCAATAAACCTATATTTTATACGAACATTTTTCTTTAGGGCTCATTCATGGGGTTTGGATATTAATGCGCCATACAAATTCTAAGTTGCATGGAACCATAAAATGTTACCCATAGACTGCTATAGGCACATATTATACCTTCATATGCCCCGATTTTATATGGAGGCAGACAGAGTCTTTCTATAGGACTCCAAAGGTACAAATTTGTGGCTCTGTAGCACTGGATACTTGCCACATATCGGTTATATTAAGCTTGGGATTAGACTGCCTTTTTATGGTCTTCTAATCATTTTTATTTAAATACATATATAGGTGCTTTAATTAAAAAATAGTCAGCTTACCAATTTTGCTTCCTTCCTCTGCTGGGGAATTAGTGATAATATCCACATAATTCAGCTGTGGTAACTCATTGTCCAGACGTCCTCCAGCATCGAAAGGCTGTTGCGCTGTATGGAGTACGTCACTATGGCTATAGTGTGTACATTTAATCGTGGCATTTTCCCATGGAGCACTTGGGCAAATTTGTGAAATTAAAATATTGATATTTTTTCCTAAAAAGGAGAATGATTTATTCAAATGAATTGTCCCAGGATGTAAACTTATCCCCTATTCACAAGTATCTGACCCGTGGGGGTCTATACCCCAATTAATCATGAGAAGAGGGGTTCTTTGTCATCCTGTATGAATGAAGCATATACGCATGCTAATACTCCATTCATCTCTGTGGACTACATGGCCAGCTAAAAGGACAAGCGCAGTATTGTGTCAGGTACAACTGTACCCCAACTGAACACACTTGCTGATCTGTCATTTTAAGCCACCAATGTTAAAAATCCTGGAACAGTTTTTAAATTGTAGAACTGCCTAGAGGTACAGACGCCTGCTCTGCTCCAATTGTTCTGCTGGTACAAGTCCTTGTGTGCTTAGGCAGTCTCAGGGGTGAGAACTATTAAACATTACATGGATGTTGTTTTGTCAAAGCTACAACGAACCAAGCCACTTCTATCCAACCTAAGGATCAGATGTTACCGGATGCAGTACAGTATTAAAAAAAAAAAAAGAAAAAAAAAAGTTTTTCCCCCTATCTAAGGGTGCATTTACATGTAGCTGATGTGCTGTGGATTTTGGTGCAGATCTGCAGCAGATTTTGACCCTTCGTTTTGAATTCAATTGGGTGAAATCTGCAACAAGTCAGCTATGCCTGAAAGCACCCGAAAACCCACTTTTTGAACATTTTTGAAAAAAAAAATATCCATTGTTAAAAATAACCAGCAACACAAAATGTAGAATTTTTGCGTTGGCCAAAAGAATAAATAACTACTTCTATAGTGCCGATACACAGATCAAATGTGTTCTGGGTACTCAGTGATTCAAGGTTTTCCCTCTCGGGGTATATTCATATGCAGAAATCTACACATCAGAATGAGGTTGTACCATATATGCGCACATGGATTTCTGCATGATGAACAAGACAGTTGCAGAACTTTGTGTGACAAATTTGCTGTATGTAAATACACCATTAAATCACCTAAAAACCAAGCAATCTTTGATGCGCGTGAACAGGCAGCCCTTCTTCTATGAATGATTGCCTGTTTACACTGAATGGAGGTGGGCTGCTGGAAGAGATCCCCAGCATGTTCTACCTCCATTCAGTCAACGATCATTACTCCTGTGTGAAAGCACGAGTGATAACTGCCAAGACAGCCATCAGATGCTTAAGCCCCCAACATTCCTCCTATGTAAAAGTTCCCTAAGCCATAAAGTAGTGGTTTCTTGGCCCTTTTCTCGGTCATGCACCATCCCATCAAGGCTTGTTCCGAATTGGAGACATACAGAGGCAAAGCTGGGGCTCACAGAAGGCTTACAGTGCTGTAATACAGTTCCCAAACTCAGAACGTGTATATTCCCACACTACACTCATACCCATGAGGCCTATGGCTTAGAGGTGCAGAGGGGTTCTCAGTATTATATTTAGTAGATAAAGTGTAAACATGCCCATTATGAGATTCGTTCTGATAACAGAGAAGGCCATATCTGCAAGCTAAGGTTTACGATTCAAGAGACAGACAATAGACTGGTCTCACCGATTCTGTAAGGGTCCACTTACACGGGACGACTGTTGGGCAAATGATGCCCAACACTCATCCCTGTGTGTCTGCGCTCCCGTGCTGTCATACGGGAGCTACTGGTGCTGACTCGCTCACGGAGCAGCCAGCAGGGGGGTAGGGCAGTGCAGGACACTTCAATCCTCGCTCTCCCCCACATCCACTATATTGGCATAACAATGCGGATGTTCGCTACTGAACAGCTGCTGTTTACACTGATCGATGAGCGATAAGCATAGTGAACGACCGCAGTGTTATCTCAATGGAGGGGGCAGGGGAGCAAGAGGAGAGAAATCTCCTGCACCGCCCCGCCCCCCTGCTGGCCGCTCCATGAGCGAGACAGCTCTGCTAGCTCCAGAGCAGGAGCGGCGTGGGAGCGAGGAAACAGAGAGGAGTGTCGGGAAAATGGACCTTAACTGCCACTTGAATGACAAGATCTTGTGGATATCCCATACATGTTAAACATGCGGAAAACCTCTTTAATTTTAGACATCTGTGCTATACCACAGCTCTAGTGCAAAACATTATTGGGGTAATTTACCAAGCTAGGCATTTCCAACACCGGTCTTAGTACCGTTTTCCCCGAGCACATGGTGCGCTTAATACAGGAAGAGGCGCACATTCTTTATGTATTCGGCGCATCCCAAGCACCTCCATGTGCGTACACAGAAATGTCTGCCAGGTCCGACCTGGTGTACATTTCTGGAAAAATTTACACCAGCTTCTGGTGTAACTTATACAGAAATCTGTCAGTCTGGGGCGGCCACACCACACCTGACGAGGCCCATCTACTTTATATTAAAAATTGCGCCGGGTCATTGCAGAATGAAGAAGTCGCACATTTTTGCACAAATATCGGCTTGCGCAAAAATTTTGGACTTATGTATGCCAAAATCTGGCATAAAATACTTTTTTAAATATTCACCAACGTATAGGAGTGATCACAGAGAGGTTTCTCCACTTTATGAGCTGTATAACAGCTGGAGGAGGGGGTTGCAATGCCTCGTATTTGCCACTAAGTTGACTTCAGCACACACCTTGGTTTAGCAAGTTTAATTGCTTTATTAAGCTCTTGAGCTTAAAAACAAACTGCACAAAAGAAAGATGTTATCATGGGTGGTAAGAGGATAGGATATCTGGGAAACCAGTAATTTAGGTCTGAGACTGTCCATGTTCTACACACAAGTGGATGGCTCCACGGCTGGGATTACCAAAACTGATTTTTCCTCCTTTACAGATGTACTTTAAGGTGCATCAAGGTAAGTGCCTGAGCGGAATACGGAGGAGACAATCTTTCCCATGTTGTTTATTGTGGCTTCGCTGTCTGAGCTGGACTCGGAGTCACTGCTTCCTGAATAGGCACCCAGGCCTGGCAAGATTCCAATACAGACGGAGGCTGGAGGACAATGAACTCTGTGACCGATGATAGAGGAGCTTCCGACAGAGCTAGAATGACTCTCTGAAAACACAAAACACCACGGTATGTATGCAAGATCTGGGAATGCAGCCAGCACCACATAAGTATGCAAAAAGACCGTTCTATGTAGACCACCAAATACTGTATATAATAGCACAAATACCTATGCAAATAAGCAAGATGGAACAATGCGCCTGCAGCACCACCTATTGGATGAGAGCATTCCTTCAAATCAATGTCGGACCCTTTGCCCCAAATAGAATTCCCAGAGGAGAATGCATGGCCTTATAAGTCTCCTCACTCACTTTCTAGGTGCTCTACTTAAGGGAACAGGATACCCCTCCCGACCCACATATACCTAGACACGCAACTTCAATGAGAAGCAATATTTGAAATCCAAGTGCAATCTGTGAAATAAGTCTGGTAGTGCCTACCTTTTAACTTGTCGTGTTCCTGTTCAAGTTTTAACTTCTTTGCACTGGAGCCTTCAGAGTTACTAAAGAGAATATACTGCACATTGATATGTGGAACAACATAGAACAGAATTAAAACCACTGAACAATTAAAAGGGGGCACTGGGACTCCAGATAGGCAATGGTCTCAGAGATGGGGAACCATACCTAAAAGGCATTTATATCCCTCTATTAGAAACATGCAAAAAAAGAAATTAGGGGGCAGATAGAAAAATAATTAACCTTTCCCAATCCACTGACGTCTTCCTACATTCTGATTAAAGCTTGTGCAGCTTCAATGTCAGAAAATGTCGCTTTGTTGTCGGGGCCTCTCCGGCATGTCACATACTGCAGTACTGTCTCTGGCCAGAAGATGGCGCCATTGTATAATGGCAGAAAGAGAAAGCCCGCTAGGAAATCCTGAATCCAAAACTGGATTGCAA
Organism: Eleutherodactylus coqui; assembly: GCA_035609135.1. NCBI lineage: Eukaryota > Metazoa > Chordata > Amphibia > Anura > Eleutherodactylidae > Eleutherodactylus > Eleutherodactylus coqui. The sequence goes on from JAYJKI010000315.1 coordinate 2,146,316, forward strand.
AGGTTTAAAAGGAAGTCTGTCACCCAATTTCCCCCCTTCTACTAATTCTAACCATAGATACTGGTAGGTAAACAAAATGATAGATCTAACTATACCTTTTTTTTTATTTTATTTTTTTTCAACCATAATTTATAGCACTTCCATGTCCCTAATAATTGCCTTTTTCGTGCTCCGTATACAAAATTGCAGCAAACCATCTCTTAATACATTTGTCACATCTGGTGGCACCTCCATGCTCCAGATGGAAGACTAGTCCAGCTCAAAGTTGGAAAACGTTCACTAGTTTCTTGCTCATTTTACAGCAAATGTGACGAGCAATATGTGGCCCCAACCCCTTATACTAGGCTGTACTTTTTGAAAAAGTGGCGAGGCAATGATGTAGAAGCCAAGAGTCATAATTTTGGCATGTGCACCAAAATTACAGATTTTGTATGCCAGAAAACTAGTGTACAAAGCTTCTTACTAGATATGCTCCATTGCCTCTGAAAATACACCACTGCAGACTTTCATGCAGTGTTGAGCCAAAACCAGAAGTGAATCTAGCAGGAAGGAGAAATAAAAGTTCTTCCTTTACATTTCCCATTCCCCTCTAATCCATTTTTGGCCTTGTCTAACAAAAAACAAAAAACCTGTAGTGACTTTTTTCCACCCCAAAAAATCTGTGTATGAAACCATCTTAGTAGGGTTGGTTACTTTGTTGGCCACACCCACCGCACTTCTGCATCTTGTATTTACCATTTTTTTACCGACCTGTAAATTAGGTCAAAAAACATGTCTTAAGCTAAGGTCTCCTTCCACGACCGTGGGTGACGCAGTGTTTTACCGGTCTGTGTGAGCCGACAGAGATCGTGTACGGCAGCGAGTGCACCGCACATGCCTGTGTATCTCATGCACGCTGTCATGCGCAGTGTGACTTTTTAAAAATACCCCGCTTTGTCCCATAGTTGAGTTGCTTATGAATCACCACCCGTACGCAACATATTGCATATGGACAGTGTTGCATGTGCTACCCATAGAAAAGAATAAGGGCTCACGCTGTGTGATACGCAGTGAAATAGAGCATGCTGCGATCTTTTTCACGCTCGTATCTACACGCATTGCTTACACACTAATGTGAACGGATCAATGAAAGTCCACGTACTTTCAGTGACTCCATTCACCGCGTGCGTAATAAGGCCTCATGTCCACGGGGAAAATCAGGCCCGCTACGGATTCTCCATAGAGAATCCGTAGCGGGTCCATCCTGCCCCGCGGACATGAGGCATAAAAATAAGAATTAACTCACCACTCGTCCGCTTCGGATCTTCCCTTCGCCGCGGCTTCATCTTCTCTCTGTCGCGGACGGATCTTCTTTCTTCGGCTTGGCGGATGCGCAGGGCACGTCGGTTGCGTGCCCCGCGTATGCGCCGGCCCGAAGAAATAAGATCCGGCCGCGACGGAGAGAAGATGAAGCCGTGGCGAAGGCAAGATCCGGAGCAGGTGAGTAAATTCCGATTTTGGGCTCCCGCGGATCCGGGCGGCTTCCATAGAAGCCCGCGAGAGAGCCATCCCCGCGGGAGACCCGCACGAAAATGGAGCATGGTCCAGATTTTTTCATGCTCCATTTTTTTTAAAATCACTTTTATTGACCATCCGCAGGTATTTATCTACCCCGCGGGTGGTCAATGCATCCCTATGGGATGCGGATCCGCGGGCAGGAGAAGAGTTAAAATCCGCTGTGGATTTTAATTCTTCTTTTGCCCATGGACATGAGGCCTTAGTGTCACAATCACGGTCGTGTGAATGAGCCCTAAATGAAAATATCCTGTCATCTTCAGTACAAACCTCCGATGCCGAACTGCCCCGGCCAGCAATTTTGACTGAGAAAACTTATTCTTGTTGTCGGGGGCTTTTGTCAGGGGCTTCTTCTCAGCATCCTTCTTCTGCTCTGTGGATGTGGCAGCTATTGTCCGTGCATTGTGAGACAAGACAATTAAAGAATATAACCGTTCTTACATTTTTTAGAAACAACGAAAGAGAAAATTGTGTTCTAAAATGCATGAATTTATGAATCGGCAACAATGGCAGAATGTACGCGGTGCAGCTTGATAGGTCAATTCATTTCTCTTCTCTCTGCAACCACATGGCTGAATAGAAAATCATTGTTTGAAAAGAAATCTGCTGACTTCTGAAATTTTCATCCGATTGTTGGATGAAAGATCATTTGTTCAACCATCAACCAACTTTTATCTAAGAATCTGTCCACAGGATAGGAGTCTCACCGATCACAAGAATGGTAGTCCCAAGTGTTCCCAAATGAATGGATCAGTGGGGATCCTAGCGGTCGGGAGCCCACCTACTTATCCCCCTATTCTATGCATAAGGGATACGTTCTTTCATGGGCGTAAACCCCTTTAACCGTTCTATAATAGAAATACCTACAGTTCCCAATTTGAACGCCGTTTATCACAAATAAGAGAAAAATTGGCCCATTGGTCAGTTTTAATTTCCCAAAGTCCTACTGCTATGCCAACAGTGGTTGAGGAATGTGGAGAGGACATACAATTGGTATATATGTGGGTTTGTAACTGCTAGATATCCAATTTTAAAATTTATTTTGCTCAACACTATCAAGATGTCTTGATTTGAGAATTGCATTGTGAATGCCCTATTCGCTATACTGTAAAAGGATATTCTGAATTCATTTAACTCTTTTTGCTCTTCTTCTCTCCTTTGTTTTTCCACCAATTCCTGTTTCCTTGAAACTTCATCAAGAAATTTTGTTTCCTCCTCATCCAAACCTCGGACCATATTTTCTGCGAATCAATAAGACGAGAAGCATTTTAATATGCACGGAGTTGTGATCATCTGTACATAAATAGGCAGATTGGTAATTCAGGAATCTGGGATAACATCCCCAATGCTGGCTTTCAGGGCAAGCTGGATGATTTACAGCAGCCGGGTGTCCATTTGGTTATGTAGTACTGCCCTATGGCCCATGTATGATTAACCCCTAAGTGACACCCCTATCGTAAAACTACGTCCTGCTGTTGCAGGACGTGTATGGAGGGAGGTAGCGGCGCTATCTCCCTCCATACAGCGCGGGCATCAGCTGTTTATTACAGCTGACACCTGCGGGCAATAGCTGCGCTCGGCCGATCGCGGCTATTAACCCTTTAAATGCCGCTGTCAATTCTGACAGCGGCATTTAAATCCCCCGAACGCTGTTTGGGGGTCCCGCACGGCCCCCCCGCGGTGAGATTGGGGGAGCCGTGCAGGTGTCATGGCAGCCGGGGGCCTAATGAATGGCCCCAGGGCTGCCTTAGCAGACTGCCTATCAAGCCATCCACACAGGGTGGCTTGAAAGACTGCCTGTAAAAAAGCAGTATGACGTAATGCTATAGCATTACGTCATACTGCAGGAGCGATCAAAGCATCGCATGTTAAAGTCCCCCAGGGGGACTTCAAAGTAATGTAAAAAAAAATAATCAATAAAGTTTTTTTAATTGTTAAAAAAAAAAGTTATAAAAGTTTAAATCACCCCCCTTTTGCCATATCCATTATAACAAAATCAAAATCCTAAAATAAAAATACATATTTGGTATCGCCGCGTCCGTAAAAGTCCGATCTATCAAAGTAGTGCATTATTTTTCCCGCACGGTGAACGTCGTCTGAAAAAAAAAAATAAAGAACGCCAGAAACGCAATTTTTTTAGTTACCCTGTCTCCCAGAAAAAACACAATAAAAAGTGATCAAAAAGTCGTATGTATTCCAAATTGATACTATCGGAAACTTCAGGACATCCCGCAAAAAATGAGACCTTGCTCAACTATGTCGACGAGAAAATAAAAAAGGTATTGCGCGCACAAAATGACCGCAGAAAATAATTGAAAAAAATTAAATATCTTAAAAAAAAAATTAAAGTACTACGGCAAAAAAAAAAACAAAACACTATACAAGTTTGGTATCGTAGCAATCGTACTGACCCATAGAATAAAAATATCAGGTCGTTTTTGTTGCAATTTGTGTGCTGTAGAAACAGGACGCACCGAAAGATGGTGGAATGTCGTTTTTTTTCCATTTCTCTCCGCTAAGAATTTTAAAAAAGTTTTTCAGTAAATTATATGGTACAATAAATAGTGCCATTGAAAAATACAACTCATCCCGCAAAAAACAAGCCCACATACAGCGACGTCGATGGATAAATTAAGGAGCTACGATTTTTTAAAAGGGAGTAGGAAAAAACAAAAATGGAAAAAAGCAAAAAAGCTCCGTCACTAAGGGGTTAATATCTATAGTCCAGCTTCACTGATGGAAACTGAAAGTGTTACAGTCAGGCAAAGTTGCAGAAAATTTATGAAACTTGAATCAAAGTCTCTCCATGTGAAGGGTACTAAATAATTAAAGTTTATTAATATGTAAATTATGGAGCCATTTGTTATAAACTAAAACAATGTAGCGTTTTGCATAAGTCATAAAGTGTGTTATGTAAGAAGGCCCCTTTATGTCCACCAATTGTCAGTGACCAGGTATGCCAAATCATAGAGTTCGAAATCCGTTTACCCAAATGTCTGATCAAATTTCACCAGTGTAGTTTAAGTAAGTTTAGTTCAGCCATAAACTTCCCCTGCAGAAGCCATTAGTGCCCAAAAGGCGGCACAGATTACTGCTGAGGGTGGCATACAGTTCTGTGTATAACGAGATCAGGAAATGTAAGAGATTCTTACTGAATTTAAACTGTTCTTCATATTCCTGCTGTTTCTTTTCTTTCTGTTCCTGAAGCTTCTCATACAAAGAACGGGGGTCATAAACTTCCTCTGGACACTCTGGAAAAATATTGAATACATAGACAGAGTAGTAACAATATAACAATACAATATTATATACAGAAATATCACAATTTGATTACATATTGAATAACAGGATTTTTGTTCTCGTAAAATCAATTTCTCATCTCGTTCATTGGGGGACACAGCAAGACCTTGGGTATAGCTTCTGCCACTAGGAGGTGATACAAGAATAACAGAGTCCCACCCACCAGCTATAACTCTCAATTAGTTTGTACATAAGTAGTAGGAGAAACACAAATTAACACATAAGATCAAATAATACAGACTTTAGATTCAGTAAAGACTGAGGATCCCTTCTGGAAAGACAACCAGGGCCCAGGAAGAAGGAATATTGGGTAGGTGCGGTGTCCCCCTATGAACGAGACGAGAAATGGATTTTATGGTAACGAAAATCCTGTTTTTTTCATCTGTGTCATTGAAGAACACAGCAAGATGCTGGGACATTCCCAAGGGGTGGGTAAAAGAGAAGGGGAGTACGTTCATCATGCTGGCACCTGCTGACCCTGTGACTGAAAGACTGAAAGACTTAGAAACCTTAGAAAAAATGCAAAGTCTTGGAAGTCGCCTTTATGGCCAGGGTGGCCGAAGCCATTGTTGATTGACAAAAAAAAACCCGCTATCATTCTAATGGAATAGCATTTACCAAAGAAGGTGACGCCCTTTGAATTTAATGGGTACACCCTGCCACAAAACCAGATGAAGGCAGACAAAAGGAGAACAGTGCAATGGAACATGAGAGTAGATGGCATGACTTTACAGTGGGAGGGAGGCCATGTGGATTATGTGTGCAAGAGGCTTCCTGAAAAACATCACAGCTCAGATTAAGGTCCTAAGAAAACTTGTAGGTTTGAAGGTACCTTATGAGCCATGCCTTGCAGAGGATACCCGATATCTGAGACGAATGAGAGAAAAGACAGAACTCAACCTTCAGAAAGGGTGAACAGGCAGAAAAAGCAAAGAAGCAAAAGTACAGTTTCATCTCTCCTTGACTGGTGGCCAAGGAAAGCCAAGATTATGATAGATTCAACCTTAAAAATGACTTCCGACTTCTCAAAAGAAGAGCTCAGCCTTCAAGCTGGTGCGATCTCGACTGCAGATGTTAACCATCTAGTTGTCCACTCCTGTAATATAGCAGGCGAAGAGAGCCATCATGTGGGACTCAATCTCACGTAGGATGCTGGACACCTCTGACATGACCCTGGCATCCCCAGTTCTTCTTCGATTGCCTAGGTAGGCCATTATTGTAGCGTTCTTCGACTGACCCAAGCAAGGAAAGGGCAGTAGGGATATGTGGGCCGGTAAGTCTCACTTCAATAATTGGAAAAATATTCAAGGAGTTTCTGAGAGACGCCATCCTAGGATACCTTAAGGAAAACAACAGTATAACTCCTCACCAGCATGGGTTCATGAGGGTTTGATTATGTCAGACCACTCTGATCAGCTGCTACGATGAAGTAAGTTCTAGGCTCGACCAGGGAGAGTCCATTGATCTCATATATCTGGATTTCTCTAAAGCATTTGGCACCGTGCCGCATAATAGGCTGATATAGAACTAAAAGATATAAAAAGAATAAACTACCTATATAGGAACTTCATATGGGGGGGAAGAAGACCGCGTATTGCGCTCAAAGCGCTACAGAAACATAGAGAGAACGGAGGAACTAACTTACCTAATCTCAGAGACTACAATCTAGCAGCCCAGGCGCGAATCATCCACGACTGGATTCACGATAAGTCATATTTCACAAACAGACCACTTGAACAGGAGATGGTCGGCACAACACGACTCCAGAACATCCTCCATCACACATATGCAGAACTCCCAGAAAAAACTAAAAAGAATCCCTTGATACGGACGGCCTGGAAAACATGGAATAAACTGCGCAAAGATAGCCAAACATCGCCACAAACATCACTGTATTTGTCACTAATGAACAACCCCAACTTCCAGGACGGTAATCCCCACAATATATTTGTGGAATGGGAGGCCCAAGGAATACACACTATAGACAAACTATTACACATAAGAGAACGACGAGTCTTAACGCACGACGAAATGAAACAAAAATACCCCGAACTCCGAATTCCACTATTCTCATACCTGCAAGTCAGACATTACATCACAGAACTCATACCACGACTACAAGAACCTGATTGGGTACAAACAGGCGACACATGGATGACCAGGAAAACGGGTCCGCGGGGCATGATCTCAAAGCTGTACAGGGCAATAAGAAATAGGAGAGAGCAGGAGGACATTGATCCGGGGGTGGGCAAATGGGCCACGGACAACCCCGATTTCACACCGACACTGATAATGAAATCCCTAACCTCGGCACATAGGTACTTACCATCGGCCAGGTTCCTGGAGATGAGATTGCAAATTGTTCATAGGTCATACCTAACCCCAAGCAGAGGATACCACATAGGAATTTACAATACCTCAAACTGCTTCAAATGTCAAGCACCACACGCAAACCTATACCACAGTTTGTGGACATGCCCCTCAATACAGGATTTTTGGACACGAATAGGCGACTACACAAAAACACACCTGACAAATTTTTGCCCACAAGAACCAACATGGGCAATACTTGGCTATTTAGATCCCGAAATCTATCACTGCTCAAGGGGTGTCAGGAAATTACTGCACTTCATAGCAGCAGCAGGACTAAAGGCCATTTTACAGACATGGATACAACCAACAGGGCCTCCATTCAGACTGTTCCTGGACAAGCTAGCGTTTCTGTTTCAAATGGACTGGGCAGAAACATCGCTTTTTAAAGAAAAAAAGGTACAAGCCTTCTTTGAAACCTGGGGGAGTTTCATTCAATTATTACCACAAAGGGTAAAAGATAGACTGAGAAGCTCCTTCCACTACACTTGCTGGTTCCAGGAACAGGTGGCAATAGGAGACATACCTATCTAGGGTGAAACACAGACCGTGCCGTAGCCGTGCGGGGCCTCCACAAAGTTTTGCAGATCCTCAACAAACAGGTCAGTAGACCAAAAAAACAAAAACTTGTGGTCAAAATGGGTCAAAGTTTTGATTTAATATATATAATTTGTTTGATTTAATGTTTTATTTTATGTTTTATAAAAATACAAAAAAATGCAGGTTGATACAAGAAACAAAGAAAAATCCTGCAAAACTACGATAACACTGAATGTATGTTTTAACCTGTTTAATAAAGACAAATTAAAAAAAAAAAAAAAAAATAGGCTGATATAGAAGATGAGGCAGCTTAGTCTGGGCTAAGACGGGTGTATCTGGGTAAAGAACTGACTCGAAGATAGAAAGCAGAGGGTGGTAATAAATGGTTCATACTCTGATTAGGCCACCGTCGCTGGCGGGGTGCCACAGGGTTCAGTATTAGGCCCCATTCTGTTCAATATATTTATCAACGACCTGATAGACGGGCTGTAGAGTAAGATATCATTATTTGCAGATTATACAATATAATTAATACAACGGAGGACAATGAACGGCTACAAGCGGACCTGGATAAGCTGGGGGCTTGGGCAGAAAAAAAGGCATGTGAAGTTCAATATTGATAAATGTAAGGTTATGCACATGGGCAGGAGAAGTGGATGTCACCAATATACAGTAAATGGGGTACTGCTAGGGAAAAGGGATATGGAAAAAGACCTGGGGGTACTAGTGGATTGTAGACTAAACTGGAGTAACCAATGCCAGTCAGCTGCTGAAAAAGCTAATAAAGTCTTGGGGTGCATTAAAAGAGGTATAGGGGCGAAGGATGAGAACATTATCCTTCCATTATATAAGGCACTTGTCAGGCCTCACATGGAATACTGCGTACAGTTCGGGATATCAGTGCTCAGGAAAGATGTCACAGTGCTTGAGGGGGTCAAAGAAGGGCAACTAAACTAATACATAAAATAAAGGGACTGGAATACCCAGAGAGGCTATCCAAATTGGGATTATTTACCCTGGAAAAAAGACGGCTAAGGGGTGATCAAATAACTATGTATAAATACATGAGGGGACAATACAAGGATCTCTCCCATGATCTGTTTATACCCAAGACTGCGACGGTAACGAGAGGGCATCCGCTACGTCTAGAAGAAAGCAGGTTTCATCGCCAACACAGAAAAGGGTTCTTTACTGTAAGAGTAGTGAGACTGGAACACTCTGCCTGAGGACGTGGTGATGGCAAAATCTATAGAGGAGTTTAAGAGGGAACTAGATTCCTTTCTAGAGCACTACGATATTACAGGATATAGACATTAGGTGACCAGCAGGGTTGTTGATCTCAAATGTTGATCCAGGGGTTAGAGGACTATTTCTCTGTGGAAGGCTGCCCAGAAAGCAGTTAACTGGGGAAAAGGAATAACCAGGGGCAGAAGGGTGCGGAGCAGGACCTAGCCAATTGCCTGTGTACTTCAGGGAGGAAGTCCCACCCTTCCCAGGGTACCAACAGGAAGTCACACACTCCAGCTTCAGCCTGTGTAGGTGTGAAAAGCCAGGCCCTAAATCAGAAGTGCAGGCCCGCAGGGCAGGTGCTGCTAGCTCTGAAAGGAGCCCTGGAAGGAGGAAGGAAGTAGGAGAGATGTTCTCCCCCCAGCACAGGTGTGGGAAAGAGGGGAGGCCATAGTAGGGATGTGCCCTAAAAAGAGTTGCAAGAAGAATGAGGAGGATGGGGTAGGCCAAAGAAGACCTCCTTACCAGAGAGCTGCCCAGGAAATAAGTAAACACTAAAAGACCCCAAAAAGAATGGAAAAATGTATCCCAGACAACAGATGGGAGGGAGGAAAGTGTCCTGGATGACGGATGGGAGGGAGAAGTGCACCAGAGGGAGCATGGGAGGGAGGGAAGTTTCCATACTCACCTAGCCTGGGATATTTACTTTCTAACATCAGGAGCTTGGCCTGCAGAGTAAGAGTCCAGCAGTGCCTTTCTCTGACTCACCTCCCCTTGGTGAAGGAGTAAGTGCTCTGGCCGGGAGCTCACCATATTAAGGGGACCCTATAGCTGGCAGAACACAGAGATGTTACGTGCCCTCTTTTCTTCTGGAAGTAGGGCAGAGAACAAAAGGTTAGAGCCCCTCTGTTCTCCCTCCTCATGTGGGGAAACAGGGTGATCTGGTGCCAGCCCTATATTCCCAACCTAAGAGAAAAAAAAATGTAATTAAAGACCTGCGGAGCAGGAGGTCTGCCTCCTACAGACACTAAGCTAAAACGGATTTAGCTCCTTGCCTGCAGGAGGGATAGAGCTGGTAGGGGGAACTAATACTCTTTTGTGATTTGTGTTCACCTCCTAGTGGGAGCAGCTATGCCCACGGTCTAGTTGTGTCCCCCAACGACACAGACGAGTAATATAGTCTGCAAAGACATAAAAAGGACATGTTTAAACGTTTCATCCGATAGTCAGATGAAAGCCCTTTCATCCATCAATGACGTTTCCTTGAAAAATCATTCACCCATCGCCCAGTGTTACTGAAATTGTATGGCCCGTTTGAACAACTAAAGGCCCATTCACACTGGCGTTGGAGCGTTCAGTCACAATTCAGTCTCTGTTCACTCTTTGGAGCAAAAAAATGTAATTAAAGGTTTCCATTTTTCTCCATGGATTTCAATGGGGTCTGAAAAAAAAGGTATGCTGTTCAGTTTGCTTGACTTCTGTTTTGGAACAAATAGCACAACAGACTGTACTATTCCATTAAGCAAAATAAAAAAAAAGGACAACCCCCCCCCCCCCCCCCCCCCATAGTGGAACGGAAACAAACTGACAGCATTCCATTTTTCTTTTCAAAACCATTGATATTAATGGAGAAGAAATGGAAACCTTTAATTACTTTTTTTTTTGCTCCAAAGAGAGAACAGAGATGGAATTGTGATTGAAAGCGCCAAAGCCGGTGTGAACGCAGACTAACAGACTTCTTGGGCTCCTCGCCACCTAAACTGTAAGCATCATAACTTTATTTATCGTGCTTGGAGTTGACAGGTTCCCTTTAATGTTATTTCCGCATTATACGTACCTTCTGGGTCTTCTGGCTTCCGCACTTTTTCCCATTCTTCCTGCCTTTTCTTCCGTTTTTCCTCTATTTCGGATTCGGTTTCAAACCTTTTGTTCATAACGCCTTCATGTCCATCCATTCTGAACACCTGCAGCAAAACAGAAGCAAACCAGGGACATTATAGCCATCGCTCCACTCAGACGATTCTTCACAACCGTCTTGTGGGAGACCCCGGACCCTGTTCTAGCCACTTATGACTTGTCATCTTGTGCACAGGTGATTTTTTTTTTACCTTTCGGGGTGAGGGGTGTTTAAGGGTTCGCACATAGCTGATTTGTAGCAGATTTCAAAACGGCTACCATTATTATGTAGCGTGACACACGCTTTTACACAGAAGGAGCCCTTTAGCTTCAGCAGAACATCTTACTTAGAGGGTTGTGCGCCGAATATGCGAATGTGCTGTCCGAAGTCAAAGAGGCGGAGCCATCGTCCTCACAAGTCAGCGCATCACAGCAAAACCCCTGCATTGATGCCAGCTGTGCAATCTTAAGCGTGGCATGCACCCTCCAGGCCACGTCTTTCCTGTACATGTGCACCGAAACAACATGGAGGGGTGCATGGCGTGTTTGCAAGAAGTCAGCACTACCAGCGTCGTCAGGGCAAGGCAGCGAGCTGGAGGACAGGCCTGGTCTCGCTGGTTCGGAGGGATGATGGCACCGCCTCTTTGACTAACTGGGCGTATCACCTTCAAAGTAAAAGTCTCCTTTTGTGTACAACCATGTGTCATGCTGCCACACTATGGTGGCAGATTTGGGGTGGGATTACACATAGCGGAAACGCTGCAGATTTTCCGCAGTGGGAAATCCGTGACGAAATCTACACCGCCGGTTCAGATCGCATGTGATTTCACCTTTCAATAGAGGAGGTAAAGTCTGCTGTGGATCTGCACAAGTTGTGCGGATTTTGACGCCATTTTTCCTCCAGAATTGAGGACCCTGCGGCGCATTATCCGAGGCAGAAGATCCGCGGCATTACCGCTACATGTAAACACACCCTTAGAACAATCTTCCTGCTGCCAGGCTCCCTCTATGCATCAATTTAGCCGATATGCACATAAATAGAATCACACAAAATAGCCTTAAATGAGATAAACTTAGTTCTCAACTAACTTTTCCAAGCCTGATATACTGGGACCTACCATGCCAGCCTGACCCAGCAAGCAGCCCCGTGTACGTCCAAATATGGGAAGCACATACTAAACCCAAACCCCCTGCAGCCCCTCACCTGCTCCCCACTGCAGGCACCCCTCTCTTACCACCACTGGTTTTCTTTGCACAGCTCCCTCTCCAACACAAACCATAGAATATCCAACATCGGCTCTAACCAATGAGCACAAGCCTTACTACACTCCTCCATCCAATGAAACGCTAGTGACGTCACCCGCGAACCAATTAAATCTTTCCAGTCTTCTGACTCTGACCAATCGCAGCGCGTCAAAGTAAAGATGGCCGCGTCGGCTTCAGAACGTGCTGTGAGGGTTTTTTTTTTTTTTTTTTTATTCTTTCCAACAACGTAAAGGGAAAGAGGTTGCGCGCATGCGCAGAAAAGACAACTTTACTTCCCGGCTCGTCGCGTCACGATTGGTCTTGTCTTCAGTAACAGAAAGAAGGCGAAGGAAACAGGAAGTACGCGCTGTGGTGCGAGAGGCTCGTAACGGTGAGGGGCGCTGTGGCCGTCCTGCGGGGTGGTGTGTGCAGCCGTACATGTGCCCAGCCCTTCATTGTGTCTACCTGCCTCTTTGTCCAGCAGATGCAGCGTGTGGTGTGAGGAGACGCCTGTGCTATGGGGACCCCTCCTACATCTGTCACCTGTATGGGAGTGTGAGCCACCAGCAGCCATATCCCACGCCTCCTTGTACCGTATGGTGAGGACCGGTGGCCCGTGGCGCGTGGTTGTGGCCCCTGCAGCGTCACCGCCCGACGGCGGCGTGACCGGACCCCGATAGGTAACTATCCCTTCGAAGTCAGCGGGAAAACAAAGGCGAATCTTATTAAACATTTTAAAAAATATATATAATATAAAAAAAACCCTATTTCCCATTTTTTCCTTTGGCGTTAACGCTCCGGCGGGCAGCATGTGCCTGCGGCAGCCAATCAGTGGCCACACACTGTACTACTGGCATTGCCGCCCGGTGATGGGAGCCATGATGCTAAGGGTAGACCGCGTCTGTCGTGGGCGCTAAGGCGTGTCATTTTCTCACGCTTGTAAACGTAGACCGGCGCCGGATTGCCGGAGCTTCAGCGCTGCGTCACCAGGACGGGTATTTGTAGATTTTAGAAGTTTTGCGGATAGTCTGAATTTTTTTTTTTTCTTCTTCACTTTTTGGATTGGCCATTTAACCCTTTCCAATCCAATTTGTATCCTGGTTTTCCTAGGGGGCTTACTCTTTTCCTGCCGTTATACAACGGCGCTATCTGCTGGCTAAAGCCAGTACTGCATGAGGTGACGCGTTGGATAGGCTCCGACAGCAGAGAGGCTGGCAATATACAGTAAGAGAACCCCGACGGACGTCTTCCAACATCGGAGCTGTGCAGCCTTAAATCATAATGTCTTCAGACGTCAGACAGTGGATTGGAAAGGGTTAATGGAAATATTAAAGGGGTATTCTGGGCATTTACTACTGATGGGCTGTCCTGTGATTGGTGGGGGTCTACCGCTGGGTAACTGCGTCGGCGGTCCTGGCCGGAATTGTAATAGACGGCTGCACTGCCATTGATTTCAGCGGGAGCGACGCTTCCCCTTACGTTTCTGGATCTTCGTTGCGGTCAGAGCATTTCCGGCCGTGACCACCGATGCGGATGTCCAGTAACGGTGAGCCGGAGGATCAGCTGGTGATCGTGGGAATCCCGAGCGGTGGACCTCCGCCGATCAGTTATTGATGGGTATCCATAGTAAATTCCCAGAATACCCCCTTGATACGTTCTTATTCCTCTAAACCGGATGTTATAGATGCGGCTAGGACCCCCCTCTGACGCACAGCGGAGAGCCGCTGGCAAGCAAGGCCGTCCTGCGCTGATGGACTTGGGCCGTATATGTATTATGGATGATCATTCTCCTGAATGGCTTCTGGGTAATGCTGCAATTCGCCTGCGGTAACCTGGCGGCGACGGTAGCTGGTCGTAGCGTTTTGAGAGCCGGACACTCGCAGATTTAGGGTTCTTTCACGTTTCTGCTGCAGTGTAAGGCCGGTCTCGTGTGACCAAACTGTAATTACGGATTCCGCAATCGGCAGACGCTCCGTGGTAGAAGAGAGCGTTGAAAGGCGCGTATTTTCGAATTTTCCTTTACAGATACGAATTGCAGATTCCACGAGCGGACGATAAGTCCCACCATGCTGTATTTCACTGCGGCCTCCATTGATGTCAGTGGAGGCGTGGGACCCGCTGTCCATACGCAAATAAACGAAAAAATCTGTACTGCGTGAGCGCCTGCAAGCTGCTGCGGTCATGTTCAGTACAGTAAAGCGCTGTACGCAGGGTCACCGGCCGGGCCTGATGGAGACCACCTTAATGACCGTCAGTAAACACGGGTGAGGGTGGGGGGGGATTATGGATGAGTTTGCGGCTCGGGGCGCATACAACAATCTTACACTGCAGACACTGAGCAACAAGCCGGTAGGGTGATCAGGGATGTGATCACCGCTGTGGCTCTGCCACCGTGGCAGTTACAGGGTTGTCTGGTTGTCCATAACATTCACCTATAGGCTGGCACAGATGTGAAATAATAAGCCGGGCTATACTCGCCTGTTCTGTGTTCTATGCGATATCACTGTTTTCTCGCTGCAATATCACAATTTTGTAGCACTCTTTTGCCTGGATTTTTGTGGGGGTCTTAAAATATAAGCCCTACCCTGAAAAGAAGCCCTATCTGCATGAGAAAACCCCCCACAATACATCACCTAACAGGCACAGTCCACTCCGTCACACTTCTTCTCTGCAGCTCCAGCAATTGTCTGTAGTCTTCTGCCAGCGCTTCCTTGTTTGAAGGCTTAAAAGCCCCGCCTCCAGGAAGCACTGGCGCTTATTGGCTGAGCCGTGGCACTCGAGAACCAATCAAAGCCAGTGCTTCCTGGAGGCGGGGTTTTGAACCTCCAAACCAGGAAGAGCTGGCTGAAGACTGCAGACAAGTGCCGGATAGGGCTTATTTTAGGTCTTGAACAGTAGGACTTCCTACTGTAAACGCTGCACCACAGGAAAAGGCAGATGAGCTGCAACACAAGGGAAGCTCCATAGGGAAACACGGGCTACCAAACATCGCAAATCGCAGCTGTATAGCACATGCCGTAATGTTTTGCACAAGAGGCTTGGGCCTCAAACACATTTTTTGCACTTAGAGCAGCGTATGGAAGGCCGGTTTGAGGACTCTTCAGATTTCCATTTTTCTCTTCCATTATGGAACAGAAGAACAAAAATAAAACTGTCTCTGTATCTGTCAAAATGCCAGAACCCCTCGGTGCCCGTTGACACCCGCTGACCATTACGGGCTCCATCATTTTACTGGAAAAAATGGCGCAGCCTGCTGTTGGTTTCGCCAACGTTTGTGATACAGCCGCTGGACAGAAGAAGCAGATGCGGTGTGAGCAGACCCTAAATACTCCCCCATGTATCCACCGTAGATGCACATCAGGATGGAAAGCGGGATGAGTTTGTATCTTCCCCCCGTGTTTGCGTGGCTTTCCTTCAGGCTCCGGATTTATCCCGCACACCAAAGCATCCTGGGAGATTAAAGCCGAGCTCTACTTTCTTCCTCAGCATCTCCTGCAATGCAATGCTCCTGGACGCCGGGCGGCGCAGTGGCCGTGGCAGTCGTACGTCACCCGGCGGAGAGTATTGTGGCTGGGCCTCCATAAACTGCTCTGGCAGTGATTTCATGGGCGGGCATCTGTGGCACCCTGGGATTTCCAGAGTTGGCGAGGTCAGTGATGCACGAGGACCTGCTGAATGTTGGCGTCGTTAATAAGACGGATCCCCGGAGCTGCTGTGTAAGACAATCTGTAGCAGGAATCTCAGACCAGCAATAAGGCGGCTTCACACCGGCGTCGGCGCACGGCTCGTGTATTTTACTGCACTTTCTCTCCCCGCAGACCGCGTTCACCTGCATGCGGCAAACAAACCCACCGATTGAAATGGATAATTAGTACCAGATGTGCTTTTTTTTCCAGCGGAATTGCGCAGTATATCACGCATCTCCTTGCATATTGTGCGTGTGCCTTTGCATATCCCCAGTTGATTTCCATGGGAACTTTTTGTGCGCAAATATGCAGAAAGAGCATTTTTTTTTTTACGATTGAAATGCGCATGTAAAATGCGGAAATGTGAATAATGTCATTGAGACGAATGGCTTCTTATTAGAGATGAGCGAATATACTCGTTTCGAGTAATTACTCCTCGATCGAGCACCGTGATTTTCGAGTACTTCCGTACTCGGGTGAAAAGATTCGGGCGGCGGGGGAGGCGTGGCGGAGCGGGGGGGGGGGGGGGGGGTAGCAGTGGGGAACAGGGGGGAGCCCCCCGAATCTTTTCGCCCGAGTACGGAAGTACTCGAAAATCGCGGCGCTCGGGCGAAAAAGGGGCGTGGCCGAGTAGGTTCGCTCATCTCTAGTTCTTCTGCGTATCGTCTGTTATACAACTGAAGATGGGACATGCTGCAATTCTTATTTAATGTTTTTGCACTGACTGCAGGTTCCTAAAACAACCCAGTGGAACTCACGGGCCTGTGTGGACAAAAGATACGAATGGGGAAATTGGCGCTTAGCGGCAGATCTAGATTTTTCCACGTTGTATTAGGTATATAAATAGGAGTGAGGTGCTATAGCGTGCACAAGCCACCGTGTGCTGCGGGCTCTTGGGGAAGCAGAGGGGGCTGAGCGCTTTCTACTTTTGGGCAACTTTTTTTTATTATTTATGGAAATTAACTTCTCAACTTGCTATTTGCTACTTTTTGCTAATTTGGATGCTTGACTGGGGTGAGGGTTGATACTGAATAACACTTGACATTCTAGCGTGCAACTCGCATCGGACATCACAAAGACACCCGCCCCCCTTTCCCCCCGCCTTCCCCCTTCCCATCCATCTGCCATCCTACCCGTGGGACGCTGCACCTTTCATGTCTTAATATCGTCAGAGAAAAGCATTTTTAGCAATTTTTCAAACCTGAACTAGCGGCCCAAGTGAAAAACGAATGGGGGAATGAAGCCATTGAAATGAATGGCTTGTTTCTCCTGTGCGAGGTCTGTCTGTCTCGGAATTGGACATCACTTACCTGGGAATATTCCTGACCCTCAAAAAATGGCCACCACCGTCTACACATCAAAAGCCCTAGAAAACCTTCTCGCTTTGCAACGCAGTAACTTGCTCCAAAGCTTGTTTTCACTCCATGAACACAAGCATGGAAGTCGCGCGTTGCGAGACGCACAGAACTTGTGCGAATATGAACTTCATTCTTTTGAGTAGACCCGCACAGAGATAGAGCATGCCGCCATTTGTTTTCTGCGCGTGTTTTCACGTGGACAAATCGCGGCCGTCTGCATAGGATTGTGTTTTGTAATGCAATCCTATGGCAGCGGGCACGGGCGGAGATTCTGCGGGAAATCCCGCCGCGGAATTTCGGCCCATGTGCAGGGGACCTCGGTGTATTTACACATGCGATATCTAAATGATAAACAATATTTCTATCTTAATTCACATGGCCATTTTTTTTTTTCTTGGAAGGATAGCATGAGATAAAAGAAATCGCTGCACATCCTATTTCTAGGCAATTTTGCTAAGAAATAGTCCATTATTTTCTATGGAGTTGTGAAAACAAAAATAATCGCACGGTAATGAAATTTTTATGCAAGTGTGATGCCATTTTTCTATTTTTCCTTTTAAAACGACATGCGTTTTTTTTTTTTCTTCTTCTTCACGGATGTGAAAATCGCACGTTGCAGAGATGCGGGTCGTTTTTCTTGCAAACACATGGCATTTGCAGCAGAAATCACAGGGTTGCCAGTGTGATATCTGAGTTTCCCGGACCAATATCGCACACTCGCCCGTGTAAATACTTTGGTAAAAGCCTATTTATTACCGCAGCTGATTCATCCGACTTGATTCACTTTGCGTCCGTTGAGCGTGCCTTCAGGACTCCATTAGAGTCACGCAATACAGTCCTCCCACAAGTCAGGGATGGCGATGCTATGATACACGGTATGCATTTAAATGGGTGGATTTTGCAATAAATGATGCCAGCGTTAGTTCATAGGGAATTCTTGTGTTTTATGACCTTGTAACGCCCTCTAATTTCTGCAGGTCTGTATGGGAGACATGGATCGTTGTCCCAGATAATGCCGGGCCGCGGACACCTCAGCACCTGAAGCTTCCAGAGGAGGATGGAGAGAAGCCGGATTCCTCATCCTACAGCTGCAACATGTACCACATTCTAGATGATTGTGCTTGCTTGGATTGCATTTCATGCTAGCAGAAGCCTTGCACGAGGTTTTCTGTTGCACTTTGGGCGCCAGACGGTTCATTTAAATGAACAATTGGGGACCAGCAACATGGGGAACAATTGTGTGTGCAGAGAAGATAGCGGCGCGGAGGACAACGTCGACTCGCCCGGTCAGCAAACTGAGAACCGTATCGCTCCGGCCAGTGAATCTAGAAACCGCCCAAGAGACCCGGTAAGACCTCCACGGAGAGGAAGGGGACCACACGAGCCACGGAGGAAAAAGCCAAATGTGGACGGCCTGGTGCTGGATACGTTGGCTGTCATCAGGACTCTTGTGGACAAGTAAGTTTGAGATTTTGTATCCGCGATTTGTGACTTTTTTTTTCTAAAAACGCCAGAAAAGGGTCTGAAGACATGTAAGAAAGTCATCCACCCCACTCCAGGCGAACGCTAATGGCTGCAGCACAGAGTAAAGCTCATGACGGATCGTAGCCTCGGGGCTACTTGGTTGACATTCTTTTGACTAAGTGGTACTTGCATCAGTCATGCTGAGAAACCCTATTGTAGACGTCCCTGCTTCCAGCTCATCTCTATTGACCTGATGCACTGCAGGCATCTCCATGTCCTCTCTGACATAGCAAGAAATATTGGCATTGACTGGAAAAGTCACTAATGAATGGAAAAGACGTTTAGTTTGAATAGACTAATACTAGATGGGAGATCTCGTATGTAATACTAGGACGTTCTTTATTAACGCAGTTCTGTCATTAGACAAAAAATCACTACTTGCCTTTTCCTCCCCAGTCCGTTTTCTTACCGCATCTTCTGTCTCCTTCGGTCACCCGGGTCACCTCCAGTGGGCTGGATCCTCTTCCTCCTGTTTTGGGGCATCCATTCTTCACATTCTCCTTCCTGCAGGTCCGTGTATGTTATGTCACTTGTGTCGTATCGTTCACTGCCGAGTTATTGTTGAGACTGCGCATGCGTGCTGTCTTGCCGCAAATGTTCATTTACTGTTGCAGGCGTGCATGCGCAGTCTCAGCGATATTTCGGCATTCCCTGCTAGTGACGTAGTGTATATTACGCTGCAGAAAAGAGAATGCCGGTGATGTATGTAACGTCACAAGAAGAAGAGGATCCGGCCGTCTGGAAGGGAGATGACCCGGGGGACTGGAGGGAGACAGGAGCAGATCAGGGAGGAGAAGATGAGGTAAGAAGACTGATGGGAGGAATACGTAAGTATTGCTTTATTTTATTTTTATTTATTTATTTATTTTTCTCTAATGACAGGACCCCTTTAGGTGAACTGATGGGTGCATTGTGCATCTTAAAGAGTTCTTCCAGCTCTTAAATATTGATGACCTATCCAGAGAATGGGTCATCAGTAAGTGATTGGCAGGGGTTAGCTGCCCTGGTAACGGGAATTGTTACCTAAGCAGTTACTCTGTAACAAGGAGACTTTTTCATGCATGCCGCACTACTTTAATAAAAAAATTTTTTTTTTTTTACTGTCAAGCATGACAGATTATGAAGCGTTAGCCTGAGGGCGCTTTTTACACGTAGCGGGAAAGTCGTGGTGTCGCTCGCCCTTGTCTAATAGATTCCAGTTTGTGTGTAATGTAGTGATAAGAATGAATGCATTGCACTTTCTGCTCGCCTCTAGTGAATATATAGCTTGTGTATATACAGTAACGCCACAAGAGATCCGTCCTCTTGAGTTTTCTGCATGGCAAACCCATCTAAAGTGCCCCACCATCCGGCTAACCCCTCATTTTTGGAAAAGTAGAAAAACTTTTATGCAGCATCTGCTCTCCTCCAACGTCTGAATATGTCTGATTCATCAACCTTGTGTGCAGACGCCCGTCACCCATCAATCATTGACTGTTTGGTATTGATGAATCTGTGAGATACTGCATCTCCTCTCCACGTTATGACGACAACTCTATCTTTGTTACCGTTGCTTTGCAGTGACCAGGAGCCCCCATATTCTATGATCACTTTGCATGAAATGGCAGAAACAGGTACTACTTTGTTTTATTTCCGTTCTTGCGTTTTATTTTTCCGCTGGCTTGTTTGTGAATAATCACAATGGTTGCAGACTTAAATGTCCCATTAATTGTAACGACGCAGAGGATTCCATGCATGTTTTATGGCCTGCACGTGTCTAAGTGTCTCATATCGCAGTAAATCCTCCCGCATGACACAGTAGGAAGGCTTTGTGTGGATCATAGTCCAACATCTCGGTTCCATAAATGATCATGAAGATGGCTCAGGGTTATGTTATGTCTATGGCCAATGTCCTAATAGGCATATCCTCTAAAGAGGACCTTTCACAGGAACGAATCGGTGGGTTGGCTGCAGCTCTGCTCCATTGACTTGGCTTATTCTCTCTCTCCATATTCGTCTCCCCTTGCCCATATGGGCTCTTCTTGGGTCCGGCTCCGACATTCTGTTGAGTGAGTTGTGGGTCGTCCGCTTGACCTGTTGACAGTGAGCTGGACCTAAGAAGAGCCCGCTTGGGTGAAGGGAGGTTAGTATTGGGGGTCACACGGCCAGACCCGCTGGTTCTAATCAATGACTGGTCCTCTTTTAAAGAGTACTCTGAGCCAAACCGTTACCTATGGCGAAGCATGACATAGGAATGAAAAGAAGATTCCTGGGTCGTGCACCGCCTCACACCAAGGATATCCGTTATCGCACAGTACAAGTTTGACGCAAAACCAGGACTGCAATTTTAACAAGAAAGCTCCCCCCCCCCCCCCCTCCTTCGATGTATAGACACCCACAGATTTAGCTGAATAAAAAAAAAATAGATACAGTTCTAGTAAAACGACTCGGCCGCACATCCGCACTTTATACTTTGATCTATTGCAGCTAATCCAAAAATTACAAAAATAAACAGGAGGTTCTTAGTTATTTTGAGAAAACTGCAAAACCATTCACAGTTGGCGCCCCCTATATTAGGTGCAGTACTGCATGCCGTAACACAGCATCTGCATGGTGCCCCTCTCAATAGCACCTGTGCTGCCAGGCTTGGCCCTCTGGGTCACATTAACCCAACAGGCATACTGACCATGGCCACCAACACCAGGTGATAGGATCACAGACGCCCACTGTTCCATCTGATCTCCCACCGTGCACCGAGAGCAAATTTGTATTCGTGTAGCGAGCGGTAAACGTTCATTGTGCCGCAGGTTCGGTCCGCGCCGCGGTTTGCTGCACGAGTAGGAAGCATGGCTGCTCTAATGCAATGTAATCGGGCCGTGCGCTGTGCCAGCACAAGCACTTTTTGGATTGCCGCAGTTGTAAATTTGCAAGAAATATTGTATTTTGATGTGCTTTCACCTTAATCACTGTGAAAAAGAAATATTGACCGCACCATTTAAGTCTCCCGCCTAATGGGTAGTCTGCTGGTGCCAAGGCAAACGAAGAATATTAACCCTTTCCAATCCATTGTCTGACGTCTAAAGACATTCTGATTGAAGGCTGTACACCTCTGATGTTGGAAGACGTCCGGCAGGGTATTCTTACTGTAGGTTACTGGCCGCTCTGTTGTCGGGTGCCTCTCCAGCATGTCCCATACCGCAGTACTGGCTCTAGCCAGCAGATGGCGCCATTGTAAAATGGCAGAAAGAGAAAAAGCCCCCTAGAAAACCCTGAATCCAAAATTGGATTGCAAAGGGTTAAGGGACAGAATATACAAATAAGCCATAATTATATAAAAATGGCCCGCACCGCGCATCGGCACTTTCATGGTTACAAATTTTGCTTGGCAGCAATAGATCAATGTATAAAATGCGCAAAATCTGTGTTTTGTTCTTTTTCCTTTCTTCTTTAATTGTGCTGCAACTTAATGTTTTCTTAACAAAAGAAGTTACACCCTGCCATAAGATAGGTGGAAAACTAGCTCATTTTGGGGGGTCCGACCACTGGGACCCCTACTGATTCAGAGAACAGAGGCTCTGAAGTTTCCTAAGTGAATGGAGTAATGGTCACATGTGCTCACTACCTCTTCATTCACTTCAATGGGACTGCCGGAGATGACCAAGCTCATGAACTCTATTTCCAGCAGTCCCATGGAAACCCGTTCTCTTAAGCTGTGGACCCCCTACGATCCACTAATTATCTTCTATCTTCTAGATAGGCGATAATGTCTTTTGGTTGTGGCAACCCTTCTAAACTCCTTTAAGACCACTGCTTGCCTTAATATAGCGGTTGGCTATGCTATTCCTCACAGCAGACCCCACCAGAGTCGCACACTGGCTACGACGATTGTTGCCTGGCATTGACCAACTTATTTGGGCACCACAAGCATATTAAAACCTTTAAGCACTCCTATAAGTCCCCGTTATCTTGCCCAGCTTTGCCTTACGGTAGGGGCTATTGTACGGACTGCAGCCCAGCCTTCCGTATGATGTCGCTGGACTACGTGATGCTTTGTCTGTTCCTCCTCTGTTCTTACTGCGCTCTCTGCTTTCCTCTGACAGATAACGGCTGGCTGGATGTGGTGCAGTCCCTCATTAGAGTCATTCCATTAGAAGATCCGCTGGGTCCAGCTGTCATTACATTGCTACTGGATGAATGTCCGCTGCCAACAAAAGTACGTGTCATCCGGCGATTCTCATTGTTTGTACATTAATGATGATGAACCTGCACGGGGACGGGAGCGTGCGCTAATCGCGCTGTAAAAATACATGACTGTGCTGATCCAGCGGTTTAATAACCATTGGTTAGCTGTAAGTGTAGGCTTTTTGGCAGGTGAATGGTTAATTGACTCATTCAGGGGTGCGTGGAACATTTTTGTATGGGTTTCAGTTTCAACTGTTTGTTTTCTTCAATCCCTATAAGGCGTTGTGTCCACAGGCTGGTCGGATTCCACATATGGGAGCCCGCAGTGGAATCCGACCCTGCCTGCGGCCGAGGACAGTGCTTACCTGTCCGGGTCTTCTTTCTTCTGTACTGTGGATGTTAATTGCAGACGGGTCGCGGATTGGCCGGCTTCCATTGACTTCAATGGGAACCGTACTACAGTGGAGCATGCTGTGATTTGTTTTCTGCATGTGGAATCCAGTAAAATCTGCATATGTGAATTCAAGTGCGGACGCCCATGGTTCCCTATTGGCTGCTGGAACTGCGGCTGGACATTGGGCCTCATAGTTGTTTTTTTTCATCTTATGATCGTTTTTCCACATTTTGGGTATTTCCACATTTTAGAGAGGTGACACACCAACCTATTTTGGCCACATTTTTGCATTAATACAAGTCTGCATCCTGGACTGACTGCGGGTCTCCAAGCATAATAGCAATCTACACATGTAGGATGGCGCTGCTACATCTGTAGTGCAGACCGCCCAGCGCATGTCAGTCGCACTACACTAATTGCATAATGTAGTTGCTGCGTTACACAATTGTGTGTAGTCATGCCGAGTCACTGTTTCAGGCAACTCTTTATCGGAGCATGCTAATGCAGCACTGCTACATCTATAGGATACTGAGGTTGCAGGAGACCCGCGGTCAGTCCAGGATGCACATTAGTATTCTAGATGCAAAGACGTGTCCGAAATACGGGGGAGTGTCACCAGCCGAAGAAATACAAAACCTAAATGGTCAACAGGCGAGAACTTGTCCTTGTCAATTTGGTCTTCAAAGACCTCCAGCCTCCCTTACTAAGGGTCCCCCATATGCAAGCTCAGATGTAAAGCTTGTGTCATACCGCCCAACACACAAACTGCCATTGGATGCAGCGATGCAAAAGACAAAGACAAAGTTCCATAACTTTTTTTGTATTCTTCCATTGATGGAGCTCTGGGAGGGCTTGTTGTTTGCATCACTATCTGTAGCTTTTATTGGTACCATATTGGGGCACCTTCCATTTTTGTTCAACTTTTTTTACATTGTTTTTTGGGGGTTTTTTGGGGAATAAATGAAATAAGCATTTTTGGTGTAGTTTTTTACTTCTATGTTTTTTTATGTCCCTATAGGGAGCTAAAATCAAAAAAGCTGTGATCACTACGATAATGCATTGTAGTACTTCTGTACTGCAGTGCATTATTGCTTACAATAGCGATCACAGACCATGGCAGGCCCGGACACCATAACAACCCATCGGCTCTCTGCGATTATGTAGTGGAGGCCCGATGATATTACAGAGGGAGCACGCTCCCTCTCTGAGCCCTTTACATGCTGCAATCTGTATCGATCGCGTCATGTAAGGGATTGACTGTGGGGATCAGTGTTTTCACCGATTCCCGCTGTTTGGGGTTTGTGACGTGTTTAAGAAGAATTGCTGGATGAAACAAAGTAGGCTAACCGCAGGAGAGCAGTTAAAGGAAGGATTTGCTATTATTTTGCATTCCGTATATATAGTGTTCCTAATTACCGATAATGTATTGGACAGTTAGAGCCCCGTGAATTAGCTGTGGTCTACATCCACAATCTAATGGATCTCCTGACTCCCGGAGAGGTCACCGTCTGGAACTATTAGTGAGCTGTCAACTATATTTTACAGGATGCCCTGCAGAAGCTGACGGAGAAATTAGGTTTAAGTGGGGCCACAGCGATCCAAGACTCCAGTAATCCTGCCAAACACCGGAACACGACTGCTGTTTTAGGATGCCTGGCTGAGAAATTGGCAGGTGAGTGTTATGTCCTTACTGCAACCCAGTCGTCCAATTATTTATGCCGTCCCCCCTGTCACTGGCTGGTATGTGCCAAAGGCAAGAAGATGGCTTCTCACGTACAGAGGTGTCCTTCAAGACGGGACGGATCATTGCTTAATAAGCAAAACCAAAATGTTGTATGTCAATTAATTCTATTAAAAGCACCCACTAATTGAAAATATGCAATTATTTAAAATGTCTTCACCATGGCAGATGTATAGAGCTGCCAGCTACCAGGCGCACTCTGTCAGGGCTTTAGATTGGGCCTTTTAAGTGGTTGCTTAAGTTCTGTGACTTGAGAAGCTGACCATGTGATGAAACGATTTTCTTCTTCCACCTTGCCGTATTGTTTAATTTTTTTTCTTCAGCACAGCTCTACCACAAAACTTATAGGTTTTCCAGGACTACAAAATTAGTCTGTTTATTTATATATTTTTTTCAAGAAATGGTGCCATGTCTGTCCTCAGGCTGTGTCTGGTATTGCAGCTCCACTCAAACTGGCTAATACATGTTCAGTGACTCCAGCTAAATCACGAATGATCAGTCACGGGCAATCATTTGTGTAACAGCCGACTAGTCAGTTTACACAGAAGCACTTGTGACTGTCGAGTGATAATTTTTAAAAAACCTTTAAAAAAACAAACCATTTCCTATCAATTGATGTTTGGGTGTAAACTATCATTCATTCTAAAATTTCAAATGACCAATCGTTTTGGTGGAAATCCTTCATCTTGATAAACCTCGTAAGTGTGTATAGCCACCTACAGCGGTGGCTCTGCATGGGTGTATTCGCTCCGGGTGGATCTGCAGCGTATTAAAGAAGCAGCAAAGCAGATGAGACTTGGGTAAATCTCATCCACACGCTGCTGAAGAAAATCTGCATGGAAATGAACTTGCATTGTGGATTTTAAATCCACAGCTTGTCAGTCTATGTTGCAAACTTTCACCTTTGTCAGGGCATAGAATGAAATCTACAGCAAAATCTGTTTATAGAGGCGCAGTCAAACGAGCGCGTTTTTTTTTTTTCACTCGCAAAAAAAAAAAAGCACCGTGCATATGCTGAAAACATGTGACCTGGCAAAGTTTCATATGCACAGCGCCTGAAACTTTGCCCATTGACTGGAGCAGAAGAGAGAAGAAGCCCCGCAGGACTTCGGGATTTCCCCAGAGCGGGGACCGGGAGTGGAGCTTTGGGGCTTTTGCCCAGAGCAAGGAGAGATGGAGAGGAGCTATGGGGAACCCCCATAGCAGTGCTATCTGTGTCTGCTATGGAGAAATCCCGATGGCTTCCCTCAAGAGTGTGGGAGGATGGGGTGGGACTAGAGGTACCTGCCCCCTTAGTTCAGCACCTAGGCACGCCCCCTCCATGGTTTGCTATGGGGATTTTCAGAGAATCCCCATGGCAAACCATGGAGGGGCATGGCTAGGTGGGGGGAGCGGATACCTCTAGCCACCCCCCTCCTCTCATGCTCCTGAGGGAAGCCCTGAAACCCCCACCGACCTGGGAATTCCCTTGGGGGGGGGAAGAGTCCCCCTACTGCCCCACCACCACTAGGGAATTGCCCACCAGGAGGGGGGGGGGGCAGTAGGAATACCCCGCTGCCCAGGAGCACCTTTTAAATGTCCTGTTGTAAAATTCTGTTAGTCCCTGCATGGAATAGTAGAACCCAAGGGGAGTCCCCTCATTCCCCGCAGGTACTAATTGTAGTTATCAGTGGGACATTTAAAAGGTGCTTCTGGCCAGAAGCACCATTTAAATGTCCTGCTGTTCTTAAGCAGTGGGTATCTATTCCAAGCGCAGGAGTTTTCATTAACTTCTGTTCCCATAGGAGTCGATAGAAACTCCTGCCGGCACCACAGATAGCGCGTGTTCTATCTTTTTTAGGTGCGCTCCGCTGCTAATTCCTCACATATGAACACTCCTATAGGAAACCATTGGTTCTTTTAGGAGCGTTCATTTTCAACGCACATAAAACACGCTCGTCTGACTGCGACCTAAGTGCTCCTGCTCACGGGTGGATATTTGCTCCAGAATCTGCGGTCCGCGTCCGCACTGCGAATCTGCAGCAAATACCGCCTGTTACTTCCTATGGAGATCCGCTGCTTCCTACCTATGAGTGGAAATCAATTGCGATTTCTGCTCGTGGAGGAAAAATCGCAGCATGCTCCATTTTCATGTAGATTACACATGGATGGCTTTCTTTGAAGTCAATGGAAGCCATCCGACCCACGGCCCGTCCGCAATGAACATTGTGAACATGTTGTAGATTCCACGCCATCGCCTAGTTACTGCGCGTCGGTGAGCTTCCGGGTCAATCTGCAGTACAGAAAATATGGCTGAATAACAGGTACGTGTGGACGCTTCCACCGCTGATTTGGCTAAGGTGGCACTCGCGAACCAATCGGAGCAATCTCTTGCTGGAGGCGTCCCCTGAAAATAAGACCCTATGCTCTCCTGGGGCAAGAAGTAATATGACGGGGTCTTATTTTCATAGAAACATGGTACCTGCTGCCTGTAATCAGAATTTCAGTTACTTATCTGTATTTTGTCAAAATTTATATAATAAATGGCTATCTCCTATGTAGCCCCCTACTCCAACTAGACCATTGCAATTTTAAGATCAGGATAAGCGAACTGAAGACTGGATATATAATATGTTTTTTTTTCTCTTTTTCAGGTCCTGCTAGTATCTCTCTGCTTAGCCCTGGGATTTTAGAATATTTGTTAGAAAGTCTGGTAAGTGCCCAGATGATGATGATCCCCCATTATAATGTGTGAGGGTGATATAATATTTGGTTATCAGTAAGTTTGCCATAATATAGCTATTTCTTAAGGGCATAGGTTAGATCTACCTGAGAACTCGTACACTGACTCTTAAGCCTCCCTCACATGGGCATTACTGTGGTGCTGCTGAAAGCGCCGCATTTTAGATCGCGGTGCCTTGCCGTCTTTCTACTTTTGTTTTCAGCTACAGCGATGCTGCGCCCAATGCTGTCTTTTAGCACTCCTCCTCATTGAAGAAGAGCATTTGCCACCCAAAAATAGAACATGCTCTGTGATCATGAGGCTGTCTGAGCGGCCCCATTAAAAAAAAACAATGGGAGCGTTGTACCGTGATTAGCGCAGCGCTGATCGTGTGTGTGGTGTCTTAAAGGAGTTGTCCAATTGTAAACTATTGATGGTCGACTCTAGTATAGGCCGTCAATAATGGAGTGGCAGGTTCTGCTCCTAGGCAATCCTGCTAATGGGCTGCTCTTGAGTCGGTGGGCTTGTGCATTGACCTGATGTTTGCAGGCTTGGTATTGCAGGCATTTCAATGAAAGGGAGTTTGGACTGTGACACCAAGCTACTACAGTGAGAATTGCGCTGTCTTCTTCCTGCAGACATCAGCTCAGTGCATGACTGCATTAGCTCAGAAGAAGCTGATCAGAGGGGTTCTGGGGTGACGGATCCGGGCCGATCTACTACTGATAACCTATCTCGAGACTAGGCCATCCATAGTTTACAACCGGGCAACCTCTTTTAGCTTGGTACTGTAGCACACAGTGTTTAGTGCTGTGTGAGTCTGCATGCTGTAATATATCACTTAAACATTACAAGGGATTACCAAATCAATGTCTCCACTGGTGAAAGCATAATTCTTGCTGGCCAGGTCAGAAATAGATATTGTTGTATTTGGTCATTTGGATCAATACAAGGTATTCATGACACCACTGAACAGAATTCAGAAGAGGGATCCTGTCGTCTCAGTAGTGCAGCTTAGGCTTTGGAGGCTGTAATGTCAAGTGATCATATCAACTTTTAGAAGTTGATTAAAAATAAATAAAGTGAGAACCATTTTTTAATGTCTATTAAATGGGTTGTAAACTATTGATGGCCTATCTGCAGATCAGCGGAAGTCTGCCAACTAGGATCCCTACCGATCAGCTGTTCGCTGGGTTGACGTGTTCCTCCATAGAGTTGATTTCTGCAGGAAATGGATTACATGCAAAGTTCTCACTCACTTCAATGAGAACTTTATGCGTGTAATACCAAGCCTAGCCACTGCCATGAGAACGGAGCTGTCTGCTTCCTGCAAAAATCTGCTCAGTGCACAGCTGTTCCCTGGGTTGATGCATTCGATTGGTGGGAATCCCGGGCGTCAAACCTCTGTTGACCTACTCTTGACCTGCCAATAGGACATAATTATAATTTGCAACTGGACAACACTTTTTTCTTTTTTAAATTTAAAAAAAAAAAAACTTTTTGTATTTTTCTAAAATGACCAGTTCCACTTTTGTGGTATGTTTTTACTTTTTGGGGGAAAAAAACCTACCGGGACATGGAGATGTCTCTTGGTGCATAATCCAGAAATTGTGATTACAGTCCACTCTGCACCCTAATAGAAATGCTCAGTACATAGAACTGAGAAGTACATAGAAAAGCTGGGAGATGAGCACTATGGCTGTCGTCGTGGTGTTCACAAGGGTTGTCCTTACAACTTTCCTATATACAACAGTCTTTTTAATGTTTCTCCCAAAGCCAATATAAAGGTAACTTGTTAACATGCTATTGCTCTAGGTATTGCGGTATAGTATGAGAATACTGTGGTGATGTTTGTCACAAGTCATGTCTTTGCTCTAGAATTTCAGGTTCCATCCCATGGTCATTCTGTTTGCACTTATTGCACTGGAGAAGTTTTCACAAACAAGTAAGAACTGAGCTGTTGGGGGGTGGGGGGTGGGGGGGTTATATCACCATTATAGTAATAATCATATATTTACTTTCATTCACTCATTCCTCCCTGCTGATGTATTTTTCTAGGTGAAAATAAAATGACTGTTTCCGAGTCTCAGATAAGCGATCGTCTTCTCCTGCTTGAGACGTGGACAAATAATGGAGATTTCTTGAAGCGTCAGGTGGGCTTCTGCGCCCAGTGGAGCTTAGACAACTTGTGTAAGTGTTTTGTGCTTGGTGCTCTCACGCTCGTCATGTACATTATATTACGGGGAAGCTCGCGCTATAATATTCCACCAGTGAATTTATCCTGTTTGTTGCAGTTCTAAAAGAAGGGAGACAACTGACTTATGAAAAAGCCGATTTGACACCCATTAACGCCATGCTGAACAGTAATGATGTGAGCGAGTACCTCAAGATTTCCCCATATGGATTAGAGGTAAGTATTCTGTTAATCATTGTTGAAAGTTGGAAATATTTGTAACCATTGTTAAAGGGAACCTGTCAGCAGTTTAAACCCTACTGAGCAAACTAGAACTCTCAGAAAAAGAAGCCTGATAAACTGCAGGGCAGCTCAATCACCATATACCGTAGTAGCATGCAGAAAGCCAGATTGCAATAGGTGGGAGCTAAATGTTCAGTACAGACTAATATGCAGCCACTCGCCTCAACCCAATATTAGGGGAGGGGTGACTGCAGACAACATAGTCCGTATATATGAACTGATACCAAGGATGCCAACCCTAGATAAGTGCACCACACCATACAGGAATACAACCCCTACTGGCAAAGCAGTAGATTGCCCTGTATTACCACAGTGCGCCACACAGTCAAATTGCTCCTTTAAAGGGAACCTGTCAGCATTTTAAATGCTACTAAACAAGCCAGTCGGGCAGAGCAGTGAATTAGCAATTTTCATAAATCACTTTCTTCCCTTGTGAAAGCATACCTGCATAAAATTACCTTTAAAATCTCCCTCACGGCATGCATGTTTCCACAGATCAGTGGGCGGACCTGGGTGGTCCTTGCTGGTTGGAGGTGTTGGCATAAATCCCACCCAACCTCAGCTGTGGGGTTCACGTTATCTACTGGACTCCTTTGATCCCTCACTCATGCACTGGGAGATCACAGACCAACGCATGCGCAGATGGGAGCTACATGAACTGTGCTTTCGCCAGTCCACAAACTTCCGGTGCATGCGCAGATGGGATTAAAGCACTCCAGTAGATAATGTGAACCCCACAGCCAAGGTAAGTGGAGTTTATGCTAGCCACTCTGGCCAGAAGAGATGATCCAGGCCTGCCTACTGGACCCGATCGCGGACACTTGCATGGGTAACGTTTAAAAGTCATTTTAGTCTGGTTTGCTTTCACAAGGGAGGAAAACAAAATTCATTTTGGAAATTGCCCTAATTCACTGCTCTGTCTTTCTAGTTAGTTTAGTAGAATTTAAACTGCTGACAGGTTCACTTTAAAGGAGTTATTCAACTTTGTAAAAAAAAATAAAAATAAAATCAGCCAGTATTTTCCCCGTTTTCCTGGGTGATTTTAGAATTGCACTTGCTTGCTAGGCCGTAATAACTTTTTGTACTACTGGTGGCTGCAGCAATCACATGCTGTACTCCTGGCATCATGGATCCCATCACCGAGTGCTAGTAGTAGGGTCTGCTGTAGGGGAAATTCACCTGAATGGGTATCCTGTAGTAACCGGACAGGAGATCATCCACCAGGACAAGACACTCTTGCTGAGCGGGTTTTTGTTCTGATGCATGGAAGTGGGAGACGCTGCTCTATGATGGTCTTGTGCACAAACAAGGATATGCCATTTTGCCACAAATACTTAATGACCGCCCATAGGCCTTTTTACAAAAGTCGCTAAGTGGCTTTATTCTGCTGCATTTGCCGTTTTTCGGGGAGAGCAAGGACTGTGTGTAAGGATAGCCAGCTACCTGCTGTAACAGCAGAGACTGGAGAAACTGCTGATCTCTGCTATTTAACATGTTATATGCCGATGTTAATGCGAGCGCGGTATGTAAAAGCCTTACAGAGGGAGGGGGCCACCTCTTGTCACCCATTGGACCCCCATGATGTGAACACGGGTTGCTACGGCACCTGGAAGCTTAAAGATGACCTTTGGATTTACCATCTACAGTGGCCTATGAGACTCTGCCTCTGGCTGAACTTCATAAGCAAGTATAATACTGTAATACCGAACGAGCAAAAGTGATGACATTCAAGCCTCATATTTGAATAAAAAAAACAAATTAGGGCTTATTCACAAGTAACGCATTTGCGCAGCATATTGAGCATGCAAAATTTGTGCGCACCATATGCAGTGAATAGAACCCATTTATTGCAATGAGTTTGTTCACATGAGCTTATTTTGCGTGCGCATTTCCTTTGCGCAAAAAAATATGCAGCATGTTCTATTTTTGTGCGGATTTGGCATAAACGTAACACATATTAAACTGATATAACCTAATTGCCCAATAAAATCAATTAGAGCATTCTGGTGTTTTGTTTTTTGTTTTTTTTTTCTCTTACAAACGCAAAAGAAATACACTAATACACTCACGAAAAAAAAATGCCCATCACACAAATACACAATGGAAATGCGCACATGAATCTGCTTACGCCTGTTTGAAGCCAGCCTTAGACTGGGTTCACTTCAGACAGAATTGCCGCAGAATTTCCATGCAGACGTTCTGCATGGAAATTCCACCGGCAATCTTAAACCTGAGCCTAGGCAGCTAAGTGTCCACATGCTGCCGACAATCCGTTGCGGCAACGCCGCGCTGAAACGGACATGCTGCGCAGAATTCAAAGCTGCGGCATGTCAATTTTATCGCCGTTTCTGCTGCCAATTCTCTCCTCCCTATGGGAAGAGATGGACAAAGGCAGAACAAGCCGCCTTCAAAACCAGCGCTAAAACCCACAGGACTTCAGCTGCGGAAATCTTGCGGAATTTCAGTGCGGTCCTGCTGCGGACATACCGTGTAAACCCAACCCTAAAGTGTAAAAAATAAAAATAAAAAATAAAAACACACAAAATCACCTCAAATTTGGTATGAACATGTTCATAATGACCCACGCAAAAATGTTAGTACGTTATTTAACCCGCACGGTGCCTGCTGTGAAAAACTGTGGAAATGGTCCATACAAATTTTGAAAGTGTATGATATAGGCGTTCATTGACACCCTCACATAGGCGTTGGTAAAAATGCCACGTTTCTAAATGCGGCGGTTTACAGCGTTTTTAGAACAATTTTTTTAACGCACCTCATCATTGCAATGGGTGATGAGGTACATTAAAAACGCACTAAATGCACAAAAATAGAACATCCAGCTTTCGCTTTAGCGCACTTTAGAAACTCTTCACTAAAACGCTCGTCTGCAAAGCCCCACTAAAAAAAAAATGGAGGCTCGGTACAGCATTTGTAACGCCTGCTACATGCTGTTAAAGGAAAAAAAGTACAAGCCGTGTGAGAGGCCTGACTGCTCATTATGGTGATACGCCTGAATTCATCTGCAGACCTGGTCTCAGACAATATTTGTAATTCTCTGTACTTTTGTTTCCCCCTCCTGCAGGCTCGATGTGATGCTTCCTCCTTTGAGAGCGTTCGCTGTACATTCTGTGTGGACTCCGGTGTCTGGTACTATGAAGTAACAGTCATTACCTCTGGAGTGATGCAGATAGGATGGGCGACCAAAGACAGCAAGTTCCTGAATCATGTAAGTACTTCCGTCATTCGCAGTGCCGAAGGCCGCTTCACTTGTAAGTAGTTCTGCACCTTTTTCTTGATGTTGCCCCCTGTGCAGAACCAGACAGGTTACAAGGACTCTGTTCCGACTTCCATTTATCAGTTCCGTTAAGGGTTTCTATTATCAATGGCGGAATAAACGGGGCAGCGCAGATGCATTTCAAGTAAAATGAAGGAAACTATAACTGAAGCCTGACAGAATTCACTATGATCCATGGTTTCTTTTAGGCACCATTGCTGTCAGTCTTGCCGTTCTCCTTTTTCTGTTCTTGTAATGGAACAGAAAAACGTAAATTCTTTTGGAAGCCTGAGCAGAATGATAGTGGCTACGTTCACATGTAGTGGAAAATGGTGCTGATTTTCCACAACAGAAAAAAATCAGTAGAGGGATTTTCGCTCCCAGGTGTAAACTTTTTCCTTTAAAATTGTTGTACCACTAACGAAATGTGCGCCTGCTGGGCAGATCTTCACCAAACTTTGTTTCAAAATGACATTTCACACTAATAAGTCTGGTAGACTTGAAAATTAAGGATAAAACTCTCTCCTGTCTTCGTTGGCAGCCATTTTGTCTCATATTCCTCTAGCGACGACTACTGCTGAATAAAACCTTTTGGGCCGCATTTACCAAAATTAACAATAAGAAAGTCCTTGTTGCCCAACCAATCACAGCACAGCTTTTATTTCTCAAGCTACAGAGATAAAATTAAACCTGTGCTGTGATTGGTTGGGCAACAAGGACCTCTTACTGTTTTGCTAATTGTGTTTGCCTTTTTGGCTGCTGCATCACATTGTTGACTCATGTTCAGTCTATGATCTATTAGTATATACCCAAGTTGTTTTCACATGTGCTGCTTAGCCCAATTCCTCCTATTCTGTAAGTGCTTTTTTCATTTTTCTTGCCCAGATGTAGGACTTTGTATTTCTCCTTGTTAAATACCATTCCGTTAGTCGCTGCCCACTGTTCAAGCTCTCTCTCTTTCCTAGTGTTGGCTATCCCTCCTAGCTTTGTTTTGGCAAATTTGATCAGTTTCCCATCAATTCCCTCCTCAAGATCCTTTATAAAAATGCTGACCACCACTGGGCCTAGGACACAGCCTTGTGGTACCCCACTTGATACATTCTTCCACTTGGATGTACAGCCATTTATGACCACTCTTTGGGTACGATCACTCAGCCAGTTGTGAATTCACTTAACAGTTGTCTTGTCAATCCCATATTTGGTCATTTTTCAATAAGTATGGTATGAGATACTTTGTCAAATGCTTTACTAAAGCCAAGATATACTATAACCACCGTATTTCCCTGATCAACCCAGTCGGTGATTCTGTCATAGAGGGAAATTAGGTTTGTCTGGCATGACTTGTTTGTTACAAACCCATGCTGAGTATGGTTAATTACTCCATTTTCATCCAAGTCCTTGCATACATGCTGTTTAATAATTTGTTCCAAGATCTTTGCCAGTATAGAAGTCAGGCTCACAGGCCTGTAGTTTCCTGGATCCACCTTATTCCCTTTCTTGAAGATGGGGAACAACATTTGCCTTTTTCCATTTGCCCTATTTACTGAGGCATTGGCGCCACAGTAAATACATTAAATCATATTTTTTATTATATTTATATAAGATGTACATATTTTGTGGAGCGGAAAACTAGAAATTAAAAAGTTGGACAACCCATAGACTGTTTAATAAAAGATTAATCCTTGAATCTTTAGAAAGTCGTGTATGATCCCTTTTAAAGGGTTATTTCAGCAAGAAGCATTTATCTCCTATCCAGTGGAAAGGTACTAAATTCTAGATTGCTGGAGAGCCAACCACTGAAATTGAAAACCCCTTATGAAAAGCAAGCATTCTCGGTGATGGCATCACATTAGGTCTGCCAGAGTAGGGAGCAACTCTCCACATTGTTGGTTGATTGAAGTTTTCAGTTAACCGGCTACATGACTTCTAACCTAATATCACTTTATCACACTGTTCTTTGTATATGTGTAGGAAGGATATGGCATCGGGGACGATGAGTATTCGTGTGCGTACGATGGCTGCAGGCAGCTGATCTGGTATAACGCTAAGAGTAAAGCTCACCAACATCCTTGCTGGAAAGAAGGTAGGAACCCTGAGACATTTAACATGGCGTGTTAAACCATCCTGGCTGTAACAAACATCTATAAGAAGTTGGTGATGACTGTGAACGTGTTCTTGTGTAAATGTTTCACAGTATTAGAACACACCTGCAGTAAAACCTGAATATTCAGATTTAAGAGCAGTTACCACAGCCCCGCTGTCCTGTCAGTCACAGGGATCCTGGAAGCTGAGATGTTGTCGCTATGTAGCGAGGAGTCGAGCTTTGAAATCAAATAGTTAGTAATTTTTAAGGCTGACTTCACACAGGCGAGCGTGATATGGGGCCGTGAATCCTATCACCGTATCGCGCCCCACCTCATGTGAAGTTCCCATAGATGTGAGGCGTTTTCCTGGGAAAGCGGCCGTGCCTCACTTCAGGAATGCAGCTGCGCCAGAGGATCACGGAGCTTCTCCCATTGCTTTCAATGGGGCCAGTGCTGATGCCGGACCGTTCTGATGCTGCCAGCCTCATTGTGAACAATGGGGTTGCAATGAGAGATCAGAGCCAGATAGAACTTGCTGGGATTTTCTCCCTGCGTAGCATCACATCGCGGTGCCATGTAGAAAAAAAAAACACTTTTGTATGGCCACCTGCAGACGAGCGGGTCGGATCCGGCGGCGAGGATTTTCGCCGCGGGACCTGACCCCAGTGCCTACAGGGAGGAGCGCGTACTTACCCGCGCCCGGCGGCCCCGGCTCTTTCATATGCCGGCTGCCGGGCAGCCGGCACATGCGCAGACCGGAGCCAGCGGCCAGGTGAGTGACATTTCTGTGCCGGGCTCTGCGAGCCCCACACAGAAATAGGACATGCAGCGGTTTGTTTGCCGCGCGAGATTTCACACGGCCAAACCGCGGCCGTCTGTATAGGAGTGCGTATTGTAATGCACTCCTATGCAGGCTTTCAGTGGCGGAAATCCTGCCGTGGGATTTCCGCCCGTGTGCAGGTGGCCTATGACCCCATTCAAAAGAATGGGGTTCATATTTGTGGAAGACGTCTGCGTTTCGCAATGCACAAATTTCACACTATTTTGTCTGCCGTTTGAAGCTGGCCTTAGTGTACAAACCAAGAAAGAGCGGAGGTTAAGTTCCTGTTTCAGAAAAAAATAGGAAGTTCTCACTCCTAACACCAACGGGTAAAAAAATTTGCAAATCCTGATCCTAGAGGAGGAAGGTTCTCTGAATTTCTGCATAGTTATTATGACATGCAAATTGATGGGCTAGATCCCCTAATTTGTCCTGACTGATACCAGACTAGATGCCCTGATGCAGGAGATGGGCCTGCTCCATCACAGCTTTGTGGACACAGACAGGTCTGAGGGCTGATGGCAAAAGGTTCCCAGTAACAATCCACGGAGTCATGGTAAGACATGGTATCTGCTACGGGAATAGTGGTAGCCTTGGACGGGCGCTGCACCAGAGGGTCTAACTTTTAGAAGTATTCCACTTGAGAAAATCCTCAGGGAAACCGTCTTGGCGTTTGGAATGTGGGAATCACCTGTCGGTGCTTCCATTCTTTGTAGAGCACCTTTTGCAAAGTCTGTATGATTGATATACTTTGGGAAAGTGTTTTTAGTCCTACAAAGGAGAAACTCCTTGCTACTGCAGGGTCCAGAATGATTTTATCTGGAGCGCCCTACAAACCGTGTCAGTGGGGTTGTCTACCACTGAGGCCATCTTGGAGCTTAGTTCAGGACCAAAGTCTGACCGGGAATCTCTTCCTCTTCAGATAATCCTCCCCCATAAAGAGAAGAGGTAAAATAATGATGGGCAAGTGAGGAAGAGGATGGAGAGTGAAGGCAGGAGCTTTTCACCCTATACGTGTAGTGTGCCGTGAGGGAGGTTTGCTGTACTGGAGACGGAGGAAAGTGGTGAAAAAATGCCTGTAGGAAGAGAATAGAGAAGATTCCCCCAAGCATCCTAGATTGTGCAAGCAGCAGATCGACAATGGGGAGGGGGTTAGAAGCAGCCATATTTGTTGCTCCCTGACTTATGCTTGCACCTCTTTGCCTCAGCATGCGCTCTGCAGACCAGTAGAGGGACTCCTTCAGTGACTCGCCCTGTTGTGAGAGTATGCTGGATGGGGGGTGGGAAGTGTTGGGTGATCCCATGTCTGGTGCTGCTCTGTTTACTTTATTTGCAGGAAGTGGTAACAGTCTGATAAATCAGCAGTGTCCGCCCTCCTCATCTGGGGACAAGATAAAATACAGAAAGTACATGGTGATTAGATTTCCCATTTATATGACCGGCGGGCAACAGAGAGCTAAAGCTGCTTCTCTGCAGGAACTATGCATAAATTGACCCATAATGAGTTATATCTTGGAAGCTCGGTGTACTTAACTGCGGTTCACTCCTTCACGTAAGAGGGTATACTTGTACACCTTCCGGCACAGGGGACTGTATGAAGCGGGCGCAGGAGCTAAGCTTACCTGGCAGGTAAGAGTTGTTACACTGCTGACACCTGCCAACAACTGGCTGCAGCTGCTTAACCCCTTAGATGCTCCCCCCAGTGCTGACTGCAGGTAGATGGAGGAGGATCCCCCACAAGCGGACCCTTCACAATACAATCATGAGTTGCTGTTTGTTGCAATAGCAGCCTGGGGCTATCATGGACTCCAAACCTATTAAATGTCTGGCAGGACTTAATAAAGTGATCGTTAAAAGTACAATATACTGCAATAATGGTACTAAGACAATGTACAGGTCACCCTGCAAAAAAGGCCTCGCACAGCCCCATCAACGGAAAAACTAAAGTTACGAGGCTCCAAATACGACGACAAAGTAAATTATTTTTATATATATTCTCTCTATAATTATAACATTTGGTGTTGTTGTAATCGTTGACTCGCAGAATAACATTAACAAGTCACCTTGGATGCTGTAAAAACGAAACCCAAAGAACAATGGGGCAATTGTTTTTTTGTTTTTTTTTTCATTTCATCTTAAATATTAAGTTTTTCAGTAAATTAAATGGTAGCATTACTCTTTTTACATCTAAGGGCATTATGTATTGACTGAAATCATTATCGTCTAATATGTTATATATGGTGTTACATGCTGACTTAACTGCTGGGAATGTGAGAGGGGAGGGGGGAGAGAAGGAAGAAATGTAAGATTATGTTGGGGGAAAAGTCAAAACTCTCAATAAAGAATGATTGCATTTCCGCTTGTGAGTTGATGTTCCTTCTTTACACCGGTGTTTCGTCTTGCAGGGGACACAGTCGGCTTTTTATTGGATTTGCATAAAAAGTTGATGATCTTTTCTCTTAATGGGAACCAACTTCCACCTGAGAAGCAGGTTTTTTCTTCCACCACGTAAGTCTTTGTTTGCTAAACGATTCTCAAAATTCTGCCTGCCGTTATGTGACTCGTGCGACAGAAAAAATTGGTTATACTCTTTAGGGAATGGCCTTATGGACGCTGAAGCAGTAGTGATTTGTGTTTGCTGTATTGGGTTTGCATTGGCCATATACAAAGTGTTTTGCGAACACACAGGAATAGTGTGGTGGGTTTTTATCATAAGTCGTGGAATGACCTGTATTACTGAGTAGAAGATAATGGGCTCTATGTCTAAATGGCATTTTAACCCTACTGTTGAGGAAAACCACTTAATATTGATATTAAGCGCCTGTTTATATATATAAACTGGACGGATGGGGACGAATTTCGGTTGTCAGCTGGATATTTCTGCTTAAAATCTCACCCATAGAAATGCATTTGGTACATTGGGGTGATGTACTCAGTCGTGAAGCTGAAATGTAACTGGCTGGCTGCCTTTAAAAAAGATTCCATTGTTACTCTGGGATCCCCCCTATGGGACATTGGGGAACTATAGATGCGTATGTTCACTTCTACTTTCCCTATATGCAAACCCTGTTTAGAAAGACTCTTGTTCTGAGTAGGGAGTTTCCCAGTACATGCTGTCGTTATGCCATGTGTCTCTGAAGTGGCAATACCCCACTTTACAAGTTATCCAGGGACTTCTTTTTTTGCCACCAAAAGCTTACCTTAATATACCAACCTGCAAGAAGCTATACTCTGCTCGCCCATATCACCAGCCTTTACTTTTCGCAGCAGAGTGATGACATCCAGACACGGGGACATGTAACCGCTGCAGCTGGTAAATGGCTACAGCCGTTACATGGCGCTCATCTCGGTTATGATGTAGCTTGTTCCATGCTCCCAAAAGTAAAGATCGGTGGGGGATTGTATACTAGCAAAGCAGGGGAGGTAAGCATTGCTGCTTTTACATAGGTGCAGCATGGTGAGCAGCTTCTGGGGGGGGGGAATATTAAATAAAAATTTGTCCCTGGATAACCCCTATAAGAGGATTCCCACAGAACAGTATAGTATTGGAATATTTTATTTCCCAGTGTTCCATGCAGATACTCTTCAATGGCAGTTAAAGGGATTGTCCTGACTTTTTTACTATTGACGACCTATTCAGTATTTGATCAGTGAGGGTCTGCCGGCCAGGATCTCCACCAATCAGTGTAGTCTGTATTGCAGGCAGTTTGTGTTGGTATTGCTGGCATAGCTGCCATTGACTTCAGTGTAAGCTGTGCCTGCAGTACTAAACCAGGCTGCTGCAATACAGACTACACCATCTGCTCCCAGCACTGACCGCATTGACAGCGGGCCCAGCAATCCGTTGATTGGTCGGGATACCGAACGGTGAACTCTTGCTGATAAAGTA
This sequence comes from Eleutherodactylus coqui, assembly GCA_035609135.1. Taxonomy (NCBI): domain Eukaryota; kingdom Metazoa; phylum Chordata; class Amphibia; order Anura; family Eleutherodactylidae; genus Eleutherodactylus; species Eleutherodactylus coqui. The sequence continues at coordinate 2,186,556 of JAYJKI010000315.1, forward strand.
TTTATAACTTCTTCTGAGGATAGGTTATCAATCGGAAAAGCCCAGAACAACCCCTTTAAATTTGTGTATCTACCAGAATACTTGGGATCTAGTTGTCACATTCATGTTACAATTGTAATGTATGTAGCTCTGTTCTTCCATAGTGAATGCTGGCACTTGTGTTCTGTAGAATATAAGCCTTTTACACTTTTTTCCCGCAGGTCCGGGTTTTTTGCTGCAGCAAGCTTCATGTCATATCAGCAGTGCGAGTTTAATTTTGGAGCCAAGCCCTTTAAATATCCACCTGCAAATAAATTTAGCACTTTTAATGAATATGCCATTTTGGCTCCTGAAGAAAAGGTCATTTTGCCAAGGTAGGAATTTCAATAATATTAATTCATCCATCTGAACAGTAATGTCAGGTTTTTATTTACTACAAGGGTAAAGACCTGGGGATGTTGGAAGCCATCATCATCCTCCTCCTTCTCCCAACGTGTAACATAAGGGGGGAGCTGGGAGACTCCCATAAACCTTACCATCAGCTAGAATTGTGCGGCTCTGCTGACCTTTAATGTGTATTACCACCTTAAAGATGATCGTCTTGATAAGTAATACGTTTCCTTTTCTTTTTCTCCAGGCACAGACGCTTAGCGCTGTTGAAGCAAGTCAGCATTCGTGAGAACTGTTGTACACTCTGCTGTGATGAGGTGGCAGATACAGAGCTGAAGCCTTGTGGACATAGGTCAGTCACTTCACTCCTGAAGGACCATAATGGTTGAAACTGGTTTACTGTAAAGGCTATTCCCACTAAAGACATGTATGGATTACTGCGCCCTTCAATATCTGAGCACCCTGAATGCCCCATGTGAATGGACCACTGGTGTACATGTGTGACCTCCGCTCCATTCACTTCTGTACACAATGTAGTTGGCACCATTAGTAATTCAAAGGGGGCTCAAATAAGTGCGAGGAAACACCTAGCATTCCACAAAAAAGTATCAACTATCTCAGGTTTTTTTTATAACATGTACCAAAGACAGAAGCCATAAAAACATTTAAAAATCCCAGACTATGAGGATATCAACAATGTGGCTATATATATATATGATAACGTATAACCATTGCAGGTGACCCCAGTAGATATAAATCGACTAGTGATAATACAATATTACAGCCCTGACAGATGCAACTTCATAATGACTATTCGTAACTATGTTCATAATCAGCAACCGACAGGAATAAGTATGAACAGAATACAAACATGTATTCATGCTATGTTATCACAGATCTAATGGACGCACAAATACCACTGGGGAATCCACATCTACATGCTATAGCCAACAATCAAACGGACACTATAGCTCCATTCCCACTGTCGAAATGCCATGACATGGTCTGGCTTATACATTCCTGGGTCTGCAACAGGTTTCACACTTTCAATTGGAGAGCTATATTGAGCGTGCCTTTTATTTTACTTGTGATGGTGATGAAGAAACGGGCAGATGTAAATAACATATACACCAGGGCAAATTGGGCCTAAAACTGGCATACAGTGTGCAGGATGTTGGAAATCACCGATCCTGAGAACAAGTCCTTTTAAGAAACCAGCATGTATTCCAAATGAGGCACAGCGAGTACAGGTTAACTTCTTGAGGTTCTTACAAGGCAGAAGTCAAACAGCAAGTAGTTATCTCACTAGGGAAGGCACACCTCTTATACATCTCTGCATACTGAAGTGATTACATCACCTTGGGGGTCCGCATCTCACACCCTCCCTCTATGTGGGACCCGGTCTCTGCTTAAGATACAAGGTGTCTGTGAGGCTCTCGGACTACAACAATCAGCCCTGGCAGGTTTTCCTATCTGGCCTCGTGAGAAGCTATAAATCTCTACACGGCCAACAATTGAAGGATAGTTTTGTTCACTCATCGTTCATTTCAGGCAGCCATAAAAATCGTTGTTGGCTCGTTCGGTTTAAGCACCGATCGTTCAGTCCTTCCCATTTACTGGGACGGCGAACTGAGCGATCCTGTTAAAAAATGAACTATTTATCTTTGTGTCTAAACTGTCTAGGTCATTTCCACTGCTGTCCGGAGCTTTGGTGTGGTTCCTGCAATCCTCGGCTGCCCACACAGGATCAATTCCTGGTTATGAAATTCATAAATCCCGCCTCCTTGAAGCAACGGCTGTGATTGGCACTGCGTTGATTGGCTGAGCTACAGCGCTCTGAGAACCATCACAGCCGTCGTGTCGTGGAGGTGGGATTTAGGAATTGGCTGAGGGATCTGGACCGAGCCTGCTAGGTAAGGAAATAAGACACTGTGCCTCTTTTGGAGCAAAAATTAATAGAAGACAGGGTTTTATTTTTGGCGAAACACGATTGATTTAGCACATCTTATACCCAACTTGTAGGTTTCTGCCACTTTTTGTTTTGATCATAAAGAGAACAGAATGAGGCCTCTTTGGCAAACTTTGGGGCCCATTATGTGATTTATGGCTGCCATTCCCATCCATCATTGTGGTTTATATGTGGGCTGGCATTAACCAGCATGTGCATGTATGAGATGGGCATTGGGTACATGGAGGGTAATAACATCCTGTTTTTTGTGTCCTCAGCGATCTTTGCATGGAATGCGCTCTTCAGCTGGAGACTTGTCCGCTGTGTCGACAAGAGATAAAGACTCGAGTCCGCCAAATTTCTCACATCTCTTGACCCCTATGGAGTAAACACAGGAAGATATTCCTTGCCTTTTTTTTCTTTTCTTTTTAATGAACATGACACTGTTTAAAAGCAAACATTTGCAAGTCTTTTGCTTCAGATGAGAGAACATGGCCATATATCCTAGCAGTTTGTGAATAACCAGAAGCTCACGTAGAACGGAGTGCAACAGAAGATCTTCTGGTGACCCGACCCAGTAGATGCCAGCGTGTGGAATCCATCTAGGATTAGAACATTTGTGCATTGAAGGACAATACATTCATCCCTTAAGGTACTTGCAGGACCCATTACTATCCACTTTTGCAGTAACTCCACCCATCATGACCTTGTTGGATATCCTCGGCCATCGTGGTACCACCTTGGCCGCAGTAATGCTCTCCTCCCAGGAGGCACCTGAAATGTTCTTTTTGGCACTGTTTTTCTCCATTTACTTCTGGAAAAGGGTTTGCACTATAGTTATGCATCAATGTATCTGCAAAAACTGTAACTAATTGTACCATACTGCAAAGTGTCTATTTTTGCCAGACAAAATACAGTATTTGACCATTGTTTTCTATTCATGTGGCCTTCTGCTGGTCAGTCATTTTCCTTATAAACCGTGGACTGCGAGTAATTGTGATTTATGTAAATCAACCTTTTAGGGCTTAATTTATATTCCAAAGACCATTTGGGTGAGATACAGGAGTAATGCAATATGCAGCTGTAAATGTACAGAGTTTTGTAATGTGTGCACAGTAGTGACTTCAGGAATCGCAGAAGTCTTTTACTATATTTATAATTTGCTACGACCAGGATAACAACATGACCAATTCTGCCCGAGAAGACCAACGTTCAGCGCGCCAGCTGATGCCAAACTACAACCACCATCGTGCTGCAGGAGCAGAGCAAGTAGTTTGTTCACAACTGGATTGTCAGTCTGTCAACTGATAAGTTTATATAGATGAATGTTCTGTAAATGGAGAATTATCGGAACGTAATGACGTTGTAATCAGTTACCTGTTGTACCGGAGCTCCTAAGCTCTGTCCTGTTTAATATAAGTGGACGAATGTCAAGTAAAGATTTTACAAAGTCAAGGTCTTCAAGGCGTCCCTGGATCTAATTTTTTCTGTGTCCTACAAGATCAGAAGCGGCTCGTTTTTATCCTTTTTATATAGGATTTAAAGGGGTCTTCTGGGACTTTTACTACTTATTCTCAGTAGTTGGTCAGCAGGGATCTGCTACTCGGGATCCCTGCTGATCAACTGATCCTCTGGTCTGCTGTTGGTGAGGTGAGCCAAACCTCATCATGGATGGTCAAGGCCAGAAGTGTCATAGCCGGCTTTACTCCAGTTGAAATCGGTGGGTGTGATGCCTTCTATTACACTTCCAGCTTCTCATTGTGGTCATAGCAGGAAGTATAATAAGAGGCAGATCTCCTACTGCTTTCCATGGGACTAAAGCGGTCTTTTCCACTTCTAGGGCACCAGTGCACTGACAGCAGGTACCCGAACAGCTCATTGCAGGGATCCAGAGTGACCGAACCAGATCTGTCCAAGAAAACCCCTTTAATAGTTAAAATGAAGCTGTTGCCCCATCTAATGCAAAATACCATAGAATTACATAGTTAATCTCGTACTGTTCCTCAGTTGCAGCCCGGAATTATAGCCAACGGCTGCATTCACAATTCTGTTGCTTATCTGATACCAGCTACACAATGTTTGACAGCCCTAACTACTTCAGAGGAGCTCGTGTTCTGCAGTACGGCCAAAAACACACAAGCTTATTTCATTGCTTCTATAATACGGCTGTGTCACCCGGCCTGACCGCCAGTCTCCTGACCTGAACTCCAAGCATCATAGATTCCTATTCACCATTCACTCGGGTGTATTTTCTGACAGTGTTCAGTCTGTATTTTTTTACTCAATAATTGGTGTATTCAGGCATGCAATTTTTTTTTCTACATCGATGTGGCACATTACCAAAAAAAAAAGAAAAGTCTGTGTTCATGTAAAGCGATCAGTCTATGGTCGCCTGCACACAGCAGGCTGGGATTCCACATGCTCACATGCACAGTACAGATTATGTCGCGCCTTTGCTAGGCAATGGTGCGGATCCCGTAACCTTTCCGCAATGATGATTGCGGAAGGGCCTGTGGGTTGGACAGCTTCCGTTGACTTCAATGAAAGCCGTTCGTGCAGAATCCGCCTAAAAATGAAAAAAATCACAACGCAAAACTGTAGTTTCATGATAAAACATGTAAACATTACAGAAAACTGTCTGTAGCACTTTCTTCTGCGCAATTACATAATACTTAAAAAACTCTTTCAAAATGCCACAGAGGATATACAAAAACATCCATAAAAGGCCTTACGGGAACGCAGCCTTAGGTACCACTTGGACGGGATGAGAGTCGTCTATACGACTGCACGAGCACGGACGTGGCCTCCTAAGGTCGTTGGTGATTGTGCAGAGCGTGTAGACAGACTTTGCTGCTGGATCGCTGGCTTCTCTCTGACTTCTCACTCAGTGCTTCACCTAATAAGAATCCCGCTACCCAGCGGCTTTTTTAAAAAAATTTTAAGCCAGCATTTTCCAGAATGCAAATCACTCGCCCGAGCTCTGAGGTGACCTTAAACTAGTATAGAACGCGGAGGAATTGGGATCCGAGTAGTAAAGAATTGTTAATGTAGCTGTGAGCTATAATACCGACCGGTCCCGGGATTATTCTTTATGGTAAATAAGTTGTAACTTATGATCACTAGGGGATAAAAGAATACAAAGTCTGCGGTTTCTTGTGGAAAATATCGCATTGCTGCCACCCACAATTCTGGCAGTCAATGGGAGTTTCTAATGTTAAAAACGCATTGCCCGAAAATTAAAAAAGGAGGGTCAATAGAGAAACGTTGGCTAGAAAAAAAATAATCACAAAACGCAGAACTGTAGCACAAGTTGTGGCGTGAAAAAGGAAAAAAAAATCACATCGCATGAGTGAAAACCTCGCAAATGGGAATGAAACCTTTGACAATCATTGGTTTCATAATTCTGCGTTATCGCTCACATCAGATAACGATCACACCTTTATCACAAGTGTGACGGCACCCTTTACTTTATTTGGACTATTAGATACATAGTTTTTTTTTTTTTTACACTGGTGTCCCCAATGGTCCCAATGCAGGAAGCCGGAGACTTGTGTATCTAATGTGCTGTGTGTGCAGAATCTGTCAGCCTGGGGTCACACGGGATGGAAATCTCATGGAATAACCGCACCAAAAACTGCGGGTTTTAGAGCAGCTTTGCCATCAGCATTCTGCTCTAGCTAACTCTTCATAGAGAGGCCGCTGCGGAAACGAGGAAAGAATTGACATGCCGTGGCTTTGAATTCTGCACCGCATGTCAGTTTTTATGCGGCTTGGCTGCAACGTGTGGACGAGGTTTTTGCAAATCTCATCCACTTTGCTGGCTTATCCCGGGTTAAAAAGCCACCGGTGGAATTGCCACGCTGGAGATCCGCACAGAAATTCTGTGGCAATTCCGCCCCATGTGAATCCAGCCTTAGGGCGCCTTCACCCTGCAGTATAGTCTGCTGCTGAATAGCCTAGAACTGCATGCAGATGGAGCCATAGAATTACACAAGGTCTGTTTGGCCTGTTTCTGTTAATTTATTTTGGAGGACAGAATTGTATATTTGACTATTCTGTCCCCGAATATAAACTAAAACCAAAGTTTGCAGTTTTGGTCCCCATTTATTACTCTGTGGTTCCAGCTGCTATTTTCGGTGATTCTGCCAGAACCCTGGACCGGTGAGGCTGGGCGCACGGTAAAACACAGTCAGCTCACTTTATCGCACCCTCAACAGTCCCATATTACACACCAGTCTCTGTAAGGCATAACTGTGCTGTCAGCAGATGGGACATTTTGTAGGCAGCTCAATAAGGGCTCTTTCACAAGGCGACAGTGATGTCGCAGCGATATTGCAGCAGTGTTCCAACAATTTGTGTCCTATTGCTGCGTATTCTCATGACGATATTCCAATTTGTAGCTCTTTTACCAGGATTTTCTGGGGGCTTAAAATTTAAGCCCAACCCCAAAAATAAGCCCTGGTTGTATTTATAAAACAGAAAAAAAAATACATTGCCTAACAGGCGCAGTCTGCTCCGCCATACTTCTCCTCCCAAAGCTTTGGCACACTTGTCTGCAATCTTTAGCCCCCGCTTCCTGGTCAGGTGGTTCATAAACGCCGCCTCCAGGAAGCGTTGGCTCTGATTGGTTCTTGAGTGCCGTGGCTCAGCAAATCACTGCAGCGCTCGATGAACCAGTCGCAGCTATTCAATTGGATGCAAGATGTTTTACAAGAAAAAGCATCACTGATGCTACAAAATCACATAAACAAAGCTGCGCTTTTGTAGCGTCGATATCCCTGTCGCCCGTGTGGAAGAGCCCTTAGTCTGTGCATCGTCTGCTCCCCACACCCCTTTCTCTGGCTGGAGAGGTTTCTGCTACGGAACTCCCCCACATGAAGTTACATGATACAACTTCCCTGCAGCCACCACTAATGGGGAACTGATTGTATACACAGACCTCATTATTAAAACGGGAGGCAGTGAACTTTCCCCGGTAGTTGCTGGGTACTTCCAGAAGAGTCACTGAACTGTCCGGGACTTTTTTTCTTTCCTTGGCATTTGCCATGCAGGATAAAAAATGTATTTATTGTATTTGTCATTATGGACGCAATGATGCCAAGCGTATGTATGTATTCTTTGTGAATGTGCAAAGAAAAAGGTGTTTTTATATAATTAGTTTTTTTTTAAATTTTAATTAATTAATTTTTATGTCCCTGCAGCGGACTTGAACCTGTGAACTTATGATCGCCATGATAATGCATTGCAGTACTTCTGCACTCCAATATATTATCACTATGAGTGATCATAGGCCATGGCAGATCCAGTCACGATTGTCTGGCATTCAGTTGCAATGGCAACATATTGGCCTTCCATGATTTATATAGCAGAGGGCCAATGACATCCCAGAGGGAGCACCCTCCCCATGTAAAGGGTTAAGAGTAGCTGGCTCGGCTTCTGAGCCTGCGCCATCCATAGGATCTAAACAAGTGCCCTGCATGTGAAGCAGTTCCCACAAATGGACGTAAGTTTACATCCTGTGTTGAAGGGATATTCCAGAACTTTAACCCCTTAGTGACAGCCCTACCGTAAAACGACGTCCTGCTGTTGCAGGACGTGTATGGAGGGAGGTAGCGCCGCTATCTCCCTCCATACAGCGCGGGCATCAGCTGTTTATTACAGCTGACACCCGCGGGCAATAGCTGCGCTTGGCCGTTCGGCCGATCGCGGCTATTAACCTTTTAAATGCCGCTGTCAATTCGGAGCCGTGCAGGTGTCATGGCAGCCGGGGGCCTAATGAATGGCCCCAGGGCTGCCTTAGCAGACTGCCTATCAAGCCATCCACACAGGGTGGCTTGAAAGACTGCCTGTAAAAAAGCAGTATGACGTAATGCTATAGCATTACGTCATACTGCAGGAGCGATCAAAGCATCGCATGTTAAAGTCCCCCAGGGGGACTTCAAAGTAATGTAAAAAAAATAATCAATAAAGTTTTTTTAATTGTTAAAAAAAAAAGTTATAAAAGTTTAAATCACCCCCTTTTGCCATGTCCATTATTAAAAAATCAAAATCTATATATATAAAATTGAATGTGTCTGTCTGCGTGCGTGTCTGTTTGTCCTTTATGCGCTACTACACCATTCATCCGATCGCCATGAGACTTTGGGAAGTTAAGTACACTCCTGGGAAGATTATAGGCATAGTACAAATATCCTACGATAAATGGCTCGCGAGCGTCGTCGAAAGTTACGCCCCCCCCCCCCACGTAGATCGAATAAGTAAGCCACCTGCTATTGTGATGTCATCACTGATGTCATCAACATCGGACGCCCTTGAACATGCCCCAACATGTTCTATAAAGCTGCATTGTGATGTCATTAAGGCTCTATTATGACACGTACAGCTTGGAACCACTAGAGCACGCCAGCCAATTACCATTGGAGTTGGAAGTGGGTAAACAAGTACTAGGATATCTTCCTAAGAAGCCACAGCAGCCGGATAAATTGTATGTTCCACCCAACGGCTATTTTATTCAGCCCGCAAGGGGGAAGCGGCGGCCTACAAAATCTAATTCTCTCATTTCCTGATGTGATAGATAGATAGATAGATAGATAGACAGACTGTATGCAATGACACGTACAGCTTGGAACCATAAATACTAGAGCATGCCAGCCATTTACAGTCAGTCTCCATTGGAGTTGGAAGTGGGCAAACATGTACTAGGCCAGTGATGGCGAACCTTTTAGGGACCGAGTGCCCAAACTACAACCCAAAACCCACTTATGTATCGCAAAGTGCCAACACGTCAGGGGGCGGGGCTTATCACAACGTATGATTTTACCCCCGTCGTTCTAAAAAGGACAAGGCTGTTTCAGAATAGACCGGGTGCAGATTCTGACTGCTTTTTGGACGGGGAAATACTGCAGAATGTCCTCAGCGGAGATTTCTGTGGAAAATTCTGCAGCATTTCCGCATCTAAAAAGCAGTCAAAATCTGCACCCGGTCTATTCTGAAAGAGCCCTGCCCATTTCTGCCACATGTACACATACCCCAGCGGTAATAGTGACATCCCACAGCAGTAATAATAGTGACACTCCCCCCATTAGTAAGAAGAGTGAGATACCCCAGCGGTCCCCCAGCAGTAATAATGCCCGCTCCCCCCCCCAGCGGTTCCCCCAGCAGTCATAATACCCCCCCCCCCCCAGTGGTCCACCAGCAGTCACAATGCCACCCCCAGCTGTCCGCCAGCAATAATAATGCCCCCCTCCCCCCAAGCGGTTCCCCCAGCAGTCATAATGGCTCCCCCCCAGCGGTTCTCCTGGCAGTCATCATGCCCCCCTTCCCCCACAGAGATTTTCTTGGCAGTCACCATGCCCCCCCTCCCCCCAACGATTCTCCCAGCAGTCAGAATGTCTCCCCCCCCCCCCCAGCGATTCTCCCAGCAGTCAGAATGTCTCCCATCCCCCCCCCCAGCGATCCTCCCAGCAGTCAGAATATCTCCGATCCCCCCCCCCAGCGATTCTCCCAGCAGTCAGAATGTCTCCCATCCCCCCCCCCAGCGATTCTCCCAGCAGTCAGAATGTCTCCCATCCCCCCCAGCGATTCTCCCAGCAGTCAGAATGTCTCCCATCCCCCCCCCAGCAATTCTCCCAGCAGTAAGAATGTCTCCCCCTCCCCCCCCAGCAATTCTCCCAGCAGTAAGAATGTCTCCCCCCCCCCCCCCCAGCGATTCTAACACAACGGCTATTTTATTCAGCCTGCAAGGGGGAAGCAGCGGCCTACAAAACCTCAGTGGTCGCTGCTGCCGTCATCTAGATATATAAAAACGAAGTATGTATGTATGTCTGTCTTCGCAGCAATGCGCGACGGGTACGCTAGTCATAAAATAAAAATATGTATTTGGTATCGCCGCGTCCGTAAAAGTCCGATCTATCAAAGTAGTGCATTATTTTTCCCGCACAGTGAACGTCGTCTGAAAAAATAAAATAAAGAACGCCAGAAATACACTTTTTTAGCTACCCTGTCTCCCAGAAAAAACGCAATAAAAGCGATCAAAAAGTCGTATGTATTCCAAATTGATACTATCGGAAACTTCAGGACATCTCGCAAAAAATGAGCCCTTGCTCAACTACGTCGACGAAAAAATAAAAAAGTTATCGCGCGCACAAAATGACCGCAGAAAATAATTGAAAAAAATTTAATATCTTAAAAAAAAAAAAAAAGTACTACAACAAAAAAAATACTATACAAGTTTGGTATCGTAGCAATCGTACTGACCCATAGAATAAAAATATCAGGTCGTTTTTGTTGCAATTTGTGTGCTGTAGAAACAGGACGCACCGAAAGATGGTGGAATGTCGTTTTTTTTCCATTTCTCTCCGCTAAGAATTTTTTTAAAGTTTTCCAGTAAATTATATGGTACAATAAATAGTGCCATTGAAAGAAAAAACTCATCCCGCAAAAAACAAGCCCACATACAGCGACGTCGATGGATAAATTAAGGAGCTACGATTTTTAAAAGGGAGTAGGAAAAAACAAAAATGGAAAAAAAGCTCCGTCACTAAGGGGTTAATGGATGACCTCTCTGTACAAAGAGGTCATTGATATCAGATGTGTGTGGGTTCAACTCCTAGTCTGTGGGGGTGCCTGCAGTGCTCTGGCCTCTTCATGGTTTTACTAGGCACAGCTCTGTATGTTTGGTAGTGGCAGTGCTTGGTATTGTAGCTCAGTGTACCAGGCACGGCTGCACTATGTATGGAGGTGTACGTGGTCAACAATTGAGGCCGCCTGCACATGGGCAGATATTTGCTGCAGAATCCGTGGTCAGCGTCTGCACCGCGTATCCGCAGCAAATACCAGCCATTACTTGCTATGGAGATCCGCTGCGTCTTCCACACGAGCATAAATTTATTGTGATTTCCGCTCACGGAGGAAAAATTGTAGCATGCTCTTTTTTCATGAGGGCGGCCCTTCCACAATGAACATTGCGGACAGGTTACAGTTTCCGCATTGTCGCCTAGCGACGGTGTGGGAACAAAAAAATGTACTGCGCATGTGTGACGGCGAGCCACCAGGTCCATCCGCAGTTCAGAAAAGACAGCGACAGGGTAGGTGCACGCGGAAGCCGCTGCTGCGAGCCGGATTCCGCATCCAGCTCTGCCGTGTGCAGGGGCCCTTAGATGTCAGAGCAGTGTGGCCCCCTTACGCAGCTGCCTGGGCTCTGGCTCAACCATCACTTTGTTTGGTTAAATACCTGTACTTTTGATAGAATTCTGGAACATCTTTTCTTAGAACAATGTGCGATTTCTTCTTTTGGAGATCTAGTACATTGAAAGATGTGCTGTTCAAGCACAGAGACACGGGCAACGTTGGGGACCATAGACTCAGTGGTCGGACATACAAACTTGTGCAACAGATGAAAGATACATCGTGCTTGCTTCCCTTCAACATCGGAAAATGTCTAGTAGTGCCATCGGCTCAGAACGGGCAGAAGCCAGTGGGACCCAAGCACACCCATCCACTGTTTAATGCAGAAACAAGGCCAAGAGACTTAACTGCACACAGGGACTGGGGTGCAGACAAGTGGCAGCCGGGGCGCTGAACTGACGAGTCAAAATGTGAATTTTGTAACCAAAGGCAATTTGTTTGCCGAAAGCCTGGTGAGTGGTGTAATAATGAGTGTCTGCAGGCAGCAGTGAAGCATGGTGAGAGCGGTACAATAATGAGTGTCTGCAGGCAGCAGTGAAGCATGGTGAGAGCGGTACAATAATGAGTGTCTGCAGGCAGCAGTGAAGCATGGTGAGAGCGGTACAATAATGAGTGTCTGCAGGCAGCAGTGAACCCTGGTGGACGTTCCTTACAAGTTTGGGGTGCATTTCAGTAGATGGAGTTGGGGATTTTGTGAGGATTAATGATGTCCTCGATACGGGGAAATACAGGCAGATACTTATCCATCATGTAGTACCATCCGGGAGCCCCAAATGCATTCTGCAGCAGGACAGCAACCCCAAATGTCCAGCTAATGTCATTAAGAACTAGTTTCTGAAGAACAAGGAGTCCTGGAAGTGATGTTATGGCCTCCATAGATCCCTGATCTTTAACATCATCAAGACTGTCTGAGATTACAAGAAGTTTACATCCACTGATCTATGATTAGTAGAGATGAGCGAGCAGGCTCGTTTAAGGCTGATGTTCGAGAGAGCAGAGGTCTTTTCTAGTAACTGCTTACTTGTCCGAGCTTTTTCCACACCTGCCTAAAACTTTGCTGCTCCTACTGGAATATCCAGTACTGCCCGAGAGGAATGGTTTGATGTAGGATCATTATTTTATTAAGGACATTTGCCGTGTCATCTTGCTGCGCACAGAGCAGAACATTTTCACATAAAGATTCACACCAAAATCCTTGCGCCTCCCCTGCAGGTTTTCACCGTAATTTCCTTCATTTCAATGAATAAAATCCAAAGTGGAAAATCAGCAACTTTTCCACAACAGAGCCCGCTGAAGCCTTCTTCTACTGTGAGTGAATGGGGTTTGTTTAACCCCTTCACATTAGATGACATGCATGTATATCCTATTTGCATGGTGTGCGCTCTGAAGCAGAACCAGTCTATACATGGCTGGTGGTGGCTGTCTTCAACGGCTGACACCAGGTTGCATCAGCTGCAAACATAGATCAGGTCAATTGAGGATGTTAACCCTTCTGGTGTCGCTGTGAATTCTCACACCAACATTTAAATGGTCGATCAGCCACCAGAGCTTCAAAATGGCGCCCCTTGAGATGAGATCTCGGGGTACCGGCCAGATTTCGCGGCAGTCTTGCAATGCACAAATCTCATTTAATTTTTTTGCCTGTGTGAAGCTGGCCTAAGAGTCCACACAAGACTTGCGCGATAAGCTGCATCAATAAGCATAGCGGACAGTCAAATATATTGGATTTTAATTTGATATTTTATTAGGAAAAAAAAAAAAAAATCTTAAATATGACCACACACACGGAGCTGATGTAATGCAAGACACACAGGGTGTACAGTACAGCATGTAGACTGTGGCTGCGGGGCTTGGTGTCAAGGAGATAGGACACCCAAATGCCTCCCTAATGCCATCTTGGCATGTTTTATATCCCAACCAGCAGTTTTAGATTCCAGAAGCAAATTACAGTAAAATTCCTTTAGTGCGGCAGTCATGAGACCCAACAGGCGTGAGAATATCAAACACTCTGGATAAGCTGACCACAAAGGGGTCGTGCAAGATTAACACAGAAATATCAGCCTCACCCATAAACAGCCCCACTCTTGCCCATGGGCTGCCTTTGGTTTTGTAGCCCAGACGCGTTTACTTGGGGCTCAGCTTCGATACCAGACACAACCCATGTGATGCCGTTAGCCAAAAGGATAGGATGTCTCAAAAAGTGTGGAAACGCCCAAATAGAGAATGAAAACTGTTGGGCAGATGGTGAAACAATTTTGCATACAAGCTGCAGGGAAAGGGGAAAACCTGTTAGTCCATGTCACCAAAATGACAGCCATTTTGAATGCAGCCATTTTGGATTCAACTCTAATTTTTCCAATGGAAAGGTAGGTGTGTGATATATCAAACTGGCAGGAGAATTACATCAAAAAAGGAATAGCGTGCTTCATTTTAACATAACTTTATGTGGTGTCATGTTAACACAGTGATTTTTCTTCATGACAGGCAATGTGAATGATGGCGTTATCTCAAGCAGAACATGTTGAGGTCGTCCTTGTGTCAGGTGAGCGAATAACAAGTGTTATCGCTGCAAATTTCAATCAACACCACCCAACCAGACTTCCCATTACCCGGAGTAAAGTGACCAACCAGCATGTTCTGCTTGAGATAACGCCATTGCCTGTAATGAAATAAGATCACTGTGTTAACATGCGAACAAATAAAGTTATGTTAAAATGAAGCTCATCATTGTTTTTCTGGTGAAATTCTCTGCCAGCTTGGTATATCACACACCTACCTTCCCACTGGAAAAATTAGAGTTCAATCCAAGATGGTGGCATTCAAAATGACCTAACAGGTCCCCTCTTTTGCTGCAGCTTCTGTGCAAGTTGCATCGCCGTCTGTTTCCACACTTTTGAGACACCCTGTATTATCAGCGAACGATTTCGCATTTGATATATATGGCCGGTTAAGACAATTTACAGATTAGAGGAATTTTACTGTACATTTGATGCAAATGATACAATTAATACCATACAGTATTTGACATATGTACAAACTACAGCAACCGACTATGTAACGAATCCGGAAGCTCAAAGAGATAAGAAACATAGGAAAAAGTTCAGAAAGTTTCCCCTTTAAGGGCATATTGTAATACTTCAGATGATGACAGTAGCTGGCTCCTGGTACATGTAGGAAAAACAAATGAAAGGGCGACAAGAAAAATGGCGACTGATGATATAAAACGTAGATAAATAGAAGAGCACATAGAAGGTTGTCTCTAGGATGACGATACTGAAGAGTTGTATAATGGCGTCACCACTAAGCCACCGCTCAGGTCCAGACCTTTTCCTTCTTTATCCTTAATAAGGAGAAACAAAAAAAAACGGTTAGTGGCTGCAAGTTTCAGCAATTCCCTGGTGGTGGCGCTATTAAACAGGCCAAAGGCAAGCATAAACAACTTTTATTAGACAGATGTAGGTTGACGGTTGAATAACAGCTGAATGAATGACCGGCTGGTGAACAGATGCAGCCATACAGGTTTTAGTCCATTTTGGTTGTTGAAACTGGCCTACATGTTCAATGGCAGCGGGTGACTTTTCTAGGAACTTTCTGTACAAAATCTTTCATTTCACAGAAAATTCAAATGCGGCCGACTTCTCTCTAGAGGATGACTGACTGTCATTGGTCGGCTGAAATGATTGTTGTTCATTGGGTGAAATCAGCGTTAGTAGTTGTGTATGGGCAACTTAAACAATACATCTGTAGCCCAAGGATAGGTGCCGTATCTTGCTGCTTCTCCAATCATAGCTGATTCTGGCGGTAGAACCTAACCACATTTAGAATACATGTTAGCCTCTTTAAGGTGTTTCTTATTGATGCATGCACACATAGTAGGGCTAAATATAACTAGTTTAACCCCTTCACAACCACCGATGGTAAATTTACGTCAAGCAGTCGTGAAGGGTGCATGGAGCGGGCTTGAGAGACAAGTCCACTTCATAGCCGGTGGTGAGCAGCTGTTTCTGACAACCACCAGTAACTGCCCCAATAAGAGTTAGTTCTGATCGCAGCAGTTAGCCGTTTAGATGCAGTCAACGGGAGAGGGAAACCCCTTTCCTGCACCCCCTTCAATGTTATACAGGGTGTAGATGGGCTAGCTTGCATGGTAGCCTGGAGCCTACTGACGGCTCCCAGGGTAGCCCGGGAAAGATGTCCATCAAGCCCTGCCCACAGAAAGTCTTGGAAAGCAACATAAAAAAAAAATCACTATATACCGCAAGACTTAAGTATTACACTATATAGTACACACAATCAAATAATCACAAGTTCAAAATTCCTTGTGGGGACTAAATAAAAATGTTAAAAAAAGGTTAAAAAAAACAAAACAAAAAAACCTTTACCCATAAAAATCTAGACAATTAAAACACATATATTTAGTATTGTCAAGTACATTAAAAGTCCAAACTATTAAAAGATCACAACATTTTCCCCACAGTGAAGGCCCTTTAAAAACAAAAAAAGAGATAGAATGCTAGACCATGCTCGGAGGAGAAGGCAGTTACTCGAGATAAGCGAGGCTCGCTTGAGTAACTGCCCTTACCGAGCGTGCTCGCTCATCTCTACTGATAGGGAAAAAAAAAAGCGCCTTCATACGGCTATGTCAAAAAAACATTAAAAAGTTATGATACTTGCAAGGGACGAAATAGTGAAAAGAAAAATCTCCAGTGCTGAAGGGGTTAAAGTTAACATTTTATATGTCGATGAGTTAAAGGGAAGCTGTCGACACCTCTGAGCCCTAAAAACTATATTTCGGAGCTCAAAGGTGAGGGATTTCTGTACGAAGACCAGGGAGGTGCTGTTTATACCCACCAGATTCCCTCGTTCCAGCGCTGTGCCCCCAAGAAATCTGCGTGGGAAAACGGCGTGACTCTTTTCAGAAGGCTATGGGCATGCGCTCCCCCATATAGATAAGGGGGAAATGCACGTATACATAGCCTGTAAAAGTCACACTGTGTGGGCGCGCCGATCCTCAGGGGCATGGCGCTAGAATGAAGGACCTAGTGAGTATAACAAACAGCTCCCCGATTCCCCCCAGTTTCCTGACCTTTGAACCCCATAAAGTTATTAATGGGGCTTAAAGGTACCAAAAGGCTCCCTTTAACACAACATGACAAATAGTGAAACTTACAGCTTTGTAGTCGAGGAACATTTCTTTGAAAGCCAGGAAATCTGTGAAAGTCAGCAACATATCGAATATGTCCCCTGCGATTTCCTGACGATGAGATCTGCCAAGAAAGCATAAATACGCTTGGGATTAAAAATAAAAAAACCCCAAAAAAACGCACAAATCATAGGACTTTCTAATGTTAAAAACACACGCATGAAAATCTCAAGTTTGTGCAATGCGATAGACAAGGGGGCTAATTGTCTCCCCCTAAAGAACAAGATAGCATCAGAGAAAACATCACTAATGTGAAGGAATCCATTAGAAAGCCTGGGCTTCACATACTTGTGTTTTCTCTATTTAATCGCAGTAAAATCGCGTGATTTGTCGCCGGTGTGAAAGTGGCCTAAACTGGACGTCACGCAACAATTTTAAAAATTATGTCAGCAGCTCTGGGATAATACAGGGATGAACAGCAGCTTAGCTGCATTATCTAATCTAGGTCAGCAGTAGTCTGAAATCATATGTGGATCAGGACTGCCTACGGCGCCCCTCCACCATGCTTTACACTGCAGCTGTACCTGTTCATCAACAAATCCAGCTTATCTACAGAAGAACTTACTGCAGTGAAGAGATGAAGGCGCTCATGTTAAATGTCGGAATCCTCTCCATCAACTGTTCTTCAATGTATTTCTCCACTAAACTAATCTGCAAAAAATAACACCATTAGATATGGACACAAGAAATGTAATACCTTAAAGGGGTGGTCTGGGTACCGGACAACATGCCCCCGGTGCACAGACAGAATTGCAGTACTTACCTGTTCCATGCTGCTGCAATTCAGTGCTGCAGCCCCCACTGCGGTCCTGGCGTTTCTTGCAGTTGCTGCCATTAACGGAAGTCAGGTGACTCCTACAGCATCACATGGCCAAACCCCTGGCATCATAGCATTGAGGATAGGGGTGGCGATGCTGCAGTGGTCACCTGACTTCGAGTGACATCATCTATCACAACAAATGCCAGGACCACAGCAGGGCTGCAGCGTTGGATTGTGGCAGCAAAGAACAGGTAAGTACTGCTCCTCTTCTTATTTTGGCACAGGGGGCACTAAAGTAGCAGGGGCTGACGGTGAAGATGTGCCACCCTGCTGTATGCTTTACACAAAGCATCCCGGTTAGGTTTCATGCTGTGGGGGCTCTCGGTGGTGTATAGTTCACTCACTGGGGACCAACAAGGCTACATTTTCATTCATGTAGTGTGGATCTTCCACCCATAGTTACTCAATGGAAACTAAAGGATGTAGCATCAGGTAGAGAAAAACGTTTCCGCCCTACTAGGAAAGCGGAGCGCCACATTATCTCCTGACTGCTCTGCTTGCCTTCATTTTCTGGCAAATGGCTAACTATAATGGGCCAACCATGAACTATATGGCCTCTATAAAGAGACAAAATAGGATAGGCTGTGTTAGCATTCTGTTACTCATTCGATCACTAAGGGTCACAAAGGTCGGTCCTGTGCCCCTCACAAACATTGGTGACATTGCTTTAGGCCTACTGCACACGACATGCAGAATCCGGCTCTGGGAGCAGCGGCGTCCACGCGTACCTGTCATTCAGCAGTGTATTCTGTACTGCGGATGGACCCGGCAGCTCACCATCACGCATGCACAGTACAATTTTTTTTTCCAAAAATCTTTTTTCCTCCACCCTGTGGCTAGGCGATGGCATGTAATCCGCAACCTTTCTGCAGTGTCATTGCGGACAGGCTGCGGGTCGGACGGCTTCCGTGTGTGGGCACGAAAATGGAGCATGCTGCGATTTTTCCACCGCGAGCGGAAATCGCAAGTGATTTCCGCTCGTGGGTTGGAAGCAGCGGATCTCTATAAGAAGTAACGGGCGGCATTTGCTGCGGATTCGCAGTACCGACACCGACCATAGATTCCGCAGAAAGTATATGGCCGTGAGCAGGAGCCCTTACTCATATAAAGAGGATATTGAGAGCACAGATTTTCTTATGTAGTTAGATGCATGCTAAATGTTATCAAAAAAGGAGCAGAGACCTTACGAGCAGCAGATAAGTGGGCACTAAAGCATCCTCCTACAGCAGGCACAAGCATTTTCTTAAAGGGGTATTCTCAGCACAGGCCATCAATAGTTAATCAAAAGGATCCACAATTCAGGATTCCCGCCAATCAGCTGATCCCGTGGCCTGCTGTCAGCGTGCGAGTGTCGGGCGTCGTCATTGGGGTCAGACCCATGAGAGTGAAGTCTTTCAATTACATTTCTGGCTCCAAAACCCATGAGGATGTCTAGCCCGGCTGCAATGAGAGCGGGCTGGAGAATCAGCTGATCAACCAGAACCCCAAGCAGCAGACCCTGGCCCTGACGATCAACTATTGATGACCTATTCCTCAGAATAAGTCATCAATAGTAAATGCTTGGAAAACCCCTTTAAACGATGACCATTCTGTGTTTGCTCTAAAATAATTACAAATGTACTTACATATTCGTTAAATATAGGGGTGTATGTGAGCTTATTCTCTTCAGTATCTTCAAACTCTTGGTAATACTTTTCCATAAAACTTCTCTGTAGTACTTGGAACTCCTCATCTGCACATATAGAAGGTCACACGAATGACAACATTCATTTACCACTTTATTACTAGTCATTCTCTCTGTTCCTGGCAATTAATATGCTAATGGCTGTCATTATCCACTCCAACACAAAGACTTGCTTTTTTTGACAGCTATGAGCTCAACAACGACCAAAAGAGACACCGTAGCAAAAAAAACAAAAACATTTGCAGTACATATGTTGGAAGATGCCATTTTTTTAATGGCCAAATAACATTCTTGTGCACTAAATCACCCGGGATCTAAATCTACAAGCAGCTATACAAAGTGAGGCCTCCTTCCCACGAGCGTGACGGGCTCCGCCGCGTAATATTCCGCAGTGAAGCCCGTCACGGCGCCCCCCAGAGACCCCATACTTACCAGCGGAAGATAGCGTGAAGACGCTTCCCCGCCCACCGCCATTGCGTCATGTGACACGTCCACCGCGTCACATGACGCGGCCGGCCGTGTCACGTGACGCGCCGGCCGCGTCATATGACGCGCCGGCCGCGTCATATGACGCGCGGCGGTAGGCGGGGGAAGCGTTTTTTCACGCTATCTTCCACTGGTTGCAGCGGGAGATAGCGTGAACGGACAGCTTCCATTGACTGCAATGGAAGCCGTCAGCGCGTACACCCGCAGCAAATAGAACATGCTGCGGGTGAGGACGGGAGATTTCACGGTGCGTAATTCCGCGGTGGAATTACGCATCGTGAGCATTGTGCTATTAGGTTCAATAGAACCTAATAGCAGGGTGCAACGCAGCGGATTTTTGCCGCGGATTTACGCGGCGTAAATCCGTTCGTGGGAAGGAGGCCTTAGAGTGTTCATGCAGAGTAAATGTCTGATGCAACTGCAGGCAGATCTCCGCTGACTGCCACCAGCCATGTGGACTTGTCACCAGGGGGCAGAGGAGTCAATGTTCTTATATATTTACCCATTATAATATCTTCCAAGTGTCCGACTACACAGTCGAATTCAGCATCTTTGGGGGATGATCTGAAAAGCCAAAGAGAAAGTTGCCGATAACTTATCACCCTTGTGAGTACAATAACTTATAAGTCGCAGTCCACATATCACTTCTTTACACGTATCAGAGTGGATCAGCATGAACCCCTTCCAATTCTGTGTTTTCACCTCTCTGCATTCAGACAGTCCAAATTATTTTGCAGCAGCTGCATGAAGCCTTGCTTGAATCGGTACGAGCTGTAGGTTATTTAGCCATCATTGTGTGATACAGTAAATAAAACGTATACAAATTGTTTTATTATGGGGAAAAGAATGCAGAAAACTTGATTCCGCAATATATATTTTTTAATCATTATCTTTAAAGGGGTTATCCCAAAATCTACAGGATAGAAGATAAGTTTATGATCAGTAGGACTCTCAGCGCTGAGACTCCCGCTGATCCTAAGAATGGGGGTTCTTATGTCGTCCTCTTCTCATCACTGTGGGGTCACGTCTCCCACTTGCAGGGATGCCAAACTGAATGGGGGGGAAAAAAATCCACAGTCGGAAAATCAAAACAGATTTTTTTAAAAATGGACGACATACCCAAATATACGCAGGTAATCTGGTCAGGAGGCCTTTTATAGAGGAAAAAACTGCATATATGCCACATCAGCCATCATACCTGGGCATTCCCATAATACTTACAAAGGTCTTTGTTTTTACTGCAAACAGTATGGATTACAAGTAGAGATGAGCGAGCGTGCTCGTTAAGGAAAATTACTGCAAGTATGGGCATTTTCGAGTACATGCCTGCATGCCTGAAAATATTCGGGGGGGGGGGGGGGGGTAATCTTTCTCTCCTCCCCACTCCTCCATGCTCACTCCCGCAACTCGCCGCCCCCCGAATCTTTTCGGACGAGCAGGCATGTACTTGAAAATGGCGATACGCGTTCGAGTAATTTGCCTTAACAAGTACGGAAAAGGGTTTATCAGCAGAAATTAGTTTTCCTCATCTCTCCCATTAGAAGGGAAGTTTGGGTTTGCATTACCTCTGAGCAGCAGTGTACATTTATGTCCCGCTGCAGAAGTGTGGGTTCACCTAGCAGAATACATTTGGGGTTTCCCGGCATGGAATGGATTTAGCAATACACTTGCCATTCCCTAATATGAGATTGTGCCTCTCCCCGCATGGTCTTACATTGATAGGGTAAAGTTCTCTTCTTCCAGATCCTCCATAGTAGAGTGATTAAATCTGTGAAAAGTACAAGAAGAAACGCATTAGAGACAAGTTGGCAGCTTCTATGAATCTCTGTAATCACAGCTTTACTGACAAGACAATAAAGGAGTCTAGATTATTCCATATAAGCTACACTAGCGATTATAGCGGACCCCGGACGGCACAAGTCATACATCACACCGCGGCTTCTCATACACGACTACACAGACCTCATCTATCAGAGTACCTTCAGAAATAAATGACATGATGTATCTGGTCACAGCCGGGGAATGCACTGCGCCTCTTGTGATATTCGGCGCAGGTTACTCTAATCCGAGACCGGCAGGTAAAACACTGACTTTAGAGAAGTGTCCCCCATAGTGTTTTTATTCACCGGTTTGTAAGGTTCTGTCCCATTAGGAAATATTGAGGTCTCACATGGTGGCCCAAGCAGAGCGAAGAGCAGCAGCTCCTTCTATGGAGGACCCAGGTATTAACCCTGTCCAATCCAATTTGTATCCTGGTTTTCCTAGGGGGCTTACTCTTTTTCTGCCGTTATGCAATGGCACTATCTGCTGGGTAAAGCCAGTACTGCATGAGGTGACACGTTGGATAGGCTCCAACAGCAGAGAGGCTGGCAATATACAGTAAGAGAACCCTGACGGATGTCTTCCAACATCAGAGCTGTACAGCCTTAAATCATAATGTCTTCAGAGGTCAGACAGTGGATTAGAAAGGGTTAAATAGACGCTCACTGATATGAGGGGTCATGAATACGTTTGGGGTAGCAATGCTTTTTGTTATTTCTGATTTGACCCCTTTCAGTACCGATGACCTATGGTCTGGATTATCCATCAGTAGTTGATTGGTGGGGTCCACCGCTCGGGATCCCTGGCGATCATATGATCAGTCCCGCACTTACTGCGGGGGGCCACATGCTGATGGCTCCGTCCACAATGGGGTTGGAGCCATAAGTGTCATGGACTGTTACATGGGACAACTGTCATCGCAGCAATTACACAGGAGCGATGGTCGCTCACAGAATGATGGCCGAGCGCGATGGCGATATCTTCCACTCAGTTTCCATTTTTGGACGGGAAGCACCGCAGCGGACAGCAATATTTTTCCCCTAAAAACAGAAACCTTTCCGTTTTTTTAAAACCCCATTGAAATCAATGGGGAAAAAACATCAGTTTTATTTCAGTTTCTCTCCTCCAAAAAGGGAGCGGAGAGATGCAAACCCTGGAGTGTCGTCTGACAGCTGCCTACAGCACCATTGTCCTGCAGTCACAGCATGCATCGGTGTGACCGCACTGACAGACGTGCCGCCCTTTCTGCACTGAGCTCAGTATGTCTCCTGGCAGCGCAGGACATAACAGTAATTACATACGTGTAGCGGCTCAGCGGCACTGCAGGCTCCCCACCAGCCGAGTACAAATAAAGCTTCGCTTGTTGTCTGTTGGACTGCTTCACTTCCGGGATGTGGCTTACTTACGTCCGACCAATGACATTTGTGGATCCTCACCGACCGACCAATAGAAGTGGCTCATGATTAGACGTTCAGCGCAGCCGCCAATCAGCACAGGGAAGCCGCCAATGCGCATTTCCATGGCAACGCAGAGTGATTGGACTTTGCGTCACGTGCCCTGGAAGGGCTTCTAGAACAAAGCTGTGTGAATGAGGGGAGATTGCGGGCGCGTTTAATAAAATAGTAATGTCAAAAACGAAAGAAACAGGCCCATGGTTACCATGGCAACATATACATAGTGGTCAATACAGTTTAGTGCAGAAGTGTCAGTAGTGACAACTATATAATATTGTACAACCAGGATACAAGTATACATCACACGATTACTATACACTATAATGTATACTGCCCTGATGGTACCAGGCTGGAAGACCCCACAGATCACCAGCTGACCCTATTAGTAACTGGTAGTAATTTATAATAATGCACACAACACCCCTACAGTAAGGGGGTGCCAACCTGGAAGACCCCTTCATATGGTGATACTGGCGCAGAGAGTCACTGCAAAAATGGGAGCAGTACAACAGTGGTAGTATTTAAAATAGTGAATTTAATGTATACACCCCTGGCCCCCTGCTAGTAATTTACACCCCCCTGATCGGCGCGCACTGTGAAAAAAAAATTCCAGCTGCTAGACGAACTTGTTGTTTTGCTGCAAAACTGGGCATACAGTTACATCTCAGGCCGCTTTCACTCAGCCGAGAAAATCGTGCAAGATTTGTGCATTGCAAGACGCAGAGATCTCGCTCGAATATTCTTTTGAATGGAGTCATATACATGAGCGTTTTTTCCTGCATCGCATTGCGGGAAAATAATCGCGGCCTGCTCTATCTTTGCACGTTCCTCGTAAAGTATCGAGGGGCAGGAAACATTGCACAGCAAGCACTGTGCACGCAAGTGTGATGCGAGGTTTCCCATTGAAAATAATGGGAAACACATGTCGATCTTCGGACCCGGTGGAAAAGGTCGCTAGTTTACCTGAAGTGATGGGAGGCGTTATTAAAGAAAAACACCTCACATCCGTGGGTGAGTCGTGCATTGGCGAGTGCGATATTGGGTTGACTTTCACGGCCCGATATCATGCTTACCTGTGCGTAGGAAGCCTCTAGGGCTCCTGCACACTTGCGTTTTTCTTGCACGTTTTTTTCACGCGATATCGCTGCATTTTTTTAACGCGATTGTCAACGGGACTTTCTAATGTTAAAAACGCATCGCAGGTTTGTGCTTTGCAGTTTTTGTGCGATGCGTTTTTAACATTAGAAAGTCCCATTGATAATCGCGTGTAAAAACGCAGCGATATCGCAAGAAAAACGCAAGTGTGCAGGAGCACTGAGGCAGATATGCCAGTGATTAGAGTAGTTGGTCCTTTGATGAAAGGTCTTGCCAAAAGTGGTTCCTCCCTTGGCCTATAAGAGGCTCTCAGAGGCTCCTTGTGTGTAGTGACCTCTTTTTCCCCCTGTGTACAGCTTGTTGACCACTAGACGCCTCTACGGCGCAGAGAAGAGATGTCACCCCGTTACCAGAGTCTGAGAGGGGCGCATTATTGGGATGGGAGAAGCTGGATGGTCATGTCAACGAACTGCCCGCCACCAGGGCTGTACTGACCAGACTGTTAGGAGATGTTGAGACCAGTGGATGGGTGAGGGCACACAGGGCACCCCCTACAGACCACCAGTAGAGAGGAGCGTCTAATCGTGCAACAAGCAGTTCCAAGTGTTTCATTGTCTGCCATGCAGAGACAGGTGGCGCCATCGTCACACCCCTGTGTCTGTCGGAACCATTTCCAGGTGCTTGGATGAAGGACATTTGGTTTCATGGTACCCATTACATGTACGGCCTTTGACACCCATTCACCGTCCCCTCCGTTTGCAGTGGTGTCGAACGATGAAACTGAACGCTACGGAGTGGAACCAGGGTGTCTTCAGGAACAAATCCAGGTTTAGTTTTGACACTGGCGAAGTGTTTGTGTCTGGAATCCTAGGGGTGAGCATCTCAATCCTGCCTTTGCTGTTAAGTTGCACGCTGCCCCCCCTGCTGGTGTGATGGTTTGGGGGGCCATCGCATGACAGTTGGTCACCCCTGGTAGTGGTGTGGGGGACAATGACAGCTCAGTGATATGTTCAGGACATCCTGCAGCCACATGTGTTCCTCTCATGGCGGCTTTCAAGAGGAAGCAGGATAATGCTCGGCCACACACAAGGGGGTCACAGGAATGTCCCTACAACATTGTCACACTTCTGTGACCTACCCGGTCACCAGATTTATCACCAATAGAATATGTATGGGACTATCTGGAATGCCAACTTCGGTGTCCTACGAGTTTGCATGATCTAGAGTCTCAGTTACAGTAAATGTAGAGCGATATGCTGCAGGATACCATACAGAACCTGTATAACTCTATGCCCACCGGTATTACATCTTGTATCCAATTAGAGGCGGTACAACAGGGTACTAGAGACTTCATGCCCACCTATATCACATAGCGCATCCAAGCTACAAGCGGCCCAACAGGGTACTAGAGCCTCCATGCCCACCTGTATCACATCTTATATACAAGCTAGAGGCGGTACAACAGGGTACTAGAGCCTCCATGCCCATCCGCATCATATCTTGTATCCAAGCTAGAGGCGGTACAGCAGGGTACTAGAGCCTCCATGCCCACTTGTATCACATCTTGCGTACAAGCTGGAGGCGGTACAACAGGGTACTAGAGCCTCCATGCCCACCCGTATCACATCTTGTATCCAAGCTAGAGGTGGCACAAGAGGGTACTAGAGCCTCCATGCCCACCCGTATCACATCTTGTATCCAAGCTAGAGGAGCCCAACAGGGACTAGAGCCTCCCTTCAAGAGTTCAGTTCTCTGCAATAAATTCTCCTTTTGCTCTGATATTGTAATCACTCACTTATACCAACGTTACAATCACACAGAGAAAGTTTTAACCTTATTACAACTCCTCCTAGGTGCTTGATTTTTTTTTACAATCAGTGCACATCAGACACAGCATAAAGCAGCTTTAAAACATAGCAGGCATAGATGCAGCTGCCTAGACTGCCATATAGATGTCTTCTAGCCACGACTCATCTCTGCACACACTTGCAATCCTAAAGCTAACTCTGTCGTTCTCAGTGCCCCCTACACTGTAATGGTGTCCCTTTTTGTGCCCCAAAAAGTAACAGTGTCCCCATATGCACTGTAGTAACAATCTTTCCATTTAGCCCATCACAAAATCATAATACTGCATTCTTAGTGCCCCACGGTTACAATGACTTTCTTTTTGCCCCTTAGAGTAATCATCCTCTATTTTATCCCCCACGTAGTAATAATACCTCCTTAGTGCTCCTATGGTTATGGCTCCCCCTTTATGCCCCACAGAAAGTAATAGCGCCCATTTTGTGCTCTCACAAGATAATAGTGCCCAAGTGGCCTACAGAATTATAGTGAATAACCCACGTTATAGCTACAGAAGATTGGAGTGCGACAAGGGGTGGTGGGAGACTATCCCAGCAACAGGAGGTGAGTACAGTGATACCTTGGGTTAAGAGTGCCTCAGCTTACAAGTTTTTTGACTTGAGAGCAGGCTTTCTCCCGAATTTTTGTTCTGATTTAAGAGCAAAAACTTGTGTTACAAGCCTTGCTCTCAATGGGGCTTCCGCTGCTGCCGGTGGCCCCATTGAAAGCAATGGCCTGCCGGCAGCCCCTGCAGTGATTTTCGGGGAAGGGCTTTAAATGTAAGCCCTTCCCTGAAAATCTTCCATAGCTGTAGTAAAAAATATATTCTCACCTGTCCGCCGCTGCCGAGGCTCAGGCATGTCTAGCCGCCGCTTGTTCTGCCTGCATTTTTAATCTTCGCCTGCTGAAAAGCTTCAGAGTAGTGCAGGGAGAACAAGGGGCGGCTAGACGTGGCTGAGCCTCGGCAGATAGGTGAGTATATATATATTTTATTTTTTTTACTACAGCTAGGGATGATTTTCAGGGAAGGGCTCATATTTAAAGCCCTTCCCCGAAAATCACTACGAGGGTGCCGACGTCCTATTGCTTTCAATAGGGCAACACCATCCTCATTGAAATCAGCGGGAGAGCTTCGCGATCCGGAATGGATTAATGGCTTTTCTATTCATGTCAATGGGGAAAATTAATTTGTCTTACGAGTGTTTTGGGTTAAGAGCTCCATCACGGAATGAATTAAACTCTTAGCCCAAGGCACTACTGTATTGTGTTTTTTATATATACCGCCACCTGCCACTGCCACTAATGCCCCCCGCTGCCACCAGTTTACTCATAAATACCCTCAATTGGTTCCCTACTAGCATTGTCTTCAATGGTCTTCTGTCTGTGCATATCTACAATTGTTCTCTTCTGTCTGCTCTAGAAATAAGAGGGCAATAATAGATATCGCACTGAGAGGAACACATACAGAAAAAAACTTGTACAGAGATGAGCACAGAAAGAAGAGGACCACTGAAGATAGTATCGCACTGCAGTGGAAGCATGGGACTGATTGGATTACCTGGGCGAACTGAGGAGTTCACTGGGAGACCCGTTGAGGGAGCGCAAAACCCTGGTGACTCCCGGGAAAACCACGAGACTTAACATGCCTGTTAATAGTGAGCTACAGAAGATGGTATTAGACATGATAGTCTGCGGTGCAATGATTGGCAGACAGATGTCATATACCTCTGTATCTTGTCATTTCTATGGAATACTGGCGACAAGCATCTGCCAGAGACCATTGGTGCTGCTTATCCCTCTAAATAAAGGATCAGATCAGACAGGTATAAGTCCAACCCAATTCCCATTTCTCTTCAATACAAATGATCAGAACATAATTATGGCTTTCCTCCAACGTTTGCCATGACACGCCAGCAAAAATATGTTAACTATGTACTACATAGTTCCCATTACAACATGCATCTTTGACTGCCACAAAAGTCAATGGAAACGCTAAATGATTGTCACAATCTAACGTGATTTCCAGTGACTTCTATGGAGTAGGACTGGCATGTTAGATTACATATTGCTGTCCATAATAACTGGCAGCTTACACTGATGCCAGTCTGGGAGGTGACATTGTACTGTATGGGTGTACTTTGACCACTAAGTGGGAATTCAGTCCTATGTGTGAGAACTTATGGACACGTGTGTGCGAGTTGCGCCCAAGATTCTCAGGTGCAACTCACATTGGATAGCACATGGATACAGCCCTGGCCGTACAATTGTTTGGGGATAGTAGCTATTAATGACAGAGGAGGATCCTCAGTGGCCTAGGAAAACTGCACATAGTATGTATTGCCCTTTTGACTGGTGAGCTTCAGTAGAAATGTCATATAATTGACTGTCAAGGGCATACAGACCATAGAGGCAGACCATGGAACTATTATGGGGTCTTTGGCGAGAGGGGGCCCCGCTCTGATTGCACCATCCCATTTGCTACTGGGTAGCGAGAACATCTCAGAACCTTCCTCCTAAGATAAACTGCATTGTTAGCAAAAGGAGGTGGAGAACTGGCCCAAGGCACATTTTAAAGGACCTGGAACAGGAAACAAGCATCGGGCTCTCCTGGGTAACACAGTTTTTGTTATGGGACCCCATCTCTTCACCACTGCTGACTGCATTATGTATTATGTATGTATGTTTGCATAATAAAATAAGACTATTTCCTTTGAATGTAATATTTCTGAATGTTTTGATGTGCTTATAGTAAAAAGGGATGTAATGTTCATCAGTAAATGTGCAGAAGTCTCTGCTACAATTGTGGGAAGAAGAAACAGTATATTATTATTAATATTAAAACACCATTAATTCCAGAACGCTGTAAAAATAAAAAAATAGGGGTTTCATTACATTGCACTATATATCTTACCACTTTCCATATATAAAATGACAGGAATGGTAAATATCTACTAAATGACTAATATTGATCTGGATGGAGAGAGGACCCTGCCCACCATGGCTTACAGTATTCAGTAGGAAAAACTAGACGCTGCTCCATTACAGGACCCACATTCTTGTGATCCGTAGGAGTCCGAGTGGACAGACCCCACTAATTAGACACATCACCTACCTTGTGATATAATAGAAAAGGGGAGTGGTTTATGTACATATAAGTCTGTGTCTGTGCACTGTGTTATTTGAACTTGACAAAGACCTTTATAAGGTTGAAACGTTGTTTTATGCTGGATAATTAAAGTGTTGAGATAAAGATCCGTGGATGCTGCTTCTTTTCTATTATATTGATTTCTGCTCCTTCCGGTTCAAGTGGATCCAGGACTGGCAAAGAAGCGTGCATTTTGTTTGCCCGGTTATTTCCTCCCTCTCTATATTGAGGTTTGGCGTGTGCTGTCGTCTCCCGTTCTCTGGTGGCGTGACCTACCTTGTGATAGGTGATGAGTATTTTGGGAATGAAAACTTTTCTAAATCATGTATTAATTTTTCTACCATACTATATTTGACATCTTTCTGCTATATGCATTGCACAATCTGTATTTTGCTAAATACGGTTCATCATGTTCTTTTTCACCTCGTGAATGGTCCACTTTGGTGGAAATGTGGATTATGTTCCATCAGTCATAAAAATGACATGTTGTTATATCATGCAATACATAACTATAGCTCTAACTTTTCAAATAGCCCAAACCAGCACCACTACAACTACAATGATGGTCACAATTAACAGATAGAGAATAAGAATTAATCGATCCAAGACAAAAGCTACTAAGTTCCATTCGGACTTTGCTTCCTCCGCTTTCTTGGAGACAATGAGATGTCGACGGACCATAAGCAGTTCCAATAGTAATCTCTTGAGTAGTTGAACTTCTGGACTGTCCTTGGTCTCCTTTGGAAGTTGTCTGTTACTTTCGGCCTCTGATTCATGAAGTGCTAGAGATTCATCCACAGCTAAAGACAACAAGACTCACATTAGCTTAGTAGTCAATAAAAGGAGTTCATCCCATGAGTGACAATCCCTTGATTGCTGCAGGTCTGGTTCCTAGATCATCTGTTATCGATGAGGGAATTTCTGGCTGGCTATACATTTCGCCTGCAGTGGCCACATATTAGCGTGCCAGCCATTCACATGAATGGGCGCATGCTTATTAACTGGCTTATAGAGGAAGTAGTTCTGGGCAGAGCACCCCCATCTATTATGTTGATATACTTATAGGGCATATGGAAAGGGATTGTGTTTATGAACCAACCCCTTCAATACACTATGATTCTATTTTGTTAGACCATATAAAGCGCTATTCACATGTGTGTCTTGGCTTCCGTTTACATTCTTCCCATCATATTATATGAAAGTTGCAAGAGTCTTAGAGTGGCTTTAGACAGGACAATTATCATTTGAATAGTCCCTCGATAGAGCGAATGTAAGCAACACTTATTTCATAAGTACAGCCACCAAAACGGTGAGGAGCAAGAATTCTTGCACTATTCACGTCGTTTCAGCTCATCTTAAAATAGTCGCTGGTCAATTAATTACTGTCCGGTGCGAACAGGTGATCGTCTGTATTTCAGCAAATAGTTCAGTGTCTGTTTTCATTTTCTCTCTCTTCGAATTGGAATAACAGTTGACAAACAGCAATCTTTCGAACAACTTGCTGATACGATTATTTTGAGGGACCATTTGGATGATAGTTGTCCCCCTGTAAAGCCCCTCTTAGATGCAAATGTGAACAGAGCCTAATGTGAAATAGCCAATGGAGCTAATTATTTTTATAGGCACTGTATGTAAGAATAGGCACATGTCCATACCTCCGTTCTTAACCTCAAATGTCATGGAATCTGTAAACTCATCATGTATGGGAATTCGAAGGACATTCGCCAGTCGCTTTAGTACCCAAATCTTCAACCATTTAGGCACTTCAGGTCTCACAGAAGACAAGTATAGCATATAGGATATAAAGATGGAATCCACGATGCTAAGAATCATTATCAGTAGACATACCATACAGAAGACCCCTGAATGTCACATAGTTAAATAACAAAAGGAAAAAAAAGTAAAATGATAAAAATTGCTATTTTTTCTTGTCTTAGTTGTGAAATCTAAAAGATAATAGTATTATTTGTATATTTATACATGGATTCATACCTTATATCAATAGATAACAGAGGTTTCTAAAAATGTCATCGCTAAGGCCTCATGTCCACTGGTAAATTGTAATTTAAAATCCATAGCGTTTTTCCCGCAGCGTAATCCGCGCCCCATAGGGATGCATTGGACACCCGCATGTAGTTAAATATCTGTGGATGTCATATTCCCTTCAGGCGCGGATTGCGTCTGCGGGAAAACACCCGCGGCATGCTCCATTTTTAGTGCAGGTCTCCTGCGGGGATGGCTCCTGCAGACTTCTATTGAAGCCTATGGAAGCCGTCCGGATCCGCAGAACACCCATACCTAAATTTCTGCTCTCCAGCGCGGTAGCGCAGGAGAGCAGGAGTTTTAAAAAAAATGGAGTGCCTGGCGCATGCCGAGCACATCCGCCGGCCCAAAGAAAGAAGATCCGGCCGTGACAGAGGGAAGATCTGCAGCGTCCGGACAGGTAAGTTTAATCTTTTTTTTTAGCCTCATGTCCGCGAGAAAGGAGGAACCCGCTGCGGGATTCTGCATGAAGAATCCGCGGCGGGCCTGATTTTCCCCGTGGACATGAGGCCTAAGGCTGGGTTCACATGGGACGGATTTGCTGCGGAAATTCCATGCAGAATTCCTGTGCAGCAAATCCGCCTGCGGCTCCCAATCCCAGGTTTAGCCAGCCATGTGGATGAGATTTTGCAAAAATCTCGTCCACACAGGGCAGCCAATCCCTCGCGGCAAAGCCGGGCGGAACCGACGATGCAGCGCAGAATTGACAGCCGCAGCATGTCAATTCTTTTTTTTTTCTATTGCAGCCTCACTCCTCTCTATGGGGAGAGAAAGCCACAACGAAATGCTGGCAGCCGAACCGCTCCAAAACCCACGGCGAAATGCTGCGAAGTTTTGAAGTTGCGGCTCTCCCGCGGAATTCTCGTGACTTTTCGGTGCGGCCAAGCCACGAGATTTCCGCAGGATTTCCGTCCCGTGTGAACCCAGCCTAAGGCCGAATGCACACACAAACAGAGCCAGAATAGATGCACATGGATCCCCACAGTTCTATACCATAAAGCCATGGGCACTCAGTATAATGCCTCTATATGGCACTGTATTACGAAGGCATACTTGTAATGCTTTTAGTAGAGAATATCTATATAATACATTATCTGATTTCATCCGAGGGCACAATCAATTTCAAAGAACACTACTTTTTGCATGTCCTATTCTCATCCGTGAAAACAGATGAGAAGAGGACATGCAGCAATATCTTTTACATAGCAGTCATTTATGTGAATAACTTCATAGGCCATAAGGGGCCATGTGAATTGGCCTTTGTAAATATTTATTTGTTCTAGTGCAGCGCTCCACGGCGATCAAGACACGAGGTCCACACTGAGGAGCTGGCAGGGTAGAGGTGTACTTGAGATGGTGGCTCTTCCAGGCTCCTCCTGGGAGGGACACACAGAACAATTGCCAAGGCACCGCTAGGCCTCTTCCAGGCAATGCCAGGTAGCGGTTACCTGAATAAGTGTGGTGGACTTGAAGTTGTCACACATGACACCAGCATTCCTTCACACTGTTGAGTATCCGGTGGTTGAATAAAGAGAGTCCACACACATGATTTGAACTTGATAACTCAGTCACTGGGAATGGGCAATGACCGGTGAACTTTACTGTAAGTTGGGATATGATACAGCTTACTCGCACGTTCAGGAACTTATTGGTGATTGGTCAGGGAGGAGAACTCAGGATAAAATTAGACGTACAGTCTAAGTTATCTGCAGTGCTCCGCTCCTGGACACACACACACTCCAGGACTCTGGATCACTATGGAGGAGAAACACGACTCTCCACTGACTCTCACTCAGAACTCTCGACGACGACTCTGCACGACGGACTCCTCACTCCTTTTTTACCTCAGAGGTAGTTCCTGGCATGAAAGGACTCAAGGTACCTTTCCCCTTTCACCATCACTTCACCACATGAGTGTTGAAGGTACCCCCATGTGGCCAGCACTCCTACTCCACTCACAACCGTTGAAGATGATGAAAGACCCAGACACGTCTCAATCACTCACATTTATAACGTACAACACATCACGTGACGAGACAGATTTTGATACTTTTCCTGACATATCCCAGCCACTTTCAGACGTTAACCTCTCACATGCTGCAGCTGTGCAATATATATAAGAGACTAGACACTTTGCACAGTGAGTGCATCCACATAGAAGACATGACATGAATGTCAATTATGGAGGGGGCAGAAATAGGTTTTGTTTCGGGTCACTGCACCAGCCAATTATTATGTTTTTAGGATTTTAGAATTCTTGTCAGTCCACTGTTTTCACACTTTTACATTCTCAAAGGCTATAAGTATTAATGTGCATACCTAATATTGGTGTATCAGTGTTGGGCAGAAAATCATTTAAAATCAACAGCAGCACAGAGAATCCAAGCACAACTGTTACTTTAAATCCCAGGCGTTCACCGCCCTCCATTGGGATGAACATACTCGCTACATCTACTAAGACAAGCAGGCAAGCCGGAATAATGAGATTAATGATGTACAGAACAGGGGCTCTCTTTATCAGGATCTGTGAATAAAAATATTTAAAAAAAATAATTAATTAAAAACATAATTGATTACTTAAAGGGGTTATCAAGTTGTGAACTACTAATGGCTCATCCTCAGGATTTCTCATCAATAGTAAATCGGCAGGGGTCTGCTGCCTGGATCCCCACCGATCAACTGTTCTCTGGGCCAGTGTGCTTGTGCACTGTGCTGATTTCTGCAGGAAGCAAAGTGCTTTGTCCCCCTACAATGGAAACTGCATGAAATACCAAGCCTGGCCACTGCAGTGGGAACAGAGCTGTCTGTTTTCGGTTAGAAATAAGCTTAGTACATGAGCACAGTGGTGCGGCAAACAGTTGATCACCTAGGATCCAGCCTAGTGGTCCTTAGACCATCTACTATTGGTGAGCTATCCTATGGATAGGCCATCAGTAGGTTATGTGAGAAAAAGAGAAGTGGAGAGGAGCTGCTACCATAAAAAAAAAATTATATTCTTTATTGAATAAAAAGCATACAGCTCACAGGTCCGCGCTGGACGCGTTTCGGCTACAATAGCCTTTGTCAACAGTAGTTCACAACTGGACAATCCCTTTAAACATGAGTAGTTCACAACTGGACAATCCCTTTAAACAGTAGCGTTTGTCAACAGTAGTTCACAACTGGACAATCACTTTAAACATGAGTAGTTCGCAACTGGACAATCCCTTAAAACAATAGCCTTTGTCAACAGTAGTTTACAACTGGACAATCCCTTTAAATACGGAGTGCCCATGGCTTTATGGTACAGAACTGTGGGGACTCCATATGCACCTATTCTTGCTCTGTTTGTGTGTGCATTCGGCCTTAGGCTGGATTCACACGGGACAAAAATCCTGCGGAAATCTCGCGGCTTGGCTGCACCGAAAAGTCGCGAGAATTCCTGAGAAGGTATAAGTAGAGACCCCAGGAACTGCCCTGAACTCTCTGATTTCAACTGTTGAATTTCAGAAGAGAAGACATTACCTTTCGCCTTTAACCCCTTCCCGCCACAGGACATAAATGTACATCCTGGCTGCGAAGTACTTAAAGCAACAGGACGTACATTTATGTCCTGGGGATAGTGCTAGATCATAAGAGATTCCGCGCTATCCGGCAGCCGTTTGTCTTCTGCATCCACCTGTTCTCTGCTCGGAGCGCCCGGCTGTTATACAGCCGAGCACTCCGAGCGGAGGGGCAGAACACAGCTGGACAGCTGTGTTCTTCATTCCCCACCTGTGTTCAGGGAGCGGGATACAGTTGAAACAATAGTATCAGCTGTATCCCGCTGTGAATTCCTGATAAGGCTCATCGTTGTCTTTCAGCATGCTGAAAGACAAAGATGAGCAACTGCTTAACGAAAACTGCACAATGTCATTGCAATTAGACACGATTATTGCTCAAAAGACGGCTTCTGGGCAATAATTGTTGTGTCTAAATGGGCCTTAAGTCCCGCAGGGACATAAAAAGTGTAAAAAATCTAGGGCAGAATTGATCCATTTTCTCTCCCCGCTATCATAAAAAAATTAATAAAAGTTTTACAATATAGACTATGTACCCCAAAATGGCACCAATAAAAACTACAGTTCGCCACGTAAAAAAACAAGCCCTTATATGGCCGTGTCGACGGAAAAATAAAAAAATGGTGGCTTTTGAAAAATGGAGATTAAAATCTGCCAAGAATCGTTGCATCCTTATGCCCAAAATAGGCCATGTCCTTAAGGGGTTAAAGGCATCAGTGCATTATAATGGGACAGTATTACCTGATAAATGACTTTGCTCCATTCCTCTCCATACTTGGAAATGTTTAAATGAATTATGTTGATTTCTTTGAGATGCCATTCTGATTTTTTAAATTCATTTTTTGAAAGTGATGTGACCTGCTCAGCACTGGAGGATGGAGTCAGAAGAATATCAGACACTGCAAGAAGAGAACGCATAATTATTGCATATCTCGATCACAATAATGGTAGTACTGTATAGCATAGCAAGGGGGATTTTTTATTATTATTATTATTATTATTGATATTTTTATATTTTTGACGTGTTATCTCATTTCTTTTACGATTGGTTGCACTAGGGGACTTGACATGTATGAGCCTGATCTCTCATAATACTCTGCAATACTTCTTTATTGTAGTGTATTATGTCCATCAGCATAACCTTGGCACCAGGGGTGCCCCTAACATTTCTGCTACCTGAAATAAATAGTGAAATGGTGCTGCCTCCACGCAAGAGGATATCTTGCAGTCTTGGTACAGCCCCTTTAACTGGAGCAACCAGTGCCAGGCAGCTGCTGCCAAGGCAAATAGGATCATGGAATACATCAAAAGAGGTCTAGGGGCGCATGACGAGAACATTGTTCTTCCTCTTTACAAGTCACTGGTCAGATTACACATGGAATATTGAGGACAGTTTTGGGCAACAGGACTCAAGAAGGACATATCAGAGCTTGAGCGGGTACAAGGGCGGGCAACTAAAGTAATAAATGGAATTGGCGGACTGGACTTAATTTTTGGTTGGTGGAGTTGAGTCTAGCCCAGGAAAGTGAGCTGGGTGGAGTAGGAAGTGAGTTAACAGAAGGGGAAAAAGTGCGGTAAACAAGGGGAAGGGGGGAGTCAGTCAGAGGAAGAGGGCGAGAGAGGCAGCAGAGTGAGGAGCTGCCGCATGTTAAAAAGTTACCAGAGGTCGGGAGTTGTAGGAGAAGATCAGGAACAAGAAGCAGAGTGGGGTATAGTGAGCCGACAGCGCCTGGAATGGGAGCGGAGTCTTTCTCAACCCTGTTGGAAGGAGCCAGAGTCAGGGCAGACTCTGCGGAAGCTGGACGGAAAGCGTGCTTCACAATCGTGAGTGAAACTTGTCCCTGAGTAGCTAGCAGACAGAGGGAGTTCAGACAACCCTGCGCTAATTCTTCCATACCTCTACCAATATTTATCCGGAGCAGCCCCCAGATAACTTAGACTGGCAAGCGCATCTTTCCTAACAGAGAGAGAGAGTTAAGAAAACAACACTTTTTACACCTGTTACCAAATGATTTGGTAAAGTTTTAGATGCTTGAGAATCTGCAAACTGTGAACTACTTTGTTAACTCTTCAAGTGCTAAATAAACTGTGTACTTTTGGTTTACCGTAAACTACGTGGACTGGTCTCAGTTATTTCACCACTACAAACACAAGACCACCCCTAAAGGTACTGGCGTCACGATCTTTCATTAAGCAAACTACGTAACAGTCCATTGCAATCCCACTACTGCACAAGTAGCCATTTTAGTCAGAGTAGCCTCTACCGTGACCATGCTTCCATTAGTACATCCACTCAGGCTACCTCTGCCCCTTCTGCTCGCTGCAGAACCTCCACCAATTGCCAAAATGGGGGTCTTCTGTCCCCCTGAGAGACTGACAAAATGAATGGAGAGCCAGTGTTCATACTCAGCCACCAGTCTCATTTTGCCAGTCTCTTGGAGGACACAGGAACCCTATTTTGGTGATCGGTGGGAATCCCAAGAGTTGGAACCACACTGTTCAGGTAGTTATAACCCAACCTACAGATAGAGGATAAAATAATGTCACCAGAATACCCATTTAGTATAAGGGGGTCACCTGTTTATAGATTATCCTCTATTAGCAAGAGTAGACACAGCACATCTGTGAATTACATGTTCAGCCCCAGTGATTTCAATGAGTATTCTGCAATGCCTTATATCACTTGCTCTAAAGTATATTCACACGGGTGTTTATTTTTATTTACCTGTATTCATGCTCACGCCAAATGTCAGGTTGCACTTTTGTGTGTCAAAAGGGAACTTGTAAAGGTCAAGGGGACATGTGATCATTACTTTCAGAGTTTTACTCCTCCGTATGGTGCCATTATAATACAGCTGCACATAGAGCACATCAAGAGAGTCATCCTCAGTTCTGTTAAAAATAAAAAGTAACTCTTTAAAGTGATATATTCAGACTGGTGCATTGCACCAAGGTATGGCAGTCAGAGACTCTGACTTAGTGCTTCCCAAACAATCTTCCTGGAACCAGGTCAGGGGTTCCCCAGAAATTGCCTTTACTTGACAAATTGATGTCAGCCGCATGCAATGTAGGCAGGCACAACAGGCAGCATATCTCTTGAAGGGCTCCTGCACAGGAGTGTAAACGTAAATACGGTAACTCATGTGCAACATATTTACACAGTGAACAGATTTATATTCCAAGCATGCCGATGTATATTTCTCTTCTTTTTTAGTTCACAGTAGCTGCGCTTATGCACTCGCAGCAAATCCCACGAGCAATACGTCATGCTGTCATCAGTGACCAGGCCTCCTGTGATCACCCATAAATATTTAACACATGTGGGGAGATGCTATACAGCAGTGTTTTTGGTACTTTCTGGCTTTGGGAGAGAGCAGCCAAGGCTGGAGACATGTCTTCTAATGATGATGATATTCTTTTGCCGGTATTGTTGTATCTTGTCTCCACCGCAACTAGGGGTGGCAATATGGGTTGCCCTGGCTCACTGACAGTGAAGGAGCAAGCGACGCCCCCAGCAATGGATTTTCTGATGCAGGAATGGACCCCAGCACTGGATTGCTAGGCTTCCCAGCCTCATTGATGTTGTACTGCCGATGCCACTGGCAAGATTCGACTTGGTATACTGTTATGTCCCCTGCAGCCTCCTGTAAGTTTCCCCATGGCACCTCCGGGAACTTTTCTAGTCAGACTCCTATTATTCCACCTCACAGCTACTGTCACTTACCCCGCCACTGGCGCTTGTGCCGTTGCGCCTCCTGCATGGTTAGTGTCCCCGCCACTGTGCTTCCCTCCTTCTGCAGTGCCGCTGAAGATGCCGCCAATGGTCTCACTGTCCCTCACTGTCACACTCTGCGCCGTAGCTTCTGTCACTGACTCTTCCGCTGCCCCTTGTGGCGTGGCCACTCCAGCGCGGTCAGGCTCCCCACCGCTATGTTCTGCTGCTCCTGCAGTGCCCCTTAAAACAACGCCAGTCTCAGGGTCCCCTGCTGTCACTCTCTGGGACCGGAATAAGTTCTCTGTGAGCGCATAGAGACCACCCAGAAAATCACATGCTGCTTGAGGAAAAGGGGGAAAGCCGACCAACAGCGCTCAGCCGCAGCACACTGCGGACGGGCAGCTGCTTAGTGTCTCTGTCAGCCTCCACAGGCTGCTGTCCGCTGTCAGTGTGTTAACAGCCGGCCAGCAGTGCAGAATCGTCCGCGCTTAGCCAATTGGCAGCTAGGGGCCTGACAGGGGTGTTGGCTCCTGCTAAGGGCTGTCAAACCCTAGCTTCCGGTGTCAACAAGATACACCAGCACCTCTTTTGCCTAGGTACCTGTGGCGCAGATGTTGGCAGGCATGTGAGATGGCGGAGGTTGTTCTGAAAGGGAGGTGGAGGTTCGGGGTTCACTCTCTGGGGTCCAAGAGTGCCTGATCTATGAAATTTATGAGCAATTCCATGTCCATTTGATGGATAAGGCTTCAAAAGGAGACTCTCCTAAGCCCTCTTTAAAATGTCTGTTGTGTTTTGACTGCAATTAGCTGCAAACTTTATATCGCCCTGACAGGTAGCTGTGGAAAAACAATGTTTCCCACGCATGTTTGTTCACAGTTCGTGCGCATTTCTGTGACTCCTTAGACTCCTATAGGGCCTTTGGTGCACAATTCTGCGCAAAAATAAAGCATGTTCCGTATTTTTTCGCTCAACAAAAATGTGCGTGAAAAAACGAGAAATGCGAGGGAACCCATTGAAACCAATGGACTCTATTGTATGCGTCTTTTCTGACCGTATTTCTATGCCCGTGTGCAGGAGCCGATTATGTAATTCCTTAAAGGGGTTCTATGCTTACCTATTCCTCCCCCATCAGTCTTCTTACTGCATCTTCTTCCGACCGATCTTCTCCTGTCTCCAGCAGTCCCCCCGAGTCACCTCACCTCCAGCTGGACGATTCTTCTTCCAGTGATGAAGTGTCCACTCACAGGCAGTCTTCTTCCTGCTGGGCAATATACGCTGTGTCACTAGTGACGTAGCATTCACAGCCTAGCCGGGAGTGCCGAGCTATTGCTAAGACTGCGCATGCATGCTGTCTCTCTGCAATAGTATATAAACTTTCACGGCGAGACACATGCACAGTCTCGGCAATAGATTGGCATTCCTTCCTAGGCAGCGAACGTTACATCACTAGTGACAGAACCTACACTAACCTGCTGGAAGAACAATGCAGAGAATGGACGAATCACAACAAAAAGAAGAGGATCCAGTCAGCCGGAGGTGAGGTGACCCGGGGGACTACAGAAAATCA
The DNA here is from genome assembly GCA_035609135.1 of Eleutherodactylus coqui. Taxonomy (NCBI): domain Eukaryota; kingdom Metazoa; phylum Chordata; class Amphibia; order Anura; family Eleutherodactylidae; genus Eleutherodactylus; species Eleutherodactylus coqui. The sequence goes on from JAYJKI010000315.1 coordinate 2,226,473, forward strand.
GCGAGGAGAAGATGCGGTACGAAGACTACCTGGGGAGGAATAGGTAAGTATTGATTTATTTTTGTAAATGATAAAAGCCCTTTAATTGGTTGATGTTAATGGGCGTACATGTACACTCTCCATGCAGTGGGGTTTGTATGGAGTGGTCCCGGGAGCTGAGCCTGCTCCAAGTATGGCAGGTGCTAGCTATCTTCCGACAACTGACAGTCACCCACAACAGCTGCGATCAGTGTTTATTCTGAGCATAGCCGTTAACCCATTAGATGCCACTGTCATTTCTGCCCCAACTGACCCCCACGATGAGAACGTGAGGGTTTGTTCAATTGTTATTGCAGCTCAGGGCCATCTAAAGGTCTTTTAAGACTGCCATGGATTTCTGTCTATGTGACCTTAATACAATGCCACCAGAAATAGCATATACATGAAGTATTGCACTATATGGTATAAGTGATCAAGTGATTGCAAGTGATTGAGGGACGGAGAGGGGGCGGGAGTTCACTGCACGGCCCATCCCGCCTCCTCCCGCTGCAGAGAGGGACAGCATATGTCAGCTGGGCATGAAAACCCGGCCGATATATACGGACGCCTGAATAAACCCTTAGTATGAGAGAGGCTGCATTTGTATCTAGATCCTAGTGCGATAATGAGTCCAAAGGTCCCTATATCACAAAAGTTTTATGATACTTGCATAATAATATAATCTCTGTAGACAGAGCTACCATCATAATATAGATGTGCAATTACTGCTCAATAGAACAGAACATGATGGCAAAAGGGGTCGAAATTGTTATATATTTTGCACCTGGACTCAAAAGTCTCGGGCTATGCCTCTGCCTCATATACTTATGTAGGTTCACTTGTCTTTTACAAAAATATACCCCCAGAGTTCCCAGTTTGTGACTTACATTTCAGATATGCTGATGTCAGGGATCCAGACTGAGCCCTCTGGTATAAGGATATGGTTTATACCACAAAATTCCTTTGGATCCCAGGATAAGAACTGATTCTCCCAGATCTGTTAAAAAGGAGACAATATCAATTATTTGTAGATTAGTGAAACTAACATGCATTAGTTTGAATGATTTGTGTGTGCTCCATTTAATAGTTTTATGATTCTGAAGGATAAGCAATAGCTGAAAGGTTATTGCATTTGCAACAAGTCTAAGGTTCACCATACACATACGATGGAGGTCAGCTGGACACTTGTTCAGATGAAAACCATTTCACTAGTCTACACCATAAACATGCATATATACCATTTGTCTTAGAATGGGGGAAGCCAAGGTTATTAACCTGAAACAGAGGCTATACTGTAGATATTGGGAAATATTCAAACTCCGCCCATGAGCAAGGATATTGGACCTTTGCAAATCAAAAGTAAAGGAAGGAGATAAGTAGTTCATATTACAGCTTCCTGCTTAGCTCCACCCTGCTTCCTGATTAGTTACCCTATAAAAGCCTGGGCTCGCCACTCCCTCCCTTGCATGTTTCTTGTGTCTCTAACCAAGCTATCTTTCCACATGCATGCCCTTCTACAAACAGATCGTCCATCTCGTGTACCAGACCCTCGCTTTACTTCCTGACTTCGCTACTGCTTAAATCCTTGTGCTGTACCGCCATCCTATATACCAGACCCCGGTTATTTGCTCCTCACTTCTCTGCTGCTTTAACCCTTTGTGCTGCATTGCCATCTCGTGTACCAGACCCCGGCTGCCTCTTTGACTTTGTTTCCTGCCAGCGGCGGGTACAACAAATGACTCCAGTCCTGTGCCAGATCGTGACAAAGGAAAAGTGCTCCTCAAGAGTCCAAATAGGATAGCAGTATATCTGACAAATCTGGAGGAAATAAAGGGTAGTTAAACAGATGGTATCAGTGGACTTGGCCTTGTAAAGATTGGTCAGTGATGAGCTCTTGATCCTACAATGTCAATAGGATATTAAGGCATGTCAGCATGCGCTCTCTGTCTTACGGGTGCTAAGAACTAAGAAGAGCACTTCTCTGCAGGTGTTAGTGTATTTGATTGGCTGTGAGGTGGATTAGTCCAGCCAGCCAATGACTGTTGGTCTGTAAACATTTATTCTGGCCTCTCCTCTCAGAGGGTACTCGTAGGTCTCCTGTCTTCAGTCTGATTTGATCATACATGCTGGTCAGATGTCTGTCTTTGTCCTGTTTTCATGCTTGTTTCATTGTCTGTATGTATCTTGTGTCTTGTTTGAACCCAAGTCACACCTGATCAGTCAGATGTAATGTCTGACTCCCTTGTCTGAACAAAGTCAGATGTAATGTTTGACTCTTGAGTCTGAACAAGTCTTTTTTGAACCCAAATTGAGTCTGAACCTGAGTCTTGTCTACATCTTGTCAGTACCCGTGTCCTGTCTGAGTCTCGTCGGATACCTGTCTGACTTCTGTTTTTTGGTTCTCAGTCTATAGTGGCTTTTGATCTCATCAGCTCCACCTGTTCCTGTCCTGCACCTTTGTTATGACAAGTCAGTACATGGCTGTATTTATAAGCTGGAGTGTTGTAATATTATGAGCCCTGTGCTTGTGGATATATTGTGTCATCTAATGTTTGCCACTGTTTCCACTTAAGGAAAGCCCGAGTCACCCTACATTCCTGATGTAGGGCCATCCTTATCAAGGCAATCACTCCACTCATAGTTTTCTGTACTCTGCAGATCAGGGTCAGAGTCCTCGCTTATGTTTTTTTTTTAACTTCGTTGCTCACTTATGTTTTTGTAATGCCATTTACGTCATCGGCATTTGTTCTAATAAATGTATACATTAATTTATGACTGTTCTGAGTTTGTAGTGGTGTTTGCATTTGTGGGATATTTATATCCATTTATGACATTACATTTACACAGTGCAGGCCACCTATGGATAAGCCCTGCATGGACATACCAGGTTCTGTTTGGACATAACAATTGCTCCTTTTAGGACATATGCTGTGTAAGCCATATATGGATGAGCCAGGCATGAACTTTACATTAAACTGATGCCCTTGTAGGCCACATAATAAGCCCTACAACGGTGTAACATAGGGACTGGGAAAAGTAGGATTCTTTGCCCACGGAGAGTCTAAAAGAGGAGCGAACAAGAAAAGAACACAGAAGTCACAAGAGCTGAAGGCAATCTTTCACGATTCAATTTGAGGGACAAAGAGTAAAATCCGTCTCTAAACATAGTAGGACAGAAGGTGTGTAATATAATGGATATATTGTTTCAAAGTTAATACAGCTGAAAGAGATCTAACACCCACCCTATGCGCCAGAGTAGAGCAACCTGTTCAGTTGATGGGACGGTAGAACTTTGTGTTCAGTGATAAATGAAATATTATCCGCTCCCTTTAATCTGCTGTAAATATCAGCTGCAAAACTCGTTATGTCTTTTCTGCAGGCTATTTACTTAGTGGAGACACATACTGTTCCGCTAACAAACTTCTTACCATTTGAAAGTCCATTAAAGAAGTCATAATTTGCAGCTTTTCATCCTGTAAAACAATTGTTAAAACATTTTTAGGACTGAAGAAGCCATAGTGGCTTTTGTAAAAGTAGGATTTTGAAAGCTTAACCCCTTAAGGACCATAAACATTTTAAGGATTTTACCCATGTAATGGTTTTACTGTCCTATTTTTTTCCTTCAGCTACCAAAATTATTATTTCTTTTTTTATTCCCACATGACATATAGGGCTAATTTTTAATATCTTTTTTTCACTGACTCTTTTTTCTTCATTTCATTGGGGTAAAAAGCTAAAAAAAAAGATTTTTTTTTTAACATGTATAGTTGCTTTCTTTAAAATTAGTGTATTTACGCAAAAATGAAGTATGGGAATGGGTTCCTCATTTTGCTTCGGATGTTTTGATATACAATATGTAGTTTTCGATTACAGGGCGTGTATGGCGACTATTTTGGTTGGCGCCAGTGGTGGATCATTTTCTTTTATGTATATATTTTTATTTTATTCTGTAATATTTTTTACTTGTTTTTTAATTTTTTTTTACCATATATGTCCACAATGATGTAATTTAAGACTTCTGCGGGTCATTCATATTGCATTTTTCTTTTTGTAATTTCCTACTTTTCCACGGCAGCAGGGGTATCCATAGTTATAGCATCCATAGGAACCCAGTAACAGGGAAACAGAGCTGATCTGGGTCTGCTAGGACCTTGCAGCACTGCTGTGACAGAACACGTGATCGCTGGGTCGCATAGTGAAGAAAGTAATACTTCCACTTTTTAGTACATAGTGCTCATTGAGTGCTATTTGGCCAGGAAAGGAGAAGGCAGAAGTGGTTTAAAAATGCTTTTCCCTTCTCCTCCGGGTCCTCTATTGTGTCTGACAGCTGAGGACCCGACTTACTCATGCTTGATTGCAGGAACAGAGGCTTTAATCCAGCGCTGTACATCTGCTATTGGTGGGGATTAAACCAAGGACCAAGCACCTTATAGTTACAATGCTTGGTCCTTAAGGGGTTAAAGAAAACAAGATTTTTTAACAAACTAGCATAATCTGCATGGTGTATGCTTATTTAGTTAGTAAAAATGGCGTAACTCTTTATTAACAGAAGTGCTCTATAGAAATATACACAAATAAATAGGTCAGCACATGGAGCTGATGAAAAGTATCAAACTTTATACATACATATGAAAATATAAAAAGACAATTAAAAACATACATACATATACACAATGATGTCCTCCTGTGTACGTTTTTAATTGTCTTTTTATATTTTCATGAAATGAAATAGCTGATTGGTGCATCCACCGCTGGCTGTGATTGGCTGAGCGGGCTGTCACTCAGCCAATCAGAGCAATCTCTTGCTGGGAGGCAGGGGGTCTGATCCCCGTCACTGGCAATAGATGTTTTGCCAGTGCCCAGTGCCCAGCAGCCTGCCTGGAGCTCTGAAAACAGCAGGAGGGACCGCGGTTTGATTTTTTTTTTTTCAGCATCCTTTGCTGCGTTAAAATTTGTTGAAAACGTAGCCAAAAGGCTGGCATAACGCTGAATCTGCAGTAAACGCAGCGTTAAAAAGTGCTGCATTTCTGCAAAAGCCTGCGTGAGGAAGGCCTAAGCTCTAAATTACAAGAATTATCTTGGTTTTGTAAAATGAAGCTATCCTTAGGCCCAATGTCCACAGGCGGGTCGGAATCCGTGTGGGTAATCCCACACGGGATCCACCTCTGCCCATGACCAGTGAGCCCTGCGTACCTGTATTATTCTGGCGGCAGCATCCGCGCGGACCTCTCCACTTCTGGGTTCGCTGTACTGGGCATGGTCCTCATGGCTCACCATCAGACATGCGCAGTACAGGTTTTTAAAAAAGTCTCCTGCTTTTCACGGGATCCGCAGCTTATCTGCAGTGTCAGCTGCGAGTGTGCCGCGGATCAGATGGCTACCATTGACTTAGTTAAGGAACCGCACAAAAATGGAGCATGCTGCGAATTGTTTTCCTGACCAAAAGGTCCGCAAAACAAATCTGCATGCTTAAATCCATTTGGGTACGCCCATGCTTCTATATGGGCGGCTTGATTTGCAGATCTCCCACGTGGATTCCGCAAATCGAATTTGCTCTTGGACATTGGGCCTTAGGATAGGTGATTAATAGCAGATCCAACACCTGACACTCCTGCTGATTAGCTCTTTGCTGGAGCTGTTGTGCCAGTGCTGGAGTTGCTGTGAGCCCCATAACTAGTGCAACTCTGTACATTGTACATTGACCCTGAAAGGGACTAAACTTGCAGCACTATTCCAAGCCCCAATGTATGGAGTTGTGCTACTTGCAATGCAGCAGTTTCAGTAAGCAGTTGATAGGTCTATTTGCTGGGTGTCGAATCTCCATCAATCTGTTTTAAATTTACATTTAAAATTAGCTTAAATTTACATTGCCTGAGTGCCTGCTTAGGGACATTTTACATGAGCCAATTAATCGTATAGTGTAAATGCATTCCCTGACGAAACGATGAACGAAAATTCTTATTCTCGTTGATTGTTTTGTTTATGCAGGCAGAAAACTGACCCAGGTATCTGCCTATGCAAACAGGCAGTCGTTCAATTATGAACAACAGCCTACTTACTGTGAATGGAGAGGGGGCAGGCTGGAATGATCACCAGCCTGCTCCACCTCCATTCACTAGTTTTGACTGTTTCTGTGTAAAAGAGGAACAATTATCACTGTGATAACCCATGGGGCATCAGCGCCTGACAAGTCGTCCCATGTGAAAGGATCCTTAGTGTCCAGATCTCATCTCCATGAACCATCCTTGGAGTAAGATGTAATAGATATGATAATTCTCATTTTAATTCTATAATTGCTAAAATGCATAGCTATTGCGGTGGTTGTGGGATCGCTTCCTTTCTAAGAATCTAGTACAGGTCTTGTGTGTGTTTCTCCATCTTCTGGCTCTGGTGGGAGTGGTATTTAGTGAGACATGCGTGGCACTGGCGTCACCTTTGGGTAATTTGCCAGGACTTTTTAGCCTGGCCTGGTGCTTGGCTTGGGTGCAGTTTATTTTCAGTCTTCTTCTGGCTGTCGAGGGAGCCAGAGCTTGGAGCTGGTTCCTCTATTTACATGAGTTTTTGCAAAGCTAAGTAAAGCGATTTTTATCTGTTACATCTTGTTTGTTGTATTATTCCCCTATCTCATGTAGAGTCAGCTAGTGGCCTAGGTACATGGTCAGGTTCGCCCTTATCAGGGCGGGTTACCTACATATAGGTAGGTTCTTTAGGGATAGCGTTTCCCTTTGTGCAGTTGTCTTTATTGTTTACCACTGTTGGGTGTACATTTGCGTTAGTATTTCAGGTGATCCAGCATGTCATGTTTGGATGTAACAATATCATTCTCTTAAGTAAAGATGAAACACACCTTGGAACCATATGTGTGATGAAGTAACATAGGTGAAGTTCATATAAACTTCATACCTGCAACTCAATAACATTACAATGGGTTTCAATGTATATACTGTACCATATCCAGGACTCCTCTGAAGGTCATATCCACTGATACAATTGTAGGTTCACGCCAGTCTTTGACAGGTCTGATATTCATAAGCCGAGGTGACTCTTCTAGAACACCAATGTGGTCCATTACATTGTAATATCCACATGTGTCTTCGCTAAATGTCACAGCTGTTTGAAGGTTCATAAATAATATTCTGATCAGATGCAGTAATTAATAGGGTGTGCAGCTTGTAGTAACACTCTACAAACTAAAGGAATTCACTGCGACAACCAAGGCTCTTGTAAGCTGTTAGACTATTTCTCACTGAAAAAGGCCCGAAAATAAAATATAATCTTTATTAATTTAAAGGATAAAAAACCCCTCTAGATTCCGGGGGTAATTGAGACCCGAAACAGACACAAAGAGACAAACACACAAAAAACCTATAGGAATTTAAGCAATTGGCTTAGATACATCAATTCATACCGACCTCATTGGTTTTAGAGGTAGGTAATACTGTGAGGGCGTAAAATGAATTAGTGAAAGCGGTGGCCGTTTCCTGTGAACGGGGGCCAGAAAGGTGGTCACTAAATAATTAGCTTATGGTTGTTATCCACTGATGGAAACGTGCGCGTTATGTTAGAGGGCCTCGTTCACACCAGGATATATTGCCACTCCACAGTATTAAGTAAGGGGTGCTGATACTCAGCAATCCATTACACAAAAAAATATTATTATATTCATGTCCAATTGTGACAACAATGCCCTGTGTCCATATGTCACAATTGCTACAATTGCTATTCCGATAGGGGCAACGGTCCGTCAAGACCCAAAAATGTGATATAATCCCGACCTATGTTGGGTCTGACAGCGATCTAAATGTTTTAATAAAAAGCTGGACTAAAGTGGTGTTGACAATTCCTTATGCCAATTATATCAGAAGGAGTCAACAACGTTTATAGTATAAATAGTACACGACAGACATACACTTGATTCATGTGTGTGTCAAACGCTGTAGTCTAATACCGACTAAAGCCAACAGAAGTCGTCCGTAATCGTCGACGCGTTTCTGCAGCACGGGTAAAATAAATTTACCGCTGCTTCATCAGGACGAAATTGAGACAATTTATTAGATTATACTAGATTTGTTGTTGTTGATCAATCTGTGTAGTGAGCATCAAACTGCACAGATCTGATTTTGTATGCTAATGCCTGATAGCTGATGCTCAATACACTTAAGACGCTGCTGCGAGGACTAGTTTAGTGTAGTATTGATGGACACACGGGCAAGCACATTATAATGCCGTCCAGGTAATAGCCGCTAAACTGAGTTGATATAGCTGAACAAATTCTGGCCTACGACACTTATATTGAATGAGTGCGTTATTTGATAATTATATAACGAACTTTTTTCAAAGTGTCGGCTGGTTAATTGTATAGGAGTCTGATGATTGACTTCCAGACACAGTAAAGAGCCAAAAAAGAGTCAGTTTAGAATTGTGTTAGTAAACACCCAACCACGGCTAAACTGCACAGATCTGATTTTGTATGCTGATGCCTGACAGCTGATGCTCAATACACTTAAGACGCTGCTGCGAGGACTAGTTTAGTGTAGTATTGATATACACACGGGCAAGCACATTATAATGCCGTCCGGGTAATAGCCGCTGAACTGAGTTGATATAGCTGAAAAAATTCTGGCCTGCGACACTTATATTGAATGAGTGCGTTATTTGATGATTATATAACGAACTTTTTTCAAAGTGTCGGCTGGTTAATTGTATAGGAGTCTGATGATTGACTTCCAGACACAGTAAAGAGCCAAAAAGAGTCAGTTTAGAATTGTGTTAGTAAACACCCAACCACAGCTAAACTACAGCGCGGTCCAAGGTAGTGACCGCTGGCTAAACTACACAACTAGCCCCTATGAGACAGCATTTCAGTTTGACAGACCTCAGGACCTGACAGGTCTGTCAAACTGAAATGCTGTCTCATAGGGGCTAGTTGTGTAGTTTAGCCAGCGGTCACTACCTTGGACCGCGCTGTAGTTTAGCTGTGGTTGGGTGTTTACTAACACAATTCTAAACTGACTCTTTTTGGCTCTTTACTGTGTCTGGAAGTCAATCATCAGACTCCTATACAATTAACCAGCCGACACTTTGAAAAAAGTTCGTTATATAATTATCAAATAACGCACTCATTCAATATAAGTGTCGCAGGCCAGAATTTGTTCAGCTATATCAACTCAGTTTAGCGGCTATTACCCGGACGGCATTATAATGTGCTTGCCCGTGTGTCCATCAATACTACACTAAACTAGTCCTCGCAGCAGCGTCTTAAGTGTATTGAGCATCAGCTATCAGGCATTAGCATACAAAATCAGATCTGTGCAGTTTGATGCTCACTACACAGATTGATCAACAACAACAAATCTAGTATAATCTAATAAATTGTCTCAATTTCGTCCTGATGAAGCAGCGGTAAATTTATTTTACCCGTGCTGCAGAAACGCGTCGACGATTACGGACGACTTCTGTTGGCTTTAGTCGTTATTAGACTACAGCGTTTGACACACACATGAATCAAGTGTATGTCTGTCGTGTACTATTTATACTATAAACGTTGTTGACTCCTTCTGATATAATTGGCATAAGGAATTGTCAACACCACTTTAGTCCAGCTTTTTATTAAAACATTTAGATCGCTGTCAGACCCAACATAGGTTGGGATTATATCACATTTTTGGGTCTTGACGGACCGTTGCCCCTATCGGAATAGCAATTGTAGCAATTGTGACATATGGACACAGGGCATTGTTGTCACAATTGGACATGAATATAATAATATTTTTTTGTGTAATGGATTGCTGAGTATCAGCACCCCTTACTTAATACTGTGGAGTGGCAATATATCCTGGTGTGAACGAGGCCCTCTAACATAACGCGCACGTTTCCATCAGTGGATAACAACCATAAGCTAATTATTTAGTGACCACCTTTCTGGCCCCCGTTCACAGGAAACGGCCACCGCTTTCACTAATTCATTTTACGCCCTTACAGTATTACCTACAAACTAAAGGAACCTTCAAACAAACCTAATTTATAAATAGGATAAACTCTAATAAAGAAAAACATGAGGTCACACAATAAAACAAAGTTGTTGATAAAATATAGAAAAGAAGATCCCCATAGAAGTTCACAAAGAGCAAAATGGGGTGTCTGCAAACTGTGGTTACATGGGCCATCTTACCTGTCACTACTTAAGTGGGTATCGATGGCCTGGAACCTGGAGTTCGCATCCCCAATTCCATATTTGATGTCTGATCCTATGAAAAGGCAGATACTCAGGATGCAGGTACATTTCTAGGTTTATTGATTGGGCGGTATTATTTGGGCGCTGTATGCTTTAAAGTATACTGTATCATTTTGGCACCATATAGTACAGGCCATCAATAGAAGCTACTGCACAGTTCACCAGCAAACCTAAACTTTCCTGGGGATGTGGGAAAAGGAAGTGGTCTAAAATACAGTTAGTTATGCTCTTGGTTTAGGCCAGTGGTGGCGAACCTATAGCACGCATGCCAGAGGCGGCACACAGAGACCTCCCTACTCGCACACGCCACCATCGCCGCTCACCACTAGTGAATACCGGCAGGAGCCACAGCTCCCCTGTTGGTATTCACTCACTGCGCTGCTAGCCACGCTGATCCCGGCGCACACTGTGACATCAGTGTACAGATGGAATCCTTCTCCCCCAAGGGGAGAAGGTGTACGGCAGCACACTGTTGTCACAGTGTGCATCGGGATCATCGCAGAGTAGAGGAGGAGCGGTTCCAGGAAGAAGAGGAGGGGGTAAGTATGTGGGTCTCGGGGGGGTGGAGGGGCCGCTGTGGGATGTCACTAATACACTGTGGGCCGCTGTGGGGTGTCACTAATATACAGGGGGCTGCTGTGCGGTGTCACTAATATACTAGGGGCTGCTGTGGGTTGTCACTAATATACTGGGGGCCGCTGTGGGGTGCCACTAATACACTGGGGGCCGCTGTGGGGTCTCACTATTTCACTGGGGGCCGCTGTGGGGTCTCACTATTACACTGGGGGCAGCTGTGGGGTTTCACTATTACAGTGAGTGCCGCTGTAGGGTGTCACAAATACACTGGGAGCCGCTGTGGGATGTCACTAATACACTGGGGGCCACTGTGGGGTGTCACTAATACACTGGAAGCCACTGTGGGGTGTCACTAATTTACTGGGGGCCGCTGTGGGGTGTCACTAATATACTGGGGGCCACTGTTGGGTGTCACTAATACACTGGGGGCCACTGTGGGGTGTCACTAATGTACAAGGGGCCACTGTGGGGTGTCACTATTGCACTGGGGGCAGCTGTGGGGTGTCACTAATATATTGAGGTCACTGTGGGGTGTCACTAATATACTGGCGGCTGCTGTGGCATGTCACTATTATACTGGGGGCCACTGTGGGGTTTCACTATTATACTGGGGGCCCCTGTGGGGTCTCACTAGTATACTGGGGCCACTGTGGGGGTCTCAATAATATTCTGGGGGCTGCTATGGGGTGTCACTAATATACTGGGGGCCGCTGTGGGGTGTCACTATTATACTGGGGGGTGTCACTATTATACCGGGAAGGGGGTGTCACTATTATACTGGGGTGGTGTCACTATTATCGCTGGGGGGGTGTCACTATTATCGATGGGGTGGGGGTCACTATTACCGCTGAGGTATGTTTACATATGGTGGAAATGGGTAGGGCTGTTTCAAAATAGACAGCGTGCAGATTTTGACTGCTTTTTGGATGCGGCAATGCTGTAGAATTTTCCACAGAAATTTCCGCTGAGGACATTCTGCAGTATTTCCGCATCCAAAAAGCAGTCAAAATCTGCACGCAGTCTATTTTGAAGCGACCCTGTCCTTTTTAGAACGACGAAGATAAAATCATATGTCGTGATAAGCCCCGCCCCCTGACATGGTGGCACTTTGAGATAAATAAGTGGGTTTGGGGTTGCTGTTTGGGCACTCGGTCTCTAAACGGTTCGCCATCACTGGTTTAGGCCATATGACAACTGGAAGAGGTTGTGCAAAGATACAACAAGTTCTATGAGATTGTGGAGTTTGGGGAAATCAGCTAATCAGCCTAAGCACTCCTGGAAAACAGCTGATTTTGCCAGAGGAAGTTCCGGCAAGCCTGACATTTCCTCTGCAGCGGGTGAAATGTAGTATTACTTGACATAGAAAATGTACTTTAAAATGCGCCTCACTAGCAGTTTAAAAAGGCTTTTATAGCTAAATGAGAGATGGACTTACCCGGTGCCAGAAGGGTTAATCCGATGGTAAAGGAATCAACCCCTCTGCACCTGTTGTCCACGTTTGCCTTCAGCAGGTTTCTTGCTTCTCCATGTTTCCTTTTTGGAGCGGCGTCTGGGGATATCCTTTCACCGTGTTTGTAAGCACGGTCTGGCTCAATAACGGAGTATAGAAATAAAAATAAAAACTATCCCGCACCTTGGCAGAAAACCAATCTTTTTTATTCTTGTTAAAAAAACGCGTTTCGACACAATTTGTGTATTTTTCAAGTTCATACAGACATTGTCATATATGCTGCTTTATATAGTGTGGGATAACATGTATGTGGGGCTCACTTCCCAATTAACCATGGGCGTGTTTTTTTTTTTTTCTCCTCTCTCAATTAGGGTGATTTATTTATCATTTGTCTATCCACGGAGCTCTCATGAAATGCATTGCGTTCCATGGTTTTTTTCATTAAACTTTATTGTTTAATCTTTAATATCTTTATTGACAATGTCTGTATGAACTTGAAAAAGACACAAATTGTGTCGAAACGCGTTGTTTTAACAAGAATAAAAAAGATTGGTTTTCTGCCAAGGCGCGGGATAGTTTTTATTTTTATTTCTATACTCCATTACTTGACAGCTAGTCGCATGAATGGCCATCCTGTAATAATAGGATGGCAGAATGTTTTACTGAAACATAGAGGTTGACATTCATATGCTCTAATGGGCATATGAATAGGGTTTACCTTCTTGAAAGAACCTCTTTAAAACATTACATTTTAATGAGTTGAATAGCAAACTTACTAGGAAATAAAGCAGAAGTCTGAGGTGGAATTTTTGGATATTCTGATTGAGATTGCTCTGACCAAGCATGAAACGCGTAGTCAAATCCTTAGCTCTATGCTTTTTTTTGTGTTATATTAAAAAAACCTAATAGTTTCAATAAATTCCAAGCACTTGCACTTCCTATTGTTAAATACATTAGGAGTAGTGCCATGAAAAATGTCCAGTCTTCCTTACTGCATCAAGTAGACCACATATCAATGGCACCTGGAAGCGACCTGGCTGTCAATTCTTTCCTGTACAATCCCTCAATGTGCAAATGAGAGTTGTGCTTGATAGCAAAACCAAGCAAAGTGAGTGCAGTGTGTTTCCCGGTATCACTAACAACATATGTAATGTTATATGTCTCTGAGAAAGGAGATCTTGTTCTCAAACCACCCTGAAATGCTTTGAATAGCATCAATAAATACTTGCCTGTGTGAAGACAAGATTCTGCTCTGGCGAACATTTAGGGAATAAGGCGGGGGGGGGGGGGGGGGGGGTTTGGAGGGTATCCGTCCCTCTGTCTCCACATATGTAAATGATTGTTTTCTCCACCTTTATGGGATAATCTTTTGATCAGCCGATAGACTGTCTGAGCACCTATCCCTAATTTTATTTTATCTGCATTATAAACATTCTTTTTGGCCTTGTGGAGATTATACAGCCTTACTACATATAGGCTGGTATAATATAATATATCCCACTATCATATTCTTGTGGCACTCATATATGAGATTTTTAAAAATTCTATTGCAAAGTACAATTTGAGCCTTTTTACAGCTCTAACATGTGGCAGGCATCTTCGGATAAGCATTGTGTAGGGTGGTTTTTGTGCCAGTATGAGCAAATAAACTGAGTATCTTTATTACAGCTACACCAATGATCATGTGTACCATATGAACAGAATGGGAAGAGGAAGGCAAACATTCGTAATTCTGAGGAGCTCATTAAAATCTGTTCACAATATCTATATATATAAAATTGAATGTATGTCTGTCTGCGTGCGTGTCTGCGTGCGTGCGTGCGTGCGTGTCTGTTTGTCCTTTATGCGCTACTACACCATTCATCCGATCGCCATGAAACTTTGGGAAGTTGTTAAGTACACTCCTGGGAAGATTATAGGCATAGTACAAATATCCTACGATAAATGGCGCGCGAGCGTCGTCGAAAGTTACGCCCCCCCCCCCACGTAGATCGAATAAGTAAGCCACCTGCTATTGTGATGTCATCACTGATGTCATCAACATCGGACGCCCTTGAACATGCCCCAACATCTATATATATAAAATTGAATGTATGTCTGTCTGCGTGCGTGTCTGCGTGCGTGCGTGCGTGCGTGTCTGTTTGTCCTTTATGCGCTACTACACCATTCATCCGATCGCCATGAAACTTTGGGAAGTTGTTAAGTACACTCCTGGGAAGATTATAGGCATAGTACAAATATCCTACGATAAATGGCGCGCGAGCGTCGTCGAAAGTTACGCCCCCCCCCCCCACGTAGATCGAATAAGTAAGCCACCTGCTATTGTGATGTCATCACTGATGTCATCAACATCGGACGCCCTTGAACATGCCCCAACATGTTCTATAAAGCTGCATTGTGAGACCTCCTGCTCATATATTAATATATTAAACAGACGACCTCCTCCTCATATACTAATATATTACACAGACGACCGCACCGCCTCCTCATATACTAATATATTACACAAGACGACCTCCTCCTCATATACTAATTCTATGCGCAAAAGAATTAGCGTCCAAATTTTACGTACGGAACCGAATTCTCTCGCTTCGCGATGTAATAGAAACTTGGAATTTAATAGGAAAAGCTAATCAGTCCCAACTCGATTATTCATTTCTAGGTGCAAAAGAATTGGCGTCCAAATTTTACGTACGGAATGTAATTTTCTCACATAGAAACTTGAAATTTGGCACGAGCATTGAATATGTCATAAATAGGAAACGCTAATGGGTCCCAACTCGATTATTCGAGATTCTATGCGCAAAAGAATTAGCCTCCAAATTTTACGTACGGAATGTAATTTTCTCACATAGAAACTTGAAATTTGGCATGGGCATTGAATATGTCATAAATAGGAAACGCTAATGGGTCCCAACTCGATTATTCAATTCTATGCGCAAAAGAATTAGCGTCCAACATGTTCTATAAAGCTGCATTGTGATGTCATTAAGGCTCTATTATGACACGTACAGCTTGGAACCACTAGAGCACGCCAGCCAATTACCATTGGAGTTGGAAGTGGGTAAACAAGTACTAGGATATCTTCCTAAGAAGCCACAGCAGCCGGATAAATTGTATGTTCCACCCAACGGCTATTTTATTCAGCCCGCAAGGGGGAAGCAGCGGCCTACAAAATCTAATTCTCTCATTTCCTGATGTCATAGATAGATAGATAGACTGTATGCAATAACCCTGATAGATAGATAGATAGATAGATAGATAGATAGATAGATAGATAGATAGATAGATAGATAGATAGATAGACTGTATGCAATGACACGTACAGCTTGAAACCATAAATACTAGAGCACGCCAGCCATTTACAGTCAGTCTCCATTGGAGTTGGAAGTGGGCAAACATGTACTAGGCTATCTTCCCAAGAAGCCACAGCAGCCGGATAAATTGGATGTTCCACACAACGGCTATTTTATTCAGCCTGCAAGGGGGAAGCAGCGGCCTACAAAACCTCAGTGGTCGCTGCTGCCGTCATCTAGATATATAAAAACGAAGTATGTATGTATGTCTGTCTTCGCAGCAACGTGCGACGGGTACGCTAGTCTGTGATATAATTAGAATTGTTTTTTTGTACAAGTGTTATGTAGCTCGGATCATAAAGCCCCATGTTTACTAATAGGGAGTGTGACAGTGAGAAAGAATGCATTGTACACACGTCTACCCATAAATGATCTTCAGGAGACCATGAAACCATTTATAGTGATCCATAACTAGATACAATAATGCAAAAAATTGAATGATGTCACTTATTCTGATCTGAGTTCGTAGAATGATTCTTCATATTGTACTTTCATTACTTAGCAAAAATATATAACAGTGTGTAAGGCCGAAAAAAGACATATGTCCATCCAGTTCAGGCTATTACCCCCCCCCCCCCCCCCCCAATGTTAATCCAGAAGCAGAGGAAGGCAAAAAAACACACGAGATAGCAGCCAATAGCCAATTTTCCTTGTTTAAGGGGGAAAATTCCTTTCTGACTCTAATCTGGCAATCAAAATAATCCCCGGATCACCGACCTTTCTGAAGTAATCAGTGACTGAATTACAAAAAGAGCAATAGCCTAATGATAGTCCTTGGAGACATTTATAAATGTGCGTTTATGCTTTCTTCTAGATACAATACCATTCTTGTCTATTGGCTGTGGTATTTCATCTTAGACTCATTCGGGAGCCCCATAATGGACTTGCAATGTACTCCCCAATCCCTCAAAGATGTGTCATACAAGGCATTTAATAAATGGTAGCTTACCGCACAGAAGAACCAAAACAAGAAGAGTGCTGTGCATTTCAGAAGCAATCCAGAGCTCTAGAGACACCTGCTCGCTACTTTAGATATCAGTGCTAATTTTGACACCCTTGGCATGCCAAGATGAAGCAGTAGAACTAGACAAGCAACTTATTCTGGAGTGCATGATTTTCTATGGGAACAGAAATCTGGGGATGGAACCAGGAGAAGCAAACGTGTACAGCCGACTATATACTGCAGACAACACTAAAGCTAGCACTGTATATTTGTCTTACATGTGCTTACTTGGGAGTGCTAAAGAGGAGAAAGGAGCGGGAAGTAGAAGCGAAAAGTTATAGCTAAATGCACTTTTCTTTGTCAAATAAAAGGTTAATTCAGATAGAGAACAACAGAGCAGAATGATGAAATAAGCACAATGGATGACAAACGTACGCAACAATACAGGAAGCTGAAGTATGACTCGATTGTGTTTATTACAAATGAAAGAGTTCAAGAAAATGACATTAGCGCTCATGCATTTTGTCCAATCGGAATTATAAATCTAGCTCACTGACAGAACTTCTGTTCACAAGTACATTGTTGGATGTATTGTTTGCAACTTTTGAACTTCTGTCACTTTTTTTTGTTAAGATGGCAAAAAGTTAAAAATATTACCTTAGGCACTCTGAGGAACCATGGAAGCCAAAGTGGAGGGTGCAGGTGTGAGCCTGCTAGATTTATTATAAAAAGCAATCCTAAAATATATATATATATACATATGCAATAATGCACAATATGCAACGCGTTTCGTCGCACCCAAAGGCGACTTTATCAAGCATAACAGTACAGAGAACAAATCCTTCCTTATAACTATACAATGTGGGACTTACATTCTGATGTGACCCAATCCTGGGCTTTCTGACGCATTCATTAGCAGATAGAAGCAAATGGGATGCCGTGGTGTAGCGCGTAGGACTTCCGGGTCCCTGCTACTGATTTGTGATGTCATCACGCTAGAACGTCCTGGACGTGGTGTATGTATTTGTTTTACACCACGTCCAGGACGTTCTAGCGTGATGACATGACAATCAGTAGCAGGGACCCGGAAGTCCTATGCGCTACACCACGGCATCCCATTTGCTTCTATCTGCTAATGAATGCGGTCAGAAAGCCTAGGATTGGGTCACATCAGAATGTAAGTCCCACATTGTATAGTTATAAGGAAGGATTTGTTCTCTGTACTGTTATGCTTGATAAAGTCGCTTTTGAGTGCAACGAAACGGGTTGCATATTGTGCATTATTGCATATGTATATATATATATATATATATTTTAGGATTGCTTTTTATAATAAATCTAGCAGGCTCACACCTGCACCCTCCACTTTGGCTTCCATGGTTCCTCAGAGCGCCTAAGGTAATATTTTTAACTTTTTGCCATCTTCTGCTGCCTTTTCTTAAGAGGTTGAGCCCCAATCACTTGGGGATACAACTAACCTGGGCTAGCTCCTTCCCACATTGGGAAGTTCCGGAAACCAATTGTTTTAATGTAAATTTTTTCGTCCATCTTTTGGATTCCCATTGAAATTATTCTACGTGCATACTGGGACATGGAGGTGTCGGGTGGAGAGTTTCCCTACGGAATGGGGGGACTTTTCCACCTACACCGGGTAAGTCTTCTTCTATACCACTGCAATTTACATTTATATTGGCACTAGAGGAAGGGGCGCTGTCCTTACTTTTTCTTTTTTTAATTTTTTGTTAAGAGAGACTCCGTCAGCCTCAGAAAAGAAAAACGTTAAAGGGCAAATCCAATCAAAGTAATCTTATATGATAAGCGGTGGGGAAATAAGGGAAGATGTTGGTGAAGTCGGTGTTATTGGGCCACCACTGATACCCACAATGGAAGTTGTCTATAGAGAGTTCAAATGTCTTTGTTACCATTTAGAGTTTTTTCTTTCATGGACACTTCATTTTTAACAAAGATGTTAGAATGTTAAATTAGATTTTCAATTAATTAGAACATATAGAGAGAAGTGCCTCAATATATGTAGTCCTGGAGTTGGCGCCTGGAGGTAGTCAATGAGACTCTGCTGTTTACAACATTGCTGAGTATGATCAAGCTGCAACAGCCTTTCTGCCCTTCCTTTTGGGGGCGGTGAAGCAAAAGGTTTTTTTCTCACCATGTCACAGCTACATTACATCTCACGTGTTTGCACAGTGGGTGGACAAAAATATGGAAACACCATACAAAATGCATGGGATTTTAATCATTAGCACTAGCACTTAGCTGCCCTTGTGCCACCTGCTTGGCTGATAGCTTTCCCACCAAATTTGTTTTATTTCACCTCTTGCCCTGCTCTGGGTGGTTTTGGGAGCCAGCTGGTAACAGCAGCTGTGTGGCTCAAACCCTCAACCAATGGACTTGTTGCTTAGGCAGATGTTCACATCTGCCCTACAGCATCTGTGTCATATTACCTCCACTTAAAATGTCTTATTAAAATATGATTCATAATCTCATGTAATTAGGGCATGCAATTTGTACAGTGTTTCCATATGTTTGCCCACCTCCTTGTAGATGCAATGCTTTAGCTGGGACAGCTTGTGTGATTCTTTTCAACATGACATCCAATATCACCAATAAGCTCTTGCTTAGATCAGAGCTCCAGAATAGACTTGTAGAAGGTTTATATACATACAATGGGCTAAAAGTTTGCAGAATGCATTACCTTAATATAGGAGTTGCTACTGTGGCAATACAGCCGGCTCCATTGAAAGCAATGGGCTGCTGGGGATCGCGGGATGAATTGTCGGGAAGGGCTTAAATATATAAGCCCTTCCCTGCAATTCATCCAGAAATGTGTAAAAATAAAAAAAAATATACTCACCTTGTCCCGGCAGAACGATGTTAGGGACCAGGTGAGTATATATATATTTTTTTATTTTTACACATTTCTGGATGAATTGCAGGGAAAGGCTTATATATTTAAGCCCTTCCTGACAATTCCTCCCGCGCTCGCTGGCAGCCCATTGCTTTCAATGGAGCCGGCTGTATTGCCGGCTCCATTGAATTCAATGGTCAGTGCTCGTTTAATCGAGACGAGTACTGCGTGGTGCTCGTCTCGAGTAACGAGCATCTCGAGCACCCTAATACTCGAACGAGCATCAAGCTCGGACGAGTATGCTCGCTCATCTCTAGAGATGATCTTTTAAGGCATTTGTTAATGCACCAGTCCCATAAATATAACATATGGGTTATCTAAAGACCTCAAGCACTCAGACCTTCAATGCACACTAGAAATTGAAATGCTGGCTTATATCAGACAAGCAAAAATATCAACTTTTTAATATACCACTACACCTCAAATCTTAACATACTTTGGTAAAAAGAAAATTAGCATGTAGATTATACATCTAGGTTCACAGTTGTGTAGTTTCCAAGACTAGTAGTTTCATTGACTGCCGGATTTCTAAAAGCAGGGATACTTGTATCAACAATATGGGATTTAACCATGGGACCAGTGCATTAGCTGCTAGAGATGAGCGAACGTACTCGTCCGAGCTTGATATTCGTGCGAATATTAGGGTGTTCGGGATGCTCGTTACTCGTAACGAGTACCACGCGGTGTTCCGGTTACTTTCAGTTTCCTCTCTGAGACGTTAGCGCGCTTTTCTGGCCAATTGAAAGACAGGGAAGGCATTACAACTTCCCCCTGTGACGTTCAAGCCCTATACCACCCCCCTGCTGTGAGTGGCTGGAGCGATCAGATGTCACCCGAGTATAAAAATCGGCCCCTCCCGCGGCTCGGCTCAGATGCCTTGTGAGTTAGCTGAGGGACAGTGGTATCGTGCTGGAGCTGCTGTAGGGAGAGCGTTAGGAGTTAGTGTAGGCTTCAAGAACCCCAACGGTCCTTCTCAGGGCCACATCTAATAGTGTGCAGTACTGTGTTAGCGCTGTATTTTTTTTTTTTCTTTCAAAATTGGATCTGCAGAGCATTGCGCCCTGCAATAGGGACAGAAGTGGTGGTTAGGCAGGGAGAGTGTTAGCAGTGAGTGTAGGCTTCAAGAACCCCAACGGTCCTTTCTAGGGCCACATCTATCCGTGTGCAGTACTGTCCAGGCTGCTGTTAGCAGTGTTGCATATATTTTTTTTTTTTCTCAAAACCGGCTGTGCAGACCATTGCACCCGGCATTAATACTACAGGGATAGAATTGTGTAGGCAGGGCCAGAAGACATACATTATTCATTGAATAGACGCAGTGTGGCTTGTCCTTTGAAAAACAAGGGAAAAAATTCTATTTCGCCTGCCTCTGACAGTCCTCAGGGCTCTGGGTACGTGTGTGCTGCGTGCAGAACGTTAAAAAAAATCTGACGCAGCCAGCTATGTTTTACTGCAGGCTTGCGCCAATTTTTTTCCTGCATGGGAAATCCCTGATCTGCTGGAGCCAATAACTTTGCATCACTGCAGTTCTCTGACACATTTGCAGGGCCACAACACAGTTATTAAACTTAGTAGTATTCATTGAATACACGTAGTGTGGCTTGTCCTTTGAAAAACAAGGGAAAAAATTCTATTTCGCCTGCCTCTGACAGTCCTCAGGGCTCTGGGTACGTGTGTGCTGCGTGCAGAACGTTAAAAAAAATCTGACGCAGCCAGCTACGTTTTACTGCAGGCTTGCGCCAATTTTTTTCCTGCATGGGAAATCCCTGATCTGCTGGAGCCAATAACTTTGCATCACTGCAGTTCTCTGACACATTTGCAGGGCCACAACACAGTTATTAAACTTAGTAGTATTCATTGAATACACGCAGTGTGGCTTGTCCTTTGAAAAATAAGGGAAAAAATTCTATTTTGGCTGCAGGCTTGCGCCAATTTCTTTCCTGCATGGGAAATCCCTGATCTGCTGGAGCCAATAACTTTGCATCACTGCAGTTCTCTGACACATTTGCAGGGCCACAACACAGTTATTAAACTTAGTAGTATTCATTGAATACACGCAGTGTGGCTTGTCCTTTGAAAAACAAGGGAAAAAATTCTATTTCGCCTGCCTCTGACAGTCCTCAGGGCTCTGAGTACGTGTGTGCTGCGTGCAGAACGTTAAAAAAAATCTGACGCAGCCAGCTACGTTTTACTGCAGGCTTGCGCCAATTTTTTTCCTGCATGGGAAATCCCTGATCTGCTGGAGCCAATAACTTTGCATCACTGCAGTTCTCTGACACATTTGCAGGGCCACAACACAGTTATTAAACTTAGTAGTATTCATTGAATACACGCAGTGTGGCTTGTCCTTTGAAAAACAAGGGAAAAAATTCTATTTCGCCTGCCTCTGACAGTCCTCAGGGCTCTGGGTACGTGTGTGCTGCGTGCAGAACGTTAAAAAAAATCTGACGCAGCCAGCTACGTTTTACTGCAGGCTTGCGCCAATTTTTTTCCTGCATGGGAAATCCCTGATCTGCTGGAGCCAATAACTTTGCATCACTGCAGTTCTCTGACACATTTGCAGGGCCACAACACAGTTATTAAACTTAGTAGTATTCATTGAATACACGCAGTGTGGCTTGTCCTTTGAAAAACAAGGGAAAAAATTATATTTTGGCTGCAGGCTTGCGCCAAATTCTTTCCTGCATGGGAAATCCCTGATCTGCTGGAGCCAATAACTTTGCATCACTGCAGTTCTCTGACACATTTGCAGGGCTACAACACAGTTATTAAACTTAGTAGTATTCACTGAATACACGCAGTATGGCTTGTCCTTTGAAAAACAAGGGAAAAAATTCTATTTTGGCTGCAGGCTTGTGCCAATTGCTTTCCTGCATGGGAAATCCCTGATCTGCTGGAGCCAATAACTTTGCATCACTGCAGTTCTCTGACACATTTGCAGGGCCACAACACAGTTATTAAACTTAGTAGTATTCATTGAATACACGCAGTGTGGCTTGTCCTTTGAAAAACAAGGGAAAAAATTCTATTTTGGCTGCAGGCTTGCGCCAATTTCTTTCCTGCATGGGAAATCCCTGATCTGCTGGAGCCAATAACTTTGCATCACTGCAGTTCTCTGACACATTTGCAGGGCCACAACACAGTTATTAAACTTAGTAGTATTCATTGAATACACGCAGTGTGGCTTGTCCTTTGAAAAACAAGGGAAAAAATTCTATTTCGCCTGCCTCTGACAGTCCTCAGGGCTCTGGGTACGTGTGTGCTGCGTGCAGAACGTTAAAAAAAATCTGACGCAGCCAGCTACGTTTTACTGCAGGCTTGCGCCAATTTTTTTCCTGCATGGGAAATCCCTGATCTGCTGGAGCCAATAACTTTGCATCACTGCAGTTCTCTGACACATTTGCAGGGCCACAACACAGTTATTAAACTTAGTAGTATTCATTGAATACACGCAGTGTGGCTTGTCCTTTGAAAAACAAGGGAAAAAATTCTATTTTGGCTGCAGGCTTGCGCCAAATTCTTTCCTGCATGGGAAATCCCTGATCTGCTGGAGCCAATAACTTTGCATCACTGCAGTTCTCTGACACATTTGCAGGGCTACAACACAGTTATTAAACTTAGTAGTATTCACTGAATACACGCAGTATGGCTTGTCCTTTGAAAAACAAGGGAAAAAATTCTATTTTGGCTGCAGGCTTGTGCCAATTTCTTTCCTGCATGGGAAATCCCTGATCTGCTGGAGCCAATAACTTTGCATCACTGCAGTTCTCTGACACATTTGCAGGGCCACAACACAGTTATTAAACTTAGTAGTATTCATTGAATACACGCAGTGTGGCTTGTCCTTTGAAAAACAAGGGAAAAAATTCTATTTTGGCTGCAGGCTTGCGCCAATTTCTTTCCTGCATGGGAAATCCCTGATCTGCTGGAGCCAATAACTTTGCATCACTGCAGTTCTCTGACACATTTGCAGGGCTACAACACAGTTATTAAACTTAGTAGTATTCACTGAATACACGCAGTGTGGCTTGTCCTTTGAAAAACAAGGGAAAAAATTCTATTTTGGCTGCAGGCTTGCGCCAATTTCTTTCCTGCATGGGAAATCCCTGATCTGCTGGAGCCAATAACTTTGCATCACTGCAGTTCTCTGACACATTTGCAGGGCTACAACACAGTTATTAAACTTAGTAGTATTCATTGAATACACGCAGTGTGGCTTGTCCTTTGAAAAACAAGGGAAAAAATTCTATTTCGCCTGCCTCTGACAGTCCTCAGGGCTCTGGGTACGTGTGTGCTGCGTGCAGAATGTTAAAAAAAATCTGACGCAGCCAGCTACGTTTTACTGCAGGCTTGCGCCAATTTTTTTCCTGCATGGGAAATCCCTGATCTGCTGGAGCCAATAACTTTGCATCACTGCAGTTCTCTGACACATTTGCAGGGCCACAACACAGTTATTAAACTTAGTAGTATTCATTGAATACACGCAGTGTGGCTTGTCCTTTGAAAAACAAGGGAAAAAATTCTATTTTGGCTACAGGCTTGCGCCAATTTCTTTCCTGGCTTGGAAATCACTGGTAATACAGCATGCTGAGGGGTAGGGGTAGGCCGAGAGGACGTGGACGCGGCCGAGGACGCGTAGGCCCAAGTGAGGGTGTGGGCACAGGCCGAGCTCCTGATCCAGGTGTGTCGCAGCCGACTGCTGCGCGATTAGGAGAGAGGCACGTTTCTGGCGTCCCCACATTCATCGCCCAATTAATGGGTCCACGTGGGAGACCTTTATTAGAAAATGAGCAGTGTGAGCAGGTCCTGTCGTGGATGGCAGAAAGTGCTTCGAGCAAGCTATCATCCACCCAGAGTTCTGTGCCGTCCAGTGCTGCAAATCCGAATCCTCTGTCTGCTGCTCCTCCTTCCTCCCAGCCTCCTCACTCCACTACAATGACACATGCTCAGGAGCGGAAAGACTCCCAGGAACTGTTCTCGGGCCCCTGCTCAGATTGGGCAGCAGTGGTTCCTCTCCCACCAGATGAGTTTATCGTCACTGATGCACAACCATTGGAAAGTTCCCGGGGTCCGGGGGATGAGGCTGGGGACTTCCGGCAACTGTCTCAAGACCTTTCAGTGGGTGAGGAGGACGATGACGATGAGACACAGTTGTCTTGCAGTGAGGTAGTAGTAAGGGCAGTAAGTCCGAGGGAGGAGCGCACAGAGGATTCGGAGGAAGAGCAGCAGGACGATGAGGTGACTGACCCCACCTGGTGTGCAACGCCTACACAGGACAGGTCTTCAGAGGGGGAGGCACGGGCAGCAGCAGGGCAGGTTGCAAGAGGCAGTGCGGTGTCCAGGGGTAGAGGCAGGGCCAGACCAAATAATCCATCAACTGTTTCCAAAAGCACACCCTCGCGCCATGCCACCCTGCAGAGGCCGAGGTGCTCTAAGGTCTGGCAGTTTTTCACCGAGACGCCTGACGACCGACGAACAGTGGTGTGCAACCTTTGTCGCGCCAAGATCAGCCGGGGAGCCACCACCAACAGCCTCACCACCACCAGCATGTGCAGACATATGATGGCCAAGCACCCCACAAGGTGGGACGAAGGCCGTTCACCGCCTCCGGTTTGCACCGCTGCCTCTCCCCCTGTGCCCCAACCTGCCACTGAGATCCAACCCCCCTCTCAGGACACAGGCACTACCGTCTCATGGCCTGCACCCACACCCTCACCTCCGCTGTCCTCGGCCCCATCCACCAATGTCTCGCACCGCACAGTCCAGCCGTCGCTAGCGCAAGTGTTGGAGCGCAAGCGCAAGTACGCCGCCACGCACCCGCACGCTCAATCGTTAACCGTCCACATAGCCAAATTTATCAGCCTTGAGATGCTGCCGTATAGGGTTGTGGAAACGGAGGCTTTCAAAGCTATGATGGCGGCGGCGGCCCCGCGCTACTCAGTTCCCAGTCGCCACTACTTTTCCCGATGTGCCGTCCCAGCCCTGCACGACCACGTCTCCCGCAACATTGTACGCGCCCTCACCAATGCGGTTAGTGGCAAGGTCCACTTAACTACGGACACGTGGACAAGCACAGGCGGGCAGGGCCACTATATCTCCCTGACGGCACATTGGGTGAATTTAGTGGAGGCTGGGACAGAGTCAGAGCCTGGGACCGCTCACGTCCTACCCACCTCCAGAATTGCGGGCCCCAGCTCGGTGGTGGTATGTTCGGCGGTGTATGCTTCTTCCACTAAAGCACCCTCCTCCTCCTCCTCAACCTCTGTCTCGCAATCTAGATGTGTCAGCAGCAGCAGGACGTCGCCAGCAGTCGGTGTCGCGCGGCGTGGCAGCACAGCGGTGGGCAAGCGTCAGCAGGCTGTGCTGAAACTACTCAGCTTAGGAGATAGGAGGCACACGGCCCACGAACTGCTGCAGGGTCTGACAGAGCAGACCGACCGCTGGCTTGCGCCGCTGAGCCTCCAACCGGGCATGGTCGTGTGTGACAACGGCCGTAACCTGGTGGCGGCTCTGCAGCTCGGCAGCCTCACGCACGTGCCATGCCTGGCCCACGTCTTTAATTTGGTGGTTCAGCGCTTTCTGAAAAGCTACCCACGCTTGTCAGACCTGCTCGTAAAGGTGCGCCGGCTCTGCGCACATTTCCGCAAGTCCCACACGGACGCTGCCACCCTGCGCACCCTGCAACATCGGTTTAATCTGCCAGTGCACCGACTGCTGTGCGACGTGCCCACACGGTGGAACTCTACGCTCCACATGTTGGCTGGGCTCTATGAGCAGCGTAGAGCTATAGTGGAATACCAACTCCAACATGGGCGGCGCAGTGGGAGTCAGCCTCCTCAATTCTTTTCAGAAGAGTGGGCCTGGTTGGCAGACATCTGCCAGGTCCTTCGAAACTTTGAGCAGTCTACCCAGGTGGTGAGCGGCGATGCTGCAATCATTAGCGTCACCATTCCTCTGCTATGCATCTTGAGAAGTTCCCTGCAAACCATAAAGGCAGCCGCTTTGCGCTCGGAAACAGAGCCAGGGGAAGACAGTATGTTGCTGGATAGTTAGAGCACCCTCCTGTCTATATCTCAGCGCATTCAGGAGGAGGAGGAGGAGCATGAGGAGGATGAGGAGGAGGGGGAAGAGACAGCTTGGCCCACTGCTGACGGTACCCATGCTGCTTGCCTGTTATCATTTCAGCGTGTATGGCCTGAGGAGGAGGAGGAGGAGGAGGAGAACCTTCCCACTCTCATTCCCGAAGAGGAAAGGGGTTCAAGAGTGTTGCTATACCACAGGACCCTGGCGGACAAGCTGATGGTAAAATTCCCATCTGACAGCGCTAGTGGCAGAAGGCGCAGTTCCGAGGGCCAGGTAGCAGGGGAGGTGCGTAGATCGAGCAGCATGTACAGCCCAGGCAGTGCAACAGTCTTTAAGGGCCTGGACAGCTTTATGGCTCCCCAGCAAGACTGTGTCACCGCTCCCCAGTCAAGGCTGAGTCGGCGGGAGCACTGTAAAAGGATGGTGAGGGAGTACGTAGCCGATCGCACGACCATCCTCCGTGACGCCTCTGCCACCTACAACTAATGGGAGTCGAAGCTGGACACGTGGCCTGAACTAGCGCTGTATGCCCTGGAGGTGCTTGCTTGTCCTGCGGCTAGCGTCTTGTCGGAAAGGGTGTTTAGTGCGGCTGGGGGAATCATCACAGATAAGCGTACCCGCCTGTCAACCGACAGTGCCGACAGGCTAACACTCATCAAGATGAACAAAGCCTGGATTTCCCCAGACTTCTCTTCTCCACCAGCGGACAGCAGCTATACGTAAGCAATACGTAGGCTGCGCCCGCGGATGGAAGCTACGTTCTCTCTCACCATCCAAAACGGGGACATTTCTGCTTCATCAATCTGTGTCTAATATTCCTCCTCCTCCTCCTGCTCCTCCTCCTGAAACCTCACGTAATCACGCTGAACGGGCAATTTTTCTTAGGGCCACAAGGCTCACTCATCTAATTTTTCTAAACAATGTTTATATGTTTCAATGCTCTTAAAAGCGTTGAAACTTTAACTTGAACCAATTTTTAGTTAAACTGGGCTGCCTCCAGGCCTAGTTACCACTTAAGCCACATTAACCAAAGCGATTAATGGGTTTCACCTGCCATCTTGGTTGGGCATGGCCAATTTTTACTGAGGTACATTAGTACTGTTGGTACACCAATGTTTTGGGGCCCTCACCTACAGTGTAATCATAGCAATTTGTATGTTCTTCGCCTGCACTCATGGTACGGAAGTGTGTGTGGGGTTGGCCTACACTTTAGCTACATAAATGTAACTTGGGCCTTGGCTATACTGCAGCTACTGAAATGGAACTAAGACTGCGCTCCCACTATACTGCTGCTTCGGAATTGTTCCTGGGGTCTGTGTAGGCTGCTACAATGACTTAAATGGAACTAAGACTATGCTCCTCCTATACTGCTGCTTCGGAATTGTTCCTGGGGCCTGTGTAGGCTGCTACAATGACTTAAATGGAACTAAGACTATGCTCCTCCTATACTGCTGCTTCGGAATTGTTCCTGGGGCCTGTGTAGGCTGCTACTATTAATGAAATGGAACAAAGACTGCGCTCCCACTATACTGCTGCTTCGGAATTGTTACTGGGGCCTGTGTAGGCTGCTACTATTACTGAAATGGAACTAAGACTGTGCTCCCCCTATAATGCTGCTAGTGATATGTTAGTGGGGCCTGTCGCTAATGCTACGGCTGAAATGTTACTAATTCTGGGCTCTGCCTATACCGCTGCTAATGGTATGTCTCTGGGGTGTGGAAACAGAGGCTTCCCAAAGACATGATGGCGGCGAGGCCATTTCCCACCAACGCTGTTACTGTTAAGGTGCATATAACCACGGACACGTGGAGAGGACACGTAGTGCCTCAAAAACATCCCCCGCCACGGCCCACTTAATCCTGGCCACATTCCGAAAACCAACAAAATAAAACCGCGCTACTAGGTCCGTAGTCACCACCACATTACCACCAACGCGGTTACTGTTAAGGTACATATTACCAGTCTGACTGGGGCATGCAGTGTTGGCCGGAGCCCACCTGCATTAAGCACGACATTACTACCTCAGCTGTGTTGAGCAATGCAATGGGATATTTTTGTGTATCGCCGGTGGGTTCCAGGGAGCCACCCATGCTGTAGGTGCACACGGAGTTTAACCTACATGTGTCCACTTGTAAAGAACCCCAGTCTGACTGGGGCATGCAGTGTGGGCCGAAGCCCACCTGCATTAAGCACGACATTACTACCTCAGCTGTGTTGGGCAATGCAATGGGATATTTCTATGTACCGCCGGTGGCTTCCTGGCACCCACCCATGCTGTGGGTCCACAGGGAATTATAAATGCATCTGTTTTTACTTGTAAAGAACCCCAGTCTGACTGGGGCATGCAGTGTGGGCCGAAGCCCACCTGCATTAAGCACGACATTACTACCTCAGCTGTGTTGGGCAATGCAATGGGATATTTTTGTGTATCGCCGGTGGGTTCCAGGGAGCCACCCATGCTGTCGGTCGACAGGGACTT
This sequence comes from Eleutherodactylus coqui, assembly GCA_035609135.1. NCBI lineage: Eukaryota > Metazoa > Chordata > Amphibia > Anura > Eleutherodactylidae > Eleutherodactylus > Eleutherodactylus coqui. Next base: position 2,255,535 of record JAYJKI010000315.1, read on the forward strand.
CACAATAGGGTCTGACTGGGTACATGCAGAGACACCTTGACAGAATGAATAGTGTGTGGCACATAGGTTCCCCATTGGTATGCCCACGTGTGCAGCTTCTGATGGCGGTGGCACAGGATTCTATTTCTCATTGCTTCTGTACAGCATTGTGGGCTATCGCCCCACCCCTTTTAAAGAGGGTCGCTGCCTAGCCGTGCCAACCCTCTGCAGTGTGTGCCTGCGGTTCCTCCTCATGGCAGACACACTTCTAAATAGACATGAGGGTGGTGTGGCATGAGGGCAGCTGAAGGCTGCGCAGGGACACTTTGGTGTGCACTGTGGGGGGGGAGGGGGGGCGGTTGGGCAGCATGTAACCCAGGAGAAGTGGCAGTGGAGTGTCATGCAGGCAGTGATTGTGCTTTGTTGGAGGTAGTGTGGTGCTTAGCAAAGGTATGCCATGCTAATGAGGGCTTTTCAGAAGTAAAAGTTTTTGGGAGGGGGGGGGGCCCACTCTTGCCGCTATTGTGGCTTAATAGTGGGACCTGTGAACTTGAGATGCAGCCCAACATGTAGCCCCTCGCCTGCCCTATCCGTTGCTGTGTCGTTCCCATCACTTTCTTGAATTGCCCAGATTTTCACACAAGGAAACCTTAGCGAGCATCGGCGAAATACAAAAATGCTCGGGTCGCCCATTGACTTCAATGGGGTTCGTTACTCGAAACGAACCCTCGAGCATCGCGAAAAGTTCGTCCCGAGTAACGAGCACCCGAGCATTTTGGTGCTCGCTCATCTCTATTAGCTGCCTATAAGACTAACAGAGACTAACAGGGAGTGAAAAGTCAGTACAGCCCTAAATCACAGGAGTGTTGTGCAAAAGCTGTGTGATCCAACGCCCGATGCCCTGACTTTAAAGAACATGTAAGTTGATATGAAGTCACAACATAATATACAAAGCCGCAGAGAACTTTCCATATGTTATTTCTAATAGGGTACTAATATTTTAGGCTCTTCAGGTTTACACTGAGAAGCATTGATTTTTGGAAGTATCATAGGCAGTAAATGCATAACTTGAAGCTTTCAGGCCCCCAATGCAAAATCTGTAACGGGGCCCCCAACTTTATTCATAGTACTGGGCTCCCTAATATAGGAAAGAGAAGTCTTATGGGCCCCCTAAGGCTCCTGGGCCTAGGTGCAACCACATTCTCTGCATCCCCTGTAGTTACGCCCCTTATAGGTAGCATTGGCATAAACATAATTGAAAAAAACATTGATATGTGATATATATTTGTTATATCACTTCCAATATCTAAGGAGGTTAGTCTTTCTCCACCCTGTTGGAAGAAGCCAGAGTCAGGACAGACTCTGCGGAAGCTGGCCGGAAAGCATGCTTCTCAATCATGGGTGAAACTTGTCCCTGCGTAGCTAGCAGACAGAGGGAGTTCAGACAACCCTGCGCTAATTCTTCCATACCTCTACCAATATTTATCCGGAGCAACCCCGAGATAACTTAGACTGGAAGTGCGTCTTTCCTAACAGAGAGAGAGAGTTAAAGAAACAACACTTGCTACACCTGGTACCAAATAATTTGCTAAAGTTATCGATGCTTGAGAATCTGCAAAGTGTGAACTGCTTTGTTAACTCTTCAAGTGCTAAACTGTGTACCTTCGGTTTACCCTAAACTACGTGGACTGGTCTCAGTTATTTCACCACTGCAAACACAAGACCACCCCTAAAGGTACTGGCGTCATGATCTGACATTAACTGAACCACATAACAATCCATTGCAATCCCCCTACTGCACGAGTAGCCATTTTAGTTGGAGTAGCCTCTACTGTGACCACGCTTCCATAAGTACATCCACTCAGGCTACCTCTGCCCCTTCTGCTCGTTGCAGAAGGCCCACCAATGGGGTTCCTCTGTCCCCCTGAGAGACTGACAAAATAAATGGACAGCCAGCGTTCATACTCAGGCGCCAGTCTTATTTTGGCAGTTTCTTGGAAGACACAGGACCCTTATTTTGGTGATTTATGGGAGTCCAAGGGGTTGGAACCACACTGATCAGGTAATTATAACCCAACCTGCAGATAGGGGATAAATTAATGTCCCCAGAATACCCATTTAGTATAAGGGCGAGCACCCACTGGCGATTGCGTTTTCCGCGGGAAAAAAACGCCGCGTTTTCGCCGCGTTTCCCGTGATTTTTCCGTGCGTTTTTCGCAGCGTTTTTCGCGGCGTTTTCGCGGCTTTTCCGTTAATTTCCATTGACATTCATGGGTGCATTAGGAGAAAAATAAGGACACATATGCAACTGACATGTTCCTATGTTAAAAACGCAAACGCAACGCAAAAAAAACGCCAGTGGACAGGAACACATGTTATCTCTATGCCTGTGCAGGAAAAACCCAAAACGCAAAACGCAGGTAAAAAAACGCCAGTGGGTGCTCGCCCTAAGGGGGTCACCTGTTTAAGGATTATCCTTTATTAGCAAGAGTAGACACAGCACATCTGTGAATTACATGTTCAGCCCCAGTGATTGCAATGAGTATTCTGTAATGCCTTATATCACTTGGTCTAACGTCTATTCACATGGGCGTTTATTTGTATTTACCTGTATTCATGCTCACGCCAAATGTCGGGTTGCACTTTTGTGTGTCAAAAGGGAACTTGTAAAGCTCAAGGGGACATGAGATCATTACTTTCAGAGTTTTACTGGTTTTATGGTGCCATTATAATACAGCTGCACATAGAGCACATCAAGAGAGTCATCCTCAGTTCTGTTAAAAATAAAAAGTAACTTTTTTAAGCGATCCTTTCAGACTGGTGCATTGCACCAAGGTATGGCAGTCAGACACTCTGACTTAGTGCTTCCTAAACAATCTTCCTGGAACCGGGTCAGGGGTTCCCCAGAAATTGCCTTTACTTGTCAAATTGATGTCAGCCGCATGCAATGGAGACAGGCACAACAGGCAGTATATCTCTTGAAGGGCTCCTGCACAGGAACGTAAATGTAAATACGGTCGCTCCTGTACAAAGTATTTACATGGTGAACAGATTTATTTTCTAAGCGTACCGACATATATTTCTTCTTTTTAGTTCACAGTAGCTGCGCTTTTCCGCTCGCAAGTCCCACCAGTAATACATCTTGCTGTTATCAGTGACCCTGCCCCCTGTAATCACCCATAAATATTTAACACGTGTGGCGAGATGCTATACAGCAGTGTTTTGGGTACTTTCTGGCTTTGTGAGAGAGCAGCGGAGACTGGAGACATGTCTTCTGATGATGAGGATGTTCTTTTGCCTTGGTACCTGTGGCGCAGATGTTGTCAGGCACGTGAGATGGCCGAGGTTGTTCTGAAAAGGAGGTGGAGGTTTGGGGTTCACTCTCTGGAGTCCCAGAGTGCCGGCCTCTGATCTTCAAAATTTATGAGGAATTCCATCTCCATTTGATGGAGGAGGCTTCCAAAAGGAGACTCTCCTAAGTCCCCTCTGAAATGTCTGCCATGTCTTGCCTGCAATTAGCTGCAAACTTTATATCGCTCTGACAGGTGGCTGCGGAAAAACAATGTTTCCCACGCATGTTCGTTCCCAGGTCATGCGCATTTCTGTGACTCCATAGACTCCTATGGGGTCTTTGGTGTGTAATTCCGCACAGAAATAGAGCATGTCATGTATTTTTTCACCCGACAGAAATGCACGCAAAAAAAGCTATTTTGGGGGGAACCCATTGAAATCAATGGACTCCATTGTATGGATTTTTTGTGACTGTATTTCTATGCCCATGTGCAGGAGCCATAAAGAGACTCTGTCATTATCTTTTTGCACTCCTCTCAGAGGGCGACACAAGGTAGTGCCAGTCATACTAATTACAGTGATATGTCTGCTGTGTGGATCTCTGCAGAAATTTTGGTGAAACTTGCATTTTATCAGTAGCAGCACATGCACAGAGGACTACTTAAAGTAGTCCGGATATTCATGAACTGTAAACTAGCTACACCCACCCCATCCTACAGTCATTGATTGACAGCTCTCTGCATATTACTGAGCAAAGAGAGAGCTGCCACTGATTGGCTGGAGGGCAGAGTGGGTGTGGCTAACTGCAGCTCATGAATAGGCAGTACTAGTTCTGTGTCTGGCTGCTACTAATAAATTGCAAGTTTCTCCAAAACTGCTGCACAGATCCACACAGTAGACTTTTGACTGCAATTAGTGCAAATCAAAAAGATGGAAAAATACCTCTACAGCGCCATCTATTAGATGGCAGCACTCTTTCAGTTCAAAATGACCTTATAAAAAAATCCACAATGATTGGGAATATTAAACCAAGCCAGAACTCATGCATAGGTAGACTATTTCAGAGTGCTTGCCCCTCATCTGTATGCAGTAGGCGTCTGGCTCAGTCTGTGAGAGGCCTATGATGTGGGTCAGAAGCGGTGTCGTGTTTCCTTAAGGAGAGCACCCAAAAAGTGTGTGGGGACACCTATGGTGTGAGTGGATCAGGGGATGGTATAATCTCTCCCCAAGCAGAGCACACAGAAGGTGTTTGGGGACAGCTAAAAGCTAAGTAAGGAGACTTTTAAAGCAACGCTACTCTGGGAAATTTATGCAAATTGAAAAGATGGAAAAATACCTCTACAGCACCATCTATTGGCAATTGAAAGTGACCTTATAAAAAAGTCCACAATGATTGGGAATATTAAACCAAGCCAGAAACCATACATAGACAGACTGTTTAGGGGTAGGCCCCTCACAGACTAAGCCAGAGACCTACTACATACTGACGAGGGGTAAACACCCCGAAACAGTCTTTCTATGCATGGTTTCTGGCTTGGTTTAAGAGTGGTTTATCCTTAAATCAGTTTTTGTTATGGCAGTGGCTACTCTGTGTGCGACGAAGACCCGTTCAGTTGACGCATTTCACAAAAGTGGCCATAAACCATAGTAATCAAAGTTCAGTGTGACGCCAGTGCCCAAAAGTATCAAACAATGATGAAATAAAAAGTCCAGACAGAAAGAACTTTGGTGAATCCGAGGCACACAGTTTACTGTGTACACGGTGGATAAATTGACAGTTCTCACTTTGCAGCTGTTAAATATAACGGCAATTTCAACGATTCAGCTGATAACTTGGATAAAAAGCAGTTAGCTCTCAATTTCTTCTCTCACTGGTAATGAAGATGAGGCCTCCAGGCTAAGTTATCTGGTGAGGACTTTGGATGGATATATGTGGAAGAATGGAGGAAAACAAACCAAACTCTCACTTTTTTATCTTAGACATGTAGACTTCTGACCTAGCTGGGATAATCTCCACTCACGATCTCTAGGTCTATCCTCCTTCCCAAAAGTCTGTGGGGACCACCCTGGCTTGTGTTCACGATCAAGCAGGGAGGTAAAAGACTCTCTGGGGGCTATCTTCACATCCTGTCACTCATATTCTCAGTGGAATCTCTTCTGCCCAGACTGAGCTCCTGTTAAGTTTAGTTCAGACAGACTGGTCTGAGCCTAAACTAGACTTTTCATGTTATGATACTACTCACATTCTTTACCTACCATCAGTACTCCATCCTCCTGCTGTCACTTCTACTCCCCTCCTTCACTTGTCATTAATCCTCCATCCTCCATCTGTCACTACTAGTCCCCTCCCCCACCTGTCATTAGTACTCCATCCTCCTGCTTTCACTACTTCTCCCCTCCTCCACTTGTCATTAGTACTCCATCCTCCGGCTGTCATTACTACTCCCATCCTTGACCTGTCTTTAGTACTCCATCCTCCTGCTGTCACAACAGCTCCCATCCTCAACCTGACATTGGTACTCCATCCTCCTACTGTCACTACTACTCCCCTCCTCCACCTGTCATTAGTACTCCTATCCTGCATACAGAATGGTTATTACGAATATCTGGTTATATATCAGATGATTGTGTGGACTGTCCGCCTTTTACACGCTTCTTCTCTGCAGGGCATAGTCAATGAGGTTCGCCAGTTTGCCCAGTTAATGCTGACCCAGCTCCTCCAGCAGCTGCAGAATAACATCCAGCTGCTTTCAGCCAATGAGGCAGTGGAGAAGTTCCAGGAGGAGATGAAAATGTATACACACATCTCCATCACTGCAGTCCTAGGTTCCATCATCCCACTGGTGCCAGCACCTCCTGCCCAGGCAGGGACTTTGCAGCTCCCAATAGTTCTCCTGGACTTCCCATCCTTCGCCTGCTTTCTTAATGTTTTCTTGACCTTTAATGACCTGTGACTCTGCTGTCTGGTGTCTTTAACGGAGGAAGTGACCAACACGTTACAGAATGCCTTGGAGAAGGTAGATGTGCTGTGTGTCTTCCTCTATAGTAGGAAACCTACTGCTGTTGGACACCATGGTGTAGTTTGTCTGCTAGGGGCATGCAGAAGCAATTTTATTTTCTTAACCCCTAGTGATGCAACTCATTTTGGGGATTTTCATCTCCAATTTTCAAAAGCAATACATTTTTTTACATTTTTTCAACAACATAGCCAGATGAGGGATTGTTTTCTGTGTGACGAGCTCTACTTTTTACTGGTACTATTTGGGCACATATAATGTACTAGCTGATATACCTGCCCGAGTTAATTTGGTATAGGTGTTTACCTGTTGTTGACATTGTCTGACATCTTTCTAAAACACAAATCTTTTAAAATTCTGTCAAAATCTAAATTTATGACTCTTTCTTGCAGCAAGGAGGAAAATCGTCTCTAAAATCTCCTTAGTTTGGAGCAACGTCCCACGAGGAGACAGATATGGGAACTGCTGTCAGAAGGAATTAGAAGGTGGCGTGATGTCAATCTCATCTATCTCTGAGCAGGTGGGTGTAGGCTGCTGCTATGTCGTCTGCATAAACTACTGACATAGGGGAACAGGATCTCTTCTCTATCCCCGAGTAGGTGGGTGTAGACTTCTGCTATGATGCCTCCATACACTGCACACATAGGGGAAAGGATCTCTTCTCTATCTCTGAGCAGGAGAGTGTAGTCTGCTGCTATGTTGTCTCCATACACTACTGACATAGGGAAACAGGATCTCTCAATAGAAACTGTTGTGTCCATTGTATTGCCAAGAACAGGAAAGTAGCAGATGTTCACAGGATAAATGGAGGGTCCCAGCCGATCCATTCCAATGAGACAAAATTATCTAAACCCCTGTAAGGCGTCCTACGAATAAACATTTCATTTCTGTGGTTGATCCGGGAAAACGTGACATTTTTCAAGTTGCATTAGAGATGAGCGAGCACCAAAATGCTCGCGTGCTCGTTACTCGAGTCGAACTTTCAGTGATGCTCGAGAGTTCGTTTCGAGTAACGAACCCCATTGAAGTCAATCGGCGACTCGTGCATTTTTGCTCGCTAAGGTTTTCATTTGTGAAAATCTGAGAAATTCAAGAAAGTGATGGGAACGACACAGAAACGGATAGGGCAGGTGAGGGGCTACATGTTGGGCTGCATCTCAAGTTCCCAGGTCCCACTATTAAGCCACAATAGTGGCAAGAGTGAGACCCCCCCCCGCACTGTCAGCATAAAGATCGTTCTCTTCTGCCACAGCTGTAACAGCTGTCCCTGCGCTGAGCCAATGAGAGGCAGCAGTCACTCACCCATTCATGAATTCATGAATGGGTGTGTGAGTGAGATCTGCCTCTGATTGGTCAGGCTGTGACCAATTAGAGGCAGCTCATTCAGCAGGCGGGGATTTTAAATCCCTGGCTGCTGAATACTACTCACAGCTGTTCAGAGCAGTTCAGGAGGACTGCTGCTGGCCGCGCTGAACTCTGTCTGCCGGGACCAGGTGAGTATATATATTTTTTTTATTTTTACACATTTCTGGATGAATTGCAGGGAAGGGCTTATATATTTAAGCCCTTCCCGACAATTCATCCCGCGATCGCCGGCAGCCCATTGCTTTCAATGGAGCCGGCTGTATTGCCGGCTCCATTGAATTCAATGGGCTAACATCGTTCTGCCGGGACAAGGTGAGTATTTTTTTTTTATTTTTACACATTTCTGGATGAATTGCAGGGAAGGGCTTATATATTTAAGCCCTTCCCGACAATTCATCCTGCGCTCGCCGGCAGCCCATTGCTCGCAATGGAGCTGGCTGTATTGCCGGCTCCATTGAATTCAATGGTCAGTGCTCGTTTAATCGAGACGAGTACCGCGTGGTGCTCGTCTCGACTAACGAGCATCTCGAGCACCCTAATGCTCGAACGAGCATCAAGCTCGGACGAGTATGCTCGCTCATCTCTTTTTTATTTTGTATATAAATCCTTATAACCTGTGAATTAATATTTCATCACTTTATTTTCTATATTTATTATATTTTACACATGAATCGATAAATATATAAATAAATAACTAGTCTATTGATATTCATAAATTAATATAGTTACTGTATATACTCGAGTACAAGCCTAGTTTTTTAGCACATTTTTTTTGTGCTGAAAAAGCCCCCCTCGGCTTATACTTGAGTCTGGGAAGGCTTTAAAAAAAAACCCTTCATACTCACCTCCCAGCTGACGTCTGTGTCTCCGGCGGTGATGCGGCAGGCTGCTTGAATTCTCTGTGCTGTCATCCCCCGCCGTCCTCCTTGCTCAGCTCTGTCATCCCCCGCCATCAGCGCTGTGTAAGTAAGAGCTGTGATTAGATCGAGCGTCAGCCAATCACAGCTCGATCATTCACAGCCAATCAAGCTGCTTTAGAATTCTCCCTGCTGTCATCTCCCTGCTCGGCTTTCAAATCCCCTGCCATCAGTGCTGTGTAAGTAAGCACTGTGATTGGATCTAACGCCAGCTATGATTGGCTGGCGCTCAATCCAATCACAGTGCTTACTTACACAGCACTGACAGAGCCAAGCAGAGAGGACAAAGGTGGATGACAGCAGAGAGAATTCAAGCAGCTTGTCGCACACACACAGACGCCAGCTGGGAGGTGAGTATGGAGGGTTTTTTTACCTAGTATATAGCTAGGCTTATACTTGCGTCAATAAGTTTTCCCAGTTTTTGGTGGTGAAATTTATTGTCTCGGCTTATACTCGGATCAGCTAATACTCGAGTATATACGGTATAACTAATCCGTCTTAATATTCATTCCATATGGAGATCTAGTTTTTAAAGTTAAAATCCAATATGCTTTCCTTTTTTGCATCATTTTGTGACTGATTTTATATTTTCTGTGATTTGTGACTTTTTTAGTACCATAGAAAGAAAATTTACTGATATGCCATGCATGCTCCTCCACAAAATGCCTAGCAGCTCCGGAGCTGCATGGATCGGAATTCCTTATGTTTATGATGTGTTCCGCTATACGTGTCTTCAATTTTCTTGTTGTGCATCCTACATATTTTACATTACATTCTAATTCTACCCTACTACAGTGGTTAAAAGAACATTTGAAAAAATGCATCTGTTTTTATAATGTGGTAATTCGAAACACGTTTTTTTTACAGTTGATATGTAAAGTAACTATGGCTCACCTGTAAAAAAAAAGCAATGCGGTCAATTACCATATCATAGAAGCACAGCAAGACCGCACATGTTTTTCAAATGCACCTTTTACTGTAACTGAACAGCCATGTTTGAATCTACCCTTAAAGGGGTTGGGCTAAATTATAAAGTTATCCCTTATACATGTGGTGTAAGAAATGGGTGAGAGATTTATATTGGTGAGGGTCTAACAGTTGGGACCCTCACAGATCTGGATCAGTGGCGCATTTGCGCGACCTCCATCTCCATTTACTTGGGAACAACTGGATGGCTATTCTTGAGATCAGTGGGGTCTCAGCAGTTGGACCACCACCCATTATAAGATATGGGATAACTTTACACAACCCCTTTAAAAAGAATCTGTCACCAACTTTTCACACCCTTCTCTGAGAGAAGTACAAGGTAGTGAACGGCAGACTCATTGATTACATTAAAATATCTGCTTTATGTATCTGTGCAGTAGTTTGGCAGAAACTTGCTTTTATCAGAAGCAGCGCATACATAGAGGCCTACCAAAAGTAGTCTTCAATATTAATAAACTTCAGGCTAACTCCAACCATAGATTGACTGCTCTCTGCTTGTTACTAGACATAGAGAGATAGATATCAAGCAGTGGCAGCAAGGCGGGGTGGATGCGGCTAGCTGCAGATCATGAACAATGAGGACTACTTCCCTATAGTCCTCTGTGTCTAGTTGCTATTAATCAAGTCCAAGTTTTTCCCAAACTACTGCACAAATACACAGGTCATCAGACCTCTGCAATATAATCGCGGAAGGCTGATGGGTTGCCATGGTAATAGGATGCCAGAAACTGGTGTCTCAGTTTACCATTACCTATGATTGCTATTACAAGTCCCCTACAGGGATATAAAATGTGTAAAAAAAAAATGACAAGAAAACCCCCTTCTTTGCGCTCTTTTCTCTATTTATATAAAAACATAAAACATTTTAAAAATCCCACATATTTGGTATTGTTGTATGCATAATGACCCATACAATAAATCAGGAAGAGCAGCGGGTGGTTCAGATACTGCACCAGGAACGGGAGGAGGCTGCACTGAACCCATAGCCACCCACTGCTCCTGATGCTGCAGGCAGGAAGTCAAGTCCTGAACCCGGTTTGTCAAAACCTGGACGTGGTTAGCTTTTTTGGGGAGAGCAGCCAGTTTTTTGCTGCAAGCTCTATTTTGACCTCTGACCCAACACTTCCGTCACAGAATACCAGAAAGTAGGTATCGTGATTACTCGTCTAAGGGGAGAATGCCAAAATTGGGCCTTCTCCTTAGAATTGAATAATCGAGTTGGGACCCATTAGCTTTTCTATTTATGACATAATCAATGCCCGTGCCAAATTTCTATGACATCGGGAAGTGAGAGAATTAGATTACGTACGTAAAATTTGGACGCTAATTCTTTTGTGCTTAAAATTAAATAATCGAGTTGGGACCCATTAGCTTTTCCTGTTTATGACATAATCAATGCTCATGCTAAATTTCAAGTGAGAGAATTAGATTATGTACGTAAAATTTGGACACTAATTCTTTTCCGCTAGAATTGTATAATCGAGTTGGGACCCATTAGGTTTTCCTATTTATGACATAATCAATGCTCGTGCCAAATTTCATGCTTCTATAACATCTGGAAGTGAGAGAATTAGATTCCGTACATAAAATTTGGACGCTAATTCTTATGCACTTAGAATTGAATAATCGAGTTGGGACCCATTAGCTTTTCCTATTTATGACATAATCAATGCTTGTGCCAAATTTCAAATTTCTTTGACATTGGGAAGACATTGGGAAATTAGATTACCTATGTAAAATTTCAACGCTAATTCTTTTGCTCTAGAATAGTATAATTGAGTTGGGACCCATTAAATTTAGCTATTTATGACATAATCAATGCTCGTGCCAAATTTCAAGGGAGAGAATTAGATTACGTACATAAAATTTGGACACTAATACTTTTGCGCTTGGAATTGAATAATCGAGTTGGTACCCATTAACTTTTCCTATTTATGACATAATCAATGCCCATGCCAAATTTCAAGTTTCTATGACACCGGGAAGTGAATTAGATTTCGTACATAAAATTTGGACGCTAATTTATTTGCGCTTAGAATTGAATAATCGAATTGGGACCCATTAACTTTTCCTATTTGTGACATAATCAATGCTCGTGCCAAATTTCACGTTTCTATGACATCGGAAAGTGAGAAAATTAAATTCCGCACGTAAAATTTGGACGCTAATTCTTTTGTGCATAGAATTAAATAATCGAGTTGGGACCCATAAGCTTTTCCTATTTATGACATAATCAATGCTCGTGCCAAATTTCACGTTTCTATGAGATCGGAAAGTGAGAAAAATACATTCCGTACGTACAATTTGGACGCTAATTCTTTTGCGCATAGAATTGAATAATCGAGTTGGGACCCATTAGCTTTTCCTATTTATGACAATCAATGCTCGTACCAAATTTCATGTTTCTATGACACCGGAAAGTGAGAAAAATACATTCCGTACGTACAATTTGGACGCTAATTCTTTTGCGCATAGAATTGAATAATCGAGTTGGGACCCATTAGCTTTTCCTATTTATGACAATCAATGCTCGTACCAAATTTCACGTTTCTATGACACCGGAAAGTGAGAAAATTACATTCCGTACGCAAAATTTCGACGCTAATACTTTTGCGCATGGAATTGAATAATCGAGTTGGGACCCATTAGCTTTTCCTATTTATGACATAATGAATGCTCATGCCAAATTTCACGTTTCTATGACAGCGGAAAGTGAGAAGATTACATTCCGTACGTAAAATTTGGACGCTAATTCTTTGACGCATAGAATTGAATAATCGAGTTGGGACCCATTAGCTTTTCCTATTTTGGACATAATCAATGCTCGTGCCAAATTTCCCGTTTCTATGACATCGGAAAGTGAGAAAATTACATTCCGCACGTAAAATGTGGACGCTAATTCTTTGACGCATAGAATTGAATAATCGAGTTGGGACCCATTAGCTTTTCCTATTTTGGACATAATCAATGCTCGTGCCAAATTTCCCGTTTCTATGACATCGGAAAGTGAGAAAATTACATTCCGTACGTAAAATTTGGACGCTAATTCTTTTGCATATATAATTGAATAATTGAGTTGGGACCCATTAGCATTTCCTATTTATGACATAATCAATGCTCGTGCCAAATTTCCCGTTTATATGACACCGGAAAGTGAGAAAATTACATTCCGTACGTAAAATTTGGACGCTAATTCTTTTGCGCATAGAATTGAATAATTGAGTTGGGACCCATAAGCTTTTCCTATTTATGACATAATCAATGCTCGTGCCAAATTTCACGTTTCTATGACACCGGAAAGTGAGAAAATTACATTCCGTACGTAAAATTTGGGTGCTAATTCTTTGTGCATTGAAGTGAATAATCGAGTTGGGACCCATTAGCTTTTCCTATTTTGAACATAATCAATGCTCGTGCCAAATTTCACGTTTCTATGAGATCGGAAAGTGAGAAAATTACATTCCGTACGTAAAATTTGGGTGCTAATTCTTTGTGCATTGAAGTGAATAATCGAGTTGGGACCCATTAGCTTTTCCTATTTTGGACATAATCAATGCTCGTGCCAAATTTCACATTTCTATGACATCGGAAAGTGAGAAAATTACATTCCGTACGTAAAATTTGGACGCTAATTCTTTTGTGCATAGAATTGAATAATCGAGTTGGGACGCATTAGTTTTTCCTATTTATGACATAATCAATGCCTGTGCCAAATTTCACGTTTCTATGACATCGGAAAGTGAGAAAAATACATTCCGTACGTACAATTTGGACGCTAATTCTTTTGTGCATAGAATCGAATAATCGAGTTGGGACACATTAGCTTTTCCTATTTAGGACATAATCAATGCTCATGCCAAATTTCACGTTTCTATGACACCGGAAAGTGAGAAAATTACATTCCGTACGTAAAATTTGGACGCTAATTCTTTTGCGCATGGAATTGAATAATCGAGTTGGGACCCATCAGCTTTTCCTATTTTGGACATAATTAATGCTCGTGCCAAATTTCCCGTTTCTATGACATCGGAAAGTGAGAAAATTACATTCCGCACGTAAAATTTGGACGCTAATTCTTTTGCGCAAAGAATTGAATAATCGAGTTGGGACCCATTAGCTTTTCCTATTTAGGATATAATCAATGCTCATGCCAAATTTCACGTTTCTATGACACCGGAAAGTGAGAAAATTACATACCGTACGTAAAAGTTGGACGCTAATTCTTTTGTGCATAGAATTGAATAATCGAGTTGGGACCCATTAGTTTTTCCTATTTATGACATAATCAATGCTCGTGCCAAATTTCACGTTTCTATGACACCGGAAAGTGAGAAAATTACATTCCGTACGTAAAATTTGGAAGCTAATTCTTTTCCGCATAGAATTGAATAATTGAGTTGGGACCCATTAGCATTTCCTATTTATGACATAATCAATGCTCATGCCAAATTTCACGTTTCTATGACACCGGAAAGTGAAAAAATTACATTCCGTACGTAAAATTTGGACGCTAATTCTTTGCGCATAGAATTGAATAATCGACTTGGGACCCATTAGCTTTTCCTATTTATGACATAATCAATGCTCCTGCCAAATTTTAAGTTTCTATGACATTGGGAAGTGAGAGATTTAGATTACGTACGTTAAATTTCGATACTAATTCTTTTGCACTAGAATTGAATAATCGAGTTGGGACCCAATTACTTTTCCTATTTTGGAGATAATTTATGCTTGTGCCAAAATTCATGTTTGTACGACATCGGGAAGTTGGAGTATACTCGCTCATCTCTAGTATGCACATATATTTACAAGGTGGACATGTTGGGGCATGTTTCTCAAGACAGATGATGACATCACAATGGCACTTGTGACATCACAATGGAAGTTCACATCACAATGGTAGTGACATCACAATGGCAATTGTGACATCACAATGGCACGAGGCTTCTTATACAGGTGCACAACTTAGAATCCTTGCATTCACTTGCTGCAGCTAGCAGAGAATAAGTGAGAGCGACTATCCTAGCGGATTTCTAGATTTTCTATATTTTTGCCTTTGTGATATAATGAAGGCAAAAAAGAAGACAAACCATTTACAGGAGGAAGCTGATAAGATCCAGCAGATTCCTGAAGATAAAACCGATGGCCGTGAAGGCCAGGATGAGCCAATTAAAGCTAAGAAATCAAGGAAGAACCGATTCTTAGCATGCCTGCGAAGAACCTGGGCGACTATTACTGGATGTATGAGGTGCTGCACTTCCATCCAAGTAGAGAGAAGTGCTAAAGACTTCTCAGAACCCAGTGGGAACATGGAGGAACTCCCAAGTCCCAACGGGATAAACATGGAGGGGGAACTTCCAGGACCCAGTGACATAAACATTGAGGAATTCCCTGTTCCCAGGCTGATTAATATGGAGGAGGAATTCCAAGGGCTCAGTGACATCAACATGGAGGAGGAATTCCCAGGGCCCAACATGGAGGACACCAAAGGTATGATATCATATAACTTCTCCTATAATACAAGGGTATGGTTTTAGTTACAACCCCCCCCCCCCATTGTTACTGCCAATCATAGATTAATTGGCAAGTTCTGTGTATTCAAAAAAACAATTAGCTGCCAGGGGTAGTTTTGTATAGCTGGGGCACCGCTGTGGTAACAATCCTTGTGGTGGCATTTAGTTTTTATATGTTTTTATGATGGATAAATTTGATTTTTTATGTTAACAGATACAGCTTTGGTGGTGACAGACAGTTTTCTTGAAAAAGAAATAGAAGCTGAATACCAGTACTATGCTAGTCAGGACGCAGAAGTAGTGGTGACAGATGACTGGAATCTGGAAAAGGAAATAGAAAAAGAATACCAGTACTATGCCCGTCAGGAGGAAGAAGTGGTGGTAACCGACAGTTTTCTGGAAAAAGAAATAGAAGCTGAATACCAGTACTATGCTAGTCAGGACGCAGAAATGGCGGTGACAGACCATTTTCTGGAAAAGGAAAAGGAAACAGGATACCAACGTGTTTATGACCTGATCCAGAGCCAGGAAGATCTGCACGTCCAGTACTATGCAAGTCAGGGGGAAATTCCAGCAACATGTGATCATACTCACAATCTGATCCAGATCCCAGAAGATCTGCACACCCATCACTATGATGCAAAGGATGAAGAACAACAGGCTGGAGATGAAAAACTGGAGAGTAAAGTAGGAGATGATGCAGAAGTAAAGATCAAGGAAGATGGAGAGGATGGACTGGAGAAGGCAGACAGCACAAAGCAAAACCAAAGAGTTTCATGTGAAATGCCAGGGCACAGTCACATCAGCGATAGAGGTAAGAGATCGAGAAGTAACTGGGAATGTTCATGGGAACTTTTTATAAGCTTTTCAGATCACATGGTCTACAACCATAGAAACACATAAGTCTGCACAAGAGCTGCAGATATAAGATGGTTTAGGTCTTTATTTAGGGTTTTACACCTTAGTGAATATAATGTAGGTTGTAGGTTTCATAATCTGACTACATATGAATTTGTGTTACTGTGCCATAGTAATGAAGACTCTAATAATTGTCACACATATTAACACGTGTTCCTTTGTTTCCAACAGACAATGAATCATCTAAAGGTAAGGAAAACGAGGACAATAAGGATGGAGATAACAGCATTAATATCAATGAAGGCATAGAAGAGTGTAGATTTAAGCAGAAGTCCAGCAGTAAAAGCAGTTCTCTAGAAGAAGAGACACCAGATGAACTCTACAAATCCACCAAAACCTCTAACAGTGACAGTAGCCATGATGAGGAACTTCCCTCCACAAGCGACAGCTGTTTGGAGAAACTTGAGCAACCTGGCGAGGAAACACCTGCCACAGTACCCCTAACACTAGAGTCTTTTACATTCCATGAGAAACTGGGAGAAGGAAGCTTTGCAGAAGTCTTCTTGGCAAGAGATATCATCCGCAAAAAATATGTTGCCATTAAAGTGTCAAACAAATATACTTTCATTAATGATGGCAGCAGTTTTGCAGAGCGCAATATCTTGGAGCTATCCCATGAGTGCCCATACCTGATTCACGGCCTGGCCGCCTTTCACACAGAAAAATGTATCTACTATGTGATGGAATTGGCCACCAGAGGGAACCTGTATGATTTTATCTGCAAGAACTTTCCTCTTGATACCCCTACAATACAATTCATTATATCAGAATTGATCTGTGGCACAGAGTTCCTGCACAAGAAAGGCATCATACACCGGGACCTGAAGCTAGACAACATCCTTGTGTCTGCAGAGGGCCATATCAAAATAACTGACTTTGGCATTGCTTTAATGGGTGTGTATCAGAGGACTGAAGAAGAACCTCGAGGTACACTTGCATATATGGCCCCAGAATTGTTAAGGGACGAAGAACATGGAAGGGGGGTTGATTATTTTGCCATAGGTGTGATTATGTATGTGCTGTACACATTTGAGTTCCCTTTTCCTGGACAAGATATCAATGAAATTAAGCACTCCATCCTTAATGATACTCCATTCTACCCAGAGTTCCTGACTCCTAACACAGTGAATGTCTTAGAAGGCCTCCTGTTTAAAGATCAGGACTTTCGCCTAGGAGTAATAGGAAGTCTGAAGAAGTATCGATTTTTTTCTGACATCAATTGGGAAGATGTGGAATCCAGAAGAGTAGAACCACCAGCAATCATGACAGCAGCTTTTGTTGACCCGAATATGGATAAATTTATGTACTACTATTGGGAAATGGGATTCCTTGTATTAGATGAAGTGCATGAAATATTCAAAGAATTCAATTTTATATGTCCGGATTGGTCACAACACTATCATCCCGTCAACGATGAGGCCATTGGCGATGAAGAAAGCTAAGTGGTTAACAAGCAAAGCTGGTGGATGATCTACTCAAACCAGCAAAGCTAGTTATATCCCATCCATATTCTTCTCCTACACACAACCTACTTGACAACCTACTTGACATCATGTAAATAAAGTCTCCGGTAAAAGAAGCCCTGCCACCACTAACATCACAGGATGAACCAATACAAGAATATCAACAGATATAGACGTTACCCAGGGACTCATTCCGATCGCCGTATTTGGGGTCAGGGAGGAATTTTTTCCCCTAATAGAGGGCAAACCAACAATTCTCAGGGTTTTTTTGCCTCCCTCTGGGTCAACGTAGCAAGTAATTACAGGTTAAAATCAGAGGACTTTTCTCAACCTTACTTGCTAAGTAACCATCCGGACATCTCATCTACATGATGGTTACGATGACAGAAGGAAGCTTCTAATGAAGAAAGCAACTCCTTCTTCACCCATTGGATATGACAGAAGGCAACTGCTAAGATTGGAAGCAGCTCCTTCACCCATTGGACTTGACAAACAGAGGGCCCAAAGGCTAAATGTGGCGTGTTGTAGGAATCCTGGAATGCGACACCTATGTGTCATCCAGACCTGGAATTCCAAAAACAACACAACAGTAAGCCAAGGCCTGAAGAGCAGAATGACCATCATCTCTGCTCCTTCTATTGATTGTGTGATAATAATATCATTTATGCATTAATTATGGACTATGTGATAATAACATCATTTATGCATTAATTATTGACTGTGTGATAATAACATCATTTATGCATTAATAAAAAATGTATAAAAACATATATACAGAATTTGCCTTCATTATTCCCACATACAGTATGAGATGTTTGATTGGAATTAGTACCAGCTCAAGTTGGAATAAGAGAAAGAGGCGGTAGCAACCAAGAGGCTGGCAGCCAACATAATTCTCACTAATAGAGGTGTCACAATTATCATTCATCATTCCAGAACTACTAAAATCATACTGTGTATGGCAGCATCACAGGGCCCTACCTTGTTCTTATTAGCAGCATACATCCCAATAAATGTTCTCATTTGATGCCACCTTCTTAAAGAGGTCATACCACAATACACTTATCACCTATCCATCCAAAGTCTCACAGCTGAAACCACCACCATTTCCAATAAAGGGGTTCGGTGACCCACTCTTCTTGTCACTGTGAGCTCGTTGTATCCATTTGCAGTGATGCATGCTTGATTCAATTCATTTCAATGAGGCTAATAGAAATCACCGAGTACATCACCGGCTATTTTCAGCAGCCCAATGAAAATGACAATGAAATGAACAGCCCGGGGCATCTGCGACCATTGCTCCAATTCAATCTTCCCACTGTGTGGAGGGGTTTGTAAGCCTGAAGAAAGAGGAGAGGAGAACACGAGACAGAGGAAGACAGATACAAGGGATACAGGCACATAGACAGACCTCAAAATTCAATATCAATATCTGGTTTCTCACACTTAAAAATTTGGTGCAACTTTTCATTCTGCTCCATCACGTCTTTAACTCTCACTTTGAATGTTTTCATTTCCACCTAATCATGAAGGGGAGATAAAAAAGAAATAGAAAATAAACTAAAAACTGAAGTAACACACAACACACAATTCTGCAGAGACTGCACTTTCCTAAGGGGTATACTCAGACAGTATGGCTGTTTCCCCATGGCATAATCTGCAAGCCGATTTACAGCGGACTGTCACGGTTTAGCAGCTAGCACAGATGCTGCTTAATAAAGCCTTAGAACTACAGCAATTTGTGGTAAAACCAAATGCGACTTTTGCTGCTCACCTCTAGGATGAGCGACTGCAACTGCATCTGAATATATCTTGAGGGTTGAGTTTAACATGGCGGTCTAGTACTGCACAGCAAAACTATTTGCATGTACAAAATGAATTCTCCCCTCTCCCCCCCTCCCTCCAATTGGCATTGCCACTTCTTGGTAAATGGTCTTTCAGCTAATGATGGTGCTAATATTAGTGATGGTGCTAATATGGCATTTATGGAAAAGCCCATAGTGGTACTGCATTAAATATGACATTTTCATCATTAACTACTGAATAACCTCTGCAATGAAGTTCCAGCGCCGCCCTGGAGAGGATCCACAGCTGGCTAATGACAGCCAAACTTTTTTTCAGGAGCCACAGTAACAAAGACATGAGAATTCTGGCATTCGTTGTTTATTTTGCTTTTTTTTGTTACACTATTCACTGTGCGGGATGAATAGTGAAATCTTTATCAATTTTTTTTATGGAAAAGTGTTTCTTTTACACTTAATTATTTTTCGCTTTTTGAGAAAAATTACATTAAAGCTATGCATATTAGTATACTGCAATACTTTGATTATTTTCATTGTTGATTATTAAACCCTGCCACATCTTAATAAGCATCCATGCATGGCCGCCGTCACTAGGCTCTGTGCTGCCACGCTAGCCCATCAGCACACTATAATTCTGTCCCATGGGAGATCGGAGGGGAACTCCTTCCAACTGACTGTTTAGACACCGCAGCTAAATATTAAACTGGTGCAATAGGAACTAGCTGTGATCACAGCAGTTGACGGTGGTTGTCAGAAACAGTGGATAGCCCCTGGGAATGAGTGAACTCTACTCCTGAGTCCATACCCCTTCATGACTATATGATGTATATTTATGGGATGTGGTTGGGAAGGGGTTAACAGTAGACATCTTTATGCACATTTTGCTGCAGATTTGCTGCAGAATCTGCCACACAAGCCTCACCTTATAACTCAGTTTCCGGACCTTTATATGTGGGTCTGATATTTCAGCACTTATCAGGTCACCACGATGTGGGATGAAAATAATTTTACTGTTTAGTTAGAGAACCTGACTTGCACTGCTACAACGTAGCAGAAGGAGTGACGAGCGCAATTTTGGTAGAGATGTGTCAGATGATGGACTTGTTGACATTGTACACAAAGGAATAAGGTGTGGCTAGATGCTTGCCTAGCTTGATAGTACTAAGTCAGGCCACATCCCTGGTGGCCATTTTAGTGCCAGTCATGCCCTGCGGCCATTTTAGTACCTGCTATAATACCTTCGGCCACCGCCCAAGCGCCATCTTGGCTTCTCACCTCCCATAGATGTACATTTTACCTAGCATCCCAATGCTTGCACTGATTGTAGTACACAACACCAGTGCCTTCTCTGAATTGTGTAAAAATAGTCATAACCCTCCATCCCATGTCCTCTCTGTCTTGATGATATGCTGTCTATCTTAAGTGTGTGCTATAAGATAGGGTCAGTATGATAATGTGGGATATTTAGTTGTAGCAGAGGAATATGTATGGTCTCCTTCAGATAAGTGTCAGGTAGTGAGGTGACAGGTTGCTATGGGTGACCATAGTACTGACAAAGATCAGGGATAGTAGGCAGCAGGACAAACCTTTTCAGAAAAAGAAGGGATAATTACGTAATGCAATAGTCCTAGGATAAAACAGTAGAGGAATAACAGTTTACAGTAGTATTAAATAAAGTTGACAGACAATAGCTTGAGTGCTGGTTCTGTTTGCTAGGGTTAGCTCACAAATGGGTAAATCATCTTTTACTTTTGAATGCTTGGTCGTTGTGAAGCTGCTTCCTCCCCCTCCAGACTCCATGTCAGTTCTGTGATTGGTTTACAGTGAGTATGATTATTAAATGGTGTATACTGTTGGGTTTTTAGTGTGATAATGTCATGTAAGAGGAAAAAAATATCAATATTCTATTAAGGGACAAATATTACAATGATGCTACAGTTAGCTGTAGGAGTCTAGAAACAGTTAAAGCTTTGTTTATCTTACTTCCTCGCCTCTCCTTGATGAGAACTTCTAGAAGCAGGGGATTGTTAAGGGTGGAGGATCAAGCAACTCTACAGATGATTGGAGTAGTAGTAGTTGTGTGAATTTTTATTCTATGCAGTAAACATTGTGTATAAAGAATTATATGGTTATTAATATGAGATAGAAAGACTTGACCACATGGATAGATGAAATTTAATGACAAGTGTTCAAGCTGTGATGAATGTAAAATGTGTGATTAGGTTTCTTAACCCTGCCTCCAGCCCACAGATAGGTGATCCATGTTATTAATTGAGTTTGCTGTTTCCACCTGTGGGCAGGGACCAAATACCTGCTGTTGTCTCCGATCCTGGGATAGTACTTGCTTCATGCTACCTGGTAATGGGACCAAGGCAAACTACGGGAGACTGCCTGAGGGATACTGTGCGGAGAGGATAACCATAAAGGGCACGTTGTTTTTTGTACTATGGCCTGAGCAACAAGACCACGCGCAGACAAGAGATGCAATTAAGGGCCTAGCGGAGCTACTAGGACCTACCTCACTTATTGCATGACAAAATAGAATGGCTCTTGTTATGTTGCTAGCAGAAAAAGGAGGGGTTTGAAAAATGATTGGGGGATATTGTTGTACTTTAATTCCTAATAACACTGCACCAGATGATACCTGAGCACTGGAACGGTTAAATGCATCATCAAATGAACTAGCTGAGAACTCTGGCATAGTCTAGTTCAAATCTATATATATAAAATTGAATGTATGTCTGTCTGCGTGCGTGCGTGCGTGCGTGCGTGTTTGTCCTTTATGCGCTACTACACCATTCATCCGATCGCCATGAAACTTTGGGAAGTTGTTGAGTACACTCCTGGGAAGATTATAGGCATAGTACAAATATCCTACGATAAATGGCGCGCGAGCGTCGTCGAAAGTTACGCCCCCCCCCCACGTAGATCGAATAAGTAAGCCACCTGCTATTGTGATGTCATCACTGATGTCATCAACATCGGACGCCCTTGAACATGCCCCAACATCTATATATATAAAATTGAATGTATGTCTGTCTGCGTGCGTGTCTGCGTGCGTGCGTGCGTGCGTGTCTGTTTGTCCTTTATGCGCTACTACACCATTCATCCGATCGCCATGAAACTTTGGGAAGTTGTTAAGTACACTCCTGGGAAGATTATAGGCATAGTACAAATATCCTACGATAAATGGCGCGCGAGCGTCGTCGAAAGTTACGCCCCCCCCCCCACGTAGATCGAATAAGTAAGCCACCTGCTATTGTGATGTCATCACTGATGTCATCAACATCGGACGCCCTTGAACATGCCCCAACATCTATATATATAAAATTGAATGTATGTCTGTCTGCGTGCGTGTCTGCGTGCGTGCGTGCGTGTCTGTTTGTCCTTTATGCGCTACTACACCATTCATCCGATCGCCATGAAACTTTGGGAAGTTGTTAAGTACACTCCTGGGAAGATTATAGGCATAGTACAAATATCCTACGATAAATGGCGCGCGAGCGTCGTCGAAAGTTACGCCCCCCCCCCCACGTAGATCGAATAAGTAAGCCACCTGCTATTGTGATGTCATCACTGATGTCATCAACATCGGACGCCCTTGAACATGCCCCAACATGTTCTATAAAGCTGCATTGTGAGACCTCCTGCTCATATATTAATATATTAAACAGACGACCTCCTCCTCATATACTAATATATTACACAGACGACCGCACCGCCTCCTCATATACTAATATATTACACAAGACGACCTCCTCCTCATATACTAATTCTATGCGCAAAAGAATTAGCGTCCAAATTTTACGTACGGAACCGAATTCTCTCGCTTCGCGATGTAATAGAAACTTGGAATTTAATAGGAAAAGCTAATCAGTCCCAACTCGATTATTCATTTCTAGGTGCAAAAGAATTGGCGTCCAAATTTTACGTACGGAATGTAATTTTCTCACATAGAAACTTGAAATTTGGCACGAGCATTGAATATGTCATAAATAGGAAACGCTAATGGGTCCCAACTCGATTATTCGAGATTCTATGCGCAAAAGAATTAGCCTCCAAATTTTACGTACGGAATGTAATTTTCTCACATAGAAACTTGAAATTTGGCATGGGCATTGAATATGTCATAAATAGGAAACGCTAATGGGTCCCAACTCGATTATTCAATTCTATGCGCAAAAGAATTAGCGTCCAACATGTTCTATAAAGCTGCATTGTGATGTCATTAAGGCTCTATTATGACACGTACAGCTTGGAACCACTAGAGCACGCCAGCCAATTACCATTGGAGTTGGAAGTGGGTAAACAAGTACTAGGATATCTTCCTAAGAAGCCACAGCAGCCGGATAAATTGTATGTTCCACCCAACGGCTATTTTATTCAGCCCGCAAGGGGGAAGCAGCGGCCTACAAAATCTAATTCTCTCATTTCCTGATGTCATAGATAGATAGATAGACTGTATGCAATAACCCTGATAGATAGATAGATAGATAGATAGATAGATAGATAGATAGATAGATAGATAGATAGACTGTATGCAATGACACGTACAGCTTGAAACCATAAATACTAGAGCACGCCAGCCATTTACAGTCAGTCTCCATTGGAGTTGGAAGTGGGCAAACATGTACTAGGCTATCTTCCCAAGAAGCCACAGCAGCCGGATAAATTGGATGTTCCACACAACGGCTATTTTATTCAGCCTGCAAGGGGGAAGCAGCGGCCTACAAAACCTCAGTGGTCGCTGCTGCCGTCATCTAGATATATAAAAACGAAGTATGTATGTATGTCTGTCTTCGCAGCAACGCGCGACGGGTACGCTAGTGTTCTATAAAGCTGCATTGTGATGTCATTAAGGCTCTATTATGACACGTACAGCTTGGAACCACTAGAGCACGCCAGCCAATTACCATTGGAGTTGGAAGTGGGTAAACAAGTACTAGGATATCTTCCTAAGAAGCCACAGCAGCCGGATAAATTGTATGTTCCACCCAACGGCTATTTTATTCAGCCCGCAAGGGGGAAGCAGCGGCCTACAAAATCTAATTCTCTCATTTCCTGATGTCATAGATAGATAGATAGATAGATAGATAGATAGATAGATAGATAGATAGATAGACTGTATGCAATAACCCTTATAGATAGATAGATAGATAGATAGATAGATAGATAGATAGACTGTATGCAATGACACGTACAGCTTGAAACCATAAATACTAGAGCACGCCAGCCATTTACAGTCAGTCTCCATTGAAGTTGGAAGTGGGCAAACATGTACTAGGCCAGTGATGGCGAACCTTTTAGGGACCGAGTGCCCAAACTACAACCCAAAACCCACTTATGTATCGCAAAGTGCCAACACGTCAGGGGGCGGGGCTTATCACAACGTATGATTTTACCCCCGTCGTTCTAAAAAGGACAAGGCTGTTTCAGAATAGACCGGGTGCAAATTCTGACTGCTTTTTGGACGCGGAAATACTGCAGAATGTGCTCAGCGGAGATTTCTGTGGAAAATTCTGCAGCATTTCCGCATCTAAAAAGCAGTCAAAATCTGCACCCGGTCTATTCTGAAAGAGCCCTGCCCATTTCTGCCACATGTACACATACCCCAGCGGTAATAGTGACACCTTCACCCCAGCGATAATAGTGACATCCCACAGCAGTAATAATAGTGACACTCCCCCCATTAGTAATAAGAGTGACATACCCCAGCGGTAAACCTCAGTGGTCGCTGCTGCCGTCATCTAGATATATAAAAACGTAGTATGTATGTATGTCTGTCTTCGCAGCAACGCGCGAACATGCCCCAACATGTTCTCATAAGCTGCATTGTGATGTCATTAAGGCTCTATTATGACACGTACAGCTTGGAACCACTAGAGCACGCCAGCCAATTACCATTGGAGTTGGAAGTGGGTAAACAAGTACTAGGATATCTTCCTAAGAAGCCACAGCAGCCGGATAAATTGTATGTTCCACCCAACGGCTATTTTATTCAGCCCGCAAGGGGGAAGCAGCGGCCTACAAAATCTCATTCAGGTATGTGTTGGCTGTGTGTAGCTTTATTAAAATAATTATTAAATATTATTAGAATATTTGAACTAAATTAAAACTACATAAATTAATAACAACATTTTTACCAATAAGCCCTCCTTAAAGTCCCCAAAAAACATTTCCTATACAAAATAGGGGCACAGACATGTAACCACTACTACATGGGAACAATTACTATGGACGCTACTAGAATATGCCGCTCCATATCCAGATGTCACAGTGCAGCATCATTGTGGAACGCAGCGATGCGTTCCACACATTACACAGCTGTGATAGACAGCCGTGTCATCAGGATGGTGAAGTCAGGGTGAGTGTCATCTAAATTATTGCATATTTTCTTTCCTCCCATGAGAGCGCTGCCTATTGATTATTATTCTTTGTTGACGGAGCTCTATGGGGTGTTCCTTTTATTCAGGCTGAGCGAACCGTGGTGTAGTGTATTGAAAAGGAATGGCTCACCCTTCCTGGAAGATTTTTGAAATTGATACATAAAGATCTGGGAAACAAATTTGACTCATTGAAATTATATTCATTTGAGGAGTTTACTAAAGATTGAGACACATCTACAATTTATGATCTGTTGGGTGGAGAAAATGCTGTACCTTCCGACCACAGGTCATTAAAATATAACACTAAGGATTGTATGGACAAATTATAGCGACACTCTTGAGATTGGCTTATGTTGTCAATCTATAAGGACAATACAATGGCACTTAGAGGTTTGAGGATATCGGTTAGATATGCGTTTCCTGATGATTCCTCCTTTACAGGAAAGGGGAACATAATGTTGGGTACTTTTTCAGATTTATCAATCGGGAAGCTGATAGAAAAATGTAAAGGACTTTGTGATTTGTTTTTAAAAAAAATTATTACAATTGGGGACCAAATGTGATAAGGATATATTAACGTACATTATGAAACATATAAATCGAATAGAAATTGACATAATGCATCGAAAGATTAAAAAAATTATATAGAGATCTGAATGATATAAAAAAGTAAAAGAATCCTGTTCTGGGAAACCGAAAGCTCAGTGAGGAGAAATCACCCAGAGGATGGAAAAAACAGTAATAAAGATAATATAACATGGAAGAATTCATATGCCTCAAGGTCCACAGACATGGAGTAGACCACAACAATACCATAGGTAATATGGTTTCCCTAATCACCAACCATTATATCATCATGGTCCTCCTAGATATAAGTATGAACATCAGACTAATTACCACAAAAAGTACAGAAAAATATATTTTAGGCCTTTCAGGAGGAACCCACTACCTCGAGAGCCCTATGGGAGGGATCCATTCTTTCGGGAACCATACAGGCCTTTTGAGAGACAATATAGGTCTTTTCCAGACCAGCATATCTGTTATCCACCGAGGAGACACCACGGGAGAAATCAGTGGTCCAATAATCCCTCTAGTTCAGATAAATCCCAAAGAAATGGAATATTAACAAATAGGATGACGGACAACCGAATAATTGTCCACCATCCTGCCTCTCAAAACCAAAAGATATCGCAAACCCCTAATGGTAGTCATGCACACCAAGAAAAAGTGACCTTTCCTCCCAATAATATAATGTCCTCTTTAATAACAACAGCGAACATAATAGATGTTCCTCCAAATACATCACGAATAAATGATGGGCCCAACCACCCCTTAGCAATACACCTTTAATTCTAAATGGTAATATGAGTCATAACGAGTTCACAATTAGGGATGATGTACCAGGAAACCCCACTGATCTGATAAACCTATTGCAAAATAAGGAATATGCACCATCTACACCAAGTTCCAACACCAATACCAATATTATTTTTAAAGATTCATGCTCTGTCAATCGCATAACCACTGTGGATACCACTAAGCATGGTAATGTTTTAGATTCCCCTATTGTTACACCCAGGCCTATTTTAGGGGGCACGAACACTCGGTCTCAATCGACCGAGGAAACAACCAACAATATCTGAGTGACCCAAAGCTCCACATTACTCCAATACAATAAAGCAAAAGGACAACCCAATAGCAATGTCAGCAGCCTAGGAGAAAGTACAAAAATAACACATTTTTACAAATTACCTGGAAGAATCCCACCAAATCACAGATTGGCAGAAGAAATAAAAGAAGAAGGAGAACAGGCTGGCAGAAAAACACATAAAAAAATCAGAAACATCTAAAGATAACACAGAAAACCCACTCTCCAACAATGAGGCGATAAACTCAGGACTTTCAATATCTCCAATTAAAAATTGAAACAAGGAGAAGTAGAAGTTCTGTCATTTAGTCCCTCCAGAGAGACAGATTTGTTCAAACTTTTTGTGGATCTCAGTTGTTTTACCTACTATCTTACCCTGATCACTGTGTACTTTACATTGAATAAAAACCGGATTGGCGGAGAATAAAAACTTGGTAATAAAAAGTGCAGACAAACGGGAAAGAGGGAGGGGGGGGGGGGACGACATAGAAATTATGGACAAAGAATATTACCTAGAAGAAGAACTAAGAATTTAGGGGGGTACGGAACAATATAAGCCCCTTTTGGGAGATCCAGCTCCCAGACTATAAGAAGATGTATGCCATCTAGTATGCCATCTAGTTGGGAAGGCTTATTTCAATAATTGTATCACCAAAGATGAAAAATATTTTTTATGTCCACAATATCAGGAAACAGCATATTTTTATTTTTTACCTAAGATACACAAGTCAATCAATAAACCCCCTGGAAGACGTATCATTGCAGGGCATAGGCTCCCTTACAAGTTACCTATCACAATATATAGACAGACAATTACAGAGAATAGTTAATAATCTCCCAGCCTATTTAAAAAATACCTCACATCCCCTATCTCTATTACAACAGATTATATGAAAAACTACATACATTTGGGTCACCCTGGATGTGTGTGTCCTTTATTCTAATATTCCACACGCACAGGGAATTAAGACTATTGAATACTTCCTATACGATGGACGATACCCAAATGCCCCCCAATCAGAAACAATTCATTCTAGATGGCCTTTACTTCATTCTCTATAATAATTACTTCAAATATAATAATCAATTTTACATGCAAATGAGGGGAACAGCGATAGGGACAAAATGTGCACCATGTTATGCTAATCTATACATGGGAGCGTATGAGGAACAACTGAAGGATCCCCATACTCGTTTCTGCAAACGTTTCATTGATGATATTTTTATCTGGGATGCAACGGTAGAGGAAGCTAATGCATTTATCCAGAATTTGAACCAAAATACATGGAGTTTGGAATTTACAGGTACCCTGGATCCCATACAGATTAGCTTTTTTGGATCTAGACCTATACATTTAGGAAGGTAACATTTATATGAAAACCCATTTCAAACAAGTAGATGCAAATAGCTTTTTGGATTTTTGAAGTAGCCATGCCAAGAAGTGGAAATTAAATGTACCCTATGGGCAATTTAAACGCATAAGATGGAATTGATCAACAGTGGAGAAGTTTAAAGAACAAGCAGACATCTTACGTCATAGATATAGAAATAAGAGATAATACAGACATCTTATGAAAAAGCAATACAAGAGGGGAGATCTATATGAATAAGAGAAGCGAAAATAGAAGAAACAGCCCAAGAAAAGTCAGAACAGATTTGATCTTTGTTTTATACCAAGATATAATTCAAAACAAAAAGAACTAAAAGATATAATAAAAAAAACTATGGGATATCCTGAAAGGTGATCCATTCTTAATAGAAGAACTCCCAATATCCACTTACCTTATGAGGAGCTCCTCCTCAAAAGCAAAAGGAGGAGAAATTTTGAGCTCAGTTATAGGGATTAACGCATCGGTTCATTCAGAGATGACTGACATAATCACTGAACCTACACAAAGCATAGATAAAAGCTTACAAATTATTAATCTCTCTAGAAGAGAACTGTCTAAGGACGAAATGAATGTCCTAAGCAGAGGCGTAACTTGAAGCTCCTAGGCCCCAATGCAAAACCTGGAACGGGGCCCACAACTATAATGCTTTATTCATAGTACTGGGCTTCCTATATTGAGAAGAGAGGTCTTATGGGCCCCTCAAGGCTCCTGGGCCCGGGTGCAACCGCATCCCCTGCATCCTCTATAGTTACGCCCCTGGTCCTAAGTAAAGGACATTTTCGAATGCTTGGTGATTGAGGAATTGACTTCACTTTCCCGCATTAAGAATTACCATCATCAAAACCTCACTAAGGCTGAAAAGAAGGCCTTAATATCCATCGAGAGGGATAAAAAAAATCATGATAAAGCCCTCTGACAAGGGGGGGGGGGGGACGACGTTGTAATAATGGACACCACAGCATACAAGAATATGTGCTTAAAACTTCTCAGAGATGCAATTAGCTATGGGCAACTTGACAGAGACCCAACGGACAAATACCTCGATGATCTCTGGAAATTATTAGAGCAAGCCCGAAATGACCATCTCATTAGTATTAAAGAATATGACTTAAACGGGACTCCATCACGTTCCTTGACTTAAAAATCACTAAGACCCCCTCAGGTCTACTGGAGAGCACTATCTTTAGAAAACCAACTGCGACAATCTCCTGCATTTTGACAGCCACCATCAATGGTCCCTCAAAAGGGGCATCCCTAAAGGCCAATTCTTGAGGGCCAGAAGGAATTGCTCAAATCCCCAGGAATCAAAGCCGACGACATGGCATTGAGGTTCCAACAGAGGGGCTACCCTGCAGATATCATCGCTGAAGCAAGACAATCGGCAGAGGAGAGATCGAGGAATGACCTCTTAACAACAAAAACAAATGATCAGCAGAATAACCAAATATGTCTGATTGGCACGTTCGATGAAGAACACACTAACATCAAGAAAGTGATAACGAGATATTGTGACGTACTAAGGAAAGACATGGACCTAAAAGACAGCCTTTTGGAAAGACCCTCCATCACCCATAGAAAAAGAAGTCGCTTAAGAGACCGTTTGGTCCACAGCCACTACACGCGACCAACGGATTCACAAATGTGGTTAGGAACAAATCTGCTCAAGGGCTCTTACGCCTGTTCGGGATGCATGGCCTGCCCCTTTATGGAGAAGGGGACTTCCTTTCGGAGTTTGGCTACAGGCAAGGTCTAGGAGATTTGTGACTATATTAATTGCAGATCAACAGCGGTAGTGTACCTAGCAACTTGCCCATGCCCGAAAGTTTACATGGGCAAAACCATCCAGCAGCTAAGGTGGCGGGTATTGGTCCACGTAGGAAATATGAATCGCAATGAACCTACTAGCCTAGCATGTTCGGGAATTCCATGACAATAACCCCAATGTGATCAAATTTAGAGCCATTGAACTTTTTAGACCATTGGGCAGCAGAAGCAACATGGATCGCAAGCTCCTACAAAAGGAGACAGCTTGGATTGACCGCCTGGAGTCCAGTGGACCCAAAGGACTTAACGAGTGTTTGTCTTTTGCCCCCTTTTATATAGGTGGGATCTATTAGATCCAATATACTCGGGTATCATACTGTTGATTACAGTTGTAGCCCCTTTCTCTCGTTGTCTCGTTTTTCCTTTTTGTTGCACTCCATAGACCCTGTGAGGAATTCTGCTTTCATCGCATAATATGAGGCCATTCAGTGAATCTTCCTCTCCGTCTTTCTTTCCCATTCCCTAAAATTCTCTAAAAAGCTGTTGTTTTCCGAAAAAATATCTTCCAAAAACACCACAGTCTATATCGAGTACCATCGTTGCTATACGTTGCAATTAGGCTTTAGGAATTTAAAGATTCAATTCATCTTTCTGCATTCTGAAATGTATATAGGCTGGTACTTTATGCAGCAATATCAATGGATGTATGCATTTTGTCTAGCCAAATAACTGTGATTTTGATTTTTAGATGCGCGATATACTGTACAATAGTATTAAATAATAAATTACAAGGGCATATCCCGCTCTCTATATAAAAAAAATCACATCAGAGTCGCACATCGGTATGCAGCAAAAGGTTATCTTTATTTTTATGCGCAGTAGGGCTATACCTAGGAGTTTAGATCGCAGCTAAGTACTAAGAAGTCAGTAATGAAACTATGTAGGTAAGCTCACCCATATAGCCCTACATAGCGGCATTAACTTACTACAGAATGAAGAGGCACTTGTCAGTCCGTGCATTAAAACCACCGCATGCGCTCAATCTCCCCTTTCGGGCAGTGCGAAACTAACTCCGAATATGCTCGCACTGCGCATGCGTAGGAATAGAATGACGCAGTTAGTTTATTGCGAGAGTATGGCGGTGAGCGGCCAGCGTCTAGCCACGGCACCTGATAGGCCGCATCAGAGGTGTGTCCCTGACGTCAGCTGGTGGGGTCTCCACTACTTAAGCGTGCAGGACAGATCCAGATACCAGGACTGTCAGTAGACTCTGGGAGAGTGTACCCAGAGGTCATATGTGCGATCTTAGCCGCAACAGCTATGCACAGCCATACATTAGAGCTGGATAGCATGACGGCATACTATTAATGTTTGTGGACTAATCATTAAGGCTCTACAGTATCACTAGTATTATATACTAGAGCAGGCAAGACGCAAATATAAAAACTAATGCACAACAGAAACATCAGTGTTTGAAAGATAAAAATTCAGTACCAGAGAGTCCTGGTTTCATGTCACACTAGTGTTGATAACTCAAGTTGAGATCTATATCACTATTGGGAGTTTTTATATATATAATAGACTACCGTCTGTGGTTACGTGAAGCTCCCTTCAATATCAGCAGTGTAGCTTATTCTTCTTGGCAGCTTTATCATGCTAACAATATAGGCTACCTAGAGTACCTTACTCCAGTGGAGCATCTATTTAAATAGATTACCTTGATCTGGATTATGATTTCTCCAGCAGGCTTTGGGGTATTTTGTCGCTTCCGAATTGTGCAGACATCATCGAACCAGGTCAGACACCAATGCTGGTCTAAAACTGGGAGAGTCTCTACAATGTGTAGAGGCTCAGGCTTTTTATTATAACACATGACAACCGCCCTTCAATGGGCGTGCAACAGATTACATCAGTAACATATAAGATTCTCATTTGTCGGATCATATAGAATCCCCCACCTCTCTGCCCACCCCCTTCCAAGTGGTGAGGTAGTATGGACTTTGTCTTCTTTAGCATGCAGACAGCCTTAAGGAATTCTGTGTAGTTGACAAATCATTTGTTTAACTAGCTTGTGTTTGAGGAGTGGAAGGGGGCCTAGGTAAACACACAGTATTGAACACAGGATATACACATAACACTATAGCCCTTAACTCTTAGAGGTCTCTTGTGTAACTTCTAGGTACTTAACTAACATTTACATCAGACATCCATTGTCTAGCAAATACTATGATTAGATTGTGTGTGTGTCCTTTAAACTCCTCAGAGCTTAGAGTCATTACAACAGCAAAATACATTTGGGTTATATAAATCGATAGACATTTTATACAAAATAATCATCATGTCTATCACAATCCCCCCTTAAAATGTCTATCCTCTAATTATCTATCTAATTTTCACAGTTTTCTGCGCATGAGCCTATAACTGGAGCGCGTTGAAGGTTCGTTTTAGAGTCTTCAAGGGGGTGTAGGACTTGTCCACTCCTTCTGGGGATGCATTCAGCAAACTCATGGTGGGGGCGGCTTTTCCAGCATCAGTTTCACAGGTCTCTCTGACACAGGGGATAATACAGCAGACTAGAACAGAAAAGGTAACCATCAGTTCACATACAACAGCGACGCCCGTCTGTGCCAGGATCCTTTACCACCCGCTCATCCATGGCGAGTGCTGGTCCCAAAAGTTAGCTCTTTTTAGTCAGTGCGGTCAGCTTCTTAATGGCAACTGCGTTTTTACCCGCGGGTCACGTGTTGTCTAGGATGTAGGTATGACAAGTCTCCCCTATCATCTTACAGACACTCCCCTTTTTAGCTAAAGTCATATCTAAGGTCACTCTATTTTGAAAAGTCATAGTCGACTATAAGGCGTCTCTAGTATAATTTATAAACCACTGCTAATTATAATAAACATAATTAATCCAGTCAACGTTTATTTACCATAATGATCAGGAAAATGGACTCGGATCTAGTTTTAACTTGGTCTCTTATTTTTAAAACTTGTCAGGTACCCCCCTTGGCTATCCTATGATGTCAATGTACACGTGTAGATCAAAACTACCACCAGGGGTCTCTCTTCTCGCTCTAGTATAATGTTACAATACTAGTAGCGTACACAGGTACGCACGGTGTGGGACTCCCTAATCTTCACCCACACCAATGTCCCTCCTGGAGATAGTCCTAATGGTGAACACGTCCAAGTCGCCTCACCCTTGCGTCAGGGTTTTCCCACTGCCCGTAAGTCCCTACTCCTAGGAAGGGGGGATCCCTACCTCACCTCAGAGGGAGGCCATGGATTCCCTGGGCTCATTTCCGGGCATCCATACCCTCTATCTGTACAAGTTAACACCCCACAGGGTGTGCCTTCGCCGGAACCTAAGGTCTTCTGCACTATCCCTTGGCAAATGGGAATTCCACTGACAATCCATCTTAGGAGATCCTGGCAGGCACAGTACTAGTACATTTCTCCTTTTCTTTGGTAGCGTATGTGGTTGGCATTATCGGAACTGGCTCTTCATCTTTTTTTAACAAGGGAAATATTGGTGAGTTCCCCAAAAATCTCCCTCCACCCTGCCTAATTGCCTGGCAGGTGTAGTTTCCAGGGTAGTCAGTAATACTCTCTCCGGTGCAAAACACTTAAGTAGTTATAGAGTATTCCTTCTTCCATTTCTCACGGACAGTGTAATTAGCGGAAATGTTCGTGAAGAGACTAATAAACCACTCTTCAGCATCTACAGGGAGATTTAGGGGGACCATCCCCGAGTGTAGTCGGGCACTACCGCACACGCAACAGTTAGACTTGTTGCTCCTGTTAGCATTGTACCTCATCAACTCCAACCAGAGATTCTGGTCAGAGTAGCCAGTCGCTACTGTCAAGGTGTCCACAAAAGGTAGGGTCGGCTATGATCATCATGTTCGTCAAGGTCTTTATCTTACGGCGGAGGGGGTTAATTATGGGCACGGGACTAAGTGAAGGCTTCCATTCGGCTGCATCTACCATATCCCTTATTTTAAACTTCCCTAAGGGATCTGTCCTCCCGTACCGGTATGTCCCCAGACTATAAGTCTCCCCGTCCCCCGGGCTTGGATCTCCCATGGTTAATGTAACAACCGCATTAAAACCAAGCAGCATACTAAGTTCAGCCTTCCAATACCTGCTGTCCTTATTATTCTCAAGGAGGGTTATACGACTAATTAGGGATTTCCCGCTCTTATCTTTCTTATTTAAGGCACTTCGCGGTTTATAGGACTAGTCTGTTCCTGCGTTCCATCCCACTAATCCCCAATAACGGCAGTCTTCTCCCCAGACGTTATCAGTGGCGCAAACATATTGTATTCCCCGGGTATGTAAGTCATATAACCAGCTGGACTGAGCTAAATCTGGCCTGCGGTGGGATCTTGCGCCTAGACACGGGACCACAGTACAATAGTCGAAGGAATATGCGGCTACTTGAGCATTGGACGAGTTATACTAGAAGGTAACCATACCCTCATATTCTTCCGACTAAGGATTCCAGTTGCCACCCTCCTCTCTCACTAGCCCTAACCAGAGTAATGTCTTTGGCACAACTAAGACTGGTCTCCCGGATCTGAAGCTTTCTTACAGTATGAAGCATGGATCCATGTAAGTCTTTCGGCTAGTTTCACAGCTGTGGCAGTAGTCAGAAGCACCTGGTAGGGGTCATCAAATCGGGGCTCAGGAGGGTGCTTCCTGAGGAACTTCTTGACGCACACCCAATCCCCAGGCTGCAAGATATGTGTCCCAGTGTCTGTCTCTGAGTCTGGAAGAGAACACCTGTGCATAGGCTTTGGTTAGTTCTTTAACAACGGAAATCACATACTCAGTCAACACATCAGATTGTAATTGTAACTACTGAGGATAGTAACAACCTAGCCTTGGGGCTAGCCCAAACAATCTCGTAGGGAGATAATGTATAATCCCCCCTGGGTTCATATCTAACACTGTATAAGGCTATTGGATGACAGTCTTTCCAAAGTGGCGTCATTTTTAAGTATCTTACTTTTTAGCGTGCCACTACGTCTCTCCACCTTTCCACTACTCTAAAGGTGGTACAGTATGTAAAAGGCCTGGGATACATCCAGAGCAGACATGACATGTTACATTCACCTGTGAAGTTTATACCTCTGTCTGACTCTGAATCACTTCTGGTACCCCATATTCACAGTTTACCTCGTTCATGAGCTTCTTTGCGGTTACCTACTTGTTTGCCTTGGTAACAGGGTCAGCCTCCAACCTGCAAAGACATCAACAACAACAAGCACGTAGTCATACTTCCCAACAAGTGGGAGCTGAACGTAGTCAATTTGCAATCCCTGAAATGGGTAGAGTGGTCCCGGCAAGTGTGATGTGGCAAATTTACTTCTGCCCTGACTCACCTATGGCATAGATCATGCTAAACTGGACAAATGATGCAGCAGCTACAGAGAACCCAGAAGTCGCCCAACCTCTTTCAAGCGTCGTCGTCAGTGCTGCTTTACTAGCTGGGTCTTTCCGTCCATCAGCTGGGCCATCATGGGATACAGGAACTGTGGTGGGCAAGTGCTGTTGACCGTTCACCACACGCTGTCCTGTTTCTGCTGCTCCCATATTAGTCCATTTATTCTTTTCTTCCTTGCTGGCTTGTAACTGTAAAAGTCTTTTAGCATATCAAAGTCCAAATTTTTGTCAATGTCCAAAGTTTTTTACCACTGACTCATGCTGTCAGTATCTTTCTTCTTTCTTCCACGGCTTGAGGGCCGGTGCCTTTGCTGCGCTGTCAGCGAGGGTGTCATCTCTCGCCTCTCCAGTGTAGGACTCGGTGCGAACTCTCAACTTTGTCAGGTAGAAGCAGGGCCTCCATGCGACTCTGTACCGCTGCACCATTCTCAATTGGTTGTCCTGCTAAGGTAAAAACTGTCTGGCCTTCCATATTGGGCCGTAATCATGAGCTGTGCCAAATGCATACCAGGAGTCAGTGTAAAGGGTTGCCGGTCTTACCTCTCGCCACTCTACTCGCCTCAGTGAGGGCCTTCAATTCCGCTTATTGTACTGTGACATGCGGAGGCAGAGCTTCTGCTTCTAGGACATCTTGTTGTGTGACCACTGCATATCCGATGTGGAGTCATCAATCCTCACCCTGGTACCATCTGCAAAAAGCTCAACATATGCATTATCAACAGGGGTTCTGGTAACTGTTTGCATACCTGCAGTTTCTTACCGAATTAGTACTAAATAATCGTGCTGATATTCTATTTCACATGGCTCAGACTCTTGTTATCTTATTCCATTTATTTATTTCAAACCCAATAGCTGATCTACAACACCTAGATCATCTATGGCCCAGATCACCTCTGCCTCCCCCCTTTTGAACAGGAATACTCAATGGAAAAAGAGTCATTGCGTTCAAACTAGTAAACCAAGAGGCACAAAAACAAGCACTTTGTAGGTCAAGGTGACATTGTATGCAGCGAAGTCTGAGCGAAAATCTCCTTACAAAAATGTTTTTGTTTTTTTTTCAGGTCGCAGTTAGCATTTTTTAACACAAGGGGGCGCCACACGATTCAAATTTTACGTCACCCAGTGTAATAGTATTTCAGGGTATGGCCAGCGTTTAGCTTTCACTCTCCTGTCGGAATATAATTATAGCTTCAGTGTAAACTGACACTAGAATATACCAAAGACTTAAAGAAAAACTAAAGAATACGGATGAATTAACATCCTACTCTGGGCAATTCAGTCCCTCTTTCTTCACATAAAAAGTAAAATTACTTCACCAAATTGCATGAAAAAAAGTTTGCTGGGTGACTATAGGGAAATTATTCCATCTGTAGGAGCCTTCCATAACATCATCGGTCTGAATATCCATTGGAGAAGCGGGCAGTGGAAAACAGAGCCCCTGGGAACATGAGAGAGCGTCCCCTGTCATGTATTCCTGGTCTCTGCCCCCCATGCATCAACTCCAATCTTCCATGCACTATAAACCAGCTTAGTCATCTACTATGTCCCAAGCTGCATCTCCACAAAGGTTTGTTTCCCTGAACTTATCACACATCCAAAGTGGCCACATCTTGGAGCGTAACAAAGTCTGGTCAAACAAAACCTTACTTCAGACAATCATGATGTTAGCACTGGATACAGTGGCATTGGGGAATATAGGCCTCCCAAATGCAGCAAAATGGCCGCCAGAGGCAGACGGGGGCGGGGCTACAGATCTCCCAGGTGAGGCAAAATGGCCGCTGGAGGAATGGGCGGGCCAGGGGCAGCAGCACTTCCAGGTGAGGCAAAATGGCCGCTGGAGTAGGAAGGGGCGGGGCCAGGGGCAGCAGCACTTCCAGGTGAGGCAAAATGGCCGCTGGAGTAGGAAGGGGCGGGGCCAGGTCCTGTCCCAGATGGGGAGGGACCGGAAGTAACATCACACACCCTGAAAGTGAGCACATGGGGGGAAGTAACTTCAGGGTGGGGGCAGGCCTCACTACATTTTCTGCAGAGTCACACTATGTTGGACTGTAAACATTGCAAGCACGGCCGCCATTACAGGGAGGGGCTGTAGTCAACACAAAGGCATTACATTGTTCATTAGCAATACACATACCCCACTACATGCTTTCCCCTCTTCAATCTCTTAACTACATTATACCTCCTCCTAGCAATCTAAAACACCTTTCTTTCTGCTAGGCTTCCTGCTCATCTTCTGAAAACGTTCTACAACCTATCTTATCTGTCCATGACCTGACATTTCTTTCTGCAACTTTTCCTGATCCTTTCCCATCAGCAACCAAATCACAAGCTCTATGACCTTTGTCCTTGCTCACTTTGCTCAACTCTATTCTATTCGAAGTTTCTATTCATTCTATTCGAAGACACAGTAGTGTTCCTCTTGTAAAATCTGCTTTCTCCAAATCCTTCCAATATAACCTCTCTTTCCCACTCAGAATTATAATGCACATTAATTCTACAAAACACAGGGAACGACAAAGTAAACAGAAAGGTTTAATTGGAAAAAGCTTTCAGTTCACTCTTATCAGCAGCCCTCCCCCCAACAATAAACACTGCACATTCTTTCTATAATACCAAACAGACGGGATTACTGGAGAATACCCACAACGGCTCAAGGTATATATCTCATCTACCTTTATAACAGCCCACCGTATACTAGTAATCCCCAAGAGCACTCCTTGTACACGATCTAGACAGGACATTTAGCTATACACAGAGACTGACGATTATTTTCAATGACCAAAACCTCAACAATATTCTGGAGAAATCAGCCGTCACAAAGCACGGCTATACCTTTCCACATATGAGAACATAACACGCTCAATCATAAAGGTAAGTATACGTATCATAAATCTTCCTAACCTCACTAGTTTTACCTACGAGCACGTGTCACTGGCGTGTTCCCTCAGACTTAAACAGCCGAGTCCGCCCTCCCGACACATTAACCCTCACAGAATTTATCTCTTGGTCTTGCATACACAATTTTTAACCGTCTCAGACATAGCAGACACAGCATACAAAATACCCCTAGACAGGTAACATGGTGATTTTTCCGAGTGGACAGAACTAGAGTTATTACCTGTCTTTCAGTGAAGGTCCAGTCTGGATCAGGAACAGGCAGAAAAGCAGTCAGAACCCAGCTCACATCGGTAGATTTACATAAAGCAATCTTACCGTGTTCTGTAGATTTTCGGGCCCCTGAGTTCTGCGTGCCATCTGCCGATCTCTGTACGTTCCAGGCTGTGACCTCACAGATCCACTCGCTCACCCAGGGACTCCACTGATCTGGATTATGATTTCTCCAGCAGGCTTTGGGGTATTTTGTCGCTTCCGAATTGTGCAGACATCATCGAACCAGGTCAGACACCAATGCTGGTCTAAAACTGGGAGAGTCTCTACAATGTGTTGAGGCTCAGGCTTTTTATTATAACACATGACAACCGCCCTTCAATGGGCGTGCAACAGATTACATCAGTAACATATAGGATTCTCATTTGTCGGATCATATAGAATCCCCCACCTCTCTGCCCACCCCCTTCCAAGTGGTGAGGTAGTATGGACTTTGTCTTCTTTAGCATGCAGACAGCCTTAAGGAATTCTGTGTAGTTGACAAATCATTTGTTTAACTAGCTTGTGTTTGAGGAGTGGAAGGGGGCCTAGGTAAACACACAGTATTGAACACAGGATATACACATAACACTATAGCCCTTAACTCTTAGAGGTCTCTTGTGTAACTTCTATGTACTTAACTAACATTTACATCAGACATCCATTGTCTAGCAAATACTATGATTAGATTGTGTGTGTGTCCTTTAAACTCCTCAGAGCTTAGAGTCATTACAACAGCAAAATACATTTGGGTTATATAAATCGATAGACATTTTATACAAAATAATCATCATGTCTATCACAACCTTAGACCACCTCCTCAGAATCAAGTAAATACACAAAATATGAATAGGAGGGAGAGATTATTCTCTATTCTCTATGATCTAAGGTACTTGCGAGATGCCAGTTACCTGATTATATTCTCTGTAGGATCTATCATTTATATTAGACTTGGGTATCTTATACACTAGGCTAATATTTAAATCTATGTTTGTTCGTCTATGTTTAGAATAGTGGATTCCACCATTTTTTAGCTTTAGAAATAAAAGTTATATTTTACACTTATTATTTATCACTTAGGAAGGTTCTCTACAGTGACTAAGAACTCCCATCACATTCGAATACTATTTTCAGAAGGAGTAAGACCTTGGGCAATAACGTAGCCCCCTCACGTCCGCACAAAAATAGTGTCAATTTTACTAAAAACCAGTCAGCATTCTCCACTATAGGGGCTTTTAAATGTTGTAAACCTGGTTGCAAATGCTGTGAAAACATAAGAGAAAGTGCATAGAAATGGGTCCCAATAACACCGCTTATCAGATTAAACAATATCTAAATTGTGGCACGGAACATCTAATATATATGATTGAGTGCCCCTGCCACATGCGCCACATAAGTCTAATAACAAACTCCCTACACAGTCATATACATCACCACAGGCATAATATCAAACAGGGCTTTCTGAAACATAGCGTGTCGAATAGAGATGAGCAAACATACTCGTCCGAGCTTGATGCTCGCTCAAGTATTAGGGTGCTCGAGACCCTCATTACTAGAGACGAGCACCACGCGATACTCAAGTCAATTGCATTTCCTTCCCTGCATGTTTAGCGCCATTTTCTGGCCAATAGACATGCAGGGAAGACATTACCACTTCCTCTTGTGATGTGCCAGCCCTATCCCACCCCCTGCAGTGAGTGGCTGGCGAGATCAAGTGACCGCCGAGTATTTAAAGCGGTCCTGCCCGCGGCTCGCCACAGACACATACTGGGAGAGATCAGGGAGAGTGCTGTTCCTGCTGTTGCTGCTATAGGGAGAGTGTTAGCATCTTCAAGAACCCCAACAATCCTTCTTAGGACCACATCTGACCGTGTGCATTACTGTTGTGGCTGCTGGGAGCAGTTTTGCACAATTTTTTTTTTTCATCTTGGGCTGTGCAGGCTATAGCATTAAAAGTCTGCAGTCAATTATACAGAGCATAGGGGCAGTACTGGTGAGGCAGAGACAGTGGTACAGGGAAAGACATATACACGCTATATAGGCTGTTTGCTTTTTCAAAAAAATTGGAAAAAAAAAATTCTTTGGGCTACCTGTGACCGTGTACAGTTTACTGCCTGTCTGCTGGGAGTTGTAGTGGCTCACTATTACCCAGCTCGGCCTTTTTGCAGCCTTGCGCATAATTTTTTCTGGCTGCAGTGTGCGTTCCATAACCGCTGTCAGCCTCCAACTGCAGGCCAATAAGCGCCTAATTTTTTACACCGTTCTGTGTGTACCATCAGCTCCACGCACAGCGTGCAGCGGCAGGCCCTGATAGAGGGAAGGACTTATACACGCTATATAGGCTGTTTGCTTTTTCCACAAAAATTTGAAAAAAAAAATTTCTTTGGGCTACCTGTGACCGTGTACAGTTTACTGCCTGTCTGCTAGGAGTTGTAGTGGCTCACTATTACACAGCTAGGTCTTTTTGCAGCCTTGCGCATAATTTTTTCTGGCTGCAGTGTGCATTCCATAACCGCTGTCAGCCTCCAACTGCAGGCCAATAAGCGCCTAATTTTTTTACACCGTTCTGTGTGTGCTCTATTTGTAATACACCATGCTGTGGGGTAGGGGTAGGCCTAGAGGACGTGGACGTGGGCGAGGATGTGGAGGCCCAAGTGAGGGTGTGGGCACAGGCCGAGTTACTGGTCCAGGTGAATCGCAGCTGGCTGCTGCGGGATTAGGAGAGAGGCAAGTTTCTGGGGTCCCCAGCTTCATATCACAATTTATGGGTCCATGCGGTAGACCTTTATAACAAACTGAGCAGTGAGAGCAGGTCCTGTCGTGGATGGCAGAAAATGCATCCAGCAATGTATCGACCACCCAGTCTTCTGCGCAGTCCACTGGTGCAACTCTGAATCTTCTGGCTGCCGGAAGTCCACCACGGATGCTGCCACCCTGAGGACCCTGCAACATTGGTTTAATCTGCCAGAGCACCGACTGCTGTGCGACGTGCCCACACGGTGGAATTCTACGCTGCACATGTTGGCCAGGCTCTATGAGCAGCGTAGAGTAGTAGTGGAATACCAACTCCAACAGGGGAGGCATAGTGGTAGTCAGCCTCCCCAATTCTTTACCGACGAGTGGGCCTGGATGGCAGACATCTGCCAGGTCCTCGGAAACTTTGAGGAGTCTACCCAGATGGTGAGCGGCGATGCTGCAATCATTAGCATCACCATTCCTCTGCTATGCCTGCTGAGACGTTCCTTGCAAAGCATAAAGGCTGGCGCTTTGCGGTCGGAACAGGAGACGGGGAAGAGAGTATGTCGCTTGATAGTCAGAGCACCCTCATGTCTATATCTCAGCGCGTTTTGGAGGAGGAGGAGGGGGAGAAGCAGGAGGAGGGGGAAGAGACAGCTGGGCCCACTGCAGAGGGTACCCATGCTGCTTGCCTCCCATCTGTTCAGCGTGTATGGCCTGTGGACGAGGAGGAGGATCCTGAAAGTGATCTTCCTAGCGAGGACAGCGATGTGTTGCGTACTTGCACCCTGGCACACATGGCTGACTTCATGTTAGGCT
Organism: Eleutherodactylus coqui; assembly: GCA_035609135.1. Taxonomy (NCBI): domain Eukaryota; kingdom Metazoa; phylum Chordata; class Amphibia; order Anura; family Eleutherodactylidae; genus Eleutherodactylus; species Eleutherodactylus coqui. The sequence continues at coordinate 2,298,126 of JAYJKI010000315.1, forward strand.
GCTTTTCTCGTGACCCCCGCGTTAGACGCATTCTGGCATCTACGGATTTCTGGGTGTACACCCTTCTCGACCCACGATATAAGGAGAACCTTTCCACTCTCATTCCTGAAGAGGAAAGGGGTTCGAGAATTATGCAATACCACAGGGCCCTGGTGGACAAACTGATGGTAAACTTCCCATCTGACAGTGCTAGCGGCAGGAGGCGCAGTTCCGAGGGCCAAGTAGCAGGGGAGGCGCGGAGATCAGGCAGCATGTTCAGCGCAGGCAGGGGAACACTGTCCAAGGCCTTTGCCAGCTTTATGGCTTCCCAGCAAGACTGCGTCACCACTCCCCAGTCAAGGCTGAGTCGGAGGGAGCACTGTAAAAAGATGGTGAGGGACTACGTAGCTGATTGTACCATCGTCCTCCGTGATGCCTCTGCTCCATACAACTACTGGGTGTCTAAGCTGGACACGTGGCACAAACTTGCGCTGTATGCCCTGGAGGTGCTGGCTTGCCCTGCCGCTAGCGTCTTGTCAGAGAGGGTGTTTAGGGCAGCTGGGGGAATCATCACGGAAAAGCGCACCCGCCTGTCAACTGACAGTGCCGACATGCTTACACTCATAAAGATGAACAAAGCCTAGATTTCCCCAGACTTCTCTTCTCCACCAGCGGAAAGCAGCGGAACCTAAAGATTCTTTTCGCTGCAACCGCAGATAAAAGCACTGTTCTCTATCACCGGGAAAACGGGGTATTTATCTTTGTCAATCTGTCTCTGACATTACTCCTCCTCCTGCTACTCCTCCTCCAGAAACAAAATGTCATCGCGCTGAACGGCCAATTTTTCTGCGGCCCAAAAGGCTCATCTACATCTACCAATGTTTTTACAATTTTTCTAAGTTTCAAAAGTATTGAGACTGTAACATGAACCTATTTTTTCAACAGGGCTGCCTCCAGGCTCTGTTGCAAATTAAGCAACAGTGAGCTGTATCTTTAAAGAAATATTTATGGGTTTCACCTGCCCTCTTGGTTGATAAATTTTTTTACACTAATTTTTGGGACCCACGCCTACACTCTTATCCCACTAATTTTTCCGGCCTTCGCCTACGCTCATGGTATCCCAATGTTTCAGAGGTTGGCCTATACTATTACTGCAGAAATTTTTACTGGGGTCTGCCTGCCTATACTTCTGCTACAAGAAAGTTACAGGGGTCTGTCTATACTGCTGCCACTTGAATGTTACATTGGTCTGCCTATACTTTTGCCACGTACATCTTACAGGGGTCTTCCTATACTGCTGCCACAAGGATGTTACTGGGGTCTGCCTATACTGCTGCCACAAGGATGTTACTGGGGTCTGCCTATACTTCTGCTACAGAAATGTTACTGGGATCTGCTTTAGTGTTACTGCAGAAATGTTACAGGGGTCTGCGTATACTTCTGCTACAAAAATGTTACTGGGGTCTGCCTATACTACTGCTACATAACTGTTACTGGGGTCTGCCTATACTTCTGCTACATAAATGTTACAGGGGTCTGCCTATACTGCTGCCACAAGGATGTTACTGGGGTGTGCCTATACTTCTGCTTCATAAATGTTACAGGGGTCTGCCTATACTGCTGCTACACAACTGATACTGGGGTCTGTGTATACTGCTGCTACAGAACTGATACTGGGGGCTGCCTATACTGCTGCAACATAACTGTTACTGGGGTCTGCCTATACTTCTGCTACATAAATGTTACAGGGGTCTGCCTATACTGCTGCTACAACAATATTACTGGGGTCTGCCTATACTTCTGCCATGTAAATGTAACAGGGGGTCTGTGTATACTTCTGCTACCAAAATGGTACTGGGGTCTGCCTATGCTTCTGCTAATGAAATCTTACTGGGGTCTGTCTATACTGTTACTACAGAAATGTTACTGGGGTCTCCTTAGACTTCTGCAACATAACTGTTACTGGGGTCAGCTTATACCTTTGCTACACGAATATTCCAGGGGTCTGTGTATACTATGGGTGCACTAAGTCTTCCCATCGTGGTGTTCTACCTATCTGGGCCAAAGAAAAACCCCGACTGACTAGGGCCGCGGCCAACATGTATTTCCTCTCACGTCACCTCAGCTATCCGGGGCACTGCAATGGGATTTCTTTCTGTACCGTCTGTGGGTTCCTGCTAGCCACCCATGTTGTAGGTGCCCATAGACTTGCCAGAGCGCAGTTGTACCTGCCAGGCACTTTAAAAAAAAACCTAGAATGTCAAGGGCATGGAGTGTGGGCCGCAGCCCACATCTATTTGCTCTCACGTCACCTCAGCTATCCGGGGCACTGCAATGTGATTTCTTCCTATACCGTCTGTGGGTTCCTGCTAGCCACCCATGCTGTGGGTGCCCACAGACTTGCCATAGCGCGGTTGTACCTGCCAGGCACTTTTTTAAAAAAACAGAATGTTTAGGGCATGGAGTAAGGGCCACGGCCAACATCTATTTTCTCTCACGTAACCTCAGCTATCCGGGGTGTTGGGCAGCATGTAACCCAGGAGAAGAGGCAGCGGTGTGTCCCGCAGGCAGTGATTGTGCTTGGTTGTAGGTAGTGTGGTGCTTAGCTAAGGTGTGCCTTGCTAATGAGGGTTTGCCGCTATTGTGGCTTAATAGTAAGACCTGGGAACCTGAGATGCAGCCCTGCATGTTGCCCCCCCCCCACACACCTGCCCTATCCGTTTCTGTGTCGTTTCCATCACTTTCGTAGGTTTTGCAGATTTTCAGAAATGAAAACCTTAGCGAGAATCGGTGATATACAAAAATGTTCGAGTCGCCCATTGACTTCAATGGGGTTCGTTACTCAAAACGAACTCTCGAGCATCGCGGAAAGCTCGACTCGAGCACCGGAGCATTTCGGTGCTCGCTCATCTCTAGTATCTAAGCATTTCTTTTTGCATCATAATTGGGATCCCACCCACATTAAAGTTACCCCAATAGAAAAGATTCCCAGAGGCGAATTCGCTGGACTCAAAGCAAGAGAGATGTTTTATATTTTTCATTTTAACATACTGAATCCATATGGGTTAAATTAAGTTCTTGAAGAAATCTAGACTTCTATTCTATATACCGACATATACAAATATTATGTATTCTATATACATATATCTATAGGTTTTTATATACACCTATGTATTTATGAATTGTATGATTTTATATGTAATGTCTATGATGATTACTAGGGATGAGCGAGCACCAAAATGCTCGGGTGCTCGTTACTCGGGACGAAATTATCGCGATGCTCGAGGGGTTCGTTTCGAGTAACGAACCCCATTGAAGTCAGGGGGCGACCCGAGCATTTTTGTATTTCGCCGATGCTCACTAAGGTTTTCATTTGTGAAAATCTGGGCAATTCAAGAAAGTGATGGGAACGACACAGCAACGGATAGGGCAGGCGAGGGGCTACATGTTGGGCTGCATCTCAAGTTCCCAGGTCCCACTATTAAGCCACAATAGCGGCAAGAGTGGGCCCCCGCCCCCTCCCAACAATTTTTACTTCTGAAAAGCCCTCATTAGCAATGCATACCTTAGCTAAGCACCACACTACCTCCAACAAAGCACAATCACTGCCTGCATGACACTCCGCTGCCACTTCTCCTGGGTTACATGCTGACCAACCCCCCCCCCCCACGACCCAGTGTCCACAGCACACACCAAACTGTCCCTGCGCAGCCTTCAGCTGCCCTCATGCCACGCCACACTCATGTCTATTTATAGGTGCGTCTGCCATGAGGAGGAACCGCAGGCACACACTGCAGAGGGTTGGCACGGCTAGGCAGCAACCCTCTTTTAAAGGGGCGGGGCGATAGCCCCCAATGCTGTACAGAAGCAATGAGAAATCCAAACCTGTGCCACCTCCATCTGGAGCTGCACACGTGGGCATAGCAATGGGGAACCTATGTGCCACACACTATTCATTCTGTCAAGGTGTCTGCATGCCCCAGTCAGACCGCGTTTTTTTATAAATAGTCACAGGCAGGTACAACTCCGCAATGGGAATTCCGTGTGCACCCACAGCATGGGTGGCTCCCTGGAACCCACCGGCGGTACATAAATATATCCCATTGCATTGCCCATCACAGCTGAGGTAATGTCGTGCTTAATGCAGGTGGGCTTCGGCCCACACTGCATGCCCCAGTCAGACTGGGGTTCTTTAGAAGTGGACACATGCAGTTACAACTCCGTGTGGACCCACGGCATGGGTGGCTCCCTGGAACCCACTGGCGGTACATAAATGTATCCCATTGCAGTGCCCAACACAGCTGATGTAACATCAGCTTTAATGCAGGTGGGCAAAAAATTAATTGGATTACACTGTAGGCGAGGGCCCCAAAAAATTGGTGTACCAACAGTACTAATGTACGTCCGAAAAATTGCCCATGCCCAACCAAGAGGGCAGGTGAAACCCATTAATCGCTTTGGTTAATGTGGCTTAATTTGTAACTAGGCCCGGAGGCAGCCCAGTTAAAATAAAAATTGGTTCAGGTGAAAGTTTCAACGCTTTAATGAGCTTTGAAACGTATAAACATTGTTTACAAAAATTATATGACTGAGCCTTGTGGGCCTAAGAAAAATTGCCCGTTCGGCGTGATTACGTCAGGTTTCAGGAGGAGGAGCAGGAGGAGGAGGATGAATATTATACACAGATTGATAAAGCTAAAAGGTCCACGTTTTTGATGGTGATAGAGAACGATGCTTCCATCCGCGGGTGCAGCCTACATATTGTTTAGGTATCGCTGCTGTCCGCTGGTGGAGAAGAGAAGTCTGGGGAAATCCAGGCTTTGTTCATCTTGATGAGTGTAAGCCTGTCGGCACTGTCGGTTGACAGGCGGGTACGCTTATCTGTGATGATTCCCCCAGCCGCACTAAACACCCTCTATGACAAGACGCTAGCCGCGGGACAAGCAAGCACCTCCAGGGCATACAGCGCGAGTTCAGGCCACGTGTCCAGCTTCGACACCCAGTAGTTGTAGGGGGCAGAGGCGTCACGGAGGACGGTCATGCGATCGGCTACGTACTCCCTCACCATCCTTTTACAGTGCTCCTGCCGACTCAGCCTTGACTGGGGAGCGGTGACACAGACTTGCTGGGGAGCCAGAAAGCTGTCAAAGGCCTTAGAGAGTGTTCCCCTGCCTGTGCTGTACATGCTGCCTGATCTCTGCGCCTCCCCTGCTACCTGGCCCTCGGAACTGCGCCTTCGGCCACTAGCGCTGTCGGATGGGAATTTTACCATCAGTTTGTCCGCCAGGGTCCTGTGGTATAGCATCACTCTCGAACCCCTTTCCTCTTCGGGTATGAGAGTAGAAAGGTTCTCCTTATACCGTGGGTCGAGCAGTGTGTACACCCAGTAATCCGTAGTGGCCAGAATGCGTGTAACGCGAGGGTTACGAGAAAGGCATCCTAACATGAAGTCAGCCATGTGTGCCAGAGTACCTGTACGCAACACATGGCTGTCCTCACTAGGAAGATCACTTTCAGGATCCTCCTCCTCCTCCTCAGGCCATACACGCTGAAAGGATGACAGGCAAGCAGCATGGGTACCCTCAGCAGTGGGCCAAGCTGTCTCTTCCCCCTCCTCCTCATCCTCCTCCCCCTCCTCCTCCTCAACGCGCTGAGATATAGACAGGAGGGTGCTCTGACTATCCAGCGACATACTGTCTTCCCCCACCTCTGTTTCCGAGCGCAAAACGTCTGCCTTTATGCTTTGCAGGGACCTTCTCAAGAGGCATAGCAGAGGAGTGGTGACGCTAATGATTGCAGCATCGCCGCTCACCATCTGGGTAGACTCCTCAAAGTTTCTAAGGCCCTGGCAGATGTCTGCCAACCAGGCCCACTCTTCTGTAAAGAATTGAGGAGGCTGACTCCCACTGCACCACCCATGTTGGAGTTGCTATTCCACTATAGCTCTACGCTGCTCATAGAGCCTGGCCAACATGTGGAGCGTAGAGTTCCACCGTGTGGGCACGTCGCACAGCAGTCGGTGCACTGGCAGATGAAACCGATGTTGCAGGGTGAGCAGGGTGGCAGCGTCCGTGTGGGACTTGCGGAAATGTGCGCAGAGCCGGCGCACCTTTACGAGCAGGTCTAACAAGCGTCGGTAGCTTTTCAGAAAGCACTGAACCACCAAATTAAAGACGTGGGCCAGGCATGGCACGTGCGTGAGGCTGCCGAGCTGCAGAGCCGCCACCAGGTTACGGCCGTTGTCACACACGACCATGCCCGGTTGGAGGCTCAGCGGCGCAAGCCAGCGGTCGGTCTGCTCTGTCAGACCCTGCAGCAGTTCGTGGGCCGTGTGCCTCGTATCTCCTAAGCTGAGTAGTTTCAGCACAGCCTGCTGACGCTTTCCCACCGCTGTGCTGCCGTGCCGCAAGACACCGATTGCTGGCGACGTGCTGCTGCTGACACATCTTGATTGCAAGACAGAGGTTGCGTAGGAGGAGGAGGGTGGTTTAGTGTAGGAAGCATACACCGCCGCAGATACCACCACCGAGCTGGGGCCCGCAATTCTGGAGGTGGGTAGGATGTGAGCGGTCCCAGGCTCTCTCTCTGTCCCAGCCTCCACTAAATTCACCCAATGTGCCGTCAGGCAGATATAGTGGCCCTGCCCGCCTGTGCTTGTCCACGTGTCCGTTGTTAAGTGGACCTTGGCAGTAACCGCGTTGGTGAGGGCGCGTACAATGTTGCGGGAGATGTGGTCGTGCAGGGCTGGGACGGCACATCGGGAAAAGTAGTGGCGACTGGGAACTGAGTAGCGCGGGGCCGCCGCCGCCATCATACCTTTGAAAGCCTCCGTTTCCACAACCCTATACGGCAGCATCTCAAGGCTGATAAATTTGGCTATGTGCACGTTTAACGCTTGAGCGTGCGGGTGTGTGGCGGCGTACTTGCGCTTGCGCTTTAACACTTGCGCTAGTGACGGCTGGACGGTGCGCTGAGAGACATTGGTGGATGGGGCCGAGGTCAGTGGAGTTGAGGGTGTGGGTGCAGGCCAGGAGACGGTAGTGCCTGTGTCCTGAGAGGGGGGTTGAATCTCAGTGGCAGGTCGGGGCACAGGGGGAGAGGCAACGGTGCAAACCGGAGGCGGTGAACGGCCTTCGTCCCACCTTGTGGGGTGCTTGGCCATCATATGTCTGCGCATGCTGGTGGTGGTGAGGCTGGTAGTGGTGGCTCCCTGGCTGATCTTGGCGCGACAAAGGTTGCACACCACTGTTCGTCGGTCGTCTGCACTCTCAGTGAAAAACTGCCAGACCTTTGAGCACCTCGGCCTCTGCAGGGTGGCATGGCGCGAGGGGGCGCTTTGGGAAACAGTTGGTGGATTATTCGGTCTGGCCCTGCCTCTACCCCTGGCCACCGCACTGCCTCTTCCAACCTGCCCTGCTGCTGCACTTGCCTCCCCCTCTAGCAAACCAGGTGGGGTCAGTCACCTTATCTTCCTGCTGCTCTTCCTCCGAATCCTCTGTGCGCTCCTCCCTCGGACTTACTACAATTACTACTACCTGAGTGATAGACAACTGTGTCTCATCGTCATCGTCCTCCTCACCCACTGAAAGCTCTTGAGACAGTTGCCGGAAGTCCCCAGCCTCATTCCCCGGACCCCGGGAACTTTCCAAAGGTTGGGCATCGGTCACGACAAACTCCTCCAGTGGGAGAGGATTCGGAACCATTGCTGCCCATTCAGGGCAGGGGCCTGAGAACACTTCCTGGGAGTCTGTCTGCTCCTCAGAATGTGTCATTGTAATGGAGTGAGGAGGCTGGGAGGAAGGAGGAGCAGCAGCCAGAGGATTCAGAGTTGCAGCAGTGGACGGCGCAGAATTCTGGGTGGTCGATAGATTGCTGGATGCACTTTCTGCCATCCACGACAGGACCTGCTCACACTGCTCATTTTCTAATAAAGGTCTACCGCGTGGACCCATTAATTGTGAGATGAATGTGGGGACGCCAGAAACGTGCCTCTCTCCTAATCCCGCAGCAGTCGGCTGCGATACACCTGGATCAGGAGCTCGGCCTGTGCCCACACCCTGACTTGGGCCTCGCGTCCTTGCCCGCGTCCACGTCCTCTAGGCCTACCCCTACCCCGCAGCATGCTGTATTACCAGTAGTGCAGAAACAGAACGCGGTAATTAAATGTGCCGCTTATTGGCCTGTGGTCGGAGGCTGTCTTCGCTTACGGAACGCACAGCAGAGGCAGGAAAGAATTTTGCGCCAGCCTGCTGTAACACTTAGTTGGCTGCGTATGAATTAGGACAACTACCCCCAGCAGAGACGCAGTACAGTCAGGACGGTCACAGGCAGCCCAAATAGATTTTTTTCCCCAAATTTTTTTGGAAAAGCCCACTGCGTATATAGACTAGATATGTCTTTCACTGTCCCTGCGTCATCACCACTACTGGCCGTGGACTATGTAAAATTATTGCAGACTGTTTCACTCTGGACAGGATGACAGCGGTGATGTAAGAGGCAACGCAGAGGCAGGAAAGAATTTTGTGCAAGCCTGCTGTAACACTTAGCTGGCTGCGTATGAATTAGGACAACTACCCCCAGCAGAGACGCAGTACAGTCAGGACGGTCACAGGCAGCCCAAATAGATTTTTTTTCCCAAATTTTTTTGGAAAAGCCCACTGCGTATATAGACTGGATATGTCTTTCACTGTCCCTGCCTCACCACCACTACTGGCCGTGGACTATGTAAAATTACTGTAGACTGTTTCACTCTGGACAGGATGACAGCGGTGATGTAAGAGGCAACGCAGAGGCAGGAAAGAATTTTGTGCAAGCCTGCTGTAACACTTAGCTGGCTGCGTATGAATTAGGACAACTACCCCCAGCAGAGATGTAGTACAGTCAGGACGGTCACAGGCAGCCCAAATAGATTTTTTTCCCCAAATTTTTTTGGAAAAGCCCACTGCCTATATAGACTGGATACGTCTTTCACTGTCCCTGCCTCACCACCACTACTGGCCGTGGACTATGTAAAATTACTGCAGGACGCAATGCTCTGGACGCTATGCTCGGCACGGCCGATATACAAAAAACAAAAAATGTGCAACAGATGTGGCCCTAAGAAGGACCGCTGGGGTTCTTGAAGTCTAAAATCACTCCTAACGCTCTCCCTATAGCAGCTCCGGCATTATCAGCACTTTCCCTGATCTCTGTCAGAATGCATCTGTGGCGAGCCGCGGGAGGGGCCGATTTATATACTCGGGTGACACCTGATCTCGCCAGCCACTTACTGCAGGGGGGTGGTATAGGGCTTGAACGTCGCAGGGGGAAGTTGTAATGCCTTCCCTGTCTTTCTATTGGCCAGAAAAGCGCGCTTACGTCTCAGAGATGAAAGTGAAATTAACTCGAACATCGCGGGGTGCTCGCCTCTAGTAATGAGCATCTCGAACACGCTAATACTCGAACGAGTATCAAGCTCGGACGAGTACGTTCGCTCATCTCTAATATCGATGTAAAATCCCGATGTTACTTACCTGTTTACCCTTTTGTATGTTTACAATGTGAATGGCAGCTACTGTGCAGTTTGAGACAATGTTGATTTCGGGAAGTACTTTATTTGATATTCGCGGTAATAAGCCTCTCTTTTTTTATTGCTTTGCTCTGATATATTGTAAATCTGCTCACACTCACCACGCATGTGTGAGGTATATCCAGAACATGCATGCGCACTAGATCTCCAGTGACAGAATGAAACGCTCTGCCTCTCGCTAATTCTTTTGCGCTTAGAATTGAATAATCGAGTTGGGACCCATTAACTTTTCCTTTTTATGACATAATCAATGCCCATGCCAAATTTCATGTTTCTATGACATTGTGAAGTGAGAGAATTAAATTACGTACGTAAAATTTGGACGCCAATTCTTTTGGGCTTAGAATTGAATAATCGAGTTGGGACCCATTAGCTTTTCCTATATATGACATAATCAATGCTCGTGCCAAATTTTACGTTTCTATGACATCGGGAACTGAGAGACTTAGATTCCATATGTAAAATTTGAACGCTAATTCTTAAGCGCTAGAATTGAATATTCGAGCTGGGACTTTTCCTATTTATGACATGATTAATGCTCGTGCCAAATTTCGAATTTCTGTGATATCGGGAAGTGAATTAGATTACGTACCTAAAACTTGGACGCTAGTTCTTTTGCGCTTAGAATTAAATAATCGAGTTGGGACCCATTAACTTTTCCTTTTTATGACATAATCAATGCTCGTGCCAAATTTCATGTTTCTACGACATTGGGAAGTAGGAGAATTAGTGGCGAGCTAGTGAGTGAGTCAGTGAGGGCTTTTGTCTATATATCTACTAGATGATATACCCGGCTTCGCCCGAGTTAATTTGGTACTGGTGTTTATCTGATGTTCACACGGAAAATCTTATAAATTCGTCGTTACTTTAGAGATGCTGAGGAAAAAAATATGTTCACCATTTTGCATTGTTTTTTGCGTTACCCAGGAAACACCACGTATAGGTATTAGGAAGTGAGAGAATTAGATTCCGTATATAAAATTTGGACGCTAATTCTTTTGCGCCAGAATTGAATAATCGAGTTGGGACCCATTAACTTTTCCTGTTTATGACATAATTAATGCCCGTGCCAAATTGGAAATTTCTATGACATCGGGAAGTGAGAGAATTAGATTAGGTACGTAAAATTTGGGCGCTAATTCTTTTGCGCTAGAATTGAATAATCGAATAGGGACTGCTTTGCTTTTCCTATTTTGGACATAATCTATGCTTGTGCCAAATTTCATGTTTCTATGACATCGGGAAGTGAGAGAATAAGATTACGTACTTAAAATTTGGACGCTAATTCTTTTGCACTTAGAATTGAATAATCAAGTTGGGACCTATTAACTTTTCCTATGTATGACATAATCAATGCTCGTGCCAAATTTCAAGTTTCTATGCCACCGGGAAGTGAGAGAATTAGATTATGTACGTAAAATTTGGACGCTAATTCTTTTGCTCTAGAATTGAATAATCTAGTTGGGACCCATTAGTTTTTCCTCTTTATGACATAATCAATGCTCGTGCCAAATTTCAAGTTTCTGTGTCATCGGAAAGTGAGAGAATTAGATTCCGTACGTAAAATTTGGACGCTAATTCTTTTGCGCTTAGAATTGAACATTTGAGTTGGTACCTATTAACTTTTCCTATTTATGACATAACTAGCGTACCCGTCGCGCGTTGCTGCGAAGACAGACATACATACATACTTCGTTTTTATATATCTAGATGACGGCAGCAGCGACCACTGAGGTTTTGTAGGCCGCTGCTTCCCCCTTGCAGGCTGAATAAAATAGCCGTTGTGTGGAACATCCAATTTATCCGGCTGCTGTGGCTTCTTGGGAAGATAGCCTAGTACATGTTTGCCCACTTCCAACTCCAATGGAGACTGACTGTAAATGGCTGGCGTGCTCTAGTATTTATGGTTTCAAGCTGTACGTGTCATTGCATACAGTCTATCTATCTATCTATCTATCTATCTATCTATCTATCTATCTATCTATCTATCTATCTATCTATCTATCTATCTATCTATCTATCAGGGTTATTGCATACAGTCTATCTATCTATCTATGACATCAGGAAATGAGAGAATTAGATTTTGTAGGCCGCTGCTTCCCCCTTGCGGGCTGAATAAAATAGCCGTTGGGTGGAACATACAATTTATCCGGCTGCTGTGGCTTCTTAGGAAGATATCCTAGTACTTGTTTACCCACTTCCAACTCCAATGGTAATTGGCTGGCGTGCTCTAGTGGTTCCAAGCTGTACGTGTCATAATAGAGCCTTAATGACATCACAATGCAGCTTTATAGAACATGTTGGACGCTAATTCTTTTGCGCATAGAATTGAATAATCGAGTTGGGACCCATTAGCGTTTCCTATTTATGACATATTCAATGCCCATGCCAAATTTCAAGTTTCTATGTGAGAAAATTACATTCCGTACGTAAAATTTGGAGGCTAATTCTTTTGCGCATAGAATCTCGAATAATCGAGTTGGGACCCATTAGCGTTTCCTATTTATGACATATTCAATGCTCGTGCCAAATTTCAAGTTTCTATGTGAGAAAATTACATTCCGTACGTAAAATTTGGACGCCAATTCTTTTGCACCTAGAAATGAATAATCGAGTTGGGACTGATTAGCTTTTCCTATTAAATTCCAAGTTTCTATTACATCGCGAAGCGAGAGAATTCGGTTCCGTACGTAAAATTTGGACGCTAATTCTTTTGCGCATAGAATTAGTATATGAGGAGGAGGTCGTCTTGTGTAATATATTAGTATATGAGGAGGCGGTGCGGTCGTCTGTGTAATATATTAGTATATGAGGAGGAGGTCGTCTGTTTAATATATTAATATATGAGCAGGAGGTCTCACAATGCAGCTTTATAGAACATGTTGGGGCATGTTCAAGGGCGTCCGATGTTGATGACATCAGTGATGACATCACAATAGCAGGTGGCTTACTTATTCGATCTACGTGGGGGGGGGGGCGTAACTTTCGACGACGCTCGCGCGCCATTTATCGTAGGATATTTGTACTATGCCTATAATCTTCCCAGGAGTGTACTTAACAACTTCCCAAAGTTTCATGGCGATCGGATGAATGGTGTAGTAGCGCATAAAGGACAAACAGACACGCACGCACGCACGCACGCAGACACGCACGCAGACAGACATACATTCAATTTTATATATATAGATGTTGGGGCATGTTCAAGGGCGTCCGATGTTGATGACATCAGTGATGACATCACAATAGCAGGTGGCTTACTTATTCGATCTACGTGGGGGGGGGGGGCGTAACTTTCGACGACGCTCGCGCGCCATTTATCGTAGGATATTTGTACTATGCCTATAATCTTCCCAGGAGTGTACTTAACAACTTCCCAAAGTTTCATGGCGATCGGATGAATGGTGTAGTAGCGCATAAAGGACAAACAGACACGCACGCACGCACGCACGCAGACACGCACGCAGACAGACATACATTCAATTTTATATATATAGATGAGCAGGAGGTCTCACAATGCAGCTTTATAGAACACTAGCGTACCCGTCGCACGTTGCTGCGAAGACAGACATACATACATACTTCGTTTTTATATATCTAGATGACGGCAGCAGCGACCACTGAGGTTTTGTAGGCCGCTGCTTCCCCCTTGCAGGCTGAATAAAATAGCCGTTGTGTGGAACATCCAATTTATCCGGCTGCTGTGGCTTCTTGGGAAGATAGCCTAGTACATGTTTGCCCACTTCCAACTCCAATGGAGACTGACTGTAAATGGCTGGCGTGCTCTAGTATTTATGGTTTCAAGCTGTACGTGTCATTGCATACAGTCTATCTATCTATCTATCTATCTATCTATCTATCTATCTATCTATCTATCTATCTATCAGGGTTATTGCATACAGTCTATCTATCTATCTATGACATCAGGAAATGAGAGAATTAGATTTTGTAGGCCGCTGCTTCCCCCTTGCGGGCTGAATAAAATAGCCGTTGGGTGGAACATACAATTTATCCGGCTGCTGTGGCTTCTTAGGAAGATATCCTAGTACTTGTTTACCCACTTCCAACTCCAATGGTAATTGGCTGGCGTGCTCTAGTGGTTCCAAGCTGTACGTGTCATAATAGAGCCTTAATGACATCACAATGCAGCTTTATAGAACATGTTGGACGCTAATTCTTTTGCGCATAGAATTGAATAATCGAGTTGGGACCCATTAGCGTTTCCTATTTATGACATATTCAATGCCCATGCCAAATTTCAAGTTTCTATGTGAGAAAATTACATTCCGTACGTAAAATTTGGAGGCTAATTCTTTTGCGCATAGAATCTCGAATAATCGAGTTGGGACCCATTAGCGTTTCCTATTTATGACATATTCAATGCTCGTGCCAAATTTCAAGTTTCTATGTGAGAAAATTACATTCCGTACGTAAAATTTGGACGCCAATTCTTTTGCACCTAGAAATGAATAATCGAGTTGGGACTGATTAGCTTTTCCTATTAAATTCCAAGTTTCTATTACATCGCGAAGCGAGAGAATTCGGTTCCGTACGTAAAATTTGGACGCTAATTCTTTTGCGCATAGAATTAGTATATGAGGAGGAGGTCGTCTTGTGTAATATATTAGTATATGAGGAGGCGGTGCGGTCGTCTGTGTAATATATTAGTATATGAGGAGGAGGTCGTCTGTTTAATATATTAATATATGAGCAGGAGGTCTCACAATGCAGCTTTATAGAACATGTTGGGGCATGTTCAAGGGCGTCCGATGTTGATGACATCAGTGATGACATCACAATAGCAGGTGGCTTACTTATTCGATCTACGTGGGGGGGGGGGCGTAACTTTCGACGACGCTCGCGCGCCATTTATCGTAGGATATTTGTACTATGCCTATAATCTTCCCAGGAGTGTACTTAACAACTTCCCAAAGTTTCATGGCGATCGGATGAATGGTGTAGTAGCGCATAAAGGACAAACAGACACGCACGCACGCACGCACGCAGACACGCACGCAGACAGACATACATTCAATTTTATATATATAGATGTTGGGGCATGTTCAAGGGCGTCCGATGTTGATGACATCAGTGATGACATCACAATAGCAGGTGGCTTACTTATTCGATCTACGTGGGGGGGGGGGCGTAACTTTCGACGACGCTCGCGCGCCATTTATCGTAGGATATTTGTACTATGCCTATAATCTTCCCAGGAGTGTACTTAACAACTTCCCAAAGTTTCATGGCGATCGGATGAATGGTGTAGTAGCGCATAAAGGACAAACAGACACGCACGCACGCACGCACGCAGACACGCACGCAGACAGACATACATTCAATTTTATATATATAGATGAGCAGGAGGTCTCACAATGCAGCTTTATAGAACACTAGCGTACCCGTCGCACGTTGCTGCGAAGACAGACATACATACATACTTCGTTTTTATATATCTAGATGACGGCAGCAGCGACCACTGAGGTTTTGTAGGCCGCTGCTTCCCCCTTGCAGGCTGAATAAAATAGCCGTTGTGTGGAACATCCAATTTATCCGGCTGCTGTGGCTTCTTGGGAAGATAGCCTAGTACATGTTTGCCCACTTCCAACTCCAATGGAGACTGACTGTAAATGGCTGGCGTGCTCTAGTATTTATGGTTTCAAGCTGTACGTGTCATTGCATACAGTCTATCTATCTATCTATCTATCTATCTATCTATCTATCTATCTATCTATCTATCTATCTATCTATCAGGGTTATTGCATACAGTCTATCTATCTATCTATGACATCAGGAAATGAGAGAATTAGATTTTGTAGGCCGCTGCTTCCCCCTTGCGGGCTGAATAAAATAGCCGTTGGGTGGAACATACAATTTATCCGGCTGCTGTGGCTTCTTAGGAAGATATCCTAGTACTTGTTTACCCACTTCCAACTCCAATGGTAATTGGCTGGCGTGCTCTAGTGGTTCCAAGCTGTACGTGTCATAATAGAGCCTTAATGACATCACAATGCAGCTTTATAGAACATGTTGGACGCTAATTCTTTTGCGCATAGAATTGAATAATCGAGTTGGGACCCATTAGCGTTTCCTATTTATGACATATTCAATGCCCATGCCAAATTTCAAGTTTCTATGTGAGAAAATTACATTCCGTACGTAAAATTTGGAGGCTAATTCTTTTGCGCATAGAATCTCGAATAATCGAGTTGGGACCCATTAGCGTTTCCTATTTATGACATATTCAATGCTCGTGCCAAATTTCAAGTTTCTATGTGAGAAAATTACATTCCGTACGTAAAATTTGGACGCCAATTCTTTTGCACCTAGAAATGAATAATCGAGTTGGGACTGATTAGCTTTTCCTATTAAATTCCAAGTTTCTATTACATCGCGAAGCGAGAGAATTCGGTTCCGTACGTAAAATTTGGACGCTAATTCTTTTGCGCATAGAATTAGTATATGAGGAGGAGGTCGTCTTGTGTAATATATTAGTATATGAGGAGGCGGTGCGGTCGTCTGTGTAATATATTAGTATATGAGGAGGAGGTCGTCTGTTTAATATATTAATATATGAGCAGGAGGTCTCACAATGCAGCTTTATAGAACATGTTGGGGCATGTTCAAGGGCGTCCGATGTTGATGACATCAGTGATGACATCACAATAGCAGGTGGCTTACTTATTCGATCTACGTGGGGGGGGGGGCGTAACTTTCGACGACGCTCGCGCGCCATTTATCGTAGGATATTTGTACTATGCCTATAATCTTCCCAGGAGTGTACTTAACAACTTCCCAAAGTTTCATGGCGATCGGATGAATGGTGTAGTAGCGCATAAAGGACAAACAGACACGCACGCACGCACGCACGCAGACACGCACGCAGACAGACATACATTCAATTTTATATATATAGATGTTGGGGCATGTTCAAGGGCGTCCGATGTTGATGACATCAGTGATGACATCACAATAGCAGGTGGCTTACTTATTCGATCTACGTGGGGGGGGGGGGCGTAACTTTCGACGACGCTCGCGCGCCATTTATCGTAGGATATTTGTACTATGCCTATAATCTTCCCAGGAGTGTACTTAACAACTTCCCAAAGTTTCATGGCGATCGGATGAATGGTGTAGTAGCGCATAAAGGACAAACAGACACGCACGCACGCAGACACGCACGCAGACAGACATACATTCAATTTTATATATATAGATGTTGGGGCATGTTCAAGGGCGTCCGATGTTGATGACATCAGTGATGACATCACAATAGCAGGTGGCTTACTTATTCGATCTACGTGGGGGGGGGGGCGTAACTTTCGACGACGCTCGCGCGCCATTTATCGTAGGATATTTGTACTATGCCTATAATCTTCCCAGGAGTGTACTTAACAACTTCCCAAAGTTTCATGGCGATCGGATGAATGGTGTAGTAGCGCATAAAGGACAAACAGACACGCACGCACGCACGCACGCAGACACGCACGCAGACAGACATACATTCAATTTTATATATATAGACTAGCGTACCCGTCGCGCGTTGCTGCGAAGACAGACAGACATACATACATTCGTTTTTATATATCTAGATGACGGCAGCAGCGACCACTGAGGTTTTGTAGGCCGCTGCTTCCCCCTTGCAGGCTGAATAAAATAGCCGTTGTGTGGAACATCCAATTTATCCGGCTGCTGTGGCTTCTTGGGAAGATAGCCTAGTACATGTTTGCCCACTTCCAACTCCAATGGAGACTGACTGTAAATGGCTGGCGTGCTCTAGTATTTATGGTTCCAAGCTGTACGTGTCATTGCATACAGTCTGTCTATCTATCTATCTATCTATCTATCTATCTATCTATCTATCTGGGTTATTGCATACAGTCTATCTATCTATCTATCTATCTATCTATCTATCTATCTATGACATCAGGAAATGAGAGAATTAGATTCCGTACGTAAAATTTGAACGCTAATTCTTTGGCGCTTTGAATTGAATAATCGAGTTGGGACCCATTAGCTTTTCCTATTTATGACATAATCAATGCTCGAGCCAAATTTCAAGTTTCTATGACATTGGGAAATGAGAGAATTAAATTCCGTACATAAAATTTGGACGCTAATTCTTTTGCGCTTAGAATTGAATAATCGAGTTGGGATGAGACATAAGGCCTTGCCCATAAGCATTCCCCAACCTCCAAGAACTGAACCTACCTACCTGAATGAGATTTTGTAGGCCGCTGCTTCCCCCTTGCGGGCTGAATAAAATAGCCGTTGGGTGGAACATACAATTTATCCGGCTGCTGTGGCTTCTTAGGAAGATATCCTAGTACTTGTTTACCCACTTCCAACTCCAATGGTAATTGGCTGGCGTGCTCTAGTGGTTCCAAGCTGTACGTGTCATAATAGAGCCTTAATGACATCACAATGCAGCTTTATAGAACATGTTGGGGCATGTTCAAGGGCGTCCGATGTTGATGACATCAGTGATGACATCACAATAGCAGGTGGCTTACTTATTCGATCTACGTGGGGGGGGGGGCGTAACTTTCGACGAAGCTCGCGCGCCATTTATCGTAGGATATTTGTACTATGCCTATAATCTTCCCAGGAGTGTACTCAACAACTTCCCAAAGTTTCATGGCGATCGGATGAATGGTGTAGTAGCGCATAAAGGACAAACACGCACGCACGCACACACGCACGCACGCACGCAGACAGACATACATTCAATTTTATATATATAGATGTTGGGGCATGTTCAAGGGCGTCCGATGTTGATGACATCAGTGATGACATCACAATAGCAGGTGGCTTACTTATTCGATCTACGTGGGGGGGGGGGCGTAACTTTCGACGACGCTCGCGCGCCATTTATCGTAGGATATTTGTACTATGCCTATAATCTTCCCAGGAGTGTACTTAACAACTTCCCAAAGTTTCATGGCGATCGGATGAATGGTGTAGTAGCGCATAAAGGACAAACAGACACGCACGCACGCAGACACGCACGCAGACAGACATACATTCAATTTTATATATATAGATTACTCACATATAGATGGTGGACATGTTGGGGCATGTTTCTCAAGACAGATGATGACATCACAATGGAAGTTGACATCACAGTGGTAGTGACATCACAATGGCACTTGTGACATCACAATGGCACAAGGCTTCTTATACAGGTGCATGACTTAGAATCCTTGCATTCACTTGCTGCAGCTAGCAGAGCATAAGTGAGAGCGACTATCCTAGCGGATTTCTATATTTTCTATATTTTTGCCTTTGTGATAAAATGAAGGCAAAAAAGAAGACAAACCATTTACAGGAGGAAGCTGATAAGATCCAGCAGATTCCTGAAGATAAGAACGATGGCCGTGAAGGCCAGGATGAGCCAATTAAAGCTAAGAAATCAAGGAAGAACCAATTCTTAGCGCGCCTGCGAAGAACCTGGGCGACTATTCTTGGGTGTATGAGGTGCTGCACTTCCATCCAAGTAGAGAGAAGTGCTGAAGAACTCTCAGAACCCAGTGGGAACATAGAGGAACTCCCAAGTCCCAACGGGATAAACATGGAGGAGAAACCTCCAGGACCCAGTGACATAAACATAGAGGAATTCCCTGTTCCCAGCTTGATAAACATGGAGGTGGAACTTCCAGGACATAGGGACCTGAACATAGAGGACACCAAAGGTATGGTATCACGCAACGTCTCCTATAATACAAGGGCATGGTTTTAGTTACAGCCCCCCATTGTTACTGCCAATCATAGATTAATTGAATTGATATATTTGGCAAGTTCTGTATATTCAAAAAAACAATTAGCTGCCAGGGGTAGTTTTGTGCTGCTAGTTTTTATATGTTTTCATGAAGAATAAATCAAAATGTTTGCTAACATATACATAATTAGCTGCTAGGGGTAGTTTTGTGTAGCCAGGGCCTCACAGTGGTAATAATCCTTGTGGTGGCATTTAGTTTTTATATGTTTTCATGAAGGATAAATTTGAATTTTTATGTTAACATCTACAGCTTTGGTTTTGGGCTTGCCTTGAGATCTGTCTTTTTTTAACATCTTAGTGACATTTGAAATGCATGAACTTATACCAATGTGGGTGATGTAGGGTGGGCACAATACAGCTTATTTATGTAGTATTATGTGGTAACTATTCAGGTACATGGCTGCCCAGGAATATTTGGATCCATCAGGGCATACTCTGCTCTTACAAGGGAACCACACTTGATACTCTAATAGGACATATGGGCGGGAGTAGTTTTTGAAAGGCATCCCCTTGAAATACAAGTACTTGGGTGAGGTCTTCTCTCAAGTTCTCAAATCATATATTTCATCATTCCTTAGTTATATCTCCTTTATTAGTCAGAATGTATAAACCAGATATTCAAATTTGACTTATTCTATTTTTATTGATATGTTCTTTATAGCTAAAGCATTAGCTGAAGTAAAGGAAGAAAAGGTAGAGAAAAATCAAAACAAGACCGATAATGAGGAGACAGAAGTGCTGGTGACAGACTGTTTTCTGGAAAAGGAAATAGAAGCAGAATACCAGTACTATGCCAGTCAGGAGGCAGAAGTGGCGGGGACAGACTGTTTCCTGGAAAAGGAAATAGAAGCAGAATACCAGTACTATGCCAGTCAGGAGGCAGAAGTGGTGGTGACAGATGACTGGATACTGGAAAAGGAAATAGAAAAAGAATACCAGTACTATGCTAGTCAAGAGGCAGAAGTGCTGGTGACAGACAGTTTTCTGAAAAGGGAAATAGAAGCAGAATACCAGTACTATGCTAGTCAGTGTGAAATTCCGGCAATGTGCAATCGCACTTACAACCTGATCCAGATCACAGAAGATCTGCACACCCATCACTATGATGCTAGTCAGTGTGAAATTCCGGCAATGTGCAATCGCACTTACAACCTGATCCAGATCACAGAAGATCTGCACACCCATCACTATGATGCTAGTCAGTGTGAAATTCCGGCAATGTGCAATCGCACTTACAACCTGATCCAGATCACAGAAGATCTGCACACCCATCACTATGATGCAGAGGATGAGGAACAACAGGATGGAGAAGAAGAACTCGAGATTAAAGTAGGAGATGATGCAGAAGTTAAGATCAAAGAAAATGGAGAGGATGGACTGGAGAAGGCAGACAGCACAAAGGAAAGCCAAAGAGCTTCATGTGAAATGCCGGGGCCTAGTCACATCAGCGATAGAGGTAAGAGATCGAGAAGTAACTGGGAATGTTCATGGGAACTTTTTATAAGCTTTTCAGATAACATGGTCTACAACCATAGAAACACATAAGTCTGCACAAGAGCTGCAGATATAAGATGGTTTAGGTCTTTATTTAGGGTTTTACATGTTAGTGAATATAATGTAGGTTGTAGGTTTCATAATCTGACTACATATGAATTTGTGTTACTGTGCCATAGTAATGAAGACTCTAATAATTGTCACACATATTAACACGTGTTCCTTTGTTTCCAACAGACAATGACTCATTTAAGGGCAAGGAAAACGAGGACAATAAGGGTGGAGATAACAGCATTAATATCAATGAAGGCATAGAAGAGTGTAGATTTAAGCAGAAGTCCAGCAGTAAAAGCAGTTCTCTAGAAGAAGAGACACCAAAGGAACTCTACAAATCCACCAAAACCTCTCACAGCGACAGTAGCCATGATGAGGAACTTCCCTCCACAAGCGACAGCTGTTTGGAGGAACTTGAGCAACCTGGCGAGGAAACACCTGCCACAGTACCCCTAACACTAGGGTCTTTTACATTCAATCAAACACTGGGAAAAGGAGGCTTTGGAGAAGTCTTCTTGGCAACTGATATCATCCGCAAAGAATGTGTTGCCATTAAAGTGTCAAACAAATATACTTTCGTTAATGATGGCAGCAATTTTGCAGAGCGCGATATCTTGGAGCTATCCCATGAGAGCCCATACCTAATTCACGGCCTGGCCGCCTTCCACACAGAAAAATGTATCTACTATGTGATGGAATTGGCCACCAGAGGGAACCTGAATAATTTTATATGCGACAACTTTCCTCTAGATACCCCCACAATACAATTCATAATAGCAGAAGTGATCTGTGGCACAGAGTTCCTGCACAAAAAAGGTATCATACATCGGGACCTGAAGCCAGAAAACATCCTTCTGTCTGCAGAGGGCCATATCAAAATTACCGACTTTGGCATTGCTCTAATGGGTGTGGATCAGAGGACTGAAGAAGAACCTAGAGGTACACCTCTATATATGGCCCCAGAATTGTTTATGGACCAGGAACATGGACGAGGGGTAGATTATTTTGCCATAGGTGTGATTTTGTATGTGCTGTACACATTAGAGTTCCCTTTTTTTGGACAAAATTTCACAGAAATTAAGGACTCCGTCCTCTATGATACTCCATTCTACCCAGAGTTTATGACTCCTAGCACAGTGAACATCTTACATGGGCTTCTATGTAAAGATCAGGACCTTCGGCTAGGAGTAATAGGAAACATCAAAAAGTATCGATTTTTTTCTGCCATGAATTGGGAAGATGTGGAAGCCAGAAGAGTGGAACCACCAGCAATCATGACAGCAGCTCTTGTTGACCTGAATGTGGATCAAACTATAAATTATAGGGAAGCGGAATTCTCAGTATTACCTGAATTCCATGAAATATTCGAAGAATTCAGCTTTATATGTCCGGTTTGGTCACAACACTATCATCCCGTCAACGATGGGGCCATTGATGATGATGAAGAAAGTTTCTAAGTGGTTAACAAGCAAAGCTGGTGGATGACCTATTCAAACCAGCAAAGCTAGTTAAATCCCATCCATATTCTCCTCCTACTTTCCACATCCTACCTGACATCATGTAAAATCTCCGGTAAAAGAAGCCCTGCCACCACTAACACCACAGGATGAACCAATACAAGAATATCAACAGATATAGACGTTACCCAGGGACTCATTCCGATCGCCGTATTTGGGGTCAGGGAGGAATTTTTTCCCCTAATATGAGGGCAGACCAACAATCCTCAGCGGGTTTTTGCCTCCCTCTGGGTCAACGTAGCAAGTAATTACAGGTTGAAATCACAGGACTTTTCTCAACCCTACTTGCTAAGTAACCATCTGAACATCATATCTACAGGGTGGTTAGGATGACAGAAGGAAGCTGCTACAGAAGAAAGAAGCTCCTTCATCTATTGGACAGGACAGAAGGAAGCTGCTAACAAAGAAAGCAGTTCTTTCACCCATCGGATATGACAGAAGGCAGCTGCTGAGATAGAAAGCAGCTCCTTCACCAATCGGACTTGACAAACAGAGGGCCCAAGGGCTAAATGTGGCATGTTGTAGGAATCCTGGAATGCGACACCTATGTGTCATCCAGACCTGGATTTCCAAAAACAACACAACAGTAAGCCAAGGCCTGAAGAGCAGAATAACCCTCATCTCTGCTCCTTCTATTGATTATATGATAATAACATCATTCATACACTAATAATAAATGTATAACAACATCTATACAGAATTTGTCTTCATTATTCCCACATATAGTACAAGATGTTTGGACTTGGTACCAGCTCAAGTCAAAATAAGAGAAAGGGGCGGTAGCAACCAAGGAGTTGGTAACTAACATAATTCTCTCTCATAGAGGTGTCACAATTATCATTTTAGTGACTTTAGAACTACTAAAGTCATACTATGTATGGCAGCCTTACAGGTCCCTACTTATTAACAGCATGCATGCCAATAAATGTTCTCATTTGATGCTGCCTTCTTAAAGGAGTCATACCATAAAGAACTTAGCACCTATTCATCCAAAGTCTCAGCTGAGTCCACCACCATTTCCAAGAAAGAGGCTTCGGTGAACCACTCTTGTTACTGTGAGCTCGTTGCACCCATCTGCAGTGATGCATGCCTGGCTCCACTGGCGTAACTATAGAGGATGCAGGGGATGCGGTTGCACCCGGGCCCAGGAGCCTTTAGGGGCCCATAAGGCCTCTCTTCTCCATATAGGGAGCCCGGTACTATGAATAAAGCATTATAGTTGGGGGCCCTGTTACAGGTTTTGCACTGGGGTCCAGGAGCTTCAAGTTACGCCTCTGCTTGGCTCTATTCATTTCAATGGGGCTAATGAAAATCATAGAGTACAAAGCGCTTGGTTATCAAAGCGTGATTCAACCTTGCTGATGTCTGTTTCGTTGCAGTTTTGCTGGTTGCATCACGCTTTGACTCTTCTGTTGCTGCAGTTATTTTTGCTTGCGAATTAAGTTTTATGAATCCCGTTCAGGTCGTACAATTGAGATCTGGCGCAATTTGTGGCATTTTCACAGCTTTGATTTCAGTTTAGAGAACCCCATTTGCACTGCTGCAGCGTGGTTTCCATAGGAGTAGGTTTGTGGCATTTCCTAGAAGCCTTTTTGTAAAGGTGTACAAGGAGGTCTCTTGCTCAGAACAGAACTGTTGAATGACTATAAACATTCTGTGATCCTGTAGTGTGTATGGAGCTGGCTCAGGATCAGAGTCCGCTTCATGCCTGGCGGCTATTAACTGTTTCTGACTACACATCTATACATTCAGCAGGGAGGGAACCTCTTCCTACACCCCATTAGCACCCCTCCCACAGTGTGATTGGAGAGTGCCATTTGACTAGAATGACAGCGCAAAGCCTACCGAAGGCTCCCAGGGTTGCCATGCCTAGACGCCTATCAAACCCTGCCTAAGGCAATATGAAAAATCACTATATACTGCAATACTGAAGTATTGTAGTATATACACTCATTGTCAGTAACATCTCTCCCCTAGTAGTCATGGGATGGAATAAAACTTTTTCGGTGTGATTTTAACATTAATATAAGTAAATGATTACAACATCAGAGCACAAGGATCATATATTGTGGAAAACTGACCCCTTCAAGGGAGGCTCTAGTACCCTGCTGTACCACCTTTAGCTTGGATACAAGATGTGATACAAGGAGGCATGGAGGCTCTAGTACCCTGTTGTACTGTCTCTAGCTTGAATACAAGATGTGATACGGACAGGCATGGAGGCTCTAGTACCCTGTTGCGCTGCTTTTAGCTTGAGTACAAGATGTGATGCAGGCGGGCATCGAGGCTTTAATGCCCTGTTGTACCACCTCTAGCTTGGATACAGGATGTGATTCAGGCAGGCATGGAGGCTCTAGTACCCCTGTTGTACCACCTTTAGCTTAGATACAAGATGTGATACAAGGAGGCATGGAGGTTCTAGTACCCTGTTGTACTGTCTCTAGCTTGAATACAAGATGTGATGCGGACAGGCATGGAGGCTCTAGTACCCTGTTGGGCTGCTTTAAGCTTGAGTACAAGATGTGATGCAGGCGGGCATGGAGGCTCTAATGCCCTGTTGTACCACCTCTAGCTTGGATGCAAGATGTGATTCAAGCAGGTATAGAGGCTCTAGTACCCTGTTGTACTGCCTCTAGCTTGGATACAAGATGTGATACGGACAGGCATGGAGGCTCTAGTACCCTGTTGTACTGTCTCTAGTTATGATACAAGATGTGAAGCAGGCGGGAATGGAGGCTTTACTACCCTGTTGTACCACCTCTAGTTTGAATACAAGATGTGATACGGACAGGAATAGAGGGTTTAGTACCCTGTTGTACCACCAATAGTTTGAATACAAGATGTGATACGGAAGGGCATGGAGGCATATAGGTTCCATCTGGTATCCTGTGTCATATCGTTCCACATTTTCCATTTTCTGTAACTGAGCATCTAGATTGTACAAACTCATAGGCTGTAGAAGTTGACGTTCCAGATGGTCACATACATGTTCTATCTGGCGACCGGGCAGCCACGGAAGTGTGAGAGTGTTGTGGGGGCATTCCTGTGACCCCCTTGTGTGTGTGTCGGAAAAATTATCCTGCTGCCTCTTGGAAGCCGCCATGAGAGGCAAACATGTGGCTGCAGGATGTCCTGAACATATCGCTGAGCTGTCATTGTCCCTCGCACCACTACTACGGGTGACTGACTATTGTATGCGATGGCCCCTTAGACCATTACACCAGTAGTGGGGCAGGATAGATCTGCTCACCCCAAGGTCTCTAGACATGAACACGGCCATTGTCAGTGCCCAAACTAAACCTGGATTTGTCACTGAAGACAACCCGGTTTCACATCTCCGTGCCCGGTAGGCAGAAGATTAGCCTATTTGACTAAGGGACAATGGTAAGGACCTTGCCCCTTCTTCCCTTCAGATAAGACCATCTCCCAGTCTTTTCTTTCCCTATATAGGCTTTTGATAGAGTTTAAAAAGATGTCAGACAATGGAAACTGAAAGTCAGCAGTGCGACTCACCGAGGAGCAGCAAGCAGTTGCACTTCTTTGCTTCCATAGTAGATTATGGCATTTTCTTCCGTCAACACTACATTGAAGTATAAATTTATCATATATTGCGGTCAATAGTCAATACCCTTTCATACTAGAAGCCGCATGTAGTGTGTTTCCCTGGTAGTTTCCATATCCAAAAGATTATTTAGGCTACTAGCTCGGCTTCTGGTCTGATTGGAGTCAAGGCCAGTGTGACAGATCTGTTTCCAAATGGTTGCGCAGAACCCTGATGGGTCCCATCGACTAAAGGCTTATTCATACTACCGTATGTGCAAAAACGCTCACCACAGCGCAATATATTTGCACATGTACAAGGTTGGATAAGGTTGATTTGTTCGTGCGCCTCTGCATACTGTACTTTTTATACACACAGGTTCAGTTTACACATGTGCGGGAGCCACCGCTTCCGTAGATTGAAAGTCTAATGTGGTCCAGATGTTTTCTTGCCGCCGTGTTTTTGCGCAGTGCTTCATGCTTCCCCTTGCGTATTTGAGCACCCCCCATTATAGACTTCCACGGCGCAAAACGCAGAAAAATAGAACAGGTTCTCCTTTTTTTCTGCACGAGTGAAATGCGCATGCAAAACACGTTCATGAGACAAACTCATTTAAATCAGTGGGTTCTCGTTAGAGACGAGCGAGCGTACTCATTAAGGACAAATACTCGAGCGAGTATCTTCCTTTTCGAGTACCTGCTTCTCGCCCGCAAAGATTCGGGTGCCAGCTGGGGGATCTCTCGCCCCCCTCCCACCCCCCGCTCCCTCCTGCTCACTCCCACAACACAGCCCTCACCCCCACCAGCACCCGAATCTTTGCGGGCAAACAGGCAGGTACTCGAAAAGGACGATACTCGCTCAAGTATCTGTCCTTAACGAGTGCGCTCACTCATCTCTAGTTCTATTATATGTGTTCTGTGTGAAGAAACCCTTATAATGGGGTCTATCAAGTGCCTGTTCTGGTGATTTTTGCTGTATGGCCATGCATGCTTGCTAGGGCCAGAACTACCCAACAAAAATCTGCAGCATTTACAGTAGCAGAAAAGTGGATGAGATTTTCAGAATCGCATCCACATGCTGTGGGAAAAAATATGGTCTAAAACAGTAAGGAAATTGATGTTTGGTGCGAAATTTTAATCCAGAACATATCAAACTTTTTGCTGTGGATTTAGTGCAGAATACTTACAGCTTTTTCTATCATAGACTTCAATAGAGAGGCCAAAATCTTCACCAAAAATGAAAAATTCACAACATTGGCTATGGCTTTAGAGAGCACAACAGCAGTCATGGGCTGATTTTACCCATGGAAACCCAGCAGATTTTCCGTTTCCGACCTGTGAGACCCTACTCTAAGGTATGGTCACGTGACAGTATTCGCTGCTCAGATTTCAGCATTAATTTCACCTTTAAAAACTGCTGCAAAATCCACATCTTTCAGCCGTGGTTTTTGTAGCAGATCCATGTGTAGATCAAGCACTGTCAATGGGCAAATTCTGCTTGTGGAAATCTGCTTGGTCTCCGTGTCAAGAGGTAATATGTCCCTTCTCGACGCAGAAACGTGATTTTCAGTGTTGGAATTCCACATGCATATTTTGCCAATTGACAGGGCTACATCCAAGTGCGGATCGGACGTGGATTTTGCTGTGGTTTTTAGAGGTGGAATGCTGGCGTGTAAACATCCCCTAAGGCTGGATTCACACAGGGCGGATTTGCTGCGGTTTTGCCGCTTCAGAGGTTAATTTTGGCTTGCGGATTTTCCTGCGGATCTTCTTGCGGAAAAATCCGCAAGCATTTTTTTCTGCAGTGTCTTTTACTTTTTGCTGCGGATTTTGCTGCATCCATACAGGTCTATAGACAAAAAACGCTGCGGAAAAGACAGAAGAATGGACATGCTGCATCTTTGAAAACCGCGCCGCAGTTTCATTTCCGCACTGCGGCTGTGCGAAAAAAATCTGCCCTGTGAGAACAGCTTTTTTGCAAAACTCATTTGTACTGCACTGCACTGCAAATGCAGTGGTTTTGCCGCAGTGCGGATATGCAACGGCAATCCGCGGCAAAATCGCAGCAAATCCGCCCTGTGTTAACCCAGGCTAAGGGTGACTACCCACTACAGTTTTTTTTCTGCAGGGGTCTATGGGACTTGTAATGTTAAAATCGAGATTTGGCGGTAAATTGCGATTTTGCGCAATCGTGATTTTAACATTACAAATCCCATAGACCCCTGCAGAAAAAAAAAGAAGCAAGAGGATCTTATGGTTAGGTCCTCTAGGTACACTGCTAAATGGCTACTTGATGCAGAGTGTCTTTTGTTTATCCAATGTCCTATTACCTAGTCAAGTGAACCTTGGTCTATCCATCTTTTAAGATTGTCTGAGTCTCTAAACACTACCCAGGGCTGCCAAATCTTGTGGGTGGTTTCCCACGTTTTGGGGTCGTCGGCTCCCAATTCGTCGTATGTCATGAGGTTGTGGAGTTCCTCCACCCACATGCCTTTAGTGAGGATGGTTGGAGAGCGCCAGAGCCTTGGGATCAGTCTTCTCACTGCTATTATGAAATGTCTTAATAGGCCTGTTTTTGCATCTTTCACCGATCCTGGGAGTAGTGAGAGTAAAGCCAGTTTTGGAGTCATCGACACCCTTGTATGGTTGGTGTAGTTGAAGAGGGTTGTCACCTCATTCCAGAGGGTGGCCACTGGTCGGCAGTCCCACCAGATATGGATCATTGTGCCTCTACTCCCGCTACACCTCCAGCACAAGGATAAGGACTGAGGAAAGATCCTCTGAAGCTGATCAGGGGTCCTATACCACCTTGAGACTATCTTGTAGTTAAGGTCTTGGATCCTGCCTGCTGAGGAGAGTTTATGCGTGAGGGCCCATACTTTAGACCAGTCTTCCTCTGTGAGGTTAGCACCTAGTTCTTGTTCATCCTCCGTCTCTCGATCCAGCAACATCTTGTATAATCTAGAGATCATGTGTCTCTGGTTTGTATTTGATAGGCAAAGTTGCTCAAACTCCGTAAGTGGTGCCGTCAAGTTCTCTTTCGGCGTCAGCGAGCTCATGAAACCCATTCGTTGCAGGTATTGAAGCCAGGAACCTGGCTGTAATGGATTCTGTCCCAGAATTTCTGTCATGGATTTTAGGCCCTTCTGAGTCAGGACATCTCTCAGTCTAGGGGTTGGTTTGGTAGGGAGGAATAGTAGCCTCTGATGGCGTAGGGTGATTTCAAATAGGGGGTTAGCTGTGAGCGGCGTTAGGGGGCCTGGTACTGTGACCAGTCCAAAATTGGGTGTGAAGCCTGCCCATGTCTTAATTAGTTGGAGGCCGAAGGGGGAGATATTTGGAATGGATTTTATCTGTTTAGGAGGAATCCAAAGGGCCCCGTCTAGTCCGTCAATTTCGCCTGCATGCTCTATTTCTACCCAGAGCCTTGAACTCCTATTTTTGAGGATGCCGAGGGCACAATTCGCGATGTTGGCCTTATGATAGAGGGAAAAGTCCAGGAGGCCCAGGCCTCCCCTCTCTTTTTCCCTTGTTAGTAAAGAGAAGCCTAGTCGCGGTTTGCGGCCCCTCCAAACGAAGACAGTGATTAAAGATTTAATTTTTTTGAAAAATGACCTCGGGAGCCCAATCGAGATTGTTTGGCAGAGGTATAGGAATCTGGGTAACACGTCCATTTTTATTGCGTTATCTTGGCCATTCCAGTAGAGATACAGGGGTCCCCATTTACCTAGGTCCCTCTCAAAGTTCTTGTGACTCCCAGATATTTTATGTGTGAACTGACCCAGCGAAATGTTTAGGGCCTCTGATTTCTGTGCGTTTAATTTGTAGTTGTTGACCCTCCCAAATTTTTCAAATTCCTTTAGTAGCACTGGCATGGGGGTTGGACAGGTATAGTAGCAAGTCGTCGGCACATAAGGCCATTTTATGTTCCGTTGACCTGATCGTGGGTCCTTTGATCGATTCGTTACTATGGATGGCGTTGGCTAGGGCCTCCATTGTCAGTACATATAGGAAGGGGGAGAGTGGGCACCCCTGTCTGGCCCCATTGTTTATTCTTAGCGGGTCGGACAGAGCTCCGTTTACTCTAATCCTGGCCGTGGGATCTCAGTATAGTGCCATGATCCTCTGGAGCATACGTGGTCCCAGTTCGATTCTTTCTAGTGTGGCAGAGAGGAAGATCCAACTCACCCTGTCAAACGCCTTTTCGGCGTCGATTGCCAGAAGGCAAAGGGTGTTTTTTTTTTACTTGGCCCTAGCTATTAGGGACATCGTTTTGATGGTGTTTTCTCTTGCCTCTCTGCCTGGGACAAAACCAACCTGCTCGAGATGGATCAACCGTGGAATTATATTCTGAAGTGTATTGGCTATCAATTTGGCGAACATTTTAATGCAGGGGCGTAACTATAGAGGGTGCAGGGGATGCAGTTGCACCCAGGCCCAGGAGCCTAAGGGGGCCCATAAGGCCTCTCTTCTCCATATAGGGAGCCCAGTACTATGAATAAAGCATTATAGTTGGGGGCCCTGTTACAGGTTTTGCATTGGGGCTTAGAAGCTTCAAGTTATGGCTCTGTACAGCATGGTTTAGGTATGGGTATGGGTACAGATACAGATAGAGGAGGAGCCCCAGCTCACGTTTTGCATCAGGGCCCCTGAGCCTTTAGTTACGCCCCTGTTTTAATGTCTACGTTTATTAATGAGATTGGCCCCTAGCTTGCGCAGACCGAGGGGTCCTTACCCGGTTTGAGAATGATTGTTATATGGGCCTGTAATGCTTGTTGGGGGAACGGTTGGCCTCTGTTAATTGTATTGAATGCTTCCAGGACTATTGGAGATAGATCTTCAGCAAATAGGCAAATAGTTTATAAAATCTGGCTGTGCAGCAATCTGGCCCTGGGCTTTTGTTTACCTTTAAATTTTGGAGTATGTCTAGCAGTTCTTGGGGTGAGAAGTCTAGTTCTGCGTCTTCTGCCTCTGTATGTGTCAGGCTTTTAGGGGGTGTGTTCGGTTAAGTACGTGTCGACCTCCTTTCTGTGGGACAGTGCTGAGGTTTGAGGGTCGGTGTTGATGTTATATAATTTGTTATAGTAAGATTTGAATTCCTCCAGAATGTCCATGGTGCTGTGGACCATGTGGCCCCTGTTGGATTGGATTTTGGGAATGTATGTGAGTGGGGTCCTAGGGTGTAGGGTCTTGGCTAGGTGGCTCCCGCATTTGTCTCCATACTCGAAAGACCCCCTCTTAAGCTTGTCTCTGAGAGCCAAAGAGCGCTGGTCTAGGATCTCGAGGATCTGCTGTCGAATGGAGGAGATCTCTGATCTCAGGACGTCGTCTTGCTGGCGTTTGTTAGCTGTCTCTTTGGCTCTCAGAGTGGATAATAGTCCTAATAGGGTGGGCGATCTCTCCTTTTTGATTCTGGAGCCTTGTGAGATTAGCACACCTCTCAGTATGCATTAAAGTGCCTCCCATTTTATTGGGGCGTGGGTTTGATCTGCCTGATGTGTCTCTTTGAATTCTTCAATCCACTTTCTGATAGCTGCTACACATGTGGGGTCTCTTAGGAGATTGTCGTTGAGTCTCCATGAATGGCATCTTGGAGTTGCTCCCCATCCTGCAAGACTTCCATACACTGGGGAGTGGTCTGACCAAAGTAGCTCCCCGTGTGAGCAGGTTGGGACACTGTCGAGAAGGCTATGTGAAATCAGGAGATAGTCGATCCTGCTGTAGGAGTTGTGAGCCGCTGAGTGGAAAGTGTAATCTCGCATCTCTGGGTGCAAGATTCTCCAGAGATCCACTAGATGTAAGGTGGCTAGTTTTTTCTTGAATGTGGGAGTTGCTGCTCATGAGACGGAGGACTTACCTGATGTAGTATCCATGGCAGGATCCAATACCAAGTTAAGGTCTCCCCCAAGACGATTTTCGACCCTCCCGTGAAGTCGGCAAGGGCATTCAGCGCTCTTGTAGTAGATGGGACTTGGTTCTGGTTGGGGAGATATGTTAGCAAAGGTGATAGCAATGCCTGTTATTTCTAATTTGAGAAAGATATATCTGCCTCCGGAGTCGATCAGGGAATCTATATGTTGGTTCTGGAGGGACCTATGTAGGGCGATAGAGACCCCCCTCCCCCCGCTTTTCGTAAGGGTGTCGGGGCCATGGATCCATGTTGAGTAATACGAGGAGGAACAGGTGGGCACACAGCCCGCTCTAAAATGGGTCTCCTGAAACAGGGCCACCATCACCTTTTTTTTGTGGAGGTGGTACAGGAGTTGTCGTCTTTTCTGCGGGCTGTTTAGGCCTTTGGTATCAACCTCTTGAGTGGCAGGTTTCCTACCACCCTGTCGTGCCCACCAGGGCAGGTTTTTTTAAAATGGTCTAATCATTGAATTTCAACTAATTTTGCAGTTGCGTCTCAAGAGCCATAACTTTTTCATTTTTCCATTTACATGGCCATATAAGGGCTTGTTTTTTGCGGGACAAGTTGTGATTTTTTAAACAGGGGGGAGGAAAAAAAGAAATGGGGAAAAAAGAAAAAAAGGGGCCATGTCATTAAGGGGTTAAATAATGCATTAACTTCCTTCTCTGGGTCATTACGACGCATGGATACAACATGTGTGATTGTATTTTTGATTTTTTTTACAAAGTAAAGGGAGACAAGTGTTTTTATAATTTAAAAAAAATTTTTTTTTTGTCCCTTTAGGGGACTTCCACAGGGACCCATCAGGACCCCTGATCACATTCCGGGGGTCTGATGGTGACAGCCCTTTACATGCTGCAGTGATAGCCCTTTACATGCTGCAGTCACATAGACTGCAGCATGTAAAGGGTTAACACAGCAGAGATCGGAGGTTTTCTCTGATCTCTGCTTTAAGAGCAGGTACCTAGCTGTCCTCTGACAGCTAACAACCAGCTCTCCCTGCCACAGAGACCATCGGCTTGCTTCTGACAAGCCGATGGTCTCTATGGCAACCTGTAAACAAAGCAGGAGATTGCCGACATATCGGCAATATCTTCTGCTGGTTTTTCAAAGCCCTTGCTTTGTTCTGTGTGGGTCTGTGCAGTCAGAGCACACTGTCACAGTTTGTGGCATTGTGCTCTGCAGCTCCCATAGTGATACATAGCCCGGAAATCTTCCGGGCTATGTTGCTATGAGCAGTGGAGCTCGTCCCGGAAAATTTCCGGGCGTGCCACTCAAGGGGTTAAATGTGCAGAAAGTTAAGTTCGCCATCTAGATTTTAGTACGTGGGTGTTTGGAGGTTTCTCGCTTCTCCCCGGGTGGGTTGGCGGGGACAGCTATAAGGCCGCAGTATAGAGGTCTAATTGACCTCACTCGAATCCGTTTGTTATTTCACAAATGGATTCGAGTGATATAAAATGCCGATTTATATGAATGAGCACTATGCAGTACTATCGGGAAGGATCACATGACTTTGAAAGTGACGTGTGGGACACGTGATCATGATGTATGACCACACGTGACCACAAGATGGCCCTGACCAGCGGCATCCGTGGATCAATGTGAGTTTAGATGATGTGTATAAATGTGTGTTTGTGAAATGTTTATTTTATGCTTGAAGAGGGCGGTTTAAACCGCCGAAACGCGTAGCAATAGAAAATTAATAAAATATAATTATATTCTATGGACCATTGTGTCCTTTGATGTTCCTGCAGACCACGAGCGTGGGGGGATTTTTCTGGTTCTTATAAGGTGTATATGCAAACAGCCGATTCCGGGCTGTTACCCCATTGATCGCTCTCCGGTGATCCGGATTTGGAATCCTAGGAACGGTTACAAGCCAGCAGGGATACAGGGTGCCGGTGGACCTTCTAAGCAGGGGGTCTTACCGAGCACCAGGTGAGTACTATAAGTATTCACATAACGTTTTAAAATTGTTATGAATGAGTAGGCGCTGATCTTGCTTTTTATGTATCCTATTATATACAACTTCATAATTCTATACCATATGATCACATCTCTCTGTCAGAACAAGTGTTTGGAATCTATATTTACATGCTAATCAGAAGGAGTCATAGATGTGGTGTTGCATGGTAATCTATGTTGAGGCCCAGTAGGGTATAAGGTAGCGAGGGTGAAGATCCACTTTAATTCCCTTCTGTTCAATAACAGTTCCCTGTTGCCTCCCCTCTCGAGTGGTGGGACATAATCAATGATTTTATATCTCAGTTGACAGATAGAATGTCTGTTATTGTTCTGCTCTGGTAACACACTATGATTGGTGGAACCATCAATATGGAATTGGTTAAACTATAGCACCATTCGCTGTCTGTCAAGATTTTCTCACAGATTTTGAGGAGCCAGAGTGTGTACCCAACAGACAAGAATACATGAATGATTTTTAGCTGTTGTCTCTACATACCGGTTTAGTTGGTGTGGACGTTTTGCTACTACTCTGGTCCTCAGCCTTGTCCAACATG
The DNA here is from genome assembly GCA_035609135.1 of Eleutherodactylus coqui. Lineage (NCBI taxonomy): Eukaryota > Metazoa > Chordata > Amphibia > Anura > Eleutherodactylidae > Eleutherodactylus > Eleutherodactylus coqui. The sequence continues at coordinate 2,332,483 of JAYJKI010000315.1, forward strand.
GCAGCTCCACTGATGCCATGTGCTTCTTCTTCATCGTCCAGGCTGGTCCTCCAGTTCCTCATCATTTCCAGCACATTTCACGGCCTCTGGATGCTGCTGGTGTCGCCCTATTAAGAGAGAGCAGAGAAGACATAAGAGAGATAAATAATGCAAGGCACAGAGAGCAGCGCTAGGCCAAACAGAGGGGCATGTAAATATCCAGGACGAGGCTCTACAATCTGCCATCTTCAGGACAGTGAGGTTTGTGATTACCAAATATTCCTGTGAATCTGCAAATCCATAGGTGACTCCCATGTTCGCATTGTAATGCACACGTTATCCTGCTATCTAATGTGACGCCACTTATCCCGATACATAATATCATCCTGGAGCGCGGGAAGGAAATGTGCACCGTGGCTGATCTCTTCTATTACTGAGGGTCCGTGTGTGAAGGGGCTTGCAGAGGGCGACCTGAAACCTACCGTGGTCCACAGATGATCGAGCAGCTCGTTGGCAGTTATCCGTTCTGCAGGGTCCACTCTCAGGAGTTTCTGGAGGACATCTTTGCCTGGAGGAAAAGAAAATGTACATTTGGAGTCCATGTAAGCAATAGAATACAGGAAAGGGAATGGTGACAGAGCAACATGACCTGTAACCTTTTCTCGGGGGAAGAGGGGAGGTGCTTCAATTTTTTTAAAATTAAAATTTAGCATTTTGTGTGGGCACTTACCTGCCTCGCTCACCGACTGCCACACAGAGGATGAAAATTTTACTTCTCCTTTCTTTATAGTCCGAAAAAGTTCCTCTGCTGTGTTTCCCGAAAAGCTATTGCCCGCGGGTGTCAGCTGTTATAAAAAGCTGACGCCCACACTGTATGAAGAGAGGTTGCCACGCAACCTCTCTTCATACATACCCCGCCGCTCCATGACGTATCGGTACATCATGGAGCGGGAAGGGGTTAAATGGTACAACTGAAAAATGCAACTCGTTCCGCAAAAACCAAACCCTCGTACAGACATGTCAATGAAAAGATAAAGTTATGGCTCTTGACAGGCGGGAGAAAAAAACTAAATCTATTCTCAAAGGGTTAATGTGAACGGGAATCCACAAAGTAATTCATACAGCACAGATTTTAAATCTGCTTCATCTCACTTACAGCATGTACATGATAACCCCGATGCTCCACATGTCGCACTGCTGACTGTAGTCATGACCGTGAATAACTTCAGGAGCTGCCGGTGAAGGATAAACACTAATATTAATACGCAAGTCCCTTCTAAATGCTTAAACCCACCGCCGCGCACAAACTGACTGATGGGCTCCAATTTATTCCTCGATGAGCCCGGGAAGACAGCAGATGTGGGATGAATTATGTACCGACTGGTTTGGTTCGCGTTTTCCCTCCTGCAGAAGTGATGACTGGAGGAATAGCAGGCTGATAGGTGTCTTTAATTGTTGGAAGTGATGGCACAGCAGCTGCGGCACAATATAGGGATGTGCAGAACAGCCTTGGGCCTCCCTCACACAGGCGTTTGCAGAACCGCGGCGTTTTTAAACGCTGAGTTCACTGTGGTTTCTGCAGCGCTGTCATGCATTTTTGACAACATTTTGGCTGCGTTTTCAGAACAGCTGAAAACGCAGCCAAGGAAGCTGAAAAGAAAAATCAATACTCAACTAGCTAGCACCATCCAAGTCCCTGCCACTGCTCTCCGGAGCTCATCTAATGGCTGTGATTGGTGCATCCAGCGCTGGCTATGATTGGCTGAGGCCTCTGGCTCCGCCAATCAGAGCAATCTCTTGCTGAAGGTGAGGTCTTCAAACCCTGTCATTAGCAAAAGATGGTCTATCGGCGATGACAAGTGCCTGCCAGTCTGCCTGGAGCTCCAGAGAACAGCAGCAGGGACCCGGACGGCGCCAGCTGAGTATTGATTTTTTTTTAGGTAGTTTAACTAGCGCTTGCAATTAGCGCTGCCAAGAACATGGTAAAAAGTTGTGCCACGTGAAAATGCTGCCCATTCATTTCAATGGGCGACTCACAGCTGAAAACAGCCAATGATAGAACATACATCGCTGTCAAAACACAGCTTTGAAGATGCTGTGTTTTGACGGTTGTGTGAGCAGCCCCATTCAAATGACTGGGAGCGTTGTACAGTGTTTAGCACAGAGCTGAAAAGGCAGCGCTAAATGCTGTACAAAAAAGCCTGTGTGAGGGAGGCCTCCGGCCTCCTTCACATTGGCATTTTCTTCAGCTTTTAACGCTGTGTTTTTCAAGAGCTGTCTGTTCTATTTTGGGGCGTTTTAGCATTTTTACCACTGTACGTCACCCAATGAAATGAGCGGGTAGCATTTTCAGCACTTCAGAAAATGCGGCACAACTAATTTTCTGGGGAGGGTGCTTGAAATATAAGCATGAAAATAACCTAACATGAAAATAACCTAGCTACGCTACGTGAAAAAAACTCACCTAGCAGGAGTCCTTCCTGCTGCTTTTCGGCATTCCTGCAGGCATCCGTGCACTTGTCAGCACTAACAGAGCATCTCTTGCTGGTAACAGGGGTTGAAATCCCCGCCTCCAGCAAGAGATTGCTCTGATTTGTTCTCAATTGCTGCTGCTCAGCCAATCAGAGCCAGCACTCAATGAACCAATTATATCCATTCAATGATTGAATCAATGGCCGTGATTGGTTCATCAAGTGCTGGCTATGATTGGCTGAGCCAGCGCTCGAGAACCAATTAGAGCAATTTCTTGCTGGAGGCGGGGATTTCAACCCCCGCTAGCAGCAAGAGATGACCTGTCGGTGCTGACAACTGCACAGAAGCCTGCAGGAACGCCGGAGAGCAGCAGGAGGGACCCAGACAGTGCAAGCTAGGCGAGTATTGCTTTTTTTCCTTCAGCCTTCTAAGCTGTGTTTTGAAAACGCAGCCAAAACACTGGCAAAACACATGCCAACACCGCTGAAACCGCAGTAAAAGCAGCTTTAAAAAACGCTGCATTTTTGCAAACGCTTGTGTGAGGGAGGCCTTAAATATTTGATGCGGCGACTGCTAACCACGCAAAACACATTAAGTCTTGTGGCCCTTTATGATACAGTAGGTCCAGAAAGCCTTCGTACCCTCTAACATGTCGTCATGTTGTAGCCTTGTGTTCCCCACTACTATTCTACTCCCAATATCACATAATGACAAAGTGACAAGAGAAATTAAAAAATATCATTCTGCATTAATATAAGTATTCACATCCTTATGACACAATTAGAGATGAGCGAGCATACTCGCCAAGGCTAACTACTCGAGCGAGTAGTGCCTTAGTCGAGTATCTGCCCGCTCGTCTCTAAAGATTCGGCTGCCGGCGGCGGGTGACAGGTGAGTTGCGGCGATGAGCAGGGGGGAGCGGGGGGAGAGAGGGAGAGAGGGATCCCCCCTCCGTTCCTACCCACTCTCCCCCGCCGCTCCCCGCCCGCCGCCGGCAGCCGAATCTTTAGACACGAGCGGGCAGATACTTGACTAAGGCACTACTTGCTCGAGTAGTTAGCCTTAGCGAGTATACTCGCTCATCTCTATTTACAATGTTTCCACACCTTGATTGTAGTCACTTGAGGTAAATTCAGCTGATTGGATATAAGCCCCCTCATCTATATATGGTCTCACGACTCACAATGAATATCAGAGCCAAAACCAAGCCATAAGAGGAAAGAACCTGCCTATAGATCTCTGAGACAGGAGTGTGTGGAGGCACAGATCTAGAGAAGGCAACAAAAACACTTCTGGTGCCCTAAAAGCTCCAAAAAGCCCAGCGGTCCCCATAAATCTTACATGGAAGAAAAACAACCAGGACTCTTCTAGAGCCGCCGACCCACCAAACTAAGGGGGAGAAGTGTCTAGTAAAAGAAGGGACCAAGAACCCAATGGACATTCTGTCTGAGCTCCAGAAAACGTAAAGAAGAAGTAGCAGCATAAATGGTGAAATTCCAATAAAACTAAATTTTATTTTTCTATGTTGATTAAAAGAAGCTATGTTTCGGCCTCTCACATAACACATGACCAGGGTATGCCAGACTCACCCGGCATCTACTATTCCCCCCCCCCCCCTTTAAGAAACCATCCAAACCACTACTTAGTTGGAAATTTTTGGCCACAGCAGCCATTTATTAAAATTAAACAAAATTCAAACATTATCAGTTAACCCATGCGGAGAGGAGGCCTTTGGAGTCCCAACCAAGAAATAAAGGGTCTGGCGTATAATAACATAACCAACCGTACCTGGCCTCCAACCCTACTCCCGGCTCAGAGGCCCAACAAGCCTGGGAGGCTATAAACACATAAAATTATAGGCCACCCGGGATCACTTCCCTGGCCTTCACCACCGTGCCAGACCCAACCAAAATACCAGTAGGGTGATAATCGCTCCAGGTGAGGCCATCCCCACCGTAACTCCTTCCACCCACTATAAACTGCCTCCAATATATAAATATATATACCAAAAAATGGGAGGGTGGGTGGGCTCTCAACTAACTTCTCAAAGATGGCGCTCCCACCCAAATTACCCCCCTTTTATGCCCCCCCCTGCTGACCCCCCCTTATTCCTTTATCCAATCCTTAAGCCTGCCTAAACCACCTGACACTCCCCCTCCTTTTCTTAACAATTAACCCTTCCCCTGCCTTTTTGTTTTCCCTGCCCATGACAGGGCCTCCACCTATGTACCCTTCGTGGCACGTTCCGTCCCTTCTCTATACAGGTGTAATATGATCATCAATACTCATATAGTGCAAATTTACCACACAAAGTGTAATCAGGGGGATCCACATATAGCTGCAGCTCTGGTGGAGCTCCAAAGATCCTGTGTGCAAATGGAAGAAACTTCCAGAAAGTCAACCATCACTGCGGCACTCATCAATCTGAGCTTTATGGCAGAACGGCCAAAAAAAGCCTCCTCAGTCACACTTCGTTCACACGGGTGTATATCACGGCCGGCCAATATACGCAACCATTTGATAAATTGGATTCCAATGCATCAGATCAGGCAGGCGTATTCTGGCGGCATAAAAGCGCCCGACTGGCCAAGATAGCGCATTTCGGCTGGGCGCTTTTACGCCGGCCAGAAAAGATAGTTAAGGAACTATCTTCTCGCTGGAATATGGTGGCAGTTCCCATAGAGTAATATGGGAGCCCATGGTAGCTGCCAGAGAAAGAGGTGGGAGGGAGTTTAGCAGTGTGTCTGCCAAATTCCTACACCCTTCCCTCCTCCTCTCTGCCCCTTGCTAAACTTAGCACACTAGCTCCCGTCCCATCCCCTCCGCTTGCTGAGAGCTGGCGAAGAGGTGGAAAGGGGAGAGGCAGTTTGGCGGAATTCCAGGCTCAGTGTATATGCACCGGGCCATCTGAATGGCAGATTTGTGCGCCTGTTCACAATTTTCAGTCGCACTGTGTCCATGACGGGTCGAACAAAAATTGTCACAGCTGTGTGAAAGAGCCGTCAAACACATGAAAGCAGCATGGAGTTATCAAATAGACCCTAAAGCCTCATGTCCACGGGGAAAATCAGGCCCGATATGGATTCTCCATGGAGAATCTGTAGCGGGTCCCTCCTGTCCCGCGGACATGAGCGCTTAAAATAAGAATAAATTCACCTCTCGCACGCTCCGGATCTTCCCTTCGCCACGGCTTCATCTTCTCTCCGTCGCGGCCGGATCTTCTTTCTTCGACCCGGCGGATGTGCATGGCACGTCGGTTGCGTGCCGCGCGCATGTGCCGACCCGAAGTAAAAAGATCCGGCCGCGACGGAGAGAAGATGAAACCGCGGCTAAAAGGGAAGAAACATACCCCTTGTGGCCCAAATCTTATGTCTCTATGCACAACAGGTCCATAAATGAAAGTAGTCATTGGTGGCTTTCAGAGCAGAAATGTACCTTGAAGGCCTTTTAGGCTCCATAGCACAATTGTAGAGTTCTTGAGCGGCCGAAACCATTGAGGAACCCCACAAATGACCCGATTTTGAAAACTAGACCCCTTAACAAATTTATCTAGGGCTGTATTGCCCATTTTGACCCCACAGTTTTTGAATGAATTCAAGCAAAGCAGAAGGAAAAAATTATGAGTTTCGTTTTTGGCAATTCTGTCATTTTAAAAAGAGCTTTTTTTGCACAGCACACACATAAATGAAGACTTACACCCCAAAATGGATACCCCTGTTTCTCCCGTGTTCAGAGACATACCCATTGTGGCCCTAATCTTATGTCTGGATGCACAATGGGGCCCAAAAAGAAAGGAGTAATCAGTGGCTTTCAGAACAGACATTTTGCATGAAGGTGATTTAGGCCCCATTGCCCACTTGTAGAGCCCTTGAGCGGCCCAAACCGTAGAGAACACCCACAAATGACCCCATTTTGAAAACTAGAACCCTTAACGAATTCATCTAGGGGTCTACTGCGAATTTTCACCATGCAATTTTTGAATAAATCTAAGCAAAGCAGTAGGAAAAAAATTATGATTTTCATTTTTTTGGCAATAGTGTCAATTTAAAAACTGTTTTTTTTGTACAACACACAAATGAATGAAGACTTTCACCCCAAAATGGATACCCCTGTTTGTGCCGTATTCAGAAACATACCCATAGTGGCCCTAATCTTCTTACAGGACGCATGGCTAGGCCTGTAATGGAAGGAACACCCGTTGGAACTGAATTAATTCCAGGCCCCTTTGCCAATTGTAGAGCCATTGAGCGGCCAAAACAATAAAGAACCCCCACAAATGACCTCACTTTGAAAACTAGACCCCTTAACGAATTCATCTAGGGGTGTACTGCATATTTTGACCCCACAGTATTTGAATTAATCTAAGCAAAGCAGAAGGAAAAAAATTGCGATTTTCGTTTTTTTGGCAATTCTGTCAATTTAAAACCAGTCTTTTTTGTACAGTGTACATAGGAATGAAGACGTTTAACCCAAAATGGATACCCACGTTTGTCCCGTGTTCAGAAACATACCCATTGGGGCCCTAATCTACTTACAGGACACATGGCTAGGCCTATAATGGAAGGAACACCCGTTGGATTTCAGGGCACAACTGAATAAATTCCAGGCCCTATTGCTCACTTGTGCGGGAAAAAAAAATTGACTCCCTAAAAATAATCCCCCCCTTCCCACACTCCGTGCCCTTTGTGGCATTCCCCCAAGTCTTAGACAAAAGTAATAATGTGAACTGTGTTTTTTTTCCCCGAAGACACGGGTAATTAAGGGGTCCTGGTTGGGATGGGTACATCGGGCAATAAAACTGGGTATCCACCCCTCCTCTCTAATCCTAGGCTTAGCCAGCCATGTGGATGAGATTTCTCAGAAATCTCATCCACACGGGACGGCAAATCCGTCCCGCGTCTTCTGCTGTGGCCGTGCTCTCCTCTATGAAAGCACCGGCCACAGCGGAGAAGCAAGCGGCCAGGCCGCTTCAAAACCCGCGGCTAGGTGCCGCGCCTTTTGAAACAGCGTATTCCCGGCAGAAATCTTGCGGCTCTTTGCACTTTTTTCTTTGTTTGTATTTCCCACACCGTCGCTTAGTGATGACATGGGTACCCGCAGCCCGTACACAATGTAGTCACGTATGGGCTGCGGGTATATCTGTGACCATGGAGCACAATAGGCTCTATGCTGTGGATATCCAAGATAAAATAGAACCTGCTGCGTTCTCTTTTCTGCAAATGGATTACGCAATTCCAACCCGCTAATGTGAGCGGAATTGTGTAATCCAATGCGATTGATCTGCGTATTACCGCGGATCAGACGCATGCGGAATCCGTAATTCCTATCCGGTCATGTGAGACTGGCCTAAGGTAGATCGCTACCTTTTAATCACATGACCGGGGACCGTTCACCGTTCCAGGCTCTCGGCGACCGATGGTCGCCGGGAGCAAGGAGACTTTAGGTTTCCTGGGCTCCCTGCCTCCTGCGCATGTGTCCAGCATTTTGCCGGAGGTCGCATGCGCAGAATGTCGGGAAGGTCTATGGAGGAGGAACCTGTCAGGGTTCAAATACGGAGGCCTCCAGTAAAAAGTTTCATCACCTCTCACCGATCGCATCGGTAAGGGGAGATGAAACCAACTTCTTTTTAACTTTTACGTGATCACCATTATCCATTGGATAACGGCGAACACGTGATCAGGAACCGCTCACCGCGGCCCCCCATGAAATCTCCAGGCTCTTGGCTAAGTTTTGTAGCCAAGAGCAGGGAGATTTTAAATTATCCTGGCAATCTTTGGCGACGGCCGTGTGCGCAGAAGCTGTGGTAAGGTCCGCCGATAAATCCAGGGGCCATAGGTACATAATTTCATCCTCCCTCTCTGAGGGGAGATGAAACATAAGCGTTTTTAAACTTTTTTTTTTTAACTTTTTTTACACTTTTTTTTACTTTAAATGATCACTGTTATCCATTGGATAACAGTGATCATGTCCCCAGTGATTTTAAATTTCCCGGGTCCCGAGCTCCTCTGTGCACGCACCCGATGATTGACATCGGGCGCGCATGCGCAGAAGGGGACTTAGGTCCCGGACAAATGGGACATCGCGGTAGACCCAGGATGAGTATTTTCACCTCCCCTTATGGATCCGATCCATGAGGGGAGGTGAAGTTAACGTTTTTTTGACTTTTAAAAAACTTTTTTGCGATCGGCACTATCCACTAGATAGCGGCGATCGCGGGCCAGGGTACCACTTGCCGCTGTCCCCGGTGACATCTCCTGGTTCCCGGCTACCTTCAGGAGCCAGGAGATTTTAAACTTATCCGGGTTCCTGGCCTTCTGCGTGTGCTCGTGACGTCATTTGTCTGGCGCGCATGCGCAGAAGAGCGGTCCCGGGGGACAGTTTCACTGCGGCAGACTTCGGGGAAGCCGGGTAAGTACTTTCAGCTGCTCTGATGGATCCGATCCATCAGGGCAGCTGAATCTTTTACTTTTTTAACTTTTTTTTTTAACTTTATTGTGATCGGCGCTATCTATTGGATAGCGCCGATTGCAATGCCGGGGGAGACTGCGGGCACTGACAGCATGGAGCTGTCAAGTCCTCAGCTAAGAGGTCATTAATCCTAAGAGGACGCATGTTTCTACATCCTCTAGGATTAAAGGTGAGGACGTAGAATCCTGATGGGGCCATCACTAAGGGGTTAAATGTTATGAATAGCGCCCCCTTATACATGGGGTTGCTGCGAGTTTATAATAGAAGGTGTGATGAGGGCAGGAATCATTACTTGTATCTCAGATGGAGGGCACATAAATGTACTGAAAACAATGAATGTTATAAAGAGGTAATGAATAGCTATAGTGTAATGTCACTACAGATAGTCCCCTACTTGCGAACATTCGACTTATGAATTTCGCTAGATACGAACTATCTGTCCTGCACAGTATGATGTAATGCTATGGCATTACATCATACTGTGCAGAGACCAGACAAGTTTCTATCAAGCCTGATAGAAGCCTGTCCGGTCAGATCGCGGTTGCTAGGCAGCCGGGGGCCTTCTGAAAGGCCCTAGGGCTGTCTATGCAGAGCGCCTATCAAGGCGCGCGCTTGATGGGCACTCTGCATAGGCAGCCATGGGGCCTTTCAGGAGGTCCCCGGCTGCCTAGCAACCGCACAGCGTCCCGCGATCTCATCGTGGGACGCTGTACGGGCCCTCTGAATGTCAGGTGCAGGCTGTTTCTTACAGCGGGCACCCGGTGGCAGTAGTTCCGACGGGCCGCGACGCTCGTCAGAACTGTTAACACTTTAAATACCGCTGTCAGGGTGGTATTTAAAGTGTTAACAGTTCCGACAAGCGGCGCGGCTCGTCGGAACTGCTGTCGCCGGGTGCCCGCTGTAAGAACAGCCGGCGCCTGACGTTGTATGGAGCGGGATCCACCACCGATCCCGCTCCATACAACCATTTGTTCGGACTTGCGAACAAATCGACTTGCGAACAGGTTCCTGGAACGGAACCTGTTCGCAAGTAGGGGACTAACTGTATACCCAAACAGATAAGAAGGTACAAATAAAAGATATACATCGTAAGTACACAACTACCACAAAGGAGTATAGAGAAGCCATACAATAGAGCCTTGAAAAAGCAAAGTATTATATCTGTTCTAGGACTTCAGTTAGGCCACCAGGCTTGAAGGTGCCCAAACAAAAAATCCAATACATTTCCTTGGTTTTCAAGGTTGAGGAATGACACGGTGTTACTTTCTCAACCAACGTTTACACGCAGCGAAGATGTGGACGAGAAGGAAACAGAGGGGTGGCGGGGTGGAACTTCTCCTGCTCCTCCCTTGACTGACCCTCACTACGCAGGCAAACAGGATCTCATTATTAACACTTTTTGGGACACACCAATTGTTGAACTATCTATTTCCAGTTCAGCTTGTATATAAACACCAGCTGAACTGATGAAGGGCTTATCCCCGAAACGCGTTTTCTTATTCTTAACACATCTATATATATATATATATATATATATATATATATATATATAAAGATGAAAGCCCTCACTGACTCACTGACTGACTGATTCACTGACTGACTCACTGACTGACTCGCCACTAATTCTCCAACTTCCCCATGTCGTAGAAACATTAAATATGGCACAAGCATAGATTATGTCCAAAATAGGAAAAGTTAATGGGTTCTAACTCGATTATTCAATTCTAAGTGCAAAAAAATTAGCGTCCAAATTTTATGTACGGAATCTAATTCTCTCACTTCCCTATGCAACAAATAATTACACAAATTTTTACCACACAAATGGGAAATTTGCCATGACTATTCTTTGCGTACTAAATATTGGAAATTTAAAGGGTTGCAACTTGATTATTCAATCCTATGCATAAAAGTAAGTGACCCCCTATGTAATGTAACTAATAACACACATCTGTACTGCACAAACTTGAAATTTGGCATGGCCATTGCTATGTAATGTAACTAATAACATATCTGTACCCCGCAATATATGAGACAGTTATCTTCTCAGCAAAACAAAACACATTTGTCTAAAGTAACGACGACCTCATAAGATTTTCCATGTGAACACCAGATAAACACCAGTACCAAATTAACTCGGGCGAAGCCGGGTATATCAGCTAGTACTTTATTAAATATAAGGAGAAATTTCGGTCACTTCCTACCTGCTTTAGGCTGAATGCACACAGGTGGGAATTTCGCGGCGGGATTTCCGGCTGAATTTTCGCCTGTGCCCGCTGCCATAGGATTGCATTAGATATGCAATCCTATGCAGACAGCCGCGATTTGACTGCATGAAAACTTGCACAGTAAACAAATTGCGGCATGTCCTATTTCTGTGCGAGCCTTGCAGAGCCCCACACAGGAATGTCACTAGTGACGCGTCGGCTCTGCACTGCGCATTCCCAAAATCCATTTATTTTTTACCCTATTGGATATTATGACAGCATTTGCATTTCTAAACTCCGCATCTATGTTACCTACAAGGAGGGACATAGATTTTATAACGGACTGGGGTTTCCGACAAGAAGGTGCCAGATGTTTTTGAGATTATGGCCTTTATGGAAAACAATTTTAGGTTTGTAGCTTGGACTGAAGACAGGAGAAAAAAGAATAAGAAGAGGGGGGAGAGATAGAAGACAGAATACCTGGACGGCAGCTTCATCGCGCACTCGTGTGTGCGGCACAGTTTTTGGGCTGATGTCTTGGGCCCGTGGAAATGCCATCCTCTTCCCAGGATGTTGTCCTTCTGGGCTCTGCATCTTAGGTACAAAAAACAGTCATAATAAAAAACTTCTGCATGCAGAAGAGACGTCACTGGGGGTCCATGAGCCAAATACTACAGGGGTGCAAACCACCAGAGGCGATCTGCAGCGTTCATTGTGGCATTTGTCTATGTAGTCTGCAGACCAGAAACCCTGCAGAGTATCACATCTGCTCCTTGTCTGCCTCTTCATGTCATTTCCTACATTCCTTTCCTCTGCTGTGATTTTGGAGAGAAGTCTTTTTCATCATAACAGGTAAGCGTTCTGCTAAACAAAGCTCCACCCACTGCGCAGTCTGAACACCGCTTACCATCTCGCATTCCTCTCAGCCCATTAGGCAGCCTGTCCACGGGTGGGTTTTCATTGCGCTCCCCGTGGCGATAATCCGGCCGCGGAGAACGCAGTGAAAACTCTCTATAGGGTTGCTATGGAGGATGCTTCCCCCCTGTCCACGAGCGGAGAATCATTGCGATTCTCCGCTCGCGGCTGGCAAATCGCAACATGCTGCGATTTGCCGCGATTCTCCGTGGCCAGCCCATCGCTGACTTTGGTGATGGGTGAATAAAAAAACGCTGATTTCACTGCATCCTGCTATGCTGCCAGTATTATATATAATGGGGGGCCTGTATGGTGACAAAATTATATGTAATGGGGGGGCTGTATATCAGGGTATTATGTATATAATGGGTGGCTGTATATTAGGGTTATCTATATAATGGGAGCCTCTATGCACAGGTGTCAAACACAAGGCCCGCGGGCCGAATCCGGCCCGCCGCCTCATTTTCTGTGGCCGGCTGGCTGTGCAGTAACTTCCCTCACTCCTCCGTGCTGCTGTCAGTAAGCGATCTTCTCTCGGCTTGTTCTGTCTAGTGCAGACAGTAATAGAGGAGTGCCGATAGCAGGCTGACAACGGCCGCGGAGGAGGGAAGGGGAGTGCAGAGAACATGATCTCTGCAGCAAGAAGAGCGACGCTGAGGAGGAGCAGCTGCAGGGTAGGATCCTGTGTGTGTGTGTCTATGTATGTGTGTGTCTATGTATGTGTGTGTCTATGTATGTATGTATGTGTGTGTGTGTGTGTGTGTGTGTGTGTGTGTGTGTACGTGTCTGTGTGTATATATATATATATATATATATATATATATGTGTGTGTGTGTCTATACGTATATGCGCAGAATGGTGTGCGGGTGTATGCGCAGAATGGTGTGCGCCTGTGCAGGTGTATGTGAAGAATGCTGTGCGTCTGTACGGGTGTATGCGCAGAATGGCGTGCGGGTGTATGCGCAGAGTGGCGTGCGGGTGTATGCGCAGAGTGGCGTGCGGGTGTATGCGCAGAATGGCGTGCGGGTGTATGCGCAGAATGGCGTGCGGGTGTATGCGCAGAATGGCGTGCGGGTGTATGCGCAGAATGGCGTGCGGGTGTATGTGTAGACTTCCTGTGCTTCTGTATGCGCAGAATGGCGTGCGTGTGTGCAGGTGTATGTGCAGAATGCTGTGCGTCTGTGCGGGTGTATGCGCAGAATGCTGTGCGTCTGTGCGGGTGTATGCGCAGTATGCTGTGCGTCTGTATGCGCAGAATGGCGTGCGTGTGTATGTGCAGAATGCTGTGCGTCTGTATGCGCAGAATGGCGTGCGTGTGTATGCGCAGAATGGTGTGCGTGTGTATGCTGTGCGTCTGTGCGGGTGTATGCGCAGAATGGTGTGCGTCACTGGCCACTATGGAGGACCTTATTACCAATCAGGCTGTGAGGGTATATATATATATTGCCATATGTGTTTTTTATGCTTTTATACCTATATGCAAGTTTTATTCAATTCCAAATGAAAAAAACTTAATACGTCGCCTTAAATCAGATATCCCAAGGTTTTGCAAGGCTTTGCAAGAAGATGTTCTAGAAATTCAGAGAAGATACCGAACCAGACGCAAGGACGCATGTACTTGGCCGATTTCCCAGAAGCCCAGAAACAAGATATCAAGATGTTCAAATGTACATAATTTTCACTGTCTTAGGCCGGACTTCTTAGAATTGTGTGGGTAATTCTTTGCACTGGAGTTAATTAAATACGTGATTTTCTGTATAAGCCAGAGGCGCCTCACTGTCTAAGGCGGAAATCCGGACTGCCCATATATGATTATGAGCCCATCACCCCCTAGTGGGGATGGGACAGAGGGTATAAGATCTCATGTAATCTGTAATAAAGTGCGCAGTTTTTCCCGTGTGAGGAGCTAGACCAGACTCCTGTGTGTGGTGTCTCTTCTTACGGCCGGCAACGGGGCAAGTGGGGTGGGCCGGATTGGTGTTGCACTTAGAATTTTAACCCTCATAAATGGCGCCCGAACGTGCGGCGGTAAAATCGGAGCTTACAGCGCAATTCACCCGGATCCACGCTACTGAGAAACCGTCCTACTGCAAACCGAGCCTGATCAACTCACAAGAACTCCAGGTAAGACAAACATATATTTATGTTGTGTTTTACACTGCGAAGTCTTGCAGCAGGACTGACTATCTGTGGTTTGTGACCGGACGGGTTGGGTTAAGAGTTCTACACGGTAACTCGTGTGGGCTCCGGGTTTGCCGTCATGGACCACTGACCGTGATATGCGCACCAATGGCTCACCCAGAAATTAGTCTGTAGTTTATTTGTACTTTGAAGTCCGTAGCGTTTTAGCGATAGTGGAGATTGTTTGTTGTATCTGCAGAATTTTTTTTCTCTTACTTTTCATTTGATCTCACAAGAGAAGGGACCCTCAGGTTAGTTTAGTTAGTTGTTAATGGTTTAGCAGAGAGGGATGCATTTTGTGAGATGTCTCATAGAAAGAAGGGACTTTCGGTCGGTTTGCCTTATATATGGGGCTAGCGATTTGATTTCAGAGAGATGCATTTTTATGGGACTAGTTCCATAAGGAGAAGGGACCCTCGGTTGTCTGCCGGTATATAAGGGGCTGACAATTTGAAAATTAAGAGGGATGCATTTTATGGAGCGTGTTATTATTGTTATTGTTGTTGTAATATGCGTAAGATCTTATTAAAGAAGATAGAGCCCCTCAAGGGCTGCCGCCGTGTGGATGAATCTGTAGAATGTAAGAAAAATCTAATGAAAATGTGTGACACCGACCCGCATGGCAGAATACAAAATGGTGTCTGGGAGGAGGTCTTTAGGACCGAGAGGTGCCTTGGAAGATCAAGGTTTGCTAGAAGCAGAGAGAGATAGATAGTCAGAGAAAGTTACGTATGTACACATTATTTGTTTAAGAAAGTGTCCGTAAGTGAAATGTTGAAAAGTACAGTAAGTGATCAAGAGGGCGTCAGGAGAGTGTCTATTAAAGGTTATATTGGCAGTTAGGTAGGGGAGAGAAATAAGGGGAGCAAGCAAGTCGATAAGGAAGTTACAATGCACGTGATTGGTTGGTAAAGAGAGGGAAAAAAATGTATAATACAAGATAGATAATAGATAATGTATAATCCATACTAGGTGGATATATGTGTGTATATATATATATACTGTAAGTGCAAATAGTTAGCTGAAGGGGAGAAGAGTCTGTTGACATATAGCTGCGAACTTGTGTTCAGTCTCCAAGGTCGGAAGATAACAGCGAGAGAGAAAATGTAATAACATCCTTGGTTAATATCTTTGCTTGCTTGCAATGAATTGAAATTAATTTAATTAGTTATACTGTCTTAGTAGGCAGGGAAATATAGTAATTTCTAATGTATAAAGCTTACTTATACAGGGGTTGAAAATGAATGTTGCAAGGTCCCAGCATATGTGTTAATTAGGAGTTCAAATGTTTTTTCAATAGATACGTTCTAAAACTTATTCAGTCTGTGTCTCATATTCGCGGAGAGATAAGACATGTTTTGAAAAGGGTGGGGGCTTTCAGATTCACTCCAAATTCAGGGTCACAGATTCTAAAACACTTCAGCGTTTAATACAGCATATAATAGCTTCAGTAGATAAGAAATATAGAATATTTCAGTCACTCAGCAAACGTTTTCACATAATTTGTCATAAATAGCGTTCATTCACAATCTCATCTCAATAGAATAATGTACTTTATAATAGCACTCACCTCGGTGTTTTTCAGCTGATGTATGTATGTTTGCCAAACTTTTTTTGTCCGTGCATCTGTGTGTACTGGTACACCTCCAAGCGGGGTGACGGAGCAGACTTGGGAGCATGGATGGATGAGAGTTAGTGACCCGTGTTCAAGCTGTGGTGGAATGTGTGATGTGGAAATTGACTGGGGGTAAAAGTCCTCCCCATGCATGGGACTTTGCTTGGTTGAGATGTGGACGTGTGGACGGTTAAGCTGAAATTAAGTTGAGAAGACGGACGCAGTGTGCCAATATCGAAGGGGTGGAGCTAGATGATGTAATAGTACGTAGTAATGTTTCATCCCTCCTCCACAAGGGAGGGGGGAGAATTTTGAGCAGCTAGTTTTTTTGTTTTGTTTTTTTTCTCCTGTCTGAGATTTGATAAGAAATTGCAGGCAGGAACAGACTAATAATGAATTCACTTAAAGGGATATCACATTTCCAATATTAGTAGATGTTTTGTAGATTTTTCTGTCCCGGTGTAACTCATGTTTCTGCTATAGGTGCTAACATCTTACAGGCCTTATCTGCTTCCATCAAATCTTTTTACAATGTTATAATAACTTAAACCCGGCTACTATTGTTCCAATTGCGTACCCTGGTTTAAAGGGGGGGAGGAGAAGGCATAGGTGATCTAGGTATTGCAAATCAGCCATTTTTAAATTTTTTGCAAGTCATTTTTACATTTTTAAATTTTTTTGCAACAAGATTCTGATCTTTTTGAAATAGAATACCAGCCTGATTGTCTAGCATTGATGCAACAAGAAAATTTAAGTTTTAAAAAGTTACTGAAGCCCTTGTTAATAATGCATATTTTGAGTTGTTTTTTATAG
Source organism: Eleutherodactylus coqui (assembly GCA_035609135.1). Classification (NCBI taxonomy): domain Eukaryota; kingdom Metazoa; phylum Chordata; class Amphibia; order Anura; family Eleutherodactylidae; genus Eleutherodactylus; species Eleutherodactylus coqui. The sequence continues at coordinate 2,349,130 of JAYJKI010000315.1, forward strand.
ATGGTACCAGGGTGATTGACGACTCCACACTGGATATACGGTGGTTACACAACAAGATGTCCTAAAGCAGAATGTCTCCGCATGTCGCAGTACAAGAAGCGGAATTAAAAGCACTCACGGAGGCGTGTGGAGTGGCCACAGGTAAGACGGCAAACATTTACACTGACTCCCGGTATGCATCTGGCATAGCTCATGATTAAGGCCCAAATGGAAGGCCAGACAGTTTTTTACCTCAGCAGGACAGCCAATTAAAAATGATGCAATGGTGCAGAGTCTCATGGAGGCCCTACTTCTACCTGACAAAGTGGAAAGCTCACACCAATTCCTACACCGGAGAAGCAAGAGGCAACGCCATCACAGACCACACAGCAAAAGCAGCGGCCCTCAAGCCGTGGAAGAAAGAAGAAAAGAAGAATTTAACAATAATTTTGGACTTTGATAAAAATCTTGGACTTTGATAAAAATCTTGGACTTTGATAAAAATCTTGGACTTTGATTTGAACTTGGACTTTGATAAAAACATTGAACTTTGATATGCTAAAGACTTTACAGTTAAGAGAAAGACAAATGGACTAAAAAGGGACGGCGTATGGTGAACAGTCAACAGAACTTGCTTACCATAGTCCCTGTGCCCCATGATGGCCCAGCTGACGCACGGAAAGACACACCTCTCAAAGCAGTAATGATGTCGACGCTTGAACAAGGACGGGTGGCTCCTTGGTTTTCTGTAGCTGCTGCATCATTTGTCCAATTTTGCATGATCTTTGCCGTAAGCAACAGGGCAGAAGTAAAATTTGCCACATCACACTTGCCTAGACCACTCTACCCATTTCAGGGATTGCAAATTGGCTACACTCAGCTCCTACTTGTTGGGAAGCATGAATATGTGCTTGTTGTTGATTTCTTTTCAGGTTGGAGACCTACCCTGTTACCAAAGTAAATAAGCAGGTAACCGCACAGAAGCTCATGAATGAGTTAATCCGCAGATATGGGGTACCGGAAGTGATTGAGTCAAACAAAGGTACACACTTCACAGGTGAAATAATGTAACACATCATGTCTGCTTTGGGTATATTCCAGGCTTTTCACACACCCTACCGTCCGCGGAGTAGGGGGAAAGTAGATATAAAAGGCAATGAAGAAAATGGGTAAATTTTGAATTGAGTGTCTTTTATTAGTTTTTCTTTTTTCCAGGAGGATACATGCCACAGTATCAGAGTTTGGGGAATGATTTTCTTGTTAATTTTGTCATAGGCTCCTCCAAGGAATTGTTAGTAATGTATTCTGTAGTCTCTGCTTTTCTCTCAGGTCCTACAGATGAGTGTCACAATCTAAAACCAGGTGACAGGGTCTATGTGAAAAAGTTTGAGCGAGAAACCCGGTTTAAAGGTCCTTACCAGATGTTGTTCACCACCCCAACTGCAGTCAAGCTCGAAGGAAAGCCCACTTGGATCCACACTTCGCACTGAAAGAACTAATGATCCTGCATATCCTTTAACCCCTTAATGACATGGCCTATTTTGGCGTTGAGGACCAAGCGATTTTTTGGTATTTTTCCATCTCCATTTTTCAAAAGCCATAACTTTTTTATTTTTCCGTCGACGCGGCCGTATAAGGGCTCGTTTTTTGCGTGGCGATCTGTAGTTTTTATCGGTGCCACTTTTGGGTATATAGACAATATCGTAAATTTTTTATTTTTTTTTTTAATGATAACAGGGAGAGAAAACGCATCAATTCTGCCATAGATTTTTTTTTTTTTTTTTTTACAGCGTTAATCATGCAGCATAAATGACACACTAAATTTTTTCTGCGGGTCGGTACGGTAACAACGATACCAAAATTGTTATATTTTTTTTAGGTTTTTACACTTTTTTGCAATAAAACCCCCTTTTTTTGGAAATCTTTTTTTTTTCTCTATAGCTGCATTCAAAGTCATGTAACTTTTTTATTTTTCTATGTACGGAGCTCTATGAGGGCTTATTTTTTGCGAGACGAGCTGTAGTTTTTATTGGTACCATTTTGGGAAATGTACGGCTTTTTTGATCACTTTTATTGCATTTTTTGTGAGGCAAAATGCTAAAAATTAGCATTTTGCCTCTGTTTTTTAGCGTTTTTTTTTACGCTTTTTGTCGTACAAAATAGAAAGCGTGTTCAACTTTTTGTACACGTCGTTACGGACGCGTCAATACCAAATATGTGGGGTTTTAGTTTTTTTTTCCCTTTTTTTATGCTAATATTAGAAAAAGCATAAAAAAAGGGGTTTTTTACATTTTTTTTTTACATTTTTCTTTTTTTTACACTTTTCTTTTCTTTTTTTTACACTATTTGAGTCCCTCTGAGGGACTTGCAGCACTATGCCTATGATCGCTGTCATAAGGCATGGCAAAGCTACTGCTCTGCCATGCCTTATCGCTTGTACAGCGATTATAGGCACAGGCAATACAGGACGCCGGTGTCTGGCGTCCTGTTGCCATGGTGACAGGCCGGGCTCTCGCGATAACATCGCGAGTTCCGGCCGGAGACACACAGGGATCGCGATCCCTCTGTGAACTCTTTCCCTGCCGCGATCTACTTAGATCGCGGCAGGGAAGGGGTTAACAGCGGCGGGCGCATCTCCGATGCCCCCCCGCTGTTGGAGCGGGACGCCGGCTGTGACTGACAGCCGGCTCCCGCTGCGGGATAGCGCGGGATCTTATGTGATCCCGCGCTATCTCCAGGACGTACCAGGTACGTCATGTTGCGGGAAGTACCAGGCTGCCATGACGTACCAGGTACGTCCAGGAGCGGGAAGGGGTTAAATGCTATAATGTGGTACAATTCCTCTAACACACACCTTTGACTACTGTACACTAGCCCCCTGTTTCAGAACAAATTAATATAATCAAATGTGCAATATGAAGCCTACACTGAGGGTGAGAATCCAACACCGCATCGTGCTAAGAGAGAAGTTGACGCTCCAGGTGGTAGCTTTGATCCACATGTACACATAGATACAATAGGAGTGCCAAGGGGGGGTGCGAGCTGAATTTAATTCTAGAGATCAGGTTAAAGCAGGTTTTGAGTCCTTATTTGCTATTATTACTGTTAATAATAATGTAGATTGGATGAATTATATCTATTACAATCAGCAGAGGTTTGTAAACTACACCAGAGATGCTTTGCAAGGGTTAATTGACCAGTTAGGGCCCACTGCATCCATGGCGTTCCAAAATAGAGTAGCCCTGGATATGATTTTAGCAGAAAGAGGTTGGGTATGTAATTTCCTGTATGTGTATTTTCCCTTTGATCAAAGAATATGAGTAAGGGACTGGACAATGTGACCAAAATTTCCCTTGTTTGAAAAAAGATGAAGAGCCAGTTCTGATAATGCCAACCAGATACGTTACCAGAAGAATGGAGAAATGTACTAGTACTGCGCCTGCCTCAGTCTCATAAGATGGACTGTCAGTGGACTTCCCATTTGCCTAGGGAAAGTGCAGAAGACCTTAGGTTCCGGCGAGGGCACACCCTGTGGGGTGTTAACTCGTACAGATAGAGGGTATGGAGGCCCGGAAATAAGCCCAGGGAATCCATGGCCTCCTTCTGAGGTGAGGTAGGGATCCCTTCCCTTTTAGGAGTAGGGACTTACGGGCAGTGGAGAAACCCTGACGCAAGGGAGAGACGACCGAGGAAGAGCGCAAGGTCTGATGCTTGATCTCCATATTAAGTTTTTTAGGGGGGTTTGTGAGGGTATATATATATATTGCCATATGTGTTTTTTATGCTTTTATACCTATATGCAAGTTTTATTCAATTCCAAATGAAAAAAACTTAATACGTCGCCTTAAATCAGATATCCCAAGGTTTTGCAAGGCTTTGCAAGAAGATGTTCTAGAAATTCAGAGAAGATACCGAACCAGACGCAAGGACGCATGTACTTGGCCGATTTCCCAGAAGCCCAGAAACAAGATATCAAGATGTTCAAATGTACATAATTTTCACTGTCTTAGGCCGGACTTCTTAGAATTGTGTGGGTAATTCTTTGCACTGGAGTTAATTAAATACGTGATTTTCTGTATAAGCCAGAGGCGCCTCACTGTCTAAGGCGGAAATCCGGACTGCCCATATATGATTATGAGCCCATCACCCCCTAGTGGGGATGGGACAGAGGGTATAAGATCTCATGTAATCTGTAATAAAGTGCGCAGTTTTTCCCGTGTGAGGAGCTAGACCAGACTCCTGTGTGTGGTGTCTCTTCTTACGGCCGGCAACGGGGCAAGTGGGGTGGGCCGGATTGGTGTTGCACTTAGAATTTTAACCCTCATAAGGCCACTGTGGGGTTTACTTTTACTTTACTTTACTGTCTTACAATTAGAATCGGCCCTTTGAAGGCAACCATAAGGCTGATGTGGCCCTCAGAAAAAATGAGTTTGACACCCCTGCTATATACTATTCTGCTGAGGTAAAATAAAAGCTGTGCTGTGATTGGTTGCTATATACTATACTCCTGAGGTAAAATAAAAGCTGCACTGTGATTGGTTGCTATATACTTTTCTGCTGAGGTAAAATAAAAGCTGCACTGTGATTGGTTGCTATATACTATACTGCTGAGGTAAAATAAAAGCTGCACTGTGATTGGTTGCTATATACTATACTGCTGAGGTAAAATGAAAGCTGCGCTGTGATTGGTTGCTATATACTATACTGCTGAGGTAAAATAAAAGCTGCACTGTGATTGGTTGCTATATACTATACTGCTGAGGTAAAATAAAAGCTGCACTGTGATTGGTTGCTATATACTATACTGCTGAGGTAACATGAAAGCTGCGCTGTGATTGGTTGTCGTAGCTTTTAATCCTCAGTGCTGAGATAAAATAAAAGCTGCTTATATCTAAAACACAAAATCTGTTTGTTTGTGTCATATACAAATCCCCAGTTATGGTCTGATTTGAGTAAAATTGGGCATTTTTGTTGCCAATAGCAACCAATCATAGCCCAGCTTTTATTTGTTATTCTGCTGAAGTAAAATGAAAGCTGCGCCGTGATTGGTTGCTATATATTATACGAGTGAGGTAAAATGAAAGCTGTGCCGTGATTGGTTGCTATATATTATACGAGTGAGGTAAAATGAAAGCTGTGCCGTGATTGGTTGCTATGGGCAACAATCCTCAGTTGCTCCATATATTCCTGTCTGGGGACATATCATTTTCATGATACATAAACTGTCAGCGCTCAGTCTGTCTCTTCTAGTGGGAATTACTTGTTGGAAATGACCAGGAATACTAAATCGAGAACGTAGAATCAATTGGTGAAAGCACATTTTAGGGTTGCTGCATTGAAATTTAGGGAAAGGAAAAAATATGCAAAAAGGGTTGTTGAGACAACAACATTTCAGATTTTTTTTTAACCCTTTTCCGATCGAGATCATACTATGTGCAGAATTTCATGTCAATCGGTCGTACAGTTTGTGCATGGTGCTCCAACAAACAAACATTGACAAATAAATAGAAGATTGGGGGCTGTATATTGGGGTATTATATATGTAATGGGTGTCTGTATACCAGGGTATTCTATATAATGGGGGCTGTATATCAGGGCATTATAAATAATGTGGGGCTGTGTGTCAGTGGTATTATATGATGGGGGCTGTATATCAGAGCAATATATATATATATATATATATATATATATATATATATATATATATATATATATATATATAATGAGTGGCTGTATATCAGGGCATTATAAATAATGGGGGGCTGTGTGTCAGCGGTATTATATGATGGGGGCTGTAAATCAGGGTATTATTTATAATGTTGAGCTGTGTGTCATTCTATATGTATTGGGGTATTAAATATGATGGGGGCCTGTGTGGTGACAGTATTATATATGACGGGGGGCTGTATATCAGAGCATTATATATATATATATATATATATAAAATTGAATGTATGTCTGTCTGCGTGCGTGTCTGTCTGCGTGTCTGTCTGTTTGTCCTTTATGCGCTACTACACCATTCATCCGATCGCCATGAAACTTTGGGAAGTTGTTGAGTACACTCCTGGGAAGATTATAGGCATAGTACAACTATCCTACGATAAATGGCGCGCGCCCCCACGTAGATCGAATAAGTAAGCCACCTGCTATTGTGATGTCATCACTGATGTCATCAACATCGGACGCCCTTGAACATGCCCCAACATGTTCTATAAAGCTGCATTGTGATGTCATTAAGGCTCTATTATGACACGTACAGCTTGGAACCACTAGAGCACGCCAGCCAATTACCATTGGAGTTGGAAGTGGGTAAACAAGTACTAGGATATCTTCCTAAGAAGCCACAGCAGCCGGATAAATTGTATGTTCCACCCAACGGCTATTTTATTCAGCCCGCAAGGGGGAAGCAGCGGCCTACAAAATCTAATTCTCTCATTTCCTGATGTCATAGATAGATAGATAGATAGATAGATAGATAGACTGTATGCAATGACACGTACAGCTTGAAACCATAAATACTAGAGCACGCCAGCCATTTACAGTCAGTCTCCATTGGAGTTGGAAGTGGGCAAACATGTACTAGGCTGTCATTCCAAGAAGCCACAGCAGCCGGATAAATTGGATGTTCCACACAACGGCTATTTTATTCAGCCTGCAAGGGGGAAGCAGCGGCCTACAAAACCTCAGTGGTCGCTGCTGCCGTCATCTAGATATATAAAAACGAAGTATGTATGTCTGTCTGTCTTCGCAGCAGCGCGCGACGGGTACGCTAGTATATATATATAAAATGGGTGGCTGTATATCAGGGTGTTATATATAATGGGGGCTGTGTGTCAGCGGTATTATATGAGGAGGCTGTATGTTAGGGCATTATATATGATGGTGGGCTGTGTGCCATCATTCTATATGGCGGGGGCTGTATATTGGGGTATTTAAGGTGACTAGCCGTCCCGATTTAGGTGGAACAGTCTTGCTTTGGGACTCTGTGTCCCACCTTCTGCCGGGTCCCGCTTTTGTCCCGCTTTCGGGTGACGCATGGTCACTATTAAAGTAATTATCGGCTGGTCCTCCTTCCCCCTCATCTTTGGTTCTGCAAGTGAGAGGAAAGCAGAGGGAAGGAGGCGCTGCTGCAGGTGCACATAAATCCGTCAGCAGCGCTGAAAGGAGTATCAGTGCTATAAAGACCGGGAGGAGGGTAAGTGTAGGAGACTACTGTGTGGGGCTCACTATCATTGCCGAGGCTACTGTGTGGGGCTCACTATTATTGCTAGGGCTACTGTGTGGGGCTCACTATTATTGCTGGGGCTACTGTGTGGGGCTCACTGTCATTACTGGGGCTACTGCGTAGTGGTCACTATCATTGCTGGGGCTACTGTGTGGGGCACACTATCATTGCTGGGGCTACTGTGTGTGGGAGTCACTATCATTGCTGGGGCTACTGTGTGGGGATTACTATTATTACTGGGGCTACTATGTGGGGGTTACTATTACTACTGGGGCCACTGTGTGGGGTCACTATCATTGCTGGAGCTACTGTGTGTCCCAGTGGCCTGGTTAGGTGATTGGTACTGGTGTACCTTGACGCCTTCGGAAGCTAGGGGTTTGACAGGGCTTGGATGTAGGAACGCCCCTGTCATACCCCTAGCTCCCGATTGGCTGCATTCGTTAACGTGCTTGAAGGTCCTTTAGCAACTTCTGTATACTGTCCCCCATGCATCTCCCCTGGGAGCAGGGCTGTGTGTCATCTCCCTCACTGTTCCGTGCGCCCAGTTGTCTCTGTGCTGCTCCCTCCGGCCACTTGTAATCCCCCTTGCGTCCATACATCCAAGCCCTGTCAAACCCTTAGCTTCAGGTGGCGTCAAGGAACACCAGTAGCTAGATGATGCCGGTCAGGTGAGGCCACTACAGGCCGCTGGGAACCTGGGAGCGTTGACAGCAGGAAGCCTTCGGAGGAGGTGAGGGGGAGCGCCGCATAGTATGAAATCAGCTGTGGATACGCGGCTGATTTCCAGTCAAACTCCACACCAATGGTACAGATTTTGACTATTTTTTGGGTGCAGAAATGCTGTGTAATTTGCTCCCTGTCTTTTTTTGAACTGGCGCTGTACTTTTTTTAATGAAGGAGATAAAATTTAAAGTTGTGATAAGCGCTGCCCATGACCACACCCCTTTGTCCTGCTTTGACCCTGGAAAAATCTGGTCACCTTAGGAATTATATATGATGGGGGCCTGTGTGGTGGCAGTATTATATATTATTGGGAGCTGTGTGTTGACGGTATTATATTTGATGGGGGGCTGTGTGGTTTCAATATTAAATATGATGGAGGGCTGTATATTGGTATTCTATATGATAGGGGCTGTATAATACCACCGACATAGGCCCCCATTATACATGATACCGCCGACACAGGCCCCCATTATACATAATACCACCCACACAGGCCCCCATTATACATAATACCCCCGACACAGGCCCCCATTATACATAATACCGCCGACACAGGCCCCCATTAAACATAATACCGCCGACACAGGCCCCCATTAAACATAATACCGCCAACACAGGCCCCCATTAAACATAATACCACCCACACAGGCCCCCATTATACATAATACCACCCACACAGGCCCCCATTATACATAATACCGCCGACACAGGCCCCCATTATACATAATACCGCCGACACAGGCCCCCATTATACATAATACCGCCGACACAGGCCCCCATTATACATAATACCACCAACACAGGCCCCCATTATACATAATACCGCTGACACACAGGCCCCCATTATATATAATACCGCCGACACACAGCCCCCCATCATACATAATACTGCCGACACACAGTCCCCTCCATATATAATACTGCCTACACACAGCCCCCATTATCATAAATACTGCCGACACACAGTCCAAATCATATATAATATCGCTGACACACAGGCCCCGATCGTATATAATACTAACACACGCCCACCAATCTATATATAATACCCCCAACATACGCTCACCATACATTATTAACAAATGTCCGTTTTTCACGAATGTAACATGAGTGCACATCCAGCCTAAAACATAAAAAAATATATGAATAGGACGCTCTGCAGCAGCTGCGGTGGGTATTAGGAGGCTCTGCAGCGGCTGCGGTGGGTATTAGGAGGCTTTGCAGCGGCTGCGGTGGGTATTAGGAGGCTCTGCAGCGGCTGCGGTGGGTATTAGGAGGCTCTGCAGCGGCTGTGGTGGGTATTAGGAGGCTCTGCAGCGGCTGCGGTGGGTATTAGGAGGCTCTGCAGCGGCTGCGGTGGGTATTAGGAGGCTCTGCAGCGGCTGCGGTGGGTATTAGGAGGCTCTGCAGCGGCTGCGGTGGGTATTAGGAGGCTCTGCAGCGGCTGCGGTGGGTATTAGGAGGCTCTGCAGCGGCTGCGGTGGGTATTAGGAGGCTCTGCAGCGGCTGCGGTGGGTATTAGGAAGCTCTGCAGCGGCTGCGGTGGGTATTAGGAAGCTCTGCAGCGGCTGCGGTGGGTATTAGGAAGCTCTGCAGCGGCTGCGGTGGGTATTAGGCGGCTCTGCAGCGGCTGCGTTGGGTATTAGGAGGCTCTGCAGCGGCTGCGGTGGGTATTAGGAGGCTCTGCAACAGCTGCGGTTGGATTAAGAGGCTGTGCAGCTGCTGTGGTGGATATCGAAAGGCGCTGCTGCAGGACTGCTGATCAGCTCCGATTGCTACCTCTCTTGTTACCATGACAACCGCTCAATTTAGACTGCACAGCCTGTGCCCGCCTCCCTGCTGCCCTATGTAGCCCCAGAGCCCCACTGCTTACCATCAGCTCACTGGGGACTGAGCGGAACACAGGCTGGACAATAGTCTTTTGCCGTGACCAAACCATTGCTAAAACTTTCTAGCCATCAGAGAGAGTGAGAAGTGCACTAGTACTATAATTTCCTAATAAAAGGTGATCAGATTTTCCTAGGGTCAAAACGGGACAAAGGGGTGTGGTCAGGGGTGGGGCTTATCATGACTTATGATTTTACCGCTGTCGTTATAAAAAGTACAGGGCCGGTTCAAAAAAGAAATTAAACACATTCCACATCATTTCTGCATCTCTTCCGAAGGCTTCTTGCTGTCAGAACCCTCCGGCTTCCGATTCCCAGCGGCCTGTAATAGCCTTACATTACCAGCATCACCTGACCAGCGGCGCCGCACCTGACCAGGCTACTGGGAACTGTTAGCCAGAGAGTGCTGACAGCAGGAAGGTGAGGGGGACCTCCCCATAGTATGAACGCAGCTACAGTTACGCGGCTGATTTCCCATTAAAATACGCACCAATAGCTACAGATTTTGACTTTTTTTAGATACAGAATTTACTGTGGAAATTTCCACTGAGGACATTCCGCAGCATTTCTGCCATGTGTAAACATCTGCTAAGTCAGCTTGAGGTACACTACCACATTTAGAGTAGCCTCAGTAGTAATAGCGACCCCCACAGTCATCTAAGTAGTAACAGTGTCCCTGATATCGGCCCCAGTAGTAATAGTGACCCCTATAGTAGCCCCAGTAATAGTACCCCCCACAGTAACCCCAGTAGTAATAGTGACCCCCCCACAGTGGCCTCAGTAGTAATTATGACCCCACAGTCGTCTAAGTAGTAAGTGTCCCTTATATTGGCACCAGTAATAATGGTGTCCCCTACAGTAGCCCCAGTAATAATGGTGTCCCCTACAGTAGCCTCAGTAGTAATCCCCCCCCCCCCCACAATAGCTCTAGCAGTAATAGTGAGCCCCTAATGTAGCCACAATAATATTCGCACTACCCTATATCCGCCCCAGCAATAATAGTGTCCCCCACAGTGGCCTCAGTAGTAATAGTGACCCCCACAGTAGCCACAATAGTATTTGTGCTCCCCTATATCAGCCCCAGCAATAAGTGTCCCCCACAGTAGCCCCAGTAGTACATGATCCCCTTGAGTAGCCTCAGTAGTAATAGTGCCCCCCACAGTGGCCTCAGTAGTCATAGTGTCCCCTAAATCGATCCCATTAGTAATAGTGACACCCACAGTGGCCTCAGTAGTAATAGTTAACCCCACAGTCATCTAAGTAGTAAGTGTTCCTTATATTGGCACCAGTAGTAATAGTGTCCCACACCGTAGCCCCAGTAGTAATAGTGACTCCCCCCACAATAGCCTAATAGTATTAGTGCTCCCCTATACCAGCCCCAGCAATAATCGTGACCCCCACAGTAGCCCCAAATATTAGTGCTCCCTTATATCAGCCCCAGCAATATTCGTGTCCCCCACAGTATCACCAGTAGTAATAGAGACCCCTATATTGACCCCAGTAGTAAGTGACCCCTACAGTCATCTAAGCAGTAACAGTGTCCCTGATATCGACCCCGGTAGTTACAGTGTCCCCCACAGTGACCCCGGTAGTCACAGTGTCCCCCACAGTGGCCCCGGTAGTCACAGCGGCCCCGGTAGACACAGTGTCCCCTACAGTGGCCCTGGTAGTCACAGTGTCCCCCACAGTGGCCCGGTAGTCACAGTGTCCCCCACAGTGGCCCCAGTAGTCACAGTGTCCCCCACAGTGGCCCCAGTAGTCACAGTGACCCCCACATTGGCCCCGGTAGCCACAGTGACCCCCACAGTCATCTAAGTAGTAACAGTGTCCCTTATATTGGCACCAGTAGTAATAGTGACCCCTACAGTAGCCCCAATAATAATAGTGTTCCTCACAGTAGACTCAGTAGTGATAGTGATCCCCCCACAATAGCCCTAGTAGTAATAGTGACCCCCCCCCCAGTAGCTCCAATAGTATTAGCGCTCCCCTATTCGAGCCCCAGCAATAATAATGACCGCCACAGTGGCCTCAGTGGTAATAGTGTCCCCTATATCGACCCCAGTAGTAATAGTGACCCCCACAGTAGCCCCAATAGTATTAGCATACCCCTATATCAGCACCAGCAACAATAGTGACCCCCACAGTGGCCTCAGTAGTAATAGTGTTCCCTTAGACCCATATACTTATTCATCTCCTGGTCTTCACAGCGCCGCTGCTCCTCTCAGAACTGCTACCTGCGGAAGTGTATGCATCTGCAGCAGAGCCTCCTCCCCTTTTCTTCCTTCCCCTTCCTTGCAGAACCAAAGTGTTACGATCGTGTGGGCAAACTAAGCATGAGGGCCCACACGATCGTACCCAAAAAGGGGGCGGAACACACAGGGTTTCACACGGATTTCAAGCAAACTGACCCTGTGCTACACGGGAGGATGGCATGGCCCTACCTAAGTGGGGACATTGCCCCAATAAGTGTAGCCCAGCGATCTTCAGATCTGGGCCCTAACTGATCCTAGGAACCACGCCACAGAACGGGAGACATACACATGCCACATGACAGGGACAGAACAACAGGATACACAGAGCCAGAATACACAGCATACAGCAGCCAAAATACAACCACTAGTAACAGATAGGAAGCTGAATATAAATACCAGGTATTAGTTGACATTTTGTTCAAGAAGTGGAAGCTAGCAGGCCACTTCACGGCTCCTGGTTATACTGCTAGTCCCTACACTAACCAGGAGTCCACAGAACGCTTCAACAGGACAAGACACAGATCGCAGGTCATACAGCAAGCTTACACAAAACTGACAGAATTTAAATGAACAAACAGACATGAACCAGCAAGACACAGATCACACAGAAAGCTTGCATCAGTAACAGGACAGAGCACAGGGCACACAGCCGGCTGCATAAGGAACAGGACAGAGTACAGGGCACACAGCCAACTGAAACAGTAACAGGGCACACAGCCGGCTGCATCAGGAACAGGACAGAGTACAGGGCACACAGCCGGCTGCATCAGGAACAGGACAGAGAACAGGGCACACAGCCGGCTGCATCAGGACAGAACAGGAATACAGCAGACTACAACATATAGTGACAACCAGACAGACTCCACTCAGAGCTCACATGCACAGATGAAACTCACAGCAAATCTATGTGTCCTCATACCAGGGGGATAGACAGTCAGCCACAGAGCTGACATAGGGGACTGTGTCAGGGATCCACCAACTGACACACTGGAAGCAGAGAGACACAACAGACTTACTTGCAAACACAGATCAGAGTGGGAACAGGCTGAACATGACCGATTACAAGTTACAGAACACAGACGTAACATGACTGCTCACCCTGGGACCCAGCCAGAGACTTACCAGAAGCTGGGTTTATAGGGGAGCACAGACCCAGGAGATTGGCTAGCAGGAAGTACCACGCCCAGCCAGCTCAATTAACCCTCAACCACCTGTAGCTGTGCTGCTTGGAGTACATAGTACAACAGATCCCAGCAGCACATCCTGTCACAAAAAAGAGGTGAGGGGAGAAACATCCTGGATGCACATACTGACGTCAATGAGTGTATCCACCCGTGGCGCTGCAGAGTGTTTACTGGCCGGGGAGCTGCGGCACCCCAGACAGAGATCACTTTAATGTTGAACAAACATCCTGAAAGCATGACAAAAGCAGAACTAATGGGTGTCATGCAGGGGTCCTGGCAAAAAGCAGGACACAGGCACCCAAAGCGGGACTGTTCCGCCTAAATTGGGACGTCTGGCCACTTTATCTAATAATTACTAGTCAAAATACTAATGACCACCTGTCTGTCTGTGAGTGAGTGAGTTACATGCGCCGCCCCTGATCACATTACGGTGACATAATCACAGGTCCTTCCTCCCTGTGACGATTATGGGCACTCTACATCCCCTACAAACCCCCTGTGGCATCAGTTGCTATGGAATACCAACGACCACTTTTCTGTAAGTGAGTGACTGTGTGAGTTACATTTGAAGACAGGTCCTTCACTTTATTAAAAACCTGCAGAGCCGGACAGGAGTTGTGTGCTTACAGGACCTGTGATGATGTCACCATCATGTGATCAGTGACCTGTATGGGATGAACAATGTATGTAGCAGAACTGTCTGGCTGTTGTAGGCAGGAAGAAGGTCCAACTGCTGTGACCCTTACTGATCACAAGAAAGGAGGGGTATTATTGTATCTTGATGCCACTGGAAGCTAGGGGTTTGACAGGGCTTGCATGCAGGAATACCCCTGTCACACCCCTAGCTCCCGATTGGGTCAATTTTTCCTAGCAGCAGCGTGTGGATGGATTATTGCCTGTCCTGGAGGGATAAAACACGAACCCTAAAGGGCAGCCAAAAATCAGTACACATAATGCAGCTGTCCCTGCGATCCGTCATGCCTCCATGCAGCTAAGTTTTTAGAAGCTGCTCTGGCAGCTGTGAGCTGTGTCCCGGCCGCCAATTCCCCCAGTAATTCACTGTTTGGCCACGGCGTCCCTGTGTCTCAGCCACTACTTCACTGTGAGCCGTTACTGGCACCCTTTCCGCCGTCCTCCTCCCGTGTTAGGACGGCACTTAAAGAATGAAGCTTGCCGGCGCTCCCTGCCTCGCCGTTGTCCTCGGCACTGGGTCCGTGGACCATCCCTTCCGGTGCTTCAGGCTGGGGCTCTCTGTCCTCGGCGTTGTCTTGAGTGGCCAGTGTTCTCCGGCTGCTCCGACGCCTCTGCCTGGGACTTAGACTCTGCGGTGCTGCTCCCTGCACTCTCCGCTGTACTCCTGCAGTGTGTGCATTTAGCAAGGCCCCCCCAGCCAATCAGAAGCTGGGGGCGTTAAAAAAATTATTTGACAGCAAGTACATTGACACCACCCATTTCTTCCGGTGGCGACAAGGTATAAGAATACTGAATTGAGGGCCAAAATTCTTGTGAGAATGCAGGAGTGCCACAGACGCTTATAGTTTAGACCACAGGTGTCAAACACAAGGTCCGCGGGCCGAATCCTGCCCGCCGCCTCATTTTCTGTGGCCCGTCGGCTGTGCAGTAACTTCCCTCACTCCTCCGTGCTGCTGTCAGTAGGCAATCTTCTCTCGGCTTGTTCTGTCTAGTGCAGACAGTAATAGAGGAGTGCCGATAGCAGACTGACAACGGCCGCGGAGGAGGGAAGGGGAGTGCAGATCTCTGCAGCAAGAAGAGCAACGCTGAGGAGGAGCAGCTGCAGGGTAGGATCCTGTGTGTGTATATATGTGTGTGTCTATGTATGTATGTGTGTGTCTATGTATGTGTGTGTCTGTGTGTGTCTGTGTGTGTGTATGTTTGTATATATATATGTGTGTACGTGTCTGTATATATATACGTGCGGGTGTATGCGCAGAATGGCGTGCGGGTGTATGCGCAGAATGGCATGCGGGTGTATGCGCAGAATGGCGTGCGTGTGTATGCGCAGAATGGCGTGCGTGTGTATGTGCAGATTCCTGTGCTTCTGTATGCACAGAATGGCGTGCGTGTGTATGCGCAGAATGGTGTGCGGGTGTATGCTTAGAATGGTGTGCGCCTGTGCAGGTGTATGTGCGTGTGTATGCGCAGAATGGCGTGCGTGTGTATGCGCAGAATGGCGTGCGTGTGTATGCGCAGAATGGTGTGCGTGTGTATGCGCAGAATGGTGTGCGTGTGTATGCGCAGAATGGCTTGCGTGTGTATGCGCAGAATGGCGTGCGTGTGTATGCGCAGAATGGCGTGCATGTGTATGCGCAGAATGGTGTGTGGGTGTATGCGCAGAATGGTGTGCGCCTGTGCAGGTGTATGTGCAGAATGCTGTGCGTCTGTGCAGGTGTATGCGCAGTATGCTGTGCGTCTGTTTGCGCAGAATGGCGTGCGTGTGTATGCGCAGAATGGCGTGCGTGTGTATGCGCAGAATGGTGTGCGTGTGTATGCGCAGAATGGCGTGCGTGTGTACGTGCAGAATGGTGTGCGTCACTGGCCACTATGGAGCACCTTCTTACCAATCAGGCCACTGTGGGGTTTACTTTTACTTTACTTTACTGTCTTACAATTAGAATCGGCCCTTTGAAGGCAACCATAAGGCTGATGTGGCCCTCAGAAAAAATGAGTTTGACACCCCTGGTTTAGACACTTTTCTGCTTTCATCCATTGGCAGTGTTGGATATTGTGGCTTAGCCATAAAGCCATCATTGGCTCCTTCATTCTTATGACTGGTGTTGATCTCCGTGGTTGGACCAGCACTGATCACACATAGTCCTATTTTAGGGATACTCCATTGAAACTTTAAAAGTTGTCAGTAGAGCCCAAATGGCACGAACTGATTGTATTGTATCTCCAGCTTCCTGTTCTTTCATTTAGTCTTTCTCTTTTACAGGTGATAGATGCCGATAAGAACATGAAGGAGATGATTCTACTGCATCAGCAAGGTCTCTCTCAGGCAAAGATTTCAAAGTAAAGCTTGCTGTTCAAGCTGTTTTGAAGCATCAAGAAATGGAGAACGTTGAGGACCACAGACACAGTGGTTGGTTAAGAAAATGATTATTAAGAGAATTACAAGAAGATCCTTGCAGCTTCTTAATTACATTGTGCCCCATAATGGATCTGGAATTTTTTAAAGTTCCATTGCAAAGTACAATTTGAGGCTTTATCTTTATCACAGCTCTACCATCTGGCAGGCATACATAGTAACATAGTATGTTAGGCTGTATGAAGACAATGCACATCTAGTTCAGCCTGTTCTAACCTCCCCCTTGTTGGTCCAGAGGAAGGCAAAAAAAAACAAACAGTGAGCCAATTAGCTCCTACGGAGGAAAAAAATTCCTTCCTGACTCCGTAATGGCAGCCAGAGAAATCCCTGGATCAACATTTAAGATCAACAACCCCGCTGGTCACCTAATGTCTATATTAGTGGTGGCAAATCTATCGCATGTGTGCCAGAGGCGGCACGAAGAGCCCTCCCTGCAGGCACGCGTCGCCTTTGGCTTCTCACCATGTCATCATCCTCCTCCCCCCTCCCCTGACGTCTTCTACTACTTGGTTCCACAAGAGCAGGGGAGGAGGCGTCCAGCAGCACACTGACGACATAGTGTGCCCCCGAGATCAGTGCTGCTGGCGACGCGCCGGGCAGATGAGCAGCGGCGCTTCCACGAGGAAGAGGGGGTAAGTGTGTGGGTCTCGGAGGGGTGATGGGGGCGGCGCTGTGGGATGTCACTATTGTACGGGGGCGCTGTGGGGTGTCACTATTGTACAGGGGGCCGCTGTGGGGTGTCACTATTGTACGGGGGCTGCTGTGGGATGTCACTATTGTACGGGGTCACTATTATCGCTGGGGTCGCTAGGGGGGTTACTATTATCGCTGGGGCCACTGTGGGGGGGCACTATTATTGCTGGGGCTGTTGTGGGAGGGGTCACTATTATCGCTGGGGCCGCTGTGGGGGGGGGGGGTCACTATTACTGCTGGGGCTGTTGTGGGGGTCACTATTATTGCAGTGGCCGCTGTGGGTGGATCACTATTACTGCTGTTTACATGTGGCGGAAATGGGCAGGGCTGTTTCAAAATAGACAGCGTGCAGATTTTGACTGCTTTTTGGATGCGGAAATGCTGCTGAATTTTCCACAGAAATTTCCGCTGAGGACATTCTGCAGCATTTCCGCGTCAAAAAAGCAGTCAAAATCTGCACCCTGTCTATTTTGAAGCGGTCCCTGTCCTTTTTAGAATGACCAGGGTAAAATACTACATCGTGATAACCCCTGCCCCCTGACGTGTTGGCACTTTGCAATAAATAAGTGGGTTTTGGGTTGCAGTTTGGGCACTCAGTCTCTAAAAGGTTCGCCATCACTGGTCTATATCCTATAATATCGTAGCGCTCTAGAAAGACATCTGGACACCCTTCTAAAACTCCTCTATGGATTTTGCCATCACAAAACAGTTTCACAGTCTCACTGCTCTTACAGTAAAGAACCCCCTTATATGTTGATAATGAAACCTGCTTTCCTCTAGACGTAGCGGATGCACTCTCGTTACCGTCGCAGTCCTGGGTATAAACAGATCATGGAAGAGATCCTTCTATTGTCCCCTAATATATTTATACATAGTTATTTGATTGCCCCTTAGCAGTCTTTTTTCCAGGGTAAATAACAGGTAAAAAACCTTCACTTTGCTTATGCATCGGTGTTTTGTAGGCCGCGCTCCGGTAAAACAGTGAGGGGGCTTCCGGGCTTCTGGATCAGTAAGCCCCTTGCAGCAGGGGCTGCAGCGGTGGTGCTGCATGCCTTTCATGCACATGTCTACTGCCCTTCCAGGACCTAGAGCCTTTGCATCTGGCCAGCCAATCAGATACATGGGGTGTAACCCCCCCACACACACACACACACACTTCCCGTCAATCTTGACTCCACCAGCACTTGCTGGTGGCGTCAAAATACACTAATACCCAGGTCATACACTATGTCAAAACTGAACACAGTAATAAGACACAAGGTAGTTCTACTGCATCAGCAAGGTTTCTCTCAGGCAAAGATTTCAACGTAAAGCTTGCTGTTCAAGCTGTTTTGAAGCATCAAGAAATGGAGAACGTTGAGGACCACAGACACAGTGGTTGGCTAAGAAAATGTAGAGCAACAGGGAAAAGACATCATGTTTACTTCTCTTTGAAATTAGAAGATATCCAATAATGCCATCAGCTCAGAACTAGCAGAAATCAGTGGGACCCAGGTATACTTGTCTGCTGTTTGGAAAAGTCTGGCCAGAAGTGCTCTTAAAGGAAGGATTGTGGCCCAAAAGCCATAGCTTCTATGTAGAAACAAGGCCAAGAAACTCAACTATATATGAAAGCATAGGAACTGGGGACAGAAAACAGGTGTTCTGGACTGATGAGTCAAAATTTTAAATATTTGGCTGTAACAGAAGGTATTTTGTTTGCTGGAGGGCTGGAGAGCGGTACAATAATGAGTGTCTGCAGGCAAAAGAGAAGCGTGGTGGTGAGCGGTACAATAATGAGTGTCTGCAGGCAGCAGTGAAGCCTGGTGGAGGTTCCTTACAAGTTTGGGGCTGCATTTTATCAAATAGAGTTGGGGATTTGGTCAGGATTAATGGTGTCCTCAATGCTTAGAATTACAGGTAGATACTTATCCATCATGTAGTACCATCAGGGAGGCCCAAATGGATTCTGCAGCAGGACAACAACCCGAAACATACAACCAATGTCATTAAGAAATATCTTCAGCATACAGAGGAACAAAGAGTCCTGAAAGTGATGATATAGCCTCCATAAAGCCCTGATCGAAGCATCTTTATAGGGGTTTTCTCATATAAAAAAAATTCTATACTCAACTATTCTTCCACAGGCACTCTTCTAATGGCATCTTCTCATCACTGAGCTTCTGCAGTGCCCCAGGTCACGTCACCTCCAGACGATTGGCTTGTTATGAAGTCGGCATTCCTCGCATTCTTCTTCCTGCAGGTTAGTGAAGGTCACATCCCTGTGACGTAGCGTTCATTAGCTAGGAAGGAATGCTGATCTATTGCAGAGACAGCGGGCATGAGCAAACTCTACAATAGCTCAGCACTTCCCATGCTGGACTGTGAACTGTGACGTAACGTACATTGGCTGGCAGGAAGGAGACTGCCTGGGAATGTACGTAATGTCACAGAAGGTGAGGTGACCCCCACGGACTGCAGAAGACAGGAGAAGATAGGTGAGGTGAAGACTTGGTACGTAGACTGACGGTGGAGGAATAGGTAAGTATAGAATTTCTTTTTTTAATAACAGAACTAGAGATGAGCAAGCACACTCGTTTAAGGCAGATGCTCGGCGAGCATCGGTCTTCTCAAGTAACTAAGTACTCACTCATCTCTAGACAGAACCCCTTTAAATCTGTCTGGATTTCAAAAATAGACAGAAGGATCTGAGAAAGCCTACATCCACAGAAGATCCTTCAAAAACTGTGTGCAAGTGTACCAAAAAGAATCGATGTTGTTTTGAAGGCAAAGAGTGGTCACACCAAATATTGATTTGAATTGCATTTCTCTTTTGTTCATTCACTTTGCATTTTGTTAATTGATATAAACTATTAACACTTCTATTTTTAAAGCATTCTTACTTTGCAGCATGTTTTCTGCACCTGCATAAATCGTTTGCACAGTACTGTAATTTTATGGCCCACTTCATCCTCTGTATCAGTGAATACTTTCTTATCTAGTAGAAGGACATGGTAGGATCTTACACCACTTCATGTAGGTGAGGAGGGTGTCATGTTCTAGAAAAAGTAGGCCAGGGAATTTCCAGAGATCTCCCTATCATGGGACCCCCTGATAGATATATATTTGGGTCATTAGACACCAACTCCTAACTTCAGCAAGGACATAATTTTCAGGTTTACCTAAAAGATCATGTTTAGGCTGGGTCTGTCAGGAGTAATTTGGTTGCAAGCTAATGAAGTCAAAATTATCAGACTACCATAACCTCAATGTTTCTCTATGGAGTACAAAATCAGGGGAAACCTTTAGGTCAGGGGTGTCAAACTCATTTTTTCTGAGGGCCACATCAGCCTTATGGTTGCCTTCAAAGGGCCGATTCTAATTGTAAGACAGTAAAGTAAAGTAAAAGTAAACCCCACAGTGGCCTAATTGGTAACAAGGTCCTCCATAGTGGCCAGTGACGCACACCATTCTGCGCATACACCCGCACAGACGCACAGCATTCTGCGCATACACACGCACACCATTCTGCGCATACACACGCACGCCATTCTGCGCATACAGACGCACAGCATTCTGCACATACACACGCACGCCATTCTGCGCATACAGACGCACAGCATACTGCGCATACACCCGCACAGACGCACAGCATTCTGCACATACACCTGCACAGACGCACAGCATACTGCGCATACACCCGCACAGACGCACAGCATTCTGCACATACACCTGCACACACGCACGCCATTCTGCGCATACAGAAGCACAGGAAGTCTACACATACACCCGCACGCCATTCTGCGCATACACCCGCACGCCATTCTGCGCATACACCCGCACGCCATTCTGCGCATACACCCGCACGCCATTCTGCGCATACACCCGCACGCCACTCTGCGCATACACCCGCACGCCACTCTGCGCATACACCCGCACGCCATTCTGCGCATACACCCGTACAGACGCACAGCATTCTTCACATACACCTGCACAGGCGCACACCATTCTGCGCATACACCCGCACACCATTCTGCGCATATACGTATAGACACACACACATATATATATATATATATATATATATACACACAGACACGTACACACACACACACACACACACACACACATACATACATACATACATACATACATAGACACATAGACACACACATACATAGACACACACATACATAGACACACACACACAGGATCCTACCCTGCAGCTGCTCCTCCTCAGCGTCGCTCTTCTTGCTGCAGAGATCATGTTCTCTGCACTCCCCTTCCCTCCTCCGCGGCCGTCGTCAGCCTGCTATCGGCACTCCTCTATTACTGTCTGCACTAGACAGAACAAGCCGAGAGAAGATCGCTTACTGACAGCAGCACGGAGGAGTGAGGGAAGTTACTGCACAGCCAGCGGGCCACAGAAAATGAGGCGGCGGGCCGGATTCGGCCCGCGGGCCTTGTGTTTGACACCTGTGCTTTAGGTTATATCGTGATAATCCTTTGATTTTTACTAAATTTCATACGTGAACAAACGTCTCGTAGAGCCCTCGCTTAATTTCTTGAACAGTCCTCATAAATGTGCCCAAAGAAACCTTCAAAGAGCAACCCAGCTACAGACTAAACAACTCCGTAAATGTGTAAGGTGGATATGATTGTGATTCTTAAACTGCAGCAAGATGGTAGAAAAATGTTGACCTGATGGAGATGATTTTTTAAGGCATTTGTTAATGCACCAGTCCCATAAAAAGAACATATGGGTTATCTAAAGACCTCAAGCACTCAGACCTTTAATGCACACTAGAAATTGAAATGCTTGCTTATATCAGACAAGCAAAAATATCAACTTTTTAATATACCACTACACCTCAAATCTTAACATACTTTGGTAAAAAGAGAATTAGCATGTAGATTATACATCTAGGCTCACAGTTGTGTAGTTTCCAAGACTGGTAGTTTCACTGACTGCTGGATTTCTAAAAGCAGGGATACTTGTATCACAATATGGGATTTAGCCATGGGACCAGTGCATTAGCTGCCTATAAGACTAGCAGAGACTAACAGGGAGTGAAAAGTCAGTACAGCCCTAAATCACAGGAGTGTTGTGCAAAAGCTGTGTGATCCAACACCCGATGCCCTGACTTTAAAGAACATGTAAGTTGATATGAAGTCACAACATAATATACAAAGCCACAGAGAACTTTCCACAGATTATTTCTAATAGGGTACTAATATTTTAGGCTCTTCAGGTTTACACTGAGAAGCATTGATTTTTGGAAGTATCATAGGCAGTAAAGACATAACTTGAAGCTTTCAGGCCCCAATGCAAAATCTGTAACGGGGCCCCCAACTGTAATACTTTATTCATAGTACTGGGCTCCCTAATATAGGAAAGAGAAGTCTTATGGGCCCCCTAAGGCTCCTGGGCCTAGGTGCAACCACATCCTCTGCATCCCCTGTAGTTACGCCCCTTATAGGTAGCATTGGCATAAACATAATTGAAAAAAACATTGATATGTGATATATATTTATTATATCACTTCCAATATCTAAGAGGTTAGTCTTTCTTCACCCTGTTGGAAGGAGCCAGAGTCAGGACAGACTCTGCGGAAGCTGGCCGGAAAGCATGCTTCTCAATCATGAGTGAAACTTGTCCCTGCGTAGCTAGCAGACAGAGGGAGTTCAGACAACCCTGCGCTAATTCTTCAATACCTCTACCAATATTTATCCGGAGCAACCCCGAGATAACTTAGACTGGAAGTGCGTCTTTCCTAACAGAGAGAGAGAGAGTTAAAGAAACACCGCTTCTTATACCTGGTACCAAATAATTTGCTAAAGTTATCGATGCTTGAGAATCTGCAAAGTGTGAACTGCTTTTTTAACTCTTCAAGTGATAAATAAACTGTGTACCTTCGGTTTACCCTAAACTACGTGGACTGGTCTCAGTTATTTCACCACTGCAAACACAAGACCACTCCTAAAGGTACTGGCATCATTATCTGACATTAACCGAACTACATAACAGCCACTGCAATCCCCCTACTGCACGAGTAGCCATTTTAGTTGGAGTAGCCTCTACTATGACCACGCTTCCATTAGTACATCCACTCAGGCTACCTCTGCCCCTTCTGCTCGTTGCAGAACCCCCACCAATGGGGGTCCTCTGTCCCCCTGAGAGACAGACAAAATAAATGGACAGCCAGCGTTCATACTCAGGCGCCAGTCTTATTTTGGCAGTCTCTTGGAAGACACAGGACCCTTATTTTGGTGATTTATGGGAGTCCAAGGGGTTGGAACCACACTGATCAGGTAATTATAACCCAATCTGCAGATAGGGGATAAATTAATGTCACCAGAATACCCATTTAGTAAAAGGGGGTTACCTGTTTAACCCCTTAGTGACGAAGCCTGTTTGCGCCTTAGTGACGAAGCCAAATTTTGGAAATCTGACATGCGTCGTTCAACGTTGCATAACTCCGTAAAGGCTTTACATATCCCAGTGATTCTGACATTGTTTTTTCGCCACATGTTGTACTTCATTTAGATTGTAAAAAGAGACCGATATAATTTGTGTATATTTATTAAAAGTACCAATATTGGAAAAATTTTGAAAAAATTGTCATTTTTTCACATTTTCAACCGTTATATCTTAAATATGTCCAAACATACTGTACAAATTTTTGATAAGATATGTATTTCCATCTGTTTACTTTATTCTGAATGCACACTTGAAAAACTTTTGTGTTTTTTTTAACCATTTAGAGGACGTACAAATTTAACATTACTCTTCAGCATTTTGAGGAGCACTTTGTTTTCCTGCACCAAGCCAAGTTTGCAAAGGCTCATAAGTGTCAGAATAATAGATAGACCCACAAATGACCCAATTTTAAAAACTACACCCCTTAGTGTATTCACTGAGGGGGGTCATGAGTATTTTGACCCCACCAGTTTTTTCAGGAATTAGTTCAATTTAGGGGAGAAAAAATAAAATTTCATATTTTTGCAAATATGTCATTTTAAAGACATATTTTTTTCCTATACAGCCCATGAAAATGAGGATTTACACACCAAAATGGATACCCCCATTTCTCCCGTGTTCAGAAACATACCCATTGTGGCCCTAATCTTATGTCTGGATGCATAACGGGAGCCAAAATGAAAGGAGTAGTCGGTGTCTTTCAGAACATAAATTTAGCTTGAAGGCGTTTTAGGCCCCATAGCACTTTTGTAGAGCTCTTGAGTGGCCAAAACCAAAGAGAACCCCCACAAGTGAACCCATTTTGAAAACTAGACCCCTTAACGAATTTATCTAGGGGTGTACTGACCATTTTGACCCCACGGTTTTTGAATGAATTCAAGCCAAGCAAAAGGAAAAAATTGTGATTTTCGTTTTTTTGTCAATTCTGTCATTTTAAAAACAGCTTTTTTTTGTACAGCACACGCATGAATGAAGCCTTTCACCCCAAAATGGATACCCCTGTTTCTCCCGTGTTCAGAGACATACCCATTGTGGCCCTAATCTCTTGTCTGGATGCACAATGGGGCCCAAAACGAAAGGAGTAGTCGGTGGCTTTAAGAACATAGATTTTCCTTGAAGGCGTTTTAGGCCCCATAGTACATTTGTAGAGCTCTTCAGCGGCCAAAATCAAAGAGAACCCCCACAAGTGAACCCATTTTGAAAACTAGACCCCTTAACGAATTTATCTAGGGGTGCACTGACCATTTTGACCCCACAGTTTTTGAATGAATTGAAGCAAAGCAAAAGGAAAAAATTGTGATTTTCGTTTTTTTGGCAATTCTGTCATTTTAAAAACTGCTTTTTTGGTACAGCACACACATGAATGAAGACTTGCACCCCAAAGTGGATACCCCTGTTTCTCCCGTGTTCAGAGACATACCCATTGTGACCCTAATCTTTTGTCTGGATGCACAACGGGGCCCAAAATGAAAGGAGTAGTCGGTGGCTTTCAGAACAAAAATTTAGCATGAAGGTGATTTAGGCCCTATTGCCCTCTTGTAGAGCCCTTGAGCGGCCAAAACGACAGAGAACCCCCACAAATGATCCCATTTTGAAAACTAGACCCCCTAACGAATTTATCTAGGGGTGTACTGTGTATTTTTACCCTACAATTTTTGAATAAATCTAAGCAAAGCAGTAGGAAAAAAATTACAATTTTCATTTTTTTGGCAGTTGTATCAATTTAAAAACTGTTTTTTTTGTACAGCACACATAGGAATAAAGACTTTTACCCCAAAATGGATACCCCTGTTTGTCCCGTGTTCAGAACCATACCCCTTGTGGCCCTAATCTACTTAAAGGACACATGGCTAGGCCTATAATGGAAGGAGCACCCGTTGGATTTTAGGGTACAACGGAATAAATTCCAGGCCCCATTGCCCACTTATAGAGCCATTGAGCGTCCAAAACTATAAAGAACCCCCACAAATATCCCCATTTTAAAAACTAGAACCCTTAACGAATTCATCTAGGGGTGTACTGCGTATTTTGACCCCACAGTATTTGAATAAATTTCAGCAAAGCAGAAGGAAAAAATTACGATTTTCATTTTTTTGGCAATTTTGTCAATTTAAAAACTTTTTTTTTTGTACAGTGTACATAGGAATGAAGACTTTCACCCCAAAATGGATACCCCCGTTTGTCCCATGTTCAAAAACATACCCATTGTGGCCCTAATCTACTTACAGGAAACATGGCAAGGCCTGTAATGGAGGGAACACCCGTTGGATTGCAGGGCACAACTGAATAAATTCCAGGCCCCATTGCTCATTTGTACGGAATAAAAATTGACTCCTTAAAATCCCCCCCCCCTCCACGCCCTTTTCGGCGTTCCCCAAATCTTAGATAAAAGTAATAATGTGAACTGTGTAGTATTTCCAAAGACGGGTAATTATGGAGGCTGGTTGGGATGGGTACATAGGGCAATAAAATCGGGTATCCCCCCTCCTCTCATGCTTTTTGGGGGTCATTTCTTGACCTCAGTGGCGGGGATGGGGTGTAAAAAGTGGCGTTCCGTGAGTCTCCGTAAGCTTGATGAGGTGCGGCGGTCTCACACAGAAGACGCTCAACAAGCTGCTCCTGGAACTGCAGGAAGGCGAGTGTTCCCGGGGCTTCTTGTAAATTGCGTATTACAGGTAGCGGTCTGAATAACGCCGGGCTTACGCAGCCGTAGGTGGATCCCGGCTGTGAGCCGGCCGTGACCCTGCGTACGGCCGCGTAATGTACTGCGCATAACTGCGTACTTACACGGGCGGTCATGCGCAGTACACTTTTTTTTTTGTTGTTTGTATTTCCCGCACCGTCGCTTAGCGATGACGCGGGTACCCGCAGCCCGTATACAACGTAGTTGCGTATGGGCTGCAGGTATATCCATGACCATGGAGCACAATGGTCTCTATGTTGCGGATATCCGCGGTAAAATAGAACATGCTGCGTTCTCTTTTCTGCGAGTGGATAACACAATTCCAACCCGCTAATGTGAGCGGAATTGTGTAATCCAATGCGATTGATCTGCGTATTACCGCTAATCAAACGCATGCGGAATCCGTAATTCCTATCCGGTCATGTGAGACCGGCCAAAGGTAGATCGCTACCATTTTTTCACGTGACCGGGGACCGCACAACGAGGCCACCCGTCACTGCTCCAGGCTCTTGGCGACCAACGGTCGCCGAGAGCAAGGAGGTATTAAGTTTCCTGGGCTCCCCGACTCCTGCGCATGTGTCCGGTGTTTTGCCGGCGGTCGCATGCGCAGAATACGGGAAAAGTCACGGAAGAAGATTGCGTCGGGGTGCAAATATGGAGGCCTCCGGTAAAAAGTTTTATCTCCTCTCACCGATCGCATCGCTGAGGGGAGATGAACCTTCCCCTTTTTTTTAACTTTTACGTGATCGCCATTATTCTTTGGATAACGGCGAACACGTGATCAGGAACCGCTCACCGCGGCCCTCCGTGAAATATCCAGGCTCTCGGCTAAGTTTTGTAGCCAGGAGCAGGGAGATTTTAAAAAACCATGGCTTTTGCGCATGTGCCTGCCACATTGGCGACGGGCGCGTGTGCAGAAGCTGGGGTGAGGTCCGCGGATAAATCCGCAGGCCTTAGGTACGTCATTTCATCCTCCCTCACGGATATGATCCGTGGGGGGAGATGAAACACAAGCTTTTTTTAACTTTTTAAAACTTTTTAAAACTTTTTTTTTACTTTTTGTACTTTTTTTTTTTTACCTTTTACCCCTTTTTTTTATTTTTATTTTTTTACTTTTTGCACTTTTTTTTTACTTTACATGATCACTGTCATCCATTGGATGACAGTGATCATGTCTTTGGTGACATCCCTCTGCTCTTGGCTACACATGGCAGCCAGGAGCAGAGCAATTTTGAATTTCCCGGGGCTCGAGCCCCTCCGTGCACGCGCCCGATGTCAATCATCGGGCGCGCATGCGCAGATGGGGATTTCGGGTCCCGGGACATCGGGACATCGCAGAGGACCGGGGGTGAGTATCTTCACCTCCCTTCATGGATCCGATTAATGAGGGGAGGTGAAACTTTACTTTTGTTTTACTTTTTCAACTTTTTCGCGATCACCGCTATCGCAATGGATAGCGGTGATCGCGGGCCCGGGGACCGCTCACAGTGGTCCCCGGTAACACCTCCTGGTTCCCGGCTACCTTCAGGAGCCGGGAGCCAGGAGATTTTAAACTTGCCGGGGACACCCGGGTTTCTGCGTTTGCGCGTGACGTCATCGTCTGGCGCGCATGCGCAGAAGGCCGCCGGCGGGTCCGGGAGGACCAGATCTCTGGGGAACACCGCCGACAAGCCGTGTGAGTATTTTCAGCTGCCGTGATGGATCCGATCCATCATAGCAGCTGAATTACTACTTTTTTACACTGTTTTATTTACTTTTTTGCGATCGGCGCTATTCATTTTATAGCGCCGATCGCAATGCCGGGGGGGACTGCCCGCATCCTGGGATGACAGCTCCATGCTGTCGGCTACCTGCGGGCACCGACAGCATGGAGCTGTCACGTCCTCAGGCCAGTGGGCATCAATCCAAAGAGGATGCATAAAACTGCGTCCTCTAGGTTTAAGGCCCACTTTCTGAGGACGTAGTTTCCCGATGGGGCGGTCGTTAAGGGGTTAAGGATTATCCTCTATTAGCAAGAGTAGACACAGCACATCTGTGAATTACATGTTCAGCCCCAGTGATTGCAATGAGTATTCTGTAATGCCTTATATCACTTGCTCTAACGTCTATTCACATGGGTGTTTATTTTTATTTACCTGTATTCATGCTCACGCCAAATGTCGGGTTGCACTTTTGTGTGTCAAAAGGGGACTTGTAAAGATCGAGGGGACATGTGATCATTACCTTCAGAGTTGTACTCCTCCGTATGGTGCCATTATAATACAGCTGCACATAGAGCACATCAAGAGAGTCATCCTCAGTTCTGTTAAAAATAAAAAGTAACTTTTTTAAGCGATCTATTCAGACTGGTGCATTGCACCAAGGTATGGCAGCCAGACACTCTGACTTAGTGCTTCCCAAACAATCTTCCTGGAAACAGGTCAGGGGTTCCCCAGAAATTGCCTTTACTTGTCAAATCGATGTCAGCCGTATGCAACAGAGGCAGGCACAACAGGCAGCATATCTCTTGAAGGGCTCCTGCACAGGAACGTAAATGTAAATACAGTCGCTCCTGTACAAAGTATTTTCTAAGCATACCGACATATATTTCTTTTTTTTTTTAGTTCACAGTAGCTGCGCTTTTGCGCTCGCAGCAAGTCCCACCAGCAATGCATCTTGCTGTTATCAGTGACCCTGCCCCCTGTAATCACCCATAAATATTTAACACGTGCGGCGAGATGCCATACAGCTGTGTTTTTGGTACTTTCCAGCTTTGTGAGAGAGCAGCGGAGGCTGGAGACATGTCTTCTGATGATGAGGATGTTCTTTTGCCTTGGTACCTGTGGCGTAGATGTTGGCAGGCACGTGAGATGGCCGAGGTTGTTCCGAAAAGGAAGTGGAAGTTCGGGGTTCACTCTCTGGGGTCCCATAGTGTCGGCCTCTGATCTTCGAAATTTATGAGGAATTCCATCTCCATTCGATGGAGGAGGCTTCCAGAAGGAGACTCTCCTAAGTCCCCTCTGAAATGTCTGCCATGTCTTGCCTGCAATTAACTGCAAACTTTATATCGCTCTGACAGGTGGCTGCGGAAAAACAGTGTTTCCCACGCATGTTCGTTCCCAGGTTATGCACATTTCTGTGACTCCATAGACTCCTATGGGGCCTATTTTTCACAGAAATAGAGCATGTCGTGTATTTTTTCACCCGACAGAAATGCACGCAAAAAAAGCTATTTTGGGGGAACCCATTGAAATGAATGGACTTCAATGTATGCATTTTTTGTGAATGTATTTCTATGCCCATGTGCAGGAGCCATAAAGAGACTCTGTCATCATCTTTTTGCACCCCTCTCTGAGGGCGACACAAGGTCGTGCCAGTCATATTAATTGCATTGATATGTCTGCTGTGTGGATCTCTGCAGAAATTTTGGTGAAACTTGCATTTTATCAGTAGCAGCACATGCACAGAGGACTACTTAAAGTAGTCCGGATATTCATGAACTGTAAGCTAGCTACACCCACCCCATCCTACAGTCATTGATTGACAGCTCTCTGCATATTACTGTGCAAAGAGAGAGCTGCCACTGATTGGCTGGAGAGCAGGGTGTCTGGCTGCTACGAATTAAATGCAAGTTTCTCCAAAACTGCTGCACAGATCCACACAGTAGACATATAACTGCAATTAATGTAACTCAGAAAGATGGAAAAATACCTCTACAGCGCCATCTATTAGATGGGGGCACTCTTTCAGTTCAAAATGACCTTATAAAAAAATTTACAATGATTGGGAATATTAAACCAAGCCACAAATCATGCGTTGGCAGACTGTTTTGGGGTGTTTCCCCTCATCAGTATGCAGTAGGTCTCTGGCTCATACTGTGAGGGGCCTATGATGTGGGTCAGAAGCGGTGTCATGTCTCCTTAAGGAGAGCACCCAAAAAGTGTGTGGGGACATCTAGGGGGTGAGTGAATCAGGGAATGGTATAGTCTTTCCCCAAGGAGAGCACACAGAAAGGGTGTGGGGACAGCTTAAAGCTAAGTAAGGAGCCTTATAAGGCAATGCTCCTCTGGGAAATGTATGAAAATTGGAAAGATAGAAAAATACCTCTACAGTGCCATCTATTGGCAATTGAAAGTGACCTTATAAAAAAGTCCACAATGATTAGGAATATTAAACCAAGCCAGAAACCATGCATAGACAGACTGTTTAGGGGTAGGTCTCTCACAGACTGAGCCAGAGACCTACTGCATAATTATGAGGGGCAAACGCCCTGAAACAGTCTGTCTATGCATGGTTTCTGGCTTGGTTTAGGAGTGGTTTATCCTTAACTCAGTTTTTGTTACGGCAGTGGCTACTCTGTGTGTGACGAAAACCCGTTCAGTTGACGCATTTCACAAAAGTGGCCATAAAACCATAGTAATCAAAGTTCAGTGTGATGTCAGTGCCTCAAAGTATCAAACAATGATGAAATAAAGAATCCAGACTGAAAGACCTTCGGTGAAAAACACAAATCTTTTAAAATTCTGTCAAAATCCAAATTCATGACTCTTGCGGCAAGGAGGAAAATCGTCTCTGAAATCTCCTTAGTTTGGAGCAACGTCCCACGAGGAGACAGATATGGGAACTGCTGTCAGAAGGAATTAGAAGGTGGTGTGATGTCAATCTCATCTATCTCTGAGCAGGTGGGTGTAGACTGCTGCTATGTCGTCTCCATAAACTACTGACATAGAGGAACAGGATCTCTTCTCTATCTCCGAGTAGGTCGGTGTAGACTTCTGCTATGATGCCTCCATACACTGCACACATAGGTAAAAGGATCTCTTCTCTATCTCTGAGTAGGTGGGTGTAGTCTGCTGCTATGTTGTCTCCATACACTACTGACATAGGGGAACAGGATCTCTCAGTAGAAACTGTTGTGTCCACTGTATTGCCAAGAACAGGAAAGTAGCAGATGTTCACAGGATTAATGGGGGGTCCCAGCCAATCCATTCCAATGAGACAAAATTATCTAAACCCCTGTAAGGCGTCCTACGAATAAACATTTTTTATTTCTGTGGTTGATCCGAGAAAACGTGACATTTTTCAAGTTGCAATCAATCATTTAAAACAAATGCTCCTGCATCTAGATTTAGCTGTTATGTTCTTGTTATGGCACCCCCTGATGTTCTGTTGATTCACTCTCAGACCTCAACCTAATGGGTCCAGTTTTGGTGAGAAGCTGCTTCTAGTATGATGGTCTCATTGGCCAATTTGCACAAAGGCAGGAATCATTCCACTACCAGAGTACAAAAGAATATAAGAAAGATCTAGTCAATTGTATCGTCTTGAACGAGTAAGCGGTAATATAACCCCCTCTCCCTCCGGTTCCTGGACAATATAATGTCCCAGAACTGAAGAATCGCTTTAAAACTATTCCATTTGAAAAATTGTTCTGCTTATGTTACTATCGTGGGACAACTCACTCTAAGATGGAAAAAAAATACATCCGTGAGAGGGCATTCTTATGATCTGTTTGCTTTTACGCTGTGGGCTTGGAGTCACTGCCGTCAGTACAATCAGATCTGCAACAAAGACCGACGCTGCATGCAGTTCTATTCTGGCCATCAAAATGATGCAAGGTTGGAATCCATCGTATGATGAGTGTGACGCAGTGCCATCACTTGCATTAACCCTTTCCAATCCACTCTCTGACGTCTGAAGACATTCTGATTGAAGGCTGTACAGCTCCGATGTTGGAAGACATCCGGCAGGGTATTCGTACTGTATATTACTGGCCGCTCTGTAGTTGGGGGCCTCTCCAGCATGTCCCATACCTCAGTACTGGCTCTAGCCAGCAGATGGCACCATTGTACAATGGCAGAAAGAGAAAGCCCCCTAGGAAACCCTGAATCCAAAATTGGATTGCAAAGGGTTAACAGTGATGGAGGAGTGACCGGAGCATAAGGGTTTATTCACACATAGTGGTTGATATATGGTGTGAGCAAGCGGGGTTCACTTGCTTGTGGACTGTCGACCTCTCGGTCCGGAAATGGGCACCAACCATGAACAAATAAGCTCCAGCAGACTGAAGTTTCTTTTAATCTGGCTTCTGCCAGCTTTACTCCACAGCACGTCCATATAACATTCTTAACACCCCACCTGGATGTGAGTCAAGGGTTGTTATCCCTGTCTGACTCGTAGATAACAAATCATAAAGTCCATATTATCCGCACCCCAGTGAGTTTAGGGTCGTTTTGTTTGTCAAACTCGAGGTCTTCACTCTATCCGCACCAGACTCCACCTGGGTGTGAGTCATTGTCCCTGTCTGACTCCAGCCGTCACTGGACCTCGGGCTAGAAGCCCTCCTAGCTGTCCCTTCCTCTCCTGATTCTGGTAGGATCTGCTTCTTTTATCTAGTTCCTGCCATACCCATCAGGTGTTAACCATCTCTTTTCCTTTTTTCAGGTATCAGAATGCCTGTCTAGCAGCCAATGCAGGCCATTCTGATTCTAGCATATACAAAAAGGAGAAAAAAACAGCTTACCTAAACTGGTGTCTTGGCACTTCCGTTAATGCAGCGCTTTTCTTACAGACAGCAAAATCCAAGGGAATGAGGAGCTGGAGTACTTGTACAAAAGAGTATTCTGCTTTATTTCATTTATGCCATACAAACAGGATGGAGTCAATGGGAGAATGTATTTCGGACCTTAACCCGGTTCTTGTTCACCTCATCTGCATTACCTTACAATTTGCTTTAAAATCATGTGACTTAAGCAATTAAAATTAAACACCTGATTCGCAATTACAACGAATCTCGGTCTACTCTTAGTCCTCATTGCAGAGAGAAAATCCCATTCATTTATTTCACTGGTTCATTTAACGTCTTATCTAGAGATGAGCGAACGTACTCGTCCGAGCTTGATACTCGTTCGAGTATTAGCGTGTTTGAGATGCTCGTTACTCGAGACGAGTACCACGCGATGTTCGAGTTACTTTCACTTTCATATCTGAGATGTTAGCGCGCTTTTCTGGCCAATAGAAAGACAGGGAAGGCATTACAACTTCCCCCTGCGACGTTCAAGCCCTATACCACCCCCCTGCAGTGAGTGGCTGGCGAGATCAGGTGTCACCTGAGTATATAAATCGGCCCCTCCCGCGGCTCGCCACAGATGAGTTCTGACAGAGATCAGGGAAAGTGCTGCTGGTGCCGGAGCTGCTATAGGGAGAGTGTTAGGAGTATTTTAGGCTTCAAGAACCCCAACGGTCCTTCTTAGGGCCACATCTAACCGTGTGCAGTAGTGTGGAGGCTGCTTTTTGCAGTGTTGCACTTTTTTTTTTTTTGTATATCGGCCGTGCAGAGCATTGCGCCCTGCAGTAATTGTACATAGTCCAGGGCCAGTAGTGGTGGTGAGGCAGGGACAGAAGACATATTTATTGAATATAGGCAGTGGGCCTTTCCAAAAACATTTGGGAAAAAAAAAATCTATTTGGGCTGCCTGTGACTGTCCTCAGTGTACTGGGTCTGTGCTGGGGGTAGTTGTCCTAATTCATACGCAGCCAGCTAAGTGTTACAGCAGGCTTGCGCAAAATTATTTCCTGGCTCTGTGTTGGCTGTTACATCACCGCTGTATTCCAGTCCACAGTGCAACAGTCTGCAGTTATTTTACATACTCCAGGGCCAGTAGTGGTGACACAGAGAGAGAAGACATATACAGTGTATATAAGCAGTGGGCCTTTCCAAAAACATTTGGGAAAAAAATCTATTTGGGCTGCCTGTGACCGTCCTCAGTGTACTGGGTCTGTGCTGGGGATAGTTGTCCTAATTCATACGCAGCCAGCTAAGTGTTACAGCAGGCTTGCGCAAAATTCTTTCCTGCCTCTGTGTTGCCTCTTACATCACCGCTGTATTCCAGTCCACAGTGCAACAGTCTGCAGTTATTTTACATACTCCAGGGCCAGTAGTGGTGACGCAGAGAGAGAAGACATATACAGTGTATATAGGCAGTGGGCCTTTCCAAAAACATTTGGGAAAAAAAATCTATTTGGGCTGCCTGTGACCGTCCTCAGTGTACTGGGTCTGTGCTGGGGGTAGTTGTCCTAATTCATACGCAGCCAGCTAAGTGTTACAGCAGGCTTGCGCAAAATTATTTCCTGGCTCTGCTGTGCGTTCCGTAAGCGAAGTCAGCCTCCAACCACAGGCCAATAAGCGGCACATTTAATTACAGCGTTCTGTTTCTGCACTACTGGTAATACAGCATGCTGCGGGGTAGGGGTAGGCCTAGAGGACGTGGACGCGGGCGAGGACGCGGAGGCCCAAGTCAGGGTGTGGGCACAGGCCGAGCTCCTGATCCAGGTGTATCGCAGCCGACTGCTGCGGGATTAGGAGAGAGGCACGTTTCTGGCGTCCCCACATTCATCTCACAATTAATGGGTCCACGCGGTAGACCTTTATTAGAAAATGAGCAGTGTGAGCAGGTCCTGTCGTGGATGGCAGAAAGTGCATCCAGCAATCTATCGAACACCCAGAGTTCTGCGCCGTCCACTGCTGCAACTCTGAATCCTCTGGCTGCTGCTCCTCCTTCCTCCCAGCCTCCTCACTCCATTACAATGACACATTCTGAGGAGCAGGCAGACTCCCAGGAACTGTTCCCGGGCCCCTGCCCAGAATGGGCAGCAGGGGTTCCGAATCCTCTCCCACTGGAGGAGTTTGTCGTGACCGATGCCCAACCTTTTGAAAGTTCCCGGGGTCCGGGGGATGAGGCTGGGGACTTCCGGCAACTGTCTCAAGACCTTTCAGTGGGTGAGGAGGACCATGACGATGAGACACAGTTGTCTATCAGTGAGGTAGTAGTGAGGGCAGTAAGTCCGAGGGAGGAGCGCACAGAGGATTCGGAGGAAGAGGAGCAGGACAATGAGGTGACTGACCCCACCTGGTTTGCTACGCCTACTGAGGACAGGTCTTCAGAGGGGGAGGCAAGGGCAGCAGCAGGGCAGGTTGCAAGAGGCAGTGCGGTGTCCAGGGGTAGAGGCAGGGCCAGACCGAATAATCCACCAACTGTTTCCCAAAGCGCCCCCTCGCGTCATGCCACCCTGCAGAGGCCGAGGTGCTCAAAGGTCTGGCAGTTTTTCACTGAGAGTGCAGACGACCGACGAACAGTGGTGTGCAACCTGTGTCGCGCCAAGATCACCCGGGGAGCCACCACCACCAGCCTCACCACCACCAGCATGCGCAGACATATGATGGCCAAGCACCCCACAAGGTGGGACAAAGGCCGTTCACCGCCTCCGGTTTGCACCGCTGCCTCTCCCCCTGTGCCCCAACCTGCCACTGAGATCCAACCCCCCTCTCAGGACACAGGCACTACCGTCTCCTGGCCTGCACCCACACCCTCACCTCCGCTGTCCTCGGCCCCATCCACCAATGTCTGTCAGCGCACCGTCCAGCCGTCGCTAGCGCAAGTGTTGGAGCGCAAGCGCAAGTACGCCGCAATGCACCCGCACGCTCAAGCGTTAAACGTGCACATAGCCAAATTTATCAGCCTGGAGATGCTGCCGTATAGGGTTGTGGAAACGGAGGCTTTCAAAAGTATGATGGCAGCGGCGGCCCCGTGCTACTCAGTTCCCAGTCGCCACTACTTTTCTCGATGTGCCGTCCCAGCCCTGCACGACCACGTCTCCCGCAACATTGTACGCGCCCTCCCCAACTCGGTTACTGCCAAGGTCCACTTAACAACAGACACGTGGACAAGCACAGGCGCAGGCGGGCAGGGCCACTATATCTCCCTGACGGCACATTGGGTGAATTTAGTGGAGGCTGGGACAGAGTCAGAGCCTGGAACCGCTCACGTCCTACCCACCCCCAGAATTGCGGGCCCCAGCTCGGTGGTGGTATCTGCGGCGGTGTATGCTTTCTCCACTAAACCACCCTCCTCCTCCTACGCAACCTCTGTCTCGCAATCAAGATGTGTCAGCAGCAGCACGTCGGCAGCAGTCGGTGTCACGCGGCGTGGCAGCACAGCGGTGGTCAAGTGTCTGCAGGCCGTGCTGAAACTACTCAGCTTAGGAGATACGAGGCACACGGCCCACGAACTGCTGCAGGGTCTGACAGAGCAGACCGACCGCTGACTTGCGCCGCTGAGCCTCCAACCGGGCATGGTCGTGTGTGACAACGGCCGTAACCTGGTGGCAGCTCGGCAGCCTCACACACGTGCCATGCCTGGCCCACGTCTTTAATTTGGTGGTTCAGCGCTTTCTGAAAAGCTACCCACGCTTGTCAGACCTGCTCGGAAAGGTGCGCCGGCTCTGCGCACATTTCCGCAAGTCCCACACGGACGCTGCCACCCTGCGCACCCTGCAACATCGGTTTCATCTGCCAGTGCACCGACTGCTGTGCGACGTGCCCACATGGTGGAACTCTACGCTCCACATGTTGGCCAGGCTCTATGAGCAGCGTAGAGCGTTAGTAGAATACCAACTCCAACATGGGCGGCGCAGTGCAAGTCAGCCTCCTCAATTCTTTACTGAAGAGTGGGCCTGGTTGGCAGACATCTGCCAGGTCCTTGGAAACTTTGAGGAGTCTACCCAGATGGTGAGCGGCGATGCTGCAATCATTCCTCTGCTATGCCTCTTGAGAAGTTCCCTGCAAAGCATAAAGGCAGACGTTTTGCGCTCGGAAACAGAGGTGGGGGAAGACAGTCGCTGGATAGTCAGAGCACCCTCCTGTCTATATCTCAGCGCGTTGAGGAGGAGGAGGAGCGTGAGGAGGATGAGGAGGAGGGGGAAGAAACAGCTTGGCCCACTGCTGAGGGTACCCATGCTGCTTGCCTGTCATCCTTTCAGCGTGTATGGCCTGAGAAGGAGGAGGAGGAGGAGGAAGAGGATCCTGAAAGTGATCTTCCTAGTGAGGACAGCCATGTGTTGCGTACAGGTACCCTGGCACACATGGCTGACTTCATGTTAGGATGCCTTTCTCGTGACCCTCGCGTTACACGCATTCTGGCCACTACGGATTACTGGGTGTACACACTGCTCGACCCACGGTATAAGGAGAACCTTTCCACTCTCATACCCGAAGAGGAAAGGGGTTCGAGAGTGATACTATAAAATTCCCATCCGATAGCGCTAGTGGCCGAAGGTGCAGTTCCGAGGGCCAGGTAGCAGGGGAGGCGCAGAGATCAGGCAGCATGTACAGCACAGGCAGGGGAACACTCTCTAAGGCCTTTGACAGCTTTCTGGATCCCCAGCAAGACTGTGTCACCGCTCCCCAGTCAAGGCTGAGTCGGCGGGAGCACTGTAAAAGGATGGTGAGGGAGTACGTAGCTGATCACACGACCGTCCTCCGTGACGCCTCTGCCCGCTACAACTACTGGGTGTCGAAGCTGGACACGTGGCCTGAACTCGCGCTGTATGCCCTGGAGGTGCTTGCTTGTCCTGCGGCTAGCGTCTTGTCAGAGAGGGTGTTTAGTGCGGCTGGGGCAATCATCACGGATAAGCGTACCCGCCTGTCAACCAACAGTGCTGACAGGCTTACACTCATCAAGATGAACAAAGCCTGGATTTCCCCAGACTTCTCTTCTCCACCAGCGGACAGCAGCGATACCTAAACAATACGTAGGCTGCACCCGCGGATGGAAGCATTGTTCTCTATCACCATCAAAAACGTGGACCTTTTAGCTTCATCAATCTGTGTATAATATTCATCCTCCTCCTCCTGCTCCTCCTCCTGAAACCTGACGTAATCACGCCGAAAGGGCAATTTTTCTTAGGTCCACAAGGCTCAGTCATATAATTTTTGTAAACAATTTTCATACGTTTCAATGCTCATTAAAGCGTTGAAACTTTCACCTGAACCAATTTTTATTTTAACTGGGCTGCCTCCAGGCCTAGTTACAAATTAAGCCACATTAACCAAAGCGATTAATGGGTTTCACCTGCCCTCTTGGTTGGGCATGGGCAATTTTTCTGACGTACATTAGTACTGTTGGTACACCAATTTTTTGGGGCTCTCGCCTACAGTGTAATCCAATTAATTTTTTGCCCACCTGTATTAAAGCTGATGTTACATCAGCTGTGTTGGGCACTGCAATGGGATATATTTATGTACCACCGGTGGATTCCAGGGAGCCACCCATGCTGTCGGTCCACAGGGACTTCACAATAGGGAGTTGTAACTGCATGTGTCTACTTCTAAAGAACCCCAGTCTGACTGGGGCATGCAGTGTGGGCCGAAGCCCACCTGCATTTAATCGGACGTTACCTCAGCTGTGATGGGCACTGCAATGGGATACATTTATGTACAGCCGGTGGGTTCCAGGGAGCCACCCATGCTGTGGGTGCACACGGAATTCCCATTGCGGAATTGTACCTGCCTGTGACTATTTATAAAAAACCGTGGTCTGACTGGGGCATGCAGACACCTTGACAGAATGAATAGTGTGTGGCACATAGGTTCCCCATTGCTATGCCCACGTGTGCAGCTCCTGATGGAGGTGGCACAGGATTGGATTTCTCATTGCTTCTGTACAGCATTGTGGGCTATCGCCCCACCCCTTTTAAAGAGGGTCGCTGCCTAGCTATGCCAACCCTCTGCAGTGTGTGCCTGCGGTTCCTCCTCATGGCAGACGCACTTATAAATAGACATGAGGGTGGTGTGGCATGAGTGCAGCTGAAGGCTGGGCAGGGACACTTTGGTGTGCGCTGTGGACACTGCGTCGTGCGCGGGGGGGGGGGGGGGTTTGCAGCATGTAACCCAGGAGAAGTGGCAGCGGAGTGTCATGCAGGCAGTGATCGTGCTTTGTTGGAGGTAGTGTGGTGCTTAGCTAAGGTATGCATTGCTAATGAGGGCTTTTCAGAAGTAAAAGTTGTTGGGAGGGGGGGGGCCCACTCTTGCCGCTATTGTGGCTTAATAGTGGGACCTGGGAACTTGAGATGCAGCCCAACATGTAGCCCCTCGCCTGCCCTATCCGTTGCTGTGTCGTTCCCATCTCTTTCTTGAATTGCCCAGATTTTCACAAATGAAAACCTTAGCGAGCATCGGCGATATACAAAAATGCTCGGGTCGCCCATTGACTTCAATAGGGTTCGTTACTCGAAACGAACCCTCGAGCATCGCGATAATTTCGTCCCGAGTAACGAGCACCCGAGCATTTTGGTGCTCGCTCATCTCTAGTCTTATCCATAAATAACCATCATTAGTTTTCACCTCATTTTAAGTTTGATCAATTTTTATAAATATTCTTTATTTAATTATAAATTATGATCTATTGTAATTATTCACTAAGAGGAGAATGTTATTTCATTTGTTATATTTCTGTTGTTATCCAAACATTTTTTGTATATAAATCCTTATAACATGTTAATTAATATTTCATCATCACTTTATTTTCTATATTTATTATATTTTACACATGAATCGATAAATATATAAATAAATAAATAACTAGTATGTCTTGATATTCATAAATTAATAAATATATAACAAATCCGTCTTAATATTCATTCCATATGGAGATCTAGTTTTTAAAGTTAAAATCCAATATGCTTCCCTTTTTTGCATCATTTTTTGACTGATTTTATATTTTCTGATATGCCATGCATGCTCCTCCACAAAATGCCTAGCAGCTCTGCAGCTGCATGGCTCGAAATTCCTTATGTTTATGATGTTTTCCGCTATACATATGGCTCACCTGTAAAAAAAAGCAAGGCGGTCAATTACCATATCATAGAAGCACAGCAAGACCGCATATGTTTTTTCAAATGCACCTTTTACTTCAACTGAACAGCCATGTGTGAATCTACCCTTAACCCTTTCCAGTACAATTTGTATCCTGGTTTTCCTAGGGGGCTTACTCTTTTTCTGCCATTATACAATGCTGCTATATGCTGGCTAAAGCCAGTACTGCATGAGGTGACACGTTGGATAGGCTCCGACAGCAGAGAGGCTGGCAATATACAGTAAGAGAACCTCGACGGACGTCTTCCAACATCGGAGCTGTACAGCCTTAAATCATAATGTCTTCTGAGATCGGACAGTGGATTGGAAAGGGTTAAAGGGGTTGGGCTAAGTTATAAAGTTATCACTTATACTCATGGTGTAAGAAATGGGTGAGAGGTTTATATTGGTGGGGGTCTAACAGTTGGGATCCTCACCGATCTGGATCAGTGGCGCATTTGCGCGGCCTTCATCTCTTTTTACTTGGGACCGACTGGATGGCTATTCTTGAGATCAGTGGGGTCTCAGCAGTTGGACCACCACCGTACATAGAAAAATAAAAAAGTTACAGGGCTTTGAATGCAGCGATTTAGAAAAAAAAAAGATTTCCAAAAAAAGGGGTTTTATTGCAGAAAAGTGGAAAAATCTAACAAAAAAAATTTAAGAATTTTGGTATCGTTGTAATCGTACAGGCCCGCAGAAAAAAATGTATTGTGTCATTTATGTTGCATGATTAACGCTCTAAAAAAAACAACCAAAAATCTATGGCAGAATTGATGCGTTTTCTCTCCGTGTTATCATTAAAAAATTATAAAAGTTTCACAATATAGTCATTATGCCCAAAAATAGCACCGATAAAAACTACAGTTTGCTATGCAAAAAACAAGCCCTTATACGGCGGCATCAACAGAAAAGTAAAAAAGATATGACTTTTGAAAAATGAAGATGAAAATCCGCCAAAAACCGTTGCGTCCTTAAGCTTAAAATAGGCCTTGTCCTTAAGGGGTTATTTCTGGGGCTGCTGCTAATTTTGTCAAGTTTGACTTTGTGGCTCAACTGTCTGGGTTATTTCTCCTTTTAGACCCTCCAATTCTGGTTTCAGGTGTTGACTCCCCTCCCTTGCAGGCTGGCCTGGTAAGTCTTGTTACCCCGGATTTTATAGTAGGAGCCTTACATACTGAGTCCTGTACCTTTCTGGTTATGAAAGACTTGTCTGTGGACATAGTGTATGGGCTACCCTGGCTAAGTGAACACAACCCCGTAGGTAACTGGGACACATTGGAACTGGTCAAGTGGGGTCCACGGTGTGCCAATCACGTACGCCAGGTGGAGGTGGATATCTCCACCTGCAAGGGGGTTGAGCTACCTGACTACCTCTCCAAGTTTTTGGACGTCTTTTCTAAACAGTTATCGGAAGTCTTGCCTCCCCATAGAGAATGGGATTGCAAAATTGAGTTGGTTCATAGGGCCAAACTTCCAAAAGGCCGCATCTACAATGTTACAGTTCCGGAGAGGGAGTCCAGGGGGTACATCTGGCCCTCTGAGTCTCCAGTAGGTGTTGGCTTTTTCTTTGTGAAGCTGAAGTGTCAGGGTAATTCTAAGTACAGCACCAATCAGGCCCACCCCACTTGCCCCGCTGCCGGCGATAAGAAGAAAACACCCCACACGGAGGTCTGGTATAGTTTCTCACACGGAACATGGCTGCGCTTTGCCGCCGTCGTGCTTTATTACAGACTAGCGTACCCGTCGCGCGTTGCTGCGAAGACAGACATACATACATACATTCGTTTTTATATATCTAGATGACGGCAGCAGCGACCACTGAGATTTTGTAGGCCGCTGCTTCCCCCTTGCAGGCTGAATAAAATAGCCGCTGTGTGGAACATCCAATTTATCCGGCTGCTGTGGCTTCTTGGGAAGACAGCCTAGTACATGTTTGCCCACTTCCAACTCCAATGGAGACTGACTGTAAATGGCTGGCGTGCTCTAGTATTTATGGTTCCAAGCTGTGCGTGTCATTGCATACAGTCTATCTATCTATCTATCTATCTATCTATCTATCTATCTATCTATCTATCAGGGTTATTGCATACAGTCTATCTATCTATCTATCTGGGTTATTGCATACAGTCTATCTATCTATCTATCTATGACATCAGGAAATGAGAGAATTAGATTCCGTACGTAAAATTTGAACGCTAATTCTTTGGCGCTTTGAATTGAATAATCGAGTTGGGACCCATTAACTTTTCCTATTTATGACATAATCAATGCTCGTGCCAAATTTCAAGTTTCTATGACATTGGGAAGGGAGAAAATTAGATTCCGTACATAAAATTTGGACGCTAATTCTTTTGCGCTTAGAATTGAATAATCGAGTTGGGATGAGACATAAGGCCTTGCCCATAAGCATTCCCCAACCTCCAAGAACTGAACCTACCTACCTGAATGAGATTTTGTAGGCCGCTGCTTCCCCCTTGCGGGCTGAATAAAATAGCCGTTGGGTGGAACATACAATTTATCCGGCTGCTGTGGCTTCTTAGGAAGATATCCTAGTACTTGTTTACCCACTTCCAACTCCAATGGTAATTGGCTGGCGTGCTCTAGTGGTTCCAAGCTGTACGTGTCATAATAGAGCCTTAATGACATCACAATGCAGCTTTATAGAACATGTTGGGGCATGTTCAAGGGCGTCCGATGTTGATGACATCAGTGATGACATCACAATAGCAGGTGGCTTACTTATTCGATCTACGTGGGGGGGTGGTAACTTTCGACGACGCTCGTGCGCGCGCCATTTATCGTAGGATAGTTGTACTATGCCTATAATCTTCCCAGGAGTGTACTCAACAACTTCCCAAAGTTTCATGGCGATCGGATGAATGGTGTAGTAGCGCATAAAGGACAAACAGACAGACAGACACGCACGCACACAGACATACATTCAATTTTATATATATAGATTACATGAGATCTTATACCCTTTGTCCCATCATCAGCAAGGGGTGATGAGCTCATAACCATATATGGGAAGTCCGGATTTCCGGACTGAGACAGTGAAACCAGTCGTTATCTTGCTACGGCGCCTCTGACTTATGTACAGAAAATCACGTATTCAATTAACTCCAGTGCAAAGAGTCACCCACTCAATTCTAAGAAAACGGCCAAGCATGCATTCTCCATATATGGGAAGTCCGGATTTCCGGCCTTAGACACTGAAAATCATGTACATAGTGGAACATCTTGATACGGAACTTCTGGGAAAACGGCCAAGTACGCATCCTTCGTCCGATTCTTCTTTGCTGTGTTTAAAATACATTTTGTTCAAGCCTGGCAAGGCCTTTGGCATATCTGATGTTAAAGGAGATGTCCCGCGCCGAAACGGGTTTTTTTTTTTTTAAACCCCCCCCCCGTTCGGCGCGAGACAACCCCGATGCAGGGGTTAAAAAAACCACCCGCACAGCGCTTACCTGAATCCCGGCGCTCCGGTGACTTCTCTACTCACCGCTGAAGATGGCCTCTTCCTCCGTGGACCGCAGCTCTTCTGTGCGGTCCACTGCCGATTCCAGCCTCCTGATTGGCTGGAATCGGCACGTGACGGGGCGGAGCTACACGGAGCTACACGGAGCCCCATAGAGAACAGCAGAAGACCCGGACTGCGCAAGCGCGGCTAATTTGGCCATCGGAGGCCAAAAATTAGTCGGCACCATGGAGACCAGGACGCTAGCAACGGAGCAGGTAAGTAAAAAACTTTTTATAACTTCTGTATGGCTCATAATTAATGCACAATGTATATTACAAAGTGCATTATTATGGCCATACAGAAGTGTATAACCCCACTTGCTGCCTCGGGACATCTCCTTTAAGGCGACATATAAGTTTTTTTCATTTGGAATTGAATAGAACTTGCATATAGGTATAAAGCATAAAAAAACATATGGCAATATATATATATATATATATACCCTCACAAACCCCCCTAAAAAACTTAATATGGAGATCAGGTACCAGACCTTGCACTCTTCCTCGGTCGTCTCTCCCTTGCGTCAGGGTTTCTCCACTGCCCGTAAGTCCCTACTCCTAAAAGGGGAGGGATCCCTACCTCACCTCAGAAGGAGGCCATGGATCCCCTGGGCTTATTTCCGGGCATCCATACCCTCTATCTGTACGAGTTAACACCCCGCAGGGTGTGCCCTCGCCGGAACCTAAGGTCTTCTGCACTTTCCCTAGGCAAATGGGAAGTCCACTGACAGTCCATCTTATGAGACCGGGGCAGACACAGTACTAGTCCATCTCTCCATTCTTCTGGTAACGTATCTGGTTGGCATTATCGGAACTGGCTCTTCATCTTTTTCAAACAAGGGAAACGTTGGTGTCACATTGTCCAGTCCCTTACTCATACTCTTTTTGATCAAAGGGATAATACACATACAGGAAATTACATACCCCACCTCTTTCTGCTAAAATCATATCCAGGGCCACTCTAGGGCCATGGATGCAGTGGGCCCTAACTGGTCAGCTAACCCTTGCAAAGGCATCTCTGGTGTAGTTTACAAACCTCTGCTGATTGTAATAGATATAATTCATCCAATCTACATTATTATTAACAGTGACAATAGCAAATAAGGACTCAAAACCTGCTTTAACCTGATCTCTAGAATTAAATTAATCTGGCACCCCCTTGGCACTTCTATTGTATCTATGTATACATGTGGATCAAAGTTACCACCTGGAGCGTCAACTTCCCTCTTAGCACGATGCGGTGTTGGATTCTCACCCTCAGTGTAGTCTTCATATTGCACATGTGATTGTATTAATTTGTTCTGAAACAGGGGGCTAGTGTACAGTAGTCAAAGGTGTGTGTTAGAGGAATTGTACCACATTATAGCATGTAAAGGATATACAGGATCATTAGTTCTTTCAGTGCGAAGTGTGGATCCAAGTGGGCTTTCCTTCGAGCTTGACTGCAGTTGGGGTGGTGAACAACATCTGGCAAGGACATTCAAACAGGGTTTTTCTCTTAAACTTTTCCACATAGACCCTGTCACCTGGTTTCAGATTGTGACACTCATCTGTAGGACCTGGGAGAAAAGCAGAGACTACAGAATGGATTACTAACA
The DNA here is from genome assembly GCA_035609135.1 of Eleutherodactylus coqui. Lineage (NCBI taxonomy): Eukaryota > Metazoa > Chordata > Amphibia > Anura > Eleutherodactylidae > Eleutherodactylus > Eleutherodactylus coqui. Next base: position 2,394,110 of record JAYJKI010000315.1, read on the forward strand.
GAGAGGCCTATGACAAAATTAACAAGAAAATCATTCTCCAAGCTCAGCTACTGTGGCATGTATCCTCCTAAGAACAAGAAAAACTAATGAAAGACACTCAATTCAAAATTTACCCATTTTCTTCATTGTCTTTTGTATCTACTTTCCCACTACTCCGTGGATGGTAGGGTGTGTGAAAAGCCTGGAATATACCCAAAACAGACATGATGTGTTGCATTATTTCACCTGTGAAGTGTGTACCTTTGTTTGACTCAATCACTTCCGGTACCCCATATCTGCGGATTACCTCATTCATGAGCTTCTGTGCGGTTACCTGCTTATTTACCTTGGTAACAGAGTAGGTCTTTCCAACCTGAAAAGAAATCAACAACAACAAGCACATATTCATGCTTCCCAACAAGTAGGAGCTGAGTGTAGCCAATTTGCAATCCCTGAAATGGGTAGAGTGGTCTAGGCAAGCGTTATGTGCCAAATTTACTTCTGCCCTGTTGCTTACGGCAAAGATCATGCAAAATTGGACAAATGATGCAGCAGCTACAGAAAACCAAGGAGCCACCCGTCCTCGTTCAAGCATCGACATCATTGTTGCTTTGAGAGGTGCGTCTTTCCGTGCGTCAGCTTGGCCATCATGGGGCACAGGGACCGTGGTAGGCAAGTGCTGTTGACTGTTCACCATACACCATCCCTTTTTTAGTCCATTTCTTCCTTGCTGGCTTGTAACTGTAAAGTCTTTAGCATATCAAAGTTCAAGTTTTTATCAAAGTCCAAGTTTTTATATCAAAGTCCAAGTTGTGTCAAAGTCCAAAGTTATTATCAAATTCTTCTTTTCTTCTTTCTTCCACGGCTTGAGGGCCGCTGCCTTTGCTGTGTGGCCTGTGATGGCATTACCTCTCGCTTCTCCGGTGTAGGAATTGGTGTGAGCTTTCCACCTTGTCAGGTAGAAGTAGGGCCTCCATGAGACCGCTGCATCATTCTTAATTGGCTGTCCTGCTGAGGTAAAAAACTGTCTGGCCTTCCATGTTGGGCCGTAATCATGAGCTATGCCAAATGCATACCGGGAGTCAGTGTAAATGTTTGCCGCCTTACCTTCTGCCACTCTACACACCTCAGTGAGGGCCTTCAGTTCCGCTTCTTGTGCTGAGACATGCGGAGGCATTCTGCTTTTAGGACATCTTGTTGTGTGACCACTGCATGTCCAGTGTGGAGTCGTCAATCACCCCGGGAACCATCTATAAAAAAAAACTCAAAATATGCAGTTAACAGGGGCTTTCAGTAACTTTTTAAAACTTACATTTTCTTGTTGCATCACTGCTAAACAATCAGGCTGATATTCTATTTCAAATAGATCAGAATCTTGTTGCAAACATTTTTAAAAATGGCTAATTTGCAATACCTAGATCACCTTATACCTAGATCTCCTCCTCCCCCCTTTGAACCAGGATACTCAATTGTAAGAAGAGTAGCCGGGTTCAAGGTAGTACAACATTGTAAAAAGATTTGATGGATGCAGATAAGGCCTGTAAGATGTTAGCACCAATAACAGAGACATGAGTTACATCAGGGCAGAATATTCTACAAACATCTATTAATATTTGAAATGTGATATCCTTTAAGCAAATTCATTAGTAATCTGATCCTGCCTGCAATGTCTTATCAAATTTGAGAGAGAAAAAAAACAAAAACTTTTACTAGCTGCTCAAGATTCTCACCCCCTCCTTTGTGGACAAGACTTTTACATTATCTAGCTCCACCCCCTTAATACTGGCTGCTTGCGTCTTTTTTCATACCTTCATTTAAGCTTAACAGTCTAAGCATCCACATCTCAAACAAGTAAAGTCTTATGCATGGGGGGGGGGGGACACTTTTATCCCCAGTCAATATCCGCATCACATATTTTACATTCATCACAGTCTGAACACTGGGCATTAACTCTCATCCATCCATGCGCTCAAGTATGCCCCGTCACCCCCACATTTGAAGGTGCACCAGCACACACAGATACACAGAAAAAAAGTGTGACAAACATACATACATCAGTTGAAAAACATTGAGGTGAGTGCCACAATGCTACAAAGTACATGATTCTATTGGGATGAGACCGTGAATGAGCGCTATTTATGACAAATTATGTGAAAAAGTTTGAGTGACTGAGACATTCTATCTTTCTTATTTACTGAAGCTATTATATGCTGTATTAAACACTGAAGTATTTTAGAATGCGTGGGTATCTTTTAGCCCCCTTCCTTTCCTTCTCTGTGACCCTGAGTTTAGAGTGAATCTGAAAGCCCCCACCTTTGAAAAATAACTGTTATCTCTCTATGAATATGCATTCACCAACTGAACAGAGTTGTTTTAGTTTAACTATTCCCTGCTTTTGAACTCATAAATAACACATATGCTGGGACCTTCTGACAGCGCAACATGTTCTGCATTTTCAACCCCTGTATTCTTAAAAGCCCCCACAGGATGTGAGTGGGGTATAACTTTCTTACACCTGTATGAAAGAGACCAAGACGTGTCCATTTGTGACCTCAGAACTCAGTAAGAATATACCTTAGAAATTGCTATATTTCCTGCCTTCTAAGACAAATGTTATAATTCATTAGATTCATTACAAGCTTCCATTCCATTACAGCAAGCAAAGATAGTTTTCAGGGTTAGTATTGCATTCTCTCTGCTTTGTTATCTCTTGACCTTGAAAGCTAGACACAAGCTGCAGCTTCAAGTAAACAATCCTTCTCCCACTAAAAGCGAGCTCAGTTAACCATTTGCACATATATACATATATATACACACACATACATCTATATCTATCTAGTATTATACACCTTTTCCTCTCTCTCTCTGCCAACAAATCACATGCTTTGTAACTTTCCGTTCGACTTTGCTTGTTTCCCCTATTTCTCTCTTCCTCACTTCAGCTTTTTCTAGCAACCCTTGGTCTTTCAAGGCGCCCTTCTTGGTTCTAAAGACCTCCTCCCAGTCACCATACTGTAATCTACCATGCGGGTCGATGTCACACATTTTCATAAGAGTTTTCTTACATTTTACAGATTGGGACCCTTGTTTCTCCTCCACCAATTCATCCGCACGGCGGCAGCCCTTGAGGGGCTCCATCTTCTTTAATAAGGTCTTACACATATTAGAACAACAATAATAACAACACGCTCCATAGAATGTATCCTTCTTAAACCAAATTGTCAGCCCCTTATATACTGGCAAAACAACCGAAGGTCTCTTCTCCTACGGAACCAGCCTCACAGAATGCATCTCTCTATCTCTCTGAAATCAAATCGTTAGCCCCATATATAAGGCAAAACAACCGAGAGTCCCTTCTCCTATGAAGCCTGTCTCACAAAATGCATCCCTCTTAAATCAGATTGTTAGCCCCTTGTATATATGGCAAACAACCGAGGGTCCCTTCTCTTATGAGACTAAATGAAAAGAGAAAAAAATTCTGCAGATACAACAAACAATCTCCACTATCGTTAAAAACACTATGGACTTCAGCAACAAATAGACTAATGACTAGTCCCTGGGTGAGCGATTGGTGCGTTTATCACGGTCAGTGGTCCGTGACGGCAAACCCGAAGCCCACGAGTTACCATGTAGAACTCTTAACCCAACCCGTCCGGTCACAAAACACAGATAGTCCCTCCTGCTGCAAGACTCTCAGTGTAAAACACAACATAAATATATGCCGGTCTTACCTGGAGTTCTGTGAGTTGATCAGGCTCGGTTTGCAGCAGGACGGCTTCCCCATGGCGTGGATCCGGGTGGACAGGGCTGCACGGCTCCGGTTTTACCACCCCATTTTGTTGGGCGCCATTTGTCGGGGAAATTTCTGCGTACAGCACCAATCAGGCCCACCCCAATGCCCCGCTGCTGGCGGTAAAGAAGAGACACCACACACGGAGGTCTGGTATAGTTCCTCACACGGGGACATAACTGCACACTTTATTACAGATTACATAGGCTCTTATACCCTTTGGTCTCATCACTAGGAATGGGTGATGGTCTCATTGGCTCAAATTCACCGCATAACCATATATGTTAAGTCCGGATTTCCGGCTGAGGCACTGATAGTCATATACGTAGTTAAACAGTCGTTATCTTGATACGGCGCCTCTGGGAAAAGAGCAGAAGCACGCGGCCTTCGTGTTTGGTTCTGTATCATCTCTGAATTTCTGGACACATCTCTCTCAGCCTTGCAAACTTTTGGAATATCTGATGTAAGGCGACATATAAGTTTTTCTCATTTTAACTTTGAATAGAACTTGCATACAGGTATAAAAGCATAAAAAACATATGGCAATATATACATATACCCTCACAATATAAAAAAGTAGAAGAATTCTGTTCTGGGAAACCGAAAGCTCAGTGAGGAGAAATCACCCAGAGGATGGAAGATAATATAATATGGAAGAATTCATATGCCTCAAGGTCCACAGACATGGAGTAGACCACAACAATACCATAGGTAATATGATTTCCCTAATCACCCACCATTATATCATCATGGTCCTCCTAGATATGAGTATGAACATCAGACTAATTACCACAAAAAGTACAGAAAAATATATTTTAGGCCTTTCAGGAGGAACCCACTACCTCGAGAGCCCTATGGGAGGGATCCATTCTTTCGGGAACCATACAGGCATTTTGAGAGACAATATAGGTCTTTTCCAGACCAGTATATCTGTTATCCACCGAGGAGACACCACGGGAGAAATCAGTGGTCCAATAATCCATCTAGTTCAAATAAATCCCAAAGAAATGGAATATTAACAAATAGGATGACGGAAAACCGAATAATTGTCCACCATCCTGCCTCTCAAAACCAAAACATATCTCAAACCCCTAATGGTAGTCATGCACACCAAGAAAAAGTGACCTTGCCTCCCAATAATATAATGTCCTCTTTAATAAAACCAGCGAACATAATAGATGTTCCTCCAAATACATCATGAATAAATGATGGGCCCAACCACCCCTTAGCAATAAATACACCTTTAATTCTAAATGGTAATATGAGTCATAACAAGTTCACAATTAGGAATGATGTACCAGGAAGCCCCACTGATCTGATAAACCTGTTGCAAAATAAGAAATATGCACCATCTACACCAAGTTTCAACACCAATACCAATATTATTTTTACAGATTCATGCTCTGTCAATCGCATAACCACTTTGGATACCACTAAGCATGGTAATGTTTTAGATTCCCCTATTGTTACACCCAGGCCTATTTTAGGGGGGAACGAACACTCGGTCTCAATCGACCCAGAGTGACCCAAAGCTCCACATTATTCCAATACAATAAAGCAAAAGGACAACCCCAAAGCAATGCGAGCAGCCTAAGAGGAAGTACAAAAATAACACAATTTTACAAATTACCCGGAAGAATCCCACCAAATCACAGATTGGCAGAAGAAATAAAAGAAGAGGGAAAACAGGCTGGCAGAAAAACACATTAAAAAATCAGAAACATCTAAAGATAACACAGAAAACCCACTCTCCAACAACGAGGCAATAAAATCAGGACTTTCAATATCTCCAATTAAAAATTGAAACAAGGAGAAGTAGAAGTTCTGTCTAGAGAACTGTCATTTAGTCCCTCCAGAGAGCCAGATTTATTCAAACTTTTTGTGGATCTCAGTTGTTTTACCCGCTATCTTACCCTGAAGAGGTACTTTACATTGAATAAAAACCGGATGGACTGCGATGTTACACCTAAGGGGCAGGTTGAACCGATTGAAAACAAGGAAAATACAAATGAAAAACAAGGGCTAATTACCACAAATCTCAAATTACCAAGTAATTTTTATTCGGTAGAAGCAAAAGGTCATTTATCTCCTCCTTTTGTAATGAAGTTATGGAGGATTTTTGAAAATTAACTAAAAACATTCAATCCCTAAAAAGAGGAAAACATAATGGCAATTTGAACTCCTCCATGAGAAAATTAATCAAACAATTGGCGGAGAATAAAAACTTGGTAATAAAAAGTGCAGACAAACGAGAAGGAAGGGGGGGGGGGGGGACAACATAGAAATTATGGACAAGGATATTACCTAGAAGAAGAACTTAGAATTTAGGGGAGTACGGAACAATATAAGCCCCTTTCGGGAGATCCAGCTCCCAGACTATAAGAAAATTTATGCCATCTAGTTGGGAAGGCTTATTTCAATAATTGTATCACCAAAGATGAAAAATATTTTTTATGTCCACAATATCAGGAAACAGCATATTTTTATTTTTTACCTAAGATACACAAGTCAATCAATAAACCCCCTGGAAGATGTATCATTGCAGGGCATAGGCTCCCTTACAAGTTACCTATCACAATATATAGACAGACAATTACAGAGAATAGTTAATAATCCCCTAGCCTATTTAAAAAAATACCTCACATCCCCTATCTCTATTACAACACATAATATGGAAAACTACATACATTTGGGTCACCCTGGATGTGTGTGTCCTTTATTCTAATCTTCCACATGCACAGGGAATTAAGACTATTGAATACTTCCTATACGATGGAAGATACCCAAATGCCCCCCAATCAGAAACAATTCATTCTAGATGGCCTTTACTTCATTCTCTATAATAATTACTTCAAATATAATAATCAATTTTACATCCAAATGAGGGGAACAGTGATGGGTACAAAATGTGCACCATCTTATGCGAAGCTATACATGGGAGCGTATGAGGAACAACTGAAGGATCCCCATATTTGTTTCTGCAAACGTTCCATTGATGATATTATTTTTATATGGGATGCAACGGTAGAGGAAGCTAATGCATTTATCCAGAATTTGAACCAAAATACATGGCGTTTGGAATTTACAGGTACCCTGGATCCCATACAGTTTAGCTTTTTTGGATCTAGACCTATACATTCAGGAAAGTAACATTCATACGAAAACCCATTTCAAACAAGTAGATGCAAATTGCTTTTTAGATTTTCGAAGTAGCCATGCCAAGAAGTGGAAATTAAATGTACCCTATGGGGAATTTAAACGCATAAGACGGAATTGATCAACAGTGGAGAAGTTTAAAGAACAAGCGGACATCTTACGTCATAGATATAGAAATAAGAGATAATACAGACATCTTATGAAAAAGCAATACAAGAGGGGAGATCTATAAGACTAAGAGAAGCGAAAATAGAAGAAACAGCCCAAGAAAAGTCAGAACAGATTTGATCTTTGTTTTATAACAAGATATAATTAAAGACAAAAAGAACTAAAAGATATAATAAAAAAACTATGGGATATCCTGAAAGGTGATCCATTCTTAATAGAAGAACTCCCAATATCCACTTACCTCATGAGGGAACGCAGAGGAGCTCCTCCTCAACAGCAATAAGAGGAGAAATTTTGAGCTCAGTTATAGGGATTAACGCATCTGTTGATTCAGAGATGACTGACAGAATCACTGAACCTACACAAAGCATAGATAAAAGCTTACAAATTATTAATCTCTCTAGAAGAGAACTGTCTAAGGACAAAAAGGAACGTCCTAAGCAGAAGCGTAACTTGAAGCTCCTAGGCCCCAATGCAAAACCTGGAACGGGGCCCCCAACTATAATGCTTTATTCATAGTACTGGGCTTTCTATATGGAGAAGAGAGGCCTTATGGGCCCCCCAAGGCTCCTGGGCCTGGGTGCAACCGCATCCCCTGCATCCTCTATAGTTACGCCCCTGGTCCTAAGTAAAGGGTTCTCGTTCGTACCAACTCATCGCTTTAACCTGTTCTCATGGAAAAAGGACATCTCCTTATTTCTAAGAAAACTTAGCGGAAATTTTTCGCCATACAAAAACGTAAAAAGGCTGCAGAGCTCGGTTTGAATGTGGCAGACAAGGATGTTCTGGATAACTTGGAGGAATTGTCGATTGAAGGGCAATGAACCATACGGGAAGGCCCATTGACAACTCTGAGACTGAGGTGCACAAACATACTGTGAGTGTCCTTATATCGACATTTTCGAATGCTTGGTGATTGAGGAATTGACTTCACTTTCCCGCATTAAGAATCTTTTTCTTCACTTTCCCATCATCAAAACCTCACTAAGGCTGAAAAGAAGGCCTTAATATCCTTCGAGAGGGATAAACAAATCACGATAAAGCCCTCTGACAGGGGGGGGAACGTTGTAATAATGGACACCACAGCATACAAGAATATGTGCTTAAAACTTCTCAGAGATGCAATTAGCTATGGGCAACTTGACAGAGACCCAACGGTCAAATACCTCGATGAGCTCCGGAAATTATTAGAGCAACGATGTTGTTGGCTAGCCTGGATGTAGAAGCCCTCTACACCTCAATACCACATCAAGGAGGCATACAAGCGGTAAGCCATTTTCTTGATCAAAGAGGTAAACAATACCACAACCACAACAGCCTTGTACTCTATATGGTGGAATTTATCCTACAGCACAACTATTTCCTTTTCGACAGTAAGTACTTCCACCAGCTCAGGAGGATCGCTATGGCGAGCCCCTGTGCCCCCAGTTATGCAAATCTCTAACTGGGCTGGTAGGAGGAACAATACGTCTTTAAGGAATTAAATACTGTATGGACCTCGAAGGTGGACCACTGGATTAGGTACATTGATGATGTGCTCATTTTATGGTCTGGAAGCAGTGGGGAGTTCAAGGACTTTGTTGCCAGTCTGAACATTAACAACCTTGGACTGTTTTTCACAAGTGAAATTAAACAGGACTCCATCACATTTCTTGACTTAAAAATCACTAAGACCCCCTCAGGTCTACTGGAGAGCACTATCTTTAGAAAACCGACTGTGACAATCTCCTCCATTTTGACAGCCACCATCCATGGTCCCTCAAAAGGGGCATCCCTAAAGGCCAATTCTTGAGGGCCAGAAGGAATTGCTCAAGGTCTAGGAGATCCGTGACTATATTAATTGCTGATCAACAGCGGTAGTGTACCTAGCAACTTGCCCCTTCCCTGAAAGATTACATGGGCAAAACCATCCAGCAGCTAAGGAGGCGGGTATTGGCCCACATAGGAAATATGAATCACAATGAACCTACTAGCCTAGCTAACCATGTTCAAGAATTCCATGACAATAACCCCAATGTGATCACATTTAGGGCAATTGAACTTCTTAGACCATCAGGCCGCATAGGCAACACGGATCGCAAGCTCCTACAAAAGGAGACAGCTTGGATTGACCACCTGGAGTCCAGCGGACCCAAAGGACTTAACGAGTGTTTGTCTTTTGCCCCCTTTTATATAGGTGGGATCTATTAGATCCAATATACTCGGGTATCATACTGTTGATTACAGTTGTAGCCCCTTTCTCTCGTTGTCTCGTTTTTCCTTTTTGTGGCACTCCATAGACCCCGTGAGGAATTCTGCTTTCATCGCATAATATGAGGACATTCAGTGAATCTTCCTCTCCGTCTTTCTTTCCCGTTCCCTAAAATTCTCTAAAAAGCTGTTGTTTTCCGAAAAAATATCTTCCAAAAACACCACAGTCTATATCAAGTACCATTGTTGCTATACGCTGCAATTAGGCTTTAGGAATTTAAAGATTCAATTAATCTTTCTGCATTCTGAAATGTATATAGGCTGGTACTTTATGCAGCAATATCAATGGATGTATGCATTTTGTCTAGCCAAATAACTGTGATTTTGATTTTTAGATGCGCGATATACTGTACAATAGTATTAAATATTAAATTACAAGAACATATCCCGCTCTCTATATAAAAAAAAATCACATCATAGTCGCACACCGGTATGCAGCAAAAGGTTATCTTTATTTTTAAGCGCAGTAGGGCTATACCTACGAGTTTAGATCGCAGCTAAGTACTAAGAAGTCAGTAATGAAACTATGTAGGTAAGCTCACCCATATAGCCCTAAATAGCGGCATTAACTTACTACAGAATAAAGAGACACTTGTCAGTCAGTGCATTAAAACTGCCGCAAGCGCTCAATCTCCCCTTTCGGGCAGTGCGAGACTAACTCCGAATATGCTCGCACTGCGCATGCGCAGGAATAGAATGACGCGGTTAGTTTATCGCGAGAGTATGGCGGTGAGCGGCCGGCGTCTAGCCACGGCACCTGATAGGCCGCGTTGGAGGTGTGTCCCTGACGTCAGCTGGTGGGTGCTCCACTACTTAAGTGGGCAGGACAGATCCAGATACCAGGACTGTCAGTAGACTCTGGGAGAGTGTGCCCAGAGGTCATATGTGCGATCTCAGCTGCAACAGCTATGCACAGCCATACATTAGAGCTGGATAGCATGACGGCATACTATTAATGTTTGTGGACTAATCATTAAGGCTCTACAGTATCACTAGTATTATATACTAGAGCAGGCAAGACGCAAATATAAAAACTAATGCACAACAGAAACATCAGTGTTTGAAAGATAAAAATTCAGTACCAGAGAGTCCTGGTTTCATGTCACACTAGTGTTGATAACTCAAGTTGAGATCTATATCACTATTGGGAGTTTTTATATATATAATAGACTACCGTCTGTGGTTACGTGAAGCTCCCTTCAATATCAGCAGTGTAGCTTATTCTTCTTAGCAGCTTTATCATGCTAACAATATAGGCTACCTAGAGTACCTTACTCCAGTGGAGCATCTATTTAAATAGATTACCTTAGACCACCTCCTCAGAATCAAGTAAATACACAAAATATGAATAGGAGGGAGTTATTCTCTATGATCTAAGGTACTTGCGAGATGCCAGTTACCTGATTATATTCTCTGTAGGATCTATTATTTATATTAGACTTGGGTATCTTATACACTAGGCTAATATTTAAATCTATGTTTGTTCGTCTATGTTTAGAATAGTGGATTCCACCATTTTTTAGCTTTAGAAATAAAAGTTATATTTTACACTTATTATTTATCACTTAGGAAGGTTCTCTACAGTGACTAAGAACTCCCATCACATTCGAATACTATTTTCAGAAGAAGTTAGACCTTGGGCAATAACGTAGCCCCCACACATCCGCACAAAAATAGTGTCAATTTTAATAAAAACCACTCAGCATTCTCCACTATAGGGGCTTTTAAATGTTGTAAACCTGGTTGCAAATGCTGTGAAAACATAAGAGAAAGTGCATAGAAATGGGTCCCAATAACACCGCTTATCAAATTAAACAATATCTAAATTGTGGCACGGAACATCTAATATATATGATTGAGTGCCCCTGCCACATGCGCCACATAAGTCTAATAACAAACTCCCTACACAGTCCTATACATCACCACAGGCATAATATCAAACAGGGCTTTCTGAAACATAGCGTGTCGAATAGAGATGAGCAAACATACTCGTCCGAGCTTGATGCTCGCTCAAGTATTAGGGTGCTCGAGACCCTCATTACTCGAGACGAGCACCACGCGTTACTCAAGTCAATTGCATTTCCTTCCCTGCATGTTTAGTGCCATTTTCTGGCCAATAGACATGCAGGGAAGGCATTACCACTTCCTCCTGTGATGACTGGTGAGATCAAGTGACCGCCGAGTATTTAAAGCGGTCCTGCCCGCGGCTCGCCACAGACACATACTGGGAGAGATCAGGGAGAGTGCTGTTCCTGCTGTTGCTGCTATAGGGAGAGTGTTAGCATCTTCAAGAACCCCAACAGTCCTTCTTAGGACCACATCTGACCGTGTGCATTACTGTTGTGGCTGCTGGGAGCAGTTTTGCACAATTTTTTTTTTCATCTTGGGCTGTGCAGGCTATAGCATTAAAAGTCTGCAGTCAATTATACAGAGCATAGGGGCAGTACTGGTGAGGCAGAGACAGTGGTACAGGGAAAGACATATACACGCTATATAGGCTGTTTGCTTTTTCAAAAAAATTGGAAAAAAAAAATTCTTTGGGCTACCTGTGACCGTGTACAGTTTACTGCCTGTCTGCTGGGAGTTGTAGTGGCTCACTATTACCCAGCTCGGCCTTTTTGCAGCCTTGCGCATAATTTTTTCTGGCTGCAGTGTGCGTTCCATAACCGCTGTCAGCCTCCAACTGCAGGCCAATAAGCGCCTAATTTTTTACACCGTTCTGTGTGTGCTCTATTTGTAATACACCATGCTGTGGTGTAGGGGTAGGCCTAGAGGACGTGGACGAGGACGTGGAGGCCCAAGTGAGGGTGTGGGCACAGGCCGAGTTACTGGTCCAGGTGAATCGCAGCCGGCTGCTGCGGGATTAGGAGAGAGGCAAGTTTCTGGGGTCCCCAGCTTCATATCACAATTTATGGGTCCATGCGGTAGACCTTTATAACAAACTGAGCAGTGTGAGCAGGTCCTGTCGTAGATGGCAGAAAATGCATCCAGCAATGTATCGACCACCCAGTCTTCTGCGCAGTCCACTGGTGCAACTCTGAATCTTCTGGCTGCCGGAAGTCCACCACGGATGCTGCCACCCTGAGGACCCTGCAACATTGGTTTAATCTGCCAGAGCACCGACTGCTGTGCGACGTGCCCACACGGTGGAATTCTACGCTGCACATGTTGGCCAGGCTCTATGAGCAGCGTAGAGTAGTAGTGGAATACCAACTCCAACAGGGGCGGCATAGTGGTAGTCAGCCTCCCCAATTCTTTACCGAGGAGTGGGCCTGGATGGCAGACATCTGCCAGGTCCTCGGAAAGTTTGAGGAGTCTACCCAGATGGTGAGCGGCGATGCTGCAATCATTAGCATCACCATTCCTCTGCTATGCCTGCTGAGACGTTCCTTGCAAAGCATAAAGGCTGGCGCTTTGCGGTCGGAACAGGAGACGGGGAAGAGAGTATGTCGCTTGATAGTCAGAGCACCCTCATGTCTATATCTCAGCGCGTTTTGGAGGAGCAGGAGGAGGGGGAAGAGACAGCTGGGCCCACTGCAGAGGGTACCCATGCTGCTTGCCTCCCATCTGTTCAGCGTGTATGGCCTGTGGACGAGGAGGAGGATCCTGAAAGTGATCTTCCTAGTCAGGACAGCGATGTGTTGCGTACTTGCACCCTAGCACACATGGCTGACTTCATGTTAGGCTGCTTTTCTCGTGACCCTCGCGTTTGACGCATTCTGGCAACTACGGATTTCTGGGTGTACACCCTTCTCGACCCACGATATAAGGAGAACCTTTCCACTCTCATTCCTGAAGAGGAAAGGGGTTCGAGAATTATGCAATACCACAGGGCCCTGGTGGACAAACTGATGGTAAACTTCCCATCTGACAGCGCTAGCGGCAGAAGGCGCAGTTCCGAGGACCAAGTAGCAGGGGAGGCGTGGAGATCAGGCAGCATGTTCAGCGCAGGCAGGGGAACACTGTCCAAGGCCTTTGCCAGCTTTATGGCTTCCCAGCAAGACTGCGTCACCACTCCCCAGTCAAGGCTGAGTCGGAGGGAGCACTGTAAAAAGATGGTGAGGGACTACGTAGCTGATTGTACCATCGTCCTCCGTGATGCCTCTGCTCCATGCAACTACTGGGTGTCTAAGCTGGACACGTGGCACAAACTTGGGCTGTATGCCCTGGAGGTGCTGGCTTGCCCTGCCGCTAGCGTCTTGTCAGAGAGGGTGTTTAGTACAGCTGGGGGAATCATCACGGAAAAGCGCACCCGCCTGTCAACTGACAGTGCCGACATGCTTACACTCATAAAGATGAACAAAGCCTAGATTTCCCCAGACTTCTCTTCTCCACCAGCGGAGAGCAGCGGAACATAAAGATTCTTTTCGCTGCAACCGCAGATAAAAGCACTGTTCTCTATCACCGGAAAAACGGGGTATTTATCTTTGTCAATCTGTCTCTGACATTACTCCTCCTCCTGCTACTCCTCCTCCAGAAACAACATGTCATCGCGCTGAACGGCCAATTTTTCTGCGGCCCAAAAGGCTCATCTACATCTACCAATGTTTTTACAATTTTTCTAAGTTTCAAAAGTATTGAGACTGTAACATGAACCTATTTTTTCAACAGGGCTGCCTCCAGGCTCTGTTGCAAATTAAGCAACAGTGAGCTGTATCTTTAAAGAAATATTTATGGGTTTCACCTGCCCTCTTGGTTGATAAATTTAGTTACACTAATTTTTGGGGCCCACGCCTACACTCTTATCCCACTAATTTTTCCGGCCTTCGCCTACGCTCATGGTATCCCAATGTTTCAGAGGTTGGCCTATACTATTACTGCAGAAATTTTTACTGGGGTCTGCCTGCCTATACTTCTGCTACAAGAAAGTTACAGGGGTCTGTCTATACTGCTGCCACTTGAATGTTACATTGGTCTGCCTATACTTTTGCCACGTACATCTTACAGGGGTCTTCCTATACTGCTGCCACAAGGATGTTACTGGGGTCTGCCTATACTGCTGCCACAAGGATGTTACTGGGGGCTGCCTATACTTCTGCCACATAAATGTTACATGGGTCTGCCTATACTTCTGCTACAGAAATGTTACTGGGATCTGCTTTAGTGTTACTACAGAAATGTTACAGGGGTCTGCGTATACTTCTGCTACAAAAATGTTACTGGGGTCTGCCTATACTGCTGCCACAAGGATGTTACTGGGGTGTGCCTATACTTCTGCTTCATAAATGTTACAGGGGTCTGCCTATACTGCTGCTACACAACTGATACTGGGGTCTGCCTATACTGCTGCTACAGAACTGATACTGGGGGCTGCCTATACTGCTGCAACATAACTGTTACTGGGGTCTGCCTATACTTCTGCTACATAAATGTTACAGGGGTCTGCCTATACTGCTGCTACAACAATATTACTGGGGTCTGCCTATACTTCTGCCATGTAAATGTAACAGGGGGTCTGTGTATACTTCTGCTACCAAAATGATACTGGGGTCTGCCTATGCTTCTGCTAATGAAATCTTACTGGGGTCTGTCTATACTGTTACTACAGAAATGTTACTGGGGTCTCCTTAGACTTCTGCAACATAACTGTTACTGGGGTCAGCTTATACCTTTGCTACACGAATATTCCAGGGGTCTGTGTATACTATGGGTGCACTAAGTCTTCCCATCGTGGTGTTCTACCTATCTGGGCCAAAGAAAAACCCCGACTGACTAGGACCGCAGCCAACATGTATTTCCTCTCACGTCACCTCAGCTATCCGGGGCACTGCAATGGGATTTCTTTCTGTACCGTCTGTGGGTTCCTGCTAGCCACCCATGTTGTGGGTGCCCACAGACTTGCCAGAGTGCAGTTGTACCTGCCAGGCACTTTTAAAAAAAACTAGAATGTCAAGGGCATGGAGTGTGGGCCGCAGCCCACATCTATTTGCTCTCACGTCACCTCAGCTATCCGGGGCACTGCAATGTGATTTCTTCCTATACCGTCTGTGGGTTCCTGCTAGCCACCCATGCTGTGGGTGCCCACAGACTTGCCATAGCGCGGTTGTACCTGCCAGGCACTTTTTAAAAAAAAACAGAATGTTTAGGGCATGGAGTGTGGGCCACGGCCAACATCTATTTTCTCTCACATAACCTCAGCTATCCGGGGTGTTGGGCAGCATGTAACCCAGGAGAAGAGGCAGCGGTGTGTCCCGCAGGCAGTGATTGTGCTTGGTTGTAGGTAGTGTGGTGCTTAGCTAAGGTGTGCCTTGCTAATGAGGGTTTGCCGCTATTGTGGCTTAATAGTAAGACCTGGGAACCTGAGATGCAGCCCTGCATGTTGCCCCCCCCCACCTGCCCTATCCGTTTCTGTGTCGTTTCCATCACTTTCGTAGGTTTTGCAGATTTTCAGAAATGAAAACCTTAGCGAGAATCGGTGATATACAAAAATGTTCGAGTCGCCCATTGACTTCAATGGGGTTCGTTACTCAAAACGAACTCTCGAGCATCGCGGAAAGCTCGACTCGAGCACCCGAGCATTTCGGTGCTCGCTCATCTCTAGTGTCTAAGCATTTCTTTTTGCATCATAATTGGGATCCCACCCACATTAAAGTTACCCCAATAGAAAAGATTCCCAGAGGCGAATTCGCTGGACTCAAAGCAAGAGAGATGTTTTATATTTTTCATTTTAACATACTGAATCCATATGGGTTAAATTAAGTTCTTGAAGAAATCTAGACTTCTATTCTATATACCGACATTTACAAATATTATGTATTCTATATACATATATCTATAGGTTTTTATATACACCTATGTATTTATGAATTGTATGATTTTATATGTAATGTCTATGATGATTACTAGGGATGAGCGAGCACCAAAATGCTCGGGTGCTCGTTACTCGGGACGAAATTATCGCGATGCTCGAGGGTTCGTTTCGAGTAACGAACCCCATTGAAGTCAGGGGGCGACCCGAGCATTTTTGTATATCGCCGATGCTCGCTAAGGTTTTCATTTGTGAAAATCTGGGCAATTCAAGAAAGTGATGGGAACGACACAGCAACGAATAGGGCAGGCGAGGGGCTACATGTTGGGCTGCATCTCAAGTTCCCAGGTCCCACTATTAAGCCACAATAGCGGCAAGAGTGGGCCCCCCCCTCCCAACAATTTTTACTTCTGAAAAGCCCTCATTAGCAATGCATACCTTAGCTAAGCACCACACTACCTCCAACAAAGCACAATCACTGCCTGCATCACACTCCGTTGCCACTTCTCCTGGGTTACATGCTGACCAACCCCCCCCCCCCCCCACACACACACACACACGACCCAGTGTCCACAGCGCACACCAAACTGTCCCTGCCCAGCCTTCAGCTGCTCTCATGCCACGCCACCCTCATGTCTATTTTTAAGTGCGTCTGCCATGAGGAGGAACCGCAGGCACACACTGCAGAGGGTTGGCACGGCTAGGCAGCGACCCTCTTTAAAAGGGGCGGGGCGATAGCCCCCAATGCTGTACAGAAGCAATGAGAAATCCAAACCTGTGCCACCTCCATCTGGAGCTGCACACGTGGGCATAGCAATGGGGAACCTATGTGCCACACACTATTCATTCTGTAAAGGTGTCTGCATGCCCCAGTTAGACCGCGTTTTTTTATAAATAGTCACAGGCAGGTACAACTCCGCAATGGGAATTCCGTGTGCACCCACAGCATGGGTGGCTCCCTGGAACCCACCGGCGGTACATAAATATATCCCATTGCATTGCCCATCACAGCTGAGGTAATGTCGTGCTTAATGCAGGTGGGCTTCGGCCCACACTGCATGCCCCAGTCAGACTGGGGTTCTTTAGAAGTGGACACATGCAGTTACAACTCCGTGTGGACCCACGGCATGGGTGGCTCCCTGGAACCCACCGGCTGTACATAAATGTATCCCATTGCAGTGCCCAACACAGCTGATGTAACATCAGCTTTAATGCAGGTGGGCAAAAAATTAATTGGATTACACTGTAGGCGAGGGCCCCAAAAAATTGGTGTACCAACAGTACTAATGTACGTCAGAAAAATTGCCCATGCCCAACCAAGAGGGCAGGTGAAACCCATTAATCGCTTTGGTTAATGTGGCTTAATTTGTAACTAGGCCCGGAGGCAGCCCAGTTAAAATAAAAATTGGTTCAGGTGAAAGTTTCAACGCTTTAATGAGCTTTGAAACGTTTAAACATTGTTTACACAAATTATATGACTGAGCCTTGTGGGCCTAAGAAAAATTGCCCGTTCGGCGTGATTACGTCAGGTTTCAGGAGGAGGAGCAGGAGGAGGAGGATGAATATTATACACAGATTGATGAAGCTAAAAGGTCCACGTTTTTGATGGTGATAGAGAACGATGCTTCCATCCGCGGGTGCAGCCTGCGTATTGTTTAGGTATCGCTGGTGTCCGCTGGTGGAGAAGAGAAGTCTGGGAAAAT
Organism: Eleutherodactylus coqui; assembly: GCA_035609135.1. Classification (NCBI taxonomy): domain Eukaryota; kingdom Metazoa; phylum Chordata; class Amphibia; order Anura; family Eleutherodactylidae; genus Eleutherodactylus; species Eleutherodactylus coqui. The sequence goes on from JAYJKI010000315.1 coordinate 2,411,904, forward strand.
CCAGGCTTTGTTCATCTTGATGAGTGTAAGCCTGTCGGCACTGTCGGTTGACAGGCGGGTACGCTTATCTGTGATGATTCCTCCAGCCGCACTAAACACCCTCTCTGACAAGACGCTAGCCGCAGGACAAGCAAGCACCTCCAAGGCATACAGCGCGAGTTCAGGCCACGCGTCCAGCTTCGACACCCAGTAGTTGTAGGAGGCAGAGGCGTCACGGAGGACGGTCGTGCGATCGGCTACGTACTCCCTCACCATCCTTTTACAGTGCTCCCGCCGACTCAGCCTTGACTGGGGAGCGGGGACACAGTCTTGCTGGGGAGCCAGAAAGCTGTCAAAGGCCTTAGAGAGTGTTCCCCTGCCTGTGCTGTACATGCTGCCTGATCTCTGCGCCTCCCCTGCTACCTGGCCCTCGGAACTGCGCCTTCGCCACTAGCGCTGTCGGATGGGAATTTTACCATCAGTTTGTCCGCCAGGGTCCTGTGGTATAGCATCACTCTCGAACCCCTTTCCTCTTTGGGTATGAGAGTGGAAAGGTTCTCCTTATACCGTGGGTCGAGCAGTGTGTACACCCAGTAATCCGTAGTGGCCAGAATGCGTGTAACGCGAGGGTCACGAGAAAGGCATCCTAACATGAAGTCAGCCATGTGTGCCAGGGTACCTGTACGCAACACATGGCTGTCCTCACTAGGAAGATCACTTTCAGGATCCTCCTCCTCAGGCCATACACGCTGAAAGGATGACAGGCAAGCAGCATGAGTACCCTCAGCAGTGGGCCAAGCTGTCTCTTCCTCCTCCTCCTCCTCCCCCTCCTCCTCCTCCTCCTCAACGCGCTGAGATATAGACATGAGGGTGCTCTGACTATCCAGCGACATACGCTGTTAAGGAGGCTGACTCCCACTGCACCGCCCATGTTGGAGTTGGTATTCCACTATAGCTCTACGCTGCTCATAGAGCCTAGCCAACATGTGGAGCGTAGAGTTCCACCATGTGGGCACGTCGCACAGCAGTCGGTGCACTGGCAGATAAAACCGATGTTGCAGGGTGCGCTGGGTGGCAGCATCCGTGTGGGACTTGCGGAAATGTGCGCAGAGCCGGCGCACCTTTCCGAGCAGGTCTAACAAGCGTGGGTAGCTTTTCAGAAAGCACTGAACCACTAAATTAAAGACATAGGCCAGGCATGGCACGTGCGTGAGGCTGCCGAGCTGCAGAGCCGCCACCAGGTTACGGCCGTTGTCACACACGACCATGCCCGGTTGGAGGCTCAGCGGCGCAAGCCAGCGGTCGGTCTGCTCTGTCAGACCCTGCAGCAGTTCGTGGGCCGTGTGCCTCTTCTCTCCTAAGCTGAGTAGTTTCAGCACGGCCTGCTAACACTTGCCCACCGCTGTGCTGCCGTGCCGCGCGACACCGACTGCTGGCGACGTGCTGCTGCTGACACATCTTGATTGCGAGACAGAGGTTGCGTAGGAGGAGGAGGGTGGTTTAGTGGAGGAAGCATACACCGCCGCAGATACCACCACCAAACTGGGGCCCGCAATTCTGGGGGTGGGTAGGATGTGAGCAGTCCCAGGCTCTGACTCTGTCCCAGCCTCCACTAAATTCACCCAATGTGCCATCAGGGAGATATAGTGGCCCTGTCCGCCTGTGCTTGTCCACGTGTCCGTTGTTAAGTGGACCTTGGCAGTAACCGCGTTGGTGAGGGCGCGTACAATGTTGCGGGAGATGTGGTCGTGCAGGGCTGGGATGGCACATTGGGAAAAGTAGTGGCGACTGGGAACTGAGTAGCGCGGGGCCGCCGCCGCCATCATACTTTTGAAAGCCTCCGTTTCCACAACCCTATACGGCAGCATCTCCAGGCTGATAAATTTGGCTATGTGCACGTTTAACACTTGAGCGTGCGGGTGTGTGGCGGCGTACTTCCGCTTGCGATCCAACACTTGCGCTAGCGACGGCTGGACGGTGCGCTGAGAGACATTGGTGGATGGGGCCAAGGTCAGTGGAGTTGAGGGTGTGGGTGCAGGCCAGGAGACGGTAGTGCCTGTGTCCTGAGAGGGGGGTTGGATCTCAGTGGCAGGTTGGGGCACAGGGGGAGAGGCAACGGTGCAAACCGGAGGCGGTGAACGGCCTTCGTCCCACCTTGTGGGGTGCTTGGCCATCATATGTCTGCGCGTGCTGGTGGTGGTAAGGCTGGTGGTGGTGGCTCCCTGGCTGATCTTGGCGCAACAAAGGTTGCACACCACTGTTCGTCGGTCGTCTGCACTCTCAGTGAAAAACTGCCAGACCTTTGAGCACCTCAGCCTCTGCAGGGTGGCATGTCGCGAGGGGGCGCTTTGGGAAACAGTTGGTGGATTATTCAGTCTGGCCCTGCCTCTACCCCTGGCCACCGCACTGCCTCTTCCAACCTGCCCTGCTGCTGCACTTGCCTCCCCCTCTGAAGACCTGTCCTCAGTAGGCGTAGCAAACCAGGTGGGGTCAGTCACCTCATCGTCCTGCTGCTCTTCCTCCGAATCCTCTGTGCACTCCTCCCTCGGACTTACTCCAATTACTACTACCTGAGTGATAGACAACTGTGTCTCATCGTCATCGTCCTCCTCACCCACTGAAAGCTCTTGAGACAGTTTCCGGAAGTCCCCAGCCTCATTCCCCCGGACCCCGGGAACTTTCCAAAGGTTGGGCATCGGTCACGACAAACTCCTCCAGTGGGAGAGGATTCGGAACCATTGCTGCCCATTCTGGGCAGGGGCCCGAGAACAGTTCCTGGGAGTCTGCCCGCTCCTCAGAATGTGTCATTGTAATGGAGTGAGGAGGCTGGGAGGAAGGAGGAGCAGCAGCCAGAGGATTCAGAGTTGCAGCAGTGGACGGCGCAGAATTCTGGGTGGTCGATAGATTGCTGGATGCACTTTCTGCCATCCACGACAGGACCTGCTCACACTGCTCATTTTCTAATAAAGGTCTACCGCGTGGACCCATTAATTGTGAGATGAATGTGGGGACGCCAGAAACGTGCCTCTCTCCTAATCCCGCAGCAGTCGGCTGCGATACACCTGGATCAGGAGCTCGGCCTGTGCCCACAGCCTGACTTGGGCCTCCGCGTCCTTGCCCGCGTCCACGTCCTCTAGGCCTACCCCTACCCCTCAGCATGCTGTATTACCAGTAGTGCAGAAACAGAACGCTGTAATTAAATGTGCCGCTTATTGGCCTGTGGTCGGAGGCTGTCTTCGCTTACGGAACGCACAGCAGAGGCAGGAAAGAATTTTGCGCAAGCCTGCTGTAACACTTAGTTGGCTGCGTATGAATTAGGACAACTACCCTCAGCAGAGACGCAGTACTGTCAGGACGGTCACAGGCAGCCCAAATAGATTTTTTTCCCCAAATTTTTTGGGAAAAGCCCACTGCGTATATAGACTAGATATGTCTTTCACTGTCCCTGCCTCATCACCACTACTGGCCGTGGACTATGTAAAACTACTGCAGACTGTTTCACTCTGGACAGGATGACAGCGGTGATGTAAGAGGCAACGCAGAGGCAGGAAAGAATTTTGCGCAAGCCTGCTGTAACACTTAGCTGGCTGCGTATGAATTAAGACACCTACCCCCAGCAGAGACGCAGTACAGTCAGAACGGTCACAGGCTGCTCAAATAGATTTTTTTTCCCAAATTTTTTTGGAAAAGCCCACTGCGTATATAGACTGGATATGTCTTTCACTGTCCCTGCCTCACCACCACTACTGGCCGTGGACTATGTAAAATTACTGTAGACTGTTGCACTCTGGACAGGATGACAGCGGTGATGTAAGAGGCAACGCAGAGGCAGGAAAGAATTTTGTGCAAGCCTGCTGTAACACTTAGCTGGCTGCGTATGAATTAGGACAACTACCCCCAGCAGAGATGCAGTACAGTCAGGACGGTCACAGGCAGCCCAAATAGATTTTTTTTCCCAAATTTTTTTGGAATAGCCCACTGCCTATATAGACTGGATGTCTTTCACGGTCCCTGCCTCACCACCACTACTGGCCGTGGACTATGTAAAATTACTGCAGGACGCAATGCTCTGGACGCAATGCTCTGCACGGCCGATATACAAAAAAAAAATGTGCAACAGATGTGGCCCTAAGAAGGACCGCTGGGGTTCTTGAAGCCTAAAATCACTCCTAACGCTCTCCCTATAGCAGCTCCGGCATCAGCAGCACTTTCCCTGATCTCTGTCAGAATGCATCTGTGACAAGCCGCGGGAGGGGCCGATTTATATACTCGGGTGACACCTGATCTCGCCAGCCACTTACTGCAGGGGGGTGGTATAGGGCTTGAACGTCGCAGGGGGAAGTTGTAATGCCTTCCCTGTCTTTCTATTGGCCAGAAAAGCGCGCTTACGTCTCAGAGATGAAAGTGAAATTAACTCGAACATCGCGTGGTGCTCGCCTCTAGTAATGAGCATCTCGAACACGCTAATACTCGAACGAGTATCAAGCTCGGACGAGTACGTTCGCTCATCTCTAATATCGATGTAAAATCCCAATGTTACTTACCTGTTTACCCTTTTGTACGTTTACAATGTGAATGGCAGCTACTGTGCAGTTTGAGACAATGTTGATATCGGGAAGTACTTTATTTGATATTCGTGATAATAAGCCTCTCTTTTTTTATTGCTTTGCTCTGATATATTGTAAATCTGCTCACACTGACCACGCATGTGTGAGGTATATCCAGAACACGCATGCGCACTAGATCTCCAGTGACAGAATGAAACGCTCTGCCTCTCGCTAATTCTTTTGCGCTTAGAATTGAATAATCGAGTTGGGACCCATTAACTTTTCCTTTTTATGACATAATCAATGCCCATGCCAAATTTCATGTTTCTATGACATTGTGAAGTGAGAGAATTAAATTACGTACGTAAAATTTGGACGCCAATTCTTTTGGGCTTAGAATTGAATAATCGAGTTGGGACCCATTAGCTTTTCCTATATATAACATAATCAATGCTCGTGCCAAATTTCACGTTTCTATGACATCGGGAACTGAGAGACTTAGATGCCATATGTAAAATTTGAACGCTAATTCTTAAGCACTAGAATTGAATATTCGAGCTGGGACTTTTATGACATGATTAATGCTCGTGCCAAATTTCAAATTTCTGTGATATCGGGAAGTGAAAGAATTAGATTACGTACCTAAAACTTGGACGCTAGTTCATTTGCGCTTAGAATTAAATAATCGAGTTGGGACCCATTAACTTTTCCTTTTTATGACATAATCAATGCTCGTGCCAAATTTCATGTTTCTACGACATTGGGAAGTAGGAGATTTAGTGGCGAGTTAGTGAGTGAGTCAGTGAGGGCTTTTGTCTATATATCTACTAGATGATATACCCGGCTTCGCCCGAGTTAATTTGGTACTGGTGTTTATCTGATGTTCACACGGAAAATCTTATAAATTCGTCGTTACTTTAGAGATACTGAGGAAAAAAATATGTTCACCATTTTGCATGGTTTTTTGCGTTACCCAGGAAACACCACATATAGGTAACCATGCGACATTTCCTTTATATAAAATGACATCAGGAAGTGAGAGAATTAGATTCCGTATATAAAATTTGGACGCTAATTCTTTTGCGCTAGAATTGAATAATCGAGTTGGGACCCATTAACTTTTCCTATTTATGACATAATCAATGCCCGTGCCAAATTGCAAATTTCTATGACATCGGTAAGTGAAAGAATTAGATTAGGTACGTAAAATTTGGGCGCTAATTCTTTTGCGCTAGAATTGAATAATCGAATAGGGACTGCTTTGCTTTTCCTATTTTGGACATAATCTATGCTTGTGCCAAATTTCATGTTTCTATGACATCGGGAAGTGAGAGAATAAGATTACGTACTTAAAATTTGGACGCTAATTCTTTTGCACTTAGAATTGAATAATCGAGTTGGGACCTATTAACTTTTCCTATTTATGACATAATCAATGCTCGTGCCAAATTCCCTGTTTCTATGGCATCAGGAAGTGAGAGTATTAGATTATGTACGTAAAATTTGGATGCTAATTCTTTTGCTCTAGAATTGAATAATCTAGTTGGGACCCATTAGTTTTTCCTCTTTATGACATAATCAATGCTCGTGCCAAATTTCAAGATTGTGTGACATCGGAAAGTGAGAGAATTAGATTCCGTACGTAAAATTTGGACGCTAATTCTTTTGCGCTTAGAATTGAATATTTGAGTTGGTACCTATTAACTTTTCCTATTTATGACATAATCAATGCTCGTGCCAAATTCCCTGTTTCTATGGCATCAGGAAGTGAGAGTATTAGATTATGTACGTAAAATTTGGACGCTAATTCTTTTGCGCTAGAATTGAGAAATCGAGTTGGGACCCAAAAGCTTTTCCTATTTTTGACATAATCAATGGTCGTGCCAAATTTCAAGTTTCTATGACATTGGGAAGTGAGAGTATTAGATTAAGTACATAAAATTTCTACGCTAATTCTTTGGCGCTTAGAATTGAATAATCAGGTTGGGACCCATTTACTTTTCCTATTTTGGACATAATCTATGCTCGTGCCAAACTTCATGTTTCTACGACATCGGGAAGTTAGAGAATTTTTGACAAGTCTGTCAGACAGTCAGTCAGTCAGTGAGGGCATTCATCATATATATATATACCCGTCGCGCGTTGCTGCGAAGACAGACATACATACATACATTCGTTTTTATATATCTAGATGATGGCAGCAGCGACCACTGAGATTTTGTAGGCCGCTGCTTCCCCCTTGCAGGCTGAATAAAATAGCCGTTGTGTGAAACATCCAATTTATCCGGCTGCTGTGGCTTCTTGGGAAGATAGCCTAGTACTTGTTTACCCACTTCCAACTCCAATGGTAATTGGCTGGCGTGCTCTAGTGGTTCCAAGCTGTACGTGTCATAATAGAGCCTTAATGACATCCTTAATGACATCACAATGCAGCTTTATAGAACATGTTGGACGCTAATTCTTCGCGTTGCTGCGAAGACTCTCCAAATCTAGCCCACACACTTGCGATTGTCCTTGTGCTTTGTTGATGGTCATTGCAAAAGCGAGTCGCACCGGAAACGGTAAACGTTTGAATTCAAATGGCATATCTGTTGGGATAATTGGAATTCGTGGCAACAGGACATCTTCCCCTTGAATTTCCCATTCAAAATTGTAGCTACGATGACATTGTTCATCATCTTTTTCACTGAAAGTCTTGTACCGTTGCAAAGTCGTGGTGGATGGATGTTTCGGAGAAGAATGATAGGCACGCCTATTTTCAATGTTAAAATATGCGGTGGCATACCTGGAAAATCGAGTGAATTCAAGAATTCCGTTGGGTAATTGACAGCTTCATCTTGATTCATCACAGTATCGATGGACTTATACGTTGTCGCTTCGCCTGGTATTCCGTTTTGAATGCTGAAATTGATGGCATTGACATCGTTGTTGGTAGCTGCTAATATAGACCGTGCGCTGAGCCACTGAGGATTTTGGTAATTCCGCGCAATATTTGGGAACACCTTTTGGATCAATTCGTCTTTGGTTGATGTCATCTTTCCAAAGTTTGTTGGCAATGTGATACATTGTGTAGATCTGTTGATAGGCATTTTCCCATTTCCAATATCCAGCAATTGTTTTGCGAAGCGTTCGGCGGATGGATCATTTTGTAGTTGAACACGCATATTGGTTTTCAAAGTCAATTTCTTTACATGTCGCCATAGAACTGACAGCCTTAATGACATCACAATGCAGCTTTATAGAACATGTTGGGGCATGTTCAAGGGCGTCCGATACGTATAATTTGGACGCGAAGACAGACAGACATACATTCGTTTTTATATATCTAGATAACAACCAATCACAGCGCAGCTTTCATGTTACCTCAGTAGTATAATATATAACAACCAATCACAGCGCAGCTTTCATGTTACCTTAGCAGTAAGAGAAATAACAACCAATCACAGCGCAACTTTTATTCTGCCTCAGCAATATAAATAGCAACCAATCACAGCGCAGCTTTCATGTTACGTCTGCGGTATTATATATAGCAACCAATCACAGCGCAGCTTTCATGTTACCTCAGTGGTATAATATATAACAACGAATCGCAGCACAGCTTTTCCTATTTATGACATAATCAATGCTCGTGCCAAATTTCAAGTTTCTATTACATCGGGAAGCGAGAAAATTAGTTTCCGTACGTAAAATTTGGATGCTAATTCTTTGGCGCTTACAATTGAATAATCGAGTTGGGACCCATTAGCGTTTCCTATTTATGACATAGTCAATGCTCGTGCCAAATTTCAAGTTTCTATGACATTGGGAAGCGAGAAAATTAGATTCCGTACGTAAAATTTGGATGCTAATTCTTTGGCGCTTAGAATTGAATAATCGAGTTGGGACCCATTAGCTTTTCGTATTTATGACATAATCAATACTCGTGCCAAATTTCATGTTTCTACGACATTGGGAAGTGAGAGAATTAGTGGCAGTGATGGAAATCGAACGATCTACGTGGGGGGGGGGGCGTAACTTTCGACGACGCTCGCACGCGCGCCATTTATCGTAGGATATTTGTACTATGCCTATAATCTTCCCAGGAGTGTACTTAACAACTTCCCAAAGTTTCATGGCGATCGGATAAATAGTGTAGTAGCGCATAAAGGACAAACAGACATGCAGACACGCACGCAGACAGACATACATTCAATTTTATATATATGACATTGGGAAGCGAGAAAATTAGATTCCGTACGTAAAATTTGGACGCTAATTCTTTGGCGCATAGAATTGAATAATGGAGTTGGGACCCATTCGCTTTTCCTAATTATGACATAATCAATGCTCCTGCCAAATTTCATGTTTCTATTACATTGGGAAGCGAGAGAATTCGATTCCGTACGTAAAATTTGGACGCTAATTCTTTTGTGCATAGAATTGAATAATCGAGTTGGGACCGATTAGCTTTTCCTATTTATGACATATTCAATGCCCGTGCCAAATTTCACGTTTCTATGACATTGGGAAGCGAGAAAATTAGTTTCCGTACGTAAAATTTGGACGCAAATTCTTTGGCGCTTACAATTGAATAATCGAGTTGGGACCCATTAGCGTTTCCTATTTATGACATAATCAATGCTCGTGCCAAATTTCAAGTTTCTATGACATTGGGAAGCAAGAAAATTAGATTCCGTACGTAAAATTTGGACGCTAATTCTTTGGCGCTTAGAATTGAATAATCGAGTTGGGACCCATTAGCTTTTCGTATTTATGACATAATCAATACTCGTGCCAAATTTCATGTTTCTACGACATTGGGAAGTGAGAGAATTAGTGGCAGTGATGGAAATCGAACGATCTACGTGGGGGGGGCGTAACTTTCGACGACGCTCGCACGCGCGCCATTTATTGTAGGATATTTGTACTATGCCTATAATCTTCCCAGGAGTGTACTTAACAACTTCCCAAAGTTTCAAGGCGATCGGATGAATGGTGTAGTAGCGCATAAAGGACAAACAGACACGCAGACACGCACGCACGCAGACAGACATACATTCAATTTTATATATATAGATAACAACCAATCACAGCGCAGCTTTCATGTTACCTCAGTAGTATAATATATAACAACCAATCACAGCGCAGCTTTCATGTTACCTTAGCAGTAAGAGAAATAACAACCAATCACAGCGCAACTTTTATTCTGCCTCAGCAATATAAAAAATAGCAACCAATCACAGCGCAGCTTTCATGTTACCTCAGTGGTATAATATATAACAACGAATCGCAGCACAGCTTTTCCTATTTATGACATAATCAATGCTCGTGCCAAATTTCAAGTTTCTATTACATCGGGAAGCGAGAAAATTCGATTCCGTACGTAAAATTTGGACGCCAATTGTTTTGCGCTTAAAATTGAATAATCGAGTTGGGACCCATTAACGTTTCCTATGTATGACATAATCAATGCTCGTGTCAAATTTCGAGTTTCTATTACATTGGGAAGCGAGAGAATTCGATTCCGTACGTAAAATTTGGACGCTAATTCTTTTGCGCATAGAATTGAAGAATCGAGTTGGGACCGATTAGCTTTTCCTATTTGTGACATATTCAATGCCCGTGCCAAATTTCAATTTTCTATGTGAGAAAATTACATTCCGTACGCAAAATTTGGACGCTAACTCTTTTGCGCAAAGAATTGAATAATCGAGTTGGGACCCATTAGCTTTTCCTATTTATGACATAATCAATGCTCGTGCCAAATTTCACGTTTCTATGACACCGGAAAGTGAGAAAATTCGATTCCGTACGTAAAATTTGGACGCTAATTCTTTTGCGCATAGAATTAAATAATCAAGTTGGGACCCATTAGCTTTTCCTATTTATGACATAATCAATGCTCGTGCCAAATTTCAAGTTTCTATGACATTGGGAAGCGAGAAAATTAGATTCCGTACGTAAAATTTGGACGCTAATTCTTTTGCGCATAGAATTGAATAATTGAGTTGGGACCCATTAACTTTTCCTATCCATGACATAATCAATGCTCGTGCCAAATTTCACGTTTGTATGACACCGGAAAGTGGAAAAATTACATTCCGTACGTAAAATTTGGACGCTTATTCTTTTGCGCATAGAATTAAATAATGGAGTTGGGACCCATTAGCTTTTCCTATTTATGACATATTCAATGCTCCTGCCAAATTTCACGTTTCTATTACATTGGGAAGCGAGAGAATTCGATTCCGTACGTAAAATTTGGACGCTAATTCTTTGGCGCATAGAATTGAATAATCGAGTTGGGACCGATTAGCTTTTCCTATTTATGACATATTCAATTCCCGTGCCAAATTTCACGTTTCTATGACATTGGGAAGCGAGAAAATTAGTTTCCGTACGTAAAATTTGGACGCTAATTCTTTGGCGCTTACAATTGAATAATCGAGTTGGGACCCATTAGCGTTTCCTATTTATGACATAATCAATGCTCGTGCCAAATTTCAAGTTTCTATGACATTGGGAAGCGAGAAAATTAGATTCCGTACGTAAAATTTGGACGCTAATTCTTTGGCGCTTAGAATTGAATAATCGAGTTGGGACCCATTAGCTTTTCGTATTTATGACATAATCAATACTCGTGCCAAATTTCATGTTTCTACGACATTGGGAAGTGAGAGAATTAGTGGCAGTGATGGAAATCGAACGATCTACGTGGGGGGGGGGGCGTAACTTTCGATGACGCTCGCACGCGCGCCATTTATCGTAGGATATTTGTACTATGCCTATAATCTTCCCAGGAGTGTACTTAACAACTTCCCAAAGTTTCATGGCGATCGGATGAATGGTGTAGTAGCGCATAAAGGACAAACAGACACGCAGACACGCACGCAGACAGACATACATTCAATTTTATATATATGACATTGGGAAGCGAGAAAATTAGATTCCGTACGTAAAATTTGGACGCTAATTCTTTGGCGCATAGAATTGAATAATGGAGTTGGGACCCATTAGCTTTTCCTATTTATGACATAATCAATGCTCCTGCCAAATTTCACGTTTCTATTACATTGGGAAGCGAGAGAATTCGATTCCGTACGTAAAATTTGGACGCTAATTCTTTGGCGCATAGAATTGAATAATCGAGTTGGGACCGATTAGCTTTTCCTATTTATGACATATTCAATGCCCGTGCCAAATTTCACGTTTCTATGACATTGGGAAGCGAGAAAATTAGTTTCCGTACGTAAAATTTGGACGCTAATTCTTTGGCGCTTACAATTGAATAATCGAGTTGGGACCCATTAGCGTTTCCTATTTATGACATAATCAATGCTCGTGCCAAATTTCAAGTTTCTATGACATTGGGAAGCGAGAAAATTAGATTCCGTACGTAAAATTTGGACGCTAATTCTTTGGCGCTTAGAATTGAATAATCGAGTTGGGACCCATTAGCTTTTCGTATTTATGACATAATCAATACTCGTGCCAAATTTCATGTTTCTACGACATTGGGAAGTGAGAGAATTAGTGGCAGTGATGGAAATCGAACGATCTACGTGGGGGGGGGGGGCGTAACTTTCGATGACGCTCGCACGCGCGCCATTTATCGTAGGATATTTGTACTATGCCTATAATCTTCCCAGGAGTGTACTTAACAACTTCCCAAAGTTTCATGGCGATCGGATGAATGGTGTAGTAGCGCATAAAGGACAAACAGACACGCAGACACGCACGCAGACAGACATACATTCAATTTTATATATATGACATTGGGAAGCGAGAAAATTAGATTCCGTACGTAAAATTTGGACGCTAATTCTTTGGCGCATAGAATTGAATAATGGAGTTGGGACCCATTAGCTTTTCCTATTTATGACATAATCAATGCTCCTGCCAAATTTCACGTTTCTATTACATTGGGAAGCGAGAGAATTCGATTCCGTACGTAAAATTTGGACGCTAATTCTTTGGCGCATAGAATTGAATAATCGAGTTGGGACCGATTAGCTTTTCCTATTTATGACATATTCAATGCCCGTGCCAAATTTCACGTTTCTATGACATTGGGAAGCGAGAAAATTAGTTTCCGTACGTAAAATTTGGACGCTAATTCTTTGGCGCTTACAATTGAATAATCGAGTTGGGACCCATTAGCGTTTCCTATTTATGACATAATCAATGCTCGTGCCAAATTTCAAGTTTCTATGACATTGGGAAGCGAGAAAATTAGATTCCGTACGTAAAATTTGGACGCTAATTCTTTGGCGCTTAGAATTGAATAATCGAGTTGGGACCCATTAGCTTTTCGTATTTATGACATAATCAATACTCGTGCCAAATTTCATGTTTCTACGACATTGGGAAGTGAGAGAATTAGTGGCAGTGATGGAAATCGAACGATCTACGTGGGGGGGGGGCGTAACTTTCGACGACGCTCGCACGCGCGCCGTTTATTGTAGGATATTTGTACTATGCCTATAATCTTCCCAGGAGTGTACTTAACAACTTCCCAAAGTTTCAAGGCGATCGGATGAATGGTGTAGTAGCGCATAAAGGACAAACAGACACGCAGACACGCACGCACGCAGACAGACATACATTCAATTTTATATATATAGACTAGCTTACCCGTCGCGCGTTGCTGCGAAGACAGACAGACATACATACTTCGTTTTTATATATCTAGATGACGGCAACAGCGACCACTGAGGTTTTGTAGGCCGCTGCTTCCCCCTTGCAGGCTGAATAAAATAGCCGTTGTGTGAGAATCGCCGGGGGGGGGGGGGGGGAGACATTCTTACTGCCTGGAGAATTGCTGGGGGGGGGGAGGGGGAGACATTCTTACTGCTGGGAGAATTGCTGGGGGGGGGGGATGGGAGACATTCTGACTGCTGGGATAATCGCTGGGGGGGATGGGAGACATTCTGACTGCTGGGAGAATCGCTGGGGGGGGATGGGAGACATTCTGACTGCTGGGAGAATCGCTGGGGGGGGGGATCGGAGACATTCTGACTGCTGGGAGAATCGCTGGGGGGGGGATGGGAGACATTCTGACTGCTGGGAGAATCGCTGGGGGGGGGAGACATTCTGACTGCTGGGAGAATCGCTGGCGGGGGAGCGGAGGCATGACTGCTGGGAGAATCGTTGGGGGGAGGGGGGGCATGGTGACTGCCAAGAAAATCTCTGTGGGGGAAGGGGGGCATGATGACTGCCAGGAGAACCGCTGGGGGGGAGCCATTATGACTGCTGGGGGAACCGCTTGGGGGGAGGGGGGCATTATTATTGCTGGCGGACAGCTGGGGGTGGCATTGTGACTGCTGGTGGACCACTGGGGGGGGTATTATGACTGCTGGGGGAACCGCTGGGGGGGGGGAGCGGGCATTATTACTGCTGGGGGACCGCTGGGGTATGTCACTCTTATTACTAACTAGCGTACCCGTCGCGCGTTGCTGCGAAGACAGACATACATACATTCGTTGCTGCGAAGACAGACAGACATAGCTATCCAATCCAGTTATTTACACTTTGCTTGTCTGCCTGTGTGCCGTGGAATATTCTAGGGGTTTTCCCCAGCTCGCAACATTGTATCCAATAAACGAGTTCTCCACTAAACATTGTTCTCCATGAAAGAACTGAGCGTACCTTTTTTAAAAATGACGGCAGCAGCGACCAATGAGATTTTGTAGGCCGCTGCTTCCCCCTTGCAGGCTGAATAAAATAGCCGTTGTGTGGAACATACAATTTATCCGGCTGCTGTAGCTTCTTGGGAAGATAGCCTAGTACATGTTTGCCCACTTCCAACTCCAATGGAGACTGACTGTAAATGGCTGGCGTGCTCTAGTATTTATGGTTCCAAGCTGTACGTGTCATTGCATACAGTCTATCTATCTATCTATCTATCTATCTATCTATCTATCTATCTATCTATCTATCTATCTATCTGGGTTATTGCATACAGTCTATCTATCTATCTATCTATCTATCTATCTATCTATCTATCTATCTATCTATCTGGGTTATTGCATACAGTCTATCTATCTATCTATCAGGGTTATTGCATACAGTCTATCTATCTATCTATCTATCTATGACATCAGGAAATGAGAGAATTAGATTCCGTACGTAAAATTTGGACACTAATTCTTTGGCGCTTTGAATTGAATAATCGAGTTGGGACCCATTAGCTTTTCCATTTTTTATGACATAATCAATGCTCGTGCCAAATTTCAAGTTTCTATGACATTGGGAAGTGAGAGAATTAAATTCCGTACATAAAATTTGGACGCTAATTCTTTTGCGCTTAGAATTGAATAATCGAGTTGGGATGAGACATAAGGCCTTGCCCATAAGCATTCCCCAACCTCCAAGAACTGAACCTACCTACCTGAATGAGATTTTGTAGGCCGCTGCTTCCCCCTTGCGGGCTGAATAAAATAGCCGTTGGGTGGAACATACAATTTATCTGGCTGCTGTGGCTTCTTAGGAAGATATCCTAGTACTTGTTTACCTACTTCCAACTCCAATGGTAATTGGCTGGCGTGCTCTAGTGGTTCCAAGCTGTACGTGTCATAATAGAGCCTTAATGACATCACAATGCAGCTTTATAGAACATGTTGGGGCATGTTCAAGGGCGTCCGATGTTGATGACATCAGTGATGACATCACAATAGCAGGTGGCTTACTTATTCGATCTACGTGGGGGGGTGGTAACTTTCGACGACGCTCGCGCGTGCGCCATTTATCGTAGGATATTTGTACTATGCCTATAATCTTCCCAGGAGTGTACTTAACAACTTCCCAAAGTTTCATGGCGATCGGATGAATGGTGTAGTAGCGCATAAAGGACAAACACACACGCAGACACGCACGCACGCACACAGACAGACATACATTCAATTTTATATATATAGACTAGCGTACCCGTCGCGCGTTGCTGCGAAGACAGACAGACATACATACATTCGTTTTTATATATCTAGATGACGGCAGCAGCGACCACTGAGGTTTTGTAGGCCGCTGCTTCCCCCTTGCAGGCTGAATAAAATAGCCGTTGTGTGGAACATCCAATTTATCCGGCTGCTGTGGCTTCTTGGGAAGATAGCCTAGTACATGTTTGCCCACTTCCAACTCCAATGGAGACTGACTGTAAATGGCTGGCGTGCTCTAGTATTTATGGTTCCAAGCTGTACGTGTCATTGCATACAGTCTGTCTATCTATCTATCTATCTATCTATCTATCTATCTATCTATCTATCTATCTATCTATCTATCTATCTATCTGGGTTATTGCATACAGTCTATCTATCTATCTATCTATCTATCTATGACATCAGGAAATGAGAGAATTAGATTCCGTACGTAAAATTTGAACGCTAATTCTTTGGCGCTTTGAATTGAATAATCGAGTTGGGACCCATTAGCTTTTCCTATTTATGACATAATCAATGCTCGAGCCAAATTTCAAGTTTCTATGACATTGGGAAATGAGAGAATTAAATTCCGTACATAAAATTTGGACGCTAATTCTTTTGCGCTTAGAATTGAATAATCGAGTTGGGATGAGACATAAGGCCTTGCCCATAAGCATTCCCCAACCTCCAAGAACTGAACCTACCTACCTGAATGAGATTTTGTAGGCCGCTGCTTCCCCCTTGCGGGCTGAATAAAATAGCCGTTGGGTGGAACATACAATTTATCCGGCTGCTGTGGCTTCTTAGGAAGATATCCTAGTACTTGTTTACCCACTTCCAACTCCAATGGTAATTGGCTGGCGTGCTCTAGTGGTTCCAAGCTGTACGTGTCATAATAGAGCCTTAATGACATCACAATGCAGCTTTATAGAACACTAGCGTACCCGTCGCGCGTTGCTGCGAAGACAGACAGACATACATACATTCGTTTTTATATATCTAGATGACGGCAGCAGCGACCACTGAGGTTTTGTAGGCCGCTGCTTCCCCCTTGCAGGCTGAATAAAATAGCCGTTGTGTGGAACATCCAATTTATCCGGCTGCTGTGGCTTCTTGGGAAGATAGCCTAGTACATGTTTGCCCACTTCCAACTCCAATGGAGACTGACTGTAAATGGCTGGCGTGCTCTAGTATTTATGGTTCCAAGCTGTACGTGTCATTGCATACAGTCTGTCTATCTATCTATCTATCTATCTATCTATCTATCTATCTATCTATCTATCTATCTATCTATCTATCTATCTATCTATCTATCTATCTATCTGGGTTATTGCATACAGTCTATCTATCTATCTATCTATCTATCTATCTATGACATCAGGAAATGAGAGAATTAGATTCCGTACGTAAAATTTGAACGCTAATTCTTTGGCGCTTTGAATTGAATAATCGAGTTGGGACCCATTAGCTTTTCCTATTTATGACATAATCAATGCTCGAGCCAAATTTCAAGTTTCTATGACATTGGGAAGTGAGAGAATTAAATTCCGTACATAAAATTTGGACGCTAATTCTTTTGCGCTTAGAATTGAATAATCGAGTTGGGATGAGACATAAGGCCTTGCCCATAAGCATTCCCCAACCTCCAAGAACTGAACCTACCTACCTGAATGAGATTTTGTAGGCCGCTGCTTCCCCCTTGCGGGCTGAATAAAATAGCCGTTGGGTGGAACATACAATTTATCCGGCTGCTGTGGCTTCTTAGGAAGATATCCTAGTACTTGTTTACCCACTTCCAACTCCAATGGTAATTGGCTGGCGTGCTCTAGTGGTTCCAAGCTGTACGTGTCATAATAGAGCCTTAATGACATCACAATGCAGCTTTATAGAACATGTTGGGGCATGTTCAAGGGCGTCCGATGTTGATGACATCAGTGATGACATCACAATAGCAGGTGGCTTACTTATTCGATCTACGTGGGGGGGGGGGGGCGTAACTTTCGACGAAGCTCGCGCGCCATTTATCGTAGGATATTTGTACTATGCCTATAATCTTCCCAGGAGTGTACTCAACAACTTCCCAAAGTTTCATGGCGATCGGATGAATGGTGTAGTAGCGCATAAAGGACAAACACGCACGCACGCACACACGCACGCACGCACGCAGACAGACATACATTCAATTTTATATATATAGATGTTGGGGCATGTTCAAGGGCGTCCGATGTTGATGACATCAGTGATGACATCACAATAGCAGGTGGCTTACTTATTCGATCTACGTGGGGGGGGGGGCGTAACTTTCGACGAAGCTCGCGCGCCATTTATCGTAGGATATTTGTACTATGCCTATAATCTTCCCAGGAGTGTACTCAACAACTTCCCAAAGTTTCATGGCGATCGGATGAATGGTGTAGTAGCGCATAAAGGACAAACACGCACGCACGCACACACGCACGCACGCACGCAGACAGACATACATTCAATTTTATATATATAGATGGGGGGAGTGTCACTATTATTACTGCTGTGGGATGTCACTATTATCGCTGGGGTGAAGGTGTCACTATTACCGCTGGGGTATGTGTACATGTGGCAGAAATGGGCAGGGCTCTTTCAGAATAGACCGGGTGCAGATTTTGACTGCTTTTTAGATGCGGAAATGCTGCAGAATTTTCCACAGAAATCTCCGCTGAGGACATTCTGCAGTATTTCCGCGTCCAAAAAGCAGTCAGAATCTGCACCCGGTCTATTCTGAAACAGCCTTGTTCTTTTTAGAACGACGGGGGTAAAATCATACGTTGTGATAAGCCCCGCCCCCTGACGTGTTGGCACTTTGCGATACATTTGTAGTTTGGGCACTCGGTCCCTAAAAGGTTCGCCATCACTGGCCTAGTACATGTTTGCCCACTTCCAACTTCAATGGAGACTGACTGTAAATGGCTGGCATGCTCTAGTATTTATGGTTTCAAGCTGTACGTGTCATTGCATACAGTCTGTCTATCTATCTATCTATCTATCTATCTATCTATCTATCTATGACATCAGGAAATGAGAGAATTAGATATTGTAGGCCGCTGCTTCCCCCTTGCGGGCTGAATAAAATAGCCGTTGGGTGGAACATACAATTTATCCGGCTGCTGTGGCTTCTTAGGAAGATATCCTAGTACTTGTTTACCCACTTCCAACTCCAATGGTAATTGGCTGGCGTGCTCTAGTGGTTCCAAGCTGTACGTGTCATAATAGAGCCTTAATGACATCACAATGCAGCTTTTTAGAACATGTTGGGGCATGTTCAAGGGCGTCCGATGTTGATGACATCAGTGATGACATCACAATAGCAGGTGGCTTACTTATTCGATCTACGTGGGGGGGGGGCGTAACTTTCGACGACGCTCGCGCGCCATTTATCGTAGGATATTTGTACTATGCCTATAATCTTCCCAGGAGTGTACTTAACAACTTCCCAAAGTTTCATGGCGATCGGATGAATGGTGTAGTAGCGCATAAAGGACAAACACACACGCAGACACGCACGCAGACAGACATACATTCAATTTTATATATATAGACTAGCGTACCCGTCGCGCGTTGCTGCGAAGACAGACATACAGACATACATTCGTTTTTATATATCTAGATGACGGCAGCAGCGACCACTGAGATTTTGTAGGCCGCTGCTTCCCCCTTGCAGGCTGAATAAAATAGCCGTTGGGTGGAACATACAATTTATCCGGCTGCTGTGGCTTCTTGGGAAGATATCCTAGTACTTGTTTACCCACTTCCAACTCCAATGGAGACTGACTGTAAATGGCTGGCGTGCTCTAGTATTTATGGTTTCAAGCTGTACGTGTCATTGCATACAGTCTATCTATCTATCTATCTATCTATCTATCTATCTATCTATCTATCTATCTATCTATCTATCTATCTATCTATCTGGGTTATTGCATACAGTCTATCTATCTATCTAGGTTATTGCATACAGTCTATCTATCTATCTATCTATCTATGACATCAGGAAATGAGAGAATTATATTCCGTACGTAAAATTTGAACGCTAATTCTTTGGCGCTTTGAATTGAATAATCGAGTTGGGACCCATTAACTTTTCCCATTTATGACATAATCAATGCTCGTGCCAAATTTCAAGTTTCTATGACATTGGGAAGTGAGAGAATTAAATTCCGTACATAAAATTTGGACGCTAATTCTTTTGCGCTTAGAATTGAATAATCGAGTTGGGATTAGACATAAGGCCGTGCCCATAAGCATTCCCCAACCTCGAAGAACTGAACCTACCTACCTGAATGAGATTTTGTAGGCCGCTGCTTCCCCCTTGCGGGCTGAATAAAATAGCCGTTGGGTGGAACATACAATTTATTCGGCTGCTGTGGCTTCTTAGGAAGATATCCTAGTACTTGTTTACCCACTTCCAACTCCAATGGTAATTGGTTGGCGTGCTCTAGTGGTTCCAAGCTGTACGTGTCATAATAGCGTACCCGTCGCGCGTTGCTGCAAAGACTCTCCAAATCTAGCCCACACACTTGCAGCGATGTGTGGAACATCCAATTTATCCGGCTGCTGTGGCTTCTTAGGAAGATAGCCTAGTACTTGTTTACCCACTTCCAACTCCAATGGTAATTGGCTGGCGTGCTCTAGTGGTTCCAAGCTGTACGTGTCATAATAGAGCCTTAATGACATCACAATGCAGCTTTATAGAACATGTTGGACGCTAATTCTTTTGCGCATAGCATTGAATAATCGAGTTGGGACCCATTAGCGTTTCCTATTTATGACATATTCAATGCCTGTGCCAAATTTCAAGTTTCTATGTGAGAAAATTACATTCCGTACGTAAAATTTGGAGGCTAATTGTTTTGCGCATAGAATCTCGAATAATCGAGTTGGGACCCATTAGCGTTTCCTATTTATGACATATTCAATGCTCGTGCCAAATTTCAAGTTTCTATGTGAGAAAATAACATTCCGTACGTAAAATTTGGACGCCAATTCTTTTGCGCCTAGAATTGAATAATCGAGTTGGGACCGATTAGCTTTTCCTATTTATGACATATTCAATGCTCGTGCCAAATTTGAAGTTTCTATTACATCGCGAAGCAAGAGAATTCGATTCCGTACGTAAAATTTGGACGCTAATTCTTTTGCGCATAGAATTAGTATATGAGGAGGCGGTCGTCTGTGTAATATATTAGTATACTAGCGTACCCGTCGCGCGTTGCTGCGAAGACAGACAGACATACATACATTCGTTTTTATATATCTAGATGACGGCAGCAGCGACCACTGAGGTTTTGTAGGCCGCTGCTTCCCCCTTGCAGGCTGAATAAAATAGCCGTTGTGTGGAACATCCAATTTATCCGGCTGCTGTGGCTTCTTGGGAAGATAGCCTAGTACATGTTTGCCCACTTCCAACTCCAATGGAGACTGACTGTAAATGGCTGGCGTGCTCTAGTATTTATGGTTCCAAGCTGTACGTGTCATTGCATACAGTCTGTCTATCTATCTATCTATCTATCTATCTATCTATCTATCTATCTATCTATCTATCTATCTATCTATCTATCTGGGTTATTGCATACAGTCTATCTATCTATCTATCTATCTATCTATGACATCAGGAAATGAGAGAATTAGATTCCGTACGTAAAATTTGAACGCTAATTCTTTGGCGCTTTGAATTGAATAATCGAGTTGGGACCCATTAGCTTTTCCTATTTATGACATAATCAATGCTCGAGCCAAATTTCAAGTTTCTATGACATTGGGAAGTGAGAGAATTAAATTCCGTACATAAAATTTGGACGCTAATTCTTTTGCGCTTAGAATTGAATAATCGAGTTGGGATGAGACATAAGGCCTTGCCCATAAGCATTCCCCAACCTCCAAGAACTGAACCTACCTACCTGAATGAGATTTTGTAGGCCGCTGCTTCCCCCTTGCGGGCTGAATAAAATAGCCGTTGGGTGGAACATACAATTTATCCGGCTGCTGTGGCTTCTTAGGAAGATATCCTAGTACTTGTTTACCCACTTCCAACTCCAATGGTAATTGGCTGGCGTGCTCTAGTGGTTCCAAGCTGTACGTGTCATAATAGAGCCTTAATGACATCACAATGCAGCTTTATAGAACATGTTGGGGCATGTTCAAGGGCGTCCGATGTTGATGACATCAGTGATGACATCACAATAGCAGGTGGCTTACTTATTCGATCTACGTGGGGGGGGGGGGCGTAACTTTCGACGAAGCTCGCGCGCCATTTATCGTAGGATATTTGTACTATGCCTATAATCTTCCCAGGAGTGTACTCAACAACTTCCCAAAGTTTCATGGCGATCGGATGAATGGTGTAGTAGCGCATAAAGGACAAACACGCACGCACGCACACACGCACGCACGCACGCAGACAGACATACATTCAATTTTATATATATAGATGAGGAGGAGGTCGTCTGTTTAATATATTAGTATATGAGCAGGAGGTCTCACAATGCAGCTTTATAGAACATGTTGGGGCATGTTCAAGGGCGTCCGATGTTGATGACATCAGTGATGACATCACAATAGCAGGTGGCTTACTTATTCGATCTACGCGGGGGGGGGTCGTAACTTTCGACGACGCTCGCGCGCGCGCCATTTATTGTAGGATATTTATACTATGCCTATAATCTTCCCAGGAGTGTACTTAACAACTTCCCAAAGTTTCATGGCGATCGGATGAATGGTGTAGTAGCGCATAAAGGACAAACAGACACGCAGACACGCAGACAGACATACATTCAATTTTATATATATAGACTAGCGTACCCGTCGCGCGTTGCTGCGAAGACAGACAGACATACATACATTCGTTTTTATATATCTAGACTAGCGTACCCGTCGCGCGTTGCTGCGAAGACAGACAGACATACATACATTCGTTTTTATATATCTAGATGACGGCAGCAGCGACCACTGAGGTTTTGTAGGCCGCTGCTTCCCCCTTGCAGGCTGAATAAAATAGCCGTTGTGTGGAACATCCAATTTATCCGGCTGCTGTGGCTTCTTGGGAAGATAGCCTAGTACATGTTTGCCCACTTCCAACTCCAATGGAGACTGACTGTAAATGGCTGGCGTGCTCTAGTATTTATGGTTCCAAGCTGTACGTGTCATTGCATACAGTCTGTCTATCTATCTATCTATCTATCTATCTATCTATCTATCTGGGTTATTGCATACAGTCTATCTATCTATCTATCTATCTATCTATCTATCTATCTATCTATCTATGACATCAGGAAATGAGAGAATTAGATTCCGTACGTAAAATTTGAACGCTAATTCTTTGGCGCTTTGAATTGAATAATCGAGTTGGGACCCATTAGCTTTTCCTATTTATGACATAATCAATGCTCGTGCCAAATTTCAAGTTTCTATGACATTGGGAAGTGAGAGAATTAAATTCCGTACATAAAATTTGGACGCTAATTCTTTTGCGCTTAGAATTGAATAATCGAGTTGGGATGAGACATAAGGCCTTGCCCATAAGCATTCCCCAACCTCCAAGAACTGAACCTACCTACCTGAATGAGATTTTGTAGGCCGCTGCTTCCCCCTTGCGGGCTGAATAAAATAGCCGTTGGGTGGAACATACAATTTATCTGGCTGCTGTGGCTTCTTAGGAAGATATCCTAGTACTTGTTTACCTACTTCCAACTCCAATGGTAATTGGCTGGCGTGCTCTAGTGGTTCCAAGCTGTACGTGTCATAATAGAGCCTTAATGACATCACAATGCAGCTTTATAGAACATGTTGGGGCATGTTCAAGGGCGTCCGATGTTGATGACATCAGTGATGACATCACAATAGCAGGTGGCTTACTTATTCGATCTACGTGGGGGGGTGGTAACTTTCGACGACGCTCGCGCGTGCGCCATTTATCGTAGGATATTTGTACTATGCCTATAATCTTCCCAGGAGTGTACTTAACAACTTCCCAAAGTTTCATGGCGATCGGATGAATGGTGTAGTAGCGCATAAAGGACAAACACACACGCAGACACGCACGCACGCACACAGACAGACATACATTCAATTTTATATATATAGACTAGCGTACCCGTCGCGCGTTGCTGCGAAGACAGACAGACATACATACATTCGTTTTTATATATCTAGATGACGGCAGCAGCGACCACTGAGGTTTTGTAGGCCGCTGCTTCCCCCTTGCAGGCTGAATAAAATAGCCGTTGTGTGGAACATCCAATTTATCCGGCTGCTGTGGCTTCTTGGGAAGATAGCCTAGTACATGTTTGCCCACTTCCAACTCCAATGGAGACTGACTGTAAATGGCTGGCGTGCTCTAGTATTTATGGTTCCAAGCTGTACGTGTCATTGCATACAGTCTGTCTATCTATCTATCTATCTATCTATCTATCTATCTATCTATCTATCTATCTATCTATCTATCTATCTATCTATCTGGGTTATTGCATACAGTCTATCTATCTATCTATCTATCTATCTATGACATCAGGAAATGAGAGAATTAGATTCCGTACGTAAAATTTGAACGCTAATTCTTTGGCGCTTTGAATTGAATAATCGAGTTGGGACCCATTAGCTTTTCCTATTTATGACATAATCAATGCTCGAGCCAAATTTCAAGTTTCTATGACATTGGGAAGTGAGAGAATTAAATTCCGTACATAAAATTTGGACGCTAATTCTTTGGCGCTTAGAATTGAATAATCGAGTTGGGATGAGACATAAGGCCTTGCCCATAAGCATTCCCCAACCTCCAAGAACTGAACCTACCTACCTGAATGAGATTTTGTAGGCCGCTGCTTCCCCCTTGCGGGCTGAATAAAATAGCCGTTGGGTGGAACATACAATTTATCCGGCTGCTGTGGCTTCTTAGGAAGATATCCTAGTACTTGTTTACCCACTTCCAACTCCAATGGTAATTGGCTGGCGTGCTCTAGTGGTTCCAAGCTGTACGTGTCATAATAGAGCCTTAATGACATCACAATGCAGCTTTATAGAACATGTTGGGGCATGTTCAAGGGCGTCCGATGTTGATGACATCAGTGATGACATCACAATAGCAGGTGGCTTACTTATTCGATCTACGTGGGGGGGGGGGGGCGTAACTTTCGACGAAGCTCGCGCGCCATTTATCGTAGGATATTTGTACTATGCCTATAATCTTCCCAGGAGTGTACTCAACAACTTCCCAAAGTTTCATGGCGATCGGATGAATGGTGTAGTAGCGCATAAAGGACAAACACGCACGCACGCACACACGCACGCACGCACGCAGACAGACATACATTCAATTTTATATATATAGATGTTGGGGCATGTTCAAGGGTGTCCGATGTTGATGACATCAGTGATGACATCACAATAGCAGGTGGCTTACTTATTCGATCTACGTGGGGGGGGGGGCGTAACTTTCGACGAAGCTCGCGCGCCATTTATCGTAGGATATTTGTACTATGCCTATAATCTTCCCAGGAGTGTACTCAACAACTTCCCAAAGTTTCATGGCGATCGGATGAATGGTGTAGTAGCGCATAAAGGACAAACACGCACGCACGCACACACGCACGCACGCACGCAGACAGACATACATTCAATTTTATATATATAGATGAGGAGGAGGTCGTCTGTTTAATATATTAGTATATGAGCAGGAGGTCTCACAATGCAGCTTTATAGAACATGTTGGGGCATGTTCAAGGGCGTCCGATGTTGATGACATCAGTGATGACATCACAATAGCAGGTGGCTTACTTATTCGATCTACGCGGGGGGGGGTCGTAACTTTCGACGACGCTCGCGCGCGCGCCATTTATTGTAGGATATTTATACTATGCCTATAATCTTCCCAGGAGTGTACTTAACAACTTCCCAAAGTTTCATGGCGATCGGATGAATGGTGTAGTAGCGCATAAAGGACAAACAGACACGCAGACACGCAGACAGACATACATTCAATTTTATATATATAGACTAGCGTACCCGTCGCGCGTTGCTGCGAAGACAGACAGACATACATACATTCGTTTTTATATATCTAGACTAGCGTACCCGTCGCGCGTTGCTGCGAAGACAGACAGACATACATACATTCGTTTTTATATATCTAGATGACGGCAGCAGCGACCACTGAGGTTTTGTAGGCCGCTGCTTCCCCCTTGCAGGCTGAATAAAATAGCCGTTGTGTGGAACATCCAATTTATCCGGCTGCTGTGGCTTCTTGGGAAGATAGCCTAGTACATGTTTGCCCACTTCCAACTCCAATGGAGACTGACTGTAAATGGCTGGCGTGCTCTAGTATTTATGGTTCCAAGCTGTACGTGTCATTGCATACAGTCTGTCTATCTATCTATCTATCTATCTATCTATCTATCTGGGTTATTGCATACAGTCTATCTATCTATCTATCTATCTATCTATCTATCTATCTATCTATCTATGACATCAGGAAATGAGAGAATTAGATTCCGTACGTAAAATTTGAACGCTAATTCTTTGGCGCTTTGAATTGAATAATCGAGTTGGGACCCATTAGCTTTTCCTATTTATGACATAATCAATGCTCGTGCCAAATTTCAAGTTTCTATGACATTGGGAAGTGAGAGAATTAAATTCCGTACATAAAATTTGGACGCTAATTCTTTTGCGCTTAGAATTGAATAATCGAGTTGGGATGAGACATAAGGCCTTGCCCATAAGCATTCCCCAACCTCCAAGAACTGAACCTACCTACCTGAATGAGATTTTGTAGGCCGCTGCTTCCCCCTTGCGGGCTGAATAAAATAGCCGTTGGGTGGAACATACAATTTATCTGGCTGCTGTGGCTTCTTAGGAAGATATCCTAGTACTTGTTTACCTACTTCCAACTCCAATGGTAATTGGCTGGCGTGCTCTAGTGGTTCCAAGCTGTACGTGTCATAATAGAGCCTTAATGACATCACAATGCAGCTTTATAGAACATGTTGGGGCATGTTCAAGGGCGTCCGATGTTGATGACATCAGTGATGACATCACAATAGCAGGTGGCTTACTTATTCGATCTACGTGGGGGGGTGGTAACTTTCGACGACGCTCGCGCGTGCGCCATTTATCGTAGGATATTTGTACTATGCCTATAATCTTCCCAGGAGTGTACTTAACAACTTCCCAAAGTTTCATGGCGATCGGATGAATGGTGTAGTAGCGCATAAAGGACAAACACACACGCAGACACGCACGCACGCACACAGACAGACATACATTCAATTTTATATATATAGACTAGCGTACCCGTCGCGCGTTGCTGCGAAGACAGACAGACATACATACATTCGTTTTTATATATCTAGATGACGGCAGCAGCGACCACTGAGGTTTTGTAGGCCGCTGCTTCCCCCTTGCAGGCTGAATAAAATAGCCGTTGTGTGGAACATCCAATTTATCCGGCTGCTGTGGCTTCTTGGGAAGATAGCCTAGTACATGTTTGCCCACTTCCAACTCCAATGGAGACTGACTGTAAATGGCTGGCGTGCTCTAGTATTTATGGTTCCAAGCTGTACGTGTCATTGCATACAGTCTGTCTATCTATCTATCTATCTATCTATCTATCTATCTATCTATCTATCTATCTATCTATCTATCTGGGTTATTGCATACAGTCTATCTATCTATCTATCTATCTATCTATGACATCAGGAAATGAGAGAATTAGATTCCGTACGTAAAATTTGAACGCTAATTCTTTGGCGCTTTGAATTGAATAATCGAGTTGGGACCCATTAGCTTTTCCTATTTATGACATAATCAATGCTCGAGCCAAATTTCAAGTTTCTATGACATTGGGAAGTGAGAGAATTAAATTCCGTACATAAAATTTGGACGCTAATTCTTTGGCGCTTAGAATTGAATAATCGAGTTGGGATGAGACATAAGGCCTTGCCCATAAGCATTCCCCAACCTCCAAGAACTGAACCTACCTACCTGAATGAGATTTTGTAGGCCGCTGCTTCCCCCTTGCGGGCTGAATAAAATAGCCGTTGGGTGGAACATACAATTTATCCGGCTGCTGTGGCTTCTTAGGAAGATATCCTAGTACTTGTTTACCCACTTCCAACTCCAATGGTAATTGGCTGGCGTGCTCTAGTGGTTCCAAGCTGTACGTGTCATAATAGAGCCTTAATGACATCACAATGCAGCTTTATAGAACATGTTGGGGCATGTTCAAGGGCGTCCGATGTTGATGACATCAGTGATGACATCACAATAGCAGGTGGCTTACTTATTCGATCTACGTGGGGGGGGGGGGGCGTAACTTTCGACGAAGCTCGCGCGCCATTTATCGTAGGATATTTGTACTATGCCTATAATCTTCCCAGGAGTGTACTCAACAACTTCCCAAAGTTTCATGGCGATCGGATGAATGGTGTAGTAGCGCATAAAGGACAAACACGCACGCACGCACACACGCACGCACGCACGCAGACAGACATACATTCAATTTTATATATATAGATGTTGGGGCATGTTCAAGGGTGTCCGATGTTGATGACATCAGTGATGACATCACAATAGCAGGTGGCTTACTTATTCGATCTACGTGGGGGGGGGGGCGTAACTTTCGACGAAGCTCGCGCGCCATTTATCGTAGGATATTTGTACTATGCCTATAATCTTCCCAGGAGTGTACTCAACAACTTCCCAAAGTTTCATGGCGATCGGATGAATGGTGTAGTAGCGCATAAAGGACAAACACGCACGCACGCACACACGCACGCACGCACGCAGACAGACATACATTCAATTTTATATATATAGATGGGGGGAGTGTCACTATTATTACTGCTGTGGGATGTCACTATTATCGCTGGGGTGAAGGTGTCACTATTACCGCTGGGGTATGTGTACATGTGGCAGAAATGGGCAGGGCTCTTTCAGAATAGACCGGGTGCAGATTTTGACTGCTTTTTAGATGCGGAAATGCTGCAGAATTTTCCACAGAAATCTCCGCTGAGGACATTCTGCAGTATTTCCGCGTCCAAAAAGCAGTCAGAATCTGCACCCGGTCTATTCTGAAACAGCCTTGTTCTTTTTAGAACGACGGGGGTAAAATCATACGTTGTGATAAGCCCCGCCCCCTGACGTGTTGGCACTTTGCGATACATTTGTAGTTTGGGCACTCGGTCCCTAAAAGGTTCGCCATCACTGGCCTAGTACATGTTTGCCCACTTCCAACTTCAATGGAGACTGACTGTAAATGGCTGGCATGCTCTAGTATTTATGGTTTCAAGCTGTACGTGTCATTGCATACAGTCTGTCTATCTATCTATCTATCTATCTATCTATCTATCTATCTATGACATCAGGAAATGAGAGAATTAGATATTGTAGGCCGCTGCTTCCCCCTTGCGGGCTGAATAAAATAGCCGTTGGGTGGAACATACAATTTATCCGGCTGCTGTGGCTTCTTAGGAAGATATCCTAGTACTTGTTTACCCACTTCCAACTCCAATGGTAATTGGCTGGCGTGCTCTAGTGGTTCCAAGCTGTACGTGTCATAATAGAGCCTTAATGACATCACAATGCAGCTTTTTAGAACATGTTGGGGCATGTTCAAGGGCGTCCGATGTTGATGACATCAGTGATGACATCACAATAGCAGGTGGCTTACTTATTCGATCTACGTGGGGGGGGGCGTAACTTTCGACGACGCTCGCGCGCCATTTATCGTAGGATATTTGTACTATGCCTATAATCTTCCCAGGAGTGTACTTAACAACTTCCCAAAGTTTCATGGCGATCGGATGAATGGTGTAGTAGCGCATAAAGGACAAACACACACGCAGACACGCACGCAGACAGACATACATTCAATTTTATATATATAGACTAGCGTACCCGTCGCGCGTTGCTGCGAAGACAGACATACAGACATACATTCGTTTTTATATATCTAGATGACGGCAGCAGCGACCACTGAGATTTTGTAGGCCGCTGCTTCCCCCTTGCAGGCTGAATAAAATAGCCGTTGGGTGGAACATACAATTTATCCGGCTGCTGTGGCTTCTTGGGAAGATATCCTAGTACTTGTTTACCCACTTCCAACTCCAATGGAGACTGACTGTAAATGGCTGGCGTGCTCTAGTATTTATGGTTTCAAGCTGTACGTGTCATTGCATACAGTCTATCTATCTATCTATCTATCTATCTATCTATCTATCTATCTATCTATCTATCTGGGTTATTGCATACAGTCTATCTATCTATCTAGGTTATTGCATACAGTCTATCTATCTATCTATCTATCTATGACATCAGGAAATGAGAGAATTATATTCCGTACGTAAAATTTGAACGCTAATTCTTTGGCGCTTTGAATTGAATAATCGAGTTGGGACCCATTAACTTTTCCCATTTATGACATAATCAATGCTCGTGCCAAATTTCAAGTTTCTATGACATTGGGAAGTGAGAGAATTAAATTCCGTACATAAAATTTGGACGCTAATTCTTTTGCGCTTAGAATTGAATAATCGAGTTGGGATTAGACATAAGGCCGTGCCCATAAGCATTCCCCAACCTCGAAGAACTGACCCTACCTACCTGAATGAGATTTTGTAGGCCGCTGCTTCCCCCTTGCGGGCTGAATAAAATAGCCGTTGGGTGGAACATACAATTTATTCGGCTGCTGTGGCTTCTTAGGAAGATATCCTAGTACTTGTTTACCCACTTCCAACTCCAATGGTAATTGGTTGGCGTGCTCTAGTGGTTCCAAGCTGTACGTGTCATAATAGCGTACCCGTCGCGCGTTGCTGCAAAGACTCTCCAAATCTAGCCCACACACTTGCAGCGATGTGTGGAACATCCAATTTATCCGGCTGCTGTGGCTTCTTAGGAAGATAGCCTAGTACTTGTTTACCCACTTCCAACTCCAATGGTAATTGGCTGGCGTGCTCTAGTGGTTCCAAGCTGTACGTGTCATAATAGAGCCTTAATGACATCACAATGCAGCTTTATAGAACATGTTGGACGCTAATTCTTTTGCGCATAGCATTGAATAATCGAGTTGGGACCCATTAGCGTTTCCTATTTATGACATATTCAATGCCTGTGCCAAATTTCAAGTTTCTATGTGAGAAAATTACA
Organism: Eleutherodactylus coqui; assembly: GCA_035609135.1. Lineage (NCBI taxonomy): Eukaryota > Metazoa > Chordata > Amphibia > Anura > Eleutherodactylidae > Eleutherodactylus > Eleutherodactylus coqui. The sequence continues at coordinate 2,442,490 of JAYJKI010000315.1, forward strand.
TTCCGTACGTAAAATTTGGAGGCTAATTGTTTTGCGCATAGAATCTCGAATAATCGAGTTGGGACCCATTAGCGTTTCCTATTTATGACATATTCAATGCTCGTGCCAAATTTCAAGTTTCTATGTGAGAAAATAACATTCCGTACGTAAAATTTGGACGCCAATTCTTTTGCGCCTAGAATTGAATAATCGAGTTGGGACCGATTAGCTTTTCCTATTTATGACATATTCAATGCTCGTGCCAAATTTGAAGTTTCTATTACATCGCGAAGCAAGAGAATTCGATTCCGTACGTAAAATTTGGACGCTAATTCTTTTGCGCATAGAATTAGTATATGAGGAGGCGGTCGTCTGTGTAATATATTAGTATACTAGCGTACCCGTCGCGCGTTGCTGCGAAGACAGACAGACATACATACATTCGTTTTTATATATCTAGATGACGGCAGCAGCGACCACTGAGGTTTTGTAGGCCGCTGCTTCCCCCTTGCAGGCTGAATAAAATAGCCGTTGTGTGGAACATCCAATTTATCCGGCTGCTGTGGCTTCTTGGGAAGATAGCCTAGTACATGTTTGCCCACTTCCAACTCCAATGGAGACTGACTGTAAATGGCTGGCGTGCTCTAGTATTTATGGTTCCAAGCTGTACGTGTCATTGCATACAGTCTGTCTATCTATCTATCTATCTATCTATCTATCTATCTATCTATCTATCTATCTGGGTTATTGCATACAGTCTATCTATCTATCTATCTATCTATCTATCTATGACATCAGGAAATGAGAGAATTAGATTCCGTACGTAAAATTTGAACGCTAATTCTTTGGCGCTTTGAATTGAATAATCGAGTTGGGACCCATTAGCTTTTCCTATTTATGACATAATCAATGCTCGAGCCAAATTTCAAGTTTCTATGACATTGGGAAGTGAGAGAATTAAATTCCGTACATAAAATTTGGACGCTAATTCTTTTGCGCTTAGAATTGAATAATCGAGTTGGGATGAGACATAAGGCCTTGCCCATAAGCATTCCCCAACCTCCAAGAACTGAACCTACCTACCTGAATGAGATTTTGTAGGCCGCTGCTTCCCCCTTGCGGGCTGAATAAAATAGCCGTTGGGTGGAACATACAATTTATCCGGCTGCTGTGGCTTCTTAGGAAGATATCCTAGTACTTGTTTACCCACTTCCAACTCCAATGGTAATTGGCTGGCGTGCTCTAGTGGTTCCAAGCTGTACGTGTCATAATAGAGCCTTAATGACATCACAATGCAGCTTTATAGAACATGTTGGGGCATGTTCAAGGGCGTCCGATGTTGATGACATCAGTGATGACATCACAATAGCAGGTGGCTTACTTATTCGATCTACGTGGGGGGGGGGGGGCGTAACTTTCGACGAAGCTCGCGCGCCATTTATCGTAGGATATTTGTACTATGCCTATAATCTTCCCAGGAGTGTACTCAACAACTTCCCAAAGTTTCATGGCGATCGGATGAATGGTGTAGTAGCGCATAAAGGACAAACACGCACGCACGCACACACGCACGCACGCACGCAGACAGACATACATTCAATTTTATATATATAGATGAGGAGGAGGTCGTCTGTTTAATATATTAGTATATGAGCAGGAGGTCTCACAATGCAGCTTTATAGAACATGTTGGGGCATGTTCAAGGGCGTCCGATGTTGATGACATCAGTGATGACATCACAATAGCAGGTGGCTTACTTATTCGATCTACGCGGGGGGGGGGTCGTAACTTTCGACGACGCTCGCGCGCGCGCCATTTATTGTAGGATATTTATACTATGCCTATAATCTTCCCAGGAGTGTACTTAACAACTTCCCAAAGTTTCATGGCGATCGGATGAATGGTGTAGTAGCGCATAAAGGACAAACAGACACGCAGACACGCAGACAGACATACATTCAATTTTATATATATAGACTAGCGTACCCGTCGCGCGTTGCTGCGAAGACAGACAGACATACATACATTCGTTTTTATATATCTAGACTAGCGTACCCGTCGCGCGTTGCTGCGAAGACAGACAGACATACATACATTCGTTTTTATATATCTAGATGACGGCAGCAGCGACCACTGAGGTTTTGTAGGCCGCTGCTTCCCCCTTGCAGGCTGAATAAAATAGCCGTTGTGTGGAACATCCAATTTATCCGGCTGCTGTGGCTTCTTGGGAAGATAGCCTAGTACATGTTTGCCCACTTCCAACTCCAATGGAGACTGACTGTAAATGGCTGGCGTGCTCTAGTATTTATGGTTCCAAGCTGTACGTGTCATTGCATACAGTCTGTCTATCTATCTATCTATCTATCTATCTATCTATCTATCTATCTATCTATCTATCTATCTGGGTTATTGCATACAGTCTATCTATCTATCTATCTATCTATCTATGACATCAGGAAATGAGAGAATTAGATTCCGTACGTAAAATTTGAACGCTAATTCTTTGGCGCTTTGAATTGAATAATCGAGTTGGGACCCATTAGCTTTTCCTATTTATGACATAATCAATGCTCGTGCCAAATTTCAAGTTTCTATGACATTGGGAAGTGAGAGAATTAAATTCCGTACATAAAATTTGGACGCTAATTCTTTTGCGCTTAGAATTGAATAATCGAGTTGGGATGAGACATAAGGCCTTGCCCATAAGCATTCCCCAACCTCCAAGAACTGAACCTACCTACCTGAATGAGATTTTGTAGGCCGCTGCTTCCCCCTTGCGGGCTGAATAAAATAGCCGTTGGGTGGAACATACAATTTATCTGGCTGCTGTGGCTTCTTAGGAAGATATCCTAGTACTTGTTTACCTACTTCCAACTCCAATGGTAATTGGCTGGCGTGCTCTAGTGGTTCCAAGCTGTACGTGTCATAATAGAGCCTTAATGACATCACAATGCAGCTTTATAGAACATGTTGGGGCATGTTCAAGGGCGTCCGATGTTGATGACATCAGTGATGACATCACAATAGCAGGTGGCTTACTTATTCGATCTACGTGGGGGGGTGGTAACTTTCAACGACGCTCGCGCGTGCGCCATTTATCGTAGGATATTTGTACTATGCCTATAATCTTCCCAGGAGTGTACTTAACAACTTCCCAAAGTTTCATGGCGATCGGATGAATGGTGTAGTAGCGCATAAAGGACAAACACACACGCAGACACGCACGCACGCACACAGACAGACATACATTCAATTTTATATATATAGACTAGCGTACCCGTCGCGCGTTGCTGCGAAGACAGACAGACATACATACATTCGTTTTTATATATCTAGATGACGGCAGCAGCGACCACTGAGGTTTTGTAGGCCGCTGCTTCCCCCTTGCAGGCTGAATAAAATAGCCGTTGTGTGGAACATCCAATTTATCCGGCTGCTGTGGCTTCTTGGGAAGATAGCCTAGTACATGTTTGCCCACTTCCAACTCCAATGGAGACTGACTGTAAATGGCTGGCGTGCTCTAGTATTTATGGTTCCAAGCTGTACGTGTCATTGCATACAGTCTGTCTATCTATCTATCTATCTATCTATCTATCTATCTATCTATCTATCTATCTATCTATCTATCTATCTGGGTTATTGCATACAGTCTATCTATCTATCTATCTATCTATGACATCAGGAAATGAGAGAATTAGATTCCGTACGTAAAATTTGAACGCTAATTCTTTGGCGCTTTGAATTGAATAATCGAGTTGGGACCCATTAGCTTTTCCTATTTATGACATAATCAATGCTCGAGCCAAATTTCAAGTTTCTATGACATTGGGAAGTGAGAGAATTAAATTCCGTACATAAAATTTGGACGCTAATTCTTTTGCGCTTAGAATTGAATAATCGAGTTGGGATGAGACATAAGGCCTTGCCCATAAGCATTCCCCAACCTCCAAGAACTGAACCTACCTACCTGAATGAGATTTTGTAGGCCGCTGCTTCCCCCTTGCGGGCTGAATAAAATAGCCGTTGGGTGGAACATACAATTTATCCGGCTGCTGTGGCTTCTTAGGAAGATATCCTAGTACTTGTTTACCCACTTCCAACTCCAATGGTAATTGGCTGGCGTGCTCTAGTGGTTCCAAGCTGTACGTGTCATAATAGAGCCTTAATGACATCACAATGCAGCTTTATAGAACATGTTGGGGCATGTTCAAGGGCGTCCGATGTTGATGACATCAGTGATGACATCACAATAGCAGGTGGCTTACTTATTCGATCTACGTGGGGGGGGGGGGGGCGTAACTTTCGACGAAGCTCGCGCGCCATTTATCGTAGGATATTTGTACTATGCCTATAATCTTCCCAGGAGTGTACTCAACAACTTCCCAAAGTTTCATGGCGATCGGATGAATGGTGTAGTAGCGCATAAAGGACAAACACGCACGCACGCACACACGCACGCACGCACGCAGACAGACATACATTCAATTTTATATATATAGACTAGCGTACCCGTCGCGCGTTGCTGCGAAGACAGACATACATACATACATTCGTTTTTATATATCTAGATGACGGCAGCAGCGACCACTGAGGTTTTGTAGGCCGCTGCTTCCCCCTTGCAGGCTGAATAAAATAGCCGTTGTGTGGAACATCCAATTTATCCGGCTGCTGTGGCTTCTTGGGAAGATAGCCTAGTACATGTTTGCCCACTTCCAACTCCAATGGAGACTGACTGTAAATGGCTGGCGTGCTCTAGTATTTATGGTTCCAAGCTGTACGTGTCATTGCATACAGTCTATCTATCTATCTATCTATCTATCTATCTATCTATCTATCTATCTGGGTTATTGCATACAGTCTATCTATCTATCTATCTATCTATCTATCTATCTATCTATCTATCTATCTATCTATCAGGGTTATTGCATACAGTCTATCTATCTATCTATCTGTCTGGGTTATTGCATACAGTCTATCTATCTATCTATCTATCTATCTATCAGGGTTATTGCATACAGTCTATCTATCTATCTATCTATCTATCTATCTATCTATCTATCTATCAGGGTTATTGCATACAGTCTATCTATCTATCTATCTATCTATCTATCTATCTATCTATCTATCTATCAGGGTTATTGCATACAGTCTATCTATCTATCTATCTATCTATCTATCTATCTATCTATCTATCTATCTATCTATGACATCAGGAAATGAGAGAATTAAATTCCGTACATAAAATTTGGATGCTAATTCTTTTGCGCTTAGAATTGAATAATCGAGTTGGGATGAGACATAAGGCCTTGCCCATAAGCATTCCCCAACCTCCAAGAACTGAACCTACCTACCTGAATGAGATTTTGTAGGCCGCTGCTTCCCCCTTGCGGGCTGAATAAAATAGCCGTTGGGTGGAACATACAATTTATCCAGCTACTGTGGCTTCTTAGGAAGATATCCTAGTACTTGTTTACCCACTTCCAACTCCAATGGTAATTGGCTGGCGTGCTCTAGTGGTTCCAAGCTGTACGTGTCATAATAGCGTACCCGTCGCGCGTTGCTGCGAAGACTCTCCAAATCTAGCCCACACACTTGCAGCGATTGTCCTTGTGCTCTGTTGATGGTCATTGCAAAAGCGAGTCGCACCGGAAACGGTAAACGTTTGAATTCAAATGGCATATCTGTTGGGATGATTGGAATCCGTGGCAACAGAACATCTTCCCCTTGAATTTCCCATTCAGAATTGTAGCTTCGGTGACATTGTTCATCATCTTTTTCACTGAAAGTCTTGTACCGTTGCAAAGTCTGGTGGATGGATGTTTCGGAGAAGAATGATAGGCACGCCTATTTTCAATGTTAAAATATGCGGTGGCATACCTGGAAAATCGAGTGAATTCAAGAATTCCATTGGGTAATTGACAGCTTCATCTTGATTCATCACAGTATCGATGGACTTATACGTTGTCGCTTCGCCTGGTATTCCGTTTTGAATGCTGAAATTGATGGCATTGACATCGTTGTTGGTAGCTGCTAATATAGCACATGCGCTGAGCCACTGATGATTTTGGTAATTCCGCGCAATATTTGGGAACACCTTTTGGATCAATTCGTCTTTGGTTGATGTCATCTTTCCAAAGTTTGTTGGCAATGTGATACATTGTGTAGATCTGTCGATAGGCATTTTCCCATTTCCAATATCCAGCAATTGTTTTGCGAAGCGTTCGGCGGATGCATCATTTTGTAGTTGAACACGCATATTGGTTTTCAAAGTCAATTTCTTTACATGTCGCCATAGAACTGACAGCCTTAATGACATCACAATGCAGCTTTATAGAACATGTTGGGGCATGTTCAAGGGCGTCCGATGTTGATGACATCAGTGATGACATCACAATAGCAGGTGGCTTACTTATTCGATCTACGTGGGGGGGGGCGTAACTTTCGACGAAGCTCGCGCGCCATTTATCGTAGGATATTTGTACTATGCCTATAATCTTCCCAGGAGTGTACTTAACAACTTCCCAAAGTTTCATGGCGATCGGATGAATGGTGTAGTAGCGCATAAAGGACAAACAGACACGCACGCAGACACGCACGCACGCACGCACGCAGACAGACATACATTCAATTTTATATATATAGATTACTCACATATAGATGGTGGACATGTTGGGGCATGTTTCTCAAGACAGATGATGACATCACAATGGAAGTTGACATCACAGTGGTAGTGACATCACAATGGCACTTGTGACATCACAATGGCACAAGGCTTCTTATACAGGTGCATGACTTAGAATCCTTGCATTCACTTGCTGCAGCTAGCAGAGCATAAGTGAGAGCGACTATCCTAGCGGATTTCTATATTTTCTATATTTTTGCCTTTGTGATAAAATGAAGGCAAAAAAGAAGACAAACCATTTACAGGAGGAAGCTGATAAGATCCAGCAGATTCCTGAAGATAAGAACGATGGCCGTGAAGGCCAGGATGAGCCAATTAAAGCTAAGAAATCAAGGAAGAACCAATTCTTAGCGCGCCTGCGAAGAACCTGGGCGACTATTCTTGGGTGTATGAGGTGCTGCACTTCCATCCAAGTAGAGAGAAGTGCTGAAGAACTCTCAGAACCCAGTGGGAACATAGAGGAACTCCCAAGTCCCAACGGGATAAACATGGAGGAGAAACCTCCAGGACCCAGTGACATAAACATAGAGGAATTCCCTGTTCCCAGCTTGATAAACATGGAGGTGGAACTTCCAGGACATAGGGACCTGAACATAGAGGACACCAAAGGTATGGTATCACGCAACGTCTCCTATAATACAAGGGCATGGTTTTAGTTACAGCCCCCCATTGTTACTGCCAATCATAGATTAATTGAATTGATATATTTGGCAAGTTCTGTATATTCAAAAAAACAATTAGCTGCCAGGGGTAGTTTTGTGCTGCTAGTTTTTATATGTTTTCATGAAGAATAAATCAAAATGTTTGTTAACATATACATAATTAGCTGCTAGGGGTAGTTTTGTGTAGCCAGGGCCTCACAGTGGTAATAATCCTTGTGGTGGCATTTAGTTTTTATATGTTTTCATGAAGGATAAATTTGAATTTTCATGTTAACATCTACAGCTTTGGTTTTGGGCTTGCCTTGAGATCTGTCTTTTTTTAACATCTTAGTGACATTTGAAATGCATGAACTTATACCAATGTGGGTGATGTAGGGTGGGCACAATACAGCTTATTTATGTAGTACTAGCGTACCCGTCGCGCGTTGCTGCGAAGACAGACAGACATACATACATTCGTTTTTATATATCTAGATGACGGCAGCAGCGACCACTGAGGTTTTGTAGGCCGCTGCTTCCCCCTTGCAGGCTGAATAAAATAGCCGTTGTGTGGAACATCCAATTTATCCGGCTGCTGTGGCTTCTTGGGAAGATAGCCTAGTACATGTTTGCCCACTTCCAACTCCAATGGAGACTGACTGTAAATGGCTGGCGTGCTCTAGTATTTATGGTTCCAAGCTGTACGTGTCATTGCATACAGTCTGTCTATCTATCTATCTATCTATCTATCTATCTATCTATCTATCTATCTATCTGGGTTATTGCATACAGTCTATCTATCTATCTATCTATCTATCTATCTATCTATCTATCTATCTATCTATGACATCAGGAAATGAGAGAATTAGATTCCGTACGTAAAATTTGAACGCTAATTCTTTGGCGCTTTGAATTGAATAATCGAGTTGGGACCCATTAGCTTTTCCTATTTATGACATAATCAATGCTCGAGCCAAATTTCAAGTTTCTATGACATTGGGAAATGAGAGAATTAAATTCCGTACATAAAATTTGGACGCTAATTCTTTTGCGCTTAGAATTGAATAATCGAGTTGGGATGAGACATAAGGCCTTGCCCATAAGCATTCCCCAACCTCCAAGAACTGAACCTACCTACCTGAATGAGATTTTGTAGGCCGCTGCTTCCCCCTTGCGGGCTGAATAAAATAGCCGTTGGGTGGAACATACAATTTATCCGGCTGCTGTGGCTTCTTAGGAAGATATCCTAGTACTTGTTTACCCACTTCCAACTCCAATGGTAATTGGCTGGCGTGCTCTAGTGGTTCCAAGCTGTACGTGTCATAATAGAGCCTTAATGACATCACAATGCAGCTTTATAGAACATGTTGGGGCATGTTCAAGGGCGTCCGATGTTGATGACATCAGTGATGACATCACAATAGCAGGTGGCTTACTTATTCGATCTACGTGGGGGGGGGGCGTAACTTTCGACGAAGCTCGCGCGCCATTTATCGTAGGATATTTGTACTATGCCTATAATCTTCCCAGGAGTGTACTCAACAACTTCCCAAAGTTTCATGGCGATCGGATAAATGGTGTAGTAGCGCATAAAGGACAAACACGCACGCACGCACACACGCACGCACGCACGCAGACAGACATACATTCAATTTTATATATATAGATTATGTGGTAACTATTCAGGTACATGGCTGCCCAGGAATATTTGGATCCATCAGGGCATACTCTGCTCTTACAAGGGAACCACACTTGATACTCTAATAGGACATATGGGCGGGAGTAGTTTTTGAAAGGCATCCCCTTGAAATACAAGTACTTGGGTGAGGTCTTCTCTCAAGTTCTCAAATCATATATTTCATCATTCCTTAGTTATATCTCCTTTATTAGTCAGAATGTATAAACCAGATATTCAAATTTGACTTATTCTATTTTTATTGATATGTTCTTTATAGCTAAAGCATTAGCTGAAGTAAAGGAAGAAAAGGTAGAGAAAAATCAAAACAAGACCGATAATGAGGAGACAGAAGTGCTGGTGACAGACTGTTTTCTGGAAAAGGAAATAGAAGCAGAATACCAGTACTATGCCAGTCAGGAGGCAGAAGTGGCGGGGACAGACTGTTTCCTGGAAAAGGAAATAGAAGCAGAATACCAGTACTATGCCAGTCAGGAGGCAGAAGTGGTGGTGACAGATGACTGGATACTGGAAAAGGAAATAGAAAAAGAATACCAGTACTATGCTAGTCAAGAGGCAGAAGTGCTGGTGACAGACAGTTTTCTGAAAAGGGAAATAGAAGCAGAATACCAGTACTATGCTAGTCAGTGTGAAATTCCGGCAATGTGCAATCGCACTTACAACCTGATCCAGATCACAGAAGATCTGCACACCCATCACTATGATGCTAGTCAGTGTGAAATTCCGGCAATGTGCAATCGCACTTACAACCTGATCCAGATCACAGAAGATCTGCACACCCATCACTATGATGCTAGTCAGTGTGAAATTCCGGCAATGTGCAATCGCACTTACAACCTGATCCAGATCACAGAAGATCTGCACACCCATCACTATGATGCAGAGGATGAGGAACAACAGGATGGAGAAGAAGAACTCGAGATTAAAGTAGGAGATGATGCAGAAGTTAAGATCAAAGAAAATGGAGAGGATGGACTGGAGAAGGCAGACAGCGCAAAGGAAAGCCAAAGAGCTTCATGTGAAATGCCGGGGCCTAGTCACATCAGCGATAGAGGTAAGAGATCGAGAAGTAACTGGGAATGTTCATGGGAACTTTTTATAAGCTTTTCAGATAACATGGTCTACAACCATAGAAACACATAAGTCTGCACAAGAGCTGCAGATATAAGATGGTTTAGGTCTTTATTTAGGGTTTTACATGTTAGTGAATATAATGTAGGTTGTAGGTTTCATAATCTGACTACATATGAATTTGTGTTACTGTGCCATAGTAATGAAGACTCTAATAATTGTCACACATATTAACATGTGTTCCTTTGTTTCCAACAGACAATGACTCATTTAAGGGCAAGGAAAACGAGGACAATAAGGGTGGAGATAACAGCATTAATATCAATGAAGGCATAGAAGAGTGTAGATTTAAGCAGAAGTCCAGCAGTAAAAGCAGTTCTCTAGAAGAAGAGACACCAAATGAACTCTACAAATCCACCAAAACCTCTCACAGCGACAGTAGCCATGATGAGGAACTTCCCTCCACAAGCGACAGCTGTTTGGAGGAACTTGAGCAACCTGGCGAGGAAACACCTGCCACAGTACCCCTAACACTAGGGTCTTTTACATTCAATCAAACACTGGGAAAAGGAGGCTTTGGAGAAGTCTTCTTGGCAACTGATATCATCCGCAAAGAATGTGTTGCCATTAAAGTGTCAAACAAATATACTTTCGTTAATGATGGCAGCAATTTTGCAGAGCGCGATATCTTGGAGCTATCCCATGAGAGCCCATACCTGATTCACGGCCTGGCCGCCTTCCACACAGAAAAATGTATCTACTATGTGATGGAATTGGCCACCAGAGGGAACCTGAATAATTTTATATGCGACAACTTTCCTCTAGATACCCCCACAATACAATTCATAATAGCAGAAGTGATCTGTGGCACAGAGTTCCTGCACAAAAAAGGTATCATACATCGGGACCTGAAGCCAGAAAACATCCTTCTGTCTGCAGAGGGCCATATCAAAATTACCGACTTTGGCATTGCTCTAATGGGTGTGTATCAGAGGACTGAAGAAGAACCTAGAGGTACACCTCTATATATGGCCCCAGAATTGTTTATGGACCAGGAACATGGACGAGGGGTAGATTATTTTGCCATAGGTGTGATTTTGTATGTGCTGTACACATTAGAGTTCCCTTTTTTTGGACAAAATTTCACAGAAATTAAGGACTCCGTCCTCTATGATACTCCATTCTACCCAGAGTTTATGACTCCTAGCACAGTGAACATCTTACATGGGCTTCTATGTAAAGATCAGGACCTTCGGCTAGGAGTAATAGGAAACGTCAAAAAGTATCGATTTTTTTCTGCCATGAATTGGGAAGATGTGGAAGCCGGAAGAGTGGAACCACCAGCAATCATGACAGCAGCTCTTGTTGACCTGAATGTGGATCAAACTATAAATTATAGGGAAGCGGAATTCTTAGTATTACCTGAATTCCATGAAATATTCGAAGAATTCAGCTTTATATGTCCGGGTTGGTCACAACACTATCATCCCGTCAACGATGAGGCCATTGATGATGATGAAGAAAGTTTCTAAGTGGTTAACAAGCAAAGCTGGTGGATGACCTATTCAAACCAGCAAAGCTAATGAAATTCCATCCATATTCTCCTCCTACTTTCCACAACCTACCTGACTTCATGTAAAATCTCCGGTAAAAGAAGCCCTGCCACCACTAACACCACAGGATGAACCAATACAAGAATATCAACAGATATAGACGTTACCCAGGGACTCATTCCGATCGCCGTATTTGGGGTCAGGGAGGAATTTTTTCCCCTAATATGAGGGCAGACCAACAATCCTCAGGGGTTTTTTGCCTCCCTCTGGGTCAACGTAGCAAGTAATTACAGGTTGAAATCACAGGACTTTTCTCAACCCTACTTGCTAAGTAACCATCTGAACATCATATCTACAGGGTGGTTAGGATGACAGAAGGAAGCTGCTACGGAAGAAAGCTCCTTCATCTATTGGACAGGACAGAAGGAAGCTGCTAACAAAGAAAGCAGTTCTTTCACCCATCGGATATGACAGAAGGCAGCTGCTGAGATAGAAAGCAGCTCCTTCACCAATCGGACTTGACAAACAGAGGGCCCAAGGGCTAAATGTGGCATGTTGTAGGAATCCTGGAATGCAACACCTATGTGTCATCCAGACCTGGATTTCCAAAAACAACACAACAGTAAGCCAAGGCCTGAAGAGCAGAATAACCATCATCTCTGCTCCTTCTATTGATTATATGATAATAACATCATTCATACACTAATAATAAATGTATAACAACATCTATACAGAATTTGTCTTCATTATTCCCACATATAGTACAAGATGTTTGGACTTGGTACCAGCTCAAGTCAAAATAAGAGAAAGGGGCGGTAGCAACCAAGGAGTTGGTAACTAACATAATTCTCTCTCATAGAGGTGTCACAATTATCATTTTAGTGACTTTAGAACTACTAAAGTCATACTATGTATGGCAGCCTTACAGGTCCCTACTTATTAACAGCATGCATGCCAATAAATGTTCTCATTTGATGCTGCCTTCTTAAAGGAGTCATACCATAAAGAACTTAGCACCTATTCATCCAAAGTCTCTGCTGAGTCCACCACCATTTCCAAGAAAGAGGCTTCGGTGAACCACTCTTGTTACTGTGAGCTCGTTGCACCCATCTGCAGTGATGCATACTTGGCTCCACTGGCGTAACTATAGAGGTTGCACCCGGGTCCAGGAGCCTTTAGGGGCCCATAAGGCCTCTCTTCTCCATATAGGGAGCCCGGTACTATGAATAAAGCATTATAGTTGGGGGCCCTGTTACAGGTTTTGCACTGGGGACCAGGAGCTTTAAGTTACGCCCCTGCTTGGCTCTATTCATTCTAATGGGGCTAATGAAAATCACAGAGTACAAAGCGCTTGGCTATCAAAGTGGGATTCAACCTTGCTGATGTCTGTTTCGTTGCAGTTTTGCTGGTTGCATCACGCTTTGACACTTCTGTTGCTGCAGTTATTTTTGCTTGTGAATTAAGTTTTATGAATCCCGTTCAGGTCGTACACTTGAGATCTGGCGCAATTTGTGGCATTTTCACAGCTTTGATTTCAGTTTAGAGAACCCCATTTGCACTGCTGCAGCGTGGTTTCCATAGGAGTAGGTTTGTGGCATTTCCTAGAAGCCTTTTTGTAAAGGTGTACAAGGAGGTCTCTTGCTCAGAACAGAACTGTTGAATGACTATAAACATTCTGTGATCCTGTAGTGTGTATGGAGCTGGCTCAGGATAAAAGTCCGCTTCATGCCTGGCGGCTATTAACTGTTTCTGACTACACATCTATACATTCATCAGAGAGGGAACCTCTTCCTACACCCCATTAGCACCCCTCCCACAGTGTGATTGGAGAGTACCATTTGACTAGAATGTCAGCGCAAAGCCTACCGAAGGCTCTCAGGGTTGCCATGCCTAGATGCCTATCAAGCCCTGCCTAAGGCAATATGAAAAATCACTATATACTGCAATACTGAAGTATTGTAGTATATACACTCATTGTCAGTAACATCTCTCCCCTAGTAGTCATGGGATGGATTAAACTTTTTCGGTGTGATTTTAACATTAATATAAGTAAATGATTACAACATCAGAGCACAAGGATCATATATTGTGGAAAACTGACCCCTTCAAGGGAGGCTCTAGTACCCTGTTGTACCACCTTTAGCTTCGATACAAGATGTGATACAAGGAGGCATGGAGGCTCTAGTACCCTATTGTACTGTCTCTAGCTTGAACACAAGATGTGATACGGACAGGCATGGAGGCTCTAGTACCCTGTTCCGCTGCTTTTAGCTTGAGTACAAGATGTGATGCAGGCGGGCATGGAGGCTCTAGTACCCCTGTTGTACCACCTTTAGCTTAGATACAAGATGTAATACAAGGAGGCATGGAGGTTCTAGTACCCTGTTGTACTGTCTCTAGCTTGAATACAAGATGTGATGCGGACAGGCATGGAGGCTCTAGTACCCTGTTGGGCTGCTTTTAGCTTGAGTACAAGATGTGATGCAGGCGGGCATGGAGGCTCTAATGCCCTGTTGTACCACCTCTAGCTTGGATGCAAGATGTGATTCAAGCAGGTATAGAGGCTCTAGTACCCTGTTGTACTGTCTCTAGTTATGATACAAGATGTGAAGCAGGCAGGAATGGAGGCTTTACTACCCTGTTGTACCACCTCTAGTTTGAATACAAGATGTGATACGGACAGGAATAGAGGGTCTAGTACCCTGTTGTACCACCAATAGTTTGAATACAAGATGTGATACGGAAGAGCATGGAGGCATTAAGTCTCCATCTGGTATCCTGTGTCATATCGTTCCACATTTTCCATTTTCTGTAACTGAGCATCTAGATTGTACAAACTCATAGGCTGTAGAAGTTGACGTCCCAGATGGTCACATACATGTTCTATCTGGTGACCGGGCAGCCACGGAAGTGTGACAGTGTTGTGGTGGCATTCCTGTAACCCCCTTGTGTGTGTGGCGGAACATTATCCTGCTGCCTCTTGGAAGCCGCCATGAGAGGCAAACATGTGGCTGCAGGATGTCCTGAACATATCACTGAGCTGTCATTGTCCCTCGCACCACTACTACGGGTGACTGACTATTGTATGCGATGGCCCCCTAGACCATTACACCAGTAGTGGGGCAGGATAGATCTGCTCACCCCAAGGTCTCTAGACATGAACACGGCCATTGTCAGTGCCCAAATTAAACCTGGATTTGTCACTGAAGACAACCCGGTTTCACATCTCCGTGCCCGGTAGGCAGAAGATTAGCCTATTTGACTAAGGGACAATGGTAAGGACCTTGCCCCTTCTTCCCTTCAGGTAAGACCATCTCCCGGTCTTTGCTTTCCCTATATGGGCTTTTGATAGAATTTAAAAAGATGTCAGACAATGGAAACTGAAAGTCAGCAGTGCGACTCACCGAGGAGCAGCAAGCAGTTGCACTTCTTTGCTTCCATAGTAGATTATGGCATTTTCTTCCGTCAACACTACATTGAAGTATAAATTTATCATATATTGCGGTCAATAGTCAATACCCTTTCATACTAGAAGCCGCATGTAGTGTGTTTCCCTGGTAGTTTCCATATCCAAAAGATTATTTATGCTACAAGCTCGGCTTTTGGTCTGATTGGAGTCAAGGCCAGTGTGACAGATCTGTTTCCAAAAGGTTGCACAGAACCCTGATGGGTCCCATCGACTTAAGGCTTATTCATACTACCGTAGGTGCAAAAACGCTAACCACAGCGCAATATATTTGCACATGTACAAGGTTGGATAAGGTTGATTTGTTCGTGTGCCTCTGCATACTGTACTTTTTATGCACACAGGTTCAGTTTACACATGTGCCGGAGCCACCGCTTCCGTAGATTGAAAGTCTAATGCGGTCCAGATGTTTTCTTGCCGCCGTGTTTTTGCGCAGTGCTTCTCGCTTCCCCTTGCGTATTTGAGCACCCCCCATTATAGACTTCCATGGCGCAAAACGCAGAAAAATAGAACAGGTTCTGCTTTTTTTCTGCACGAGTGAAATGAGCATGCAAAACACGTTCATGAGGCAAACTCATTTAAATCAGTGGGTTCTAGTTAGAGACGAGCGAGCGTACTCATTAAGGACAAATCCTCGAGCGAGTATCTTCCTTTTCGAGTACCTGCTTCTCGCCCGCAAAGATTCGGGTGCCAGCTGGGGGATCTCTCACCCCCCCCCCCCCCTCCCACCCCCCGCTCCCTCCTGCTCACTCCCACAACACAGCCCTCACCCCCACCAGCACCCGAATCTTTGCGGGCAAACAGGCAGGTACTCGAAAAGGACAATACTCGCTCAAGTATCTGTCCTTAACGAGTGCGCTCACTCATCTCTAGTTCTATTATATGTGTTCTGTGTGAAGAAGCCCTTATAATGGGGTCTATCAAGTACCTGTTCTGGTGATTTTTCCTGTATGGCCATGCTTGCTAGGGCCAGAACTACCCAACAAAAATCTGCAGCATTTACAGTAGCAGAAAAGTGGATGAGATTTTCAGAATCTCATCTACACGCTGTGGGAAAAAATATGGTCTAAAACAGTAAGGAAATTGACTTTTGGTGCGAAATTTTAATCCAGAGCATATCAAACTTTTCGCTGTGGATTTAGTGCAGAATACTTACAGCTTTTTCTATCATAGACTTCAATAGAGCGGCCAAAATCTTCACCAAAAATGAAAAATTCACAACACTGGCTATGGCTTTAGAGAGCACAACAGCAGTCATGGGCTGATTTTACCCATGGAAACCCAGCAGATTTTCCGTTTCCGACCTGTGAGACCCTACTCTAAGGTATGGTCACGTGACAGTATTCGCTGCTAAGATTTCAGCATTAATTTCACCTTTAAAAACTGCTGCAGAATCCACATCTTTCAGCTGTGGTTTTTGCAGCAGATCCATGTGTAGATCAAGCACTGTCAATGGGAAAATTCTGCTTGTGGAAATCTGCTTGGTCTCCGTGTCAAGAGGTAATATGTCCCTTCTCGACGCAGAAACGTGATTTTCAGTGTTGGAATTCCACATGCATATTTTGCCAATTGACAGGGCTACATCCAAGTGCGGATCGGACGTGGACTTTGCTGTGGTTTTTAGAGGTGGAATGCTGGCGTGTAAACATCCCCTAAGGCTGGATTTACACAGGGCAGATTTGCTGCAGTTTTGCCGCTTCAGATGTTAATTTCGGCTTGCGGATTTTCCTGCGGATCTTCTTGCGGAAAAATCCGCAAGCGTTTTTTTCTGCAGCGTCTTTTACTTTTTGCTGCATCCATACAGGTCTATAGACAAAAAACGCTGCGGAAAAGACAGAAGAATGGACATGCTGCATCTTTGAAAACCGCGCCGCAGTTTCATTTCCGCACTGCGGCTGTGCGGAAAAAATCTGCCCTGTGAGAACAGCTTTTTTGCAAAACTCATTTGTACTGCAGTGGTTTTGCCGCAGTGCGGATATGCAACGGCAATCCGCGGCAAAATCGCAGCAAATCCGCCCTGTGTTAGCCCAGGCTAAGGGTGACTACCCACTACAGTTTTTTTTTCACTGCGAAATTCGCAGTGTTTTTTTTTCTGCAGGGGTCTATGGGACTTGTAATGTTAAAATCGTGATTTGGCGGTAAATTGCGATTTTGCGCGATCGTGATTTTAACATTACAAGTCCCATAGACCCCTGCAGAAAAAAAAGAAGCAAGAGGATCTTATGGTTAGGTCCTCTAGGTACACTGCTAAATGGCTACTTGATGCAGAGTCTCTTTCGTTTATCCAATGTCCTATTACCTAGTCAAGTGAACCTTGGTCTACCCATCTTTTAAGATTGTCTGAGTCTCTAAACGCTACCCAGGGCTGCCAAATCTTGTGGGTGGTTTCCCACGTTTTGGGGTCGTCGGCTCCCAATTCGTCGTATGTCATGAGGGTGTGGAGTTCCTCCACCCACATGCCTCTAGTGGGGATGGTTGGAGAGCGCCAGAGCCTTGGGATCAGTCTTCTCACTGCTATTATGAAATATCTTAATAGGCCTGTTTTTGCATCTTTCACCGATCCTGGGAGTAGTGAGAGTAAAGCCAGTTTTGGAGTCATCGACACCCTTGTATGGTTGGTATAGTTGAAGAGGGTTGTCACCTCATTCCAGAGGGTGGCCACTGGTCGGCAGTCCCACCAGATATGGATCATTGTGCCTCTACTCCCGCTACACCTCCAGCACAAGGATAAGGACTGAGGAAAGATCCTCTGAAGCTGATCAGGGGTCCTATACCACCTTGAGACTATCTTGTAGTTAAGGTCTTAGATTCTGCCTGCTGAGGAGAGTTTATGCGTGAGGGCCCATACTTTACACCAGTCTTCCTCTGTGAGGTTAGCACCTAGTTCTTGTTCATCCTCCGTCTCTCGATCCAGCAACATCTTGTATAGTCTAGAGATCATGTGTCTCTGGTTTGTATTTGATAGGCAAAGTTGCTCAAACGCCGTAAGTGGTGCCGTCAAGTTCTCTTTCGGCGTCAGCGAGCTCATGAAACCCCTTCGTTGCAGGTATTGAAGCCAGGAACCTGGCTGTAATGGATTCTGTCCCAGAATTTCTGTCATGGATTTTAGGCCCTTCTGAGTCAGGACATCTCTCAGTCTAGGGGTCGGATTGGTAGGGAGGAATAGTAGCCTCGGATGGCGTTGGGTGATTTCAAATAGGGGGTTAGCTATGAGCGGAGTTAGGGGGCCTGGTACTGTGACCAGTCCAAAATTGGGTGTGAAGCCTGCCCATGTCTTAATTAGTTGGAGGCCGAAGGGGGAGATATTTGGAATGGATTTTATCTGTTTAGGAAGAATCCAAAGGGCCCCGTCTAGTCCGTCAATTTCGCCTGCATGCTCTATTTCTACCCAGAGCCTTGAACTCCTATTTTTGAGGATGTCGAGGGCACAATTCGCGATGTTGGCCTTATGATAGAGGGAAAAGTCCAGGAGGCCCAGGCCTCCCCTCTCTTTTTCCCTTGTTAGTAAAGAGAAGCCTAGTCGCGGTTTGCGGCCCCTCCAAACGAAGACAGTGATTAAAGATTTAATTTTTTTGAAAAATGATCTCGGGAGCCCAATCGAGATTGTTTGGCAGAGGTATAGGAATCTGGGTAACACGTCCATTTTTATTGCGTTATCTTGGCCATTCCAGTAGAGATACAGGGGTCCCCATTTACCTAGGTCCCTCTCAAAGTTCTTGTGACTCCCAGGTATTTTATGTGTGAACTGACCCAGCGAAATGTTTAGGGCCTCTGATTTCTGTGCGTTTAATTTGTAGTTGTTGACCCTCCCAAATTTTTCAAATTCCTTTAGTAGCACTGGCATGGGGGTTGGACAGGTAAAGTAGCAAGTCGTCGGCACATAAGGCCATTTTATGTTCCATTGACCCGATCGTGGGTCCTTTGATCGATTCGTTACTATGGATGGCGTTGGCTAGGGCCTCCATTGTCAGTACATATAGGAAGGAGGAGAGTGGGCACCCCTGTCTAGCCCCATTGTTTATTCTTAGCGGGTCGGACAGAGCTCCGTTTACCCTAATCCTGGCAGTGGGATCTCGTTATAGTGCCATGATTCTCTGGAGCATACGTGGTCCCAGTTCGATTCTTTCTAGTGTGGCAGAGAGGAAGATCCAACTCACCCTGTCAAACGCCTTTTCGGCGTCGATTGCCAGAAGGCAAAGGGTTTTTTTTTTTTACTTGGCCCTAGCTATTTTGATGGGGTTTTCTCTTGCCTCTCTGCCTGGGACAAAACCAACCTGCTCGAGATGGATCAACCGTGGAATTATATTCTGAAGTGTATTGGCTATCAATTTGGCGAACATTTTAATGCAGGGGCGTAACTATAGAGGGTGCAGGGGATGCAGTTGCACCCAGGCCTAGGAGCCTAAGGGGGCCCATAAGGCCTCTCTTCTCCATATAGGGAGCCCAGTACTATGAATAAAGCATTATAGTTGGGGGCCCTGTTACAGGTTTTGCATTGGGGCCCAGAAGCTTCAAGTTATGGCTCTGTACAGCATGGTTTAGGTATGGGTATGGGTACAGATACAGATAGAGGAGGAGCCCCAGCTCACGTTTTGCATCAGGGCCCCTGAGCCTTTAGTTACGCCCCTGTTTTAATGTCTACGTTTATTAATGAGATTGGCCTCTAGCTTGCGCAGTGGAAAGTGTAATCTCGGATCTATGGGTGCAAGATTCTCCAGAGATCCACTAGATGTAAGGTGGCTAGTTTTTTCTTGAATGTGGGAGTTGCTGCTCATGAGACGGAGGACTTACCCGATGTAGTATCCATGGCAGGATCCAATACCATGTTAAGGTCTCCCCCCAAGAAGATTTTCGACCCTCCCGTGAAGTCGGCAAGGGCATTCAGTGCTCTTGTAGTAGATGGGACTTGGTTCTGGTTGGGGAGATATGTTAGCAAAGGTGATAGCAATGCCTGTTATTTCTAATTTGAGAAAAATATATCTGCCTCCGGAGTCGATCAGGGAATCTATATGTTGGTTCTGGAGGGACCTATGTAGGGCGATAGAGACCCCCCCTCCCCCCGCTTTTCGTAAGGGTGTCGGGGCCATGGATCCATGTTGAGTAATACGAGGAGGAACAGGTGGGCACACAGCCCGCTCTAAAATGGGTCTCCTGAAACAGGGCCACCATCACCTTTTTTTTGTGGAGGTGGTACAGGAGTTGTCGTCTTTTCTGCGGACTGTTTAGGCCTTTGGTATTAAATGTGCAGAAAGTTAAAGGGGTTGTCCCGCGGCAGCAAGTGGGTCTATACACTTCTGTATGGCCATAATAATGCACTTTGTAATGTACATTGTGCATTAATTATGAGCCATACAGAAGTTATAAAAAGTTTTATACTTACCTGCTCCGTTGCTAGCGTCCTCGTTCCCATGGAGCCGACTAATTTTCGCCCTCCGATGGCCAAATTAGCCGCGCTTGCGCAGTCCGGGTCTATTGCAGTCTTCTATGGGGCCGCTGGTGTAGAATGCCGGCTCCGTGTAGCTCCGCCCCGTCACGTGCCGATTCCAGCCAATCAGGAGGCTGGAATCGGCAATGGACCGCACAGAAGCCCTGCGGTCCACGGAGACAGAGGATCCCGGCGGCCATCTTCAGCAGGTAAGTATGAAGACGCCGGACCGCCGGGATTCAGGTAAGCGCTGTGCGGGTTGTTTTTTTAACCCCTGCATCGGGGTTGTCTCGCGCCGAACGGGGGGGGGGGGGGTTAAAAAAAAAAAAAAAACCCGTTTCGGCGCGGGACAACCCCTTTAAGTTCGCCATCTAGATTTTAGTACGTGGGTGTTTGGAGGTTTCTCGCTTCTCCCCGGGTGGGTTGGCGGGGACAGCTATAAGGCCTCCTTCCCACGAACGGATTTACGCCGCGTAAATCCGCGGCAAAAATCCGCTGCATTGCACCATGCTATTAGGTTCTATTGAACCTAATAGCACAATGCTCACGATGCGTAATTCCACCGCGGAATTACGCACCGCGATTTCTCCCGTCCTCACCCGCAGCATGCTCTATTTGCTGCGGGTGAGGACGGGCTGTACGCGCTGACGGCTTCCATTGCAGTCAATGGAAGCCGTCCGTTCACGCTATCTCCCGCTGCAACCAGCGGAAGATAGCGTGAAAAAACGCTTCCCCGCCTACCGCCGCGCGTCATATGACGCGGTCGGCGCGTCATATGACGCGGCCGGCGCGTCACGTGACACGGCCGGCCGCGTCATGTGACGCGGTGGGCGTGTCACATGACGCGACGGCGGTGGGCGGGGAAGCGTCTTCACGCGATCTTCCGCTGGTAAGTATGGGGTCTCTGGGGGGCGCCGTGACGGGCTTCACTGCGGAATATTACGCGGCGGAGCCCGTCACGCTCGTGTGAAGGAGGCCTTAGGCCGCAGTATAGAGGTCTAATTGACCTCACTCGAATCCGTTTGTTATTTCACAAACGGATTCGAGTGATATAAAATGCCGATTTATATGAATGAGCACTATGTAGTACTATCGGAAAGGATCACATGACTTTAAAAGTGACGTGTGGGACACGTGATCATGATGTATGACCACACGTGACCACAAGATGGCCCCAAACAGCGGCGTCCGTGGATCAATGTGAGTTTAGATGATGTGTATAAATGTGTGTTTGTGAAATGTTTATTTTATGCTTGAAGAGGGCGGTTTAAACCGCCGAAACGCGTAGCAATAGAAAATTAATAAAATATAATTATATTCTATGGACCATTGTGTCCTTTGATGTTCCTGGAGACCACGAGCGCAGGGGGATTTTTCTGGTTCTTATAAGGTGTATATGCAAACAGCCGATTCCGGGCTGTTACCCCATTGATCGCTCTCCGGTGATCCGGATTTGGAATCCTAGGAACGGTTACAAGCCAACAAGGATACAGGGTGTCGGTGGACCTTCTAAGCAGGGGGTCTTACCGAGCACCAGGTGAGTACTATAAGTATTCACATAATGTTTTAAAATTGTTATGAATGAGTAGGCGCTGATCTTGCTTTTTATGTATCCTATTATATACAACTTCATAATTCTATACCATATGATCACATCTCTCTGTCAGAACAAGTGTTTGGAATCTATATTTACATGCTAATCAGAAGGAGTCATAGATGTGGTGTTGCATGGTAACCTATGTTGAGGCCCGCTAGGGTATAAAGTATCGAGATCGAGAGTGAAGATCCACTTTAATTCCCTTCTGTTCAATAACAGTTCCCTGTTGCCTCCCCTCTCGAGTGGTGGGACATAATCAATGATTTTATATCTCAATTGACTGATAGAATGTCTGTTATTGTTCTGCTCTGGTAACACACTATGATTGGTGGAACCATCAATATGGAATTGGTTAAACTATAGCACCATTCGCTGTCTGTCAAGATTTTCTCACATCCTTATTTGTTGCAGTCTTGTCTCTGGTCTAGATCGGCTACTCGAAAGAATGTTCCGCCTCTTTTCTATTTAAGAGTTATCAGTTCAGCACTCGGCTCACTATAGCCCTGGTCGTTGTCCCCCGTGAGCACGCCGCAAAGCAAAACATGTCAGGGTGGCTATAGATTAGATTTACTACACAAAGGAGATGAGAAGGGGACTAGGATGCGGCAGGGTCGTAGATCCAGGGCACAGTGCAGGCGGTGGGATCAGGGACCCATGGGACGGTATAGGGAACCAGGGCACAGGGTAGGCAGTGGTGTCAGGGACTAAAGAAGTGCTGCAGGGGCTCAGGAAGCCAGGGCATGTGGTAGAGGGTAGGGTAAAGGGCCCAGGATGCAGGGTAGGCAGCAAGGTCAGGGGAGAAATATAGGTGATGGCATTTGGAGCCCAGGACATGGTGAAGGCAGTGGGTTTGAGGAGCCAGAGTGTGTACCCAACAGACAAGAATACATGAATGATTTTTAGCTGTTGTCTCTACATACCGGTTTAGTTGGTGTGGACGTTTTGCTACTACTCTGGTCCTCAGCCTTGTCCAATATGGCAGCTCCACTGATGCCATGTGTGCTTCTTCTTCATCGTCCAGGCTGGTCCTCCAGTTCCTCATCATTTCCAGCACATTTGACGGCCTCTGGATGCTGCTGGTGTCGCCCTATTAAGAGAGAGCGGAGAAGACATAAGAGAGATAAATAATGCAAGGCACAGAGAGCAGCGCTAGGCCAAACAGAGGGGCATGTAAATATCCAGGACGAGGCTCTATAATCTGCCATCTTCAGGACAGTGAGGTTTGTGATTACCAAATATTCCTGTGAATCTGCAAATCCATAGGTGACTCTCATGTTCGCATTGTAATACGCACGTTATCCTGCTATCTAATGTGATGCCATTTATCCTGATACATAACATTATCCTGGAGCGCGGGAAGGAAATGCCCACCGGTGGCTGATCTCTTCTATTACTGAGGGTCCGTGTGTGAAGGGGCTTGCAGAGGGCGACCTGAAACCTACTGTGATCCATGGACGATCGAGCAGCTCGTTGGCAGTTAACCGTTCCGCAGGGTCCACTCTCAGGAGTTTCTGGAGGACATTTTTGCCTGGAGGAAAAGAAAATGTACATTTGGAGTCCATGTAAGCAATAGAATACAGGAGAGGGAATGGTGACAGAGCAGCATGACCTGTAACCTTTTCTCGGGGGAAGAGGGGAGGTGCTTCAATTTTTTTTAAATTAAAATTTAGCATTTTGTGTGGGCACTTACCTGCCTTGCTCACCGACTGCCACACAGAGGATGAAAATTTTACTTCTCCTTTCTTTATAGTCCGAAAAAGTTCCTCTGCTGTGTTTCCCGAAAGGTTATTGCCCGCGGGTGTCAGCTGTTATAAACAGCTGACGCCCGCACTGTATGAAGAGAGGTTGCCACGCAACCTCTCTTCCTACATGCCCCGCCGCTCCATGTCGTATCGGTACGTCATGGAGCGGGAAGGGGTTAAATGGTACAACTGAAAAATGCAACTCGTTCCGCAAAAACCAAACCCTCGTACAGACATGTCAATGAAAAGATAAAGTTATGGCTCTTGACAGGCGGGAGAAAAAAACTAAATCTATTCTCAAAGGGTTAATGTGAACGGGAATCCACAAAGTAATTCATATAGCACAGATTTTAAATCTGCTTCATCTCACTTACAGCATGTACATGATAACCCCGATGCTCCACATGTCGCACTGCTGACTGTAGTCATGACCGTGAATAACTTCAGGAGCTGCCGGTGAAGGATAAACACTAATATTAATACGCAAGTCCCTTCTAAATGCTTAAACCCACCGCCGCGCACAAACTGACTGATGGGCTCCAATTTATTCCTCGATGAGCCCGGGAAGACAGCAGATGTGGGATGAATTATGTACAGACTGGTTCGGTCCACGTTTTCCCTCCCGCAGAAGTGATGACTGGAGGAATAGCAGGCTGATAGGTGTCTTTAATTGTTGGAAGTGACGGCACAGCAGCTGCGGCACAATATAGGGGTGTGCAGAACAGCCTTGGGCCTCCCTCACACAGGCGTTTGCAGAAACGCGGCGTTTTTAAATGCTGAGTTCACTGTGGTTTCTGCAGCGCTGTCATGCATTTTTGACAACATTTTGGCTACGTTTTCAGAACAGCTGAAAACGCAGCCAAGGAAGCTCAAAAGGAAAATCAATACTCAACTAGCTAGCACCATCCAGGTCCCTGCCACTGCTCTCCGTAGCTCACCTAATGGCTGTGATTGGTGCATCCAGCGCTGGCTATGATTGGCTGAGGCCTCTGGCTCCGCCAATCAGAGCAATCTCTTGCTGAAGGTGAGGTCTTCAAACCCTGTCATTAGCAAAAGATGGTCTATCGGCGATGACAAGTGCCTGCCAGTCTGCCTGGAGCTCCAGAGAACAGCAGCAGGGACCCGGAAGGCGCCAGCTGAGTATTGATTTTTTTTTAGGTAGTTTAACTAGCGCTTGCAATTAGCGCTGCCAAGAACATGGTAAAAAGTTGTGCCACGTGAAAATGCTGCCCATTCATTTCAATGGGCGACTCACAGCTGAAAACAGCCAATGATAGAACATACATCGCTGTCAAAACACAGCTTTGAAGATGCTGTGTTTTGACGGTTGTGTGAGCAGCCCCATTCAAATGACTGGGAGCGTTGTACAGTGTTTAGCACAGAGCTGAAAAGGCAGCGCTAAATGCTGTACAAAAAAGCCTGTGTGAGGGAGGCCTCCGGCCTCCTTCACATTGGCGTTTTCTTCAGCTTTTAACGTCAGCCATGTGTGCCAGGGTACCTGTACGCAACACATGGCTGTCCTCACTAGGAAGATCACTTTCAGGATCCTCCTCCTCCTCAGGCCATACACGCTGAAAGGATGACAGGCAAGCAGCATGAGTACCCTCAGCAGTGGGCCAAGCTGTCTCTTCCTCCTCCTCCTCCTCCCCCTCCTCCTCCTCCTCCTCAACGCGCTGAGATATAGACATGAGGGTGCTCTGACTATCCAGCGACATACGCTGTTAAGGAGGCTGACTCCCACTGCACCGCCCATGTTGGAGTTGGTATTCCACTATAGCTCTACGCTGCTCATAGAGCCTAGCCAACATGTGGAGCGTAGAGTTCCACCATGTGGGCACGTCGCACAGCAGTCGGTGCACTGGCAGATAAAACCGATGTTGCAGGGTGCGCTGGGTGGCAGCATCCGTGTGGGACTTGCGGAAATGTGCGCAGAGCCGGCGCACCTTTCCGAGCAGGTCTAACAAGCGTGGGTAGCTTTTCAGAAAGCACTGAACCACTAAATTAAAGACGTGGGCCAGGCATGGCACGTGCGTGAGGCTGCCGAGCTGCAGAGCCGCCACCAGGTTACGGCCGTTGTCACACACGACCATGCCCGGTTGGAGGCTCAGCGGCGCAAGCCAGCGGTCGGTCTGCTCTGTCAGACCCTGCAGCAGTTCGTGGGCCGTGTGCCTCTTCTCTCCTAAGCTGAGTAGTTTCAGCACGGCCTGCTAACGCTTGCCCACCGCTGTGCTGCCGTGCCGCGCGACACCGACTGCTGGCGACGTGCTGCTGCTGACACATCTTGATTGCGAGACAGAGGTTGCGTAGGAGGAGGAGGGTGGTTTAGTGGAGGAAGCATACACCGCCGCAGATACCACCACCAAACTGGGGCCCGCAATTCTGGGGGTGGGTAGGATGTGAGCAGTCCCAGGCTCTGACTCTGTCCCAGCCTCCACTAAATTCACCCAATGTGCCATCAGGGAGATATAGTGGCCCTGTCCGCCTGTGCTTGTCCACGTGTCCGTTGTTAAGTGGACCTTGGCAGTAACCGCGTTGGTGAGGGCGCGTACAATGTTGCGGGAGATGTGGTCGTGCAGGGCTGGGATGGCACATTGGGAAAAGTAGTGGCGACTGGGAACTGAGTAGCGCGGGGCCGCCGCCGCCATCATACTTTTGAAAGCCTCCGTTTCCACAACCCTATACGGCAGCATCTCCAGGCTGATAAATTTGGCTATGTGCACGTTTAACGCTTGAGCGTGCGGGTGTGTGGCGGCGTACTTCCGCTTGCGATCCAACACTTGCGCTAGCGATGGCTGGACGGTGCGCTGAGAGACATTGGTGGATGGGGCCAAGGTCAGTGGAGTTGAGGGTGTGGGTGCAGGCCAGGAGACGGTAGTGCCTGTGTCCTGAGAGGGGGGTTGGATCTCAGTGGCAGGTTGGGGCACAGGGGGAGAGGCAACGGTGCAAACCGGAGGCGGTGAACGGCCTTCGTCCCACCTTGTGGGGTGCTTGGCCATCATATGTCTGCGCGTGCTGGTGGTGGTAAGGCTGGTGGTGGTGGCTCCCTGGCTGATCTTGGCGCAACAAAGGTTGCACACCACTGTTCGTCGGTCGTCTGCACTCTCAGTGAAAAACTGCCAGACCTTTGAGCACCTCAGCCTCTGCAGGGTGGCATGTCGCGAGGGGGCGCTTTGGGAAACAGTTGGTGGATTATTCGGTCTGGCCCTGCCTCTACCCCTGGCCACCGCACTGCCTCTTCCAACCTGCCCTGCTGCTGCACTTGCCTCCCCCTCTGAAGACCTGTCCTCAGTAGGCGTAGCAAACCAGGTGGGGTCAGTCACCTCATCGTCCTGCTGCTCTTCCTCCGAATCCTCTGTGCGCTCCTCCCTCGGACTTACTCCAATTACTACTACCTGAGTGATAGACAACTGTGTCTCATCGTCATCGTCCTCCTCACCCACTGAAAGCTCTTGAGACAGTTTCCGGAAGTCCCCAGCCTCATTCCCCCGGACCCCGGGAACTTTCCAAAGGTTGGGCATCGGTCACGACAAACTCCTCCAGTGGGAGAGGATTCGGAACCATTGCTGCCCATTCTGGGCAGGGGCCCGAGAACAGTTCCTGGGAGTCTGCCCGCTCCTCAGAATGTGTCATTGTAATGGAGTGAGGAGGCTGGGAGGAAGGAGGAGCAGCAGCCAGAGGATTCAGAGTTGCAGCAGTGGACGGCGCAGAATTCTGGGTGTTCGATAGATTGCTGGATGCACTTTCTGCCAT
Source organism: Eleutherodactylus coqui (assembly GCA_035609135.1). Lineage (NCBI taxonomy): Eukaryota > Metazoa > Chordata > Amphibia > Anura > Eleutherodactylidae > Eleutherodactylus > Eleutherodactylus coqui. Next base: position 2,470,092 of record JAYJKI010000315.1, read on the forward strand.
CCACGACAGGACCTGCTCACACTGCTCATTTTCTAATAAAGGTCTACCGCGTGGACCCATTAATTGTGAGATGAATGTGGGGACGCCAGAAACGTGCCTCTCTCCTAATCCCGCAGCAGTCGGCTGCGATACACCTGGATCAGGAGCTCGGCCTGTGCCCACAGCCTGACTTGGGCCTCCGCGTCCTTGCCCGCGTCCACGTCCTCTAGGCCTACCCCTACCCCTCAGCATGCTGTATTACCAGTAGTGCAGAAACAGAACGCTGTAATTAAATGTGCCGCTTATTGGCCTGTGGTCGGAGGCTGTCTTCGCTTACGGAACGCACAGCAGAGGCAGGAAAGAATTTTGCGCAAGCCTGCTGTAACACTTAGTTGGCTGCGTATGAATTAGGACAACTACCCTCAGCAGAGACGCAGTACTGTCAGGACGGTCACAGGCAGCCCAAATAGATTTTTTTTCCCAAATTTTTTGGGAAAAGCCCACTGCGTATATAGACTAGATATGTCTTTCACTGTCCCTGCCTCATCACCACTACTGGCCGTGGACTATGTAAAACTACTGCAGACTGTTTCACTCTGGACAGGATGACAGCGGTGATGTAAGAGGCAACGCAGAGGCAGGAAAGAATTTTGCGCAAGCCTGCTGTAACACTTAGCTGGCTGCGTATGAATTAAGACACCTACCCCCAGCAGAGACGCAGTACAGTCAGAACGGTCACAGGCTGCTCAAATAGATTTTTTTTCCCAAATTTTTTTGGAAAAGCCCACTGCGTATATAGACTGGATATGTCTTTCACTGTCCCTGCCTCACCACCACTACTGGCCGTGGACTATGTAAAATTACTGTAGACTGTTGCACTCTGGACAGGATGACAGCGGTGATGTAAGAGGCAACGCAGAGGCAGGAAAGAATTTTGTGCAAGCCTGCTGTAACACTTAGCTGGCTGCGTATGAATTAGGACAACTACCCCCAGCAGAGATGCAGTACAGTCAGGACGGTCACAGGCAGCCCAAATAGATTTTTTTTCCCAAATTTTTTTGGAATAGCCCACTGCCTATATAGACTGGATGTCTTTCACGGTCCCTGCCTCACCACCACTACTGGCCGTGGACTATGTAAAATTACTGCAGGACGCAATGCTCTGGACGCAATGCTCTGCACGGCCGATATACAAAAAAAAAATGTGCAACAGATGTGGCCCTAAGAAGGACCGCTGGGGTTCTTGAAGCCTAAAATCACTCCTAACGCTCTCCCTATAGCAGCTCCGGCATCAGCAGCACTTTCCCTGATCTCTGTCAGAATGCATCTGTGACAAGCCGCGGGAGGGGCCGATTTATATACTCGGGTGACACCTGATCTCGCCAGCCACTTACTGCAGGGGGGTGGTATAGGGCTTGAACGTCGCAGGGGGAAGTTGTAATGCCTTCCCTGTCTTTCTATTGGCCAGAAAAGCGCGCTTACGTCTCAGAGATGAAAGTGAAATTAACTCGAACATCGCGTGGTGCTCGCCTCTAGTAATGAGCATCTCGAACACGCTAATACTCGAACGAGTATCAAGCTCGGACGAGTACGTTCGCTCATCTCTAATATCGATGTAAAATCCCGATGTTACTTACCTGTTTACCCTTTTGTACGTTTACAATGTGAATGGCAGCTACTGTGCAGTTTGAGACAATGTTGATATCGGGAAGTACTTTATTTGATATTCGTGATAATAAGCCTCTCTTTTTTTATTGCTTTGCTCTGATATATTGTAAATCTGCTCACACTGACCACGCATGTGTGAGGTATATCCAGAACACGCATGCGCACTAGATCTCCAGTGACAGAATGAAACGCTCTGCCTCTCGCTAATTCTTTTGCGCTTAGAATTGAATAATCGAGTTGGGACCCATTAACTTTTCCTTTTTATGACATAATCAATGCCCATGCCAAATTTCATGTTTCTATGACATTGTGAAGTGAGAGAATTAAATTACGTACGTAAAATTTGGACGCCAATTCTTTTGGGCTTAGAATTGAATAATCGAGTTGGGACCCATTAGCTTTTCCTATATATGACATAATCAATGCTCGTGCCAAATTTCACGTTTCTATGACATCGGGAACTGAGAGACTTAGATGCCATATGTAAAATTTGAACGCTAATTCTTAAGCGCTAGAATTGAATATTCGAGCTGGGACTTTTATGACATGATTAATGCTCGTGCCAAATTTCAAATTTCTGTGATATCGGGAAGTGAAAGAATTAGATTACGTACCTAAAACTTGGACGCTAGTTCATTTGCGCTTAGAATTAAATAATCGAGTTGGGACCCATTAACTTTTCCTTTTTATGACATAATCAATGCTCGTGCCAAATTTCATGTTTCTACGACATTGGGAAGTAGGAGATTTAGTGGCGAGTTAGTGAGTGAGTCAGTGAGGGCTTTTGTCTATATATCTACTAGATGATATACCCGGCTTCGCCCAAGTTAATTTGGTACTGGTGTTTATCTGATGTTCACACGGAAAATCTTATAAATTCGTCGTTACTTTAGAGATGCTGAGGAAAAAAATATGTTCACCATTTTGCATGGTTTTTTGCGTTACCCAGGAAACACCACGTATAGGTAACCATGCGACATTTCCTTTATATAAAATGACATCAGGAAGTGAGAGAATTAGATTCCGTATATAAAATTTGGACGCTAATTCTTTTGCGCTAGAATTGAATAATCGAGTTGGGACCCATTAACTTTTCCTATTTATGACATAATCAATGCCCGTGCCAAATTGCAAATTTCTATGACATCGGTAAGTGAGAGAATTAGATTAGGTACGTAAAATTTGGATGCTAATTCTTTTGCGCTAGAATTGAATAATCGAATAGGGACTGCTTTGCTTTTCCTATTTTGGACATAATCTATGCTTGTGCCAAATTTCATGTTTCTATGACATCGGGAAGTGAGAGAATAAGATTACGTACTTAAAATTTGGACGCTAATTCTTTTGCACTTAGAATTGAATAATCGAGTTGGGACCTATTAACTTTTCCTATTTATGACATAATCAATGCTCGTGCCAAATTCCCTGTTTCTATGGCATCAGGAAGTGAGAGTATTAGATTATGTACGTAAAATTTGGATGCTAATTCTTTTGCTCTAGAATTGAATAATCTAGTTGGGACCCATTAGTTTTTCCTCTTTATGACATAATCAATGCTCGTGCCAAATTTCAAGATTGTGTGACATCGGAAAGTGAGAGAATTAGATTCCGTACGTAAAATTTGGACGCTAATTCTTTTGCGCTTAGAATTGAATATTTGAGTTGGTACCTATTAACTTTTCCTATTTATGACATAATCAATGCTCGTGCCAAATTCCCTGTTTCTATGGCATCAGGAAGTGAGAGTATTAGATTATGTACGTAAAATTTGGACGCTAATTCTTTTGCGCTAGAATTGAGAAATCGAGTTGGGACCCAAAAGCTTTTCCTATTTTTGACATAATCAATGGTTGTGCCAAATTTCAAGTTTCTATGACATTGGGAAGTGAGAGTATTAGATTAAGTACATAAAATTTCTACGCTAATTCTTTGGCGCTTAGAATTGAATAATCAGGTTGGGACCCATTTACTTTTCCTATTTTGGACATAATCTATGCTCGTGCCAAACTTCATGTTTCTACGACATCGGGAAGTTAGAGAATTTTTGACAAGTCTGTCAGACAGTCAGTCAGTCAGTGAGGGCATTCATCATATATATATATACCCGTCGCGCGTTGCTGCGAAGACAGACATACATACATACATTCGTTTTTATATATCTAGATGATGGCAGCAGCGACCACTGAGATTTTGTAGGCCGCTGCTTCCCCCTTGCAGGCTGAATAAAATAGCCGTTGTGTGGAACATCCAATTTATCCGGCTGCTGTGGCTTCTTGGGAAGATAGCCTAGTACTTGTTTACCCACTTCCAACTCCAATGGTAATTGGCTGGCGTGCTCTAGTGGTTCCAAGCTGTACGTGTCATAATAGAGCCTTAATGACATCCTTAATGACATCACAATGCAGCTTTATAGAACATGTTGGACGCTAATTCTTCGCGTTGCTGCGAAGACTCTCCAAATCTAGCCCACACACTTGCAGCGATTGTCCTTGTGCTTTGTTGATGGTCATTGCAAAAGCGAATCGCACCGGAAACGGTAAACGTTTGAATTCAAATGGCATATCTGTTGGGATAATTGGAATCCGTGGCAACAGGACATCTTCCCCTTGAATTTCCCATTCAAAATTGTAGCTACGATGACATTGTTCATCATCTTTTTCACTGAAAGTCTTGTACCGTTGCAAAGTCGTGGTGGATGGATGTTTCGGAGAAGAATGATAGGCACGCCTATTTTCAATGTTAAAATATGCGGTGGCATACCTGGAAAATCGAGTGAATTCAAGAATTCCGTTGGGTAATTGACAGCTTCATCTTGATTCATCACAGTATCGATGGACTTATACGTTGTCGCTTCGCCTGGTATTCCGTTTTGAATGCTGAAATTGATGGCATTGACATCGTTGTTGGTAGCTGCTAATATAGACCGTGCGCTGAGCCACTGAGGATTTTGGTAATTCCACGGAATATTTGGGAACACCTTTTGGATCAATTCGTCTTTGGTTGATGTCATCTTTCCAAAGTTTGTTGGCAATGTGATACATTGTGTAGATCTGTCGATAGGCATTTTCCCATTTCCAATATCCAGCAATTGTTTTGCGAAGCGTTCGGCGGATGCATCATTTTGTAGTTGAACATGCATATTGGTTTTCAAAGTCAATTTCTTTACATGTCGCCATAGAACTGACAGCCTTAATGACATCACAATGCAGCTTTATAGAACATGTTGGGGCATGTTCGAGGGCGTCCGATACGTATAATTTGGACGCGAAGACAGACAGACATACATTCGTTTTTATATATCTAGATAACAACCAATCACAGCGCAGCTTTCATGTTACCTCAGTAGTATAATATATAACAACCAATCACAGCGCAGCTTTCATGTTACCTTAGCAGTAAGAGAAATAACAACCAATCACAGCGCAACTTTTATTCTGCCTCAGCAATATAAATAGCAACCAATCACAGCGCAGCTTTCATGTTACCTCTGCGGTATTATATATAGCAACCAATCACAGCGCAGCTTTCATGTTACCTCAGTGGTATAATATATAACAACGAATCGCAGCACAGCTTTTCCTATTTATGACATAATCAATGCTCGTGCCAAATTTCAAGTTTCTATGACATTGGGAAGGGAGAAAATTAGATTCCGTACATAAAATTTGGACGCTAATTCTTTTGCGCTTAGAATTGAATAATCGAGTTGGGATGAGACATAAGGCCTTGCCCATAAGCATTCCCCAACCTCCAAGAACTGAACCTACCTACCTGAATGAGATTTTGTAGGCCGCTGCTTCCCCCTTGCGGGCTGAATAAAATAGCCGTTGGGTGGAACATACAATTTATCCGGCTGCTGTGGCTTCTTAGGAAGATATCCTAGTACTTGTTTACCCACTTCCAACTCCAATGGTAATTGGCTGGCATGCTCTAGTGGTTCCAAGCTGTACGTGTCATAATAGAGCCTTAATGACATCACAATGCAGCTTTATAGAACATGTTGGGGCATGTTCAAGGGCGTCCGATGTTGATGACATCAGTGATGACATCACAAGAGCAGGTGGCTTACTTATTCGATCTACGTGGGGGGGCGTAACTTTCGACGACGCTCGCGCGCCATTTATCGTAGGATATTTGTACTATGCCTATAATCTTCCCAGGAGTGTACTTAACAACTTCCCAAAGTTTCATGGCGATCGGATGAATGGTGTAGTAGCGCATAAAGGACAAACAGACACGCAGACACGCAGACAGACATACATTCAATTTTATATATATAGACTAGCGTACCCGTCGCGCGTTGCTGCGAAGACAGACAGACATACATACATTCGTTTTTATATATCTAGATGACGGCAGCAGCGACCACTGAGGTTTTGTAGGCCGCTGCTTCCCCCTTGCAGGCTGAATAAAATAGCCGTTGTGTGGAACATCCAATTTATCCGGCTGCTGTGGCTTCTTGGGAAGATAGCCTAGTACATGTTTGCCCACTTCCAACTCCAATGGAGACTGACTGTAAATGGCTGGCGTGCTCTAGTATTTATGGTTCCAAGCTGTACGTGTCATTGCATACAGTCTGTCTATCTATCTATCTATCTATCTATCTGGGTTATTGCATACAGTCTATCTATCTATCTATCTATCTATCTATCTATGACATCAGGAAATGAGAGAATTAGATTCCGTACGTAAAATTTGAACGCTAATTCTTTGGCGCTTTGAATTGAAAAATCGAGTTGGGACCCATTAACTTTTCCTATTTATGACATAATCAATGCTCGAGCCAAATTTCAAGTTTCTATGACATTGGGAAATGAGAGAATTAAATTCCGTACATAAAATTTGGACGCTAATTCTTTTGCGCTTAGAATTGAATAATCGAGTTGGGATGAGACATAAGGCCTTGCCCATAAGCATTCCCCAACCTCCAAGAACTGAACCTACCTACCTGAATGAGATTTTGTAGGCCGCTGCTTCCCCCTTGCGGGCTGAATAAAATAGCCGTTGGGTGGAACATACAATTTATCCGGCTGCTGTGGCTTCTTAGGAAGATATCCTAGTACTTGTTTACCCACTTCCAACTCCAATGGTAATTGGCTGGCGTGCTCTAGTGGTTCCAAGCTGTACGTGTCATAATAGAGCCTTAATGACATCACAATGCAGCTTATGAGAACATGTTGGGGCATGTTCGCGCGTTGCTGCGAAGACAGACATACATACATACTACGTTTTTATATATCTAGATGACGGCAGCAGCGACCACTGAGGTTTACCGCTGGGGTATGTCACTCTTATTACTAATGGGGGGAGTGTCACTATTATTACTGCTGTGGGGTGTCACTATTATTACTGCTGTGGGGTGTCACTATTACCGCTGGGGTATGTGTACATGTGGCAGAAATGGGCAGGGCTCTTTCAGAATAGACCGGGTGCAGATTTTGACTGCTTTTTAGATGCGGAAATGCTGCAGAATTTTCCACAGAAATCTCCGCTGAGCACATTCTGCAGTATTTCCGCGTCCAAAAAGCAGTCAGAATCTGCACCCGGTCTATTCTGAAACAGCCTTGTCCTTTTTAGAACGACGGGGGTAAAATCATACGTTGTGATAAGCCCCGCCCCCCTGACGTGTTGGCACTTTGCGATACATAAGTGGGTTTTGGGTTGTAGTTTGGGCACTCGGTCCCTAAAAGGTTCGCCATCACTGGCCTAGTACATGTTGGCCCGCTTCCAACTCCAATGGAGACTGACTGTAAATGGCTGGCGTGCTCTAGTATTTATGGTTTCAAGCTGTACGTGTCATTCCATACAGTCTATCTATCTATCTATCTATCTATCTATCTATCTATCTATGTATCTATCTATCTATCAGGGTTATTGCATACAGTCTATCTATCTATCTATCTATCTATCTATCTATCTGGGTTATTGCATACAGTCTATCTATCTATCTATCTATCTATCTATCTATGTATCTATCTATCTATCAGGGTTATTGCATACAGTCTATCTATCTATCTATCTATCAGGGTTATTGCATACAGTCTATCTATCTATCTATCTATCTATCTATCTATCTATCTGGGTTATTGCATACAGTCTATCTATCTATCTATCTATCTATCTATCTATCTATCTGGGTTATTGCATACAGTCTATCTATCTATCTATCTATCTATCTGGGTTATTGCATACAGTCTATCTATCTATCTATCTATCTATGACATCAGGAAATGAGAGAATTAGATTTTGTAGGCCGCTGCTTCCCCCTTGCGGGCTGAATAAAATAGCCGTTGGGTGGAACATACAATTTATCCGGCTGCTGTGGCTTCTTAGGAAGATATCCTAGTACTTGTTTACCCACTTCCAACTCCAATGGTAATTGGCTGGCGTGCTCTAGTGGTTCCAAGCTGTACGTGTCATAATACAGCCTTAATGACATCACAATGCAGCTTTATAGAACATGTTGGGGCATGTTCAAGGGCGTCCGATGTTGATGACATCAGTGATGACATCACAATAGCAGGTGGCTTACTTATTCGATCTACGTGGGGGGGGGGCGTAACTTTCGACGACGCTCGCGCGCCATTTATCGTAGGATATTTGTACTATGCCTATAATCTTCCCAGGAGTGTACTTAACAACTTCCCAAAGTTTCATGGCGATCGGATGAATGGTGTAGTAGCGCATAAAGGACAAACAGACACGCACGCAGACACGCAGACACGCACGCACGCAGACAGACATACATTCAATTTTATATATATAGATTACTCACATATAGATGGTGGACATGTTGGGGCATGTTTCTCAAGACAGATGATGACATCACAATGGAAGTTGACATCACAGTGGTAGTGACATCACAATGGCACTTGTGACATCACAATGGCACAAGGCTTCTTATACAGGTGCATGACTTAGAATCCTTGCATTCACTTGCTGCAGCTAGCAGAGCATAAGTGAGAGCGACTATCCTAGCGGATTTCTATATTTTCTATATTTTTGCCTTTGTGATAAAATGAAGGCAAAAAAGAAGACAAACCATTTACAGGAGGAAGCTGATAAGATCCAGCAGATTCCTGAAGATAAGAACGATGGCCGTGAAGGCCAGGATGAGCCAATTAAAGCTAAGAAATCAAGGAAGAACCAATTCTTAGCGCGCCTGCGAAGAACCTGGGCGACTATTCTTGGGTGTATGAGGTGCTGCACTTCCATCCAAGTAGAGAGAAGTGCTGAAGAACTCTCAGAACCCAGTGGGAGCATAGAGGAACTCCCAAGTCCCAACGGGATAAACATGGAGGAGAAACCTCCAGGACCCAGTGACATAAACATAGAGGAATTCCCTGTTCCCAGCTTGATAAACATGGAGGTGGAACTTCCAGGACATAGGGACCTGAACATAGAGGACACCAAAGGTATGGTATCACGCAACGTCTCCTATAATGCAAGGGCATGGTTTTAGTTACAGCCCCCCATTGTTACTGCCAATCATAGATTAATTGAATTGATATATTTGGCAAGTTCTGTATATTCAAAAAAACAATTAGCTGCCAGGGGTAGTTTTGTGCTGCTAGTTTTTATATGTTTTCATGAAGAATAAATCAAAATGTTTGTTAACATATACATAATTAGCTGCTAGGGGTAGTTTTGTGTAGCCAGGGCCTCACAGTGGTAATAATCCTTGTGGTGGCATTTAGTTTTTATATGTTTTCATGAAGGATAAATTTGAATTTTCATGTTAACATCTACAGCTTTGGTTTTGGGCTTGCCTTGAGATCTGTCTTTTTTTAACATCTTAGTGACATTTGAAATGCATGAACTTATACCAATGTGGGTGATGTAGGGTGGGCACAATACAGCTTATTTATGTAGTATTATGTGGTAACTATTCAGGTACATGGCTGCCCAGGAATATTTGGATCCATCAGGGCATACTCTGCTCTTACAAGGGAACCACACTTGATACTCTAATAGGACATATGGGCGGGAGTAGTTTTTGAAAGGCATCCCCTTGAAATACAAGTACTTGGGTGAGGTCTTCTCTCAAGTTCTCAAATCATATATTTCATCATTCCTTAGTTATATCTCCTTTATTAGTCAGAATGTATAAACCAGATATTCAAATTTGACTTATTCTATTTTTATTGATATGTTCTTTATAGCTAAAGCATTAGCTGAAGTAAAGGAAGAAAAGGTAGAGAAAAATCAAAACAAGACCGATAATGAGGAGACAGAAGTGCTGGTGACAGACTGTTTTCTGGAAAAGGAAATAGAAGCAGAATACCAGTACTATGCCAGTCAGGAGGCAGAAGTGGCGGGGACAGACTGTTTCCTGGAAAAGGAAATAGAAGCAGAATACCAGTACTATGCCAGTCAGGAGGCAGAAGTGGTGGTGACAGATGACTGGATACTGGAAAAGGAAATAGAAAAAGAATACCAGTACTATGCTAGTCAAGAGGCAGAAGTGCTGGTGACAGACAGTTTTCTGAAAAGGGAAATAGAAGCAGAATACCAGTACTATGCTAGTCAGTGTGAAATTCCGGCAATGTGCAATCGCACTTACAACCTGATCCAGATCACAGAAGATCTGCACACCCATCACTATGATGCTAGTCAGTGTGAAATTCCGGCAATGTGCAATCGCACTTACAACCTGATCCAGATCACAGAAGATCTGCACACCCATCACTATGATGCTAGTCAGTGTGAAATTCCGGCAATGTGCAATCGCACTTACAACCTGATCCAGATCACAGAAGATCTGCACACCCATCACTATGATGCAGAGGATGAGGAACAACAGGATGGAGAAGAAGAACTCGAGATTAAAGTAGGAGATGATGCAGAAGTTAAGATCAAAGAAAATGGAGAGGATGGACTGGAGAAGGCAGACAGCGCAAAGGAAAGCCAAAGAGCTTCATGTGAAATGCCGGGGCCTAGTCACATCAGCGATAGAGGTAAGAGATCGAGAAGTAACTGGGAATGTTCATGGGAACTTTTTATAAGCTTTTCAGATAACATGGTCTACAACCATAGAAACACATAAGTCTGCACAAGAGCTGCAGATATAAGATGGTTTAGGTCTTTATTTAGGGTTTTACATGTTAGTGAATATAATGTAGGTTGTAGGTTTCATAATCTGACTACATATGAATTTGTGTTACTGTGCCATAGTAATGAAGACTCTAATAATTGTCACACATATTAACACGTGTTCCTTTGTTTCCAACAGACAATGACTCATTTAAGGGCAAGGAAAACGAGGACAATAAGGGTGGAGATAACAGCATTAATATCAATGAAGGCATAGAAGAGTGTAGATTTAAGCAGAAGTCCAGCAGTAAAAGCAGTTCTCTAGAAGAAGAGACACCAAAGGAACTCTACAAATCCACCAAAACCTCTCACAGCGACAGTAGCCATGATGAGGAACTTCCCTCCACAAGCGACAGCTGTTTGGAGGAACTTGAGCAACCTGGCGAGGAAACACCTGCCACAGTACCCCTAACACTAGGGTCTTTTACATTCAATCAAACACTGGGAAAAGGAGGCTTTGGAGAAGTCTTCTTGGCAACTGATATCATCCGCAAAGAATGTGTTGCCATTAAAGTGTCAAACAAATATACTTTCGTTAATGATGGCAGCAATTTTGCAGAGCGCGATATCTTGGAGCTATCCCATGAGAGCCCATACCTGATTCACGGCCTGGCCGCCTTCCACACAGAAAAATGTATCTACTATGTGATGGAATTGGCCACCAGAGGGAACCTGAATAATTTTATATGCGACAACTTTCCTCTAGATACCCCCACAATACAATTCATAATAGCAGAAGTGATCTGTGGCACAGAGTTCCTGCACAAAAAATGTATCATACATCGGGACCTGAAGCCAGAAAACATCCTTCTGTCTGCAGAGGGCCATATCAAAATTACCGACTTTGGCATTGCTCTAATGGGTGTGTATCAGAGGACTGAAGAAGAACCTAGAGGTACACCTCTATATATGGCCCCAGAATTGTTTATGGACCAGGAACATGGACGAGGGGTAGATTATTTTGCCATAGGTGTGATTTTGTATGTGCTGTACACATTAGAGTTCCCTTTTTTTGGACAAAATTTCACAGAAATTAAGGACTCCGTCCTCTATGATACTCCATTCTACCCAGAGTTTATGACTCCTAGCACAGTGAACATCTTACATGGGCTTCTATGTAAAGATCAGGACCTTCGGCTAGGAGTAATAGGAAACATCAAAAAGTATCGATTTTTTTCTGCCATGAATTGGGAAGATGTGGAAGCCAGAAGAGTGGAACCACCAGCAATCATGACAGCAGCTCTTGTTGACCTGAATGTGGATCAAACTATAAATTATAGGGAAGCGGAATTCTCAGTATTACCTGAATTCCATGAAATATTCGAAGAATTCAGCTTTATATGTCCGGTTTGGTCACAAGACTATCATCCCGTCAACGATGAGGCCATTGATGATGATGAAGAAAGTTTCTAAGTGGTTAACAAGCAAAGCTGGTGGATGACCTATTCAAACCAGCAAAGCTAGTTAAATCCCATCCATATTCTCCTCCTACTTTCCACATCCTACCTGACATCATGTAAAATCTCCGGTAAAAGAAGCCCTGCCACCACTAACACCACAGGATGAACCAATACAAGAATATCAACAGATATAGACGTTACCCAGGGACTCATTCCGATCGCCGTATTTGGGGTCAGGGAGGAATTTTTTCCCCTAATATAAGGGCAGACCAACAATCCTCAGCTGGTTTTTGCCTCCCTCTGGGTCAACGTAGCAAGTAATTACAGGTTGAAATCACAGGACTTTTCTCAACCCTACTTGCTAAGTAACCATCTGAACATCATATCTACAGGGTGGTTAGGATGACAGAAGGAAGCTGCTACGGAAGAAAGCTCCTTCATCTATTGGACAGGACAGAAGAAAGCTGCTAACAAAGAAAGCAGTTCTTTCACCCATCGGATATGACAGAAGGCAGCTGCTGAGATAGAAAGCAGCTCCTTCACCAATCGGACTTGACAAACAGAGGGCCCAAGGGCTAAATGTGGCATGTTGTAGGAATCCTGGAATGCAACACCTATGTGTCATCCAGACCTGGATTTCCAAAAACAACACAACAGTAAGCCAAGGCCTGAAGAGCAGAATAACCATCATCTCTGCTCCTTCTATTGATTATATGATAATAACATCATTCATACACTAATAATAAATGTATAACAACATCTATACAGAATTTGTCTTCATTATTCCCACATATAGTACAAGATGTTTGGACTTGGTACCAGCTCAAGTCAAAATAAGAGAAAGGGGCGGTAGCAACCAAGGAGTTGGTAACTAACATAATTCTCTCTCATAGAGGTGTCACAATTATCATTTTAGTGACTTTAGAACTACTAAAGTCATACTATGTATAGCAGCCTTACAGGTCCCTACTTATTAACAGCATGCATGCCAATAAATGTTCTCATTTGATGCTGCCTTCTTAAAGGAGTCATACCATAAAGAACTTAGCACCTATTCATCCAAAGTCTCAGCTGAGTCCACCACCATTTCCAAGAAAGAGGCTTCGGTGAACCACTCTTGTTACTGTGAGCTCGTTGCACCCATCTGCAGTGATGCATACTTGGCTCCACTGGCGTAACTATAGAGGTTGCACCCGGGTCCAGGAGCCTTTAGGGGCCCATAAGGCCTCTCTTCTCCATATAGGGAGCCCGGTACTATGAATAAAGCATTATAGTTGGGGGCCCTGTTACAGGTTTTGCACTGGGGACCAGGAGCTTTAAGTTACGCCCCTGCTTGGCTCTATTCATTCTAATGGGGCTAATGAAAATCACAGAGTACAAAGCGCTTGGCTATCAAAGCGGGATTCAACCTTGCTGATGTCTGTTTCGTTGCAGTTTTGCTGGTTGCATCACGCTTTGACACTTCTGTTGCTGCAGTTATTTTTGCTTGTGAATTAAGTTTTATTAATCCCGTTCAGGTCGTACACTTGAGATCTGGCGCAATTTGTGGCATTTTCACAGCTTTGATTTCAGTTTAGAGAACCCCATTTGCACTGCTGCAGCGTGGTTTCCATAGGAGTAGGTTTGTGGCATTTCCTAGAAGCCTTTTTGTAAAGGTGTACAAGGAGGTCTCTTGCTCAGAACAGAACTGTTGAATGACTATAAACATTCTGTGATCCTGTAGTGTGTATGGAGCTGGCTCAGGATCAGAGTCCGCTTCATGCCTGGCGGCTATTAACTGTTTCTGACTACACATCTATACATTCATCAGAGAGGGAACCTCTTCCTACACCCCATTAGCACCCCTCCCACAGTGTGATTGGAGAGTACCATTTGACTAGAATGTCAGCGCAAAGCCTACCGAAGGCTCTCAGGGTTGCCATGCCTAGATGCCTATCAAGCCCTGCCTAAGGCAATATGAAAAATCACTATATACTGCAATACTGAAGTATTGTAGTATATACACTCATTGTCAGTAACATCTCTCCCCTAGTAGTCATGGGATGGATTAAACTTTTTCGGTGTGATTTTAACATTAATATAAGTAAATGATTACAACATCAGAGCACAAGGATCATATATTGTGGAAAACTGACCCCTTCAAGGGAGGCTCTAGTACCCTGTTGTACCACCTTTAGCTTGGATACAAGATGTGATACAAGGAGGCATGGAGGCTCTAGTACCCTATTGTACTGTCTCTAGCTTGAACACAAGATGTGATACGGACAGGCATGGAGGCTCTAGTACCCTGTTCCGCTGCTTTTAGCTTGAGTACAAGATGTGATGCAGGCGGGCATGGAGGCTCTAGTACCCCTGTTGTACCACCTTTAGCTTAGATACAAGATGTAATACAAGGAGGCATGGAGGTTCTAGTACCCTGTTGTACTGTCTCTAGCTTGAATACAAGATGTGATGCGGACAGGCATGGAGGCTCTAGTACCCTGTTGGGCTGCTTTTAGCTTGAGTACAAGATGTGATGCAGGCGGGCATGGAGTCTCTAATGCCCTGTTGTACCACCTCTAGCTTGGATGCAAGATGTGATTCAAGCAGGTATAGAGGCTCTAGTACCCTGTTGTACTGCCTCTAGCTTGCATACAAGATGTGATACGGACAGGCATGGAGGCTCTAGTACCCTGTTGTACTGTCTCTAGTTATGATACAAGATGTGAAGCAGGCAGGAATGGAGGCTTTACTACCCTGTTGTACCACCTCTAGTTTGAATACAAGATGTGATACGGACAGGAATAGAGGGTCTAGTACCCTGTTGTACCACCAATAGTTTGAATACAAGATGTGATACGGAAGGGCATGGAGGCATATAGGTTCCATCTGGTATCCTGTGTCATATCGTTCCACATTTTCCATTTTCTGTAACTGAGCATCTAGATTGTACAAACTCATAGGCTGTAGAAGTTGACGTCCCAGATGGTCACATACATGTTCTATCTGGTGACCGGGCAGCCACGGAAGTGTAACAGTGTTGTGGTGGCATTCCTGTAACCCCCTTGTGTGTGTGGCGGAACATTATCCTGCTGCCTCTTGGAAGCCGCCATGAGAGGCAAACATGTGGCTGCAGGATGTCCTGAACATATCACTGAGCTGTCATTGTCCCTCGCACCACTACTACGGGTGACTGACTATTGTATGCGATGGCCCCCTAGACCATTACACCAGTAGTGGGGCAGGATAGATCTGCTCACCCCAAGGTCTCTAGACATGAACACGGCCATTGTCAGTGCCCAAATTAAACCTGGATTTGTCACTGAAGACAACCCGGTTTCACATCTCCGTGCCCGGTAGGCAGAAGATTAGCCTATTTGACTAAGGGACAATGGTAAGGACCTTGCCCCTTCTTCCCTTCAGGTAAGACCATCTCCCGGTCTTTGCTTTCCCTATATAGGCTTTTGATAGAATTTAAAAAGATGTCAGACAATGAAAACTGAAAGTCGGCAGTGCGACTCACCGAGGAGCAGCAAGCAGTTGCACTTCTTTGCTTCCATAGTAGATTATGGCATTTTCTTCCGTCAACACTACATTGAAGTATAAATTTATCATATATTGCGGTCAATAGTCAATACCCTTTCATACTAGAAGCCGCATGTAGTGTGTTTCCCTGGTAGTTTCCATATCCAAAAGATTATTTATGCTACAAGCTCGGCTTTTGGTCTGATTGGAGTCAAGGCCAGTGTGACAGATCTGTTTCCAAAAGGTTGCACAGAACCCTGATAGGTCCCATCGACTTAAGGCTTATTCATACTACCGTAAGTGCAAAAACGCTAACCACAGCGCAATATATTTGCACATGTACAAGGTTTGATAAGGTTGATTTGTTCGTGTGCCTGTGCATACTGTACTTTTTATGCACACAGGTTCAGTTTACACATGTGCCGGAGCCACCGCTTCCGTAGATTGAAAGTCTAATGCGGTCCAGATGTTTTCTTGCCGCCGTGTTTTTGCGCAGTGCTTCACGCTTCCCCTTGCGTATTTGAGCACCCCCCATTATAGACTTCCATGGCGCAAAACGCAGAAAAATAGAACAGGTTCTGCTTTTTTTCTGCACGAGTGAAATGCGCATGCAAAACACGTTCATGAGGCAAACTCATTTAAATCAGTGGGTTCTAGTTAGAGATGAGCGAGCGTACTCATTAAGGACAAATCCTCGAGCGAGTATCTTCCTTTTCGAGTACCTGCTTCTCGCCCGCAAAGATTCGGGTGCCAGCTGGGGGATCTCTCACCCACCCCCCGCTCCCTCCTGCTCACTCCCACAACACAGCCCTCACCCCCACCAGCACCCGAATCTTTGCGGGCAAACAGGCAGGTACTCGAAAAGGACAATACTCGCTCAAGTATCTGTCCTTAACGAGTGCGCTCACTCATCTCTAGTTCTATTATATGTGTTCTGTGTGAAGAAGCCCTTATAATGGGGTCTATCAAGTACCTGTTCTGGTGATTTTTCCTGTATGGCCATGCTTGCTAGGGCCAGAACTACCCAACAAAAATCTGCAGCATTTACAGTAGCAGAAAAGTGGATGAGATTTTCAGAATCTCATCTACACGCTGTGGGAAAAAATATGGTCTAAAACAGTAAGGAAATTGACTTTTGGTGGGAAATTTTAATCCAGAGCATATCAAACTTTTCGCTGTGGATTTAGTGCAGAATACTTACAGCTTTTTCTATCATAGACTTCAATAGAGAGGCCAAAATCTTCACCAAAAATGAAAAATTCACAACACTGGCTATGGCTTTAGAGAGCACAACAGCAGTCATGGGCTGATTTTACCCATGGAAACCCAGCAGATTTTCCGTTTCCGACCTGTGAGACCCTACTCTAAGGTATGGTCACGTGACAGTATTCGCTGCTAAGATTTCAGCATTAATTTCACCTTTAAAAACTGCTGCAGAATCCACATCTTTCAGCCGTGGTTTTTGCAGCATATCCATAATGGATCAAGCACTGTCAATGGGAAAATTCTGCTTGTGGAAATCTGCTTGGTCTCCGTGTCAAGAGGTAATATGTCCCTTCTCGACGCAGAAACGTGATTTTCAGTGTTGGAATTCCACATGCATATTTTGCCAATTGACAGGGCTACATCCAAGTGCGGATCGGACGTGGACTTTGCTGTGGTTTTTAGAGGTGGAATGCTGGCGTGTAAACATCCCCTAAGGCTGGATTTACACTGGGCGGATTTGCTGCAGTTTTGCCGCTTCAGATGTTAATTTTGGCTTGCGGATTTTCCTGCGGATCTTCTTGCGGAAAAATCCGCAAGCGGTTTTTTCTGCAGCGTCTTTTACTTTTTGCTGCGGATTTTGCTGCATCCATACAGGTCTATAGACAAAAAACGCTGCGGAAAAGACAGAAGAATGGACATGCTGCATCTTTGAAAACCGCGCCACAGTTTCATTTCCGCACAGGGGCTGTGCGGAAAAAATCTGCCCTGTGAGAACAGCTTTTTTGCAAAACTCATTTGTACTGCAGTGGTTTTGCCGCAGTGCGGATATGCAATGGCAATCCGCGGCAAAATCGCAGCAAATCCGCCCTGTGTTAGCCCAGGCTAAGGGTGACTACCCACTACAGTTTTTTTTTCACTGCGAAATTCGCAGCGTTTTTTTTTCTGCAGGGGTCTATGGGACTTGTAATGTTAAAATCGTGATTTGGCGGTAAATTGCGATTTTGCGCAATCGTGATTTTAACATTACAAGTCCCATAGACCCCTGCAGAAAAAAAAGAAGCAAGAGGATCTTATGGTTAGGTCCTCTAGGTACACTGCTAAATGGCTACTTGATTCAGAGTCTCTTTCGTTTATCCAATGTCCTATTACCTAGTCAAGTGAACCTTGGTCTACCCATCTTTTAAGATTGTCTGAGTCTCTAAACGCTACCCAGGGCTGCCAAATCTTGTGGGTGGTTTCCCACGTTTTGGGGTCGTCGGCTCCCAATTCGTCGTATGTCATGAGGGTGTGGAGTTCCTCCACCCACATGCCTCTAGTGGGGATGGTTGGAGAGCGCCAGAGCCTTGGGATCAGTCTTCTCACTGCTATTATGAAATATCTTAATAGGCCTGTTTTTGCATCTTTCACCGATCCTGGGAGTAGTGAGAGTAAAGCCAGTTTTGGAGTCATCGACACCCTTGTATGGTTGGTATAGTTGAAGAGGGTTGTCACCTCATTCCAGAGGGTGGCCACTGGTCGGCAGTCCCACCAGATATGGATCATTGTGCCTCTACTCCCGCTACACCTCCAGCACAAGGATAAGGACTGAGGAAAGATCCTCTGAAGCTGATCAGGGGTCCTATACCACCTTGAGACTATCTTGTAGTTAAGGTCTTAGATTCTGCCTGCTGAGGAGAGTTTATGCGTGAGGGCCCATACTTTACACCAGTCTTCCTCTGTGAGGTTAGCACCTAGTTCTTGTTCATCCTCCGTCTCTCGATCCAGCAACATCTTGTATAGTCTAGAGATCATGTGTCTCTGGTTTGTATTTGATAGGCAAAGTTGCTCAAACGCCGTAAGTGGTGCCGTCAAGTTCTCTTTCGGCGTCAGCGAGCTCATGAAACCCCTTCGTTGCAGGTATTGAAGCCAGGAACCTGGCTGTAATGGATTCTGTCCCAGAATTTCTGTCATGGATTTTAGGCCCTTCTGAGTCAGGACATCTCTCAGTCTAGGGGTCGGATTGGTAGGGAGGAATAGTAGCCTCGGATGGCGTTGGGTGATTTCAAATAGGGGGTTAGCTATGAGCGGAGTTAGGGGGCCTGGTACTGTGACCAGTCCAAAATTGGGTGTGAAGCCTGCCCATGTCTTAATTAGTTGGAGGCCGAAGGGGGAGATATTTGGAATGGATTTTATCTGTTTAGGAAGAATCCAAAGGGCCCCGTCTAGTCCGTCAATTTCGCCTGCATGCTCTATTTCTACCCAGAGCCTTGAACTCCTATTTTTGAGGATGTCGAGGGCACAATTCGCGATGTTGGCCTTATGATAGAGGGAAAAGTCCAGGAGGCCCAGGCCTCCCCTCTCTTTTTCCCTTGTTAGTAAAGAGAAGCCTAGTCGCGGTTTGCGGCCCCTCCAAACGAAGACAGTGATTAAAGATTTAATTTTTTTGAAAAATGATCTCGGGAGCCCAATCGAGATTGTTTGGCAGAGGTATAGGAATCTGGGTAACACGTCCATTTTTATTGCGTTATCTTGGCCATTCCAGTAGAGATACAGGGGTCCCCATTTACCTAGGTCCCTCTCAAAGTTCTTGTGACTCCCAGGTATTTTATGTGTGAACTGACCCAGCGAAATGTTTAGGGCCTCTGATTTCTGTGCGTTTAATTTGTAGTTGTTGACCCTCCCAAATTTTTCAAATTCCTTTAGTAGCACTGGCATGGGGGTTGGACAGGTAAAGTAGCAAGTCGTCGGCACATAAGGCCATTTTATGTTCCATTGACCCGATCGTGGGTCCTTTGATCGATTCGTTACTATGGATGGCGTTGGCTAGGGCCTCCATTGTCAGTACATATAGGAAGGAGGAGAGTGGGCACCCCTGTCTAGCCCCATTGTTTATTCTTAGCGGGTCGGACAGAGCTCCGTTTACTCTAATCCTGGCAGTGGGATCTCATTATAGTGCCATGATCCTCTGGAGCATACGTGGTCCCAGTTCGATTCTTTCTAGTGTGGCAGAGAGGAAGATCCAACTCACCCTGTCAAACGCCTTTTCGGCGTCGATTGCCAGAAGGCAAAGGGTTTTTTTTTTTTACTTGGCCCTAGCTATTAGGGACATCGTTTTGATGGTGTTTTCTCTTGCCTCTCTGCCTGGGACAAAACCAACCTGCTCGAGATGGATCAACCGTGGAATTATATTCTGAAGTGTATTGGCTATCAATTTGGCGAACATTTTAATGCAGGGGCGTAACTATAGAGGGTGCAGGGGATGCAGTTGCACCCAGGCCTAGGAGCCTAAGGGGGCCCATAAGGCCTCTCTTCTCCATATAGGGAGCCCAGTACTATGAATAAAGCATTATAGTTGGGGGCCCTGTTACAGGTTTTGCATTGGGGCCCAGAAGCTTCAAGTTATGGCTCTGTACAGCATGGTTTAGGTATGGGTATGGGTACAGATACAGATAGAGGAGGAGCCCCAGCTCACGTTTTGCATCAGGGCCCCTGAGCCTTTAGTTACGCCCCTGTTTTAATGTCAACGTTTATTAATGAGATTGGCCTGTAGCTTGCGCAGACCGAGGGGTCCTTACCCGGTTTGAGAATGATTGTTATATGGGCCTGTAATGCTTGTTGGGGGAACGGTTGGCCTCTGTTAATTGTATTGAATGCTTCCAAGGCTATTGGAGATAGATCTTCAGCAAATAGGCAAATAGTTTATAAAATCTGGCTGTGCAGCAATCTGGCACTGGGCTTTTGTTTACCTTTGAATTTTGGAGTATGTCTAGCAGTTCTTGGGGTGAGAAGTCTAGTTCTGCGTCTTCTGCCTCTGTATGTGTCAGGCTCTTAGGGGGTGTGTTCGGTTAAGTACATGTCGACCTCCTTTCTGTGGGACAGTGCTGAGGTTTGAGGGTCGGTGTTGATGTTATATAATTTGTTATAGTAAGATTTGAATTCCTCCAGAATGTCCATGGTGCTGTGGACCATGTGGCCCCTGTTGGATTGGATTTTGGGAATGTATGTGAGTGGGGTCCTAGGGTGTAGGGTCTTGGCTAGGTGGCTCCCGGATTTGTCTCCATACTCGAAAGACCCCCTCTTAAGCTTGTCTCTGAGAGCCAACGAGCGCTGGTCTAGGATCTCGAGGATCTGCTGTCGAATGGAGGAGATCTCTGATCTCAGGACGTCGTTTTGCTGGCGTTTGTTAGCTGTCTCTTTGGCTCTCAGAGTGGATAATAGTCCCAATAGGGTGGTCGATCTCTCCTTTTTGATTCTGGAGCCTTGTGAGATTAGCACACCTCTCAGTATGCATTTGAGTGCCTCCCATTTTATTGGGGCGTGGGTTTGATCTGCCTGATGTGTCTCTTTGAAGTCTTCAATCCACTTTCTGATAGCTGCTACACATGTGGGGTCTCTTAGGAGATTGTCGTTGAGTCTCCATGAATGGCATCTTGGAGTTGCTCCCCATCCTGCAAGACTTTCGTACACTGGGGAGTGGTCTGACCAAAGTAGCGTCCCGTGTGAGCAGGTCGGGACACTGTCGAAAAGGCTATGTGAAATCAGGAGATAGTCGATCCTGCTGTAGGAGTTGTGAGCCGCTGAGTGGAAAGTGTAATCTCGGATCTATGGGTGCAAGATTCTCCAGAGATCCACTAGATGTAAGGTGGCTAGTTTTTTCTTGAATGTGGGAGTTGCTGCTCATGAGACGGAGGACTTACCCGATGTAGTATCCATGGCAGGATCCAATACCATGTTAAGATCTCCCCCCAAGAAGATTTTCGACCCTCCCGTGAAGTCGGCAAGGGCATTCAGTGCTCTTGTAGTAGATGGGACTTGGTTCTGGTTGGGGAGATATGTTAGCAAAGGTGATAGCAATGCCTGTTATTTCTAATTTGAGAAAGATATATCTGCCTCCGGAGTCGATCAGGGAATCTATATGTTGGTTCTGGAGGGACCTATGTAGGGCGATAGAGACCCCCCCTCCCCCCGCTTTTCGTAAGGGTGTCGGGGCCATGGATCCATGTTGAGTAATACGAGGAGGAACAGGTGGGCACACAGCCCGCTCTAAAATGGGTCTCCTGAAACAGGGCCACCATCACCTTTTTTTTGTGGAGGTGGTACAGGAGTTGTCGTCTTTTCTGCGGGCTGTTTAGGCCTTTGGTATTAAATGTGCAGAAAGTTAAGTTCGCCATCTAGATTTTAGTACGTGGGTGTTTGGAGGTTTCTCGCTTCTCCCCGGGTGGGTTGGCGGGGACAGCTATAAGGCCGCAGTATAGAGGTCTAATTGACCTCACTCGAATCCGTTTGTTATTTCACAAATGGATTCGAGTGATATAAAATGCCGATTTATATGAATGAGCACTATGTAGTACTATCGGAAAGGATCACATGACTTTAAAAGTGAGATGTGGGACACGTGATCATGATGTATGACCACACGTGACCACAAGATGGCCCCAAACAGCGGCGTCCGTGGATCAATGTGAGTTTAGATGATGTGTATAAATGTGTGTTTGTGAAATGTTTATTTTATGCTTGAAGAGGGCGGTTTAAACCGCCGAAACGCGTAGCAATAGAAAATTAATAAAATATAATTATATTCTATGGACCATTGTGTCCTTTGATGTTCCTGGAGACCACGAGCGCGGGGGGATTTTTCTGGTTCTTATAAGGTGTATATGCAAACAGCCGATTCCGGGCTGTTACCCCATTGATCGCTCTCCGGTGATCCGGATTTGGAATCCTAGGAACGGTTACAAGCCAGCAAGGATACAGGGTGTCGGTGGACCTTCTAAGCAGGGGGTCTTACCGAGCACCAGGTGAGTACTATAAGTATTCACATAATGTTTTAAAATTGTTATGAATGAGTAGGCGCTGATCTTGCTTTTTATGTATCCTATTATATACAACTTCATAATTCTATACCATATGATCACATCTCTCTGTCAGAACAAGTGTTTGGAATCTATATTTACATGCTAATCAGAAGGAGTCATAGATGTGGTGTTGCATGGTAATCTATGTTGAGGCCCAGTAGGGTATAACGTATCGAGGGTGAAGATCCACTTTAATTCCCTTCTGTTCAATAACAGTTCCCTGTTGCCTCCCCTCTCGAGTGGTGGGACATAATCAATGATTTTATATCTCAGTTGACTGATAGAATGTCTGTTATTGTTCTGCTCTGGTAACACACTATGATTGGTGGAACCATCAATATGGAATTGGTTAAACTATAGCACCATTCGCTGTCTGTCAAGATTTTCTCACATCCTTATTTGTTGCAGTCGTGTCTCTGGTCTAGATCGGCTACTCGAAAGAATGTTCCGCCTCTTTTCTATTTAAGAGTTATCAGTTCAGCACTCGGCTCACTATAGCCCTGGTCGTTGTCCCCCCTGAGCACGCCGCAAAGCAAAACATGTCAGGGTGGCTATAGATTAGATTTACTACACAAAGGAGATGAGAAGGGGACTAGGATGCGGCAGGGTCGTAGATCCAGGGCACAGTGCAGGCGGTGGGATCAGGGACCCATGGGACGGTATAGGGAAGCAGGGCACAGGGTAGGCAGTGGTGTCAGGGACTAAAGAAGTGCGGCAGGGGCTCAGGAAGCCAGGGCATGGGGTAGAGGGTAGGGTAAAGGGCCCAGGATGCAGGGTAGGCAGCAAGGTCAGGGGAGAAATATAGGTGATGGCATTTGGAGCCCAGGACATGGTGAAGGCAGTGGGTTTGAGGAGCCAGAGTGTGTACCCAACAGACAAGAATACATGAATGATTTTTAGCTGTTGTCTCTACATACCGGTTTAGTTGGTGTGGACGTTTTGCTACTACTCTGGTCCTCAGCCTTGTCCAATATGGCAGCTCCACTGATGCCATGTGTGCTTCTTCTTCATCGTCCAGGCTGGTCCTCCAGTTCCTCATCATTTCCAGCACATTTGACGGCCTCTGGATGCTGCTGGTGTCGCCCTATTAAGAGAGAGCGGAGAAGACATAAGAGAGATAAATAATGCAAGGCACAGAGAGCAGCGCTAGGCCAAACAGAGGGGCATGTAAATATCCAGGACGAGGCTCTACAATCTGCCATCTTCAGGACAGTGAGGTTTGTGATTACCAAATATTCCTGTGAATCTGCAAATCCATAGGTGACTCTCATGTTCGCATTGTAATACGCACGTTATCCTGCTATCTAATGTGATGCCATTTATCCTGATACATAACATCATCCTGGAGCGCGGGAAGGAAATGCCCACCGGTGGCTGATCTCTTCTATTACTGAGGGTCCGTGTGTGAAGGGGCTTGCAGAGGGCGACCTGAAACCTACTGTGATCCATGGACGATCGAGCAGCTCGTTGGCAGTTAACCGTTCCGCAGGGTCCACTCTCAGGAGTTTCTGGAGGACATTTTTGCCTGGAGGAAAAGAAAATGTACATTTGGAGTCCATGTAAGCAATAGAATACAGGAGAGGGAATGGTGACAGAGCAGCATGACCTGTAACCTTTTCTCGGGGGAAGAGGGGAGGTGCTTCAATTTTTTTTAAATTAAAATTTTCATTTTGTGTGGGCACTTACCTGCCTTGCTCACCGACTGCCACACAGAGGATGAAAATTTTACTTCTCCTTTCTTTATAGTCCGAAAAAGTTCCTCTGCTGTGTTTCCCGAAAGGCTATTGCCCGCGGGTGTCAGCTGTTATAAACAGCTGACGCCCGCACTGTATGAAGAGAGGTTGCCACGCAACCTCTCTTCCTACATGCCCCGCCGCTCCATGTCGTATCGGTACGTCATGGAGCGGGAAGGGGTTAAATGGTACAACTGAAAAATGCAACTCGTTCCGCAAAAACCAAACCCTCGTATAGACATGTCAATGAAAAGATAAAGTTATGGCTCTTGACAGGCGGGAGAAAAAAACTAAATCTATTCTCAAAGGGTTAATGTGAACGGGAATCCACAAAGTAATTCATACAGCACAGATTTTAAATCTGCTTCATCTCACTTACAGCATGTACATGATAACGCCGATGCTCCACATGTCGCACTGCTGACTGTAGTCATGACCGTGAATAACTTCAGGAGCTGCCGGTGAAGGATAAACACTAATATTAATACGCAAGTCCCTTCTAAATGCTTAAACCCACCGCCGCGCTACAAACTGACTGAGGGGCTCTAATTTATTCCTCAATGAGCCCGGGAAGACAGCAGATGTGGGATGAATTATGTACAGACTGGTTCGGTCCACGTTTTCCCTCCCGCAGAAGTGATGACTGGAGGAATAGCAGGCTGATAGGTGTCTTTAATTGTTGGAAGTGACGGCACAGCAGCTGCGGCACAATATAGGGGTGTGCAGAACAGCCTTGGGCCTCCCTCACACAGGCGTTTGCAGAACCGCGGCGTTTTTAAACGCTGAGTTCACTGTGGTGTCTGCAGCGCTGTCATGCATTTTTGACAACATTTTGGCTACGTTTTCAGAACAGCTGAAAACGCAGCCAAGGAAGCTCAAAAGGAAAATCAATACTCAACTAGCTAGCACCATCCAGGTCCCTGCCACTGCTCTCCGGAGCTCATCTAATGGCTGTGATTGGTGCATCCAGCGCTGGCTATGATTGTCTGAGGCCTCTGGCTCCGCCAATCAGAGCAATCTCTTGCTGAAGGTGAGGTCTTCAAACCCTGTCATTAGCAAAAGATGGTCTGTCGGTGATGACAAGTGCCTGGCAGTCTGCCTGGAGCTCCAAAGAACAGCAGCAGGGACCCGGACGGCGCCAGCTGAGTATTGATTTTTTTTTAGGTAGTTTAGCTAGCGCTTGCAATTAGCGCTGCCAAGAACATGGTAAAAAGTTGTGCCACGTGAAAATGCTGCCCATTCATTTCAATGGGCGACTCACAGCTGAAAACAGCCAATGATAGAACATACATCGCTATCAAAGCGCAGCTTTAAAGATGCTGTATTTTGACGGGTGTATGAGCAGCCCCATTCAAATGACTGGGAGCGTTGTACAGTGTTTAGCGCAGAGCTGAAGAGGCAGTGGTAAATGCTGTACGAAAAAGCCTATGTGAGGGAGACCTCTGGCCTCCTTCACATTGGCGTTTTCTTCAGCTTTTAACGCTGTGTTTTTCAAGAGCTGTCTGTTCTATTTTTGGGCATTTTAGCGTTTTTACCACTGTATGTCACCCATTGAAATGAGTGGGTAGCATTTTCAGCACTGCAGAAAATGCGGCCCGACTAATTTTCTGGGGAGGGTGCTTGAAATATAAGCCCTAACATGAAAATAACCTAGCTACGCTACGTGAAAAAAACTCACCTAGCAGGCGCCATCCGAGTCCTTCTGCTGCTTTCCGCGTTCCTGCAGGCATCCGTGCACTTGTCAGCACTAACAGAGCATCTCTTGCTGGTAACAGGGGTTGAAATCCCCGCCTCCAGCAAGAGATTGCTCTGATTTGTTCCCAAGAGCTGCTGCTCAGCCAATCAGAGCCAGCACTCGATGAACCAATTATATCCATTGAATGAATGAATCAATGGCTGTGGTTGGTTCATCAAGTGCTGGCTATGATTGGCTGAGCCAGCGCTCGAGAACCAATTAGAGCAATTTCTTGCTGAAGGCGGGGATTTAAACCCCCGCTAGCAGCAAGAGATGGCCTGTCGGTGCTGACAACTGCACAGAAGCCTGCAGGAACGCCGGAGAGCAGCAGGAGGGACCCGGGCAGTGCAAGCTCGGAGAGTATTGCTTTTTTTTCCTTCAGCCTTCTTAGCTGCATTTTAAAAACACAGCCAAAACACTGGCAAAACACATGCCAACACCGCTGAAACCGCAGTAAAAGCAGCTTTCAAAAACGCTGCATTTTTGCAAACGCTTGTGTGAGGGAGGCCTTAAATATTTCATGTGGCGACTGCTAATCCCGCAAAACACATTAAGTCTTGTGGCCCTTTATGATACAGTAGGTCCAGAAAGCCTTCGCACCCTCTAACATGTCGTCATGTTGTAGCCTTGTGTTCCCCACTACTATTCTACTCTCAATATCCCATAATGACAAAGTGACAAGAGAAATTAAAAAATACCATTCTGCATTAATATAAGTATTCACATTCTTTGGTATGACACATGTAGTTCTGGTGGTATCCCATTTCTCTTCATCATCTTTACAATTAGAGATGAGCGAGCATATTCGCTAAGGTTAACTACTCGAGCGAGTAGTGCCTTAGTCGAGTATCTGCCCGCTCGTCTCTAAAGATTCGAGCTATGTTTCGGCTTCTCACATAACACAATACAGGTGTAATATGATCATCAATACTCATATAGTGCAAATTTACCACACAAAGTGTAATCAGGGGGATCCACATATAGCTGCAGCTCCAAAGATCCTGTGTGCAAATGGGGAAAACTTCCAGAAAGTCAACCATCACTGCGGCACTCATCAATCTGAGCTTTATGGCAGAATGGCCAAAAAGAAGCCTCCTCAGTCACACTTCGTTCACACGGGC
Organism: Eleutherodactylus coqui; assembly: GCA_035609135.1. Taxonomy (NCBI): domain Eukaryota; kingdom Metazoa; phylum Chordata; class Amphibia; order Anura; family Eleutherodactylidae; genus Eleutherodactylus; species Eleutherodactylus coqui. The sequence goes on from JAYJKI010000315.1 coordinate 2,497,365, forward strand.
GTATATCACGGCCGGCCAATATACGCAACCATTTGATACATTGGATTCCAATGCATCAGATCAGACAGGTGTATTTTGGCGGCATAAAAGCGCCTGGCCAGCCAAGATAGCGCATTTCGGCTGGGCACTTTTACGGCGGCCAGGAAAAATAGTTAAGGAACTATCTTCGGGCCGGAATATGGTGGCAGCTCCCATAGACTCCTATGGGAGCCCATGGTAGCTGCCAGAGAAAGAGGTGGGAGGAAGTTTTGCAGTGTGTCTGCCAAATTCCTACCCCCTTCCCTCTTCCTTTCTGCCCCTTGCTAAAATTAGCACATTAGCTCCCGTCCCATCCCCTCCGCTTACCGAGAGCTGGCGAAGAGGTGGAAAGGGGAGAGGCAGTTTAGCGGAGCCAAACTGCCCCCACCTGATGGAATTCCAGGCTCGGTGTATATGCACCGGGCCATCTGAATGGCAGATTTGTGCGTCTGTTCACAATTTTCGGCCGCACTGTGGCCATGACGGGTCAACCGAAAATTGTCACAGCTGTGTGAAAGAGCCGTCAGACACAAGAAAGCTGCCTGGAGTTACCAAATAGACCCTAAAGGACCCTCAGACTGTGAGAAACAAGATTTTCTGCTTTGATGACACCAAAATGGAACTTTTGGTTTTCTAAGTGTTTTATCTGGAGGAAACCAGGCGCCGCTCATAACCTGCCCAATACCATTCCTACAGTGAAGCCTGGTGGTGGAGCATAATGCTAGGGGAGGGGAGGCTGGTCAGGGTGGATGGAAAGTTGAATGGAGAAAAGTACAGAGATAATGACAACCTGATCCAGAGCGCGAGGGACCTCAGACTGTGCAGAAGGGTTACCTTTCAACAAGGCAATGACTCTAAGACCCCAGCGAAGACAACACAGGAGCGAGGACATCTTTGTAAATGTCTTGAGTGGCCCAGCCAGAGCCCAGAACCCAATAGGATATCTCTGGAGTGACCTGACAATGGTTGTCCACAGATGGCCCCATCCAACCTGACAGAGGGCAGAAAATCCCTTAATCTAGAAGTGCAAACACTGTGGCATCATCCTCAAGAAGACTGGAATCGCTGCCAAAGGGGCTTCAACTCAGTACAGGGTGTGAATACTTATGTAACTGCCAGAGGCATAACTTGAAGCCCCTGGGCTGCAATGCAAAACCTGTAACAGGGCCCCCAACTATAATGCTTTATTCACAATACTGGGCTCCATATATGGAGAACAGAGGCCTTATGGGCCCCCTAAGGCTCCTGGGCCTGGGTGCAACCGCACCCCCTGCATCCCCTATAGTTACGACAGTGGTCACTGCACAATGGGAGTTTTTATCTTTAAAAAAAAGGAACAAAGATTTCTCCCATTCTGTTGTCACTTTGTCATTATGGGGTGCCCAATGATGGGGAACACAAGGCCACAAAATAGCATGTAAAAAAGTGAGAGGGTCCCGGCCTACTGTATGTCCCAGACTAAAACATTCAACTATTCCCTGGCAGCCATCTTACCCATGTAGATTGGGGTCCCACACCTGGACTGCAGCATGTCCTTCCTGCCAGCTCCACCTTTCTGGATGGCCAGACCAAAATCTGTCACCTAAGCAAGAAAAGAAAAGTAAATTAGACTGGGGGTGGAAATTAGAGGATTAAACTTCTCCTAAGGCACATGGGGGTAACAGTGGGGGGCCACACAATCAGCACCCCTCTCTATACCAGGGCATAACAAAACAGCTCTGATCACCAAGACTTGCCATACACTGATTAAATGGGCACTAAGCAATGATTCCTTTTCCAGCACCATCCAGTAGAATGGCCTGTAATACAGGATCGGTATACGTTATATTACATTATTACACTCAGCTCCCTCCAGTGGGGATTTATAATTGAGGTTAGAAAGTCCCAACACCTTCACAGATAAGAGAGGACGCAGCACGTACCTTTATATACATCATCTCTTCTTCTGCAGCTTCTCTACTCTGCACTAAAATATTCTCTAATTTGAGATCTCGATGGACAATATCTGTAAAAAGAGAGGAGTCAGATGTGAGAACTACAAGTTATAGATGCTATGTGATAAGCCTGTTAGAATGCTGCTTGTTCAGTGTCTGCGTGTCATCTGCGCTCCAGAAAATGTAATCATTACATCAAGAAATACTAACTGGGATAGGGGAATCTTTAATTTTTAGTGATGTTAAACTATTTAATTATTTTAGGTCCTGGAAAGCCCCTTTAATCTATGTAAACTTAAAAATGGGTTATTAAAGCAGACAATTGCTTTAAAATTTTTGTATGCACTGTTGGGTGATGGATGAATGAACCAACCCGCGAACACAAATACATCATGAAAAATAAGTAAAATTACAAAAGCACTTTTGGTGCATCACCCCACAGCTACCACAAGAGGGAGCCAGCTTATAGGATGTTTCATCTGCAGCGTGTAATTCAGAGCAGTAAACACACAGAAAAGTGAATAAACTACCAAAAATTAGATCATAGACCGGGCGTTGTCTGCAGATTTCACTGTTAAAACCTTAAGGTCCATTTACACAAGACGAACGTCAGGCAAATGATGCCCTACACTCGTCCCTGAGTTTCCTCGCTCCCAAGCTCCTGCACGGAGTAGCCAGCAGGGGGTGGGGCAGTGCAGGAGAGTTCTCTTCTCTCGCTCCCCTGCCCCCCTCCATTCACATAACACTACTGAACGACCGCTGTTTAAACTGAACAATAAGCTTCATCGTCCATCATTTATGCAGCATAAGCGATAAGCTTCATCGCTCATTGTTCAGTTTAAACAGGGGCCGTTCAGTAGTGAGCGGCCGCTGTATTATCTCAATGGAGAGGGGCGGGGGAGCGAGAGAAGAGAAATCTCCTGCACTGAATGGAGCATATGTTGTTCTACAACCCCTATATACTGCTCAGCATTGATAGCACCTGTCAGGATGTGTAAGCCGCCCATGCCATAGCCACTAATGTAACCCCATACCATCAGAGATGCAGAAGTGTGCGCTGATAACAAGCTGGATGGTCCCTCCCCTCTTGAGTCTGCAGGACACGGCATCCGTGGTTTCCAAAAAGAATTTTACATTTTGATTCATCTGATGATAAAACAGTTTTCCATTTCGCCCCGGTCCATTATATATTATCTTCGGCCCAGAGAAGTTGCCGGTGTTTCTGGGTCGTGTCGATATATGGCTTCTTCTTTGAATACAACTTTAACTTGGATTTGTGGATTGTACAGCGAACTCTGTTCACACATATTGATTTCTGGAAATATTCCAGAACCAATGCAGTGATTTTCATTACAGAATCATGCCTGTTAGTAATGCAGCGACGCCTGAGGGCCCGTAGATCTCGAGCATCCAATATTGACAGTCAGTCTTGTCTCTTGTGCACATGAATCTCTCCTGATTCTCTGACTCTTTTGATGATATTATGTACTGTAGATGGGGATATTCATAGTCTTCACAATTTTATGTTCAGGATGATTTTCTGACATTATTCCACAATATTTAGCTGCAGCTTTTCACGGTTTGGTAAACCCCGAACTTCTTTGATTCTGAGAGCCTTTCTACATGCTCTTTTTATATAGTCATGTGACTTAGTAGAAAATTGACCCTTCAGCTGATTTTCATTAGTACCACTTAGTTTTTCAGCCTTTTGTTACCACTGGCCCACCTTTTGTGAGATGTGGCTACCATCAATTTCTAAATATGGTGAATATGGTGAATGGTTTGAAATGAACCCACAAGCCGCATAATCTAGTGCAATGCATTTTGGGAGTTGTGGTTTTCCCGCCAGGCTCGGGGGTCCTGTACAACATCCCGCAATCTTATCGCGGGACGCTGTGCAGTTGCTAGGCAGCCAGGGGCCTTCTGATAAGGCTTGATAAGCGCGGTACTGGTGTATCTTGTCTCCACCAGAAATAGGGGTAGAGACAAGAGGTTGGGCTGAGTCACTGGGCCGCTGTCAGTGCTCTGCGGTGAGCCTATCTGACAGATAGGCTCACCACGGCAAATTGCAGCATGCTGCGATTTGAATCCCACGAGCGGAGAATCGCTATGATTCTCCGCTCGCGTACCGGGGGCTGTGCTTTCCATAGCAACGCGGGCGGATTATCGTCACAGGTAACGCAATGAACTAATGCCCATGGACAGGCAACCTAAAATATACACAAGAGGTAGTGAGAGGGCATAAAGTTCAAGTATGTGCCTGTTTGTATTGATGCCGGGGAAGAGAAAACATTCCCTAGGGCTGCAGTAAAAGTGCAAGTTGCTCAACACATGAGTACATATATTATAGATGACATAACAGAGCACAAACTATAGGCTGCAAGTAATGAGTCTAAGACAAACCATAGGCTGCAAGTAGTGCACTGCACGTACCCAGGGCTGGCTCTGTTGCTGTATAAGAATGTATGACACAAGAGGAATACTTATGGGGAGTAGAATGGCGCCAAAAGATGGCGTGATTTCGCGAAAGGGGGGCAGAGGGAGAGTGTGGCGTGGCTTGCGTTCCAGCCGTAATGGCGGTGCGTTCCACAGATGCATAGCCACCCAGTGTACAGGGGTGCATCAGATTCATAGTGAGGAGAGTTTACTGCAGATGTTGAAGCAGTGTAACTGCCTCTTTTTCCAATGAAAAACACGGGAATCTACTTGAATATAAATTGAAAATTAAAATATTCCGGAAATCGAAATATTAACCCCTTACTGACGAAGCCGGTTTGCGCCTTAGTGACGGAGGCAAATTTTGAAAATCTGACATGTGTCACTTAACATTTCATAACTCCGTAAAGGCTTTACATATCCAAGTGATTCTGACACTGTTTTTTTAATCACATGTTGTACTTCATATAGGTGGGAAAAATAGACTGATAGAATTTAGGAATATTTATTAAAAGTGCCAATTTTGGGAAAATTTTGAAATTATTGTCATTTTTTCACATTTTAACTGCAATTGCGCAAATATATGCAAACATACTGTACAAATTTTTGCTAAGATATATATTTCCATCAGTTTCCTTTATTCTGGATGCACATTAAAAAAACTTTCTTGTTTTTTTAACCATTTAGGAGACGTACAAATTTAACATTACTTTTCAGCACTTTGAGGAACACTTTGTTTTCCTGCACCAAGCCAACATTGCAAAGGCTCATAGGTGTCAGAATGATAGATACCCCCACAAATGACCCCAATTTAAAAACTACACTCGTTAATGTATTCACTGAGGGGTGTTATGAGTATTTTGACCCCACAATTTTTTTTTCAGGAGTTAATGCAATTTAGAAGAGAAAAAATAAAAATTCACATTTTTGAAAATATGACATTTTTTTTTTCTATAGTGCACATGAGAATAAGGAGTGACACCCCACAATAGATACCCCTGTTTGTCCTGTTTTCAGAAACATACCCATTGTGGCCCTAATATTATGCTTGTATGCACAAGGGGCCCAAAATGAAAGGAGTAGTCGGTGGCTTTCAGAGCAGAAATGTTCCTTGAAGGCCTTTTAGGCCCCATAGCACACTTGTAGAGTTCTTGAGCGCCCAAACCATTGAGGAACCCCACAAATGACCCGATTTTGAAAACTAGACCCCTTAACGAATTTATCTAGGGCTGTACTGACCATTTTGACCCCACAGTTTTTGAATGAATTCAAGCAAAGCAGAAGGAAAAAATTACGAGTTTTGTTTTTTTGGCAATTCTGTCATTTTAAAAAAAGCTTTTTTTCTTCGGCACACACATGAATGAAGACTTGCACCCCAAAATGGATACCCCTGTTTCTCCCGTGTTCAGAGACATACCCATTGTGGCCCTAATCTTATGTCTGGATGCCCAAATGAAAGGAGTAGTCAGTGGCTTTCCGAACAGAAATTTTGCTTGAAGGCCTTTCATGCCCCATCGCACACTTGTAGAGCTGTTGAGTGACCAAAACCATAGAAAACCCCCACAAATAACCCCATTTTGAAAACTACACCCCTTAACGAATTTGTCTAGGGGTGTACTGCCCATTTTGACCCCACAGTTTTTGAATGAATTCAAGCAAACCACAGGGAAAAAATTATGAGTTTCATTTTTGTCAATTCTGTCATTTTAAAAACAGCTTTTTTTGTACAGCACACACAGGAATGAAGACTTGCACCCCAAAATGGATACCCCTGTTTCTCCCGTGTTCAGAGACATACCCGTTGTGGCCCTAATCTTATGTCTGGATGCACAATGGGGCCCAAAAAGTAAGGAGTAATCAGTGGCTTTCAGAACAGACATTTTGCATGAAGGTGATTTAGGCCCCATTGCCCACTTGTAGAGCCTTGAGCAGCCGAAACCGTAGAGAACACCCACAAATGACCCCATTTTGAAAACTAGACCCCTTAACGAATTCATCTAGGGGTCTACTGCGAATTTTCACCATGCAATTTTTGAATAAATCTAAGCAAAGCAGTTATGATTTTCATTTTTTTGGCAATAGTCTCAATTTAAAAACTGTTTTTCTTGTACAACACACATGAATGAAGACTTTCACCCCAAAATAGATACCCCTGTTTGTGCCGTATTCAGAAAGATACCCATAGTGGCCCTAATCTACTTACAGGACGCATGGCTAGGCCTGTAATGGAAGGAACACCCGTTGGAACTGAATTAATTCCAGGCCCCATTGCCCAATGGTAGAGCCATTGAGTGGCCAAAACGATAAAGAACCCCCACAAATGACCCCACTTTGAAAACTAGACCCCTTAACGAATTCATCTAGGGGTGTACTGTGTATTTTGACCGCACAGTATTTGAATGAATCTAAGCAAAGCAGAAGGAAAAAATAGCGATTTTCATTTTTTTGGCAATTCAGTCAATTAAAAACCAGTCTTTTTTGTACAATGTACATAGGAATGAAGACGTTTACCCCAAAATGGATACCCACGTTTGTCCCGTGTTCAGAAACATACCCATTGTGGCCCTAATCTACTTACAGGACACAAGGTTAGGCCTATAATAGAAGGAGCACCCGTTGGATTTCAGGGCACAACTGAATAAATTCCAGGCCCCATTGCTCAGTTGTGCGGGGGGAAAAAAATTGACTCCCTAAAAATAATCCCCCCCTTCCCACACTCCGTGCCCTTTGTGGCATTCCCCCAAATCTTAGATAAAAGTAATAATGTGAAATGTGTTTTTTTTTTCTTTTCGAAGACACGGTAATTAAGGGGTCCTGGTTGGGATGGGTACATCGGGCAATGAAACCGGGTATTCCCCCTCCTCTCATGCTTTTTGTGGGGTACTTCTGACCTCAGTGCCAAGGATGGGGTGTAAGGCCTCATATCCACGGGGAAAATCAGGCCCGCTACGGATTCTCCATGGAGAATCCGTAGCGGGTCCCTCCTGCCCCGCGGACATGAGCGCTGAAAATAAGAATAAACTTACCTCCCACCCGCTCCGGATCCTTCCTTCACCGCGGCGTCATCTTCTCTGCATCGCGGACGGATCTTCTTACTTCGGCCCGGCGGATGCGCAGGATGACGTCGGTGACGTGCCCCACACATGCGCCGGCCCGAAGAAAAAAGATCCGGCCGCGACGGAGAGAAGATGGAGCCTCGGTGAAGGGAAGAACCGGAGCGGGTGAGTAAATTCGTATTTTAGGTCTCCCGCGGATCCGGACGGCTTCCATAGGCTTCAATAGAAGCCCGCGGGAGCCGTCCCCGCGGGAGACCCGCACGAAAATGGAGCATGGTCCAGATTTTTTCATGCTCCATTTTTTTTTAAATCACTTTTATTGACCATCCGCAGGTATTTATCTACCCGCGGGTGGTCAATGCATCCCTATGGGGTGCGGATCCGCAGGCAGGAGAAGAGTTAAAATCCGCTGCGGATTTTAATTCTTCTTTTGCCCGTGGACATGAGACCTAAGGCTGAGTTCACACTGGGCGGATTTGCCACAGAAATTCCATCCGGAATTTCGCTGCGGCAAATCTGCCTGCGGATTAGCTAACCATGTGGATGAAATCAGAAATCTCATCCACACGGGACGCTAAAACCCGTCCTGGTTCTTCCGCTGTGGCCGTGCTCTCCTCTATGAAAGCACCGTCCGCAGCGGAAAAGCAAGCGGCCAGGCCGCTTCAAAACCCGCGGCTAGGTGCGGATTCCCGGCAGAAATCTTGCGGTTCTTCGCTTGGGCCAAACCGCGAGGTTTCCGCCCGAAATCTGCCCAGTGTGAGCCCAACCTAAAAAGTGGTGCTGAGTCTCCGTAAGCTTGTGGAGGTGCGTCAGTCTCACACAGAAGGCGCTTAACAAGCTGCTCCTGGAACTGCAGGAAGGCGAGCGTTCCCGGGGCTTCTTGTAAACTGCGTATTACAGGTAGCGGTCTGAATAACGCTGGGTTCACACAGCCATATGTGGTATCTGCTTGCGGAGGCCCTCAGCGGATCCCATCTGTGAGCCCGGCTGTGACCCTGCGTACGGCCGCGTAATGTACTGCGCATAACTGCCTACTCACACAGGCGGTCATGCGAAGTACACTTTTTTCTTTGTTTGTATTTCCCACACCGTCGCTTAGTGATGACATGGGTACCCGCAGCCCGTACACAATGTAGTCACGTATGGGCTGCGGGTATATCTGTGACCATGGAGCACAATAGGCTCTATGCTGTGGATATCCGCGATAAAATAGAACCTGCTGCGTTCTCTTTTCTGCGAGTGGATTACACAATTCCAACCGTTAATGTGAGCGGAATTGTGTAATCCAATGCGATTGATCTGCGTATTACCGCGGATCAGACGCAAGCGGAATCCGTAATTCCTATCCGATTATGTGAGACTGGCCTAAGGTAGATCGCTACCTTTTTATCTCATGACCGGGGACCGATCACAGCTCCCGTTGGTCGCCGGGAGCAAGGAGACTTTAGATTTCCTGGGCTCCCCGCCTCCTGCGCATGTGTCCAGCATTTTGCCGGCGGTCGCATGCGCAGAATGTCGGGAAGGGTCACGGAGGAGGAACCCGCCAGGGTTTAAATACGGAGGCCTCCGGTAAAAAGTTTCATCACCTCTCACCGATCGCATCGGTGAGGGGAGATGAAACCAACTTCTTTTTAACTTTTACGTGATAACGGCGAACACGTGATCAGGAACCGCTCACCGCGGCCCCCCGTGAAATCTCCAGGCTCTTGGCTAAGTTTTGCAGCCAAGAGCAGGGAGATTTTAAATTATCCTGGCAATCCACGGCTTTTGCGCATGCGTCTGCCGCTTTGGCGACGGCCGCGTGCGCAGAAGCTGTGGTAAGGTCCGCGGATAAATCCAGGGGCCATAGGTACATAATTTCATCCTCCCTCACGGATCATATCCATGAGGGGAGATGCAACGTAAGCGGTTTTAAACTTTTTTTTTTTTACACTGCGTGTACCAGCTGTAATAAATGTACGTCCTGGATCCGGAAGGGGTTAAGTAAGAAAATATGATATTAGAACATACGTATAAATACGTGGAAGCACCGATGCTATGTGAATGTATTAGCCATATATTAGATAGCTGAGGTAAAATAAAAGCTGCGCTGTGATTGGTTGCTATATACTATACTGCTGAGGTAAAATAAAAGCTGCGCTGTGATTGGTTGCTATTTCTTATACTGCTGAGGTAAAATAAAAGCTGCGCTGTGATTGGTTGCTATATACTATACTGCTGAGGTAAAATAAAAGCTGCGCTGTGATTGGTTGCTATATACTATACTGCTGAGGTAAAATAAAAGCTGCGCTGTGATTGGTTGCTATATACTATACTGCTGAGGTAAAATAAAAGCTGCGCTGTGATTGGTTGCTATATACTATACTGCTGAGGTAAAATAAAAGCTGCGCTGTGATTGGTTGCTATATACTATACTGCTGAGGTAAAATAAAAGCTGCGCTGCGATTGGTTGCTATATACTTTACTGCTGAGGTAAAATAAAAGCTGCGCTGTGATTGGTTGCTATTTCTTATACTGCTGAGGTAAAATGAAACCTGTGCTGTGATTGGTTGCTATATACTATACTGCTGAGGTAAAATAAAATCTGCGCTGCGATTGGTTGCTATATACTATACTGCTGAGGTAAAATAAAAGCTGCGCTGTGATTGGTTGCTATTTCTTATACTGCTGAGGTAAAATAAAAGCTGCGCTGCGATTGGTTGCTATATACTATACTGCTGAGGTAAAATACAAGCTGCGCTGCGATTGGTTGCTATATACTATACTGCTGAGGTAAAATAAAAGCTGCACTGTGATTGGTTGCTATATACTATACTGCTGAGGTAAAATAAAAGCTGCGCTGTGATTGGTTGCTATATACTATACTGCTGAGGTAAAATAAAAGCTGTGCTGCGATTGGTTGCTATATACTATACTGCTGAGGTAAAATAAAAGCTGCTCTGTGATTGGTTGCTATATACTATACTGCTGAGGTAAAATAAAAGCTGCGCTGTGATTGGTTGCTATATACTATACTGCAGAGGTAAAATAAAAGCTGCGCTGTGATTGGTTGCTATTTTTTATACTGCTGAGGTAAAATAAAAGCTGTGCTGTGATTGGTTGCTATATACTATACTGCTGAGGTAAAATAAAAGCTGCACTGTGATTGGTTGCTATATACTATACTGCTGAGGTAAAATAAAAGCTGCGCTGTGATTGGTTGCTGTATACTATACTGCTGAGGTAAAATAAAAGCTGCGCTGCGATTGGTTGCTATATACTTTACTGCTGAGGTAAAATAAAAGCTGCGCTGTGATTGGTTGCTATTTCTTATACTGCTGAGGTAAAATGAAACCTGTGCTGTGATTGGTTGCTATTTCTTATACTGCTGAGGTAAAATGAAACCTGTGCTGTGATTGGTTGCTATATACTATACTGCTGAGGTAAAATAAAAGCTGCGCTGTGATTGGTTGCTATTTCTTATACTGCTGAGGTAAAATAAAAGCTGTGCTGCGATTGGTTGCTATATACTATACTGCTGAGGTAAAATACAAGCTGCGCTGCGATTGGTTGCTATATACTATACTGCTGAGGTAAAATACAAGCTGCGCTGCGATTGGTTGCTATATACTATACTGCTGAGGTAAAATAAAAGCTGTGCTGCGATTGGTTGCTATATACTATACTGCTGAGGTAAAATAAAAGCTGCGCTGTGATTGGTTGCTATATACTATACTGCTGAGGTAAAATAAAAGCTGCGCTGTGATTGGTTGCTATATACTATACTGCTGAGGTAAAATAAAAGCTGCGCTATGATTGGTTGCTATTTTTTATACTGCTGAGGTAAAATAAAAGCTGTGCTGTGATTGGTTGCTATATACTATACTGCTGAGGTAAAATAAAAGCTGTGCTGTGATTGGTTGCTATATACTATACTGCTGAGGTAAAATAAAAGCTGCACTGTGATTGGTTGCTATATACTATACTGCTGAGGTAAAATAAAAGCTGTGCTGTGATTGGTTGCTATATACTATACTGCTGAGGTAAAATAAAAGCTGTGCTGTGATTGGTTGCTATATACTATACTGCTGAGGTAAAATAAAAGCTGCGCTGTGATTGGTTGCTATATACTATACTGCTGCGGTAAAATAAAAGCTGTGCTGTGATTGGTTGCTATATACTATACTGCTGAGGTAAAATAAAAGCTGTGCTGTGATTGGTTGCTATATACTATACTGCTGAGGTAAAATAAAAGCTGTGCTGTGATTGGTTGCTATTTCTTATACTGCTGAGGTAAAATGAAACCTGTGCTGTGATTGGTTGCTATTTCTTATACTGCTGAGGTAAAATGAAACCTGTGCTGTGATTGGTTGCTATATACTACACTGCTGAGGTAAAATAAAAGCTGTGCTGTGATTGGTTGCTATATACTATACTGCTGCGGTAAAATAAAAGCAGCGCTGTGATTGGTTGCTATATACTATACTGCTGAGGTAAAATAAAAGCTGTGCTGCGATTGGTTGCTATATACTATACTGCTGAGGTAAAATAAAAGCTTCGCTGCGATTGGTTGCTATATACTATACTGCTGAGGTAAAATAAAAGCTGTGCTGTGATTGGTTGCTATTTCTTATACTGCTGAGGTAAAATAAAAGCTGCGCTGTGATTGGTTGCTATATACTATACTGCTGAGGTAACATGAAAGCTGCGCTGTGATTGGTTGCTATATACTATTCTGCTGAGGTAAAAAAAGCAGCGCTGTGATTGGTTGCTATATAATAAAAGCTGTGCTGTGATTGGTTGCCGTAGGCAACAGCTTTTAATCCTCAGTGCTGAGGTATAATAAAAGCTGCTTTTATCTAAAACGCAAAATCTGTTTGTGTCATATACAAATCCACAGTGCATGTGCACCAATATTTTAAAAAATCTCCTGTTCTCCCGCGTATCCGCGGCACAGCAGGAAAACAGCTGTGGCTGTGCCGCGGATACGAACAGCTTCCATAAGCTCCAATGGAAGCAGCGGGAGCCGTCCCCGCAGGAGATCCGCAGGAAAATGGAGCATGCTGCGATTTCTTCCTGTGCATGTGAACCGCACTCCGGGAAGGAATCCCATCTGCATGCTTTTACGGTAGCTGCCTTACCAATGTCAATGCATCCCTATGGGCAGCAAGATGCACGGATCTCCCATGCGGGGGCCATGCGCGGATTTTATAAATAAAATCCGCATGTGGACATTGGCCCTCAGGCATAGGTACGGGGCGAGGGGGAAAAAGGGCCCGGGGGGGCGAGCTGAACTTTTGCACCTGGGCCCCTGAGCCTTTAGGTACGCCCTGCCTGGACCACAGGCGTTTGGCAGGTAGGTTATCACCTGGGGCCACCCGCCTTCGCCAGGTAAGTCCCCCACCTTCTAAGGAATTTACTCACAAAATGATTTTACCCACCACCACCTCCTAGGGGCGCTGTCCTAATGACACAGGAGCACCAATGTCTTCCCTACCTATCTTTATACTTCTGCTGTCTGTCCCTTTATCTTTATGACTTCCGCACTGTAATCCTCCTTATCTGGCTGCCTGTCGCTCTCCAACTCCCAACTGCTCTGACAGGAATCTACTATCCAGCCCCTATGGAGAGCTGCTCCCACCAATCGTGGGTGGCCTCTCTCCTCACTCTTCTGCCAGCCAATCCCTGCCCTGCTGCTGGCTGCTACCAGGTGGCAACAGACATCAAAACAACAGTTTTATTTATTTATAAACAGATTTGTCTGTATTGAGTAATTGGCTGCCATATTGCAGCGTTTCGGGGATACGGCCCCTTCATTCTTTTTTTTATTCACTTTTTATTGAAAATATTTTCAGAATACAATGCATACATGAGTTTGAACGTGCACTTTGCAAAATTATAGCTTGAGCTTACAAGAATTAGATATATTGCTTATGAAATTGTCAGCCAGCTCAGACAAAGGTTTTATCTATATCCTAGAGCAGGGGTGTCAAACTCATTTTCACCGAGGGCCACATCAGGCTTATGGGGACCTTCAAAGGGCCGATGGTAAGACAGTACAGTAAGGGTCCGTTCACACCAGCGTATTTGCGTACATAATATGCAGTGAATAGAAACCATTGATCTCAGTAATTTCATTCATATGATGCATATTTTCACACAGCAGGACCTACTACGCACCCCAATAGGCCATTGAAGTGAATACGTGGCGAATGCACAGGAAACCGATGTATTCACTGCATATTTGCGCACCATTTCAGTGGGCCCATCTGCGTTCTTTTCTGCATGCCCAAATACGTAAGCATAAGCGGTTTTTGATTGCGCAAATACATAGCGTATTTGTGCGACCAAAATGCAATTACACCCGTGTGAACGAGCCCTAATAGTGACCCTTATAGTGGTCGCAGTAGTCATAGTGACCCCTATAGTGGTCGCAGTAGTCATAGTGACCCCTATAGTGGTCGCAGTAGTCATAGTGACCCCTATAGTGGTCACAGTAATAATAGTGACTCTCATAGTGGCCCCAGTAAAAATATTGCCCCCCGCAGTGGTCCAATTAGTAATAGCGATCCCCACAGTGGCCCCAGTAGTAACAGGGTACCCCACAGTAATATTAACCTCCTCCCAGCAGTAATATAACCCCCCCCCCCCACCCAGCAGCAATATTAACCCCTTCCCCCGCACCAATATTAAAGGGGTTGTCCCGCGGCAGCAAGTGGGTCTATACACTTCTGTATGGCCATATTAATGCACTTTGTAATGTACATTGTGCATTAATTATGAGCCATACAGAAGTTATAAAAAGTTATTCACCTACCTGTTCCGTTGCTGGCGTCCTCGTCTCCATGGTTGCCGTCTAATTTTCGCCGTCTAATGGCCAAATTAGACGCGCTTGCGCAGTCCGGGTCTTCTTATCTTCTTAATGGGGCTCCGTGTAGCTCCGCCCCGTCACGTGCCGCTTCCAGCCAATCAGGAGGCTGGAATCGGCAATGGACCGCACAGAAGCCCTGCGGTCCACCGAGGGAGAAGATGGCGGCGGCCATCTTCACCGGGTAAGTAAGAAGTCACCGGAGCGCGGGGATTCAGGTAAGCGCTGTCCGGTGATCTTTTTTAACCCCTGCATCGGGGTTGTCTCGCGCCGAACCGGGGGGGGGTTGAAAAAAAAAAAAAACCCGTTTCGGCGCGGGACAACCCCTTTAACTCCCTCCCAGCAACAGTATTAACCCCCACCCACCCAGCAGCAATATTAACCCCCTTCCAGCAATATTAACCCCCACCAGCAATATTACCACCCCACCCCCGCAGCAATATTAACCCTCTCCCAGCAGCAATATTAACCCCCCATCCCCTTCCCAACCCGGCAGCAATATTAACCCCCTGCCAGCAGCAATATTAACCCCCCACCGAGCAACAATATTATTCCCCCACACCCAGCAACAATATTAACCCTCCCAGCAATATTAACCCCTCCCCCCCGCAGAAATATTAACCCCCTCCCAGCAACAGTATTAACCCCCTGCCAGCAGCAATATTAACCCCTCCCAGCAGCAATATTAACCCCCCCCCCCAACACATCAGCTATATTTACCCCCTCACCCCCCCAACACACCAGCAATATTAACCCCCTCACCCCCGGCAGCAATCAGCAACATTAACCTCATCCCAGCAACAACAATATTAAACAAGCCGGGTGAGTTTAAAAACGACACCCCCGGACTCCTCAGAACCTGCCCTGTAAGCTCTATAATTTAGTTTAGTTTGGTTGTCCGGCGCTCATAAGGATAACATAAAAACAGTCCGATAAATGGAAAACTTACTTAGATGGGAGCTCTCATGTCCTTGAGACCTCCCCAAATGGACTGCAGGCCAGGTAAGTTTATCCAAAACAATTGTCATCCAGAAAGGGGGATTTTAATTGACCAAATAGCAATAAATACAGGTAGGTAGACAAATCACTGGGTACAGGTAATAAAACAGACGATGCAATGTGGTTCAGGGCGGTATGTGCCCCTTTATCAAGCATACTAAAGAGGGTAACAGGACTTACTTTTATACTAGTTGGTATTTCCTTCATAGGGGAGTGGTGTACTGGCGCTGTTCTCGCGGTACGTCCCACATTGATGATGCCACGCATCATAACATGGTGACGCTGGCATCCGTTACTGCTAGCCTTATATGAACGAGGTGTCTCCCCGAGCTCGCTCGCCTGGGTACTGTCGCGGCATGTAGTTGTGATGTAACTATTGATATCAGACATATGGAACATTATCCCGAGTGGGCGCTCTTAGATCACGTCACACGGCGCCTTAGAATGATGCTGCGTTCCAGCGTGCATTCCACTGAACATTGAGTGGCGTCCCTGGAGCGTCATGAACTCCAAACGGTGCGTTCCAGCGGCGTGTGTATATCTCTTAGCTATTTAGCCATCCTGAGAGTTAAAACTTGTACTGTTGTTGTTTGTACAGCATTGATAAGTAAAACAATATGTTTAATACCGGTATGGTCCATTCCTGGTCCAATAACTATAACATTGTTAAAATGCTGAGGATTTGGGAAACATTAACCTTTTCCCGCTATAGGATGTACAGTTATGTCCTGCGGGGTCGGGGTATGTATGAAGAGAGATCGCACGGCTATCTCTTTTAATACATCTCAGATGCAGGCTGCTTATTACACCCGACACTCGGCGGCAAGAGTTGCAATCGCCCAGGTGGCCGATCCCGGCTGTTACCCATTTAAATGCCACTGTCAATTCTGACAAAGGCATTTAAATCCGCCGAATGATCGCAGGGAGCCGTGCGGATGTCATGGCAGCCCGGGGCCTTCTAAAAGGCCCCGTAACTGTCTTGGCAGTATGCCTTTCAAGCTATCCCCATGGGGGGGCTTGATAGACTGCCTGCCCAATCGCAGTATGATGTAATGCTATTACATTACATCATACTGCAGGAGCGATGGAAACATCACATGTTGTGGTTCTCTGTGGGGACCATAAAAAAAGCAAAAATAACAAAGTTTTACTAATTTTTTAAAAACAAGTAATATAAGTTTTAAAAAAAACACCTTCTGCCATATTTTCAATAAAAGAATCTAAATAATGAAATAAAACTACATATTTGGTATCGCTGTGTTCGTAAAAGTGTGATTTATCAAAGTAACGCATTATTTACCCCGCATGGTTAACGTCGTCCAAGAAAAAGAAAAAAAAGAAAGTAAGCGAGAAATGTACTTTTTTGGACACCCTGTCTCCAAGAAAAAATGCAATAAAAAGCGACTAAAAGGTCGTATCTGTTCCCAAGTGGTACCAACGTAAACTACAGGAAGTAGCAAAAAATGAGCCCTCGCACAACTATGTCGACGGAAAAATAAAAAAGTTATCGCACTCAGAAGAAAATAATATCAAAAAATGAAATGTCTTTGAATAAAAATACAAGTAGTACAGCAAAAAAAACCATACAAGTTTGGTATCATAGTAATCGTACTGAGCCATAGAATAAAGGTATCGTCTCATTTTGTTGCAGTTTTTGCGCCGTAGAAACAGGACACACCCAAGGATTTTTTTTTACGTTTTTCAGTTCATTATTTGGTACATTAAATAGTACCAATAAAAAATGCACCTCACCCCGTAAAAAACAAGCCCTCATACAGCTATGTCAATGGATTCAAAAAGGAGTTAATATTTTTTAAAAGGGATGATAAAACGAAAATAGGGGGAAACAAAGGCCGCGTCATTAAGGAGTTAAATATGAATAGTTGTAACATACAGAACCATTGAATATAAAAACTACACATAACTAATTACGTATATTATTAGATAGGTATATATTATTGGGATTTATAACCTAACCAAAAAACCTAATTAATAGACTGATATAGAAGCATCACAAAATGACGCATGGCTAATAAAAATACATTTTAAAAAATGGACAATTTAAAATTCAGTAAAAAGTCAATATAAATGCAAAAAACAATACTCAAATTTTTTTCCAGTAGTTTATTGAAACCATTTGTCGCCAGGCAGTCCAACCCAAATATCCCAAACCTTTCTTTCTCATCTGTATCATTGGGGGATACAGCAAAGACCTTGGGCATAGCTTCTGCCAGTAGGAGGGGACACTAAGCATAAAAAGTATTAACTCCTCCCACTAGCTACATCCCTCCTGCAGGCATAAGCTAGCTCAGTTTTATGGGCCTACTGAAACTTCTGCAGCCGCGGCAGGCTGGTTAGCTGTCGTGGCAGGTCTGTGGGCCTCATGAGTGGCGCCCCCACTCTGGTGTAAGGGGTGGCCGGTTACTAAATTAAAATAAATAAATAAATAAAAAAGGGGCTCCTAGTTGGGCCTTCTGTGCAGTAGCCGTTTTGCCGCTACTGCGTGGTCTGTGTTCCATCAGCGGTCATTTTTAATTTTTTGCCGCCGTTCCAGCATGCCTTAATCACTTGCCTTTACCGCCATCTCGCACCCTGGGTTGCACGAGACGGAAATTTCATTTGACAGTCAGCCGCCAGGTTCTATAGCCGTGGGCCGACATGTTTCTATGGCTGCGGTCCATTTTGTTTATATTGCCGCTGCAATGTGCCCTATTTATTAAGCGGCATGTAGGCGTAGCGCCAAGCAGCCTGTGAGGTATGCCGCTGTGTGGCGCAACGTGCGTTATTTTGCTACCGTTTGGCATTCCATACTGTGTGCCTGATGTGTTTTGCCACCATGCGACTTATCTATAGGTTTTGCTGCGCAGCTTGATATTCGGTCGCGCGTGTCTCCTGTATAATGCCGCCTGCGGTCTTTTTTGCTGTCAATGGCGGAGACCAGGAGGCAGCCTGTGTGTGTTCCAAAGTCGCCAGTGTTGGGCAATGCTCTGAGGTAGCTTCTCCTCCCCCACCCCAAACACTATGGCCCCCTACTACTACGCCATAGTCACGTTTCCTCCCTGCCCAATCCAACCTCAGCGTGATTCTGGGCTTGCTGTCGCCTGTAGTTCCTCCCATACCTGCAGTTCCCTGCAGCTAGCCGCACCGCAGATGTTGGATTCCAGTATAACACATGGACAGGGAGGGCCAGAGCCACGGTCCAAGTACGCTCTCGCTACAATACGAGATTTACATCCAGACGGAGAATATCTTGTGTCACGGACAACAGTGCTAGAACTGGTTGTCAGCTTAACTCCAGGCTTGCTGAGACCTGTGGTACCTTCCATACGGACAGAGTACTGGCACAGGGAGTCTTGGGACACATCGCTCCTCGTGTCTGCTCCACACCAGGGTGAGCCTTGCCTGTCAGTAGCTTCCCTGTTGTCCCTCCTGCAGTTGCCTGCAGGCAGACGTACCGCAGTGTCCGAGCCCAGGATGACACGCGGACAGCGGCCGGCGAGCGCCACTTACTAAGTACGCTGTCTACAGTACAAGATTACATCCAGCAGAGATTATCTCGTCTTCTGAACAAGAACGTTCAAACTATTTGCCGGCATTACTCCGGCCTTGTTGAGACCTGTGGTAACTTCCTTATGGATGGACACATAGTTTCCCTCGTCTGCTCCAGACTGGGTTGAGCATTACCTGTCGGTAGCTCCCGTTGCCCCTCCTGCAGCTCCCTGCAGGCAGCCCTGACGCAGTGTCAGAGTCGCCTTGGCTTTCGTCTGGCCCTCTTGTCAGTTCAAGTCGTGCCCTTCGTGGGCGCCTCACACTGACTCCGCTCCGCGGCGGTACAGGATCACCATGTCAGGCACATTCTAGCCGTGTTCCGGCACATGTTACTCGGACAGCAGGTGCCTCGTCTGAAACTCTGCATTGAGAGCTTTCTCCCGGTGGGGGGTTGGGACCGCTACTCCGGCTCCTTTATGCCCAGTCTCTGAGCTTGCTGGATGCTTAGGCTTCAGTTAACGCTGGTCGCGGTGAAGAAGCTGGTTATGCTTCTTGACACCTGCGGCTTCTTTTATTTTCCCATCCCCTTGGGTACTGCTCTAGAACATCCCAAAGTCTTTGCTGTGTCCCCCAATGATACAGATGAGAAAACAAGATTTTTGTAAGAACTTCTCATAAAATCTCTTTCTCGTCTTGTTCATTGGGGGACACAGCACCCACCCAGTCTGGTATTAGAACGGTAACGTATGCTTCTCTTGGTTGGAGTGTTCTCAGTTCGGTCGCACTTGGTGTTAGATTGATTATTGTTATTTATTATCTATTATCATATCCTACTGGCCGCTCCTACTGCTTGCATACAAGCTGAGCTAGCATGATGCTTGGAGGGGGTTATAGCTCGTGGGAGGAGTTAACACTTTTTATGCTTAGAGTCGCCTCCTAGTGGCAGAAGCTATACCCAAGGTCATGCTGTATCCCCCAAAGAAAAAGACAAAAAAGAGATTTTATGATAAGTTCTTACAAAAATCTTGTTTTTTTTTTTTGTTTTGTTTTTTTTAAACCTTGAGAAATTACCATATGCTCGAATAATGAAGTTCCCACCAGGCGTCAGTGCTGACACTTATGTTCCTTATGCTTGGTTTCTCTGTGCGACAGCAGAGTGCCGACCACAACTACATTTACCCTTATAATATCCAGGTGGATACAGAATTACATGTCTAGTGTTAATAAGTTCCCCACTAGGGAATTATTTTGTACATTGGTTGCTTAGTACCGTCCAACCAACTGGTTTTGCCAATCCTAGATGGTTGGAGTCCTTTTACTTCGGCCAAATTTTTGACCAGATGTAACAAGTTCTGATCCCGAAGCAGGTTGATTGGCATTTGTATACTTTTGTTTTACACATGCCGAATATCTCTGTTAGGCCTTAGTCACACGGGCGTTTTTTACCGCGATTTGCGGATCGCATGACGGATGCACATCCGCAAATCACGTGACCGGGGCCGAAAAATCACCCAAAAAAACCGCTCCTAGCCGCGTTTCAATAGAAACGGGCCGGAGCTGTCCAGCGCATTGAATTCAACGGAGCCGGCAATACAGCCGGCTCCATTGAAAGCAATGCGCTGCGGGCGATCGCGGGATGAATTGTCGGAAAGGGCTTAAATATATAAGCCCTTCCCTGCAATTCATCCAGAAATGTGTAAAAATAAAAAAAATATATATACTCACCTTGTCCCGGCAGACGGAGTTCAGCGCGGCCGGCCTGCAGTGGGTGTGAGTGGGTGTGAGTGAGAGCTGCCTCTGATTGGCTCAGCGCTGAGCCAATCAGGGGCAGCTCTCACTCACACCCACTGCAGGCCGACCGCGCTCAACTCCGTCTGCCAGGACAAGGTGAGTATATTTTTTTTTTTTTAGAAGTTGGAATGAGTCTTGTGTGACGCAGACAGCAGAGTCCGAGAGATGGGAGAAGAGACGCACGTCAGTATGTGTTTGTTTTTTTTCCAAATGCATATAACAGATAGCACTGCAAGGGGGTCTAATGGGCATTATAACTGTAAGAGGGTCACGAGGGGCATTGTTACTAAATAGGGAGGAGGCTCCTTCTGTATCCTGAATGGCCCCTGTGATGAGATCATGGGGTACCGTTCGGTAACCAGGATAGCTTTGGGCCTTGTGAAGGTCTCCCAGGATTGCTATGGATTTCTTCCTTTCAAAGTCCTGCATGTGGCAAGGCTTAATAGGAAGACATTAAAGGGATTGTCCAACTTAAGCATGTTAGAAAAGAGCAAACAACCCGAACCACTTAAGCTTTTCTGACTAATAATTACACCAATCTTTACCCAGTACCCAATATGAACCAAAAATATACTGTACAGACATTAAATGCTGCATAGACCAAATGCATTCAGGAAAGTGGGGTTCAGTTACTTTCTCTAATGAGGATGTGGGACACATGGGTGGAGAGGGTGCATGAGAAATATGGAGGCAGCCACCGCTTTAAATATATCAAAAAACAGATTTACTCTGCACTTCCTACCAACAAATTGAACACGCAGGTTCATATATGCCGTGGCTGCGACAATACAAGCAGCTGCAGCACTACTGCAAGTAATTAATATCTGAATTTAAATGACATTATTGTTATATCTACTGACACATAAACTCGTGAGGTTCTTAGCACACATTTTGATCAAAACATGTGAGCCCATCTGCCACGACAAGGCGACCTCTTGTAGATGGGACCTACACTACACTAACCTCTCTTTGGGCCTATTGGGCTAACCCCTTCAAGTTCTCACTGTGGCAGGGAGAGGAAAACACATTACAATATTGATATTTTTGGTAACTTATGATCTAACTGATGCTTGGGGTCTAAGTTGAAATCCATTTTTCCATCAGTGTAGATTTCTGATGGCTTGTTTTTTACAGGACGATTTTTATTTTTCAACTAGTGGACCATAAAATGTATTGAAAAACTTCCTGCAGATTTTTAAGTGAAGTTAAATGGAAAAAAAGCAATGACACTATTTTTGTCTGTTTTTTACAATGTACACATT
The DNA here is from genome assembly GCA_035609135.1 of Eleutherodactylus coqui. Taxonomy (NCBI): domain Eukaryota; kingdom Metazoa; phylum Chordata; class Amphibia; order Anura; family Eleutherodactylidae; genus Eleutherodactylus; species Eleutherodactylus coqui. The sequence goes on from JAYJKI010000315.1 coordinate 2,519,197, forward strand.
GCATCAAAAATGAGATGATGACTTTATTCTGTGGGTCGGTATGATTGTGATACTAAATTTAAATAGCTTTTTGTTGGGCGACATTTAAAAAATGAAATAGTTTTTTTAAAATAATTTTGAGTTTTTTTATTTTTCTATTGCTGCAGCTGTGTGGAGGCTTGTTTATTGTCATTGACCGACGGTTTCTATTTCTACTATTTTGGAGTATGAACGACTTTTTGACTGCTTTTTATAATTTTTTTTAGTAAATATATATATATATTTTTATTAAAAAATACTTTTTCACTTATTTTTAAATCTTTTTTTTAGGCCGCTCAGGAGACTTGAACTTGTGATCATTGGATCACTTAAAAAAAAAAAAATCCGGCCTCCTCCACCCCTTAATAGCCGGCCATCACTCACCTCATTTCCCCATCGCTCATTACAATACTGTGATGGACGGGAGGAAGTGCAATTACCAGTAAATGTGAAATAATCATAGACATGTGCTACGATGTCACTAAGAAAAAAAAAAAATCCGGCCTCCTTCCACCCCTTAATAGCCAGCCATCGCACACCAATGTGTTTCCCCCTCACCCGTGGCAGCACCATCAGCTGCTGCTGTCATTGGTTGGGGGAAATCCATCTACTGGTAAAAAAACAAAAGCAATTTTTTTAAGGTGTTTAGTATAATGCACATGCCTATGATTCTACAGGGCGCAGATGTTGTGGCGCCTGTACTTACCGCCAGCTGGGTGGTACTGCTGGCACACTCCTAAGGGGTCCCTCGGCGTCCTTCCTCTTGATGTTCTCACGGGGGCTCAGGAGGGCCGCTCGCTCTGGTGGTGGGAGAGTCGGTGTCTAAGAGGGTCTTCAAGGTGGAGAATGAAAACCCTCTGAACATGGCCTGTTCTTTAGATGACGGATGGAAGTCCTTGGCCTCTGCTGCTTCCACGGCGTCCAGATGGAATGGCTCTAGATGTTCAATTTCTGTTGATTTACTTACCTCAGGGATGTGCGGTGGGGGCACCCTCAGGGATTCCACAGAGATCCAGTCGATTTGCTGGAAGAAGCGGTGCTTTCGGATGTCTCTGTTGACTCCGAGACGCTTTGCTGGGTTTTTCTTAAGGAGCTGAAATAAGAAATGTAGTTGTGATTACTGACTATAATTACAAGAATCTGACTAGAAAAGACAATAAAAGCATCACAAATTATTCCAACACCATTAGCAAAAAGAATAAATAAAAGTGACCTGCTCACCTGTAAGATGATGTTCTTCGCTCCGGAGGTGGACTCATTGAAGAGTTTGTGATGATACTTACGCTCACCGGTAATCATCTGATTCATGATGACTCCAAATGAAAACCAATCGACGGCGGCGTTATATTCCTCTCTGGCGTCCATCTGCCATAAACAGAAAACAGTTAGTAAGCTGGTAAATACGTTCTACATCATCTGCTGTCTCCACGATCCACAACCCAAGAACATGATTACATTTATGTAAAAAAAATGGTAAGAAGAGTCTATTCCTCTCACCTCAGGAGCAACATAGTCTTCGGTTCCAGCATAATCGTTGGCCGTTCGGTCTCCATACATGTTCTCTAAGGCCAGACCGAAATCGGTGATCTTCACGTGGCCCGTCTCAGCCACCAGGATGTTCTCGGGCTTCAGATCTCTGTGGATGATCCCCATGGTGTGGAGGTGCTGGATGCCGCACACCATCTCCGCAGCGTAGAATCTGGTGCTGTTGACATCAAGCCGTCCCTTCACCTGCAGGAGTTGGTCCAGGTCTCCGCAGCTCAGGTACTCCAATCCAAGCAGAACGTGTGTCTGTAATGTAGAAGAGATATGTAAGAGGTTGGTTAATAGGAAGATATACTACAATGTCCACATCTACGGGGCACATAGCGGTGGAGTTTGGAGATGTGTGATAATAACTATACCTTGGTCTGAAATGCAAATTCTGCATGGACGAGGAAGGGACTCCCAGACGTCAGCTGCAACACGCGGTGCTCCACCATCACATCCGCCAGCTCCACTTCCGCTAGCAGGGCTCTCTTCTTGATGACCTTTACAGCAAACTGCTGGCACGTAACGGTGTCTTCTGCCAGCACGACTTCCCCGTAGGCTCCCCGGCCGAGCACATGGTGGAATCGTAGTCTCTTTCGGATGGTCTTAGAGGTGGTGCTTCCTGATCTTGTTGGCCGAACACCACTGGGTCCTCCTAACAGGGGGCAGAATAGTAGAAGTGATGATGTACCATGCACTGCACATTATTCACACTGACCGGAATAATGCACATGTGTAATGTATATGTGGTGTAGATAGTTTTGAATATATATAGAAGCAACAACTGTTACCTTAAGGGCGGCTTCACACGACTGTATGTACAAAAACGAACACCCCAGTACAACATATTTTTGCATGAAGAAGATTGTTGAGGTTGATTTACACGCGTGTCTGCGCACAGTACTGTACTTATTGCGCACGTGGTGCCAGTTTACATGCGTTCCTTACACCCTCTTCCATGGATTAACCAGCTATTTAGCCTAATGAGATCCAAATGTGTTCTTTTTGTTACGTTTTGCACTGTGTTTCACGCATCGTCTAGAGTCTTTGCACATCACCTGTGGAATTCTATGGGGACCTTTGGTGCAACAAAGATAGAGAGGGGCCTAATTTTTTGTGCAGTTTTATGTCCAGCAAGATGGCGCACCACCGCACTACCACCGAGCTGTGAGAGACAATCTCCATGGCGCTCTGCCAGGATGCTGGGTAGGATGGAGAGGTGCTGTTGAATTCCTTCCCCATTCCCGTGATGTAACACCCCTCGATGTTAATCTGTGGGAAACCCTAAAGTATGTGATATATCATAGAAAACCCGCTACACTGGCTGCACTCTGGGGAGAAATTGTGACGTCATGCAGATCAATCCCTGCGGAAACTGTAACCAATGTCGTTCATGCAGAACTTCACCGAATCAGAAGTGTCTGGATGTTAATGGTGGACCATGAAAGGAAAGACAAAAACTGGTAGCGACACAAACTGCCAAAACACTGATATTAGACTAGAGAGAATTAGTCCAAACTTCTCTTTTATTGGTGACCGCCCAGCATACAGAACGCGTTTTGGGGTAAATGACCCCTTCCTCAGTTTAGCTGGGGGCGCACTAACAATTCCATGAATAGGTCCACAAGTGGGAGTGTTATAATTGCATAAAAGGAAAGGAGAAGAAGAAGACAAAACAGAATAATATTCAGATACACGATATTGAGTACATAAAATATTGTCTATGAGAGCAAGACATAATAATAATAATCTTTATTTGTATAGCGCCAACATATTCCGCAGCGCTTACATAGACAAGGGGAATACAGAAAGACAAAAGTACAAAAATTACAGAACCACGGTTACATAGTAATCAGTTGATGGAAACAATAGGGGTGAGGGTCCTGCTCCAACGAGCTTACATACTACAGATAATGGGGTGATACAGAAGGTAAAGGGCAGGAGATGTGCACCGTATGGCGGAGATGTACACGGTATGGCGAGGTGGAGAGTGAGGGATTCTATACACAGACAATGGTCAGACATTTGGCCGTGTAACGGCAGAATCGGTATGACTGCAGGAACGGTTTATGATGGCTAGCAGGGATTGCAGTCAGTAGGTCAGGGAGCATGTTATCAGGCGGAGTACAGAGGGGTTTGTTTAGGGTATGCAGTATGCCTCCCTGAAGAGGTGCGTTTTTAGAGCACGCCTGAAATTCTGCGAGTCCTGGATTGCCCGGGTAGCCTTTGGTAGTGCGTTCCAGAGGACAGCGGGAATGAGAAGTTCAAATTAAAGGGGTTGTCCCGCGCCGAAACGGGTTTTTTTTTTTTTCAACAGCCCCCCCATTCGGCGCGAGACAACCCCGATGCAGGGGTTAAACAAGAACACCGCACAGCGCTTACCTGAATCCCCGCGCTCCGGTGACTTCTTACTTACCTGCTGAAGATGGCCGCCGGGATCTTCTCCCTCGGTGGACCGCAGGGCTTCTGTGTGGTCCATTGCCGATTCCAGCCTCCTGATTGGCTGGAATCGGCACGTGACAGGGCGGAGCTACCAGGAGCCGGTCTCCGGCCCCATTGAGAAAAGAAGAAGACCCGGACTGCGCAAGCGCGTCTAATCTGGCGATTAGACGCTGAAAATTAGACGGCTCCATGGAAACGAGGACGCTAGCAACGGAACAGGTAAGTGAAAAATTTCTGATAACTTCTGTATGGCTCATAATTAATGCACAATGTACATTACAAAGTGCATTAATATGGCCATACAGAAGTGTATAGACCCACTTTGTTTCGCGGGACAACCCCTTTAAGGGGGCGCTCAGTCTGGTCGTTAGCAGAGGGGAGAGCCCGAGCTGGGTGATGGATTGAGATGAGAGAGGCAATATAGGGGGGCGCTGCGCTGTGGAGGGCTTTGTGGATGAGGGTAGCGAGTTTAAATTGTATTCTGTATTTAACGAGCAGCCAGTGCATAATAATTCTATGTACATAGTAGATGATGCAGGAATATAACACACAGCGGTGTTGTGCACATTATGTTCTGCCATAGAGGGATATATGAGGTGTGACTGCTGACGGGACACATGCTTGTAGGCACCTGAAGGGAGCGGCACTTTGTCTGGATTGCACTTCCATGAAAACCCCATCACCAAAATCCACATTAAACCGCGTATCATCAGTGCGGATCTAAAGCCGACTTCACCCCTTCGATTGAAAAGGTGAAATCTGCATCAGATCTGCATAAAAAACTGCAGAATTTGATGTGGTTTTTAATGCAAATTTTGGTGCAGATTTCCCACTACAGAAACTCTGAACCATTTCCATGATGTGTGACTGAACCCTAAAACACATTTTAACCTCCAAAGGTTCTCCGCTGTAAACCATATCCCGGTGTAAACGTCCTACAGACCGGCGGCCAATAACATCACAGCTGCTTATTGTTCTAGAACTTCTTAGAGACTTTCCTTCCCGTTTATAAACAGATTACAGTTACACATGTCAGGGGTCATTCACACAGCGTATTCAGCTTCAGTCCGTGAATAACACAGCATTTTCACAGTTTAGGTAAGCTGTCCAGACAACACGATATAGGCAGTACAATCCCACTCTGGGACCCTGTATCCCACTTTTTCCCGGGACCCCAGCGGGACAGCCTTTTTCAATTTTTCGGGACGTCTGGTCACCATTACAGTGATTACCAGCCGGGTTGCCGCAGCTTCCCAGCTGGTAATTACTTTGCTGTGCCGCTGCTGGATTCCACTGACTGTAGTGTGTGCTTCCAGGATCTTATGTCCCCATCTCCCCTGACCTCTTCTCCTTAGTTCCGCAGGAGAAGAGGAGAGGGGAGGAGGTGCTGCTGCGGGCACTGAGAAGAGGAGCAGTGGCTTTCTTAAGACCAGGAGAAGGTAAGTATATGGGGCGGCTCTATTACTACTGGGGATACTGTATGGGGTCATGAGCTTCATCGCTCATCATTTATGTAGCAATAAAGATCAGCGATGATCGGCTGGATGACGTGATGGGGGTTAGGGTCGCAGATTCACGCAATACTTCCGCTGTGCTAGCGTGACGGCAAATAGAGCATGCCACGTTTTCTTTCACACTGCGAAATTCCGCGGTGGAATTCCGCATCGTGAACATTGAGCTATTAGGTTCAATAGAACCTAATAGCTCTGGGGTAATACCGCGGATTTCCGCCGCATAAAACGCGGCAGAAATTCGGGCGTCGGCATTATCCCTTAATCGTAGCTTCAGGGTGTCCAAAGTGCGTCAGCTGTTCTCTGGTGTGCGTACATCTGCTGGGCCGTCATATTAATGGGTTTAAAACTAGGCATTTCATCTGTTCCTTGCACGCTGGTCATGTGACTTTAGTTACTATAAAAGCCTGCTTATGGTGGTGGATAATATTTTTTCTGAAGGAGGCAAATGTAAGCCTGGTTCTGGGACTGTGGCTATATAGTAAGTTTGGTGCTGGCAATGTCTAGGTCAGTGGTTCCCAAACTTTTTTTGGCCATGGAGCCCTTTTTGAATGAAAAATTTCTCGTGGAGCCCCAAGGTGTGGTCTGGGGAGGGGTTGGGGGCGGGGCTTATTACAACATATGATTTTTACCTCCATCATTAGAAAAAGTACATTATAAAAGGCGGTTTAAAAAAACAACTAGGGAGGAACGCTGGAGTGCTGGAAGGGCTATTGATATACATTATATTTAAAATTAATATGCTGCAGAATTAACTCCCCCACCGCATGTCAATATCCACACGGGTTTTGTGCTCATTTTTTCCACAGTGTGTGGATGAGATTTTTAAAATGTCATCCACTTTGCTGCTACTGTAAATTCTGCAGCAAATCCGCCCCGTGTAGTAATAGTGACTCCTTATATTGGTGGTCCCAGTAGTACTGGTAGCAGCATGCCCTATATTGACCCAGTAGTAATAGCTTCCCCCATATTGGCCACAGTAGTAATAGTATCCCCTAATGCAGACCCAGTAGTAATAATGTCCCCTATTGCGGCCCCAGTACTAATAGGCTGCCCCATTGCGGAACCAATTGTAATAGTGATCCCCTATATTAGTGGACCCAGTAATAATAGCAATCCCTATACTGGCCCCAGTAGTAATAGCATCCCTTATATTGGCCACAGTGGTAATAGTGACCCCCATTGTGGCCCCAGTAGTAATAGGCACCCTCAATGCGGACCCAGTAGTAATAGTGTCCCCTATATTGGCCCTAGTACTAATAGTGTCTCCTATATTGGCCCCAGTAGTAATAGTGACCCCCACTGCGGCCCCCATAGTGATAGGCTCCCACAATGCAGTCTCAGTAGTAATAGTGCCCACCTGTTGCAGCCCCAGTAGTAATAACATCTCCTATATTGGCCCCAGTAGTAATAATGACTCCCATTGCCACCCCAGTAGTAATATCATCCCCTTTTTTGGCCCCAGTAGTAATAGTGTCCCCTATATTGGCTCCAATAGTAATAGCGTCTCTTATATTGGCCCCAGTAGTAATAGTGATCTATATTTTGGCCCCCGTAGTGATACGTTGCCCCATTGCCATCCCAGTAGTAATATCATCCCCTTTTTTGGCCCCAGTAGTAATAGTGTCCCCTATATTGGCTCCAATAGTAATACCGTCCCTTATATTGGCCCCAGTAGTAATAATGACCTATGTTTTGGCCCCCGTAGTGATAGGTTTCCCCATTGCCATCCCAGTAGTAATAGGCTCCCCCATTGCGGCCCCAGTAGTGATAGCACCCCACATTGTCACCACAGTAGTAATAGAGTCCCCAATTGCCATCCGAATTGTTATAGGGTCCCCTATTGCGGCCCTAGTAGTAATAGGGTTCCTCATTTCCGCTATGCTCTTTAGATGCAGGGATATGTTTAGCAGTGTAGATTACAATAGGAGTGATTGGGACAGCCATGGGCCCCCTTCCCTTGGAGTCTCGGGTCGCCCCTATTGTAATCCGCCATTGATCCCAGCTCTAATTACCCCTGTAGCGGTGTCTCGACAGCCTGTACTAAGGAAATCAGCATGCAGGACCTGTGGTCGGCATAGCAACACGGATCACATGACCGGAGACGGCTCATTGATACGTGTTGCTACGCCGACTTCAGGTCCTGCATGCTGATTTACTCTGTACAGTCTACCCAGACACTGCTCCAGGGGTGAGTATAGCGGGGACCTAGACCCTCCATCGGAGCTGCTAAGAAGCTCTTGGGGCTCTGCGGAGCACACTTTGGGAAACCCTGGTCTAGGTAATAATCTTGGTTCTTGTATGGTATTTATTTAGTAAGCTTACTTCTGTTATTGTATCTATGTAGTAAGCTCGGTTCTGGTACTGTGTCTATATAGTAGGTTTGGTGCTGGTAATGTCTATATAATAAGCTTGCTTCTGGTCTTGTATTTATGGAGTAAGATTAGTTCTGTTATGACATCTATACAATGAGCTTGGTTCTGGTACTGTATTTATACAGTAATCTTGTTTCCGTTGTTGTATGTTCCCATTGGAGATAAGCCTTGCCAGTGGTGTTTGGCAGCAGCCTATGGTACTTCTACATGGGATAATTTTCAGGTGATGAAGCGTTCTTATACTCGTCCCAGCAATAATTGTTCCTTTGCTTTTACACAGGAGTGATGATGGCTTAGTGACTGAAGGCGGAGCGGGCCGGCGATCGCTTCCATCCCCCTCCACTGACAGTAAACAGACAGTCATTCATAGATGAGCAGCTGCCTGTTTCCACGGGCCGATTGCAGTTAGTTTTTATACCTACAAATACCGAACAATAAACGAATGAATTATCGCTTGTCGTTCAGTCGCCGGCAGCATTTACAGCGAACGATTATCTTCAGGTTACCACGATCCAGCGACAATCTGAACAATAATCGTTCCACATAAAAGGGCCCAAAGTTCTTATTCTCCCCAATGGAAACTCCTCCACTCTCTGCCGAGTGTGTACATGTATGGGGAAGTTGGGAGTGATAGCTATCGTCTTAATGAGGGTTTGCCTGACTAACAGCAAAAAACAGATTAATGGTAAAAGGGACGGTATGGTGGAGAACGAAGCAATGGGTGATGGGTAGAAGCCAAGGGGTTAATGTAGTTCTTGTAGTCTCTCCTGTGTTTGATGCCATATATTACCAATCATGTAGCTTATAGACATAGATTTCCTTAGTGGCAGACCAGCAGACAGAGGAGGCTGTTGTTTAACATACATTACTAACGTCCATAAATTAAGGGCACTTTAGATAAAACACACCGGAGTAAATGGTTGTATTTATTTCACTCATTTGTATAGCACATACATACTCCACAGCGCTGTACACAGTTATCATTTACATTGGACTTTGTCCCCGTGGGGGCTCACAATCTATATGAACACATGGCGGTAGATATGAATCCTGGACGCAGTGCTTAAAGGAATTGTCCAGTTGCAAACTATTGATAGACCCATTTGCAGGATAGCAGATCAGCAGGGATCCGCTGCCCAAAATCTCTACCGGTCAGCTGTCTTCTGTGTCAGTTCACTCATACACGGAGCTGAATTCTGGAGGTAGCAGACAGCTCCGTTACCACTTCAGTGGCTAAGTTGCCATTAAATTAAATAGCAGCTTTGCCTGTAATACTAAGTCCAGCCACTGCAGTGGGAACGTAGCTGTCTGCTTTTTGCAGAAATTTGCTAAATGCATGTGCACATCGGCTCAAAAAAACAGCTGATTGGTGGAGATCCCAGGTGGTGGAGCCCATTAATCTGTAATTCGTAGCCTTTTCTGCAGATAGGCCCATCAATATTTTGCAACTAAACAACCCCTTTAAAAGTAACAGTAGTAGTAATACTCCTATCTGTAGGAGAATACTAAAATAAGAAAAGCCTTACAAATGTTGTATTTATAGTAATGACGCATTTTCTCATTTTTACAGTCTTTTGAGTTCATGTAGTTGTTTTGGAGAATGGCCGCCTGTATTCTGCTATTGCTCCTTAGTGGAGGTATTCACAGACCTCTGCCGCACTTACAGCGGGGTCATCACTTGTCTGTAAACTCCACTAATCTCTGTGGCTGTCATGTTGTATCCAGTAGCACAGTGGGCGGGCGGCGATGGTGCTGTGATCACCTCTGTTGGGGAGCAACGGATGGATATACACATTTCCTTATACCCACAGTAAGGCTGCGTTCACAAGTCGCTGATTTGGTGAAGATTTTGTCACAGATTTCTGTGTGGATCTGCAGCAGATTTCATCCTTTTAATTGCCTTCAAATCGCATGGGTGAATTCTGCGGCAGATCTGCAAGAAAATCCGCAGCTAATCCGCAACGTGTGAACACACCATAAAAACACGTCATCTAAACATGAACTGGAAGAAGACAACTGACCAAAAACTGTACATTTCAGCAGCAGATTAATAAATCACAGTAATATCTGGTATTTTCCATAATACAGTGTACATAAATACAGTATAATACAGTGTACATAAATACAGTATAATACAATGTACATAAATACAGTATAATACAGTGTACATAAATACAGTATAATACAATGTACATAAATACAGTATAATACAATGTACATAAATACAGTATAATACAATGTACATAAATACAGTATAATACAATGTAACATTTGTATCACTTTCCCCTCTTTCTCCCTGGCAGACAACATATAAATCCTCAGACATGGCGGGTACAGTGTGTGGGACCCTGAGGGTGCGTTCACAACCAGCAGATTTGGTGCCGAAAACCACACCAAAATCTGTGTCAAACCTCATGCCAAAATCCGCCTCACAATCTGTACCGTTTACATGGATTTGGACACAATTTTGTAGCGCATCTGCACCAATATCTGCCACATGTGAACGCTTCCCAGACCTCCAGCGGTACCTGAGCCTCCCGGGTCTTCTTTCTGTATCTTTACAGGTGGATCCTTTTCTTCCTCTGAAGAATCCAGATGCCTCTTCTTGGGTTTCTGCTTCCCTCTGAGGCCTTTCTTCACCGAATCAGTCGGTGGAACGATGGACTTCATGGCCCTTGATGTTGTCTTCCTCTTCTTCCTCCTTTGGCCTTTGGTTGAAGCCATCTCTGAGTCCAAGACACGTCTTGGTCTTTTCTCTCCTTTCTCCCTCCGAATTTGCTCCATAAAATCGATCTGCCCTGGTCCAGCAGACATCGCCTCCTTCTCCATCGCCAGTCTCCAACACTCTCAACTGCCCACTGCCGTGACAACACAATTGCCCTGACTGTAACCATGGCAGCAGTCATGTGATCAGTAACTGACCAATCACAGCCAACCATGATAAGTTTGAAAGCGTATGTCCGCCGGTCCTGAGATGGGAGGAAGGACATTTACAGGAATATTATCACTGTTTTCCTCAAACTAATGACAATCTTTATTAGTAAAATGGGAGCTCGTCATATCCGTGTGCTGAAGCCGTCTAGGACTTGGTGGGGGGTGATATTTGGGGGCGACATTCACATACATACAGGTTGTCTTTCTTTCTGCCATTTACTATTATTTTCTACAACATCATTTCATTGTACAAAAACTTCAATCCGTCCACCATATTAAGCTTCTCATAGAGATGAACACCTGTAATAATCCGCTTTGCGGTGGTGTCCTTGTTTGGCAGATTTCCTGTTATGTCGCCATTTCCCCCATATGACATGGGGATACCTGAAATCCAGGCCGGGACTCTTGTATAGATATGGTGATTAATGATAATGTCTCTTTACAAGGTGCCTCAATAGATCTTCTTGTAGTTGGCGCACACACATTCTGGGTGTCCACATCCGCAATCTGGATGTATGATAGCTGCAATTGTATCAGTATATCATCAGTAACCAGATGCAGAAGAAGCCACAAACCCCTCCAGTATATCTTTATATATGTCCACTTACGGACACGATAATTCATGGAGTCAGGAAGGACATTTTTTCCTCTAAGTGAGCTAAATGGCTGGGTTTTTTTTTTGCCTTTTTTGACCAAAAGGGAGGGGGGGGGGATGAAACAGACTGAACTAGAGGGACATGGTCTTCATTCAGCCTAACATACTATATATTTTATGTATAACATCATATATCATCAAGAGGGGGAGAGAGAACCACAAAACTAGCAGCAGTGCACAATGCCAGAGGACATATCAGCAAAAAGTCTATAGAATCTACGGAGAAGCAATGTCTGCAATAGAAGTAGTCAAAGAAGGGGGATAGAGGTAGAGAAACCCCTCGTATATCACCAGCTCACATTGGGAGGGCTTCCTAAGGGGTAACTGACAAAGGACACAGTGTACATATATAGCAAAATTACTAATGGCTAAATTTTACACATCTGAAGTAAGTCCGCAGCGTGGCTGCTCCGAAACTGCATCCTAGGTGCGGCAGCAGCGCCTGCCCCATTATAAAGCAATGGGAGAGAGAACTCTGCAATCCTCTGTCACAGTAGCAGCAGGGGATTCCTTCATCCTCGCGGGTAATCCCTTCACCCCCAACGTGCTTAAAGGGATTTCCCCACAAGGATGAAGGGATTCCCTGCCACTTCAGAGTTGTCCTATTGATCTCAATGGGGCCGGCGCTGCTGCCATCACCCCCATTGCAAGCAGAGGGAGATATAGCAGGAAGATAGAACATGCTGCGATGTGTTTCTCTCATAGCATCTCATCGCGGTGCTATGCAGGAAAACATCGCTCATGTGTATTCCCCCATTCAAATGAATGGAGTTCATATTTCTGCGTCTTGTACCACACATATCCCGCATGAATTTGTCGCCTGTGTGAAACCAGCCTTAATGTCTGTTATCTTCAGTCAACTAAAGGCCCTTTTACATGGCATCATAATCCTGCTAACTGCTCATTAGATCAAGCAGTTTGCAGTATAATTGTGCAGTGAAAGACCAATCAGCCATAAATCACTGATCGTATCTTTCATGCAGGCCAAGAAATCATTGTTGGTCTGCCGCTGCATTGGCCATGTGAACAGGCAGTCTTTCATCTATGAACAACCGCCTGTATACTGTAGATGGAGGCAGATGGGTCGGAGTGGTCCCCTCCCACTCGGCCACCATTCACTAAGCGATGATTGCTCCTATTACTGTCCTCACTGTGATGGCTGTCGGTCGCTCGTCTCATGTACAATGTGCTAGGTTATTATCATCCGGCAACATTTCGACTACATGTCTTTTTCAAGCCTTTTATGTTCTTTGCCATTGTAGCGCAGCACCGAGGGGAAATCCCCCCCGCCCCCCCCCCCCCCCCCCCTTCCCAGCATTCGACCACCCAACTCCTGTCTATTACTGCTAAGCACCCGAATCATCCTTCAGCAGTGCATTTTCAGTGCAGGAGGAACTAGTAGAGAAGTCGGGCGCTTAGCTACAGCGTGAGACAGTAAGGCCCAGAACTTGAAGATGTCACAACTTCCATACAGATAACATCCCGGGGTTGCAGTATGCGGGAAGCGATATGGACCATGCTGGTGTAACCTAGGTATTTTCTGTATATAATTATATATGTACAGCCGGTATATAGTCATACAGTGGTGTAGTAGTAGGTGTCGCATACTAATACTCAATGACCACATAGCTCAACGTTATGATCAGGTCCTCAGTATGGGCGGCTTCTCCTGCTTGTTGATAGATAGCGCCCACTTCTCATCACAGCTCAGTCTCCTGCCTTTTTTTGATTTCCTCCACTCAGAACATCAAAGATGGGAGACTGAGCCGGGCCGATGATGAAGCACTGTCTTATCACCAAGCAGCTGAAGGTACCCGCGCCGCGCCAAGGATCTGGTCATAGTGCAGTCAGTCAAAGAATTTACTTTCATTGTGTTCCTCATTAGTCTGCGCTCTGCAATGACTTGTTAGGTTCAATCATGGCACAGCGCTCGCATAACTCAGCCATAGCAAAAGAGAGGATGCCTTGCCAGCTCCAGACACTGCAGTAGCAGGGTAGCATGAGGGAAGGCGGAGCGCCATAAAGTGGGATGAGAGGTGGGTGGTGGCAACAGTTACATTCCAAGTAAGGAGTGGACTGGAGAATGATAAAGAGGCATCCTGTGTGATAAGTAAGGGGGGGAGAACTATTAGGGTCATACTGTGTGATAAGGGAGGGAACTCTTTTATGGCATGATTTTTGGGTATATATAATGTATTGCATAACGTTTGTAAAAAAATTTGTGGGGGGATTGGGAACAAAAAAGGAAATTCTGCCATTTGATTTTTGGTTTTCAGTTTTACGGCGATCAGCGTGCAGAATAAATCATGTGATAACATTATTCTCTGAGTCAGCACGATTCCGGTGATAACAAGTTTATACAGTTTTTTTTATGTTTTGTTATTTTTGTACATTGAGGGCTCAGTCACACGGGCGTTTTTCACACGATTTTTTTGTGCGCATAACGGATGCGCTCAAAAATTCATGTGACGGAAACCAGCGGCATGGCAGAAAAAAATGCTGCTAGCAATGTTTATCCGCCCAAAGGACTTGGTCACACGGGCTTTTTTACGCTCAAAAAGAGCGCTGCCTGCTATCCTCTGCCACAGCTGTGACAGAGGAGAACGATGCTCTCCCATTGAATTCAATGGAGCCGGCTGTATGGCAATGGACTGCCGGCAAGCGCTGTATTAATTTTGGGGAAAGGGCTTAAAATATAAGCCCTTCCCTAAAAACAAACCTAAAAAATAGTTAAAAAATCTATACTTACCTTTTTGCAGCTGCCTTGGCTCAGCCGCATCCAGCCGGCTCTTCTGAACTCCTTTCAGTAGTATTCAGCTGAATGGGCTGCCTCTGATTGGCTGAGCGCTGTGACCAGAGGCAGCTCTCACGCCGACTGGTGTGTATTGCTACTATACGGCCCGTTTCGCCTGTATGCTGCGGTTGTTCATGGCTATGCTGACCACTCCATATGCGCCCAGCACCTCCTCCCCTGTTGCCCTTCCTGCAGTTTCCTGCAGCCAGGCATACCACAGTGTCAGTATCCAGGATAACATGGGGACGGCCAGAGTCACATACCAAGTGTGCTCTCGCTGCATACGAGATGTACATCCAACAGAGAAGATCTCGTCTTACGGACGACAGTATGCGATCTCTTCCACAGGGAGTCTCTGGACTCATCGCTCCTCATCTCTGCTCTGCAGCGGGTAAGCTCGTGCAACGGGCATTTACCTAACGGCTAGCCCCCCTGAGATGACCACCTGCAGCTCCCTGCAGGCAACTTTAGGGCGACCTCCGATTACAGGAGAGCCGCAGGCTGAAGCAGTATACCTACTGACAGCCAAATCGGGGACGATTACTCCCTACTGATCCTCCTCAACCTCTCCGCAGCATTTGACACTGTCGACTACAAACTCCTACTCAGTATGCTTCGCTCCATCGGCCTAAAGGACAAGGCTGGGTCCTCGGCCCCCTCCTTTTCTCTATCTACACAGCCCCTATTGGACAAACCATCAGGAGATTTGGCCTCCAATACCACCTGTATGCTGACGACACCCAGCTATCTCTGCACCTTTCCTCCAAAACATCACCAACTGTCTGTCTGCTGTCTCTAACACCATATCCTCTCTCTTCCTAAAACTAAACCTCTCTAAAACTGACTTACTGGTGTTTCCACCCTCCACTAACCGACCTCATCCTGACATCTCTATCTCAGTGTGTGGCGCCACCATAACTCCCAGACAGCATGCCCGCTGCCTTGGGGTCATATTCGACGCCGATCTCTCATTTACCCCCTAAATCCAATCTCTCGCCCGAACATGTCAACTGCACCTTAGGAACATCACAAGAATCCGCTCTTTGCTTACTGTGGACACGCTAAAAGCGCTTATTGTTGCCCTCATCCACTCTCGGCTTGATTATTGCAACTCGTTGCTGATCGGCCTCCCTTGCACCAGACTCTAGCCCCTCCAATCCATCCTGAATGCAGCAGCCAGGCTCATATTCTTGTCCAGCCGCTACTGAGATGCCTCTGCCCTGTGCCGGTCACTGCACTGGCTGCCCGTTAAATACAGATTTCAATTTAACCTTACTACCTTCATCCACAAAGCCCTCCACAGCACAGCTTCCCCCTATATTGCCTCCCTCATCTTAATCCATCAACCAGCCTGGGCTTTCCGCTCTGCTAACGAAACTAGACTGTGCATCCCTCTAATTCGAACTTCTCACTCCCGCCTCCAAGACTTCTCCAAAGCAGCACCAGTCCTCTGGAACGCACTATCAAAGGCTACCCGGGCAATCCAGGACTCGAAAAACTTCAAGTATGCTCTAAAAACGTACCTGTTCAGGGAGGCATACCGCATTCCCTAAACAAACTCCTCTGTACGCCACCTGATAACATGCTCCCTGACCTACTGACTGCAATCCCTGCTAGGCGTCATAAACCGCTCCTGCAGTCATAACGATTCTGCCGTCACACGGCTAAATGTCTGACCATTGTCTGTGTATAGCATCCCTCACTCTCCACCCCGCCATACTGTGCACATGTCCAGCCCTTTACCTTCTGTATCCCCCCTTTACTAGTAGTATGTAAGCTCGTTGGAGCAGGACCCTCACCCCTACTGTCTCCATCAGCTGATTACTATGCAACCATGGTTCTGTAACTTTTGTACTTTTGTCTCTTTGTATTCCCCCTGTCTATGTAAGTGCTGCGGAATATGTTGGCGCAATAAAAATAAAGATTATTATTATTACTACATTGCTCCCCCCACAGACGAGAGTGACGTGCAGCCAGAGAGCATCTTGTTTTTCCACACAGTCCAGACTTGTTGGCATCTAGTGGTGTTTCTGGGTCCCAACTCCGAAAGGGAGATGGGGGTTATAGGTATGTCTATGGGGCGCCCCTCCAGTCAGCTCTTTTCCATGCCGACCCACTGTGAGTCCGCTCCCTCTCGGGCAGTCTCGGAACTACAAGACATCTTGTGTTTCTAGGAACCTGGACTGCTAGTTCTATCAGCCGTGTCCGTACGGACGTGGGTATCTTGTCGTCTGGACTACAGGCAAGATACCGGTTGAGACAGAGTCTCTTGCTGACCCTGATGGGTGCAGAACAGGTCAGGTTTTTTCCTATATTGCCGACGGAGAGATGGTGGCCGTAAGGAGTACTTGGAACCAGAGCAGTCTCTAATTGCGGATCAGGTTTAGGGAGCTGATCCTCAGCAAAACTAGTTCATCCTATTCCCTTGTGAGACGAATCGTATAGTTAAGTTACCACGGTCAGTGGAGTTCAGGCGGACAGATCCAGAAGCACGCTGCGATCCTCCTGCATTGTTCTCCCTGCAGTATTGCTTGCAGGAGACCGTGAAACAGTCTATGTCTGTACTGTTTGTAAATTCTTAGGGTTCGTCCCTCTCTACTGCTGCTGTTTCCTAAAAGGGATCAGCGAGAGTCCCATACCAGTGTACCCTTGTAGCCTTGCTGCTAGGCAGCTAATCCTTTGGTGCCTAGTGGAGTCAGGCGGTTGCAATGAAACCATTCCAAAGGATAGACGTTTTCGAAAGTCTATGGTTTCATGCTGAAAGTGGATGCTGTGGATGTTGTCTCAGGATCACGGAGCTGAAGGATCTCTTCAGGCAGGTCTCTTTTCGCTTTTCAGCTATCAGTCGCCATCACGAACGGGGGTTGTTGGGTTACCCAGCATCAGGGTCATGCTGCGCTTCAGCTATGCGTCCTGGGGCCAGAGATCAGTCCTGGATCCTCCCACATTCTGGGGGTAGTCCGCTGCGTATATGACTTCTTCAAGATAATTGAACCGGGACCTTCACGCCGCAAGCCTTCCAGCCTTGGTCAACACGGAAAGCCGTTGTAAATTGCAACGAGTGACTTCTTCATTGGCATCTGGAATCGACCCGCTTGCTTCCTCGTGGCAGGACTGTGAAGGTGATATTGACAACCTGGGGTATATCGACAACTAGGTCGACTGTTGGAAGGCACCCAACTGCCTGAAGTTTTGGAGCTGATGGCTCCACAGCTCTGTTTTGGATGTCTATTTGTACCGAAGGTTGTCATCAGGAGACTGTCGTTATCAACCTGTATATTCTCTCACTGCCGATGGTATTGGGATCCACTTCAGTGAAGTATTCGGTGGGCACCTTTCTCTGTAGTGCTGCGTCCCGAGGAATGCTCCGGTGGCAAGGGGGCTCGGTCTGACTACGCAAGAGTAACTCTCTCAGGTAGCATTCTTCAGTCGCGCTGGCTCACTGCTGGTAATCCTGGCAACTCCAAATGGATTCCTGCTTTTCCAAGGTGGACTACTTGCAATGGCTCTGCTTCGTGGCAGTACAGGGTTACAGTGCCAGGAAAGTTACACTCGCAGGCCGTGTTACGGCTCATATTACTCGGGCGGCGGGTGCCTTGTCGGAAGCTCCTTAACAGGAGTCTTTTTTTCCTCCCGGAGAATGGATGGGACCCTTACTCAGGCCCCTTCATGCTCCTTCTCTGAGCATGCTGGATGCCTAGGCATCCATTAACGCTAGTAGCAGTTTAAGCGCTGATACGCTGCTTTACACCTGCGCCTTCTTATATCCCCCCCCCCCCACCTTGGGTACTAAAAGGTCCCAAGGTCTTTGCTGTGTCCCCCAATGATACAGACGAGAAAACGAGATTTTTGTAATAACTTAGCGTGAAATCTCTTTTTCGTCTTGTTCATTGGGGGACACAGCACCCACCCAGTTTGGGTCATTCGAATGCAAGAATACCATATGTGTAATTTTATTTTTAATTCTTTATTTTTTACAAAGTAAAGGGAGAAAGGTGGGGTTGTGGTGTTTTTATTATTATTTTTTTTTTTTTACTATTTTTTTTGTCCCTTTAGGGCAGTGGTCCCCAACCTTTTTGGCACCAGGGACCGGCTTCAAGCAAGACCATTTTTACAAGGCCCGGCAGGGTGGGGCAGGATATGGGCGGGGCTTTGGTTATATGGGGTGGGGTTATGAAGGGGGTTGGAGTTTAGTGCATAGATATTTAATTAATGACATTTAATTGTCCTGGCAGTACACACTGTAGGGCACTATAATATATCCCTCCCCCTGCCTGGCAGCACACACATAGGGCAGGGGGCAGTATATAATCTCCCAAACCCCCGCCCCCCCCCAGCACACACATAGGGCAGCATATAATTTAAATCCACCCCACCCCCCGAAACACACATAGGGCAGCATATAATTTACTAACCCCCCACCCCCACCCCCCCCAGCACACACATAGGGCAGCATATAATTTACTCCCCCCCCAGCACACACACTGGGCAGCATATAATTTACCCCCCCAGCACACACATAGGGCAGCATATAATTTACCCCCCAGCACACACATAGGGCAGCATATAATTTACTCCCCCCCCCAGCACACACACTGGGCAGCATATAATTTACCCCCCCAGCACACACATAGGGCAGCATATAATTTACTCCCCCCCCCCCCCAGCACACACATAGGGCAGCATATAATTTACTCCCCCCCCCCCCCCAGCACACTCATTGGGCAGCCTATAATTTACTCCCCCCCAGCACACACATAGGGCAGCATATAATTTACTCCCCCCCAGCACACACATAGGGCAGCATATAATTTACTCCCCCCCAGCACACACATAGGGCAGCATATAATTTACTCCCCCCCAGCACACACACAGGGCAGCACATAATTTACTCCCCCCAGCACACACATTAGGCAGCATATAATTTACTCCCCCCCAGCACACACACAGGGCAGCACATAATTTACTCCCCCAGCACACACATTAGGCAGCATATAATTTACTCCCCCCAGCACACACATAGGGCAGCATATAATTTACTCCCCTCACCCCCCCCCCCAGCACACACATAGAGCAGCATATAATTTACTTCCCCCCCCCCCCCGGCACACACATAGGGCAGCATATAATTTACTTCCCCCCCCCCCCCCGGCACACACATAGGGCAGCATATAATTTACTCCCCCTCCCCCCCCCCAGCACACACATAGAGCAGCATATAATTTACTTCCCCCCCCCCTCCCGGCACACACATAGGGCAGCATATAATTTACTCCCCCCCTGAGCACACACATAGGGCAGCATATAATTTACTCCCCCCCAGCACACACATAGGGCAGCATATAATTTACTCCCCCCCAGCACACACATAGAGCAGCATATAATTTACTCCCCCCCCCAGCACACACATAGGGCAGCATATAATTTACTCCCCCCCCAGCACACACATAGGGCAGCATATAATTTACTCCCCCCCAGCACACACATAGGGCAGCATATAATTTACTCCCCCCCAGCACACACATAGAGCAGCATATAATTTACTCCCCCCCCCCAGCACACACATAGAGCAGCATATAATTTACTCCCCCCAGCACACACATAGGGCAGCATATAATTTACTTCCTCCCCCCCCAGCACACACATAGGGCAGCATATAATTTACTTCCCCCCCCGGCACACACATAGGGCAGCATATAATTTACTCCCCCCCAGCACACACATAGGGCAGCATATAATTTACTTCCTCCCCCCCCCAGCACACACATAGGGCAGCATATAATTTACTTCCCCCCCCCCCCGGCACACACATAGGGCAGCATATAATTTACTCCCCCCAGCACACACATAGGGCAGCATATAATTTACTTCCTCCCCCCCCAGCACACACATAGGGCAGCATATAATTTACTTCCCCCCCCCCAGCACACACATAGGGCAGCATATAATTTACTCCCCCCCAGGCACACACATAGGGCAGCATATAATTTACTCCCCCCCAGCACACACATAGGGCAGCATATAATTTACTCCCCCCCAGCACACACATAGAGCAGCATATAATTTACTCCCCCCCCCAGCACACACATAAGCAGCATATAATTTACTTCCTCCCCCCCCCCGGCACACATAGGGCAGCATATAATTTACTCCCCCCCAGCACACACATAGGGCAGCATATAATTAACTCCCCCCCAGCACACACATAGGGCAGCATATAATTAACTCCCCCCCAGCACACACATAGAGCAGCATATAATTTACTCCCCCCCCCAGCACACACATAGGGCAGCATATAATTTACTTCCTCCCCCCCCAGCACACACATAGGGCAGCATATAATTTACTTCCCCCCCCCCCCCCGGCACACACATAGGGCAGCATAAAAAATTTATCTCCCCCCTCCTCCCCGCCAGGATTACCTTGAAAACTGACCTAGGTCCTAAGAGGTATTCAGGCACAGAGGCTGCTCTTCCTCCTACTCGTGGGACGCTCTGTTTTTTGGTGCTGCAGTCCTCAGCGCTTCAAGAAGGCGCCCTGTGATTGGTTGCGGCAGCTGCTTCCACACCAGCAAGGACCATTGTATTTCAGCCGCACTTCAGTAGCAGAGAGTGATTCCAGCAACCTCATTGGTTGTTGGGTACACACACCCCAGTTTGAGGTGTGGGGGGGGTGTACCCAACAACCAATGAGGTTGCTGGAATCGCTCACCGCTACTGAAGTGCGGCTGAAATACAATATATGTGGCCCCTTCAGCAGCGCTCTGCGCTCACACTATAGCAGGTTGTGTGAGAGCGCAGAGCGCTGCTGAAGGGGCCGCGGGATTTGTGTGAGCGCAGAGCGCTGCTGAA
Organism: Eleutherodactylus coqui; assembly: GCA_035609135.1. Lineage (NCBI taxonomy): Eukaryota > Metazoa > Chordata > Amphibia > Anura > Eleutherodactylidae > Eleutherodactylus > Eleutherodactylus coqui. The sequence goes on from JAYJKI010000315.1 coordinate 2,540,307, forward strand.
GGGGCCGCGGGAAAAGTTCCCGGCGGTGCCGCGGACCGGCAGTAAACACCTAACGGCCCGGCCATGGTCCGCGGACCGGTGGTTGGGGACCCCTGCTTTAGGGGACTTGCATAATTTTTTTTTTCAAATTCTTCTAATACTCTGCTATGCCTCAGTTGTTTTGAATGATCGTCCAGTTTTAATCCTAAGTAGTCCAGTATTAAGATCAGAGGGGCAGCAGGTGACGGATGTGGGGCAAACTCCCCTCGAAGGGCATCCCAGACCTCGCATGCTCCTCCCAAAGGAGATCAAAGGATGACTTTCTGAATTTTTTTTTGTGATGAGAGCCATAGGTCCCTGAGTTCCCTTATGTTCCATAAGAGGCTTGAGCTAAATGACTTACGATTCAATTTTGCGAAGAAATAGTTAATTCCATCAATCTGATTGGCTGGATTGACTTATAATATTGGGACACATCGGGTAAGTTTATTCTCCCACTCTGTCAGGAGACGGTGAGCTATACACGGTCTTTTATGCTTCCATGTGAACCTAGAAAAGCTTGACTTGGGATTCTGGGAGATATATCGGGAGCATTTGTAATTTATGAAGAATTTTGGGGACCATGTAGGTTTGTAGAAGGATCTTCTCAAACCAGAAGAGCACCGGTAGATTATAAATTTGTAAAAGTGAGGCTATTTTCTTTGAGGAGGGGTGGAAAATTTTTGTCATAAAGGTGTGCTAGATTTTTAGCAATCTTGATCCCCAAGTAGTCAATGCAAGTTTCACCCCAGGTGTATTAAGTTGATGTTGACGTTTTTTTTTTGCAGTATCTGGGGGTAGAGTTATGTTGAGCGCAGTTGACTTTGAGATATTTACTTTGAAATGTGACACAGAGCCATAGGTTTGTAGAATGCTATTGAGATTCAGAAGGCCTTGTTCTGAGTTAGTTAGAATAAAGTGTCATCCACAAAGGCCTCAGAGTTAAGCGAAAGGTGATTTAGACTAATTCCCTCAATACCCCTACTCCGCCGTAGTAGTTGGAGAAGAATTTCTAATGAGAGGATGAATCGGGTCGGGGAAAGAGGGCATCGTTGACGTGTTCCTTTAGTGATGGAGAAGGGAGGTGAAAAGGAGTCGTTCATTTTAGCGTAGGGGTTGGAGTATAATGTAAAAATGGCTTTAATTAGAGATGGTGGGAATCTGAATTTTTCCAGGACTGACCGCATGAAGTTCCAATCTACTCTATTGAACGCTTTTTCAGCATCAATTTCAGTAAGATTAGTGGGATTTGTTGTTTTGTGCGTATCTTATTACATGAAGGAGCTGTGCAGAGTTATCTTTTTTCCTTTCTACCAGTGAGGAAACCCAATTGTTCATCGTTAATCCATTTGGGTATGAAGATGTTAATCCGCCTTGAGAGGAGTTTCGCTCATATTTTGATGCCTAAATTTAAGAGGGAAATGGGTCTATAACTTCCACATAGGAGCGAATCTTTCCCTTCTTTGTGTATGAGGGTGATGAAGGCTTCCTGTGTTTGTCTGGGTAGCCAGCATTCCTTCAAGCCAAAGTTAGACTCTTTATACAAGCCTTGTAACAATGACTGGGAATCAAAACAAAGCCAGACTCGATGTACATAGAGCTGTTTCAGGGTGTCTGCCCTTCATCAGTGTACGGTAGGAATCTGTGGAGGTATTATTCCATCTCCCTTATTTGCATATTACCCAGAGGAGCATGAATGGCCTTTTGAGTCTCCTCACTCTCTGTCTGGGTGCTCTCCCTAAGGAGAAAAGATAGCGTTTCTGACCCCTGTCTGGGTAGCTGCGCACATTGCAGCAAAGCATTAAGTGACAGAGCCAGATATGGAAGGATTGTTTCCTGGAATTTTTAGTAATGTGCTAAGGGAAGACCCTCCGGTACCGGACTCTTGTGTAGTGGGAAGCTATTTAGTATGGATGTTGACTTTTCCAGGGAGATTGGAGAGGCCAGAGAGGCCGCCTCATCGTGACTCAAAGGGAGATCAAGCAAAGCCAACATACTCCAGTTTTTTGTCTTTCATTTCTTCAAGTGTCTGGTGAGGTCAAGTTGTTAAGCTTTGAAGATTTGAGCTATCATTGTCGTTTCCTTGTGGGTCTTTCCCATCGGGTCATTTATTTTCTGGGATATGTGTTTTTCCTCTAGCTTCCTTTATTAAGGAGGACATAAGCCGACCTCCTTTGTTACCGCGTACATGAAGTTGGTGTTTGTAGTACAGAAGAGATTTTGTAAATCTACTGTTTAAAATATCTTTAAGCTTTTCTCTTAATTCAGTTAATTTCACCTTTTTTTGTTTCGACAGCTGTTCTAAATGAGAGATTTCAGTCAGAATGACTTCTTTCTGCTTGTTTTTTTGTTTTTTCTGTGCGGCTCCTATAGCTATGAATATGCCCCTGATACATGCATTGTGCGTTCCCCACACTAATGGGTGTTTATCTGGAGTCTGTGTGTTTTCCTTAAAAGTTTTTTAGTTGGTTGGTTATGTTTTTAATTGCTTTTTGATTGTCTAGAAGAGACTTGTTCAGCCTCCAGCTCCAGGCCTTGTGGACTGTAACCGGACATGGTCAGGGACCGTTAAGTTTCCCATAGTAGATTTTTTAATTTGCTAAATCAATGAGGAGGAAATAAGAATGTAGTCTATTCTGTGGTATGTATCGTGTACGGGGGGGAATATAAAGAGAAGTCCCTATCTAAAGGGTTTGATGTTCTCCAACCAGGGCGTAACTATAGTGGGTACAGGGGATGCGGTTGCACCCGAGCCCAGGAGCCTTAGGGGCCCATAAGGCCTCTGTTCTCCATATAGGTAGCCCAGTACTATAATAAAACATTATAATTAGGGGCCCTGCTACACATTTGCGTTGGGCCCAGGAGCTTTAAGTTACGCCTCTGTCTCCAACCATCAGAGAGCTGTAGGTTCTGCAGCATTTTATGGAGTTTCTACATGCTTCTTGTAAGTTCTGAGACTTCTCCAAGGAAGAGTCCAATATGAGGTTTAGGGTGAGATTAAGGTCTGAACCTGCTACTATTTTGCCTTCTGCAAAGAGTGAAAGTTTCTTCAGGGCGTCTGTAAGCCGGGCCACCTGATTTTTGTTCGGGACATCTAGGTTTACCAATGTGACAGTTTCTGTTAAAATTTTGCCTTTTAAGAAAAGCCTTTATCCCCTTTATCAGACAGATGGCCATCTAATACAGATGGGACGGAGGGGTGCAGCGCTACAGCCACCCCCTTTAGCTGCGCTGGTAGGGTGGTTGCTAAAATACCACCTAACAAAGGGCCGTTGCATTCCAGAGGGTTTCCTGGAGAAACACAATAGACGTTTTTAGCTTCTTTAGGAGGCATATTACTCGGCTTCGTTTTTGTGGGGTATTTAGACCTTTAGTGTTTATGGCTGTGACGGTAAGTCCATTTATCATTTTAGTTTTCAGGTGAAGACTAGCGCCGGCGTAGGATAAGTCGGATGAGTACGTCGGGCCGGGACAGCCCAGCCTGCTTACCTCTCTTCAGGAAATCAGGGGTTTAGTTGGGGGTTAAACGGGGAAGAAGGGTAAAACCGTTATAAACTCGAGACAATTTTAAAGTCTGACGGACTGCAACGTTTACTCACAGTAACACAGTCAGAACGATGGGTTAAAGTTGGAACCATGGTGGTGCGCACCAGCTTGATGCAACCAGCCACTACCCTAACTTAAGACACTTTTATTGTATTTTATTGA